>JAGQAX010000010.1:13773019-15021711 GCA_019142605.1 Cephalopholis sonnerati | reverse complement strand
ATGTTTTTCCATCATTGCCGAGAGATGCTCCAAACGCCACCCGCTTACCTTCAGAGGTTACATGAAAATGAGGAGTTGTTGAGAGAAGTTTACCACGTACATTTAAAGATAACTACACCTGAGTCAAACTGAAAACACGGAAAATGACACCTGCTCCAAGACATAATGAAAACCTATGGTTTAGTTACTGTATGTTCTTACCTTGGACCTCTCCCCTCAGATCCTCTAATTGTTTCTCAGTGTTTTTCAGTTTGGCCTCCAGCTCTCGCAGCATGACAACCAGTTTGCAATTGTTTTTCCGGCTCCTTGTCATTTCACCAGCACACGTACAAGCTGGCTCAGTGGTGGGAAACCTGGAGCTGTTGCCTTGTCTGGACTCGTGATCCAGCTGCTGCACCTCAGCAGCGCTAAGGCAGAAGAGGAATATAGTCAACACAGCCACAGAGGTCTTCATCTTTCCCTTCTGTCTGTCTTGATCAGCTCTCCCCACAATGCTTTATATACCACACAAAAATGGAAATACCGTGAATTTACGAGAAGAGCAAAGGCTGTTTTCTTCTGCTCTGGTGGACCAGAACAAACAAATTCTTTTTTTGTTTCACCCTTGTTCAATAAAACCACAGCTTTTATTGTTGTGTTCACTTAAAAGGTAAGACAGGCTGGATATGGTATATTTTTATTATGATGAAGAGACTGACATGAAGTGAATAATATTGATATCTTGTTACAGTGCAAAGTTCAGCAAGGAAACTTTGGTTCCTGGCATTGTTGTGGATGACACTTGACAAGCACCACCCACCGAAACATTGTTAAAGACTACGTACCTTGCCTCATGGCAACAGGACTCCCCAAAGGCAGTGCCCCCTCAGCAAAGGCTGCACTCATGTATCCTTACTTGCCTCTCCTCTGAAAGCCTCCTTTTTCCTCAACTCCTTGACTCGACACAGCGCATTTAACAAATTGAGACGTCCAACAAGATGGCGAGTCTCAATTGTTTTCTGGGTCAAGTGATTGAGGATAGAGGAGTTGAGGAGGGATACTGGGATGAAGCCAAGGTCAAAGTCTTGAGCTCTTTGTCACGTTCCTCGAGCCATTCCTTAGGGTTTTTGTGGTGTGTGGCAGTGCATTGTCCTGCTGGGGGGCCACTGCCATTGAGGAGTGACGTTGCCATGAGGGGTGTACTTGGTCTGAAACAGTGTTTGGGTGTGTGGAGTGCGTCGGGTGACAACCTCATGAATGCCAGGATCTAAGTTTTCCCAGCAGAACATTGTAATAAAATAGGGCTTTAGTGTGAAAACAAAACACATCAACAAGGCATACTGTGTCATAGTGTGTGCCTTTCCTTCATTCCTCATGTGTCCTCCTCCTCTTTGTTTCTTGTGGTTCCTTGTTTGTCTCTCTCTGTCTGTGTGTCTGGGGGTGGCTGTCATCGGTCCTGTTGCCAATCTACCGCTCACCTGTTTGCCTGCCAGTCTGTTTCCAGCCCTGCTCAGCCTACCTGCCCTGTTTCCCCGAGTGCCCTGGATCAACCCAAGACACCTCTTCTTGCGTTACTGAACATAAATCCACTTTAAACTGAACAGCTGTCTGAGTCACACTTTTGGGTCCAGTTCTCTCGGTGCTATACAACACACTGTCGCACTGGGCGACTTTATTTCAATGAATATAGACATTGTTTACTTTGAGTTAGTCCTGCTAAAAAGCCTACTAGCATTGTTACACCCCACCCTTTGGTGGCCCTATGGGACTAACAAAACTCCACCACTGACCCAAAATAACCACATAAGACACCTTAAAACACTTCAATCCATGGGATTTATTAACAAATAAAACAAGGAAACAGGACAAGAAAAAACTCCAGAGGCCTCTCTCCTCTACTGCAAGCACAGGAGCTCTTAAGCACCTCCCCCCTGCCAGGTGCAATGCACCTCATTAAGTAATGCAGCACACCTGGGCAGATGTACAATGGAGGGACAATTGTATTGTAATTGTATTATTTTGGATTATTTCAGACAGTGTGCAGAGCCAAACTAAATCACACTCATCACAATCATGTCATGATTTTAGCTCATATCAAATGAGAATGAAATTGCAGTTTTTAATGATAGCAGCATTTTGTCAGGCTGGAGTCAGAGTAGCTTTATCTTAAAACACTGGATAAAGGCAAAAATATCAATGAATATTTAGTTTCAATAAACACAAATATTACATGGATTCTTCTAAACCTGAAATATTTTTTCGTTAGTACATTATTATTACTATCATGAACACTTCCAGCAATAAAGACAAACCCACTCCACACTATCTGCCCAGCAGCAAACAGCTATCAGAGAAGATGACAGAGTGGCTGCTGCCTATTAGAGGCCTAAAACTCATTAATGAAGCTTTAAACACACATAAAATACATTTTGAGTAATTGTCCATATGAAAATTGTTCATCCCATGTTATTGATTATTTCATTTGACTCTCTTTTTCGTATTGTAACATTACCACCACCTGCAATAACATAATCATAGTCTGAGTCATGTGGCTGACTTCTCTTTTAGGCCCACTTTGACCTTTATTTCTCTCACAGAGGGAACAACAAATGACCAATGAAGGTGCTGTGGTTATTATCATTATCAAAAATCCAGGTGTTTTCCCGGAGTCTCATGTACACCTGGTCTCCCACCTCAAGCTGTAGAGTCATGCCATTGGTTGCTGTCTCAGGGCGGTTTCCCGCTGGATGGTTGAACACAGTAACCATTTGCACTCCATTCTTCATCAGTCGCAACCCCATTCCTCTAGTTGATCCATTATGGCCAGAGAAGCTGAAGTAATAAACTCCTCTGACTGGAGCAGTGAAAATACCTGAGGATGGTCAACAGAGAGAGTTACATCTGATTTCTGTTGTATCCAGAGTCAAAGATGGTATTTGGTTATGGTGAGTTTACCTGTCGCAGGGTTGTATGAGCCTGTGTTTGCGTACACATTCTTGTAGGTCAGTGTGATCTCAACATTAAAGGGTCCAATAGTTCCAGCATTGCTGATAGTCGCTCCAAATGCCACCTGCTTACCTCGAGAGGCTACATGAAATCAAAGAGTTATTATAAAGTTTTTTTTGTTTGTTTGTTTGTCTGTTTTTTTTTAAAGAAGCAAGACAGCTGCACCTGAATCAAACTGAAAACATGAAAATGACACCTGCTCCACGACACAATGAAAACCTATGGTTTAGTTACTGTATGTTCTTACCTTGGACCTCTCCCCTCAGATCCTCTAATTGTTTCTCAGTGTTTTTCAGTTTGGCCTCCAGCTCTCGCAGCATGACAACACGTTCGCAATAGTTTTTCCGGCTCCTTGTCATGTCATCAGCACAGAGACAGCCTGGCTCAGTGGTGGGAATCTTAGAGCTGTTGCCTTGTCCGGACTGGTGATCCAGCTGCTGCACCTCAGCAGCACTAAGGTAGAAGAGGAATAAAGTCAACACAGCCATGAAGGTCTTCATCTTTCCCTTCTGTCTGTCTTGATCAGCTCTTCCCACAATGCTTTATATATCCCTGGAAAAGGGAAATACCTGTCACTTTCCCAGAAAACGAAGGTTGTTTTCTTCTGCTCTGATGGACCAGAACAAACAAATTCTTATCAAGAATATAATAGGAACCTAGCTGGCATGTCTTTATTTATTGTTTTATCACCCTTGGCCAACAAAACCATAGACTTATATTTACAGTCTTCTTTTGTTTACTTGAAACAGTGGGTCCAAACCTACAGCAGAGTGTAAGATGCAGGCAGGAACAGCGTACATGGAACACCATAACCAAGTGGTTGGCCTAGTGTACAGGAACATCTGCACTGAGTATGGGCTGAAGTCCCGAGGTCAGAATGGAAGACACCTCCTAAGGTGGTTGAGAATGACCGAGCAAAGATCCTGTGGGACTTCCAGATCCAGACTGACAAACTGGTGATGGCTAACCAACCAGACATTGTGTTGATCAATAAACAACAGAAGAAGGCAGTGGTGATAGATGTAGCAATCCCGAGCAACCGCAACATCAGAGAGAAGCAACATGAGAAGCTCGAAAAATACCAAGGACTGAAAGAGGAGCTAGAAAAGATGTGTGGGTATATATATGTATGTTTATACAGTAGGCCTGTATCTCAACGTCTCATTAATTTCTGTGAAGAAAACTAAATAAAACTGTTATTTTTACAACAATCTATAAACATAGGGCACAGTGAAGACCTGAATTTAAGCTTTTATTCACAGAATCGTCACTCTCTGCTAAACCACCTTGTCCTGCATTAAAAAAGTCCGCAGTTCAAACCACCAAAGAGCTAATAGAACAGTGGACAAGTGTCTGGGAGAGGAAAACAGTCAATTGCTCAAAAAATAAACCTATTAAGTAGGCTATGTGTGATTAAAAAAAAAGATTCAGACAGAAAATCATGCACAAAGTTATGAAATATATCAGGAAAACTCATCTCTGATGCAATATGTACAGGAAATAATCCACCCAAAATTCATCCAAATTGCGCTATTTACACAAGCTGGCTGCAGTTATTGTGTTCACTATTAATTGTAATTAATTGTATAATTCATCATTTGTTTGTTGTCATGCATTGAATACAATATGAAACATCTATCAATTATCAGTCAGGGGCTGTCAGTTTACTCAGTGGCAGAAAAGTTGTCCCGTTAAACGTTGGCAACCACTGATTTAAAAGATCAGGTAATCTGAAAACTTCTATATTTTGGTTATTGTGAGCAATCCCCATGAAGAGACTGACATCAGCAATGAACTGAATCTGTTGACAACATGTCTTTTATTCATCTGTGTAACAGACATCCATCGTTGTCCAAACACTTTTTCAAAAACATCAGTGAGCCACACTGTTACACTGAGTGACTTCATTACAATTAATACAGGCACTGCAGTGTCCTTTGAGTCACTCTCACTGATAAGCCTACTAGCATCTATAAAGCTCACTGACTAACAGGCTGTATCTCCTCTGGTTAATTAGTTCTGAAACAGAAATGTAAAAATGACAAGGTTTAGATTTACAAGGATTTAAGTGCTGTAACTACTTCTTGTACTTGTGTTATCTTTGGACTTTGGACTAAGCCACGCTAACTGTTTCCCCTTTTTCCAGTCTTTAAGCTAAGCTAATCACTTCTAGCTCTAGATCTGTACTCCACACACAATCTTGTCACCCAACTAAGAAGGCAGATAAGTGCATTTCTCAAAATGTCAAACAAAAGATCTAAAAATAAAGAAATGAAAATGCAAACTGTGGTTTTGCATTTGAGTATCACTTATAGTATGTCATGATTTTAGCTCGTATCAAATGGGAATGAAAAGGAAATGACTGTTTGCATTTTTGTAATGATGACAGTGTTTTTCAGGCTGAAGTCAGAGAAGCTTTATTAATAAAACACATCGATGAATGTACAGTTTTCAGTGAACACAAATATTACATGGATTTTTCTAAACCTGAAATATTTTTTCGTTTAGTACATTATGATTACTATCATGAACACTTCCAGCAATAAAGACAAACCCACTCCACACTATCTGCCCAGCAGCAAACAGCTAACAGAGAAGATGACAGAGTGGCTGCTGCCTATTAGAGGCCTAAAACTCATTAATGAAGCTTTAAACACACACAAAATACATTTTGAGTAATTGTCCACCTGAAAATTGTTCATCCCATGTTATTGATTATTTCATTTGACTCTCTTTTTCGTATTGTAACATTACCACCACCTGCAATAACATAATCATAGTCTGAGTCATGTGGCTGACTAGGCCCACTTTGACCTTTATTTCTCTCACAGAGGGAACAACAAATAACCAATGAAGGAGCTGTGGTTATTTCCATTATCAAAAATCCAGGTGTTTCCGTAGAGTCTCATGTACACCTGGTCTCCCACCTCAAGCTGTAGAGTCATGCCATTGGTTGCTGTCTCGTATCGGTTTCCAGCTACATGGTTCCACACAGACACCATGTGTACTCCATTCTTCATCAGTTGCAGCCCCATTCTTCTAGTTGATATGTTATGTCCAGAGAAGCTGAAGTAATAAACTCCTCTGACTGGAGCAGTGAAAATACCTGAGGATGGTCAACAGAGAGAGTTACATCTGATTTCTGTTGTATCCAGAGTCAACGATGGTATTTATATACCAAATCAATCCATTCATCTATGAATACACATCATTATGGTGAATTTACCTGTTGCAGGGTTGTATGAGCCTGTGTTTGTGTACACATTCTGGTAGGTCAGTGTGATGTGAGTATTAAAAGGTCCAACATTTCCAACATTGCCGATAGTCGCTCCAAATGCCACCTGCTTACCTCGAGAGGCTACATGAAATCAAAGAGTTATTGTAATATTTTGGGCTGTTTTTTAAGCATACTTTTCCCATTTGCATTTAAAGACAACTAAACCTGAACCAAACTGAAAACATGGAAATGATACATACCCCAAGACATAATTAATAGTTTAGTTTAGTGTATGTTCTTACCTTGGACCTCTCCCCTCAGATCCTCTAATTGTTTCTCGGTGTTTTTCAGTTTGGCCTCCAGCTCTCCAAACATGACCACAAGTTGGCAGTAGTTTGCCTGGCTCCCTGTTACGTCACCAGCACACGTACAAGCTGGCTTGACAGTGGGAATCTCTGCGTTACTTTCTGCTCCTGCTCGTTGATCCAGCTGCTGCACCTCAGCCACGCTAAGGTAGAAGAGGGATAAAGTCAACACAGCCACGGAGGTCTTCATCTTTCACTTCTGTCTGTCTTGATCAGCTCTCCCTGCTATGCTTTATATACCACACGAAGAAGGAAATAACTGTGAATTTGCCAGAAAAGCAAAGGGTGTTTGCCTCTGCTCCAGAACAAAAAAACAAACCCTTATCAATGATAAGTAAGTAGCTGGCCAAAGGTGTTGTTGATTATTGTTTTATCACCCTTGGTCGACAAAACCAAAGATTTCCATCCATGCATTTTCATCCTCTTATCCAGAGCTAGGTTGTGGATGCAGCAAGCTGAGCAAGGTATTCTAGATGTCCCTCTTCCCAGCAATGTTTTCGAGATCCTCCTGGGAGATCCCAAAGTGTTCCAGGCCAGATGACATATGTAATCCCTCCAGTGTGTTCCAGGTCTACCTCAGGGCCTCCTACCTATTAGATGTGCCCAGGAAACCTCTAACGTGAGGCGTCCAGGAGGCATCCTTATCAAATGCCCAAACCACCTCAAGTGGTCCCTTTTGATGCAAAGGAGCAGCAGATCTTCTCTGAGTTTCCTCAGAGTGTCTGAGCTCCTTAACTTATCTCTAAGGCTGAGCCCAGCAACCTAAAGGGGAAACTCATTTTGTTTTCCAGCAGAGAACCGTGGCCTTAGATTTGGAAGTATTGACTCTCATCCAAAACCATTTCACACTTGGCTGCAAACTGCCCCAGTGGGTGCTGGAGGTCACCGTCTGATGAAGTCAACAGAACCACATCATCTGCAAACAGCAGCGATGCAATGCTGAGGTCCCCAAACCAGACACTCTCATCCCCATGACTGCACTTTGAGAAACCTGTCCATCAAATTCGCAAACAGAATTGTGACAAAGGACAACCCTGGTGGAGGCCAATCCCCACTGAAACTGTTTTGTACCGAGACTTTGTGCTGAATATACGTACACAGCTCTCACTTTGATCATACAAAGACCAGATGGCTCGTAGCACTGACCCCGATCCCTCAGGTTTCTGCAGTATCTCCCACAGGACTCCCTGGGGGATGTGGTCCTAAGCCTTCTCCAAGACCACAAGATACATGTAGACTGGATTGACAAACTCCCATGACCCGTCCAGCAGCCCTTCAAGAAAGAATAAAGAGCTGTTTCAGTGTTCCATGGCCAGGACAGGATCAGCGTTGCTCCTCCTGGATCTGGGGTCCGACAATCAGTCTCCCACACCCTAGTTTTTGCCTTGGTGATTGCCATAGCCACAACCCTTAGATATGTATTTACAATTTTCCATGTTTTTCTTCACTTAAAAGACAAGGCAGGCTGGATATTTCTGTATGTCCTTATTGTCAGCAATTCCCATGAGACCACTTTGTATGTTGGTACAATCAGTACAAAACATTGATCCTACTGACAGCTATTGCATTTTGGAGTATGACGATCTTCCCCCTGTGCACTAAAGCTACGTTCAAACTGCAGGCAAATCAGATTTTGTTTTTCTTAAATCAGATCTTGAAGATAGACTGTCTGCACTGTTAGGCCCCCTTTACACCTGGCATCACATGCGTTTGCAATCGGATAGCGCTTGACCACATTCATGCGTCTCTGGTGTCCACATCCAGATCAGATCATGCTCCGTCCCGCTGACTTCAAATCCTCCTCTTCTTCTTCTGCAAACATTTCCAGCAGCAGACTACAACGTCATATCATGTGTGCCACAATAACAATAACAACAAGATGTTAGCTGCCCGTGAAGTCGTGTTATTGTATGGACACTTTTGTCGGACCAAATGGAGAGCAGACACTTCGTCTCACCATGACTCCATCCCCGGCTATCATCCGTGTGTTCTTTTTCTTGGCAGTTGGTACCTGGTGAATGTTGTTGTTGTTGTTGTTGTTGTTGTCTTCTTCTTCATTCTTCCTGTGTCCAGCTGGCGCACCTTGCGTACTTGATTTCTCCCACAGAGTTGTTGCATGTGGATTGGAGATGCATTTGCATTTACAGTTGTGTTCAATGTGGTCACAATGCGTCCCTGACCACCTTCAGAAGTGGTTTGGCAGATCGGATAACAATACGTCCTCAATGCATTTCGAGTATATTTACACCTGTACTTTAATGTAGTCAAGAAAAAACGAATGTCAATCCAAGCTGTAAAGGGGTATTATTTGCAAGTATGAGATCTGATGTGTGCTCAGACATGAAAAACCTTTCTGCATGGGCTGCTGAGGTAACAACATAGGGATCGGTAAACACATAGTAATGTAAGCAGCCAGAGCATCCAGACTTGAACGTGCCTGCAGAAATCTGACTGGAATCGCGTTTCAAACCACCTCCAAATCTGGTTTGGGTCAGATTTGCAAAAATCCCACTACATGCATTTTTTTTTTGTTGCCCAGACTTCCTAACATAAATCTGGATACAATGCGGATATACCAAAAAACAAATGTTTGGGTTGGCAGTCTAAACAAGGCCTAAGTGTCCCTATTCCTATGTGCTGTTCTGGAGCTGTAAGGAGGGTCATCAACTGAATGAGCCACACCTGGGCTCAGTGTGTTCTCTAACATCAGGACCTCCTTCCCTCTGGGGGCGATCACCTCTCTCCAGCCAGCCTGATGACAGCCTTTGGTTTCTTTGGGATTGTTTCATTCATTTCTGCTTTTGTAAAGTAAAAAATTCTTTTACCTTTTTCTATAGCTATCTGGTCTCCCTTTTTGTCACAGCCTCAGGCTGGAACAAGAGGGGGCTTGTTTGGGATCAAACTCACTATGTTGGTAAGATGAAGTCTAGACTTTGTGTTGATTTGGTGCATTTTGGTTTGTGTCACCACCTCAGGTGACAAATGAGAGCTCGTCCAATTAGATTATTTTGCTGGTAAGTTTGTTTGTGCTCCCAACTAAGAAGGCACATAAGTGCATTTCTCAAAATGTCAACTTAATTATTTAGGAATAAACAAGTGAAGTGAGTGCAAAGTTTTGCATTTGAGCAACACTTTCAATATGTCATGATTTTAGCTCATATCAAATGATAATGAAGAGGAAACGGACGTTTGCATTTCATGAATGATTTTAATGATTTAATGATTCATATCAATGAATATACAGTTTTCAGTTACCACAATTATGACAGGATTCCTCTTTAACAGGCATTATCTTTTCATTGTTACAGTATTGAAAGTTACTGAGCTACTATCGTTAACACTTCCAGCGATAAAGGTAAACCCACTCCACACTAGTGGACTAGTGACTGCTGCCTGTTAGAGGCCTAAAACTGATTAATGAAGCTTTAAACACACACAAATATTTTGAGTAATTGTTCATCCCATGTTATTGATTATTTGATTTGTATCTCTATTTTGTATTGTAACATTACCACCACCTGCAATAACATAATCATAGTCTGAGTCATGTGGCTGACTTCTCTTTTAGGCCTGCTTTGACCTTTATTTCTCTCACAGAGGGAACAACAAATAACCAATGAAGGTGCTGTGGTTATTTCCATTATCATAAATCCAGGTGTTTTCCCACAGTATCATGTACACGTGGTCTCCCACTTCAAGCTGTAGAGTCATGCCATTGGTTGCTGTCTCGTAGCGGTCTCCCTCCGGATGGTTGTACAGAGTAACCATCTGCACTCCATTCTTCATCAGTCGCAGCCCCATTATTTTCTTTGTATCATAAATGCCGGAGAAGCTGAAGTAATAGATTCCTTTGACTGGAGCAGTGAAAATACCTGAGGATGATCAACAGAGAGAGTTACATCACCATTTTATCTAGAGTCAAAGACTGTATTAATATATAGTAAGTTTACCTGTCGCAGGGTTGTATGAGCCTGTGTTTGCGTACACATGCTTATAGGCCAGTGTGATCGCAGCCTTAAAAGGTCCAATAGTTCCAACGCTGCCGAGAGATGCTCCAAACGCCACCCGCTTACCTTGAGAGATCACATGAAAATGAGGAGTTATTATACGATTGTGTTTGTGTTGGTCAGCTCTCCCCACTATGCTTCATATCCCAGGAAATACCCTTTAAAATACACGAAGTAAAAGTCTGTTTTCTTCGACTCTGATGGACGTACATATTCGTATCTAACCATTTATCACTTAGAGTAAGAGGAAGTTTTTTTAATATTGTTTTCTGAACTTTAGCATTTATTCTTTTATTGCTTTAATGGTGGCACCTTATGGTAGCTCTAAGATAAGGAAGAACAGAAAAACAAGATATAAAACAATAACCATGTAGAAGGACACACGAAAGATAAGACTGCCACAGTAAAACGTGACAGATGCCGATCTTTGAGGGTGAGTGAAGGCATTTGCACGTGATTGACGGCACTGGCCCTCCACTTTGAGGGTCTGATTTTTCTAGAAGCGTTGCCTTGCTGCCTGCAGGAGTCAGATTGTGTACAAGTGTGGATGAGTCACTGTGGTCTTGGAGGGAACAGTGAAGAAAAGACCTCACATATCCACGGACTGAAATAGACTAAATGCTCTGCTTCTCACATTGAGTGGGAGGACACAGCAGACACACAGAGGTGCTCTCAGCTCCCACACATTCATCCAACATCTTATCTCCATTTTCAGCCTATACGCTCGTACACTTAGGCCTGTGAATGAGTGTGTGTGTGTGTGTGCATACATGCATCCACTTTCATCTTCTTGGTTGTTTTTGAAAGACTTCGTTTTCTTTTCTGGACGAAAACATACTGTATATAGTAATCTACAAATCTAACTTCATCAGACTTTAGACTCTTCAGGCTCAGTATGTGGTTTTAAAACTGAATGTTTTCTTGGACATGGCTGCTATATCCTGTCTGTCCACAAGAGGGCAGGCAGGTACAACTGAGAAAGAGGAAAGAGGGTACAGATTCCTACTTAATCCAGCAGTGTACATTCAAGGTTGACTTAATAAAACACCTCAGATTTTTTCTTTTCCATTTGAGCTTTAAAGAGATGGCATGCTTACCACAATTAATGAACCTTCTTAAACATAAACCGTATGGACAAACAATGTGTATGAAGCGCCTTATTCAGTGTCTTCATGGTTTAAATCACCAGGGGCCTCACTGTGTACGCACAACAAAGGGCTTGAAATGTGCATACACCACTTTCTAAGCATAAAGTGGGATTCATTCACTAAACAACAATAAATATAGTAATAGAGAAAATTAAATAAAAACAATAAATAAATAAAAACAATTACTGCAAAAATCGGCAACATACACATAGGAGAAAATTAAAATAAAAATGTGAAAAAAAGACTATAAATAATATGCACAATATATGTGAATTAAAATTAAAGCAGTACAAATTTTAGAAGTGGTAGTGTTTGTGCAGTCTGCCTTTGATGCTTTCCAATTATCACTTCTCAATCACAGACTTATTTTAAATGAAGACAAGACCAAGTCATGGTGCTCTCCACTTCCAGCAGCTTCTCAGGCTATCCTGCCATCAAAACTTTAAATGGTACCCATGTCACCAGGGGTGTTGTAGTTTTATTTAGTGCCATAACTGAATTAAAATTGGCTGAAAAAATCAGTTGAATGATCGAACTTTGTATACAAAAAGTTCTCTGAGGCTACTCTCACCCCTTAAAGGCCCAAAATGGTTTGTTCCGCCCCTGCAATAGCATTTGTATCTAAACACAGCTACGCCGAGTGGGTGACTGCTTATGCTTCTGGAGCACGTATACACTGACATGTCTTTGCCCAAAAAAGGGAAACCACAGTTCCAGAAAAGAAAACTGACTTTGTAGAAAAACTATTCAAGAGGTAGGAGGTTCGTGACAGAGACATGGATCGAGAGAGTAAAGGTGGGGGGCCCACAGAAACTGCGTATGCACACAAGCCCAGGATTTGGTGCTACGCCCCTGCATCTCACTCCTGCAGAGAATTTGGCTTGATAGTAAAACCTTCATTCAAGATTTATATTTGACGTCTGACTCGTCAATTAAAAATCAAGCTGGGCGTCTTGTGTGGAATATGTCTGGCTTTTTTGGTGTTGATTTTGTTTGCTGGTCCTGTGGTTGTCTGATTAAGAGTGTCTCTTGTTCTCAGGTCTCTTCCTGAAAATGAGACCTTCATGTCAATGACACCACCTGATTGTGGTTTGAAGATTTTCAGCTGCACTACAGTATATGGTAATGCATTACATGAATTGCCAGGTGATGGTAACACTGTCGAAACATGATATGAATATGAATTGAGAAAAAATATCTAAGTGTTATTACCTGCGATCTCCTGCTTCAGAAGCTCCAGGCGTTTTTCAGCTTCTGCCATTCTGGTCTCCAGGTTTTTAACTCTCTGGTCAGAGTGATGGACTACGATATGTTTATGTATGTAGAAAGCCTTGGTCACAGGCAGGTAGAGGAGGCATAAAGCTAACATAGCCACTGAGGTCTTCATCTTCTCTTCTGTTTGTCTTGAATAGGTGATGAGCAGTTATGATTTGCTTGACCAGCCACTTGCTTTATATACCATGTCTAGGCGGAAACGCCTTTGTACATACCAGGAAGAGAAAACCTGTTTCTCAAGCTATCATGAGACCTTCCTTAGAAACTGTATTAATATTTTTTTTGTTTATCTAAGACAACAAATCAGAGGTTGCGTAAGTATTCATGTCCGTCACTGAAGTATAAGTAGTGTATAAGTGTATAAGTAGAAGTAAAAGTCCTGTATTGAAATTGTTCAAGCTGTGTATTTTATAACAAAACATCATATTTTATAAGCTCTTTTTTTTTTTTTTTTTTTTTTTTTGTATTTAAAATCTTAATTTGTACAGTAACTACACTAAGTAGCTAACTAAAGCTGTCGAATAATCGAAGTCAGTGGGGGATTCTTAGACCATGGGGCACTTGGCACAGAAATGCAAAAGGCCCCTCCACCTCTCCTGCATGGGAGCAAAACACACCCACTTTAGAGTTGTTTGGCCTTTTTTGTGTTGTTGTTCTGTTTGTTTTTGTAGTCGTATTGCATCTTTTTGTGACTTTATGTCAATCTGAGATAATTTTGTGTCTCTTTAATGTAATTAAGTGCCATTTTTTGTCGTTTTGTGTGTCTTTGTGGTTGTTTTGACCTTTTCTGTTGCTACTTATTGTCTTCTTGCAGTTCCTTTGTAACTCTCTGTGTTCATTTCAAGGGGTCTATGTGGAGACCCTTGCGACAGAAGCTGAAGAAGCAGCTAGATATGGAAACATGAAAGACCTGTATGCCACTACCAGAAAGCTGTCGGGAAAGTTCAGTAAACCAGAAAGACAAAGACAAAGACAAAGAAGGAAAGCCAATCATGGGAGAGGAAGGGCAAAAGAGAAGATGGATGGAATATTTTGAGGAACTACTAAACAGACCAGCACCACAGGACCCACCACCAGATATCAAACAAGCTGACTGTGATCTGCCAATAGACTGCAGTGTACCAACAAAGGAAGAGATCCGAAAAGCCATTAAGAAGATAAGAAATGGCAAGGCTGCAGGACCCGACAGTATTCCAGCAGAGGCGTTGAAGGCCGACATCGAGTCCACAGTGGAGCTACTATATCCTCTCTTCAAGAAGATATGGGAAGGAGAACACATCTCATCTGAATGGAAGGAAGGCTACCTCATCAAGTTACCAAAGAAGGGTGATATGAGCCAATGTGCAAACTACAGAGGGATTACACTACTATCCATCCCGGGCAAGGTATTCAATAGGATCATACTGGACAGAATGAAGGATGTCGTGGACCCACAGCTACGAGATCAGCAGGCTGGCTTCCGCAAGGACAGATCTTGCACAGACAAGATTGCAACTCTGCGCATAATCCTGGAGCAGTCACTGGAGTGGAGCTCACCTTTAATTGTGAACTTCAATGACTACGAAAAGGCTTTTGACAGTCTTGATCGAGCGACCCTCTGGAAGCTTCTCAGACACTATGGCGTGCCAGAGAAGTACACCAACATCATTAAAAACGCGTACAAGGGGATGACCTGCAGAGTAATCCATGGCGGCCAACCCACCGATGTCTTCCAAATAAAAACAGGAGTGAGACAGGGTTGTTTGCTGTCACCATTTTTGTTCCTGCTGGCTATAGATTGGGTTATGAAGCAATCGACAGCAGAGAGGCGAAATGGCATACAGTGGACGCCATGGACCCTTCTAGATGACCTGGACTTTGCAGATGACCTGGCCCTTCTCTCACATACCCAGCAGCAGATGCAGGAAAAGACCATCACCATTGCAAACATCTCAGTCCGTCTGGGGCTAAACATCCACAGAGGGAAGAGCAAGGTCATAAAGGTCAATGCCGAGAACACACCACCCATCATGCTGGAAGGTGAAGCACTAGAGGAGGTAGACAACTTCACCTACTTGGGCAGCTTGGTCAACAAGCAAGGAGGAACAGACGCCGATGTCAAAGCCAGAATTGGCAAAGCCAGAGCAGCCTTTATCCAACTAAAAACCATCTGGAATTCAAGAGGCCTTTCCATCACAACCAAGGTCAGAATCTTTAACACCAACGTGAAGTCAGTCTTATTATACGGCGCTGAGACATGGAGGACCACTGGCACCACTATGAAGAAAATTCAAACCTTCATTAACACCTGCCTGAGACGAATCCTCCAGACTCGCTGGCCTAACACCATCAGCAACAAAGCCCTATGGGAACAAACAAAACAGCAGCCAGCAGAGGAAGAGATTCTCCAACGGCGTTGGCGATGGATCAGCCATACTCTCCGTAAACCAGCCTCAAACATCACAAGACAATCCCTCAAATGGAACCATCAAGGAAAGAGAAAGAGAGGTAGACCATGAAACACTTGGCGGCGAGAATTGGAGGCAGATGTCAAGATGATGGGCCACTAGTGGGGACAACTGGAGAAGTTAGCCCAGGACCAGGATGCATGGAGGACTCTTGTTGACGGCCTATGCCCCAGGTGGGGTAAAAGGCATAAGTAGGTAAGTAAGTGTTCATTTCAAGTCTCTTCCTGGTCAGTACTTGTTAATTTGAGTGACATTTTGAAGGTGAGGGCCAGGAGGGTCCCCCTTACACTTTGGGCCCCTTGACCTGTACGCCCGGTCAGTAATCCTTCCATGATCGCAGTGAAATTAGAAGAACAATATTTCACCCTGAAATGTAGGGGAGTAGAAGTGCTTAGGCCTGTGAATGAATGTGTTTTCCTGTTAGTGTGTGTGCGTGTGTGTGCGTGTATGTACATGCATCCATTTCCATCTTCATGTTGGTTTCTGCAGGGCTGTCTTCCTTGTCTGAATGAGAAGTACAAAATGCACAGACACAACTCGCAAAGACTCTACAGATAACGTATGATAAAGTGAAACTGAATCTGGCCAGAAAGTTGTTTGCAATGCTATTTAAAATATGTTATATTGTAATAAGAAAAACACATCCTTCTGATTGGCCTAAACTTGCAGATCAGATCAAAAGAAACAAGTGTTACGCCAGGTTCGCTGCGGGTGCATCAAACAAGCACAGGACTTTTAACCAGGAGACCAGTGTTTGTGGCCAAAGTCAGTGTTGACTACTTTTAACAACATAAGCTAGTGTGTGCAGTATGCTACGCTAGTGACATCTGTCCAGGGCCGCTGCTGGCCATTTGGGTGCCCTGAGCGTAATTACTCTGTTGTTATGCTCACACACAGCAGAAGAAAAGTCACAAAACTTTATAAACTCTGCATAATTAGGTCATCATATAACAGCTTCTGAGCAAGTTCTGCATTGATACTGATGACAGCAAGAGCATTTAGACGTTCCTGTCTCATTGTTGAACGCAGGTTAGTTTTAATGAGCTTAAGTTTTAAAAAATTCAAGGCAAGTGAACTGTGATAACAACCCAAAAACGACCTCACGCTGCAGCTGTGCTGTGTTCACTGAAGCAACGGTAGTGCAGCTCAGAGCGGCTTGTGTCTGAGAGGACCTTAACTGAGAGAGTTAGCGCAATATGTATGATGGTGGATGATGATCATAAAAGGCTGTTATGGTGCCCCCTCCAGCACTGATGACCTACACACAGCACATGATGTGTGCACCCGTAGGGGCGGCGCTGCATCTGTCACATACATGATGTTACCTTTGTAACAAAAGTGCTCATTTAAAGCCAAACCTTGATGTTTTTTGTAAATCTAACCAGATAGTTTTGTAGCCTTAACCTAACCACAAAGTTTTAAAGCGTAACAGCGACCGCTTTGTAATGTTAATGACATGTTTGAATATGCCGCCGTTTAGATGGTAATAATATGTCATTTTGGAAAGGTCATATATGTGGTTTTGGAAGTCAGACGAACTTATTCTGTCGTTAAGATAGAGAGAATTGGCTAAAATGTAGTGTAACAATAGTACAAATGAAGTAGAGTCATAAAATCAGTGAACTGATAAAGTGATGTCAGTTGCACAGCAATGTTTATCTGAAGTTTGCTAACATTAGCTAACATTAGCCACCCTAAGCTAATAGCAACCCTCGAGTGTATTCAACTGAGCAAGGATACGTTTTATTGTTTATGAATTCAATTTTTCATTAGTCAGAGGAAGATTGTGCCACCTCTTTTTTCAAGAGTAGTAGTTTCATAGTTTCGCTTTAATAAGGTCGCCTGGCTCATTGTGTTGGTAATGGTAAGTAAGTTTTCTTTTCATATGTAAAAAAAAAAAATTCCTCTTAAAAAGGCTTCTACGTACGCACAGTGGATAAACATCCTGCTTAAATACCGGCACCACCCCGGTTTCTGTTACAATTTAATTATTTGCTTTGAGGAAATATTCCCAGAGAAAAACTAAGTGGACTGCATCTTTCTGAAACTTGAACTGGCTGTACATACAGCAGGTGCATTGAGAAAATATTGAGTGCTAACGTTTGAGCTTATTGTCATAGCAGCGCAGAAAGAGAGTGAGCTCAGATATATCATTTTTAAAAGATGAAATTTTTTTCGACAATTTTCAGGAAATGGGATGGATGCTGTATTTGGTATAAACAATACTGTGAACCAGTGGCGGCTGCTGGTCTTTCAAACAGGGGAAGCTTACTTAAAGTGTACATCATAAAATTTGTCATATTGTAGCGAGGCAGTAATTTATAAAAGTACCTCAGAGATTTTCAGATGGGTTTAAACACCTGAACGGCACTCTGTCAGAAGACTCCACTCGCAAATATTCGCATGGGACTGAGCTCGAAATGCGACAATGCCGGTCAATCACAAAGGGGTTCAGCCTTTTATACAATTCTTCCAATCATCATGCATACACCGAGCGTCCTCTCCCGCCTACTGCGCCATTAGGTCCCACGGAAGCTGAGCCTCCCTGGAAGTGTTGCATTTATCCAATGCCTGTCTCGCTTTGCTGCATGAAAAACACCTGCTCAGCTCTGTCTCATAGGAATACTTGGAGGCTCCGTGTCCACCGTGCTGACACCAGAATGTATGACAGGGAGGTCGCGTTTGAAAACTTGTGATAAACAGCTGACGTTTGAACATCATAGTCATGATGTTAAACGCATCCTAGCGCACGTTTAATGCAATGTAAAATCTTATTTCAATGTCAATTCAATAGTGCATATTTGACCTTTTCTTCTATGAAATTTTAGGGGAAGTTCAGCCTCACTTGTTGTCTCAGAGCAATCGCCCCTGCTGTGAACCCAGGAAGAGAAATAGAGCATTGGACTTGGACTAATTTAACACAGTTGGTCCAAGTCCAATTATCTTTTTCTCTTTATTCACTTAGTCCTGGGTCCTGGGACAGACAGAAGTCTTTGGTCTGATGATCTCAGTTCTCTCATAGTGTGATATGGGGAGAGGAGCTCTATGATGTAAGCAGGGTTGAGGCCATTTAACACTTTGAATCTAAAAATGTATTCATAGCTAAGAGGCAGACAGTGTAGGGAGGCAAGAAAGGGGGTAATGTGCTCCCTCTTTTCTGCACTTGTTAAAACTTTTGCTGCTGCATTTTGGACTAGTACTAAAAAATACTAAAATATAAGGAGTTGCAATAATCGTGGTGCGAGGATATGAAGGCGTGGATGACTTTCTTCAGGTCAGAGGTACAGAGAGTTGATCTGAGTTTGGGGATTGTGCTCAGCTGCATGAAACTTAATTTTACTACTTGATTGATTTGTTGGTCAAACCTCAATCCCAAATCAAATATGGCTACAAGATTTTAAAAACGAGATTTAGGTTGGCAGTCTAAACAAGGCCTAAGTGTCCCTCTTCCTTTGTGCTGTTCTGGTTGCATTGCAGGAAGTTGTGTGTTCTCTAACATAAGTATCACCTTTGAAAGGCCCTCCGTCTCTGTGGGGGAGATCACCTCGCCAGCCAGATGACAGCCTTTGGTATTGTTTCATTCATTTATGCTTTTTAGAAACATATATATGCTTTTACCTTTTTCTACAGTCGTCTGCTCTCCCTTTTTGTCAAGAGGTTTGTGTTGCTACCTCAGGTGACAAATGAGAGCTTGTCCAATTAGGTTATTTTGTTGGTAAGTTTGGTGTGCCTTAGGCAGCAGCAGGCACATGGTTGATTGCTCACACTGATTCTGTGATTTGGTCCAGCTGTGTACTGGTTTTGGCTACCCACGAAAAGTAACACCTTAAGACTAACGCAAAAAATTGTAACCACGCGTCGAGGCAATGCAGAACCTAATCTATACAGTGTAAAATGCCATAGGCTTGTGCTAAAAACATTAGCATCAGTAAAAGCAATGGCATGCATATTAAAGAACACTGCGCCCCCAAATTGGGAATTGCATAGCGACACAGACCAACAGGACGCAGAACTATGATAGGCACACAGCAAATGTGGAGCAACTGCGTGCACGTTGCGTTGAGTGTACGCAGAAGCTTAAAGAACACTTAAGGGGTGACGTTTATGGTAAGACAGTTATGGTGACGGGGCTGCCATGATGTTTTGGCCATGTGGGCTGTTTTAGCTCAGGGTGCAAGTGTTGACATGATGGTAATTTCTTTTTTTTTTTTTTTTTTTTTACATTTTGGGTTTTGTGCATATTTTGGGTAGGTGTGGTTAAGTCGGGAAGTGGCTCACACTGAAATTAACAGCAACATTTTGCCACATTTAGCTTCAAACAACGTTTAAAAAAGTGGTGTGAATTTTTTAAAGTCCATTTTTTACCACATTTACAGCAATATTTGAAATATGTTAAATATAATGTGACAGTTAAATCTAAATATTAAATGTTAAATCAAACATCTAACCAGATAGTTTTGTAGCCTTAACCTAACCACAAAGTTTTAAAGCGTAACAGCGACCGCTTTGTAATGTTAATGACATGTTTGAATATGCCGCTGTTTAGATGGTAATAATATGTCATTTTGGAAAGGTCATATATGTGGTTTTGGAAGTCAGTGGAACTTATTCTGTCGTTAAGATAGAGAGAATTGGCTAAAATGTAGTGTAACAATAGTACAAATGAAGTAGAGTCATAAAATCAGTGAACTGATAAAGTGATGTCAGTTGCACAGCAATGTTTATCTGAAGTTTGCTAACATTAGCTAACATTAGCCACCCTAAGCTAATAGCAACCCTCGAGTGTATTCAACTGAGCAAGGATACGTTTTATTGTTTATGAATTCAATTTTTCATTAGCCAGAGGAACATTGTGCCACCTCTTTTTTTTCAAGAGTAGTAGTTTCATAGTTTCGCTTTAATAAGGTCGCCTGGCTCATTGTGTTGGTAATAGTAAGTAAGTTTTTTTTCGTATGTGAAAACGCCTATTAAAAAGGCTTCTATGTACGCACAGTGGATAAACATCCTGCTTAAATACCGGCACCATCCTGGTTTCTGTTACAATTTTGGTTTGTGTCACCACCTCAGGTGACAAATGAGAGCTCGTCCAATTAGGTTATTTTGTTGGTAAGTTTGTTTGTGCTCCCAACTAAGAAGGCACATAAGTGCATTTCTCAAAATGTCAACTTAATTATTTAGGAATAAACAAGTGAAGTGAGTGCAAAGTTTTGCATTTGAGCAACACTTTCAATATGTCATGATTTTAGCTCATATCAAATGATAATGAAGAGGAAACGGACGTTTGCATTTCATGAATGATTTTAATGATTTAATGATTCATATCAATGAATATACAGTTTTCAGTTACCACAATTATGACAGGATTCCTCTTTAACAGGCATTATCTTTTCATTGTTACATTATCGTTAACACTTCCAGCAATAAAGGTAAACCCACTCCACACTAGTGGACTAGTGACTGCTGCCTGTTAGAGGCCTAAAACTGATTAATGAAGGTTTAATCACACACAAATATTTTGAGTAATTGTTCATCCCATGTTATTAATTATTTGATTTGTATCTCTATTTTGTATTGTAACATTACCACCACCTGCAATAACATAATCATAGTCTGAGTCTTGTGGCTGACTTCTCTTTTAGGCCCACGTTGACCTTTATTTCTCTTACAGAGGGAACAACAAATAACCAATGAAGGTGCTGTGGTTATTAGCATTATCATAAATCCAGGTATTTGTCCACAGTCTCATGTACACCTGGTCTCCCACTTCAAGCTGCAGAGTCATGCCATTGCTTGCTGTATCAAGGGCGGTTCCGGACGGATGGTTATACACAGACACCATCTGCACTCCATTCTTCATCAGTCGCAGCCCCATTGCTCTGCCTGTATAATAATGGCCAGAGAAGCTGAAGTAATAGATTCCTTTGACTGGAGCAGTGAAAATACCTGAGGATGATCAACAGAGAGAGTTACATCACCATTTTATCTAGAATCAAAGACTGTATTAATATATAGTAAGTTTACCTGTCGCAGGGTCGTATGAGCCTGTGTTTGCGTACACATGCTTGTAGGTCAGTGTGAAGTAAGTTTTAAAAGGTCCAATATTTCCAACATCGCCGAGAGATGCTCCAAACGCCACCCGCTTACCTTGAGAGATCACATGAAAATGAGGAGTTATTATATGATTGTGTTTGTGTTGGTCAGCTCTCCCCACTATGCTTCATATCCCAGGAAATACCCTTTAAAATACACAAAGTAAAAGTCTGTTTTCTTTGACTCTAATGGACATACATATTCTTATCTAACCATTTATCACTTAGAGTAAGAGGAAGTTTTTTTAATATTGTTTTCTGAACTTTAGCATTTATTCTTTTATTGCTTTAATGGTGGCACCTTATGGTAGCTCTAAGATAAGGAAGAACAGAAAAACAAGATATAAAACAATAACCATGTAGAAGGACACACGAAAGATATGACTGCCACAGTAAAACGTGACAGATGCCGATCTTTGAGGGTGAGTGAAGGCATTTGCACGTGATTGACGGCACTGGCCCTCCACTTTGAGGGTCTGATTTTTCTAGAAGCGTTGCCTTGCTGCCTGCAGGAGTCAGATTGTGTACAAGTGTGGATGAGTCACTGTGGTCTTGGAGGGAACAGTGAAGAAAAGACCTCACATATCCACGGACTGAAATAGACTAAATGCTCTGCTTCTCACATTGAGTGGGAGGACACAGCAGACACACAGAGGTGCTCTCAGCTCCCACACATTCATCCAACATCTTATCTCCATTTTCAGCCTATATGCTCGTACACTGAGGCCTGTGAATGAGTGTGTGTGTGTGTGCATACATGCATCCACTTTGGTGGATTCTTGGTTGTTTTTGAAAGGCTTCTTTTTCTTTTCTGGACGAAAACATACTGTATGTAGTAATCTACAAATCTAACTTCATCAGACTTTAGACTCTTCAGGCTCAGTATGTGGTTTTAAAACTGAATGTTTTCTTGGACATGGCTGCTATATCCTGTCTATCCACAAGAGGGCAGGCAGGTACAACTGAGAAAGAGGAGAGAGGGTACAGATTCCTGCTTAATCCAGCAGTGTACATTCAAGGTTGACTTAATAAAACACCTCCGATTTTTTCTTTTCTATTTGAGCTCTAAAGAGATGGCATGCTTACCACAATTAATGAACCTTCTTAAACATAAACTGTATGGACAAACAATGTGTATGAAGCGCCTTATTCAGCGTCTTCATGGTTTAAATCAATGCAAATGCAAATGATACCATTTTTAAATTCTTTTGGCTCTATCCCAATCTAGAGCTGACTATAGACCACCATGACAGCTACCATGAGAGGTTTCTGGACTGCAATTTTAAAGACTCAAGTTTGGCATTTTGACCGTTGCCAGCTAGCTGTGACCAAAGTTGGGCATGAGGGTGGAGCTGCTGGATGAGCAAGGAGTAGATCTGACTCACAGAGTGCGAGACACCTCGCAGACAGCCTGTCTCTCCAGTAGCCCTGCCCTTAAATGTGTGTAGCTTCAAGCCTAATAGAATCTAAAGAGGTATTAAAAAATTGGGCTTTTCAACATGGGAGCCTGTGGAAATTTGATGTGTTTTGGAGCCAGGCTCAAGTGGCTATTTGATGAACTGCAGTTTTGTCACTTCTGCATTGGCTTCATTTTTCGGCCTCAGAGGTTGCCACCTGAATCTGACTAATCTTCAGGATCAGAATCTGGTTTCTTGCCAAGGAGGTTTTCACGTACGAGGAATCTGCACAGATTTATTGGTGCACTAAACAACAATAAATACAGTAATAGAGAAAATTAAATAAAAACAATAAACAAATAAAAACAATTACTGCAACATTAACATAGCAGAAAATTAAAATAAAAATGTGAAAAAAGACTATAAATAATATGCACAATATATGTGAATTAAAATTAAAGCAGTACAATTTTTAGAAGTGGTAGTGTTTGTGCAGTCTGCCTTTGATGCTTTCCAATTATCACTTCTCAACCACAGACTTATTTTAAATGAAGACAAGACCAAGTCATGGTGCTCTCCACTTCCAGCAGCTTCTCAGGCTATCCTGCCATCAAAACTTTAAATGGTACCCATGTCACCTGGGGCGTTGTAGTTTTATTTAGTGCCATAACTGAATTAAAATTGGCTGAAAAAATCAGTTGAATGATCGAACTTTGTATACAAAAAACAGTGGAAGTTCTCTGAGGCTATTCTCCCCCCTTAAAGGCCCAAAATGGTTTGTTCCGCCCCTGCAATAGGATTTGTATCTAAACACAGCTACAGCCGAGTGGGTGACTGCTTATGCTTCTGGAGCACGTATACACTGACATGTCTTTGTCCAAAAAAGGGACACCACAGTTCCAGAAAAGAAAACTGACTTTGTAGAAAAAATATTCAAGAGGTTCGTGACAGAGACATGGATCGAGAGAGTAAAGGTGGGGGGGCCCATAGAGACCGCGTATGCACACAAGCCCAGGATTTGGTGCTACGCCCCTGCATCTCACACCTGCAGAGAATTTGGCTTAAAATAAAACCTGTATTCAAGATTTATATTTGATGTCTGACTCGTCAATTAAAAATCAAGCTGGGCGTCTTGTGTGGAATATGTCTGGCTTTTTTGGTGTTGATTTTGTACGCTGGTCCTGTGGTTGTCTGATTAAGAATGTCTCTTGTTCTTAGGTCTCTTCCTGAAAATGAGACCTTCATGTCAATGACACCACCTGATTGTGGTTTGAAGATTTTCAGCTGCACTACGGTATATGGTAATGCATTACATGAATTGCCAGGTGATGGTAACACTGTCGAAACATGATATGAATATGAAATGAGAAAAATATCTAAGTGTTATTACCTGCGTTCTCTTTCTTCAGAAGCTCCAGGCGTTTTTCAGCTTCTGCCATTCTGGTCTCCAGGTCTTTACATTTCTGGTCACAGGGATGGTCTAGGATATGTTCATGAACGTAGAAAGCCTTGGTCACAGGCAGGTAGAGGAGGCATAAAGCTAACATAGCCACTGAGGTCTTCATCTTCTCTTCTGTTTGTCTTGAATAGGTGATGGGCAGTTATGTTTTGCTTGACCAGCCACTTGCTTTATATACCATGTCAAGGCGGAAACGCCTTTGTATATACTAGGAAAAGAAAACCTGTTTCTCAAGCTGTCATGAGACCTTCCTTAGAAACTGTATTAATATTTTTTTAATTCTTAATCTCTTAAAACAAATCAGAGGTTGCGTAAGTATTCATGTCCGTCACTGAAGTATAAGTAGTGTATAAGTGTAGAAGTAGAAGTCCTGCATTGAAATTGTTCAAGCTGTGTATTTTATAATAAAACATCATATTTTATAAGCTCTTTGTTTGTTTTTTGTATTTAAAATCTTAATTTGTACAGTAACTACACTAAGTAACTAACTAAAGCTGTCAAATACTAGAAGCCAGTGGGGGATTCTTAGACCATGGGGCACTTGGCACAGAAATGCAAAAGGCCCCTCCACCTCTCCTGCATGGGAGCAAAACACACCCACTTTAGAGTTGTTTTTGTGTTGTTGTTCTGTTTGTTTTTGTAGTTGTATTGCATCTTTTTGTGACTTTATGTCAATCTGAGATAATTTTGTGTCTCTAATGCAATTAAGTGCCATTTTGGGCCGTTTTGTGTGTCTTTGTGGTTGTTTTGACCCTTTCTGTTGCTACTTATTGTCATCTTGCAGTTCCTTTGTAACTCTCTGTGTTCATTTCAAGTCTCTTCCTGGTCAGTACTTGTTAATTTGAGTGACATTTTGAAGGTGGGGGCAAGGGGGGGTCCCCCTTACACTCTGGGCCCCTTGACCTGTACGCCCGGTCAGTAATCCTTCCGGCGGGTGCATCAAACAAGCACAGGACTTTTCTCACTGAACCAACGGTAGTGCAGCTCAGAGCGGCTTGTGTCTGAGAGGACCTTAACTGAGAGAGTTAGCGCAATATGTATGATGGTGGATGATGATCATAAAAGGCTGTTATGGTGCCCCCTCCAGCACTGATGACCTACACACAGCACATGATGTGTGCACCCGTAGGGGCGGCACTGCATCTGTCACATACATGATGTTACCTTTGTAACAAAAGTACTAATTTAAAGCCAAACCATGATGTTTTTTGTAAATCTAACCAGATAGTTTTGTAGCCTTAACCTAACCACAAAGTTTTAAAGCGTAACAGCGACCGCTTTGTAATGTTAATGACATGTTTGAATATGCCGCCGTTTAGATGGTAATAATATGTCATTTTGGAAAGGTCATATATGTGGTTTTGGAAGTCAGTGGAACTTATTCTGTCGTTAAGATAGAGAGAATTGGCTAAAATGTAGTGTAACAATAGTACAAATGAAGTAGAGTCATAAAATCAGTGAACTGATAAAGTGATGTCAGTTGCACAGCAATGTTTATCTGAAGTTTGCTAACATTAGCTAACATTAGCCACCCTAAGCTAATAGCAACCCTCGAGTGTATTCAACTGAGCAAGGATACGTTTTATTGTTTATGAATTCAATTTTTCATTAGTCAGAGGAAGATTGTGCCACCTCTTTTTTTCAAGAGTAGTAGTTTCATAGTTTCGCTTTAATAAGGTCGCCTGGCTCATTGTGTTGGTAATGGTAAGTAAGTTTTCTTTTCGTATGCGAAAACGCCTCTTAAAAAGGCTCCTATGTACGCACAGTGGATAAACATCCTGCTTAAATACCGGCACCACCCCGGTTTCTGTTACAATTTAATTATTTGCTTTGAGGAAGTATTCCCAGAGAAAAACTAAGTGGACTGCATCTTGCTCTCGACTGAAACTTGAACTGGCTGTACATACAGCAGGTATTTAACACAGCTGGTCCAAGTCCAATTATCTTTTTCTCTTTATTCACTTAGTCCTGGGTCCTGGGACAGACAGAAGTCTTTGGTCTGATGATCTCAGTTCTCTCATAGTGTGATATGGGGAGAGGAGCTCTATGATGTAAGCAGGGTTGAGGCCATTTAACACTTTGAATCTAAAAATGTATTCATAGCTAAGAGACAGACAGTGTAGGGAGGCAAGAATGGGGGTAATGTGCTCCCTCTTTTCTGCACTTGTTAAAACTCTTGCTGCTGCATTTTGGACTAGTACAAAAAAAAACTAAAATATAAGGAGTTGCAATAATCGTGGCGCGAGGATATGAAGGCGTGGATGACTTTCTCCAGGTCAGAGGTACAGAGAGTTGATCTGAGTTTGGGGATTGTGTGCAGCTGCATTAAACTTAACTTTGATACTTGCTTGATTTGTTGGTCAAACCTCAATCCCAAATCAAATATGGCCACAAGATTTTAAACACGAGATTTAACACAGTGGGCCAAAGGGCCAAGATGAGGAGAAATAATGCTGGTCAAGTTTCAAACCACCTCCAAATCTGGTTTGGATCAGATTTGCAAAAATCGTTCTTCCTGCATTTTTTTTGTTGTTGTTGCCCAGACTTCCTTATATAAATCTGGATAAGATATGGATATACCAAAAAAACAAACATATAGGTTGGCAGTCTAAACAAGGCCTAAGTGTCCTGTTGTGTGTTCTCTAACATAAGTATCACCTTTGAAAGGCCCTCCGTCTCTGTGGGGGAGATCACCTCGCCAGCCAGATGACACCCTTTGGTGTTGTTTCATTCATTTATGCTTTTTAGAAACATATATATGCTTTTACCTTTTTCTACAGTCGTCTGCTCTCCCTTTTTGTCACAGCCTTTGAGTCAGGCTGTGACAAGAGGTTTGTGTTGCTACCTCAGGTGACAAATGAGAGCTTGTCCAATTAGGTTATTTTGTTGGTAAGTTTGCTGTGCCTTAGGCAGCAGCAGGCACATGGTTGATTGCTCACACCGATTCTGTGATTACTGGTTTTGGCTACCCACGAAAAGTAACACCTTAAGACTAATGCTAGGTTTATGCTTCTGCGTACCTGCTATGACGCAGAGGGCTTTGCGGAGGCATTGTGTCCCTCTGCGACCAACGCAGAAACGCAACGTGCACCTCCAAAGAATTGTAACCACGTGTCGAGGCAACGCAGACCCAACGCAGACCGCAAGAGCTATGATTGTTCCTTCATCAAGAGGAAATCTCCACTCGTTGCTAGGCTAATTTATACAATGGAAAATGCCATAGGCTGGTGCTAATAACATTAGCATTTTGTAAGTGTTTGGAAAACATGTTTAGTATGACAGTTGTTTTGTTGGTGAATCTAATGAGTTTTAATGGAGCCAAATTGTGTGCCGTTACCTTTGTTAAACGTTGCTGTTGTCCCTGGCTTTATATGGGAAAAGGGAAAGATCACCGGCCGCTAGGCCAGTGTAAAAACATTAGCATCAGTAAAAGCAATGGCATGTATATAAAACACACCCATAAAACACATAGCGACATAGACCAACAGGACACAGAACTATGATAGGCACACAGCAAATGTGGAGCAACTGCATGCACGTTGCGTTGAGTGTACGCAGAAGCTTAAAGAACACTTAAGGGGTGACGTTTATGGTAAGACAGTTATGGTGACGGGGCTGCCATGATGTATTGGCCATGTGGGCTGTTTTAGCTCTGGGTGCAAGTGTTGACATGATGGTAATTTCTTTTTTTTTTTTTTCATTTTGTGTTTTTTGCATATTTTGGGTAGGTGTGGTTAAGTCAGGAACACCTCAGGATGATCTGGTGCCCAAATTTGTTGGGACGGGGGAAAGTAGAGGTTATATTACAGTAAGTTGGTTACCTTTAAATGTTGAGTGTTGCAGCTTTCAGTTTAGCATTTTTGGTATGGGGTGCCGTTTGTAAAGTGGCTCACACTGAAATTAACATTTTGTCACATTTAGCTTCAAACGTTTAAAAAAAACTTTTTTTTTACCACATTTACAGCACTATTTGAAAAATAAATATAATGTCACAGTTAAATCTAAATCTAAATGTTAACTCTAAATATTAAATGCTAAATCTAAATCTAAAGGTTAAATCTAAATGTTAAACATTAAATCTAAATGTTAAATGTTTAATCTAAATGTTAAATCTAAATCTAATGTTAAATGTTAAATCTAAATGTAAATATAAATATAACATTTAAAGTGTGTTTCTGTGTCAGGAAGTGGACATTTAGCATTCTGACTGACCAAAAAACAATGTTCCTTTAAAAAAGTGGTGTGAATTTTTTAAAGTCACTTTTTTACCACATTTACAGCAATATTTGAAATATGTTAAATATAATGTCACAGTTAAATCTAAATATTAAATGTTAAATCTAAATGTTAATGTTGAATCTAAATCTAAATGTTGAATCTAAATGCAAATGTTAAATCTAAATGTAAATGTTAAATCTAAATGTTAAATCTAAATCTAAATGTTAAATCTAAATGTAAATATAACATTTAAAGTGTGTTTCTGGGTCAGGAAGTGGACATTTAGCATTCTGACTGACCAAAAAAAAAAAACAATGTTCCCCTGTTCCCTGAAGATCCCTGATGGTTAAACTGGGCTGTGCTTAAACCTTAGTAGACTTTAAACTGTTTGCCGTTGCTGTCACATGCTTGTGTTTTCTTATCCTTCTGTTTGATGTGCTCCAACCTCCCTCTTAATTTGCTCCTATGGATCCAAGGTTGCTGAGGTGAGACTGGGTGACAGGTTAAAGTGAGGAGGATGCTGAAATAAAGGGCAAAGGTAGCCAATTTTCTCTATTTGTGTTGGCTGCAGGGGTCTGAGGTCTGTAAATTTAAGTCTCCCTAAAGACCAGAGGTTGGCAATGTTTTTGAAATTTGCCGACTTAGTGTCCCTCTGTTGGTCTACACAGACTTTAATCTGTGAAGTTTTCTTTGTTCCTTGTGTTGCCAAAGCGCAGATTGATGTGTACGTTTCTGTTCCTGCAGTCACACTGTTTGGATGTTCGCCACATTAAAGGTTCAGGAAACACTGTGGCTGATGCTTTGTCAAAACTGTTTTGCTTTTAAGATGCACACTGTTCTTTGTAGTCCCTTTGGGTACCATCTTTCTCCTCTGCCTCTCTTAGAGCTGCTTCTCCAGGTGCTGGAGTCGCTGGGTTGTGTGGAGAGATTGGGTGGCTGAGTGAGGGGCGGGGGGGGTCACTCCAGAGCTGGTGCGTATAAGAGCCAGTATGTAAAGTGGTTGTAAAATCATTGTAAAATCACCATCATTTGGTATTGTGAAGTTATATTTGCTTGTACTTAGGTGACGTTTAGTTGTAGTGTTTCTGCTTAGTTGAGAGACTTTGGTTTCTTTGCTGTTTGGTTAATTGATGCTTTTTGTAAATATGCTCGTCTGGTCTCCCTTTTTGTCACAGCCTTTGAGTCAGGCCGTAACAGCAGCTGAAAATTGTTCATCCCATGTTATTGATTATTTCATTTGACTCTCTTTTTTGTATTGTAACATTACCACCACCTGCAATAACATAATCATAGTCTGAGTCATGTGGCTGACTTCTCTTTTAGGCCCACTTTGACCTTTATTTCTCTCACAGAGGGAACAACAAATGACCAATGAAGGTGCTGTGGTTATTATCATTATCAAAAATCCAGGTTTTTGCCCAGAGTCTCATGTACACCTGCTCTCCCAGTAATAAACTCCTCTGACTGGAGCAGTGAAAACACCTGAGGATGATCAACAGAGAGAGTTACATCACCATTTTATCTAGACTCAAAGACTGTGTTAATATATAGTAAGTTTACCTGTCGCAGGGTTGTATGAGCCTGTGTTTGCATACACATGCTTATAGGTCAGTGTGATCTCAACATTAAAAGGTCCAATATTTCCAACATCGCAGAGAGATGCTCCAAACGCCACCCGCTTACCTTGAGAGATCACATGAAAATGAGGAGTTATTATATGATTGTGTTTGTGTTGGTCAGCTCTCCCCATTATGCTTTATATCCCAGGAAATACCCTTTAAAATACATGAAATAAAAGGCTGTTTTCTTTGACTCTGATGGACCAGAACAAAGATAGTCTTACGGAAGTTTTTTTATTGTTTTCTGAACTTTAGCATTTATTCTTTTATTGCTTTAATGGTGGCACCTTATGGTAGCTCTAAGATAAGGAAGACCAGAAAAACAAGATATAAAACAATAACCATGTAGAAGGACACACGAAAGACAAGACTGCCACAGTAAAACGTGACAGATGCCGATCTTTGAGGGTGAGTGAAGGCATTTGCACGTGATTGACGGCACTGGCCCTCCACTTTGAGGGTCTGATTTTTCTAGAAGCGTTGCCTTGCTGCCTGCAGGAGTCAGATTGTGTACAAGTGTGGATGAGTCACTGTGGTCTTAGAGGGAACAGTGAAGAAAAGACCTCACATATCCATGGACTGGAATAGACTGCAGCAACGCCTCGCAGACACCCTGTCACTCTAGCAGCTCCGTGCTTAATTATGTGTAACTCTGGTCCTCACTAAAATGTAAACAAGTGAGTTACAAAGAAGTTGGGCTTTTTAACATGGGAGCCTGTGGAAATTTGATGTGTTTTGGAGCCAGGCTCAAGTGGCCATTTGATGAACTGCAGGCTCTCAGTCGCAGGCAGGTAGAGGAGGCATAAAGCCAACGTAGCCACTGAGGTCTTCATCTTCTCTTCTGTTTGTCTTGAATAGGTGATGGGCAGTTTTGTCTTACGTGAGCAGTTTTTATATCATGTCAAGAAGGAAATACCCTTGCACTGACCATGAAATGAAGACCTGTTTCTCAAGCTGTCATCAGCCCCTCCTGGGAAACTGTGGCGATATCTTTTGCGATCATGATCCTTCATTTCAAAACAGTGGTGGAGGAAGTATTCAGGTCCTTCACTTCAATAAAAGTTCCTGTGCTTTAGCCTTTAAGCCTTTTTATGGTGTTGTGCTTATTTTTGTAGTTGTATTGCATCTTTGTGTGGTTTTGTGTCTCTAAAATAATTATTTGTCAATTTTGGTTGTTTTGACCCTTTCTGTGGTTATTCTGTGTCTCTTTGCAGTTTATCTCTTTGTGTTCATTTTGAATCTCTTCCTGGCCATTCATTGATTCATTCATTTTCCGTAACTGCATATACTGTTTGGGGTCGCAATGGGTCTGGAGCCTATCCCAGCTGACATTGGGCGAGAGGCAGGGTACACCCTGGACAGGTCGCCAGACTATCACAGGGCTGACACATAGAGACAGACAACCATTTAAAGGAGAAGTCCAGCATTTTGCACTTTGAGCCCCATTCCTGGTTGTTTATGATGAAATAGAGTGGTTAAGACCAAAATCTTGACGATTGCTCCTTCTCTGACAATTTGAGAGAATTTGGCTTTCCCCTGCCTGGCTTAACAATGCTGTTTATGGCCATGTGTAAATCTGTCCTAAAACCACCTTAAACGTTCGTTTTCAAAGCCATGAAACTCAGCGAGTGGTCAGTGGTGTTTGTTGATGTTCCCACATAAAAATCGTAGCAAACTGTGGTTTCCCTGGTGATTTATTTGACATTTTGTCCATGCATTGATTTCCTATAGGAAGCCTCAGTGTCCGTTGGTAGTAATCAGCCACTGGACACGGAAAGAGGGTTGTTTACGACAAGGTTGTAGTCATTGTAGTCTTTTAGCTCAGTGAAAGTGCTGGCTCGACAGTGCTGTGTGTGCTCCTGGAGGAAGAACGAGAACAAATGAAAAAGTTTTGTAATAAGTTTAAACAACTGGAGGTCTTGGAAGGGAAGTCAATGACAACTCCTCTTCGGAGGAATTCTCCCGCAGTCGCTGACCGCACAAAACTTGCCCATTATTACTCCCTTGTAAACAACCTTCACAGTATGATGCCTTTGAACACAACGCCAGCCTTCTTCTTCTGCTTCTTTCTGTGTCCTATTACATTGCAATGGTTTCCTGCCAGTTGGCGACACTCACGTAAAGGAGCATTATCGCCATCAAGTGGGCTGGAGTGTATAACGCTTCAGGGTCAAACGAACGATCAGGCGGAAGTTTACACACGGGTGTGAGGCAGCTGAAAAAATAGTTCCACAATCAAGATAAATAGTGAAAACACGGATGGAAACCACAGTTTGCTACGATTTTTATGTGGGAACATCAAGGAACACCACTGACCACTGGGTGAGTTTCATGGCTTTGAAAACAAACGTTTAAGGTGGTTTTAGGACAGATTTACACATGGCCATAGACAGCATTGTTAAGCCAGGCAGAGGAAAGCCAAATTCTCCGAAAAGGAGCAATCGTCAAAATTTTGGTCTTAACCACTCTATTTCATCATAAACAACCAGGAATGGGGCTCAAAGTGCAAAATACTGGACTTCTCCTTTAAGCTCACATTCACACCTACGACCAATTTAGAGTCACCAAATCATCTGCATGTCTTTGGACTGTGGGAGGAAGCCGGAGTACCTGGAGAAAACCCACGCTGATACGGGTAGAACATGCAAACCCCGCACAGAAGGGCTCCCCCACCCATGGTTTGAACCTGGTCAGTACATTTAAATGTGAGTGACATGTTGAATGTGAGGGCTGGGGGGGCACCTCTCTCTCTTTTTGGGCCCCTGGGCCTGTCCCCAGTAGGCCTGTTTAGGAGTCCCAGGAGGCCAAAGAGGATATTTGCTTTAAGTCTACTAAACCTTAACAATTTAACCAGTTTTGTGGTTGTCTTTTATGATATCTTGAAAACTAAGTTGAGTCAAAAAAAACCAGAGCAATAAACAAAATTAGAGAACGCAACAAAAGTAAGCCTGAATATAAATACAGATACATGTTACCTGCAAACCCTGAGTCAACAGCAACATTTCTATCTTTGAGAGTGAGTGAAGGTTTTTGCATGTGATTGACCGCAGTGGCCTTCTACGGTACTTTGAGGGTCTGATTTTTTTCTAATAGCCTCGCCTTGCTGCCTGCAGGAGTCAGATTGTGTACAAGTGTGGATGAGTCACTGTGGTCTTGGAGGGAACAGTGAAGAAAAGACCTCACATATCCACGGACTGAAATAGACTAAATGCTCTTCGTCTGCCTCTCACACTGCGCACTGAGTGGGTAGACACGGCAGACACACAGAGGTGCTCTCAGCTCCCACACATTCATCCAACATCTTATCTCCATTTTCAGCCTATATGCTCGTACACTTAGGCCTGTGAATGAATGCAGTGTGTTCCTGTTGGTTGGTTAGTGTGTGTGTTTGTGTCCATACATGCATCCATTTCCATCTTTCTAATTGTTTCTGCATGGCTGTGTGTTCCTTTTCTGGATGAGCAAAGTACAAAATGTACAAACGTAACTCACTAACACTCAACAGGCTCGATGCCGTATCATACAGTCAAACTGAATCTGTCTGCTATATCGTCTCTGTTCACAAGAGGGCAGGCAAGTACAACTGACCAAGAGAGATGAGGGTTCCCATACTGTATGTACATGGTCTTTTTATTTGAACATTTTGGGATCACTAAATTGCCTCTACCGCTCCAGTAATTTCCGGTACAAGTAGCCAAATTATAGCCATAGAACCTGGTCTTATAAAGCTGTTTGCAAAGCTATTTAAAATATGTTATTATTAATGATTAATAAAATAACATTAAGGAGTCTGTCTGTGTCAAGCAGGTAATGTAGAAAGGCTTCATTTTATCTTTCTATATGATTAAACTTGCAGATCTGTGAGGCCTTTTTGGACAGTAAATAGTTAGACGAAATTAAGTGTTACCTGTCAGGCCCCCAGGAGAGCCCCTCAACCTTGCAGCAAACTTTTCCCGGTTTCCACTCGCAGAACTGCAGTAAAAAAAATCCCCTGAGGCCCAAAAGCACCTTACAGACCATGATTGTAATAGACACATGTAAAACTGTTGACAGGACATCTCAAACTGCAAACGAGATCAAGTATGAGTCTCGCTATTCTGAATTTTTGAGCCATGGTGGTTTTTGTAAAACTTTCCTCAAGCTGAGAGAGGGACTTAAAAATCTGTGACATCATCACAACGTAGTCTACAAGCTGAGCAGGAACCAGTTGAGCAACTCCACTGGAACAAATGGAGACTATCTTGGTGTCCAGTATCTAGTTATTTCTAAAATGTGTGTTACCTGTAGGCCGCTCTCACCGAGAGAAACCATCCAATAGGTGAGCTGTGCAAGCAGCTCCAGTGGCCATTACGGGAGCAAAGGAGAAAGTGAAGTGATGTGGTGTCTATGTAATATTTATGAAAATGAAAGGAGTCAAGAGTGGGTGGGAGGGGTAAACAAGCACAGAACTTTTAACCACGAGACCGGTGCTTGTGGCCCAAGGTCAATGTCTTCTTGTAACAACATAGCGTAGTATGCCAGTGTGTGTAGCATACAATGCTAGTGACATTTGTGACATGATGTATGACAGTGATCTGCCATGTGGCATGCAACGCATTCTCACTCTGACTTGGTCACGTATTGACATTTGGTCATGGACTTTCCACATCTACAGACGATGTTAAAGGTACCCTGGGTGCTTTGGTTGTTGACATTCTGGGAAACCATGTCAAGTTCTGCCTGTTACATGCGTTGTCTGCTTTCAAAATACCTTTTTTACAGGAAATTTAATGTTTACATACAGTCTCTTTCAAAATAACTATGTCTGTAAAACACCGTGAATTGATGTTTTTTTTTTCCTTTACCCACAAACACACGTGGTTAGGTTTAGGCAACAAAAACACGTGGTTAGATGTAGGAAACAAAAGAGCAGGGTTTGGCTTTAGAATCTTACGGGATGAGAACACCACTCCCTCTGGTGAAAGTCAGTGTTTGTTGGACCCATCTATCACCCCTCCCTCCAGTCCTAGTCGGACATTTGCCGCCTTAATTTTCATCCTTGTGCCGCTGCGTTTCCCCCTAACGTTGTCGGGTGCCATCAAACTATCACAGCAACCGGCTTTTTTCATTGGTCTCTGACGCCGCAAGTCACTGCCCAGTGTTGGATTTCGATGACATCGGAGTAAAAACCTTTAATGTTGGGCAACGTACTCTCATAGAACAGTTCATGTGATTTCAGTTTGTTTGACATCCTAGGAGTTAGCACCCCGCAAATGAGGTTACATCCTTAACATACACTTAAGTAATTAACGTAAACTTACAGATGTTTAGTTTAGGCAAGTACATTTACTGTGGTTAGGTTTAGGAAAAGAAACGTGGCATGAACATACCTTAAAATGACTCCGGTTCCAAGTACGCGACTCGGTTTGTGTGACCCATCCACAACCCCAATCTGCCTCCGTACAAGATCGTTCAGGACTGCCTCCTTGTTTACTTACGTCAGCCCATTGGTGACATTAATGCAGCCTTCAAAATTCATTACGTATGTATGAATTTGGGTGCATTACATTTTGTAGGAAAACATACCAACAGTTTGAGAATAGCCTGCCTGGGGATATGTAAAATACACTACATTTACTTCTTAGGATATATACTACTTCCAATGCCTAGCTCATTGTGTCGGCGGTAGTAACTAAGTTTTTTTCTTAAGTGAAGACTCCTCTTAAAAAAGCCCCTGTGTATGCACAGTGAATAAACACCCTGTTCACATACAGGGCACCATTCCGGTTTCTGTTATCATTTAAGGAAACGATTTATGAAAAGATTTGCCTTAAGGAAATGTTCCCAGTGCAAACTAAGTGGACCGTATTTTGCTGTGCATACAACAGATGCATCGAGAAAATATTTCTGACAAGTACACGTAGACGGAAATATCCCTCCGGCTTTGTTCGGCTCGCCTCACACACAAACAGGCTTCTCTCACTGGAGCCACCAGGAGCTCAAACAAAAGCTGCCTTTGTCTTTTAATTTGTCAATCATCTAAGAATAAAGTTGACATCACAGGTATGGCACACAGAGTGTCTGCCCCCCCCCTTTCTTTTATCTGCTTTGATACTGTCAGTATGTTGATTTTATTTGTGTGTCTGTCTGTCCGGCTGTCTTTGCTTTGTCTATTCACATGTGTACTTTGTTTGATATATCTGTGCAAGTTGTGTCAGGGCATTCCTCTAAATCACTCTGTTGGCCCTAGTCTTGACAAAAACTGTTGAGCAAACAAATACGGATATCCTCCGTGGCACCGCATGACCAGCATTGCATTGTACTTACATGGAGATGTTTTTAGGCCACATTCCCTCCACAGGATGACTCTATATTGAAAAGGATTTGCTAACTAAAGAAAGTGTTCCATCAGCCTGTGGGAGACAAAGTTGATCCAAACATGTATCTCAAGGCAGCCTGCAGTGAGATCCCCGTGCCCAGGCAGAGAGGGGGGCCGAGGCTGGATCGCTGCCCCAGTTCCATACAGCAGAGGCAGGGGGCCGGAACCAGGGTGCACCCCTCAAGCCCCACCAGCTGCCTTCCAGGAAGCTTCGAAGCCAGCAGACCTCGAGAGCAGCAGAGCTTGGAGCAGCTTCTTCATGTAAACAGCCATTTTTTTCAGGCATCCACCCAGCCAAAAGCCAGCATGGTGTACAGGTAGGAGAACATGTTCTGAAGAAGGGTGTATGCACTCAAAAATTTTATCATGCTGCATTGTCTTGAGCTTATAGACAGAGGCTTAGAGCATGCAAGTTTGACATCACTGACATTTGGATCATTATGGCTTATCATCACTGCAACTTTTTACGATCTATTCGAGGGTATATGTGAATTTAGTTTGAGGCAAATCAGGGTAAACAGCAGCCTGTTTGTCAATTCCCTCCAATTTGTGTCATTTATAAACCACTGGAAGTAAGGATTAAAGTTTAACTCTGCTCAGCGGGCTCCCTGTCCTGTTAAATACCTAATGCTTTCATCATCTCCTGATAAGGAAGAGTCCTTCTTAGCACAGCGAGACCCAGCACTAATTCCCATCCGCAATTAGACTTGACGTTTAAGGCACACGAGGCCACCATTAGACATGCTGCTATGTCTTCAGTGGCTTCGGCAGGTTTCAGAACTGTGGAAAGACTGAGGATTTGAATAAATAATGAAGTATAGAGCTAACGTTTGAGCTGATTGTCATAGCCAAGCAGAAAGAGAGAGTGAGCTCAGATATAACTTTTTTTCAACAGTTTCTGAATGTGACCATTTTCAGGAAGTATGATGGAGGCTGTATTTGGTATAAACAATACTGTGAACCCAAGAAGAGAAATAGATAATTGGACTTGGACTAATTTAACACAGTTGGTCCAATTATCTATATATGACACCTAATTCTCATTCTACCTCATAACAGATATGATTGTGTGTGTGTGTGAGGAACAATAACTGAAAAATAAGAGTGTGACAAGCAGTTACGGCCACAAGTGTACACTGGAATCTACCTTGACTATAGCATGAAATTACTTCCTTGCGAAGTGTTAATTGCAGCCCAGTTGCCAGAAAAATGTTGGCATTGTACGTTTCTGCAAACCACAGATACGCTACCTGCAGAGGCAAAGCAAAGACAGCCGGACAAACAGACATGCACAAATAAAATCAACATACTGACAGTATCAAAGGAGACAAAAGAGAGGGGTCCAGGAACTGTGTGTAACTTTTAGGATTTGATCTATTTGGCCGATAACATATAAAATGTCTACATGACCTGCATGATTAAATCATCTTATCCCCATTCAAGTTAGTGGAGGGCTAAACCAGAAGTCTATAATGCGCTTGCTCTATGAACCAGAACTGGAACTAGAAAGCCTTTGTCATTAAATGGGAATACAACAAAATTAGCTGTGACACTCAAGTGATGCCTTTCAATAAAGAACATAAAAACACAAGACACGGGACATTCAGTGAAGATAAAGATGCAATAAATGAAAATAAAAGTATTTAAAGTGCTATGGGCCAAATAATGAGGAGATCCAGATAATTTTACACCCGTGAAGTCGAACTTTTTTGGCTTCATTCACTGAGCAGCTTTAATAGGAATGAACGAGGCCCTGCCTCCAACACTATATCCAGTTCTTTTTATACACCCATAGGTATGCGGCCCACTGAATATCTGTAGTGTTTATCCCCTACCTGTGAGTTCCTGCTTCGCTCGTAGACTGGATTTTTAAATCACTTTTCACAGCCCAAGGAAACTTTTACAGATATAAAACCTCCAAATTCATAATAAAACAGAACCATAATTGACCTTGTTTTCAGTTTGTCCTGTCAACAGTTTACAGACGTCTCTTTTTAAAAGTGGTAATCAGGGTTCGAATGACTGCGAAAACATTATACCTTTTTCCGTCAGTTATTCTGTGACTTGCTGCTGACGTCTCCATTCATCGATTCTTCTGACAAATGTACTGCAGTTGCCCTTTTGGCGAGCAGCAGGGTTTTTGCCTCTATGCATAATGTACATCCTAGCTTATGATTTTTTGTGATTAGCCATGTATTCCTGCATTTCGACTCAATCTATTGCTTCCTCGTCCAGCTCAATGGTAATAATGCATCACCAGGTTCAGGCCCAGGTTCGCTGCTGCAGGCTGAAGCCTCTTCTTCTGTGGAACTCTCACTGCCAGCAGGACTTGGTTGCAGTGCTAGGCTAGCTGTAGTCGGTGCACTGTTGTCATCATTCATTGTCATTTTTGTTTGTTTGGTGAATCCAAATTGTCCATTTTGACATTCTCACTTAGTGTTTTCATTAAGTGTTTTGGGCGGTTTATGGCTGTTTGTTTTATGATTTACCGCGCCAAAACAACTCAGTGACGAGAAGTTCAGGTGGCTACATAAACTCAGTAATTTGTGGCGTGCCACCACGTATGGATTGCCACAGCAGGAATGGAGAAAGAACTGTGTATTATGTTAATCATTTTATTTTGTTTCAGAAATCTTAATGCATGGAAAATAAATTATAACCAGTAACAGAAATATGGACAATTTGTTGAGCTCCCCCTGCAGGTACATAAACATTTCATCAATACTATGAACCACTGAGAGCTCCGCCAAACAAACAGCCCTGCATCCACTTCCCTCTATCATTCAATATCCCTGCCATGAGGCCATATGCCCGCTGGGCAGACACTTAAGGTCACTAGGCTTCTGTAGGGGCTGCCACAATAAAGATGTCAGCATTCATCAGTGTCACCATATGCAGCGGTTTCAAACTGAGATGACGTCATGGCAGAAGCTGGCCCGATAATGATGCTGATGGTGATAATGGGAAGTGTCATAATGGTGGTGATGGAAAAGATGATGATAATGGAAACAGTAGTTATGGGGTGATGATGAGGATGACATGACAATATAAGCATATGACAAAGTAGTTGGTTTCGATGCTGTAGGTGAAGGATGGAGATGGAGATGGAGATGGTGACCTTGCATTTTCAGTCAAATCCTTCTCATATTGTCCCCTCGTATCAGATTCAGGGTCAAGTTTCTTAATCAATATTTCGTGCATGCTTGCTTGCCCGCAGTGAAATTTGTAGTGGTTAATAACTGTGACCATTATGTCTACACAGAGTCAGTGCCACCCTGTTAAGGCAGATTAAACAACCAGTTCTTCCTCTGTGGTGTTGTTCGCGCAGTGAATCACAATGACTTGTGCACCGGGTATTATCTGCAGTATAGGGGAAAGAATATGGACTTGGAATGAGGGAGCGCGGCGTGTTGAATTGTGATTTAGAGAGGAGAGATGAGAGAGGAGGATGAGAGACAGGAGAAAACAGATGGGCAGAAGGTGCTCGTGAAGAGGGGGACTGCAGAGGAAAATACATAGAGAAAGAATTAATCAAGCAGAGAGAGACTGGGACTGCTGCAGCAGTGACGTCACAGACAGCTTGGAAAGGTTTCCCCCCTTATCATGTCTCATTACTCAACAGGAGGTTAGCGCTGATAAGGAAAACTATCTACTGGGCATTAAATTGCCTTTTTGAACACGAGGGGAAAATGTGCAACACAAAACACTTTCATTTGTCAAGCAGCAGACTGTTATCAGATGTGACATTGATGAGAATGGTTAATATACTGTGGGTTAAGGAAATAACGGTTTTTCATAGATGCAGGATTTTGGAGGAACACAGGCAGTGCTTTCAGGCTGACAGATGCTCCACACCATGGGAAATCCAGGTTCAGGTCAGAGGTATTTATCAGTCTCCTCAGTGCAGCGTCACGGTGGCTCGTCTTTTTCAATATGTGCATACTCGCCGTATGGTGGTTTGTGTCTTAGCAACAGAGTTTGAGAACTCTATTATAGGCTCTTACTGGAGCAATTAAAGCAGGGTGGTTTGCCTCAGGGTAACAGCGTTAACACCCGTTGGGGATTCCAGCCGAGAATGTAACAGTTCTAGTTGACGCTTTTGACTGACACACTTTGAAATGGGATCGACATGGAGGAAGTTGTAGCCCTGGAGGTGCTGGTGACATTAGAGGAGTGTTAGCAGCTTTGTCCAACTGTGCAGTCACCTCTCCAGAGTGTTATTGAACAATATAATCAAGCCGAAACAGGGTTTACCAGCAGGCAAAGTGGCTATAGAAGATGGAGAAATGGCAACACATGGAGCTGTTGTTTTAGTTTTTCTAAAAGGTTGTGCTTGTGAAAACAGATGCATAGTTGTGTAACGTCTTCTGTGGCTCTGGAGGAAGCTTTCCAAAATAACCCTGATAATGTCATTAGGGGTATTTGAGACTTCAAGTCCCTAATAAGAAGCCTGTGTTCAGGCTGTTGTCATGCACTGTTCATATTGTATGTGGAGCTGCCTATGAGAAGTGATCCACCACAATTCGTACATAACCCACAAAATCATGAGGAATCAATTTGTGTGTGAGCCACTTAATCGTAAAGTTTGCAATCACGTGACCAATGTGCTGAGAAGGAAGGAGAGTAAAGTCATATATAGACCAAGAGTCTGCGTAATTGATTCGATGTCATTGTACTGGATCTAAAAGTCAGGATATATTAGCCTCCTGTGTTTCTGTATTTATCCATACACTTTTAACATATGACTCTTGCTAGTCTTTTAAGCTCTTTAAAGAATAATTTGCTGTTGTAATGATGGTCTTTTTATAAAACTAGGCTGTCCATGCAGAAGCAGGACACAAACTATGAAGGACATAATTTGAAAATTGGTGCTACATGACCAGAGAAAACAGAGGAAGAGTGCTGTGGCATTTTTTTGGCTCAAGAGGTAGAAAACCTACAACTACCAGAATGCAGTGCTTCGCATCTGACCAATATACTCTCCGGGTGGTGGGTGACATCATGCAAGCTCGGCCATTTTTCCACAGAAAACAATATGGCGACCGGATGGAAACAAACAATCTTTAATAACAGTTAAAAGGTAAGCACTGTTTCATCTCTGAAGGTCAGGTGACTTTGTATTGAAGTCTATAGTGTTCCTGTTTATTACAAGCACTTGAAAAGACAGTAGAAAAGGTATAAAGTCTGGCACACCCAGTAGCTCAGTGAGTGGAGGGGACGCCTCATGTACAAAGGCAGTGTCCTTGATGCTGCGACCATGGGTTTGATTTTAGCCTGTGGCCCTTTGCTGCATGTTTTCCCCTCTCTCCCCTCTTCATGCTTCAGACTGTCCTGTCATTAAAGGCAAAAAGCCCCAAAGACTAATCTTAAAAAAAAAAGGTATAAACTCAAGAACAAAAAATAATCTTTATGAAAACAATAACAAAAAAAAAAAAAAATCTTAAAAAGAGAAAAGGTATAACTCAATAACAAAAATAATCTTAAAAAAACAATAATCTTAAAAAAACAGGTATAAACTTAATAACAAAATAATCTTAAAAAAGAAAAAGTATAAACTCAATAACAAAAAAAATCTTTAAAAAACTACAAAAAAGGTTAAAATAATCTTCAATAAAGAAATGGTATAAACTCAAAAACAAATAATATTAAAAAAATAACAAAAAATTAAAATAATCTTAAAAAGACGAAAGGTATTAAGTCAATAACAAAAAATAATCTTTAAAAAAACAAAAACAAAAAAATAAAATAATCTTAAAAAAAGAAAGGGCATAAACTCAATAAAAAAAATCTTAAAACCCAATAACAAAAATTTAAAATAATCTTAATAAAAGAAAAGGTAAAACTCAAAAACAAAAAATAATCTTAAAAAATAGAAAATGTATAAACTCAACTCAGATACATTTAATCACACAACATACAGTTTCTCAACATATATAAAAATCAGCCCCCTGCTGACCCAGAAATCAACTTTGGCATCCAAGAAGACGGGGCCCTGTCGAACCGATTTTCGCTGTTATCAAATGCAATCACAAAGATATAAATAAATCTGTGCTGGCCTCGAGGTTCGTTTATGTTCAATGAACCGTTAAATCCTGCATTGTCACATTACTGCTCAGTGGGGGAGGAAAGTAAGACGCTGCGCTGCCTGAATGCTGGTTTATGCTTTATTTCACTGTGCCACTTAACATCTGCTCTGAGATGTCAGCGTCTGTCTCCCTTGGTTCTTCTTTAAGACTGTAAATTTTTTTACAGTATGAAACATGAATCAATACTTCTTATATGACTGTAAATGTTACTGCGCTGAAAGGAGGGAATGTGCTGTGATGGTAGACAACAGGAAGAGGTTTTAGCAAGTGAAATGCCTGACAAGTCATCACCAGTGAAGTGAAGCATGTAGGCTACTGTAATCAACCACCATATGCCACTTTAACATCCAGCCTGAAGTAAACCAACACACACACACACAGACTCGCATCAATTCAGCTCCCTTGACTTCCATTCAGAATATACCTCTTCCTCTCTCTCTCTCCCTCTCTCTGTGAATGTGTGGCGCCATAGTGAAAAACACTGCAGTTCTTTCAGCCAGTCAGCCAGAGCCAGTAGCCTATACACACTGTCTCTCTCCCTCATTCAGCGCCTGGCTCACTCTCTCTACGCTCAACACGCGCTGCTCCTCGCCTCCTCACTGCATCTGTCCTCTTCTTCCCTGAAGTGAGGTACCATGCATCCTGCTCTCTCCTCCTCCTCCTCTTCTCAGCTTGTCTGTCACTATTCCAGGGTCCCTTTATCAAACAGAGCATTCTTGCTGCAAAGCCGGGGACCATAAAAGCGGTGTTGCTCGCTCGAGGACTTTGGAGACGGGACAAGGCTGTTTTGCCGGGTCTGAGGACAGCTGCTGGAAAACGCTCCTGCTGCTGCTGCTGCTGCTGCTGCTGTTGCCGCTTCTGCTGGGATGCAGATCTTTGCGGGGCCTCGGCTTGCTGTGTGACAACGATTCTTCTCAAAGTTCCAGGAGGGCACGCGTCAATCAAGAATCCCATCCTTGTTTCTCAGAGAGCGCTGGCGACTCACTGTGTGTAAGAACACTTGTGTCAGTAAAGATTTGTGTGCGTTTTAAGTGGAAGCAAATGCAGTTGTTAAATTGCAAGCGTTTGCTTTTCTGTGAAAGCATGACCTTATTTTTAAGATGTGTGACTGGAGTTGGAGGGTGTCTGTGATTTTGTGTGTGTGTGCATGTGTTGAAAGCACAGTGTGGTGGTGCAGTGTTACTCTCCTCACTCCAGGTGTTTGACTGAAAGGCTTAGCTGTGGCTGGAGGGCAAGAAAAGCTCCCCAGACACCCACAACTCCTCACTGCCCGACAGAAGCTCAGGGACACCCTTAAGAGAAACGCATTAAAAAAGGAATTAGAGGCAGACTTTGTAAACAGAATCAGGTGTAAGCAAGAGGCCAAATTCGAGTCGCAAACGGGAAGTGCACAATAGTTTATACAGGATGAGGTATGGAAAACAGGACAGACACAGAAAGAGAAAAATGAGATAGACAGGCAAGAAAAACTAGGGCAGAATTGCTCTCATTCTTCATATTGCTACGTCGAAGCAGCTTAGAGATGTGAGCAGAAGATGTTAAACTGAAGGAAACAGCACGGAAAAAGGAAATACAGAGAGATTTCACAGGTTTTTCTCTTCTTTCTGGTTTAGCTGGACACTGTCCTCGTATCCTCACACCTTTAACCCTCACCCCTCTAACCCTCTGCAACACACGCTCTCAAGTGCTCTTCCCAGTTGGGCGACTCTTTCAGCAACTCACTCAGTGCCTCTTCTCCTTCATCCTTCCCCCCTCCATCTCCACCCTCTCTCCTATATTCAGGTGACCGGCACAGGAGCCCCGTTTCGACACCTCACACACGGACCAGGACTGCACTGCTGTCATGTCCGATCTTGACGCAACATCAGCTTGAGATTCTTCTCCCCAAAAGAAACCGAATAATCTGATGCTCCCGTCATTCCTGCCTGTGATTTCCATATGAGACTCAGCAGCAGCAGGCAGAGCTGGCCTGGACCGCTGACTTTTAACTTCACGTAAGAACAACAAGGACAAAATCTAACTTCAACAGACAGGGAGGGGGAAAAAAAGACTGTCAAGGACTGTAAGGACACAAACAAAGCCTTGTTTGTCTTGGAGCAGCTCTAGTGGCCTTTGCCAACAGCCATGCAGGTGTCCTTTGCATGTACGGACCACGGGCTGAAGGCCCCGCGTAACGGCGAGCACAGCAAGCAGAACGCCACCAGCCCCAACACAGCCAGCCAGGCCCGTGCCCGCTTCCGCACCGTGGCCCTGATAGCTCGCAGCTTGGGCTCCTTCACACACCGCTACCACCACAACCTCAAGGAGTCCACCGCCAAGCTCACTGGCATGAAGTACCGGTACGTAGTCTGAGATGGTGGAGACTGTGTGAGAAAGTAAAGTGAGGAAAAAGGAGGGGGTGTATTTAGTTTTCGTTTAATTTTCTCTCCTCTGCCCAGATTATGCTGTGAAAACCTGCCTGAATGTGAGAGAAAGATAAACAGTGGCTGAATGTGAATGACAGCACAATCTAATATGTTAGAGCACTGTAGAAAAGAAGACTACATAAACTAAAAGCACCCTGATGGAGACAATGAAGGTATATGAGCAGTGACAGGTGATGAGTGGGATGGTGTGTGTTTGTGTCAAGATAAAATACATTTTTCCAAGATGCAGATTTACTGACAGCTCTATATAATTATAGGCTCCCCCAATTAATAGTGTCTGTAGCAAACACAGATCTGGGACAGCTCAGATTCTTTGGAGTTTGATTTAATTGCTTGCAAATGTGATTTGAAGAGAGAGACGAGATGTTTTGGTGTGGTTATGACGATAAAAAGTAAAGACAAGATAATGTTTTTTAGGCACACAAAAAGTTCTATCAAAAGCTTTTTTAATCAGGCATGTTGGTTTAAAACCAAATTACACATGGTGCCTCAATGCCAACTCAGCTTTATTTTTATAGCACCTTTAAAAAAACCTGCTTCACACAGCAACACTGAAACAACACAGACAAAAAATAAAATAAATTAAAGAAATTTAAAAAATGAATAAACAACATAAAAATGCATAAAAATTACAAAAATAAAATATTAAAAATCAACAAATAACAATCCATTGAATAAAATAAAATGGAACAAATGGCAGAGATCAAGAATAATGCCAAAAAAGATTAAAACTTAGTAACTAAGGATACAACATTACCCCAAACTAAAAGCTACCTTAATAAGAGCTTGCTATTCTAATATCCAGAGGTAGTAAGTTGCACAATTAAGGGGCATAAAAACTGACGCCACTCTCACCTGGTAACTTTCATTGCTGGTGTAACTACACCGGAAATTAACATCATTCCATCACATCATAAAATGAACAAGAAATCCAAAGAAAATACCTGTCACGAAAATATTACCCTCCTAATATCAAGATTATTCAAGATTCTCACAATGAAGCGGACCAAAAAAGTAGTGCTGAACATCTCTGGTGGCATATGTGGGAGCATAATGCTGTAGTACAGTGTACCATTGGCGTAGGGTTTGTTTCAACATTTGAAGGGACACATATGAAACAGAAAATGCCAGAAAATTTGACTCAGTGAACACTTAATTTCCTATGTTCTGGTGATTTTTTTTTTCAGTGCAACATTTTTTGTTTCTTCTGCATCACTTCACGGTTCAAATTTCTTTAATTTTATCAAACTAAAAGTCCTGTGCTACTTTCATTTTTTCATTTTGGGGGACAAATGCACATGTTCTGAATATTGAGGGGGACGTGTTGCACTGTAAAAAAGGATTTTTGAGGGTGGTTAGTATATTAGTCAGCAAGTGAAATAACTTATAATGGGTAAGTTGTACCTACTCTACGTATTTGTTAACAATAACAACTGCAATATGTAAAATATCATAAAATATACCCCAAGATACTGTACAGTATAATCCCTGCACTGCAATGTACACATGTATCAGCACCCATGCAACAAGGCTAAAGTTGTTGAGCTGCGTTCAAACTAGGGATGTTCTTGGCGACTAATTTCCCTGTCGACTAAATGAAAAATTTAATTAAGACTATTCAACTAGTCTAAACAAAGAAAAACACACAAGTTGTTAAGTATTTAAACATTGTCCCAAAAAAACATTGTGTGCATTAAGAGCCCTTTGAAGCCTTTAATTACTTCAACAACCATTTCAGATTTTAAATGCCGCTGAAGTACGAGACACTTTGCGCCGTGCGGTGTGAATGTGAACATGACGGCAACTCAGTCAAAAGTTACCAACTAAAATATTATCTAAAATAAATAAACTGCTTCTGAAATGTGGGGCACATTGAGCCTCGCAGATTATCCTACAAAAATGATAGCTATTGACTTTAAAGTTAATAAAACAACAATTTGTAATTAAATTTCAGCTGAAATGAGAGGCATTTAGCGCGATGCTGTGTGAATATAAACCCTGCACGTTATCTGACAACATTCACTTAAAGTTAATAAATAATATATATATATATATATATATATATATATATATATATATGAGTGTAAATTTAAAAAATAAAACATCTAAAATAATTACGTTTCTGCTGAATTGTGAGGTGCTGTGTGCCGTTCAATATGAATGCAAATACTGACAAACCACGCTGGTTTTAGTCTACTCCAACATTACCGCGGGGAGGGGGGCTGCTGTCTGATGGCTCTGTAGCCCCCACTAGTGGCGGGAGGCTGCATGACAGTTAAGCAGCCTTGTACATGAATTTAAAACTAATTGGTTTAACCAACTAATATTTCTGGTGCTACTAGCGAGGGGGCGGATGTTTAGTCGTTTAAACATCTAATCACACGCGTCCCGAGTTCAAACAATGTATACGTCTCTTTGGTCACTGTTACTCAGAAGACATGAACTATTCAGCTGATCATAATGTGGACATTTAACTGGTCAATAAATAAACTGACATGATCAGCATAGTCTCTGTGGCGAGGTGGTGCAGTGGTTAGCACTGTTGCCTCTCAGCTGGAGGGTTCTGGGTTAGAAACCGCTGGTCAGCTCGGCCTTTTTTTGACTATTTAGGTGTGTAACGTGTTATAACTGTTAGGTGTTCTTTAGCTAATATGTTTTAGTTTGTCGTAGCTGTTAAATGTTGGTACTCTTCACTCAAGACATGAGATGAAATCTACACAAACAAATTCCATGCAAATTGTTACCTCACATTTATTGAGTAGATTCTATAGGATTGTTTTAAGAGTGTGCGCCCTGCTCGTAAAAATCTACACCTCTGCAGGGTACCATAAGGTACAACATGGGAAACTTCAGGTAAATGCTCTTTTTTTTTATTGATATCATTGTAGTGTAGCAAATCACATGAGAAATAGAAATAAAATTACCAATAAAACAGATAAAAACCAATGTAATGTGTAGATGACATTATGGATAAGTGCACGCCACACAGCTAAATAAACCACCTGACTCATTCTGTGCATCTCCAGCACGGCGTCTCACTGTATCAAAGCTGAGTTTGATCTTTAAGGTCTCCTACGAGCTTATTCAAAACCACCAGGATTAGTTTAAGACTCTGACTGCGCAGCATACAGTTCTCAATAACTGTCTGTGACCATACAGTACATTCTGGAAAGTGTCACACTAAAGCCGAGCAGAGCCGTGCATTGGTGCTCTCCGTGTGTGTGTGTGTGTGTGTGTGTGTGTGGGAGTAGTAACAAGGCTGGGCCAAGTAAACAATGCACTCTTATCTCAGTGAGTGGGCTCTTAACCCAGACCGCAGGAGCAAAATAGTAGCTTTCACCTCACGCTGGAGTAGGTGACATCATCGCTTACAGTGTCAGGATCAAGAGAGACAGAGAGCGAGACACTGAGAGACAGAGGGGACGATGGGAAAGGCATGGAGTTAGACAGAAGAAATGAAAGAACAAAAAAGATGGCAGAATTAGAGAGTGAATGTAAGGGAAAGGGAAAACTGGGGCAAGCGGGTCAATTCACAGAAAAGAGGCAATTAGCAGAATCTCGGCAGATTGGATGCGGAGCAGCTAAATGTGATAAGTGTCTGCTTGTCACACAATCTCATCTCGTTTCCATAACAACATTGAAATGGCCAACTTCAATCTGTTCCCAGCACTAAACAAGACTTCATTGTGCTAACTGGTTCAGCACTTACAAAAGATTTTTTTTTCTCCATTAACTGAGAAGATTAATTTTAATATTCGATTGCATTTTTCATCTCAATCACTTGAACTCTTTTTTTCTTAAAGTCACAGAAACAACCAGCAAAGATTTTTTTTCCCACGCTTGTTTCACTGCTGCTTCTGTTTCCCTGAGAGAGGAACTGATACTAAAAATGTTGCGGTACTGATGCAGGAGTGATGCAAGGTGCACGGCCTCTAAAATGTGTTTATTTTGGTTTGTAACATGAGGATTTGTTCGTTCTTGTAGCTCCTTCTAAAAACAGGTGGAGGATGTTAGCAGCAAAGCCTCCTCCAAGCCCTCAGCAAATCCCCCGTTTCCACCACAGAGAAGCAAATGTTGGATGAAATACCTCATTTGTTCCATCCTCTCTCTGCTCTCTGTTTGTCTGATCATTTCTGTACTTCTCTCCCGCACTGCTGTATCTCTGTCTCCCTCTTTTTACACACCGCTGACCCAAAGCTGTTTAGTTAAAGTAGATGCTCGTGTCGCTCTGGACGCCATCTGACAGGGAGGTAATTAAATCTCTGTTGTACAAAGTTTTCTCTGTGTGATAACATATGAAAGCACTTGTTCACAACAAGTGTGTGGGTGTGTGTTTGTGGGCGTGTGAATTTGACACGGTGCATTACATACATGAGCGCATGTATGTGCATCAGATGTGTGTGGTGTTAAGGCTTCGCGCTGGGAACATCTGAAGGCGTAGCAAGTTGAAGTAGGAGATGTAGTGTGCAGAGCGAGCAAGCGAGCATAAACTAATAATACCACCATCCGCAGCATTTTAGTTGTCATGGCGATATATAGTGTAGCCAAATATAGTGTAGGTCTAATTTTGGTGTCCCCGTGTTGCAACCTTCCACTGCTGTTGGACGGTAAAGATACACACAAGGCCACAAACAGCAGCGCGTACAGGCCAAAATATGTGATGTAACACAACATGCTGTTGTTGCTGGCTTCACAAACTGTGCAGATTATTTCTGGTATCTGGTAGGGAGCCCCTGCTCGCCCGCATTGAAGTTCATAACGGTCATTAGGCAGCAGAAGGCCTTTTGACAGTTCAGGAGGTTTGGGGAAGATTCCACGTGGTTGGTTTGGAGCCGCGCTGCAGATGGGCATGCAAAAATCCCTTCTGTCGGTTCCTTCGGATGCAGGTTTATCAGCGGCCAGCAGAGAGAGGGAGGCACTCTCTGCTGTGTGTACATCTGTGTGTTGACAGTGTGAGTAATGCACAGAGCAGCAATATAAAGTGGGGTTTTTTGGGAGGGGAGGTGCACATGTAATAGCCAGTTTGTGTCAAAAAGTAGGGTTTGGCAAGGTAGTGTGTTGATTTTCTGCATTTATTTGCTACTTCTGAAATCAAACTGAGGAATTTTATAATGCCACTGTAAAATCTGACGAGCTGGTCTTATTTTAAAAAATCTAGGAAACTTAATGCCTCGAAAAAGGTAAGTAAACACACCTATTGGTAAAGTTAACAAACATAACATAATGGTCCAGTGTGTAGAATTTAGCGGCATCTGTTGACAGAAATTGTGTATAATATTCAGAACTGTGTTTTCATTAGGTTTAATCACCTGAAACTAAGAATCGTGTTTTTATTGCCTTCAAATGAGCTGTTTAAATCTAAACATGAAGCAGGTCCTCTTCCACAGAGGAAGACTTTGTCATGATGTTCTGCAGTAGCTTAGAACGGACAAACCAAACACTGGCTCAAGATTTAGCCATTTGCGTTTTCACATTGGCCACCATAGTTCAACATGCTTGGCACATGGTAGAAGTTTCAGATCCACAACCTCACTGCTGGAGGCCACTAAATCCCACACACTGGACCTGTAAGACCAATAGCTAAGAATTTTCCAAGTTGACCAATAGTTGTCATTTACAGCCATTAGTCGACTCATTGCCCGCATGTTTATGATATTAATTTAATTATTAAATGATATATTTTGGGCGGGGCAACACAATGGTTTGAGTTGAAGGTGTGAGAAAGAATAGTCTCAGTAACATTGTTAACACTGTGCTACATTACAGAGAAATACAAAACCGTACTAATGAACCTTCATTAATATAGGCCTATATTTTATCTATAAGTGGACGTCACACACTGAGCGAGCCGCCTGTTAATGACGCTGTGGGCTAATGGGCATGTAGCTACTTCCATGTTTCAGATGATACATCATGTTTGTAGTCGACCAATGAAGATGAGTTTACATATCACCTTGGGTTGGTCCTTCACCTTCTCAAAATGATCCCACACTTTGGATTTCCTGCCCGACATGTTATTGACTAGCCTGTGGAATAACAGCAGGTACCAGCCCTGGAAATTAGGGGCCGCTCACATGCTGCGTCTTTAACCGCCTGGAAAACACGAGGTCGGGCCCTGGACACTACTTTTGTGCCTTTTTTGTGCCAGCTTTCAAGAGCTTGGCGGCAGGTTGCGTCTGAGGTTGCTTAGCAACCTTAACAAGCACTGTAGAGCCTATTTACCTGAAATCGTGAGTGCAGAGCTGATCTTCTTCCAGGTGTTGTTTATAAGTGTGTAGGCCTATCATCTGTGGGACAGATGTAAAGCTCTGGGTAGCCCTGCACTAACATGATCAACTTTCCCATGTTTATCAAACTGAATATTTACAGAAGAGAAAGTTATCTGTCGGCTGTGATTGGTTTGTAACGTGACTCCTGTCTGACTGCTGAGCGTGGCCACTTCCTGTGTCTGTCCTCCAAATTAAATTCCAACATGGTCCAGTCATAGAGGTTTTAATTTATTTTGACAAGGCGCAGCTCCCAATAGAGTTTAACGTTGTTTTTTTTTCTGCGACTTAGCAACCAATGAAATCTTGCCGACTAATGACCTCTCTGGTCGACTAACGTTTGATCGACTGTTAAGGGGCAGCCTTTAACAGGCAGTTTCCTGCATTTTGTAAGATAAACATGTCAGATTTAATAGTGCATGACTGCTGTGTAGTGGTACATCAACTACCAAGCAAGACTGTGGTACAGTTTCCTCTTGAGTCATTTCTAAAATCCTCGACAATGCACTTGAGTATTTTTCTGCTTGACTTTTCCATTTCAATGCCTACCAATGAACAGATACTACCCCTAAGAGATTCAGTAACTTTCATCCTGCACTGCATGTGGTTCAAACTGGTCGTTTCAAGGTCTCCCACACTTAGTGTTTTTGCAGTTACGCACAGTCAGGTCGAATGAAATTTTTTTGGAGCAAAATGTCCCGTTTGTTTGTGTGAAGCAGCCCCAGAGCGAATGTCGAATTAATGGATGACTCTGCTGTGCTTCTGGCCTGATCCTTTTTAATTAAAAATAATTTACTTTATTAAATAAACCAATGAGCTGTTAAACCTTAAAGTGAAAATACTGTTGTAAGTGACTTTTGTGTAACACTATAAGTCATGTAGATGGTTGACAGTGGGGGATGGATTTCTTCTGCTTAGATCTTGGCTCAGAAGTTTGAAAGTACTTTGTTATTTTATGTTGAGCCTTTAATCAGGTCGGTCAGGGACACTATTACAGTAGTTTGGTGGGGAATACACTGCAGATTCTTTCTATATTCATGAGGTCAGCATTTTTCTTTTGCCAGAAATCATTTAGTGCGTCTAGACAAAGTGTATGAAGGCTTGTGTGACTGAGGACCACACAGACGGCTGCAGTTTTTAACAGCTGCACCGTGTGGACTGATGCAACCTCAGTCTGTTTGTCCACAGACTATAACAGATATCCTGCAGCTGTGGCACTTGCCAGGATGCACCATAAATCATAATTTGTCTCATTGTTGCTCCCCATGTGTTTATGTTTTTGTTTTGTAGTTAACTTTGAGTATATGTGTGTGCATGCGCAGGTGCCTGTGTGTGCATACATGCGTGTGTGTTCGCATGACTTCATGCATGCCTGCACTCACAGAGCCCATCACGCTGCTTTCGCTCAGAGACCCGCTGTTTGGCAGTGTGTGTCCAGCCCTCAGTCGCTTTTTTTGCCTATTTTTTCATCATACATCAAAAGTCTTCATCACCCCTCAATGAAACAGGCGTATTTTATGTTCTAACATCTTTTGCTTTAATTCATGTCTTAGCCGCTCTGCTGTAATGTGCAGTTCTAATAATATGAGCCAGGGTGTTGCACAACAGGAGCCTGTAGCGCGGAGCTCCACTCTGCCTAAAGACCAAACAAGCCCCCAAGGATAAGATCCGCCCAATCTCTCAGTTAAACAGCCAGGACGTTCTGCATGGATTTTGCATTTTAATTAAAGGTCACAACTAAAATGGTTTTCCGTGAGCGTAATGGTTTTATAATAGTGTTGCCTTGCAAAAGCAATTTTGGCTTTTTTTCTTTCAGTGGCCTCTGTAAACAGACTGTAATCGCAAAGATAATTGGAAGAGATAAAAGTAAAAGAAAACACTGCAGCATGTGTGTAACAGTGGCACTCATGGAATAAATTGACAATAAATTACCAAACCATGCTTGTTGGCTGGGCAGGAAGAAGTAAAACATCAAGTAAGTGCTCTCAGTAGGGCGCAGATCTACGCCAGACGGCTGCAAAAACTTTTCGTGGCCATTGGTGACAACTCTTATAATTTCAGCAGCAGTCAGATTTCCACAGTGCGTTTCACAAAAGCTGATAAAAATACACCCCTTATCTATTTTAGACGGAGCCAGAGCTCATTGCACAGAGCAGATCTATTTCTCAAGCTAACAGGCACGTGTGTGAAATATAGATAGCCTTTGATCTAATTATGAGGATGATTGTATTTTTAATAAATAAAACACAACCACAAATCTTTGATTATGTTGTTTAAAACTGGACTGTTAATGGTGTTATCTTTGTCTGTAGGCTACAGCACAACAAGGCAGGAAGTAACAACCATAACCGCAATTACAACAAACAAAAAAGAAACCATTTTACCACATAGCCTTCTTATGTGCACAAATATCAAGAAAAAATCTGCAAGTCACCAAAATCAGGCAGGCCTAGTTTGGTATGACACAGTGTGGCAGATGAAACAAAACTGGTTTGCAGCCAGACTGCGAAGAGCTCTGCCTCCTCAAAATCTCACTCCTGGCTCCCTTACAGTCAAGATGGCAGCAAAGATAACAGATTATGATATCACACAATAGAAAAATTAGGATCTTTTCGTCTCATGTCATGCCTAACTTTAGTGGATCGAAACAGATTGGGTATGGAATAAATCTGCAGATGTTCTGGTTGAAAATGAGTCCAATTTTTTCTCTGGATGTCAGTTTTTGAGCTAAAATGTGGCCTGAAACAGATGGTTAGTTTTGTTGTTTTTAGTCCAGCCAGTTGCCCCTTTGCAAAGTCCCGCCCCTGGACCTAGACTTGCCAATCATAATGTAGCATCGGGCTGGCTCAGACCAGCGTCCGACATCAACACAGCTGAGCTCCATTGACTCTGATGCAGTCGTTTCAGATTTCCTTCATTTTCAAAACCAAAATCAAACCCTGAAAAGTGTAGATTTAGCTAGCTAGCTACTGAAGATATAGCCTACTGAATGTATACACATGCTGCTTTTGCTTTGTAATGATTATAACAGTGAAACAAAGACCGACCCTGCTGTACAGGAACCAGAGAAGGGAAGCAGGGAAACTTTGCTGATATTGAACCAGCTGTGTGGCATCACAGTGTACGCAGATGAACGTTCATCTGCACACACTGTGATGCCACACAGCTGGTTCAATATCAGCAAAGTTTCCCTTTATATTCATTGTCTTCTGTGTGGATCAGCAGTGATGTGGTGGTTCACTTTTACACTGTGATCTGTAGCCTATAGTTGGGCTTTAGCTTCTAACTATCTTTGTCTTTTTAACCTGTTGTTGCTGCTGAGCCAGTTTGACATCCTGGATATATCCTTCAAACACAGACTGTAGACCCCTCTGTCTGCTTCTCTCTGGAGCCACTGTTTCATTTTTCCAAAACTATGATAATATTTCTTCAGGGAGTGCAGTTAGTTACAGTGTGGGCTCCATGCTTACTGTGACAGCTTGTCGGACCATCACAAAGGGGCGGAGCGTAGGAAAGGTCAATTCCTGGAGAACTTGCTGCCCCTACCAACCGGTTAAGAAGACTGAGGAGTCAGCAGTCAATGATGTTGTTTAACAGTCAATAAAACAGGTGTTTCAACAATTATGAATCACTGCAACCACGGAAAGTCATAAACAGGCACATAAAATGTTAGCCTGAATGATCCAGTCGTTTGTGAGATTAGCTGCAGACACACAACAAAACCTTTGAACCGATCAGATAAACTTTGCCTGTGAAGTCTGTCTGAGCCGTCCTCATCTGTCTTATATTATTGTAGGTTTGCCAAATGTGAGTGAAATTAGATATTGGCCCCACAGAAGTCGTTAAATTCATAATCATAATTGAAGTGAACTGCAAAGCAACTAGTTTATCCGATTTCCTCCAGAATCATTTCGATCCTCAACAATGCAGTTAAAAATGTTCCAGTTTGACATCTTCATTTTGATGCATGCCAGTGGACAGAAACTAAACCTGAAACAAAAATACCGTGACATACTTTCTATCAGTATTGTATGAAGGTTTTCCAGTTACCATGACATGATTTTTTCCCCCCTACATCGCTAAGCTCTTCACAACGTTCTGAATCAACCACTTCAGATCTGCCCACATGTTTTTCAATACACGATCAACCCACAGGCCACTAGCTTCAATCATGTGTCTCTGCTGAAAATACAGTTATCCTGTGTGAGATTCTCTACCCATCAGTTTGGAAAAAACAAATGTCCGAGTGTTTTGAATAGCCTTTCACATCTCAGTAAAAACAACAGTGTGCATGCGTGGCTGTGCTGCATAGAAATGAGAAAAAGTTTTAGACAATGTCGACTTTGGCCCTGTGGAAAAACAAAGTTGTGTCCAGACTCTGGCTCTTTATTGCACACACACACACACACACACACACAATACAAACATGCACATTGTGCAGGGCCCTGTAGGGAGCCGGCTGTCATTTCCGATTTCCCATTCTGTGTCATATAGAATGCTTTATCTGTAGAGGGCGTTTGATCTGCTTAGACTGGGGGCTTGGACTTGCAACTCTGCAAGCCTCAGTCTGTTGCAAGTGTCTCTTGGTTTCTGTCTCTCTTTATAGCAGCCCTTCTCTTCTCCATCCCTTTCCCTTCCTCTGACACTGGTGAACCATGAGGCCTGCAGGCTTCATCAGGGATTTGTTTTCCCACAGCAACTCTCCTGAAGCTTTTCTTTCATACTTAATCTATTCATTTTTCCCCCTCTCAAAGTGCTTGATTTCACTTCCCTACTTTCTTCCCACCCACACAGGCCCTGGCTTTGATATTTTTAGAATGCGACCCGCCTTTCTCCCCTGCACTGAATTATTTTGATAACAACGTTATGGTTGCCATCAGGAGAGCGGTGGGAACCGAGGAGGTGGGCGTTGTCTAATCCCTCCGCCCATCAAGGTTGGCTTGTGTGGGTTTGCTTAGTCTACATTAATCCCCAGCGAGTGAGGAGTTTTATCTGTTTACTCACAACCTTGACAAAAGTGTTAGCTGACAAATATTGATTTGAGCAGTCCAGTATCAGGAAATAAATCATGGCCGGATGTGACTTGAGAACCATAACAGTACTTTCCAGGGAAACAAAAAAACATCCTCCCACAATAAGAGGTCATTTCTCCAAAGATTTAAGCGCAATAAACGCAGCCAGATGTTCATTTGATTTTTTTTTATTTCAACTGGGGATCCACTAAGAATAGAACGGGCTACATACAGTAGCAGCTCACAGGATGTTCATATGCGGTGACAGGTTTGTGTGAGGGGGCGTCTTCAAATGACTCATTTGTCATTTTACTTCAAGGCTTCTTTTGGGCACCATCCAAGCATGAGGGACCGAACCACAGTCACTGGCTTGCAAACTTGTTTACGTGCAGGTTTATATAGACAAATCGTCCTTGCCTTAGCATGTTTATTTTTCCATTTACAATATAATATAAAGAACGTGCTCCTCTGCATTCTCGCTGCCCTATTTTTCTCTCCCACGTGCTCACAAGTACTCATTTCTCCTAAACACAAAGTTATTCATTTTCTGACATGCTGTAATCCCCTGAATCATTAGCTCCTTTAGCAACGCGCCTCTGCTGGCACCCACATCCGAAACCTGGACAGATCTATTAATGTACTATAGCCCGTGTGTGGTTAATAATCAGGTAGGGTCAATGCTGCCATTTTACTGGGGAAAATAATACAGCAGCCAGGCGGCTTCTCCGCCAGCTGAATGTCCGCTCTGTTCCTCTCCTATCATTAAGACATCCTGTATGCATTTTAAGCATCACACAAACAGTGCAAATATAGCTTCTGGAGGATCTCCAAAAACAAAGTTAGCAATTGTCCAAGGACAGCCAGCTTTTTTTGGAACTGGAACATTTTTGCAAGCTTGTTTATTGTGGAGATAGTCTGCGTCAACGTGCCACTGTAAACATGACAACAGTATCAATGAACACTCAAGATAAAAATGTACAATTTACAAGAATTCCAGGCATTAAAGGGTAACTGCAGCATTTTCAACTTGGGCGCTGTTTTCCCATGTTTTTGTGTCTGTGACTAATAGAGACAGCAATTTTTGAAATTGGTCCAGTATTGAGTGAGAGCGCTGCAGCTGCTAAACAGGCTGCATGTAACCACTTGGGGCATTTGTGCACAGTCAGTTTATGTTCATTAAAAGTGCTTACTTTTGTCCCTGAGATGTTCAGGTTTTTAGTCTAAGTGTCTGAGAACATTATGTACAGGATCCCTATAGAGATAGAACTTTTCCTGAAAGAGCAAGATCCTTTTTCTTTAACGAGAAACAGCCCTGAAATCGCTAACAGCGAACACACCAGACTGCATTCAATGGAACAGTAATTTTAGTGTGTATAGCATATTTTCTCATCTAAAGCCCCGTTTCCACCAAACACTTTCAGTATGGTCCCTTTGGAACCAAAACGAACCTGTCAGACATGGTACCTAGGCCCTAGCATTTCCACTGCAAACAGTACTCTTTCATGTGGGCAGGGTTGTTGTCACTCACTGCTCCGTCCAGCACTCACTGTATTTCCTCCTTTATCAGTCTGCACATCGTTTATCTTCCACAGAAAGAGGTTGCACGCTGACATTTTCAGAACAAAATAAAACAGGCTGCAGTGAGAGTCTCTCTCCATGGGATATTTGAAAATAGCGGGTTTGTGTGTTTAGTCTTTCTCAGGTAAGCTCAGGGGTTTAGTGTTGCTGGAGCCCACAGGAACAATGCTCCGCGATGCTTTTTTTTCCTCTGTGAGTGAGGATTAAAATACATGCTGTTCACAAAATCTGGTCGAACTTAATATGTATTTTTAAACGGTTGAAGATCCACTCATTACGAAAAGAGTATGTCATCCAAGAGAGACAATAAAAGCTAATGAAATAGTCAAAGTTGTCACAGTGAGATTTAAGGTGTGCTGATGGGATCACGTTGTCAACTAATAAATGTAGTGACATTACGAGGAAACGTTCCGCCTGAAAAGTTATTTTTTCTAAGTCTACAGCTGATGTGAGAGGCAGCAAAAATGCTTTCATCTTATACTAACAGTCTACTAACTAAAACTCTCCACAATATGAACAGTAGTTACATGAGCCTAAAAACTAGCCACAACTCAGCCCTGAGCAGAGTGAGAGCTCCACCTTTTAGCGCCAGATCTGAGTGTTAGGTACCCCAACAGAAGGGTGACCAATAAATGGTAACGTTTCGGAGCGGTTCCATTGGTACCATCCACAACTTTTCACAGCGGAAACGGAAAAAAACTGCTCCAAACTAAACTGAACCGTACTGTACTGCTCAGTGGAAATGGGGCTTAACTGCTGTTTTGTGTCTGCCGGCTGCAGCCTCTCACTTAATACCGGACTGATTTCAATAATTGTTCTCATTAGTCACTCAGGCACAAAAACATGGAAAAATAGGGTCCAGGTTGATAAATACCAAAATTACCCTTTAAGGAAATGAGCGACTTACAATAAATGCAGCCATGAACATTCCTCATCATCAGCGCGGTTTGTCCTCAGTAACTCTCCGACAGAACACACACATATCACACTTCTAACCTACAGTACAGACCCTCCCCCACACTTTCATGGATCAGAGCTCCCACTCTATAATACATCAGAGAGACGGGGGATACAATATCCAAACTCCTCCACCATATCAGAGACAAGAGCGCATCCCACGATTTGTGACTGCGGAGCGATCCGTCTCCTGTCATGTTAACGTCAGTGTCTTAATTACACAATAAATAACAATAACAAAATCCATAAAAGTATGAAATCAAGTGTTCATATGTAAACACATTCCTTTATATGTTTTCCTCCCTTATCTTGGCAGCTCGGCTGAACTACTGGCACGATGACTGATGCTTCCCCATGTTGAACACCTAATTGAATTGGCTGAGGGCATGGTTACATAGCACGGGCTCGGATTAGTCCGCCCTCAGCTCCACGGGCACAGGCCATTAGTTGCCAGGCACGAGAAAACCACTGCTGGCATTTTTTACGGCCTCATTTGCTGTAATGAGTAAATGCCTGCAAAACCAAGCAGAAGGCACAATCCTCGGACCGTAATTGGAGGTTGTTTCTGTGTCAAGAAATAAGTATTTGGACATATTCTCCTCTCAAGATGAAGCATGTTGCTTGTGATGGTGGCTCTGAGTGTGCATGTGGCCTCAATGATGCTGTCAAAGGAATGTGTCTCAATTTCACAGCGTTTCGCTTCAAATCCTCTCCCCTATCAGACTGCAGTGCATCACCTTGACGCAGTTTTCTTTCACCTACAGTCTGCATACATCACTCTGTGGGAAGACACCTGCGGTGGCTGGAGGGGGAACAATCTGCTGTAACGGTTATCGCTGGTGTTAAGACGTCAAAGACTTGCAGCACATGAATTCCCCTCTCAGTTGGACATGATGTGGCACAGATTGTAAAAGTAGATGTGAAATGGAGCGCTGAGACTCTGAGTCGAGGGTGGCAAGAACTCTGATGTTTTAGCTTATCTCCCATCGCGATAATGAGAGCCAGAAGTGCTGTATTGCATTGCTGCATATCAGCTGGATGTAAATTAACTGTTATAGAGGAGACATATGTCATTAGGTGTACCGTTGCAAAGTTAATAGGTAGAGGGATAGCAGAGAAAGAAAGAGTGTACGTGTGAGGAGCTATCTTGAGAAATGCTGATATGATACAACCTCAGTGCTTGAGAGCGAGCACGGCTGTCTGCATTTTGTGGGTGAGACAATAACAGTGAAAAGCCGGAGGACTGAAGTGCTCCCTCCTGCAAAAGGATGTTGAAGGCTCCAAGTAAAAGAAGGGGTAATTGTGTGAGGGATGAGGAGGGAAAAACAAAGGGCAACGCTTGTCAGAAAGTAGTGTACCAAACTTCTCAGTGCAGCACTACAGTTATTGGATTCTTTTGGATATGAGTAAAATATGTGTCAGGGTCTTTAGAGAAGGTGGGATCCGTAATGATGGAATAAATCAACTGTCCTCCCACCTGTAATCTCTCATGACTTCAGGTGTGATAAAGGTGACCGTCACATTCAGTGATTCCCCTTATGACTGAACATTAAAGCTATCTAGATTGTTATTACTAAAGGGATACTTTGCCGACTTACAGCCAAAACAATGTGGGTAGTACTATGTGTTAACTAGTTAGCGTGCTGGGGTCTCGTTTGTTATCGGAATTAACCAGACAAATCGCTCCACCAACTAAGAACAGCCGTTCCCCACCATCCACAGAATCAAGAAAGAGCTATCAATCTGTCAGTCCTTTCTGTGTCCGGGCCGAAAGAGGTTTCCCATGTTGAGTCAAATTAAGCTACAGGCTCCACCCCTGGTGGTGCCCTTCAGTTCCTTTAAGTTTCAGACTTTGGTTTCCCGGACACTGCCCAGCGGTGCATGGAAGTAACGTCGCCAGATCATTAGTTGGTACCGTTTATAATCGGAACTACGCCGGTATCTCATCGTCTTCAAACCTCCAACTTTTGTGCTTTAATAATGAATCATTTTTGGCAAATGCTTTGGCTTTCGTCCATCTCGCAGCAGTCCAAGAATCTCACCTCTAGCAGCACAATTCAAATACCCCCGGCTGAATTCCAGTGAGAAAACCAAAAAAATAGAACCAGAGTCCTGTTCCATCAATCCTAGCTGAAGTACTTAGGTGACCGGGCCTGCTTTAAACACTTTAATTATTTTCAAAGTAAATGCTTCAGATCCTGCGGGACACTCACAGAGTGGGACAAACAGTAGCTTGTGGCAGCTTGGTCCTGAGATCCAACTTAGGGCTTCTTTTTTTATTATTATTTCTTTGGGCTTTTCTGCTATTTGACAGGACAGATTAAGCGTGAAAGGGGGAGAGAGGGGAGGATGACATGCAGTAAATGGTTCCAGGCTGGACTCGAACCCACGACCACTACAGCAAGGACAATGCCTTTAAACACAGGATACCCACCATCCTAACCACTGAGTTACTAGGCACCCCAAACTGCAAGCTTTTTAACTGTAGCCAATGTAAAGATGTGCTTTTGGAGCTGGGATTACCACGTCTGCTGGCACCAGACTTGCCCTCTGATTGATCCTTGTTAAAGGATTTAAAGTGTACTCATTCCAATTACAGTGGATTATTCGCTTGCCCTCTGCCTTCCTTGGATGCGGTAGCCATTTCTCAGACTCTTTCTCCAGAATCAAACCCTGAATTCCCGTTACTCATGGTCACCATGGTAGGCACATGAAGTACCACTGAAAGTTTATGGGCCTACATTTAAATGAGATGTTGCCATCACGAGGGCCAGTGATTGCCTTGAGGTTATCTAGAGTCATGAAAGCAGCTGGGGCACCTTGAGAGGCATCCCGCAAGGGTTCTGGGTCTGACAAATGCACGCATCCTTTGAGGTCAGTGCTCGTTGGCATGTATTAGCTCTAAAATTGCCACAGTTATCCAAGTCATGTTGAAGTGGTCAAAGGAACCGTACCTGATGTAATGAGCTTGTAGACATAATCGCTGCACACATTATATTTTTGGGTTATGTTTATTACTTAAGTTACTGCGTTAATGTATTAATGGGTACATTATTTATATTTTAGTGGTAATAAATTCAGCATTATTAAGTTACTGGTAAATTCTTATTTTATTGTTTTTTATAGTAATTTGTATATTGTTTCATTTGTATTTTTATGCACAGTGTTTAAGTGGAGGCATTGTGTCCCCTTGGTTATGAGCTAACTGCTTCCTACCTGCCCTTGTTTTGAGGGGACAGGCATGAGTGATACACAAGAGAGCGTGTGTGCCTTGTGATTAGTAGTGAAGAGAAGTTGCTGTACCCCTAAGTTGGGATGTGTAAGTGCTGTCTTGCTGTGTTGGTAATAATTAAACGAAGAGGAAGAACAACACTGGTATCATCTCCCTTATTTGTCCAAAACTTGCTAGCCAGCGCTAGCTAATGTATGTGGAGAATTGTTTTGCCTCCAGCTAAGCCCCACCCACCAAAAAACATTGTACTGTTTACTAACAATTAAAGGGTCTGTAGATTGGTTTATCAGACACTCACAAAGCAACACAGTACATAAAGTCAGCACAGCAGACACGTCAGATGGGTCTGACAGGCATGTTCAACTATATATCATTAAACCGGTGCAGCTGAAAATGACAACAGAAATCAACGAGTTAGCATGATGTCATGGCGATTCGGTGTATAGGTCCATGACGACTAGTGCATCCTGGTAGTTGTAGGTTTTCTATCTCTGGGCAAAGGTGAATGCTACGGCTTTTTCTCTGTGTTTTCTCTGGTCGGACCAATTTAAAAAGTATGTGCATCTTCCTACTGCAGAGTCAACCTAGTTTTATGAAAAGACCATTATTCCAGCAGTGAAATACGTATTTAAACCCTGCATACTGCAAGTACAATTGATTTTTTTCTCCTTGCCTATATTGTAAGCTCCACAATAGCAAACTGCTGTCTTTTTGTTTCAGTCTCACGAATTATGATGTGAAAACAACATAGATTTTTGGCTTTGTTTAGCCAGAAAATCTTTGTGCGCCCAGAGCAAAATACAGCACCACAGTAATTGCAATCATATTTGACTGATGACATCTTGAGCCTCAACAACACTTTCTTTTTTTTTCTAAATCAGTGTGTGTTTTTCTTCATAGGAACCTGGGGAAATCTGGGTTGCGTGTCTCCTGTCTGGGGCTCGGTGAGTACATTTAATTAGCATTAGAGACAAATGTCTAATGATTTCATAAGCATCCAAGTGCAAACTCAACTCATCTGTGTGTGTGGTGTGTGTGTGTGTGTGTGTGTGTGTAGAGATTATAGCGCCTGCAATAGAGTCAAGCAGAAGGGGCTAGTGTTTTAAATTTCATTATGTTATTTCACCCGTTTCAAAACCTCATGCATCTTTCATATGTATGGAGTCATGAGAGACAACACACAGCTGTTTGCAGAGTGTTAATATTTTCCCCGTTAATATTTAATCAATAGCACTGGTTTCAGCAAACAAGTTGCTCAATTATCACACATATCCAATGCAGACCGGAGGGTAAACACTCTCGTTAATCTTGATAGGACTGATTAATTTAGTAAATCTCTTCTCTGTGTGTGTGTGCTGGCCATATCTTTATTTGTGCATGTGTGTATTCACCATGTTGGAACACGTGTGTGCCAAGCTGCTTGATGGGGGTGGGTCTCTGAAGACAGTATAACTTGACAAAGTAAGGGAATGATGCAGTGCTGGCCGGGCTCAGCAGATACTGAACGATGGAAATTCTGTGAATGAGTTAATCACCCGGTAGTGATTTTTTTTTTTTTTTTTTAAGATTTAGTCCTAGCACATTCAGCAGCAGGGAGGAATGGTCAAGGGGTAATAATCCTTCAACTTAATGGAATTAGTTTCAAGTCTCTGTATTGACAATCCTCACTCATGTGGCAGTGCCCTTGAGCAAAACATCGATTCCTCTCTGTGCTGATTTTCAGTGAGAGTTCAGAGAAAAAGAGAATTTCAGTGCAGGGATGAAAACAGGTCATTCTACTATTTGAGTCTGTGTGGGTGTGTTTTATCATGTCAACTGCAAAATTTAACTTTTAAAGGTTCGGTGTGTAGGATTTAGGGGGATATATTGGCAGACTTGGAATGTAATGTAATAAGTCTGTTTTTAGTGTGTAATCACCTGAGCGAATCCTCATCCTCAGAGTCCGCCATGTTGCATCACCATGTTTCTACAGTAGCCCAGAATGGACAAACCAAACACTTTCTCAACACAGGGCATTTGCGTTTCGCATTTTTGTGTTGGTCACCATAGTTAGCAGCCCCTCTGTGACATTTTTTTACTGTTAAACTGCTTCATTTAGTGTTTCTACCAGTTTAAATCACTGGGTCTGTTTGTTTTGGAGAGGAGACCTCTGTGTATAGCTCCTGGTAAAAATCTCCTGGACATCTGGATCAGAAATAAGATGAGCACACATTAAGTTATCAGAGAAAAAAGGTGGGCACATATGAGCAGGTGCTGGCCTAGTGGTCTGTATGCAACGAGCCAAACAGCATAGGAGAAACATTGATTTGTAACATGAAACAGCTTTATTCAGTTTGTTTTTGAGAGGACGAGACCTCTGCTGATAATTTGGCTCCCAATAAAAACCTCCTGATCAACGAACACTGAAGGAATTCTAACCAGGAGAAGTTTCATCTGGACGCAATCTGTAATCCTCTCTGCTAGTTACCACTAAACCCCCCCTAAACACACTACACTACTCCTTTAAATGAACTGTTTTACGCTTATTTGCTTTCTTGAGACTTGGGGTGCTTTCACACCTGCCCTGTTTGGTTCGGTTCAATCAAACTCAAGTTCATTTGCCCCCTAAGTATGGTTCGTTTGGGCAGGTGTGAACACAGCAGTCACAGTGCACCAAAACAACCAGACCGAGACCCTCTTGAAAAGGTGGTCTCTGTCTGGTTGCAAAGGAACTCTGGTTTGTGGTGAGAACGTGCTCCGACCTCGATCCGAACCTATTGCAGTCGCATTACGCATTGTTTGGGTTAGGTCCCAGAGGATTATTAATGTGCGCCTTCTCCGCAGTCGGCGTATCCAATGCATCATTGTTTTCTAGTTGGAGCTGCGCCTCGTTGTCAAACTGTATGGTTTGCCTAAAATGAACAACACAAGCAATTTAGTATACGATGACCAGCGCTAAAATCAACCTGCGTAGTTGTCCCTCCATTGTGACATTAGAAAGTGTCGCATTTATCTTGCAAGTGTACGCACTTTATCTGGTCCGCTTGTTAATGCTGCTGTGAGAGCACGAACCAACTCTAGGCAATTATACAACTTTGTAACAAAATTAGTCCCTGATTCGGACCAAAGAAAGACAACTCTAGGTCTGAAAGCATCCTCAGATAAGAAAATTGATGCCACCTTCCATATGTACACTAAGTAAGGGGCTGCAGCTACCAGTTAGCCTATCACTGCACAAAGACTGGAAAGGGGGGGAAGCAACCTAACTTTCTCCCAGGGTGACTAAAGCCACCCACCCACTCCTCTAAAGCTCACTTACTTACATCTGTTTTATCTGTGCAAAAACTGAAATGTAAAAACGACAAGTTGTGGTTTTACAGTGGCTCATGTGCTGTTTCTTGGCTGTGGAGTACACAAACACACTATGGCTTTCTGGTAGGCGAATTTTGTTACTCACAGACAGAGCTAGCTGTACACCCCTGTTTCCAGTCTTTATAAGCTAACTGGCTGCTGCTTCTATCCAGATAATAATGGCAACTGGAGAAGATTTGAGGTGGGGGTGAGGGGAGACGCCATTTCCCCTTGTTAGCAAAATGACCAGAGTGCCTCCTCCTTGTTAACCTGTCATCACTCTCTATCCCCTGGGTCCAAACCCAGACTCCGTCCTTTCCAGACCCAGACCTATAACCGATGAATTATTGAGAACTATTAAATTTTGATGGAGCGTTTCTATTTTAACCCGTGCAGCATTTGTAGCTCTGGTTTAGCAACGTGGAAACTCACATACCAATTGTATACATTAAACCACCTCACGTGATGCTACTTAGCCAATTAAATCTGTGCGTTCCAATAAGCATCGTAACTGGAGTGAGTGGGAGACACACATGGGAGAGAGACGAGACCAGAGACAACAGTTGGAGAAATAAGAGTCAGAAAAAAGTATTTTCACATGGTGTGTTGTAAGGAGAGAAAAGCAGACGGCAAAAACAGAGCTTTTAATCCTGAAAGGACAGACTCTTAGGCCTACATGTTCATTCTTCCCACGGGCAGCTCAAAACCCTTATGTCGCATCATATGTTCCAAAACTGTGGCGATTATTAAAAACAGCGATGAGAAGTGCCACTACGAGACAAAGCACAGAGCAACTTCTGAGCAAGCATACCCACTCAAATCTGAACTGAGGGCACAGAAATGATATTTCACACAGCACTGAATCACTGAATCGTAACGCAACAAATCGCCTACTGAGTGGTGGTATCAATCAATCAGTTCCCGGAAATGTCAAACTATACCTTTCAAATTGTGTTGCCTGCATTATAATATGGATAACTTTAAAGAAAATGTATTTTCATTGACCACTGACAGCTTAGACAAATCTGGCTCAGCCTACACCAATCTGCTCCCACTTCTGGTGCAGTTGGCCACAGACTTAACACCAGCTTCTGCATTATCTCTTGTAAGTGGGAGATGACAACGGGCAGCATGTGACAGGATCAGGCGACAAGAACGTAAAAAAAATCTAACAAATACTGTGTTTTTCTTTTGCTGTTTGGATGAACAACAGAGGCTGCAACGGCTTCTTTTTAATAACACTGTAAATCACTGCAGTGTCTACATGTGCGTGTATTCACTAGCGTGTTGCAGCTGTAAGAGGACCTGTCACATGACCTGAGACTAAATCTGAAGCCTAATGCAGGGGGGTTTATTGATAGCTTCAATACAGCTATTACTTATCAAGCCTCTTTTAGATTGTGACAATGACAGGTGTTGCCTGTCTGTCTGCGCCGTCTTGTTTAGGGAGAAAGAATGAGAAGTAGAAAGTTTAAGCCCAAGGATACAGCATGCTTCCCTTAGGGCTATTTTTGAAACTGAACTCCTCAAATGTTGAGAGGAAAATGAGGAAGTAGAGCATAAAACATAAACATGAACCCAAGCACCTACCTGTCATCGGAGAGCTGCAGAGAGGACAAACACTCATTTGTTTACTCTAGCAATACAGTGTATCCTTCCACCTCTCTGCTGCTACACTGCTGGTGCAGTTGGCTACAGATTTAACACCAGCTTCTGCATTATTTCTTATTAGTGGGACATGACAACAAGCAGCATGTGACAGGATCAGGAAACAGAAGATTCCGAGGAGAATTCTTACAAACTGTGTTCAGCCTATGCTGCTTGAAGGGAGAACAGACACTGGGACTACTTACTGTATATTTATAGGCAAGACTACGGTACATCAGTACGTAGTATGCTTATTTATTTCATTATATTTGATAGGGATAGCGCTCATTCTTCAATAAGAACAAAAATGAGCTACAGATGGTAAAATATATCAAGTTTCACATCTCTGAAATCTGTTTCAATTCAGGTCTTAAACTTTAATTATATGTATGTATAAAGTTTTAAATGGTTCCAATGTGAGTTTAGACAATATGTGAAATACAGAATGATTGGAGCTTCTGTACATGTGATGTAGCTGCTTTGATGGTCATTAAGTTTCATTAAGGGTGCTTTCAGACCTAGAGTTGTCCTGCTTTGGTCTGAATTAGGGACAGATTTTGTTACAAAGTTGCATAATTGCCTAGAGTTGGTCTGTGTTCTCACAGCAGCATTCACAAGTGGACCAGATCAAATGTCTGCTCAAGAAAGCTGCTCGATTGGTCAGAATTTCTAGGCGGGAAAATCCAGGAAGTAAACAAAACGTTGAAGAAGAGTACACTTGCAAGATAAATGTGACACTTTCTAATGTCACAATGGAGGGACAACTACGCAGGTTGATTTTAGCGCTGCTCATCGTGGACTATATTGCTGTCATTGTTCATTTGAGTCAAACCATACAGTTTGAAAACGAGGCGCGGCTCCAACTAGAAAACAATGTTTTGATGCATTGGATGTGCTGAATGTGCATATTAAGGCAGTACAGGAGGAGGCGCACATTAATAATCCTCCAGGACTGTAACATGCTCATGTTTAATCCAAACAATGTGTCATGTGACTGCAGTTGGTGCAGATCGAGGTCAAAACACATTCTCACCACAAACAAACTGCACCAGTTTAGTTTGTACCCGGACCAAGACCACCTGATATCATTATCTCTTGTTCAGAAGCAGTATGCGGCTCTTCTGTGAAGATCATTTGGATTTATTTTTATTTTTAAATGAATACATGATGGGCTCAGCCACACTGTAATATGGCTTTTTGAAATATTGAGTTTTAAATCAGCTCGCTGTTTTGTTTAAATATCTGCATAAATTACTGTATTATCAGCATATGGGTAGATTTTGAGACATTGAGACAGACTAAATAAAAGTGTTCCCAGTATAGATCCCTGTGGGACACCAGGTAAAGGGGTCATGAAAGCAGTAGATTAAGAAGAAATGTTTTGATGCTTAAAGCACAGATATTTACTGATAGCTTCCAAACTATTACTAAGCCTTTTGTAGCTTTTGACAAATAACAGGGTCTTTCTGTCCTCATGCACCAGCCTGTTTTTTTAAGGGAAAAATTAGGACATTTACTTTAATACAAAAAGCCTAGTCGCCAAAGCAAAATTTTGGAATTGTACATTTCTGCAAACCATGGATACGTTACATTTCTATGTTTCACGTAACGTTTCTAAAGTGATGTAGTATGCCTGCCTAGCTGTAGACCACTGTCCGAGGACAACCACCAACAAACTTCGTCATGACTCAGTGAACCATTGCTGTTTTTCCAGCAGCTTTTAGGCAACACACATAGCTGTTTTTGAGAGACTTGTCACTGTTTTCTAGTTGGGATAGTGCCACGAAAGGCAGTTGTTTTTAATTAGACATCGCTGCTTTTCCAGCGTGGTGGTTTTGTGTCCCCAAAACCTGGTATTTTAAGCCAAAACATGATCTTTTCCTAACCATTGTTAACCACAGCACTGTTGAAGTTTCAATGTATCTGCGACATAATAACGATATGTAACGTATCTGTGGTTTGCAGAAACATACAATGCTAACTTTTTCCTGGTGATATTTCGCACATGAAAGGAATCCCTCACAGGAACAAACACAAAACACCCAAAGATGCTATGCCATGATTCTTGGTGTAATCACATTAAAATTCTGCACACAGTAGCTTTCTCACAAGTAAGTCATCTGGCAGTGAACATTTGTACTTCCAACCCATCAACACTCAACCCTGACATTTGGCTGTGATGGCTTAGGGACGGGATGTTTTGTCATGTGTCCATGCCAAAATGTCAAAGTAATAATTAATGCACAACTAAATGATTGCGAGTGTGGTGTTACAGGCAAAAGGTCTCCTATGTTTTATGTTTGTTCCAAGACTTTGACTTTTATGTTTCTTTCAACAGGCACATGGGTAACATTTGGAGGTCAAATCTCTGATGAGGTAAGATGTTATGTCAGATCCAGCAGTCAGTCATCACAGCTCATAAGCAGATGTTGGCTTTTATTATTTTTGACCCTGCAAATACAGCGAGCGAGCAGTTGTGTCAGTCTGCAAGACCCAATTTGTAGCCCCAATGGGAGCAATTTAGTGCAACTGGATGTAAAATGACATGAGTGTGAGTAGACCGCAGTTATCATTCCAGTATCAATTTCCAGATATCACAGCAGACTGTTAAGTCCCCATTGCTTCTACCAAGGCCAAGAGGTTAGGTTGTATTGCTCTCTGTCACAAGTTATTAAGCGGAAGACCTCTTCCAGAGCCTTGATCCAGCCTTGAAGGGGGGAAGCCACTGAATTCAAGACAGCTCATCACTGCCTGATGACCACTGGGACTAACTGACACACAGAGACACAAACAAACTCATAAAAACAAAACAGAGGCAGAGTGTAGGAAAAGAAAGTCATCATGACAAAATTGGTCTGCCCATGTATGGTTCTTGATAAACTGCAGGCACAAGAACTAGGTCAAAATAGTCTGGGAAATATATCGAGCTGTAAACAACTTTAATCAACAAGCAGCCAGTACAGTTTTCCTGGTGATGAGTATCTCAGGGGGAAAGAGATTTACTCTCCTCGAGGTTCTTCGGGGAATTTTCCCAGCCCATCCTTTTTGAAGTGTAATTTTGGGGAATGTTTATAGTCGTACATCAAACCACGCTGAACTACATGACGGGAAACTTTTCTTGTCTGTGTCAGGTGGCAGAGCAGCTGATGACTATCGCCTATGAGAGCGGGGTCAACCTGTTCGACACAGCTGAAGTCTACTCCGGGGGGAAGTGAGTGTCTCTGATTTGTTATCTATCTCACACCCACAGAGCAATTTTCTGGCCTTGTCAGCTTTTCTCCCCGTAGGACACGAGATGTTAACAAGGTTTAGCCCCAAACCAGGAATTATTCACCCGAGGAGGCCAAAAACGAAAGGTAGCCTGACTCTAAAGTGATTTACATAATCTTATTCATCACTGGAGGCTCCCCTTTATGTTCACAGCTCAGTCTAACCTTATGGGCCTGGACATTGTCTCGCTGAATAACGCGGGACAGGGTTACAGTTGTGCGGGGATGAATATTAATTTCAAGGTTGCTGGTGAGAGTCAGGCACACAATACGGGCATTTACCTTTTATCTTGTACTGCTGCTGATTTTTAATCAGGTATTCATGCTTTAGATGTGTGGCAGATTACAGTCACGCTTACATGCTCTTAAAGAAATGGCAGCCTCAGGTATAATCTCATTTCCTTGTGTATTTTTTTTTCTTGACAGAGCAGAGATAATCCTTGGAAACATCATCAAGAAAAAATGCTGGAGGTAAAGTACAGTCTCTCTAAATATGTTCCATGAATGGGTTTTAAAATGTGTCAGTGTGTATACACTACATGGTTGAAAGCAGACAGGGGACAAGCCAACAAAATATGTACCCATATGTTAGTAGCTTATTCCAAAAATGCATGCAGTCATCTGAGGCTGCTCCCATTCAGCTACGACAGCATTAAGGCCAGGCCCTGACATTGGGTGATAAAGCCTGGCTCACAGTTGGTGTTCCTATTTTTCCCAAAGGTGTTACAAGGCTCTCCACGAGCCTGTCAAGTTCTTCAACCCAGAAAAACGTTTCGTTATGGATCTTACTTTATACATGGTGGCACTGTCGGCAAAGGGCCTTTATGAAACTGTCGCCAAAAAGGTGGTAGCGCAGTTAAGTTTACTACGGTTGTCACCATCCTGTCTGGCTCGTGAAATGAAGCAGTCTCTGTGACACTGTACTTAGACAATGCTTATGTGATAATTAGCAATAAAAACAAAGTGCAGATGAGGCTGATGGGAATTAGTTTTGAACTGGCAATGGCGCTAAATGAAGGTCAGGGGATTAAAGCCATCACATCCTCTTGTATATGTTTATCAAATCTATCCAATATTTGTTTAGATCAGAGGTGTCAAACTCATTTCAGTTCAGGGCCCACCTTGATCTCAAGTGGGCCGGACCAGTAAAACCATTGCAAAATAGCCTATAAATAACAAGTTTCTGCCTTGTTTTAGTGTAAAGAAGCTCATTCTGAAAACATTAATCCATTAACGTCAAATGATGAACAGCCTGCGATATCCTTAGAAAAACGTGAAAATTCAGCAGTAAGTTGCTTTATATGTGTGTGAAATCGCTGAATCAATGAAAGAATTTCCGCCAGTACGTCCTAACCATCTTATGTCCCCAGAGTGTCTCAATGCTAATTGGCTATCAGGGCGCTAATCGGTTGCTAAGGTTCCAATTTTTCAACTCTTGTGGATAAGTGTATGACACGAAATCCCGCTACTCGGTTCATTCATGTATTTTGCATCATTCGTGTCGCGTCCAACACGCCGCCTGGTTGAAATTTGCATCTAATTGCGTCTTTACATTGACTTTAAATGTAATTCACTCACAAGTATTGTTTCATTCATGTCCAGTGTGAAGACAACATCAGACATTGAACAGGGCTCCACCGTATTGTTTTAAGATAGAAATCTAATACAGATTTTTTTGCACTGAAGCTGCTGGTTGACAATATTTTGCACAGTGTTTCATCTGTTTAAAATGGACCACAGTAATTAATTGCTCTTATTTCAGAGAAGTATTCTGATCAGAGTGGAAAAGCCTCCGAGGCAGCATTTTACATGAAGTATCTACTCACTGTTAAAACCTTACACCTCTTAGCCTCCACAGATGTTTTAATATGCCTGATTGGGCCCTTTGGCGGGCCAGTTCTGGCCCCTGGGTCGTATGTTTGACACCCCTGGTTTAGTTAGTATTTCAATAAAAATAAAAATATGTCAACCAAAGTAATTAGGATTCACCCTGTAAAGACCATCAAAGTCTGAAGTGATTTTTGTACCAGTCCATCCAGTAGTTGTCGAGATATTTCAGTCTGGGCCAAAGTAGTGGACCAACCAACAATCACACTTTTCTCCTCTTTATAGCCATGCTGCTAATATGGTGAACTTAACTTTGTGTGAAGCTGGGCACACACTGTACGATTTGAGCCCATTTTTGAGCTGCATGACTCATTTTAAAGTCGGATCAAATTTCAGCTTCATCGGGCGCTGGTCGCTGTGCAGTGTACAGGAGGGAGTGAAGCCCGATCATAGTCCAATCAACTGCTCCCGACTGGCCGTCATATGCTTGAATGAATTTCTAATATGTCAGAAATTTTGGTTGGCCGTTGTCATGCTCACAGTTGAAGCAGAGGCACGAGTTGATTTCCCAAGGTCAGCATCTTTTTTCTCACTCAATCAATTGTACAGTGTAACTGGTACCCAGACTGTTGGTGCTTCGAACTTGCAAACCTATGTGTGTGTGTGAGAGAGGGAGAACAAAAGTTGGACTGACCCGTTTTCACAGAAACTTTTACACTCTTTGGGACATCTGTCTCTACACAATTAACTGTACTTCTGCTAGCAAACAAGCCTTGGAGCTGTCAAACAAATCTTTCTTCATTCATTCATTCATTTTCCATAACCACTTATCCTGTCAGGGGTCGCAGGGGGTCTGGAGCCTATACTGGCTGACACTGGGCGAAAGGTGGGGTACACCCTGGACAGGTCACCAGACTATCACAGGGCTGACACATAGAGACAGACAACCATTCACACTCACATTGACACTTATGGCCAATTTAGAGTCACCAGTTGAACTGCATGTTTTTGGACTGTGGGAGGAAGCTGGAGTACCCGGAGAAAACCCACGCTGACACAGGGAGAACATGCAAACTCCACACAGAAGGGCTCCCACACCCTGTGTTTGAACCAGGAACCCTCTTGCTGTGAGGCAACAATGCTCACCACTGCACCACCATGCCGCCAAATCTTTGTTGACAATTGTCAACATCCGAAGTGGTCTGCAGGGGGCAGACAAACCTGTCATTGCACTCAGATGGTGGCTTGATGATTGGACCGTACAGTGAGCACATAAATCATGAGCTGTGGCTTTACATTTTAGATGATTTACTCGTACAGCAGGAGTTGGAATTAAACGTCGTTTCTAAAACCAGCTCAAATGGTACAGTGCATGCCCAGCTTAAGAGAAATATGTTTTCTTTCTCATTCCTTCAGTTATCTTGTGATCCCTCAGATTTATGTTCGGATCCCTTGGGGGTTTGCAACCCCAAGAGTTGGGAATCACTGAGGTCTAATGTTATTGCATGCTAAAGCATAAAATTTTTTCCCATGTTGAAACAAAGCGCCCGAATCCAAACCATGTAAAGTAGCAGCAATTTTGGCCATATGGTGTTTGTGTACAAGATGCTGTGCTTAAAATGTCCTTGTATGTCTGCTTTCAAACACTGTACATGGTGAATTGATGCGGTGGAAGGTGCAGATTGTGCATCCATCCATCTTAGCTGGGAGTTTGAAGTGCTAATTCACTGAAATCTCTGTACGTATATGTAACCATGCAAGAACAGAATGTGCTCATGTCTGTGGCTCACAGTTGAATAGCAAGTAGACGCTGGTGAGTTTGAGCTTGTATCTGCGCCGCAGAAAATATCAGTTTCATTCATCTATACTGCATGCACTGCCACACTGCAGTGATAAGACTCCGTTATGTCTATCTCCCTTCTCAACAACTCGTGGCAGCTTTCTGCCTGCATGCCCTCACCTCAACTCTGGATCCCTTTAAATTATTGATCACTCAAGCATGGGGGGTTTTATAGTGAGGGAGCTATCTTGTTAAAGTTCAGAGAGAAAAGAGTCCCTCTGCGATTCTTCATGCTAGATAAGTTACATGTTTGATAAAGGAGCATGGCTCGTCTGCCATTTCGCAGTGCAAGATAAAAGATCGCTGGAGAACAGTTGCATGTTCACGCACACATGCAGGCATGGACATGCAAACACTCGTGCATCTTTCAGAGAGCAGCTTTAAAGTCCTTTTTTTTAATGGCCTTTTGATGTGTCTGTCTGTCTTCCCTCAGGAGATCCAGCCTGGTCATCACCACAAAGCTCTACTGGGGAGGAAAGTAAGTGTGTGCATGTGCAATCCAAGTGTGTGTATGGCGTCCAGCATGTGCGTTATCCTCCTCAGATGTTGGGGCTATCTCACCAACAACAGGCTACACATTAAAACAGCCACAGAGCGTGACATGGCATCCAACATTTCAGAAAACCCACAGGCGCACAGACATGGAAGACACACTCGAAAAAATTGAGTGACACACACACAGTTTCAACATGGCCATGTTCTCACCCCCTCCTGCTTCCCTACATACCCTTCCTCAGCCTTCTTGCCAAACTGCCAAGAGTCATATCTGCTTCTTCTGTCATGCTGAAGTATTCTGCTCTCAATCTGCATTAGCCACATTTACTCTGCTTCTTAAAGTCTTCAGGCTCGCACTGAAAGACGTTGATGCTCCAGACGTACATACACATTATTTTTCTGGTTCTCTTGAGTAGTTCTTTGAGTAGGGCTCACGTGCGATTGTGTAAATCTAATTTAAGTTCATCCTCTCAGACTATTGTCAAGGCACAATGTCAGTCTCCACGCCGGATGGATTTAAATAACAACTACTTAACCCCCCGCTGAGAGCTGTGAGACTGCCTGAGAGACCTGTCAATTATCTCACCTCCCAAACATACACTAGATATTTGCACACTTTATTCTCCATTGTATTTTCCTACCCCATTACACAAAGGTATGAGGACATGGTGATATGGAGGAGGGGCAGCATGTTTTTGTGTCTGTAATTCATTATTATAACCCCAAGCAGGGTGGAACACCTCAGGCAGGAGAGAGGCAGAAATAAAGTGTGAAATGAAGCAAGGACAAGACAAAATAGCAAACAATGGAGCAAAGACAGAAACACCGCAGCCGAAAGAAAAGAAAGGAATTACACAGAGAAGGAAATGCAGGCATGGGGAAAATGTGAAAGTGACTGAGCACACACAGGTGGGGCTACTGACAAATCACTGAAGCACAGTTTTGGAGATTTTGCAGGTGTTGCGGTTTTACGGCGCACAGCGTCACTGTTTTGGTTGACTCTCGCCGCTCTTATCAGCACCATTTTTAGATGAACAGGCAGTTATTTTCAGCAAAAGAGCTTTTATAAACCCACTGTACACCACGTGCTCAACACTGTATGTCAAACAAAGTTAGCAACATGCTCTTGAACATGGTGGAGCATTTAGCAGCTACTGAGCCAGATATTTCCCCTGAGGAGTTGGTGAAAACCAAAACAAATCTAAATGGAGAGTGTGTGTTGGATTTACATTTGTCAGGCAGACAGAAACACGGCTCCAAATAGATGCTGCTCCATGTCGGCTTAATGTGTAAATATGCAGTGGTGCAGTGGAGGGTATACACATATATACGGGGTGTAGCCACTGTGCATTAAAGGCACTCTTTACATCTCTTCAGCTGGGCCTGGATACTCTCCAGGCTCCTCTTGTCACCCTTTCGTCGGCGGTATGACTGACGACTCACTTTTTGGGTGCTAGCAGACTGTTGACACCACCGCTAATACAGGGTAGTCCACTGCGGCAATGTAGCGTGTAAGCTTTGCGGCTGTTAGCTTAGCTATTGGCGTCACCGCCACTCTCACTCTTCGATGCAAAACACTGCACGAGCCTCTCGTCCATGAGTAGATGCACACTTCCTTCTGCGTGGTGATACGGTTGGCAGACGTAGTTTGATAGAGAGAAAATAGGTCCTACATGAAATTGCCCACAAAAAGGGTAAGTTTTTCTTTTTTGTGTGCTCTAGTTCCATTATTTTGGAGAGAAGGCAGACATCTCTACAGCTAATATCTCAGCAACTCACACCACAACAATCTAATAGCACTACAGGGAACAGGAAAAATTTGTGTTTCAGTCAGGACCACTTCCGTCAAAGAAAACTTTATTTCCATTTGCAGCATTACATTTAGTGGTATGGCTCTTGTTCTGGGGCCTCTCTGCCTTTCCTTGGGCCTACGCAGAAAGCCTCTTCCATGTGCCGAAATGGAAAGCCTAAGGTGGAGAGAGCACACCTGCCTGCCCTCCCATGTGCAAATGAGGAAAGCCTGAGACAGAAAGGCAAGGCGCCCTGCCCTTCCATACGCCTCCATATAAAGCCTAAGGCAGGGAGAGCAGCAGCAAAGACCCTCAGGAACAGAACAGAGCAGCATCAGTGACAAACAGAAATGAAATTGATAAGTCAGACACAGCATGAAAAGGAGGAGCTGGGGTGGAGGTGGGTTGTAAAGCAGCTTGCAGAGGAAGCAGCAACAGTAGGCAGGCCAGAGCAGTTTAAATAGGGCGCTCTGAATGAGATTTGCCGATTGGTTGCATAGAAAGGAATCATGTGATCTATCAGCTGACTCCCTTCCATCAATCAGCTGCTCCATCAGTTGATTGGCTGTTTGAGATCGGCTGATGTAGCTGGGATGTGAGCTGAGCTTGACATTGCGTTTTTTTATTTTGGGGTGAATATCACTTTAAAAGCATTATATGTCTCTCTGTACGTTAGTGAAATGTAAGTAAAGTACCTGTGCGTAAATATAGTACTTGAGTAAATGTACTTTATGTTTCAGCCCTGCATCTAAAAGCTTTATATATTCAACCAAGCGATTGTCCAGTTAAGATGTATTTTCACCTGCAAATAACCAAAGCACTGTTAACTGGGATGCCATTGGCAAAGTGCTGGCGATGAGGACAGAGAGTGACAACGAGCCTCTTGTTTGTTCGCTGCACAGTTTGTTCTATAGAGTGGGTGTATTTGAATGTGATTTGTGGGTAGTTTATGCAGGCTCTCATTTGGCATGTTTAATGATCTGCTTCAATTCATGAGAGTTGGAAGATGAATGTGTTTATGCATGTGTGCTGACATGCGCTTCTCTCCCTCCTGTCGCAGAGCAGAGACGGAGAGAGGCCTCAACAGAAAGCACATCATTGAAGGTAACAAGTCGATTTCCTCTCCGCTGCTTTGTCCTTCATATCACCCCATCACTTGGATCCCCGCCGCACTCCTGTAATCTCCCTCTTTTATCTCTCTTCCTCCCCCCTCTTTCCTCCTGTCTGTGTCTTCTCCCTGCTCTTTGATTTTTATCAGCGTGTGCACCCAACTGAATTTGAAAGCTGTATTAGCCAATGGTACATCAAACCTCAACAGCTGTTTTGTCTTATCCGTTGTAATACCTTTACAGGTGTCTTTTTAAGAAACTGTTGCATCACAGGGTGCTACAAGCTACCTAGCACCTTCAAACGTCCCTCTTTCCCCCCTTTTTAGAAGAGTTATGGCCTCGCTCAAGCTTGTAATGACATACCTCTCTCATCCCATTGGCCCGCTCCACCCCACTTCCCTAACAACTCGCCATCCGGTCCACAGCGCAATGCACCTCCGGCAGTGACTCAGCACTCTCCCACGTTATTAACATTCACCGCAGCCTCTGCAACTTTCCCCCCAAACAAGAGAAGGGGGAATATACTCAGAAAAGGCTGAAGGAGAAGGGCGCAGACTGAAAAAGCGGAAGGAAAAGTGGCACCTCCAATTAGCCAGAGCCAGTCCAGATGATAGGTAGCATCCGTGAGAGAAAAGTGCAGTGTTCCTGTCACTACTGGTGTGGCACATGTCACCACAAGGTAATAAATTGGCCGAGTTAAACATCTGCTGACATCGTCTTCCTCACTACTGGGTGTACATCCCACCACACGCCAGTCAGTGAATCATTTGATTGGTTAAATGACATTTACTAGTAATGATGGGGTGTCAAACTTGATGATTAATAGCGGAGATCAGCACTGACGATGAACTCTGAGTTGCTTGGAAATGTCAGAGCCTCTCTAGCAACCAGCACAAGTGTTTACCAGTTCCCTCACAGGACAAAGAAATTCCTTGACAATTTCATCATTTCAAAGAGACTTTCGTAGAACGCATAATTAAATGCATTATTCATCGAAGATGCCGGTGGAATAGCTTTGCTGTTCAGCATCTTTTCTCAGATCCAAAAATAGACTTCCTTCACAGCCAGTAAACTCAAGTTAATCCACGAGACAGCGGAAACTGCTCGCGATGACGGTGCAGGCTCAGTTTAGGATCCATGTAATGGGTGTTTCTGGGATCGTAGGAGCGCAGATGACAGAGAAAGGACTAAGTGGTTGGAAGGGCGGTTGGGAGAGCAGAACTCTCAGCTGGGATTAGCGGGCAATGATGAAGCCTCTGGCACTAATCTGCCATGCACACTCACACATGCTCAAGAGCGCGAGAGTGTCTTCTGCTTTGTCTCTCTATTACTCTGCTGTCCTCCTTTGTGACAGTCTCCTGTGTTCGCTTCTCATCTTTCATCTGGTCTTCTCTGTGTACGAATGGGGACTGATCTGCTCACAATACTTTGTTGCCATCCCCTCGCTCTACAGTGTTTCACTTCCAGCGACGACTGAAAGCTGAGCAAAAGCGTGAGAAATGAGCGCAACCTTTTTTTCTGATCCCTCATCTTTCTCATCATCATCTCAGCTTTTGGGTTGTTTGGTTCCTCCTCTACCTGTCAAAACAGAATTCATTTATGTAACAAGGATAAAAGTTTGCACAGATGCAGGGATTTTTCCACAGAGATCTTCTTACCGGGAGATAGTGGTGTCAACTCAGCTTGACACTGATTAACTTAAGCACTGTTTGACCTTTTAAATGCTTGTGAATCAAATGTAATGAGTATTTCTGCACTGAAAAAGACTGTATAGTAGCTGTGTAAAAGGGACGACTCAGAATTTTTGACAGCAGCCTAAAATAGCAGTTCTGTTATTTCAATAACAGTAATGTGTAGCTTAATCAATTATATTTAATTGAACATTTGAACAACAAAAAGGCCAAACTGTCAGTTTGCATTTCCTACTTACAGTCACGTCTTGTATTTAAAGATTCTGTATGCAACATTCAGAACATTAATATAGCAGCAAGCAACTATGTGCCATGAAGAGTCACACTTCCCTCTGTGTGTGTCGTAATCCGAGCTTCTCTGTGGTTTCTTGCGGTAAACCACGCTTGCATCATCGCTGATACAGTGGTTACCACTGATATAAGGACAGCGCCACACAGAAGCGTAGTACCCACCCTCCAGCTCCATCCCGGTTAACACAGTCAGCTCTTTCAAGACTGTTGCTGTTGTTTAGCGCTGTTTACTGTATTAGCACCGTTAGCTCCTAGCCGCTGGCTCAGCCGCCTCCATGTTAAGAACTGTGTCCCAACAGTGCCTAATGTTTGAAGCGAAACGATGTAACTTTAAAGCCCCGTTTCCACCATAAACTTTCAGTATGGTACCTTTGGAACAAAAAGTAACCCTTCAGACATGGTACCTAGACCCCACCGCAAACAGCACTCTTAACTGTAGGTGGGGTTGTTGTCACTCACTGCTCCGTCCAGCACTCATTGTATTTCCTCATTGACGGTGACACAGATGGAAGCCTGCACCTCGTTTATCGTCCACAGAGCGAGGCTGCATGCCGACATTTTCAGAACAAAATAGAACAGGCTGCAGTGAGAGTCTTTATTTAAAAATAGCAGGTTTGTGCATATCTTCCTTCTCAGGCAAGCTCAGGGGTTTAGTGTTTCCGTAGCCCAAAGGAATGAGGCTCGACATCATTTTTTTCCCTCAGAGTCAGGATTAGAATATACGCAATTCACAAAATTGAGTTGAAATTAATATATATTTTTAAATGCTTGAAGATCCACTCATTACCAAAAGTCTTTGTCATCCAAGAGAGACAATAAAAATGTAAGTGATGGTCAAAGTTGTCACATTGGATTTGAAGGTGTGTTGATGGATTCACATCGTCAACTCAAGTTGACGTTCCACCTTAAAAGATGCTGGCAATTCACCCAGTGAATTAAATTATTTTTTCTCAGTCTCCAGCTGCTGTGAGAGGCAGCAAAACATCCTTTCATTTTATAGTTACACTCTACTAATCGGTGTAAAACTCTCCACAGTATGAACAGTGGTTACATGAGCCTCAAAACCAGCCACAACTCAGCCCTGAGCAGAGTGACCGTCCTCTACTGACTAATCAGACTGCAGTGTTCACAGCTCCACCTTTTAGTACCAGATCTGTGTGCAAGGTACCCCAACAGAGCGATGATCAAATATGGGGACAGCATGGAACGGTTCCATTGGCACCATCCATAACTTTATTACGAAGAACATTAAACCAATCTGTTTAAAAGGAATAAAAATGAATATCTCACTGTACCAGAGCCAACACAAAGCAGCAGAACAACCTTGTCTGTGTTTTACATTTCACATTACAATAATTGAATCAAATCAATGCATCCTGTAGGTAAAAGCATCCAGTTAATTAATTGAGTACCAGTTAAGTTCCAAACCCTGCATAGCCAACGGCATTATCACTTGGCAAAACTCAACATGCACAGCAGCAACTACACCCTACAGAAATGCAGTCTGTGTAGCAGGTAAAAAAAAAAACCCACTCTGCCTCACCTATGTGACACGTAGCATCTGTGACTCATGTATTTTGACTCGCTGTAGCTGTGAAGCACCTGAGCATATTGAATTATAAACAGTTCATATATCTGCTTATAAACAGAAAAATAATTTAAAAGCAGGGATGTTTTTGTCGTTGTACGGTTGTGTCCATACCATCTGCTGTTTGAGTTTAATTCGTTGCACTGGAATGTGCTGATGTACAAACATAAAAGACATTGTAACATGACACTGCAGAAAAAGCACAGGTGTTACTAATTACATAATCAGTGGCTTAATTCCAATCAGGCGTTCAGTTCTGCATGCCTGCCCACTGTCGTGACTTGCTGGGTCTTTTTAGTGGAGTGGAGCCATGATTAATGTTATTACTTACACCTGTGCTTTCTTCCTGCCACGACCAGTCAAAATGTCTGCCTTAAAAAAAGTCTATTAACAAAACTGGCTTTATCTTATTGAACCATGTCCTGCAGCTTAATAGCAGCTTTACCGTTTGCTGGCCATAAAGCCGATAAGAACTCAGTGATTAAACTGAGAATGAAAAACTTCTGAGACTTTGGATTAACCTGCCTAACTCTGACAGGAAAAGTAACTCCTAATTCAGAATCACCACATCGTCCTAAAAACACAGAGACTTTTCTCCGTCATAGACGAGCACTCAGTCAGTCAGCTCTGATTTAATTCAGTAGTCAGAAGCATCATTATTCGTCACTCGATGGGGCATTTGAGGTGATGACTGCATTTCTTTTACACACAATGCAATATTTACGTAGCTATTTGGCGAATGGGACTTGTAGTCCCATAACAATGACTCCTACTAGGTAAACCAGACGGAATATGACAACTCAGATTCACGTGCGAGCTGCCTCAAAAGATGTGCCAGGCCAGATGCAGCTGGCGGGCCCTGAGTCACATGTGGTCAACTGTCACTTTGCCATGTTTACGAACATGCTGACTTCAAATCCCCCAGGATCTAAGTCACCCTATTTTTCCTTTTACCTGATGCCATGGTTTTAAATGAAAAAAAGAAAACAAGCACTCTTGAATTTCTGTATGTATACTGTGGCTCTGAGCTGGGCACCATCACAGATACTGAAGTTAAAATGGCTGTGATCAAAATCATCTTACAAAAGCCTGGTAGGCAGTTTAATTTTGGCATCACTGGGCAAAAATCCCATAATAACCTTTAAGCATATTGTAATGTAAGTCACACAGACACAGACTTTATATAAAGATGGGTGACACATCTCTACTTACCCCCACTGTACTGAAGTGAAGCTAAAATAACCCCAATACAGCTGCTGCCATCTTGTTCTGGTAACATCATTTTATTGCATTATACAGTATAACTAATTAAAACCAAACTTATCAGAAAAATGAACGTTTGAATTGAAAGGCCAGGCTTAGCACCCCAGACGTCCCTCTCCTCAGCAACGCTTTCCAGCTCCTCCTGGGGGACCCCAGGGCGTTCCCAGACCAGATGGTATATATAATTCCTCCAGCGTGTGCTGGGTCTGCTCCGAACTTACAGCAGCGTGATAAAAATGACCTTAAATGAGAGAAACCATCTTTGGGAAAAATTTATTTGATATGTATTTGGAGTTTTTAGTTTGTTCCATGTCCCATCTGCTTACATGTAGATTGCGGGCTTTACTTATGACCTATATTGCAGCCAGCCACCAGTGGGGCATTCCAGATGTTTTCACTTCACTTTTGGGGAGCTGTCGTGTCGTCCGTCTTTATAGACAGTCTGAGAGAACACTAAAAATTTGCACGGCATTGTTAATCTAGTGACTGATGGAAAACTTTGGTCAATTACAGTTCATTATTAGAAAGAGCACCTGTCAGTCATGTCAGTCACGGCTCGTGAGCTACAGTCAAACTGTCAAATTAGGCAGCACTGATCAAATATGAATAAAGATTCTGTTATGGCATTACCTAATTCTCCCCTCAAATGTTTTCAGAAACATATTTTAGTGTACTGTTTAGCTGTAAAATGAGAATGAGTTTGTGACATGGCCGCCATGTTGAAAACATATTGTACTGTCCCTTAACAATGAGGCTACAAAGCATGAACTCGTTTTGCTGTCTGCTTTACAAGGTGTTCTCAGCATTAGCAGCTACTTCAACAACTCTCACTCATTGGCTTACACACACACTCAAACTAGCAAGAATAACAACCCTCCCTCCTTAAAATTCTGCAAATCACAGATGGGTGTCTCACAAATCACTGTCATAGACGCTAGTATTGACTGACAGGCTACACAGCGTCTAAAAACACACAACTTCGCTTGGAGTGATACATTCACTGACATTAAGGAAAACTCAATAACTGCCATAAAAGACCTTTTTACTGTAGGAGAACACATTCTTAACAGTGACAGAATCCATACAGTTATCATCATGTCAGCCAGTCCTTTACAATATGGGCTATAATGAAGCACTGCTCACAGGCCAGAGCAAATCTTTCTCGTTTTTACAGCTAAACAGTACACTAAAATATGTTTTTGAAAACATATGAGGCTAGAAATAGGCAATGCAGTAACAGAATCTTGGTTCATGTTTGATCAACACTGCCTAGTCTGAAAAGTTTGACTGCAGTGTGCGAGCAGTGACTGACATGTGTTGTTGAAGATTTCGCGACTCTGGTCGGTTGTGTTTGTGATTCTAGCAAATGCCATGAGGAGCACTACAAGGAGGCAGAGGAATGTGACTCTTTTCACAGATTATCTGCCTCCTGTGCTAAAAAAAAAAAGCTTTTTTTCGTCACATTTGCTAAAACAGTCGCCAAATGTAGCTTAGAAAATGGATGGTGGCAGAAAAATCAATTATTGCATGTTTAACAAGCCGCACACAAGCCAGTTTTAGTGTAAAGTCATTCCTATAGCAACAGTGTTGAATAAATAGCAGGGAGAATTGGAGGGTGGTACATGCACACCGTGATTATCGCTCTTCCCCTGCAGATTCAGGCCAACACGTCTGTGTCCAAAAGTGTCAAGGGACAAGGTTTTCTACTTCTAGCATGTCTAAAATACACTGTAATAAGTCTCCTCGGTCCACTGGTATTAGCAGAAGTATTTATTAGTAGAAGGATGATACTCAGGGCTTATGTGGGATATATTGAATCCTTATTTCAAGTGTGTCAAATCATCCTCCTGGAAATTAGAAATATTTATGATGTGTTAATGCTATGGTTGGTAACACATCTATTTCAGCACTACGCAAATGCTCGTGATTCCTGTTGACTGTTTCTTTGACATACTTACATCTTCCTCACCTTCTTCTCTCCTCTCACGTCAGGTTTAAAGGGCTCCCTCCAAAGGATGCAACTTGAGTATGTGGATGTGGTTTTCGCCAACCGCCCAGACAGCAACACTCCCATGGAGGGTGAGTGACGGCCGGCCGGACCTCAGGGGTCTGTTAAGGACAATACATGTTGTTCTGTAACATGAGAGGGTGAGAAATACTGACAAGACCACTGTCCTCACCGGACCGGTGACCTTTGCCTTTGACCAAAGGGGTTTGTCTTTGTGGTCGAGTCCCTCTGACACACACACACATGCACACACATTTCAAGTAATCTGACAGTCTTGCCTCATCTCTCATCCTCTATTTTAGTCTCCCACTCTCCCTCTCTTTCTCTTTCCATCTCTGTGGGATCGTTAGTTTCCGCAGGGTCTCTGAGCTACACCCGCTCCCAGCCCTCCCTGCTCTTCAGAAGCAGGATTATCTGCCCCCCCAGGGGGGAAGCTGGTGTATTTTTGGGCTGGTCTCAATGGATACAAGCCCTACTGTGCGCTCCATTCCTTCAACACTCCAGTACAGCCTTTCCCAAAGATCTACCTTATGTGACCATTTATTTCTTTTACACACTTCCAGTTTCCTCCTCAATTACTTCTCCTTTGTGAGGTGGCCATCACAGACACTTGGGCCCCTCTTCTATCCAGTCCTAATGCTGGTCTACAGGTAGCCTTTGGCTGAGCGGATGGACTCCCACTGGGCTTACTTAAATATTTTCCAGCCTGTCCCCTTTGCCCCTCCATGTGTCCTCCTCTGTAAGCCAGCAGACTGTGGGAGGCCAATCTGTCATACTTATCGTTCCCGTGGCTTTGCTGTCACTGGTAGTACTGGTGACTGGCAGGCAGACCCTGCAGCCTGCTCCGTCAAACCTTCTTGTAACCTGTCTCTGCAGATAAAGTCACTTCAACATTGACAGCTGATGTAGACGAGTCTAATCTGATTGATGGATTGATCGATCAGGAGTCTGACAGGATGATCAAAACTGCAAAGAGACGGAGATGACGGACAAATATAAAGACAGATATGCTGTTTTGCTTTCAGCAGTGCTGCCACACAGTCGCTCCATTAATCAGTGTAAAACCTTGTGCACCTTTTCTTCATCCTTCATTACAGCAGAGCAAGGCCACTGTCATAAATCACTGCGCAGAGGGTCAGTCACTTTTAACAACTTGAGAGAAAGTGGGACTGCAAGCACAGACTCCCACAAAAACCGTGTGTCCTCCTCGTGCACTAAGATTTTCTAAATAGCCTCTCTCGGGGATGAGGCAGCAGTGCTAACATGCAAACACGTGGGACTTCTCCATCTCTGTGGGCATTTGCAGTTCATAGCACTTGTTATGTGCATGTCTAAGATATTGATTCACACACCCACATGTTCTTGAAACTTAAGACAGGATTAAGAGCACTGCAGTGCACAATACAACCCCACTTGAGCTCCAAATGTGTGTGTGTTAAGACGTGATAACTAGATAACTAACAGGTGTGTGCATGCGTCTGTGTGGAATTTGTGTTTTGTTCTCGTGACTCTAACTGCTTCTGACTTCGTGTGAGACAATGCGTGTCCCCTTGGGGACAAAAGAAGTGATGTCATGGCTGCGGAGTCTGTCTTTGTTATCGTCACCACTTTCCCTCGCCCGTCCACTCATCCCTCTTTTTGTGTGTCTCTTTTTCTCCCCGCCCTTCTTGTTCTTGACTTGCTTTGTCTTTTGGCATCCGATCTAACAGGCCCAACTTGGTGTCACAAATATCTGGCTCCCCTTTCATCTCCTCTATTGCTCTTTACTGTTGTCACTTGTAGTCATTAGGCTGTATAGAAGTTTTCCCCTGAGGAGTAACAGGCCTAGCTGGGATTTCATCTCACACGCCGCCACATAGTGAACTTCACGAGGCACTAACAGTATAGTAAATATGCTGAGAATGTGCCTCAAGGAGAAGCATCTGTGCCATTGACGGCTCAATTTTTTAATAGGTGTACCACAGCCTGCAGAAACTGTCCAAATCTCAGCTCAATGCTGCCAACCAGTCACTCAGCATCATTTTTTATTTGACAGAGCAATATGCAGAAAATTGACTCCATTCAATCACCTGAATATGAAAATCCCCTGCACGGAGTGAAAGAACAGGATACACAGGCAGAGAGCAAAAGAGCAGACATGGCATCAATAAATAGAGTTTATAACAATCCCTCCAGCCAAGAGCAAATAAAACGGCACTGCTACAGCATACTGAACACAAACCCAAAGCCATCCAGTCAGGACATTCCTTTACGTACCAGCATATCGCCTCCCCCCCTCAAATGTTCAGCAATAAAGGGCAGCATGCAGAGTGATCTCACCCACGCATTATCTACCTTCCTTTTGGGCGCTTATTCAAAACCTTCTTTCCCACCATCATCGAACTGTGAGAGGGCCTCATCGGCCACGGAAAACCTCCTGTGGTGTGACATATTGATCGCCGCCCTGTGTGTATGCATGAGGAGGATAAACATTGGCTTTAAAATGAGTACCAGCTCCCAGTAAAGCAATTCAATCAGGACAGACTCGTAAAAAGAATATTTATTGGTACCTGCACATGAGAATGAAAAACGTGAAAAGTCTTTGGCGATTAGACCCCATCGAGATGGTGTGATTTAAGGAGGGTGATGAATCTAGACGCTGGTGGTGGTAGAGGTGGTGAAGATGAGATGAGAGGAAGATGAGAAGAAAATGGAAAGGTGCTGATGATCTGGATGAGCAGAGGAATAAGCCTTTGTTCAACTTGTCCTGGACTCTGGAAACGATGGCTGGAGGTGAACGGGGTGGAGGAGGGCGCCACAGTTCTGCCTAAAATGACGGCTGACAGCAGCAGAAGAGAGAGCATTTAAAAATTTGCAGTAGCATCCTGATTGGCTGATAGATATTGTGGTACAGTTTGATTGGATAACAAGAAGAGTGGACACCCATAGTCAGCTGAACAGAGGAAGCAGTGGGAGGATGAGAATTGTGAATTGATGGCCACAAAGAAAGTCTTCTGATTGAACTTACGCTGAGCTTCATTTCTCAGTTAGACACCTAAACATACACATACACACAGACACCTGCTCGGACCAGTGTGGGTATGAGTGTGTGCTGAATGCTTCACTCCACACTCCTTGGTGCACTCTGCAGACGGGCGCTGTGATACCTGCTGGCTGAAGTTGACCAAGTGCTCCCGACTCAATGGAGTGTCTCAAGGACGAGCTGATATTGGGAGTTTGCAAATTTGCATTTAAAGGTATACCCTGCAGGAATTGTAAACAATATTACCAAATAAAAGCCAACCCTAGATTCATGCTCATTTGCTATATATGTGTTTTCATGGCGCTGTGTTTGCTGTTTTCATAGCTCCCTCTTGGTTGTGTGCTGCTTACAGTGCGCACCTGGTGGCTACTGCATGCTGATTCCAAAAACGTCCCGACCACAGCAAAAAAAAAAAGACAATAGGAAAATACAGGCCAAGGGCAGACACTTCTAGCAAGTCATAAGTGATGACTGAGTGGGATTACTTTTATATGAGTCTCATGTTGTTGTCTTTTTCAGGAAAATCCTTCCTGTTATACTTTTAATACACAAACAGAATTTTACCCACACTACACCACATGCATGTGCTCACACAAAGGAACACACACATAGTTTACTGACTTTATTCTTACAATATTAAAATTTAAGTAATAAGTTACAAACAATCTTCTCTATGCTGGTCCAGCCACAGGGTCCAGATTTCTCTTTCGTCATTAGACCAAGGTCCATACAGTTTGATAAATTCAGCGTCATACTTGTGTTTGGCCATGTCTTAAGCTACTTTGCTGTGTCTGTCAAGTAGCTGTGCATTAGTCACTCACTCTACAGCAGGAAACAGCACTTCAAAATAAAAACTCTGTGCCACAAATTCACTGTACCTAAAAATAACGTGGGTTTTTCACTTGACATGTCACACGTCTACCGCCTGTTCCCTTTTCCTCTAATTTTTGCTAGACCTTTAAAGGTGGTGGCTAGTCTTGAGCCTCTCTAGCTAGGCTGGCTATAGATTCCAAAATACAACAAAGGAAAAGTCTCAGAGGAAGAAAGAGCATTTAATGGTGCATGGACAGGTTCATTTGCTTTCATCACCAGCAACACAAAGTCCCTAGTAATCTTAGGGTGCTTTCAGACCTAGAGTTGTCTTGCTTTGGTCTGAATTAGGGACTAATTTTTTTACAAAATTGTGTAATCGCCTAGAGTTGGTTCATGTTCTCATGGCAGCATTTACAAGCGGACCAGATCAAATGCCTTGCGCAAGAAAGCACCCTGCTGATAGGTGAATTTTGTTGTCTTTAGACAGAGCCAGGCTTGCTGTATTACCTGTTTCCATCCTCTATGCTGAGCTAAGCTAAATTAAGCTAACTGCCTGTTGGCTGTAGGTGTTGACTGCACAGATGTGGGAGTACCTGCAATATTTTCATCTAAATTCTTGACTGATCTCGTACGTTCAAGAGCATATTAATGCAGTACATGTTCATACATACATGCACACATCACCATGAGCACGTGCCCACAACTTCACCCACATCATCCTCCTTGAAAACCCACAGTGGGCAGATGTGAGTGGGGTGTTGATGCTTGATATCTCACCTGAGCACTTCACTCAGTGTGGCATCTGGTGTTGGAGTTGATGACTCACCGCGGCCTCATGAGCAGGAAATTTATGTTAAGACTGGCCAGTAGGTAAAAACGGATGTTTCCGTGGATCAAGTTGTCAAGTTGTCATTGAGGGAGGATTATTCATACACTCGCAAACTCTTGAAACTATGAACTGAGTGCGCCTCAGAGGGTTCTACTTGGTTCACAATTTTTCTCTGTCATTGCATCCTTCAAAATCCCTCCCTCTCTCCCTCCCTCCGTTTTGGAGCAGATGCACTGTTATTCCTCTACCCTCCCACCTGCTTCACCCACACACACACACACACACACAACACACACACACACATTTGCTCTCTGTCTCTCACCGAGCTACATTTTGGTCCAGGGAGAGAACTACTGATGAAAAGGAATCGCTCTTTTTTAATCACACTCTGCTGTGGTCTCATCTCTTCACCCTCGTTTTCAGTCACCTCGCTTCACAGTTTGCATTCAGAATTTTATATTGTCTTAATGTAGCACATGTTTCATTAACGCATTTTAAGTGCAACTGGAGTCTGAAGCAGGCAATTATAGACTAAAGTAATCACATAAATTACTTTATCGCCTTGTTGTTGTTTTCTTCAGTAATTAGTGTGTTTGTGCACGGCACACTACAGACACACTTTTAGAGTAATATTTCCATATTTCCTCCTCTTATGTGAGACTTCCTCGGTTAAAAACTCCTGTGAGAAAGAACTTCACGGTTCTTATTAAAAACAATTTTGCTTATCAACTATTCCACCCACCATTACCTCATCCCTGCATCCCTGCATCCTCAGGCTGGAATACACAAACCACTAAAGGCCTCTGTGGCTGATTTCGACCCCTACAGCTGTAACTAAACTGATTTGTTCAACTGCAACAAGCAACTCTGCCAAGGTTGGCTGAGTCTTCTCATTTAACCCCTGCAGCGTTTGGCCACATTAACTCGTATGATCGCCAGCAAAGAATATTTGCTTGCACGTGAGTCAAAAAGGATCTGAGGCTGAATACATTTCAAGCATCATCTTTGTCTTCATAGTCCTGAAGGTGCCAGTTTTAACAAGAGGGTTTTTTGAATTTCTTTTAGTCCAAAAATGTTGTCATTCTCTGATTTAAAAATACCAAAATTTTCTATTTTTTCAGTATATTATGTGGAAAATAATCTAATTTAAGTAACAAACATCAATCAATATAAACTGAATTTTTAAAAATGGTTATGTAAAAGTTGCAGTTGTGGCGCCATCCACTGTTTTGTTATTGTCAATGTACATATATCTGCTCCTTAATGTTTTTGTGTTTTTTTTAACAGAGATAGTGAGAGCAATGACACATGTGATCAACCAGGGGATGTCCATGTACTGGGGGACGTCCCGGTGGTCCGCCATGGAGATCATGGTGAGTGATGGGAAAAGTCTTTGTGTATTTTGTAACAAGTAATAAAGAAATTTAAAAAAGCTTCCAACGACAAATATTTATTAAGAAAGTAAGCTCTTTTTAAGACTGGGTAATATACACCAATCAGCCAGAACATTACAACCACTGACAGATGAAATGAAAGGCATGAATCATGTCGTTACATTGTGGTGTTCTGCTGGAAAACCTTGGATTTTGGCATTTATGTGGATGCCACTTGACGCACTCCACCCACCCAAACATCGCTGCAGGCGGAGTGACCACCCTCATAGCAGCGGTACTCCTCAATAGCAGTGGCCCCCAGTAGGAAAATGCACCACAAACTGCTCAGGAATGGCCCAGTGAGCATAACAAAGAGCTCAAGGCAGTGACCTGACCTTCAGATTCCCCAGATCTCAATACAGTCGAGCATCCATGGTACGTGCTGGTATCCCAGAGGTTCTGTGTCCAAGCCATGACTAGTAACAGCCAAGTCTGATCCACAGTGGGGCCTCTGACTTGTCGAGGCATGAACACAGGACTTCTGTGGGTGTTCTGTAGTGTCTGGCATCAGGGCTGTGCCGGTGGATCCTTTGAGTCCTATTGGTGGCAAGGTGGGGTACTGGCAGTTCCACAGATGCTCAATTAAACAGGGATCTGGGGGATTTGGAGGCACCATGAGCACTGTGTCACATGCTGGGGGGCCGCCGCCACTGGGGAGTGCAGTTGCCATGAGGGCAGGTACTTGGTCTGCAATGGTGTTTGGATGGGTGTTGCATGTCAGGTGGCATCCACATGAGTGCCAGGTCCCTGTGTTTCCTATTCACTTCATCTGTCCGTTGTTTTAAAGTTGTGGCTGCTCGTTGTATAGATAGCAGCACTTTTTCCAATTATATTGTTGGAACATTTATTAAAAACCATGAAAAACGCTTATGGAACAAATTAGCTGTCTAAATTTCCACATAGACAACTTCACGTGAGATTTCCGACGGCTAAACAGATATTAAAATACATCTATAATGATGTAGAGGGCTGTGGGGAATCTTCTGTTTATATCTGTTTGGCCCACAGTACTAAAGCTATCAGCACTTCTTTGTACTTTAGATGCGGGTAGTGCAATCCAAAATGAGCTGATGTGTTGGAACACGATATGCCATACAGAGAGCAGTGGGAGATGGGAAAAAAAAGAAAATCTTTAAACATAAAGGTCAGTGTTTACACGTGTCTCCATAATCTCGTGAACATTTCTCCCTTTTCTTTTTATTCCCTCTTCACATTCAATTAGGAAGCATACTCTGTGGCCCGGCAGTTTAATCTAATTCCACCAGTGTGTGAGCAGGCAGAGTATCACTTCTACCAGAGGGAGAAAGTGGAAACTCAGCTGCCAGAGCTCTACCATAAGATCGGTAAGGCTGCAGTAAGTTGCTCCTGGAGTCAAGCTTTTTGTGAATAGATTTTATATCCTTTTGCTCAGTGAATGTTGCTGTATCTCAGGTGTGGGTGTGGTGTCATGGTCCCCTTTGGCCTGTGGAATCATCACCGGGAAGTACGAGAATGGCGTCCCAGAATCCTCCAGAGCCTCAATGAAGGTACAGCTTAAATGTCTCTCTGCTTTGTGTCTGTATGTTCCAAGCAGCCATATTACCTCTCCCAGTGACAGATTACCGACTCCAAACTGTAGTTGGGAACACGTTGGCTTATTAGCATTAACTTAGCTCGGCTTGTTATTAGCTGGTAACAACCTTGTAGCGTTCCGCACCACTCCCCTGAAGGAAGGAAAGCGAGGCGTTCGGGTGCCGTTCACCAACAATGGCTTTATTGCAGTCTTCATTACAGAACAATAAACATCTTAACTGCCCTTAAAAAGTATGTACTGTTGCATGCAGTATGTACACAACTGGGATATACTACTGTCTCATAACATTACGCCCTGAACTTTGACCCTCTTGCACATGTATTTGTTACCGTGGAGATAAAACAAAATGCCATTCATATAGCTCGCCAGATACAGAGGTCAACCCAGAGAGATCTGCTGTTGCTTTTACTTTGCAACGTGTGTAGTTCTAATGTGGAAGTTTTAACTGTATACAAGGTAGATTCAGATATATTGTATTCACCACAGTAAAATTACATATGCATATTATTTCCATAGTTATGTGCTTTTGTTGTTTGTAATCTTTATGATTATGTTGTTCATTTAAACAATTAAATTCCCATTATTACTATTCAACTGGTGATCACTTACTTGAATACGCTGTCAGCCATCATTGTGGCTTCTTAGAGCTGTCAATCAGCTGTTAACGAGCTGTCAAGCTGCTATCTGTCAGTCGATGAGACGTATTGTCCTCTGGGCAGAGGATTGTGGGTCACAATAGCCAGACAAGCATGCTGGCTTGCATACTGCAAAATACGACTGGATGTAGTAGAACTTTTTTGGCATACTGCATTTTTATATACTATGTATTGGAACAGAGTAAATCTTTTTCTGGCATACTATGTAGTATGGTAGTATGGGTACTGGAATGTACAGTTAATTTGAGCAAATATGATCACCTTGATTCACTTCTGGCTCCAGAAGCCGAGATGGCGACATCCAACAATTAAATATAATCTGTTTCAAGTTATGTCTGCCTGATTTTGAGTAATCATTCTAATAATTATTCTTTTCCTGCTCCTTTAGCCATACCAGTGGTTGAGGGAGAAAATAATGAGTGAGGATGGGAGGAAACAACAAGCCAAGCTAAAGGAGCTGGCTCACATCGCAGAGAAGCTCAGCTGTACTTTGCCGCAGCTAGCCATAGGTAAGGGACGGCATGAACACCTCTAAGAACCCCAACTTTACATTCTTGTGAGATCAAACAAAGAAAATGTTGCTCACAACCGAAGTCAGTGTTTCTCTACATATTGTGTGACATCTTGACACCATAATAACAACTGTAAAAACTCCTCCTATCTTCGATCTTCAGCCTGGTGCCTGAGGAACGAGGGAGTGAGCTCAGTGCTGCTGGGATCCTCCAATGCAAGCCAGCTCACAGAGAACCTGGGAGCCATTCAGGTATAAAGTCTGCTTCCTAAGCTTGACTAAGCGGTGTAGTCTAACAGTACTGATTGTGTGTTCTGTCTTTGTTTTGCACATCTCAGGTAATTCCAAAGATGACAGCAGGCATTGCCTCAGAGGTGGATCATATACTGGGAAACCGCCCTCACAGTAAAAGGGACTACCACCATTAGGATGGACCCTGTTTTAGTAAACTATGCTCGAAAAAGCCTATCAAAGCTCACTTCTCACAGCCATGGCACCCAAGTGCGTGCCCAACTTTGCTTGTGTGCGCGTATGACTGTATGTGTGACTGCATAAAGTGTTCTGCTTGGCTCCTTGTCCGTACGAAGATCAACCAGTACTCATTATTGTAAAGCGAGCTACTTGACAAAACATGCATGCTAAAGCTATAGCAGCCGGCCACTGGATTGAACAACACTTAGAAGATCCAGCGAGATGATTTCTGGAGCGAAATTCTCCTCCGCTCCGACAAGTTGCCTAACCACAAATTTAAAGAAGCATAACATTAGATTATGGAGAAATAGATTACTGCACGATCAAGCTGATTGATAACTAGCATGTGCCAGTTGCAAGCAATCATGATTTTCTGAATAAGGGTGTTTTTGCATCAAGAAAAGAAAACTTAGGTGTGACATAAGCTAATGACAGTACAGTAAATTCATGAAAAAAGATTAGGTGTATCAAAATGTACCTAATGTTAGAGGAATCATATAGATGTTTGTGATGTAAAGAAAAAAATCAGTGATGACGTGTAATTGGGTCTGTTTTAGCAGACTGGATAATATGCTTACACTTCCCAGTGCAGCTGGAGCTGACCTGTCAACGTGATGAATTATTTCAGTACTGGATGATGCTCACAATGTTGCTAATACCAAGAGAGCTAAGTTAAACTAAAATATGTTTCAAAACATCTGTTCTGACTGTTATATATATATTTTCCTTATTAAGCAGCTATGTCAGAATAAGCTTTTCATATCCTCGTGTCGTATTGTTTTTCTTTTTCACTTATGCAAAAGTACAGCATAGTGTACTTCCCTAATGTGCCCCTTCAACCCGTTTTAATTTGGACTATGCCAGACTTTCTGTCAGCAACGATAATGTCTGATTCATTTCATTTCAGTCTGTGTTGTGGTTAAAACTTTCGTCTAGTCGAAATTGGGGAGAAGATGCTCCCGAGGGGGAGCTTGTGAATTCAACAAAGCCATGTAGCTATTAAGAGACTCAGTATAAAAAACCCATGTGGACCCCTGCAGTCATTGCACCTGGTACTCTTACCCAACTTCTCTCAGATGCCAGATTTACATAATGGGATGATGTTTGTTATGTTCTGTCTGTTCAAACATGTATTTTGGTGTCCCTCATCAGATTTGTACATACAAATAAAGAGCTTATAATTCTCATGTGACATGTTTTAGAAGATATATAGTAATTTTCTATTACTTAAATGGATGCCTTCTAATTTTTCGCCCCTTACGAAGTGAAATAACAAAGCTAGAGTAGACTAATTGTTTGCTGAGTTACATTGTAAACCGCAGTAAAGAGAAAAAAATAACCTGTGACTTGAAACACTCTGCTGTAGTTACTGCTGTTTGCTGTTGGGGTTTGTCTGTGTCTTCCTGTTTTATAATAAAACAATGTGTGAATTATTTATTGGGTTGTGAGAAGTATGTTCTCGGCAGAGCCCATGAATTTTACGGCTCTTGCTCTTGGTTCCTGGTTGCTTTTGTGGTGATACTGTCTCCATGGGAACAGAGGCTGGCGTTTCCGGTGAATCGTCCAATCAGCTGCGCTTGTTCAGAGTCGTGATATCTGATTGGCTGCGGGGGACTTCCTTGAATCTACTCGGCTAGCAGTCAAAGCCCGCGGTTTACAAAAACTACCGCTAAGTGAAACAGTAGCAATTAAATCTTCTTTTTCCCTCAAATAACCCGCTGTAATGGCTTCAAAGTTGCCTTAACACTACGGCAACGTCAACTCGGAATAAAGTCGTTGAAAGCGTTGCGGCAACCGGCAATTTTAGACGCAAACACAGCACGGTATCGTTTTGTTTGTAGTGGGAGTAACGTTAGCAGATGGCTAGTTAGCTAGATAGTGCAGGGGAGGTAACGTTACCTTGTCAACTGACGTCAACTGAAACTGCTGTGCCTCTGTAGGAAACACAAGCCGCACAGTTGTCTTTCTACGACCTGGGGTGAGTGTTATCTCAGATTTAATCTTCAAACCATATTCTAGTTATACCCAAACAACTCAAATGTTATCGATAAAACGTTTTCTCTGTTAGCTAACCTGTCAGAGTACACTGTTGTTACAGTGCTGCAATCCATTAACTACCTCTATATGGCTCAATCTCAGCTGGATAACCAACAACAATGTCGCTGTCGACTCATTTTGGGCTGAGCCAAAGCAGCAGAGGTAAAGGAGACACCATTTGTGTGGTGCCCGACCTCTCCTCTGATCTCCTGGAGGATGACTTTGACCTGAACAAGTCCTACCCATGTACCCAGAGACCCATGTACAAGAGGAACCTCTTGGCACTGCAGCAGCGTCGTTATCCTGGTACCTGGAGAGGTGAGTGGGACTGGTGTGGCTGAAATTATTGGAGCTGAAGTGATCAACCAATCCACACAACATTAATCCACAGCAGTTTTTTTGCAACTATAAGACAGGACAAAGGGAACAAGGAGGTGCATGACAAGACATCTGCATGAAAATATGGGGCCTGTATACCACTGTAACCCGACATACTGATGAGTTGCACCCTTTGTTATAATCTGAGGTATTAACTAGTGTACATAATATGATATACAATTTGATTTGATTGTACCACGTAGAATATGTATGTATCTTAGCTTGAAACATAGTCTTTCATAGGAGGACATTTTAGCCATTTCGTCAAACCACTCCTTCAGTTTTCCAATGCCGCAGCACTATCCTGCATCCAGTAATAAGTGCTACCCTGTACCATGAGATTTGGTGAGTGCTAAGCCCACTTCCTTTCAGCAGCACACCTATTAGACAAAGGATTGGTGTCTGTACGAGTGTAGAGGACATCACGGTATTGATGAAGACGATAATCTTAGACCACAGAGAATCTATCATGGGGCATGAGTACAACATATGTAAGAGGGTGCCACAATTGCTGTCACATCTCCAGCAAAAATCAGAGTTTCTAAGTCATGACTGTGCCATTTTACTTGGGGTCCAATAAATCCTATAATTTGATAATTTTCTAATTAATCATTATCTTTTCCCTGATATCCCGCTCACAGCATCTCTTTAGGCTTTCAAAACTGGGTGGCTAATCCACAACAGTTTTGATAACTGATTACCTTTTAAACAAATTATCAATTAAAAATGACCAAAATGTGGATGAGCTGTTTTTCTATGATGCTTTAGAATTTCAAGTTTTGATGTTTATCACTTTCAAAACAAGCTCTTATAAGAACTAACCTTTGGCTATACATAGAGCCAAAATATTAAAACCACTTACAGGTGAAGTAAATAGCATTGAATAGTGTGTTATAATGCACTATTCTGCTGGGAAACATTCAGTTTTGGCATTCATGTGGATGCCACTTTACACGCACCACCCTGCCAGACACTGTTTAAGACCAAGTACCCCTCCCCTCCTCATGGCAACAGCACCTCCGAAAGGCAGTATCCTCCTCAGCAGGACAATGCGCCTTCTTATAGTGGAAAAAAATGCTCAGAACTGGCCCAAGGAATGAGACAAAGAGCTTAAGGCATCAGCCTGGCCTCCAGATTCCCCAGGTACCCCAAAGGTCCTGTGTCCATGTCTGGACAGATCAGAAATAAGCCTGGTCCAAGGTGGGTCCACTGACCTGTCGAGTCACAGACACAAGACCTCAGGGGGTTTCCTGTAGTGTCTGAGGGTTGCGAAGTGGGGTACCGGCACCTCCCAAGGATGCTCAATCAGATCTGGGGATCAGGTTGATGCCTCAAGTTCTTTGTCAAATTCCTTGGACCATTTCTAAGCTGTTTTTGCACTGTGGCATGGTGCATTGTTCTGCTGCAGGGGCCACTGCCATCAGGGAGTGTCACTGCTATGAGGGGTGCACTTGTTCTGTAACAGTGTTTGGGTGGGTGGAGTGCGTCAAGTGGCATCCACATAAATGCCAGGACCCAAAGTTTCCCAGCAGAACATTGCATTGCAGCAAGATTATCAATGTTATTCACTTCACCTGTCAGTGGTTTTTATGTTTTGACTGACTGGTGAAAAAAATAATTGTTAGTTGCAGCCCTGATTGTGAAGATGACGGTAGGAGGTTTTATTTTATAAATCTGTCTCTGATTTTTTTGTTTGCAGGCAAAAGTTTGGACATTTGCACTTCTGTCGCAGAGAGAAACCTTCAGATCTCTAGCTTACATCCTGGCTCCCAAGTTTCTGCTGTCTCTCTGCCACACCCTTCCACCATGTCAGAGATGGAGGAAAGCTTGTTCAGTCAGCTAATCTCCGGAGATTTTGGCCTCCCGAGATTTCCATCTACCGTCAACCCAAACAAAGTTATTCTTACTGTCGACCACAAAACCAGAGAGGTACTGTGTGTGTATTTAATATGAGCAGCGGTGGCTGGGTAGATTTGCTCAAAAACTGCTACAACTAGGGCACACACTGTAAATGTGTTTATCTCCACATTTCAGATTCTGTCAGCAAATGAACAGGCCTGCAAACTGTTTGAGTGCACCACCAAAAAACTGATCGGAAAAAAGCTGTCCTGCGTGTTGAAGAAAACCAGTCAGGTCCTGGAAGAGGCAATGGAAGAAGATTTTCCGCTAGAGGATGGAACTGTTGCGGCTGTGTCTGGAAAAGTGGTATGAAATATGATGACTAAAAGCAACATTATGAAAAAAAACTACACTTTAGATACTTAAATTTTTCACAGAACAAGAATACATCAAACTGTTGAGTCAAATGTTTTACCCACCACTGTTGTAAAAACGTGTCTGTGTATGTTTAAGTGTGTTTTGTTTGTTAAACATGCTACTTTTTCTGCAGGTGGATGCTATGACTTTATCTGGAGAGGTGCCGGTGTCAGTGTATACGCACAGGCAGTCACAAAATAAAGAGCGCTGGCTTGTCATGATGGAAAATGTGGAAAGGGTATCAGCCTCTCTGACCTTTTCACAAGATGTAAGTACTTCATTATTTACCAGCCTCTGTAGTGTGATTTTTCTTTTTCTTTTCTTTCTGTTTTTGCAGCATAAGTAGCCCTGCTTTGCTCTCTCTGAAAAATGTTTTCACAACGTAATGGTATTATTCTTTCCTATCCTCATTTACATGCTACTGAGTAAATATTACCATTTTCCATCCCACTAAAGCAATTCTTTTTCCCACTTCTGATATCATTTCTAGGGCAGCATCCTAACCTGTGACTTGGCGTTTGCCCATCTTCATGGATACCACCATCCTGACGAGTTAAAAGGGCTGTCCGTGAAGGAGCTAATCCCCTCCTTACAAATCCCCCTGCACAGTAATGCGTTGCCAAAAGTAAGCACACTTTAGAGCCAAAACTGTCCCACTCAGCTTAGGAAAGCTCCCAGTCTTAAGCTTAGTTTTTAAGTTTCTGTTTACAAATGTGCTTCTACGACAGTTTAGGAACAGAGACAGAAAACAGATGATTTCCTGCATTGTTTTAGGTCCAGATGTTTCTGTGAGTCTGTCATCTTTGACTTTCCCTCCTCCTTTCAGATGCTGAGGGTTCAGAGAGTGTGTGGTAAAAGCAGAGGGGGTGCATCAGTCCCTCTGTGTATCAAACTTCAGGGGGCAGTGGTATGTGGGAGGCCCCAACACCAAAACAATGGGACCAGTTTCACCTGCCCAGCAGAGAGTTGTGAGAGACCAGATGCACAGGACAATCAGCCGTGCTCTCGTCTCACCTTCTCTGTGTGCAAGTCAGAAGGCTTAAACCCTGAAGAGCCATCCTCTGGTAAGGTGTTAAGTTGTTTTTTAAAGACTGGGCTGAGACCTAATGCTAGGTCAGAGAGGGATTAAAAAAACACCTAATATTATTCCGGAGAAACTGGTGCATTATCCAGTGTTGATATTATGCTGCCCAAGCACCTTACACATCCTCCAGTAAAAGCTATACTCCAGCCTCGTATAATAAGAAAAATATAGAGAACCTGGACAAGATAATGAAATAGCTGATGGAAAAGTAATGAACATTTGAAACTGTTGAGCACTTTTAAATAGATGTTGAATGCCAGTAATCAAAATTAAAAATAGTTATTTAATGTCAAGAGAAGCTTGAGGTGCTCAACACACCAAACAGTCAATTTGAATAACTCAACAGGGATGTCTCTTTCCAGAAATCTTGACCCGCTTACTTTAGATGATCCACAGACCTTGTTGTGAGCAGTTTCGTGTAGCAACTGTTTTCTTTTTCCCAAACTGTACCTGCCAACAGTATCACCGCACAGAAAGAAGCGTACATATAATCATGGATGAGAGGCTTGTGCTTGCGACAGCGCGAACTGTAACATGAGCTAGCCGTAGACACATGCCTCTCTCTGCACCTGGATCTACAACCGCATTGTCACAAAGCTAAAATCAAGACTGTTCTTTTAGCTTAAAAATGTTGACAGTTTGGAGTTTTTTGGGGGGTTTTCACAGAATAGTGACAGAGGAATTAGCAAATACTGATTAGATAGTATCATACTGATACAGAACCATGTTGAGCATATATGGTACTCATAAGGAACATTTAGAAACTTTTATTATTAGTTTTCTCTTTATGCAGTGTTTTTATGTCTATCCCCTGTAGTGTGATGATGATGATTATTATTATTAAGCATTTATTTAACCAGTGGAGTCCCATTAAAATTACAAAATCTCATTTAGAGGGAGCCCTGGCCAAGATCGCAATATGGTGTTTCAAGCATAGATGCAAAAATTTAAAAACACATAACACAGTATAATCTTACAGAATCTTATGCCTGAGTTAAATAATTTGATATTTGCTTGTTTAACCATTTCAGTATTCAAAATCATCACTACAGGGTTAAACTGTGTACCCCAAAAAAGTTATCCATCATAACATTTGTCTTGTGTCTTACAGAAGTCAAAGTGGACAGCATTGTCCTCTCCCCCGGCCCTGCTCTTGAGTACTCAGGAACAGTTTGGGCGTTTGCTCCTCTGAGCGGTCTCCTCCTGCTCCACCCTGACGGCTCAATCTACAGCATCCACAACCACCTGGCGCTCAGTCTGTTTGGCTACGACAAGGACGAGCTGCTGAGAAAGGTTAGCCAACACGACCAGCTGAACACGGCCATTTGGATTGACAACCGTGCCAACTCACACTTCTGTCTCTGCCGCTTTGTCATCAACAGAGTGTCACTTTTCTGATCCCCGGTTTTTATGGATGGATGTCTGACTCAGACAGAAAGGCCGGCCCCTTCTGTGATTCTCAAGCAGAGGCTAATAAAAGTGCAGCTTCATCCAAAGTGTCAGAGAAATATGGTGAGTATTTATATGTGATTTTGATGTGTACAAAATGGCACCTTTTTCCACAACACACTTGCTCACTTCATAAGTCTAAACTAGAAGTAGGGTTTAATACCGTTCACATTTGAACCAATGCTGGTACCTGGAGTTCTGGACTGGAGTTTATATGTCTGCTAGACTATTACTAAAATAATATAGAAAAGAAAATAGAACAGACACCAAAACTGTTGCGGCAGATCAGCACTGCAGTGATAGTTTTGGCTCACTTGGGAGCTGACAGAGTGGCTACAGATCTCTGTAGCGGGCTTCCAGGCTTTGGGGCACTTCTGCAGCCTATCTGAAGTTGACCCTGGCAGCTCAGCAGAGCTCTGTCACCAACCTCAGAGCTTAATGGCTGGCTTCCAGGCTTCAGGGCACCTTGTGGCACTTCATCTCTTGTCTGAACCTGCTATTGTCATGCAAAAGTGCTCTTAGCTACCAGGGATGTGCGTGATTAAAATGTCCGTGCCCTCGCTAGTCGGCACCAGAAATATTAGTCGGTTAAACCACTTAGTGTTTTATTCGTGTACAAGGCCGTTTAACTGTCATGCAGCCGCCTGCCACTAGTGGGGGCTACAGTCCCCCTCCCCACGATAATGCTGGAGTTTTAAAACAGCGCTGTGGGAAATGGGAGAGATGTCTACTCGCAAAACCAGCGCTGTTTGGCAGTACTTTGATCTAGAAAATGAAAACAAGGGAGCATGTAGGCTGTGTTTTGGGACAATGTTTCAAATACTCAACAATAAATTGTGCTAAATTTTGACTGAGTGTTTTCCTCTTTTTAGACTAGTCGACTAGTCTTAATTAAAATTTTCCTTCAGTCGACAGGGAAATTAGTCGCCAGGAACATCCCTATTAGATTCTGATATTTGGCTCCAATGGATTTAACATGAATCAGTACTCGGTGGTACCAACATAATTCAGTCAGTAGGTACCTGAGTCTGATACCCAACCTTAACTAGAAGTTTTCAAACCGTGGGGTGAGGCGGCACAGTGTCAGTTTTTTGTTTGACCAGGGGTCGAAAAAAAAACATACACAGGTTCATGTGGTATAAAAATGTGTAATGTGTCATTCTGTGCTCTGTTACTCTGGATTTATTCCCATTGTGCGTTAATATATCGTCTTGTCAAACAGTACTATTTGTCCTCACTGTGTGACTTTATCTTTTCACTTTGGCTCCCAATCCTCAGACCCTTCCTCATTGGTGGCTGGCGATATGGCCATGGTGCATCAGGCTGTCCTGGGAAGAACCTCCACAGGCCGAGGCAGGATCTTCACTGGAACTAGCACCAGGCTGGACAAACAGGGCAGCGCTTTGTCTACCCTGTCTCCTCCTGCTGTGACCTCCACGCGAGTAGTTATGTAAGTAGTCCCTGTGTCCTCGTTGTCTGGAGCCATCTGAATGCGTTTTACTCCAACACTCGATGACTTCATATTACCAAAGGATGATAAACTTCCTTAATGTGACCTTGTGAAACCTGCACAGAAAATAATACACCAGCAGTCACAAGAATAAATAGCAGACCAGATCTTTGTATTTTTCTCAAATAATGGAGCAGACAAAAGCTGCAATATCCAGGGACCTAAAAGCAGCAGACTGCATGTATATTTAATGTGCCTGGAAGAATGAAAACACAACAACTCTGTGGTCGAGCCTGATGGCCTCTCTGTATATATAAGCAGCCAGAAGAGACACTAAAACACTCTTTAAGTTGCAGCTTAACACGGTTTATCTTTGTGTGTTTTTCCTGCTTGTTTCTAAACCGTTATTATGGATCATAATTGTTTAGATGTTGTAACTGGGAATCATAACAGTTCCACTAATGTTGATTCAGTCTTTCATAAGCAAACAATAAAAGCAGATCAAACTGTCCTGATGGTGATGCTGGAAGATGAAGATTTCACATTTCGATTTACAATATATTTATCCTCTGCTCTTTTGCCATCTGTTGGACAAATAATGTCACAGCATGCTTGGTCAAAAAGAAATCTTGATTATAGTATTGAGTGATTTATTTGGGTTTTAGTCAGGGAAAAGTTTGAGAGGCATCAAGGATTTAAAAGACAGTCCGTAGAAATACTTAAGAGTCAAGACATCTTACTATGGTATTGCTATTGTGATGTATGTGTTTTTTTAATCACTCATTTACTTCACTACCAAGATTCATTAATGTCCCATGGTGTTCATAAAACTGCCCTTGCATTCCCACCACTTATATATAATTAAGTTCCTTAAACAGTTATGTACATACATTAATCATTGGTTAATAGTCTCCTCTATCACAATATTGACTACACTACAAAGTTTTAATGGCCTTGAGCTTTTATTACAGCTAAAAAGACAAGAACACAAATCAACTTGAGTGCCTCGGGAAAACACTGTCAGCCTAAAAATAACTCCTGCAGCTTCATATTGGCTCCTCCACAGTTCCGCTTGCCAAAGTCCTATATTCAATGAATTTTAATTAGGAAGTGATTATTAAATGTGACATTCACAATACTTAGGGCTGTCAGAAATCTATACTGATTATAATACACACTGTAAACATGTCAATATCTTTCAGAAATAATCCAAGCATGCTGTATACTTCACCTACCTTTTGTATATAAAGCAACCTGTTACATCGATCATTCTATATTTATTCCAGCACAATTTAAACTCTGCACCTTCGTACTATTGTCCAGCTGTTTTACACACTTCATTGTGTTGTTGTTGTTGTTGTTGTTGTTGTTGTTTCTATAATATCCGTACAAGGTAGTCAACTGTTTACAGTAGTCTTGTGTTTGTGTTTACCTTGTCCAGCTTTGTTTTTATTTTTTATGGTGTGTAAGTACATTGAAAGCAACATAAGACTGGAGTCAAATGTCTTGCATGTGCACGCATACTTGGCCAATGAAGCTGATTCAGATTGTGATTATAAGCAACATCTGCCAGAGGTTTAAACATTGATTCTGCATGTTTAGACCCCAATTAGCATAAGAATACTTAGATTAAAATCTATCTCCTGTTCAGGGCTGATGACACTACAGAGCTGATGGAGCAGGCAGCTCAGGTTGCTCTCTGCGTTACCCATCTAGACAGCGCTGATACCACTCAGGCACTCCTCAAGACATTCGCCTGGGTGGAACCTCCAGAGGAAGAGACCTACTGTCTGGTTTCCACTGAACCACCACACTGTAACCGACAACAGCAGCTCGGCAGTAAAGTTCAGAAAAATAATCAACCTGACATCAAGATAGTCCCAGGTAGGATGCAGCTGAACTGTTGTAGCTTTAGTGTTTTGTTAAGTTATCTATTTGTAGTTCGTCCTTGCAACCCTGACACTAAACTGCAGTTCATATTGAAATGGGTACGAAAACTCTTGCTCAGTCTTTGAGAAACTGCATTGAGTGTTTCTGTTGTTTTGTTTTTAACCTCTTTAGACACTCCCACTCAGAATGGACATGCTGTTGGCAGGGTGGCTGGCACTTCTTCTGATACAGCCAACAATCACCGCTCATGTGCCGCTGTGCTCCAAGACTCCAGCTTTGAGGTCATCTCACTGGAGAGCAGGTGAGTGTTGAAGTTGCACCTCTTTGTCTTAAGAAACATTTAATTCTCCACATTTTCAGAACGAAAATACACAACAGGCTTTAAACTTGAGTATCACTTCCACATACTAGAAGACTTATAAAAGACCAAAGTCTGACACCCTCTCACATCTAGAGACAATGTGAGCTTTCAGTCACATACATAAGACTTTTATTTAAATCTGGGGATATTGCAGGGTCACTTTTTACGAGACTACAACTGAAGTCTTTTTGAATATTATGCCAAACTCTCTCTAAGAAATATGACGGGAAGAATCTCCTACATGTCTGCAAAAATGCAATAATTCTGTAGCATCTATTTGGACTGAATATCTTTTAATTTGCATCATTAATAAGTAAGTAACCACTGACATAACATTTTTCAGCAGTGCAGCCCTAATCATCAGTGACATGTCATGGTTAGACTGCAAATAAAGCTGCGCTCTTCAGACATGATTGTGTTTTTATTGCCTCTTTTTGATGAAATAATGCCATCTGGATTTCTTTACTCTGAAAAGATTTACTCAGACAGTGCCATCAGTTTCTGTTTTTAATCACCAGTTGATTAAAACTCAATTTCACAGATCTTCCTCTGGCTTCTGTGAAAAGTTTGCCGGCCATGGTGGTTTCGATCCAGGCCAGGCAGAGGACTCTCCCTCAGCACACGTAGTGGACTCAGCCAGCTGTTTTCTCGACCTTAACAGCAACGGCAATCTGGTGACCCGGGCACTGGCCGACCTAGATCTGAGTGGTAGCGTAGAGCTGCTCAGTGGCAGAGGAGACAATGATGACAACCAGCACTCCATGACGTCCTGCAGTACAGCTGAGCTCCTGCGTACACCCTCCCCGTACATGGTAGAGTCTGACCAGGAAGCAGAGCCTGTTGAGACTGGGAACGCTGGTCCAGAGGTCAAAAACGGCTCGAGTGAAGAGCAAGTAGAAAACGGTCAGGGCGAACAGGATCAGTGGACAGCTTTCTCTTCAATCCACAAAGAAAAGAGCCAAGAGTTCTGTGTGCAAATGAACGGTGGGCTTCAGCCAGTGACGGACACTCCTGCTACATCTACTCCAAAGAAACAGAAGGTGAACGGACACAACACGTCCTCAGACACTACACAGATACTGGAGGGGCGATATGAAGGAAGCGCGTACCACAGAGATGGCACGAGAGTAGGTTGGTACGACTACAGCTGTTAATCTGTTTCCTGTCAGAAAACCTACACATTGTGTTACATAAAGCAAAAAGACTTCAACCAGTTCCTTGTTGTCTCTCCAGATGTGCAGTGTGATGTCTGCAGGACTACCCTCCCTGATGGAAGCTCCATGTTCTGTGTGTGGATGAGCAGGCCTGGCCAGCAGGGGTCACTGTTGCAAACAGATAGATCACTGCAAAACCAATCAGGAGTCAGTCTAGGAGAGGTCAGTGGCAGCACAGATAAATCAGGATGGCACATTATATTTATTTATTTATCAAGGTATAAAAAAAAGATGTTGAACTAATCATTCTTTACTGCTTTCCTCCTTCAGAGGATTAGCGAGGCCAGTCATGGGGAGGCATTACGCTCCACCATGGACTTGGAGCAGTCTCGAGCCTGTGATGGGCAGTTTGAGGAAGAGTACCAGCCTCTTAAAGCTGTGGGTAAAGGAGCCTTTGGTTTTGTCTGGAAGGCAATACGGCGCAGTGACGGAGTAGAAGTAAGAAAACATTTTCATTCATCTAGAAACATATCTTACTTATTTTTATAAAACTTGTATCAGTTTAATGTGATTGTTGTGCTGACGTGTCCTCTTGCACTGTTTTTTGTTTTAATTTGCAGGTGATAGTGAAGTTCATTAGCAAGGCCAGGATAGTGAGCGACTGCTGGGTAGATGATCCCATGCTGGGACGGGTCAGCCAGGAGATCGCCATACTGACACGAGTACAGCACCACAACATTGTCAAGGTAACCAGGCTGTCACATCAATACATATTTTTCCTCTTACCTGTAGTGCTATAAAATTAATCAAGATTGTTTTGGTGTGAGCTGCCGAGTGTTGGAGATATCAGCCATAGAGATGTCTGCCTTCTCTCAGAAATAATGGAACTCGATGGCACTCAGCTTGTGGTGCTGATGGAGATAAACCAATAAAATTTTTCCTTTTTATCTGGTTGTTGAACTCAGATTTGTCATGAAGTGCTTTAGAAAACTCTTATCTAAAACACACATGAGAAACAATGTCATGGTTATTGTTACCTAGCTTGTTCTCTTTTGTGCCCAGTATGGTAACAGATTGGAACCAAGCGAATACTTTTTATTTGAATTTGATTTCTGTTTTCAATAAGTGACCACGTCAATGCACAAAATGGGGTGGTGTCAGTGTGAAGTTAGGCTGATAAATGACGACTCTGCGTGGATGAGCTAGAACTGTCGATTTGTGGTACTCAAAGCACCAAAAAAATCCAACTGAAAAACTCAACAGCAATATCTCACTCCATTCATGACCCAGTTACTCAAGATAATCCACAGATGGTGATTTGATCAGTTTAATGTGGGAACTATTTACTTTCTACCACATTACATCCACCAACTGTATCACAGTGTAGAGGGACCACCGGCGTCCTCCTCGTGAGCTTTTTTTATTTCCTAGAATGGCCGAGATTTCCGCACACTTACATCTATGCAGTGTTTCACTTTGTTGTTGAGCTTTCGTCTGTTCGATGAAGGTAACACTCTACCAATCTGGACTCATTGATGTTTTCAGCACCTTGCCAAAACTGAGCCAGAGGGAGCGGTAGCTATTCTGCATCATTTCCTAGAATGACGAAAGTTTGACCCGCCTTTCTCTGCCTCTGATTGGCTTACCCTGACATTCTTATCCTAAACAATCACACTCCATGCCTACACCTGACCACCCCATTAATAAGGGCTACAAGAACTAGCCAATCAGAGGGAGAGTAGGGTGGGTCATGTCTTGGACATCCTTGGAAAAATAGTTTGGCATTCTCCTCCTCTTCTGAGCTGTAATGTTAGCTAGCTCAGTGGTGCTAGGTGAGCTAGCAGAAGATGCACACTTCCTTCTGCACGGTCATACAGTTCACAGGCATAGTTCAGTAGAGAGAAAATAGCTCCTACATGAAACTGCTCACAACAAGGTCTGTGAATTATCTCGAGTACTTGGGTCATGATTTCTCGAAAGAGACAATATTGAATTTATTAAACATACTTTTTGGCGCTTTGAGCACCACAAGCTGAGTGCCATCTAGTTCCATTATATTTTAAAGAAGCCAGACGTCTCTGCGGCTGATATCTTCAACACTCAGCAGCTCACACCAAAACAATCTAGACTTATAAATAGCACTACAGGTAGGGGAAAATATGTGTTTTTAATTTGGGGGTGAGTTGTCTCTTTAAGACACATTTTATTATATTAAATTATTTTGCTCATTATGTATGTGTGTGTTTCACTAGGTGCTGGAGGTGTTTGAGAATGGCAGCTACTTCCAGATGGTGATGGAGAGACATGGAGATGGTTTGGACCTTTTTGAGTTCATAGACATGCAGCCGAGGCTGGATGAGCCCCTGGCCAGCTACATCTTCAGACAGGTGTGTACACGGCCCAGAGAAAACATACTTTAAGAGAAGTGTGTGTTTATTCTTGTCTAAACTGGAGGTTCCGTCTCTTCCCAGCTGGTTGCCGCTGTCTTCTATCTGAGGACTAAGAACATCCTTCACAGGGACATAAAAGATGAGAACATCATCATCGACAAGTGTTTCCACATCCGCCTGATAGACTTCGGCTCTGCCGCCATGATGGCTCCCAAGAAGCTCTTTTACAATTTCTGTGGCACGCTGGAGTACTGCTCCCCGGAGGTGCTTCAGGGAAATCCGTATGTACATAATACCTGAGAGAGACAACTGGTATTTGTTCCTTCTCACTTAGCAAATAGGAAATTTGATATTGGTCTTGTTTTTATAGATGGTTTATTTTAAAGGGGAACAACTGTCCTGATTACTCAGCTCATTCAAAGCATTAAAGCTGAATCCAGGTCAGAGCACTGTTTTCCAGCCCTGCATGACTTTTATGACCCATTAACCTTTACGATGTACACTTAAACTATATGTAGCTTCAAGGATATACAGATCGTAAAGTTCCCCAGCCGTACACAGACACTGAATTAACTGATAAATAATGTGCTGCCATGTTCTCCACATTGCCAAATAGGCCTTTTGCAATGACAGTTTGTCTCCTTGTTTGGTTCTGTTGTAGCTATGAGGGTCCAGAGCTGGAGATGTGGTCTCTTGGTGTGTTGCTCTACACTCTGCTGTTCAGTGAGAACCCTTTCTGTGGCGTTGAAGAGATCCTGGATGCCAAACTAAAGCCCCCGTTCCCCCTCACTCCAGGTATACTGCTGGTGACAGCAAATAACTCACTCAGATGAACTGCCCTTTCAGTTTCTAAAAACATTTGCAACTCAGTGCTGAAGTGTCACCCTGTATGTTCTCAGATTTGCATGGTGTGTTATGTGGGCTGCTGCACCCCGATCCCGCCCAGAGAATGACTCTGGACCAGCTGCTGCTGCAGTCCTGGATCAGCCAGGCCATTTCCCTGGCAGAGTACAGCTGGACGGAGGTGGTCCCTGCAGCTCAGAGCAACTGTAAGTACTCTTTAAAGGAGTACTTCGTGGGTGAAGGATGTCATGCACCACCTACATTTTGGAAAAATTTATTTATTTTTATTTTATTTTTTTATTGTTTTAAATAGAACAATTAATTTTATCTGTAAAAAAATATTTTGCGAACTTGTTTGCCATAGTTGTGTCCTTTTTATACATGTATGACAACTCACCCTTTAGAGTATTTTTGACTTTAATGTCTTCCATATTTTTGTATCAGAAATTCTGTTTTCACTTTTATACTACTGCCACTGTTTGTTATGCTTTGAAAATCCTAATCTAAAGAGTTAAAAAAAATGGCAACAACAAATGGTCATGGGGGCAGTATTCCTTTAATAACAGGGTTAGACTGACGATGACCTTGTTTTCTGCTTCTGATATGTTTATGTTCCACCGGTTATTGAATATGACTTCTTTGCATTTTTAAAAATGTCTTTACATCCAAATCAAGATGGTAAATGTATCCCTAATTTTGTCCACCAAAAGTAATTAAGTACATTGAGAATGCTTTGTTTAGATGTGTTAAACTGGCTCTCACAAACCCCCATGGCCAAACTTAACAGTAGTGGGGAAATAACACAGCAAAAGTTCCCGTGTGTATGATCTGCAGTCTCAGCTGTGCAGATTAAAGTTAGTGGCAGCTCATCTACTCAGGACCCTGTCCTCTTTCAGCAGGCTCACCACAGCACCTGGAGTCCAGCCCTCAAGTGTACCTCAGACAAGGCTTGTTCCTGGATCAACATGATGAGACTCTTCCTGATGATGAGGAGGAGGAGGAGGAGGAGGAGGAAGATGAAGAGGACAGGTTGTCAATGGTGGCCCTGGAAACAGAGCTCCAGAAGTATCTCTGTGAGGAATGAAGACTGACTTTAAAGGAAGTGGAGCCCAACCATCGTCCAACATTTAGACAAGAGATACAGAATAATAAAGGGGAAGCTTTTATCGTCCAATCAAACACTACTGTGTAGTCGTCAGTCCTCCAGAGACAGATGGACCTTTGCTTTTATGAAGTATGACCAGTTTGATACCAGGTGGAACGAACATCATTATCAAGCTGCTGTTGGTCAAATGTGCTTGTTCGACATTTGTGTGATTGCAGAGAGCAAAACAGGAGATTTTAAATATGATTATGTAGCATTTCTTTTTTCCTTTTATGTAATCTGTTGTATTTATTCTTTCACGCCTTAAAATCATAGCGATGGTCCACAGGGACACAGCTTTGCCACCAAAACCCACAAGTGACCACAACCTCGAGTTGTTTACCTCAGAGAAACCACAGAGAGATGTTAGTTTGATAGAAGGACATTGTTTTAATTATCCAGCTTTGCTTAAACAAATGTCAATTTTATATTCATGATTTTAATCTTGTTTCTTTTAATTAAACATTGTAAGTCTATTTACAATATTTTATCTATTTATTCTCATAGATTAATAAATATTTTACTACAGATGTTGCTTTTTATGTGATGAAGGAATAGCCTGTTGATCTGAACTGTAGACAGTTTATTGTTTGTCATGCAAACATTGTAAATGTATTTAAATTTTGTATTCTTTATGCTGGCAGTAAACATGGTAAATCATTAAATGGCAGTGCAATAAAAAAGTTTCATATTGATGTTTGTAACATGGTGACGCACCAGATAGCTGTTTGGCCTGAATGAGTCAAACTGAAGATTACCTTCATAAAGCACTTTTTTTTTTGCTCCTTTTTGTAAATATGTTGTATTGATTTTAAATGTTTTTATCCCACAACAAAGATACAACATATGCATATTTGACTTAAGTTTAACAATTCCTCCTCTGACTGTAAGAAAACACTGTTAATCATATATATTGACAGCTTGAAATCAGAATCCCTGACTCCATCCCTACCACTCTGCCCACAGGTTACATGATACATTCAGGTGAAGAACACAAATCAAAAAGGAACTCCATATCTTAATAAAGGTTTGAGAGAATCCTTTGTGTATTTGATTTTTCCTAACTTTAAAAAATACATAACATCCTTGACCCAATGATAAAAGGATGGGGGAGCACGTTACTTCCAATTTAGAAGGATCAAACATCTTGCCAGGAGAGTAGTAAAAGCTTAAACTGTGTTTGCCTTTTTTGGTGAGCATTAAACAGCTCTAAAGTGGATTTCATTTGTCTTAAATTTGGGAAAACCTAGTGCGGCAAATACTGTATATTAACTTGAGTTAAAATGCTTCGTCAGTAATATTCTATCATATAAACTGCAGGTTTATTCACACATAAAGAAGGAGATTATTGTATATATGTGGATGAGATAAGCATTTTGTGTGTCTAACATTTTAATATATGTTTAGGCCTAAAAGAAAGCAGCAAGAAACATGTATTTTTCTGTTGAATAAAACAATCACTACACCTCAAAACTTGAAAGAAGACCCTTCTTAAGACACCCCATCTCTGCCATATACAGTATATTATTATTATTACACTTTTTTGAATATACAGATTAATGGAACTGACTGATTGCATTTCACTGAAATATTCTCATTGATCCATGTGACAAAGAGATGATTCATTCTTGTCCTTTTGCTCACAAATTGAAAATGAATCAACACAGCTGTCAGGCCTACAGTGATCTGCTTGTTAGTGCATACAGAGGAGGTACTCTTAGTCATCCCATGTTTAAAAACACGTTGGTAATAAAATTAAAACGTCTAGTCTTCTCTTTGATGGTTAGTGTCCATCTGAAGAGAGATTCAAATGTCTAATGTGTCTTTTTCCTTTGCGTCCTGTAAGCGGAACCTTTGTTCTCTACCTTCTGTCTAAGCTGAAAGACGGAAGTATATGCACGACGGACAAGCATGGGTACCCGGTTTGCTGCGCTTCAGGTGAATGAAAATGCCACTACACATTACATTTTTTATATTTTTCATCATAAAATAGGATTATTACATTATAAAATATTGAATTTAATTAGCTACGTGTTTAAAAATGTCGAAGAAATGACGCACATCTTAAAAACGTACGCTTTAACCTTCATGTTTGCTAACATGCTAACGATAGCATAGCTGGTTTGTTAGTATATTTTCTGCTTACTTCTCTTATGTAGTTGCTCTACAGCCATAACAATGGCTTTTGTCGTGTTCTGACTGTTTACTATAATTAAACAATAGGACTTTAAACGTGACGTAAGTTTCGTTTGTGTATTATAACCTTGATTTATTTTCTACAGGTTCTCAGGTGGACTGTGAGAAATACCTCCTCTGTCTTCAGCCCACTTCCGTTAAGGAGAAACCACCTCCAGCCTCTGTGCACCGGGTGCAGATTGTTGTGTTCCCCCACCAGCCAGAGCACTCTGCAGCCAACTCAACACAACCATGAACTCTCCAGCAGTCCAGTCACAGAGCTGTCCCTACACTCTCTGCTGGATATGGGATTCACAGACACCCAGGCGGATCAGATCTACGAAGCCGTGTCCAAACTCAGAGGAGGAAATGCTTCCAAACATGCTCTGTCAACTCTCACAGCTCTGTTTGTCTTGGGCCTCAATCCCTCCACTGTGCTGAAGCTGCTGGAGAAATGTCCTGAACTCTACACTGTCAAGGAGTCGCAGCTTCAGCAGCGTATAGCCAACATGCGGAAACTAGGTTTGGTTGAAGGTGAGATTATCACAACATTGTTGAGGCACTGCTTTAAGTGGATGTACTAAATATTAATGAGGTGCTTTGTGTGAATGTAAAACCAGTATTTCTCCTCATATCCCCCTGTAGGCAGCCTCCAGAGAGTGGTGTCCTATTACCCCCACATCCTCACTGTGCCTGTAAAGACAGTGAAAAGCGTGGTGATGTTCCTCAGGGAGAAGTGCCTGTTTACGGTCCAGCAGGTCACAGACATCCTCAGGGATACTCCGGCTGTAGTGGTGGAAAACATGGATCAGCTGGAGTACAAGTTTCAGGTCAGCATGTGAACTAGACGAGAGAAATGAGACAGTTGGTACTAAAGAGTGTTTTTATAAACAAACAGGTGCATCTCAAAAAATTACTTCAGGAGCTCTAATCAGCTAATTAACTCTTCTGCAAAGGTTTCCTCAGGCTTTAATCTGTCAGTCTGGTTCAATACACGCAACCACATCATGAGGAAGACTACTGATATAACAGTTGTCCTGAGACACTCATTGTCACCCTCCACAAGGACGGTAACTCACAGAAGGTCACTGCTGAAAGGGCCAGGTGTTTGTAGTGGTCTCAGTGGTCCAAAGTCCTCTTTTCAGATGAAAGTAAATTTTGCATTTCAATTGGAAATCAAGGTCCCAGAGTCTGGAGGAAGAGTGGAGAGGCACAGAATCCAAGTTGCTTCAAGTGTAGGATGTGCAGTCAGTGATGATTTGGGGTGCCATGTCATCTGCTGTTGTTGATCCACTGTGTTTTATCAAGCACAAAGTCAATGCAGGCGTCTACCAGAAGATTTTAGAGCACTTCATGCCTCCATCTGCTGACAGGCTTTATGGAGATACTGGTTTCCTTTCCAGCCAGACTTGGCACCTGCCCACAGCGCCAAAACTACCAGTAACTGGTTTGCTAGCCATGGTATTACTGTGCTTGATTAGCCAGCCAACTCCCCTGACCTGAACCCCACAGAGAATCTATGAGGAAAACGAAGATGAGACACCAGACCCAACAATACAGACGAGCTGAAGGCCGCTATCAAAGCAACCTGGGCTTTCATAACTCTTCAGCAGTGCCACATTGCACTGATGCAGTCATGCAGAAGGAGCCCTGACCAAGTATTTGGTGCATAAATGGACATACTTTTCAGAAGGTCGAAGAAGGTCCAATATTTTTAGATACTGGATTCTTTTAATTTTAGGAGCCGTAAGCCGTAATCAGCAAAATTAAAACGAAAAAAAAGGCTTTAAATATTTCACTTTATGTGTAATGAATTTAGCATATGCAAGAGTTTCAATTTTTTTTATTAAATTACAGGAAAAAATGAACTTTTCCATGATATTCTATTTTTTTTTTAAATACAACTGTACTGTTGAGACCTAAAGAAAATTGAAATTAGTCAATTAGCTGACTTGTAGATCAACAATTCTGACTGTAATAAAAAATTCTAATTAATCATGTAAGTAATTTTTCACACAAAACATTCACCGGTTGAAGCTCCTCAAATGTCGATCCACAGGTCAGTCAGATGTTAATATTTTCAGACATTTTATAGGATATAAAATCAAAATCGACAAGGAAAATAAACACAAGTAGCAGGGCAAATTGAAATACATAAAAGTTCAATAGCTCTACAGACAGGCAGCAGCTCCCATTGTGAAGTCCTGTTCTCATGGTAGATAGCAGATTTATTGACTTCCTCAAAACTTGACCAAACATCACATCAAAGGTCACGATTGTAAAAGACAACACCCTCTCTGTTCACATAGACCGTGTCCCAATTCAAAGCAGACACTAATTACATACAGATACACTATTTACTTTTCCATTTATTACATGAGAAATCAACATCGCTTTGCTCTAACAGGAAATGATTCAAGACAAACGCAGACAGATGTCAGTCTCTGATTCACACTTCACAAACAGACAGTATTTATTCCTGACGTGTACCTGCAGCTGTTTCACCACCACACACAGTTTGATTTTTCCCAGCCAGGAGCAGCCCATTCATTTCCCTGCATTGTAGGACAACAGTGTCCATTAACAGCACACTCAGAATGAAGCATTTTTAATATCCATACTTTGTTTTTCAGTGTGAACACTCCATATCAGAGCTGTTTCATTACAAATTTAATTGGGACAGATTTAAAAACTAGGAAATATAGATGGGCGACAGATTCTCTGCAGTCCATTTAAAACTTCTTTTTTCTTTTTAGCTTTTGGTAATGTAAAATTTTATCAAATGCAAATGACCGTAGTGAAAAATGATGGTTGTTGTTTCACTTTTAAAACAAAGAAGTGACAGTCACATCACATCAGCCAGACACATCACATAGTGCAAAAACAAAACAAAAAAGAGCCATTAATGCCCTCAATTCACAAATCCATGATAGGTGGCAATAAAAGTAACCACTAAAACACTATCTGCCTCTACCAGTAAGTCCCTCCCTCTCTCTCACACACAAACACACACAAACCTCACCTCACTTCACCTTGTGACGTTTTCCATCGAGGTCAAGGAAAAGCTTTAGGAGAAGGACATATTTTTTGACTGTTTGACTGCAGCCCAGATGTTTCAAAAAACTTTTAGTGTGGTCGGAAGTGTGTCACATCATGAGAAACAAAGCTGATTTGTGAAAGGTATGACTGGCAGTGTCGCTATACCGATCCATACATCCTGCCTAATTGGTGCTGTACATGTGTAACTCAACAGAGATGAGAAGGAAGCGAGATGACTTACTTCAGGGCTATTAAATTAGTGTGTTTGTGAGGAGGAGGTCAGCTCCGAGATGGAGAGAGTAGGAGAGAGGCTGCAGCATGATGATACATGAAACCAAAACTTAACGATAAGGGCCGATAACATCAACCTGATTAATTTTGCCCCGGGCTGTTTAATACCTATCCTCAGCTTGGACACTTAGATGTTGCTGTTGAATAGGCCTGGCTTACTTGTTTGCTACTTCAGAACACGATATGTAGTTTACATATTTCAGTCATACCGGTATGGGCCACTCAGAGGTAGCGTCTAGGCCTGATGTGGCCCACAGGCTGTCGATTGGTCTTCTTTACATTTTCTGAACCTGCTGAGCAGTATGGAGTTGGGACATTGCTGTAGAGCTCCCTCTGGTGGTAATAATGGAACTCAACATCCTTTTGCATCAGTGGGTTTGAATGGATCACATTGTTGTTGTTGGTGAATGACTTTGCTGTCTCTACAGAATGGTTCATTTCAGGTTTTGTGCTGCATTTAACCCTGAAACTGAATATTTAGCCACTTTTGGCTTCCCTGCACTGGCTTCCAGTCTCTTTTAGAATCCATTTTATAAAACAATAATAATAATAATAATAAACTTTATTTATACAGCACCTTTCAAAATACAGTTACAAAGTGCTGTACAATAAAACTTAACACAATTAAAACACAAGAAGAATAAAACAAATAACATGTCATAAAATGTCATCTAGTAAAAGATAAAATAAGGAAGGCCAAAACTAAAATCAAGATAATAAATGGGAAATAAAACCAACAAGATAGCAATAAAATAGAGAGCTCAGATAAAGTCAGGATATGCTTTCCGATAGAAGTACATTTTTAGGAGAGACTTAAACAAAGCCGATGACTCCGAGAGCCTTATATCCTCGGGCAGGTCTTTCCAGAGCCTCGAGGCCCTGGTGGCAAAAGCTCTGTCCCCTTTGGTCTTCAGTCTGGACTCTGGGACAAACAGAAGACCTTTGCTTGAGGATCTCAAACTACGTAAAAGGTTCAAAAGGAACTAACAGGTCTGAAATGTAGTCTGGTGCCATGAAGAGCCTGAAAAGTATTCAATAAGATTTTAAAGTCAATCCTAAACAAACAGGGAGCCGATGTAAAGAGGTGTGATGTGGTAGCACCTCTTGGTTTTGGTTAAAAGTTTAAAGTTCGTTTAATTACGCACAAGGCTCTCAATGATCAATAATTACAGGTATATGTGTGTTTAAGTGTATATGTTGGTGTATGTATATGCTTATGTCTTATTAACTCATCTCTCCACAGTACGTCTACTTCCGAATGGGCGTCAAACAGGCAGAGATGGTGAAGTGCAGGTTGTTCCGTTTCACTCTGGACGAGGTGCGCTGTCGACACTGTTTCCTGGAGCGCAGGGGCCTGTATCAAACCCCCGACAAGAAAGGACAGACGCTTATCATCAACCCCAAACTGGAGAGCATCCTCAGCGCTGACGAGGACACCTTCCTCGAACATGTTGCCAATGCGTCAGCAGAGGAGTACGATGTATTTAAGAGACTGATGGCAAGAGAATGGCAGGAAGAGGAGAAGCAGTGGGGCACTGTTGAAGCTGATAGTGTCAGTGACGAGGAAGAGGAGGATGAAGAAGATGAGGAGGGTAGAGGGAGAGATGGATACAGGAAGAGGAGAAGAAAGAAATGACAGAGTGCTTTGGGAAGGACTGAGTGGATTTATTTGAAAGAGGAATTACATGATAAGAAAATTTGATCGTGATAAACCAATAAAATGTTTCCTTTTTATCTGGTTGTTGAACTCAGATTTGTCATGAAGTGCTTTAGAAAATTCTTATCTAAAACACACATGAGAAACAATGTCGCGGGTGTTGATACCTAGCTTGTTCTCTTTTGTGCCCATTGTGGTAACAGATTGGAACCAAGTGAAGCCTTTTGATTTGAAGTTGATTTCTGTTTTCATTAAGTGACTGCGTCAATGCACAAAATGTGGTGACGCAGTGTGAGCTCAGGCTGATAGATGACAACTGTGTGGATGAGTTACAAATGTCAGATGTGAAAATTTTCTTCCATATATTCTTTTCACTGTAAAAAAGCATTTAACTTTACTTAAGTGACTCCACAAGCTAAAGGGACAGTTAAGCCCAAAATCAAAACTGCATATTTTTCCTTTTGATGACTGAGCTCTGGGTAGTGACCAAAAGAATGAGGTCATGGATACAAGCGGCCGAAATGAGTTTCGTCCATGGGGTGTCTGGGCTCAGCCTTAGAGATAGGGTAAGGAGCTCAGACATCCAGGAGGAGCTCGGAGTAGAGCCGCTGCTCCTTTGCATCGAAAGGGGTCAGTTGAGGTGGTTCGGGCATCTGATCAGGATGCCTCCTGGGCGCCTCCCGTTAGATGTGTTTCCGGCATGTTCCACTGGTAGGAGGCCCCGGGGCAGACCCAGAACACGCTGGAGGGATCACATATCTCTTCCAGCCTGGGAACACCTTGGGGTCCCCCAGGAGGAGCTGGAAAGTGTTGCTGGAGAGAGGGACGTCTGGGGTGCTTTGCTTGGCCTGCTGCCCCCGCGACCTGGTCCTAGTTAGTGGATGAATATGAACGGATGGATAATTTTTCCTTTACCTGTTCATCAATTTAGTTTGTTTTCGCGTGAGTATCCAAATGTTGGAGATATCGGCTGAAGAGATGTCTGCCTTCTCTCTAATATGACGGAACTCTATGGCACTCAGCTTGTGGTGCTCAAAGGGGCAAAAAATCAATTTGAAAACCCGCACTGTCACAAGCTCAAGCCTCTCATCCATGAGTAGATGCACGCTTCCTTCTGTGTGGTGACCTTGTTGTGAGCAGTTTCATGTAGGAACTGTTTTCTTTTTACCAAACTAAACTTGCCAAGCGTATCACCACGCAGAAGGAAGTGTGCATCTACTCATGTACAAGACATTTGTGCTTGTGAGAGCACTAACGTTAGCTAGCTCAGTGGTGCTAGGTGAGCTAGCAGTGAAAGCATGCTTCCTCCTGCGCGATGATACAATTTGCAGGTGCAGTTCAGTAGAAAGAAAATAGTTCTTACATGAAACTGCTCACAACAAGGTCTGTGGATTATCTTAAATAACTGGGTCATAATTTTAGGAAAGAGACATTGCTGTTGAGGTTTTCAAATGTATTTTTTTGGGCGCTTTGAGTAACACAAGCTGAGTGCCATCTAGTTCCATTATATTCAAGAGAAGGCAGACAACTCTACAGCTGATATCTCCAACACTCAGCAACTCACACCAAAACAATCTAGACTGATAAACAGCACTACAGTTAAGAGAAAAAATATGTATTTTTGATTTGGGGGTAAACTGTCGCTTTAAAACAATTTCAGAAGCGTGACGTCTTTGATGATTTGTGTAAATTACACTAATCAATTTAAACTAGATGGTTTTCAAATGAGTTCTTGATTCAAGTCACTTAAAACATCTTGGATATAAAACATGGAAAAAGCGACAGCATGAGAAGCAGCGAAGAGGATTAAAGCTCCACCCTGTAACTATGTGACTGCTGAGTGGCTGTAGCTTTCTCCATCCCTTACAGTATATTATCTGTGTGAGTCAACACAGTACATCAGATAAGGCCAGCGTGAGACCAGTCGAACTAAACATCCATTGATTTATAGAAGCGTAAAGCCCTAATGGATGTGCAACACACAGAGGCTTTTCTTCCCGGGACATCAGGTAAGAAAACCTACCTTTGGTCAATCAATAATGTGTCAACGTGTGTGTTCTCACAAAGTCAAAACAGAACCAAGCGACTGTCTGTTTTGTCTCAAGTGTTTGAGTGTTTGTAGGCATTTGGGCGGAGAGTGGCGGGGCATAATTATGTTTGCATTATTAAAATTTTAATGTTGGAAATGTGTGTATATTTAGTCACAAAATTTTGTTCCACTCAAGCAGCTGCGGTCGATTGTAAATTTTTAAAATATAAAATTTTAATGTGTATTTTGTAATGCAGCTTATGGAGTTAATAATGGACAACTTCAACTGTTCATTTGCATTTGTTTTCGTTGGCAACATAAAACTCAAGGGGCAAAGTCTTTAACTGTGTGTTCAGATTTGAATTTTGGCTTCTCATTTTCCTAATAGTGTTGACTGAACTAATCCAGCCTGGACTTTAAATAGCTAAAAGGGGAACTACATAAGTTATATCAGTGTCATTAGGTTTGGGACTGTTACGACCCCCTACATTAGCATGTAACACTGACAGATGTAGGTTTTGTGGGAGACACAGGGGACACATTCCCCTAGAAGTTTAGATCGCATGCATATGTCCCCACCCTGTGAAAACATGGAAGTAGCAGAGGACTTTTACTCGACAAAATTTACATCATAAATTGAGGCATAAGAATTCACTGGAATCCAGAAAATTAAGTGTTTGATGCTCTTCTGGTGGGTCTATATTTCATGTGTCCAACCTGGTGTTTAAGCAAACCTACGCCTTTGCAGTATATGAAAAATGTAAATGCTACTGGTTTTCCCAGCCTGCAATACATCACAAATTGGGTGAGCCGGGTCACACTCCAAGTCGTCGAAATCCGACGCTTGGGCAGTGACTTGTGGCGTCAGACACCGACGAAAAGAGTTTAACATTGGCATGATACACGGCTGGTTGCCGTCGTAGTTTAACAGTGCCTGGCGACGGGACAAGGACGAAAGTTAAGGCAACGAAAGTCCAACTGGGGCAGGCAGGAGGTGTGATGGATGGGTCCAACAAACAGACTTATCCCGTAAGATTCTAAAGCCAAAGCCTGTTCTTTTTTTCCTAAACCTAACCTAGGAAAAAAAGGTCAATTCATGATGGTGTACCAATGTAGTGCTGTTATTTTGAAAGAGACTGTATGTAAACAGATAATTTCCTGTGAAAACGGAAGTGTATTTTGAAAGAAGACATTGCATGTAACAGGCAGAACTTGACATGGCGTCCCAGAACGTCAACAACCAACACACCCAGGGTACCTTACATGTCGTATTTGGACGTGAGAGGTCTATGACTAAACGTCAACATGTGATGAGGTCAGAGTGACAATGTGTCGAATGGGTGTATGGACACCTTAACAGATATTGTTTGAAGACCATAGTTCATTTTTCAGAGTTACTGTTTCCCCCACAGTCCTTCAAGTGGTTTTCTCACAGCAGTTAATTTATTTATAATTATACAAAAAAATATACAGTGGATCAGTGGTTTCCAACTGGTGGGTTGCGGTCCAAAAGTGGGTCACAGGTCCATTCTGAATGGACCACAAGCGACTCACGAATGTAAGTTAAAAAAAACATACTTTATTTTGGAGTACAGTGAATTTCCGGCACAGAACTTTTATTTTGAAGTCCTATGTCCTGCTGTAGAGTGAGTAACTAACAGACAGCTACTTCACAGAGACAGCAAACTAGCTCAACGACATGACCAAATACGAGTATGACGAATAGATTCAACTGTGGGGACCATGAACCAATGACTAGGGAGAAATCTGGACCCTCTGGCTGGACCAGTTGGAAACTACTGCACCAGACTGCATATTCAGATGCATTAACGTGCTTCATTTTTTTAGGTGGTCCACTCTGACTGTTAATTTATGGTCTTTTCATTTACAGGAAGTTGCTGGAGGAAGTAGTCAACACATCATAAAACACACCTCAGTCAGAGCATCTGTGCCTCCATTCCTCAAAAGACAAAATGACCTCATCAGTCTCAAACATCACACAGATCTGGGAGGAGAGTCTACGGAAGTGGCGCCTGGATTACTTTCTCATCCCGGCTACAGTCATCACTCTGGCCACCTTGCTGGCAAACCCCATTCTCCTGACGAGCATTTTTCTGTCCCGTGCCTTGCGTCAGGAGACACGTTACCTGCTGGTCGCCAACACCCTGACAGCAGACATCCTCTTCCTCGTCCTCAACCTGATCACAGTGATCTGTAACGCAGCCAGAGCTCAGATGCCCTGGCTGGCTTGTGAGCTGGTCACAGCCGTCACTGTCACCGCCTACTGCTGCGCCATCCTCACAGTCACCCTCATGGTGGTCGACACCTACGCTGCAGTTCGTTGGCCTCTCCGTTACCATGACATTCTTCCACCCGCGCGCATCCGCCGCATACTGGTGGGGGTGTGGGTGCTGGCAGCCATGTACCCTTTCACCTTGGTGATCTTGGTGGAGGTGAAGAGGGAAAATCCTCATGAGAGGCTGGCTGTGTGTCTGGTCCTCATCTCCCTCGGCTTCATTGAGCACCACAATACGGTGGGGATCCACATCTACTTCTTCATCGCTGCACTCATCTGTACTTTTCTCATTTTTTACTGCTACATTCGGCTCTACATGGTCACTAGGACCCAGGGCATCTGGCAGAACCGCTTCTCCAGGGCGCGGGTCACGCTGCTGGCTCATGGCGTTCTTCTCCTGCTCTACTTTGCCCCCGGCTTTGTTTTCACTCTGGAGCTCTCCCTGTTTCCGAGGGAGGACATAAATCTTGATGTTCGTGTGTGGATCAGCATAATCAATATGTGTATTTTCATGTTGCTGCCCAGAGCGTTAGCTCCATACCTGTATGGGCTGCGGTACAGGGAGCTCTCGGACACTCTAATGCAGCTGCTGAAAAAGCACAGAAGCCTCGGCCAGATCACAGTTTAAGAAAAGACTCTTACAAACTGTCTATCAATCCAAATTTCTCCAGTGGAATTAAATGTGATATACACATTTTCTGTTGTAACTGCAAGGGCAGTAACCAGGATGAGTTCAAAACCCCCAGTGCAATTTTTTACTTTGACTAGCCATCAAAAAAAGTCTGTTTTTACATTTCCATATTTTCCACAATCATTTAAAGGTCCAATATCATTTAAAAATCTGATGTCTTTTTTTATTATAGAGCATGTATAGGTGCTATGTAAATACTGTGTCAAATTGCTCAATCCACACAGAAATGCATCAAGTTCGTATTCAGAGACTGTGCCTTTAAACGAGCTGTCAGGACTGCTGGGAAGTTGTGATGTCACAACTATACTACATAGAATCACAATGTTTATTTACAATAACGTCCAGGCAGAAAACCTTCACGTCATGTACATAAATTCAAAGGGTGCTGAGCAGACGCTGCCTTAATTGGTCAGTTTTTAGCCACCTAAATAAGACAAAATCAATATCAGTTTGAGTGTGCACTATATTTAGAATATTTTCTTCTGTTTTAACCTGCTTTCAGACAGCCTTTTCTGACGGGGAACCAAAGCCATTATCTCAAAGCCCAACAGACTCCAACAGAATGAACACCAAAGTCTGGCTCCAGCTTCACTATAACTCACACTATTCACAGAAAAAGCATTTGTCTTTTGCTGAACACATTTTCCCCACAGAGGCAGATGCATGCTAATATTGTTAGCATGAGCCTATGGCATTTTACATTGTAAAAATTAGCCTAGTGATGAGCAGAAGCCAGGGACAACAGCAACATTTAACGAAAGAAACGTTACAAAATTTGGCTCCATTACAACTCATTAGGTTCCCCAACAAAAAGACTGTCTCATACTAAACACGTTTTCCACAGAAATACAACATGCTAACGTTATTAGCACAAGCCTATGGCATTTTACATTGTATAAATTAGCCTGGCGACAAGCAGAGATTTCCTCCACTCATACGAAGCCAGGATAAATCACACACAAGACATAAAATGCTATTTTGTGGAGGCTTTATTGTCTTCACAATTTATTGTTTCTTATCTGTGAAATTAAAGTAAATAAAAGCTTCGTTTCCACCGAGGGAAATGGTTTCAGCTTACAGAAACTGACAGGAGGTCTGCGTCGCCGCGACATGTAGTTATATTTCTGGGGAGGTGCTACGGTGTAGGCGATAGCGAAGGCTCTACATCGACACAGAGCCTACGCCATAAGCTTTGCGTCGATTTGATGTAGAAGAATAAATCCCGCATTACAGTCATTCCTCGGCTGTAGAGACCCTGAGCGAAACACTAACCTATCAGAGCAGACAGGGCTTTTTTGGGATGTGTGCTTAAAGAGACAGGCGCTAAAATGGAGCGTTTCAGGCAGAGGGTGAATACAGGTGTATTCAGGTGGAAAGTATGAGAGAAATAAAGTGTTTTTTGAACATTAAAGCATGTAAACATGTTCTAATAGAAACCCAAAACACAAGCATGAACTTAAAAATTAGCATAAAATGGGACCTTTAAAATGTATTGTTGCTTGGTATTGTCTAAATTCTGTTACACGGTATCACCAACAATGGAATTCTGGTAAACAAACCCTAAAATCCCTTTACTTAAACTTTCTTTTTTTGGCCTCACAGCAGACAAATGTAAAAATAGCAACTCTAAAACACCATGTGTAATTTGTGTCTAAATTTAGAACATAAACTCCTCCTCAGCTCGTTAAAATCCCGTATTCCCAGAAACAATACTGAGGACATGTCCCCTGTGTTCTCAGTGGCAGCTACAACCGTGGTTGCTGCCCTCTCCATGTTTTCCATTGCGTCACCTGATTTGTAATTCTTCTCTTTTCTTCTAAATAATACGTATCACGGCTACAGTGAACTGTAAATTAGTAATCCAGCACCCTGCCACCTGTCATCTTGTGTGTTGTGTGTGTAATGAGAGCTATTTTAATGCATGTGTGGATCCAAATGAGAATATGCTTGCTTTCTGAGATTATATCTCAGTGTTGAGGCGTCTTTTATCCCATAATTTAAATAAACTGTGCCACCCAAATATGTATTTTATCCTCATTATGTAATGTCAAAGCTGGGCAGAACCTGACACTGAGCCTCAGGTTTATGACCGCACCGTAGTAACAAAGCACTTAACTCCATTTGCCTCGTGTTTGTCTAAATCTGGATGTCCAAGATCATTAACTAACGGCTGAGTGACTTCACAATTTAAGGCACTAGAGGCAACAAAAGAACACCATCCCTCATTTAGGAAGGTGTGGTGGATAGTGATGAGTCAGACATCCTTGCTGCAGGGACTTTGTCTGCTGTGTGTCATCAACCGGTGCAACCACTCAACAGCAGAGGGACACATTTGTCTGTCCACAGGGCTGCGTCACTGCTCTTTCCTGCGGCAAAGTTAAGCATGTTTGCTTGGTATGGAGCCACTGAGCCCTGCTCACTGCCAGCGTTTCTTCACCTGCAGGTGGATCAGATACACACACATATCACATTTCGTATTGTTTGCTCATATTTGTATCAATTACCATTCATCCATTTCCTGAAGTTGTTTGTTGAATTGCTGATGTGTATCTCAACTGCTGGATGTTCCAGTTGGTGTTTTACTGTTGGTGACAAAAGCCCGTTCACTGTACCTGTATGACTGCAGGGACAGAGACCTGTGACTGTGAGTGGTCCTGCTCTGCAGTCATGGTCCGATGAGTGGTCGCCCTGTGGCTAAAAGGAAAAAGACAGCAGACACTCATACACATATGGTGTTTGAAAGTAACTAGTTACATGTAACAGTATGTTGTTTAATTACAGAATAAATGTATTGTAATTAGTTACAGTTACTAAAAAAATATAGTTGAATCACAATTACACACAGTTGATGAGAGTTACATCGAAAGATATTCTTTTCAGTTAAAAAAAAAAAAAAATTGTATGTAGAATATAACATTATTCTGGAAAAAATATATATATAAATATAATAATTATAAATGAATAAATAAATAATAATAAAAACTTCAATTCATACATAAATACAACACAAAGTGCTGAACATAAAAAATAATTAAAACATTTTTGATAGAGAAGAAAGATGATAAAACATATAATAGAATAATAACAATAATAAACAAATAGAATATTAAGTAAAATTCTGTTAAAACTAGAGGCTAAGATAAGATAAAATGTCTTCCCTTGGCATATTTTCAGACAACTCAGGTCAGCAAAGCCAAATTTGACTACAGCATTTCTGCGTGTATGTCTGCAAGACTTGCTTTAACGCTCAGTTTACAACATTTGTTAGAAAAAGAGTAATATATATATACTTTATTTAACCAAGTAAGAGGCTCATTGGGATTAAAAATCTCTTTTTCAAGAGCGACATGGCCAAGAGGGCAGCACAAACATTGCCACAACGATAACACAAGCAGACAAGTATGACTGTCACACACCACAAATGAGCAAGTACAGCATCCATTTAAAAATCAACACAAAGGAACAGTTAAATACATAAATGTACAATTTTCTAAAAAACTTTCATCGCAAATTTGAGCAGCAGTCACACTGACCGAGCATGCTACTTTCTCGACCCTTTATAATTGACTTAAATTCCCCCATTTTAATCAGTTCAGACAATTTCAGGTCTTTCTGTAAATTATTCCAGGAACAAGGGGCTACATATTTAAAAGCTTTTTTATCTAGTTCAGTTTGAACCTTGGGGCTCAGCACCAGTAATCAAATGTACTAAGTTACATTACTTTGATGAATTAATGAAATTATTGCATTTTTAATAGGATAACTGGTAGTGAGCTGCAGTTCTCTGGGTGAGAATGTCTTGTTGATGCCAGAGGTCAGAGGAGAATGGTCAGACTGGTTCAAGATGATAGAAAGGCAACAGGAACTCAAATAACCACTGGTCACAACCAAGGTGTGCAGAAGACCATCTCTGAATGAACAACACGTCCAACCTTGAAGCAGATGGGCTACAGCAGCAGAAGACCACACCAGGTGCCACTCCTGTCAGCTAACAACAGGAAACTGAGGCTACAATTCACACAGGCTCACCAAAACTGTACAATAGAAGATTGGAAAAACGTTGCCTGGTCTGATGAGTCTGGATTTCTGCTGCCACATTCAGATGGTAGAGTCAGAATTTGGTGTAAACAAGATGAAAGCATGGATCCATCCTGCTTTGTATCAGCGGTTCAGGCTGGTGGTGGTGGTGTCATGGTGTGGGGGAGATTTTCTTAGTACCAACTGAGCATGGTTTAAACACCACAGCCTACCTGAGTATTGTTGCTGACCGTGTCCATCCCTTTATGACCACAGTGTACCCATCTTCTGATGGCTACTTCCAGCAGGATAACGCTCCATGTCACAAAGCTCAAATCATCTCAAACTGGTTTCTTGAGCATGACAATGAGTTCACTGTACTCCAATGGCCTCCACAGTCACCAGATCTCAGTCCAATAGAGCACCTTTGGTCAACAGTTAACAGTTTAAAAGTGAAAACAAATTAAAAAACAAAAACAAATCCTTACCTTAGCCAGATAGCTTGCATACGTATTTTTGAGATGAGAAATGAGGCAGTCACCATCTGCACTCTCTTCAGTGTCTTGTGGCTAGATGATAACCTGCTGTATTCAAAAAGGCGGGCTAAGACAGGAAGTGCTCCTCAATTAAAACCTACGTGATGACATTAGTATGGATTCACTCAATTTTCTCTCCATTTAAAATTAAATAGACGCAATGCACATGTTTTATTTAACTATAATAAGTGGATTTTATTCCAAACATTTTTATTTGATATTTGCTTAAATAATAGCTACAAAATCAAGGACACAAATTTATTGAATAAATTTTACATAATGCATTAATGCTGAGCTATCGGTCTGTTAGACCCTCATCAGAACATAAGTGTGCATATGTATGCTCTGATGATGAAGGCATAGATGTAAAGGTACGGAAATCTTTTTCTTCCTAATGCATTGTTTAAAATCTACATGACCACAGAATCATTTGATACAGTGCAACTGTGTGATGCTATCATGTCAATATGAACCAAAATCTCAAAGGACAGTTTCCAGCAGCTTGTTGAACATTTGCCAGAATGAATTAAGGCAGCTCTTACTGCAGAAGGGGGTCCAACCCAGTACTAGCAAGGTGTACCTAATAAAGTGGCCAGTGAGTGTATATAATATATATAAATGTGTATGTGTGTGTATATTTTAAATCCAAGCTGTAACTTTCACTGACATCAGTAGCTATGATGTGTAAAAGGTACAGTTCTCGCTCGTACTACACACATGCGTCAAAACAGGGTAAAATTGGCCAACTGATACCATCGTGGACACTTTCAGGGAACTCAGCTGGGAGCTCTCAGAAATATTTTGCAACAGGCTGAGGAAGTTGTGACACTCTTTGTTCCAACTAAGCTCCTCCTTCCTCCTCACCTGGAAAAAACCGCAGCATGCTTCGTTTCATCCTGTTTTCACGTGTCCTCAGTGTCACATTACAGCTCTGTTTTTTTTACAAGGCACCTGTACGCTGTGTTCTTTTGTATGCCACTGTATGTCAGTGTGGCTGCGTCAGTTCATATAAGGCTGGTATTTTACACATACAGGCTGTTAAAGTGTATTTAACGACATTTCCGTGTTTAATCTATTGTTATTATTGTCGTACAAAATGTCCTCTACGCGTTCATTAACGCAACGCCGTGAAACTTTGGTTATTTTGCGTGTATTGCTCAACCGCCTTCACTTCTTGTCAACTTTTTCTCCATGAAAAGTTTGTTTGCAAACAAAAGACAGCCACGTGGAGAACGAGAGGCTCTCGGGAAGTGGAGTTTTCTCATTGGCGCTAACAGTAAGCGGCGGCAGCTGATGGAACTCAACTACCCATGATGCACCGGAAGCACCAGCTGAGTGGGCGCAGTGGGCCGGAGTTTTTTCCTTTTTTTTTTTTTTTCGGCTGACAAGTATATATGGCTTCAGTGTTTACTGTTAGCTAGTTAGAGCTCTTTGTTTTTGTCATCACCTCAAAGTCAAAATGTCCCGGCTGTGTAACAGCCTACTTTGTTTGCCATAAGTTATTCGAGTGGCAGATATTATAACAGATATTGATAAACGGTTTCAGGATACAGATTTATTTGCCTCCATACTTTTTTTTTTTTTTCATTATTTTGTTTTGTCCACTTGAAACTGGAGAGGAAGCTTCATCTGGAAACGTCTGCGTGAGGTAATAACTTTTATCTATAACTAAAGACGTTGTTAAATAAGTTATAAGCCCTGAATTTAGACATATAACTTTATATTTCTTTAAATTTGTCTCACTATGTGGAGTTAAGCTAAGCTAAGCTAAGCTAACGTGTTTTTAGTGTGTTGTCAGGGGCTAACGGTCGGCACGAGGCAAGTCTCCTTTGTCCATGTTACCAGAGCACAGTGTTTTCTGCCTGTATAATTATCTGGCGATACATGTGCATTAATATATTCTACACGAGTGTAATAAATACTTAAACACAGGGAAATAATGCCACAGTCCAAGGCTTGAATGTTTAAAATATCAGCAAGAAAAAAATAACATATTGGATGCATTATTTTCTTAAAAAGCTCTGTCAAATTGCTTTATTTTACATGAATATCCGCAAAAAGAGATATATATTTAAAAGAAATCTGCTTTATTTCATGTTATGTCATTTGTTTTGTTTTTTTAATTGCTTTATTTTACCCCTCCTCAGAGAATATTAGTCACAAAGTAAAGATTTCATGCGTCAGACACCTCTGGCTAAACCTGTCCTCTCTTCTAAATGACTTCAAGGAGGTGCTGCTGCATGCAAATAACACACGTGAATAAGGTTGAGTCTGCCCAGGCTGTAGCCACAGTTAAAAATAACCAGAGATAAATGACCTCACAGGAGGGAAGGCCACACTTGCTGCCAACTTTAACACAAGCAGTATGGCTATAGATAAGAGAGTTTAATGTTTTGAGGAAATATCTATAAGAGCTTGAGAGCTGTCTGACCTAATTAGACTCATCCACACAGTCTTAGTGGATGTGAAGAGATTCATGGGACACATAAGTTGTTTGCTGTAAGTAGATAATTGTGTAAAACACTATAGGTTTACCTAAAGAAGAACATATGATTCAAGGTTATCAGTAGCTCTGACTTTGCACTTGTTGCTCAAACAGTGATTATGTGGTGCCTGATAGCATCCCTGCCCCCACTGTCTTTCAAAACAAACCTGACTCAAATGAAGGTTGGCCTTCCTACCGTTGCTCAACCTCCCTCCCGCCTCTGTCTCTTTGTCATCATCTCATGCAGCTCATTGTGCTGCAGGGCACAACTGTTTCGCAGTAGTGATGATGAGCTAGAGGAACTGTCACGGAGATTTGTGTACACCTCAGATGTTTAATTCCTGGAAACTACTGTTCTTTAAGTGGTATTTTTGGTGTTTTCAACCTGGACCCTACTCTCCCATGTTTTAGTGTCTGACTAATGGGAACAACTTCAACTTTTGAAACTGGTCTAGAAATGAGCGAGAGTGCTGCAACCGACAGTCGCAAAAGCAGGCTGCAGTGTAACATTAATGGCTAATTGTGCACCATCAGTTTACATTCACTTAAAGTGCATATTTTTGCCACTGACAGGCTCAGGTTGATATTATAAGTATCTGACAACATCATGGAAAGCATCCCTACAGAGATAGACCTATTTGTTGAAGAGAAAGACCCTTTTTGTTTAACCAGAAACAGCGTTGAAATTGCTATTGCCAATCCACCAGACTCCATTTAAATAGACAATAATTTTATTATCTTAAAACACACTTTATTTAAAGTCAACAGACACAAAATAAAACCCACAAAAGCAGTCTTGATTTGTCTTTCCACTGTTGCAACAATCAGCAACTCTGGTTTGGTTGAAATAAACCCTTAATTTTCACAGTTGGATATGAAAGTACGCTGACTCTATACACACCGAAACTACTGTTTATCTAAATGGAGTCTGGTCGGTTTGCAGATAGCAATTTCAGGGCTGTTTCTGGATGATCAAAAAAGGTCTTACTCTCTTTTAAAAAGGTCTTTCTCTGTAGGGATCCTTCCCATAATGTTGTCAGACACACCAAGCCTGTCAGTGGCAAAAACAACTTCTTAGTGGATGTAAAATGCGGGTGCACAAATGCCCCAAGTGGCTACATTGCAAACTGTTTTACTGCTGCCAGCTGCAGTGCTCTCTGCTCAACTGGACCAGTTTAAAAAAAAAAAACGTTGGCTCCATTTGTCATTCAGACACAAGTACATGGGAAAACAGGGTCCAGGTTGAAAATACCGAAGTCACCCTTTAAACTGTGATGCAAGATGTTTTAGCACTACCCCATGGGCTTAAGAAAATCTTTTGCGAGACTCACATGTTTTTCCTACACATGCTTTGTGGCTCTGCTCTGCGAGTGTTTTGTTTGCCCATGATGAATGTTTTCAATTTGCACTGCAGCGAGCCAATTAGATTGCTAAAATGAATTCATAAACTGGCTATCCCCTCCGACCACATCTGATAGGATGGCGTGATAACAGTGATGTTTAATGGAAACATGCTTTTCCTTTTTTGTAGTAATATTGTTCTGGCTGCTCTCTATTCTTAGGTCATCCTAAAGTTTAGAGAAGGTCTACGTTGAAGGTGGCAGCCATGGTGTTGATTCTGGGCAGAAGGATGAACAGAGAGGACTCTGGGATCAGAGACTCACCAGCTGTCAAACGCAAGGTGCCGTGAAACCCTTTCTATCTTGCAACCTTTGTCTTAACTAATTAAAGTCACACATTGTTTAAATCTTTATACATGTTTTTTCCTTCTTAGGTGTTTGAGGTTGACTCCAAAACTTTAGCCAGCCAGGATGTCTTGGACTTCTGTTCTGGCTCCTCCCACTCAGAGGGCATCCTGCAGGTATTCAATGAGTTTCGCGACTGCCGCCTGTTCACCGATGTTGTCATCAGCGTGCAGGGCCGCGAGTTCCCCTGCCATCGCGCTGTGCTTTCTGCCTGCTCCTCTTACTTCAGAGCCATGTTCTGCAACGATCACCGCGAGAGCCGCGAGATGCTGGTGGAGATCAACGGCATCCTGGCTGAGGCGATGGACTCCTTCCTCACCTACGTTTACACCGGCCGCGCCAAGATCACCACAGAGAATGTCCAGTTCCTCTTTGAGACCTCCAGCCTCTTCCAGATCTACACACTGCGTGACGCCTGCGCCAAGTTCCTGGAGGACCAGCTGGACCCTTGCAACTGCCTGGGCATCCAGCGCTTCGCAGATGCCCATAGCCTGAAGCAGTTAGCCAGCCGCTGCCGCAGTTACGCCCTGGCCAACTTCTCAGAAGTGGCTCAGCATGAGGAGTTCCTCGACCTACGCATTGAAGAGCTGGAAGAGTACACTGGCAGCGATGAGCTGTCTGTTGGTAAGGAGGAGGTGGTGTTTGAGGCGGTGATGAGATGGGTGTACCACAGCGTGGAGCACAGAAGGCCCATGCTGAAGGACCTGCTGCACCATGTGCGCCTGCCCCTTCTGCACCCTAACTACTTTGTCCAGACAGTGGAGGGAGACCAGCTCATCCAGAATGCTCCAGAGTGCTATCAGCTTCTCCACGAGGCCAGGCGCTACCACGTACTTGGAAATGAAATGATGTCACCCAGAACTCGTCCTCGCAGGTAATTAAAATGTGGACCGACAAGTTATGAGGAAGGCGGCAGATAATAGAGATGTTTTTTTGGAAAGGAGACAGACGCAGATACATAAATCCATCTGTCCTGTCATCGCATTTTTGACTCATGGAAGTAGTATGACTTGTTAGTTTAATTAAATTCCTCCACACGCTTTGGTGCAATTATGAGTGTTGAATGACATATCTTTACCTAGTCATGCGCCTTTTTTTTTTTAAAGAAAAGGATTTTGTCAGATTTTCTGACAGCTGTTATGTCTTGTTTGGTTAAAACACCTCTTACACTGTGATGACACAGGTCAGAGTGAGATAAGCAAACATGTATTTTTAAGCACTTAGTCGATCTTTTATCCAACATTGTATAGCTAGAGGTTACGACTTGCTCATGAACTTGGTGCACCCGGCAGTGTTGTTGTTTTGTGAGTGTGCGTGTGAGTTTGTGCAAGAGAGAAAGAGAGACAGGGAGTGTTATTGTACTGAACAGACAAGTGTGTCATTGACTGAGCAGTGTTTTGTAGCCCTATTTTGGAATGGAAATGATAATGAGGTAGGCAGGGCAAACGCAGACTGGTTGGCTGGAAGGAAACAAAATGATGTGATGCAAGAAACGGCAATCGTGAAATGTTGAGTCTTGTTGTCATACCAGTGGGATAACTCACCTTGCTAATGTGTTCAGGTTCAGGGTGTCTGCGCCTGTTCACTTTTTACCTATTTACCAAATGTTTCTGGTGTTTTTTTGTTCAAAGAGTGTCCAGTTGGATGTTAGTGTATTGTTTGAAAAGTTGGCGTTGGCTGAAACTGTATGAACGAGAGACAAACCGGACCATATGGTAGCCTGCTTTCCAACGAACAAAAGTACAGCTGGCTTTGTGTGTTAGACAACTGACAACAGTGCCAGTTGTCGGTTATTAAGGCTGTGTGACGTGTGTATCAGGTGTATTGTGTCAGTATCCAGGCAGATCTGTTCAAATCAGCAAGCCAATCAGGCAGTTAGCCCGCGCACTGTCAGCTTTGTTTGCCCCGAGGGCCAAATCTGCTCCTGCTCAAAACAGATGCCTGCTTCTCCCCTTTCTGTGTCTTTTAGAAAGCCTCTAGAATTTAATTAATCATAAGCACACACACATTGCGTGTTCAAACACACATAATGCTAAAACGCTCCTGGGCTTGACTGTCTGGTAGATTAATTCAATCACGTGAAACATCCTTAATCTTTCACCAGCACCTGACCTATATCACATGAGTAAACAAAGAAATGTGGGGGAAAGTGCAAAGAATCATACTATTGTGCCACATGTGTGCTTACAGTGGTACCCTGGCATTTTTTGAATGCAGATAAACCACTGGTAGTCTTCATCCGGCATCAGTATTTTAGAATAGTACAATAGGAAAAGCTGTGGTTAATTAACTCCCCCAAGGAAATGTGGTCATAACCACGGCATGTGTTGAACAGCCAAAGAGGAAAGCTTTGTGATCATGGAAATTCAGCTCAAGTCTAGCCTTAAGTGTGTTTTTGTTGCATTGATTGATACCTTCATTGTGAATTGAACTTTGCCTTTAAGATAAGTGAAGGTGTTCCCGAGGAAACCACCACTCTGTTCCTGCCCCAGCACAAGTTTCTGCCTTCTGTAATTAGAAATCTTTCCAAGTGTTGACATGTATGTTTACATGTCTTCATAACCTTTGTATAGACCTACAGATATACTGTGTTTTAATAACATACCATGTCTGTAATCTTTATGTTCTTGCCGGGAGCCTTTAATTCCAACATGCTTCTCACGTGTTTGTGTTTTTATGATAGCTCCAGCTGTGTTGCCATATCCCCTCCATCTCAACATTTTTTCATTGTCTTGTCTGTACAGGTCGACTGGCTACTCTGAGGTGATTGTGGTGGTGGGGGGTTGTGAGAGAGTGGGGGGCTTCAACCTGCCCTACACTGAATGCTATGATCCAGTCACAGGAGAGTGGAAATCACTGGCCAAACTACCTGAGTTCACCAAGTCAGAGTACGCTGTCTGCGCCCTCCGCAACGACATTCTGGTGTCAGGTAAGACTCTGCTACATTTGTTACACACCATTCAAACAGCAATGCAATGCAGTTTTTTATTAAAGAGGAGCTGTTATGGACATTTTCTGGTTCATAGTTGTATTTATGGTTTCTGCTTGTTTACATGCTTTAATGTTAAAAAACACTTTAGTTTCCTCATCATGTCTTTGCTGGAACACCTGTATTCACCCTCTGTCTGAAATGCTCCATTTTAGCGCCTGCCTCTTTAAGTCCCCCTCTTGAAAAAGCCCAGTCTGCTCTGATTGCTTGGCATTTCCGAGTCTTCCGTGTCTCAACATCTCTGCACCATCAATGACTGTGACGGTGAATAGCGGCACTTTCTATCATGAGAAATCACCAGTAAAAGCTTTTAAACCAAAATCTTCACAACCGGGCGTCTTCCAGCAGGAATATGATCTGAAATCGGGGAGAAAGTAAAAACATTAGCAACCCAGATTACATGTTTCCCTGATGCTAGCATGTAGCGTCATGTAAAAGTGAAGGCTACTTAATGTAAACGCTTGCAGTATGAGCGATGCAGAATTTAAATCTAAATTTTAAAACATCTGTCCAAAGTGTCACTGTTATCTTAGCATGTTGTCTTTTATTTCAGCTATTAAGAAATCAATCAACAACTTATACTTTTATTCTATTACAAGAAATCCATGTTGGCTAATGGAAATTCAAAATGGCTAGGAACTTTTAAAGCTTAAGTCAGCTTCAAGCCTTGGTACTAATACTGCAACACCAACTTTTAGGGCAGGACATTCTATTGTTATTATATTGATATTGTTAGATGAGACTAGTGGTTGTCTTAGATTTAGCAAATGTTGTAAGTGTTGTTATTTCCTGGTTTTTAAAGGCTCCACTACAGTAAAGTAAACTGGTCATTCTATTATTTGGCTTTACTCTTGCCTTTATTGGCCCCAAGTCATGATATCTATGTTACTTATGATTATTTATCAAAAATCTCTTGTGTAAATACTTTGTAAAAGCACTGATAGTCAAATCTACAATATTTTTGCAGTATTGATATCAAGATATTTAGTTAAAAATACAGTGATATTTGATTTTGTCTGTGTCGCCCAGCCCTACTGACTTTATAAATGGTCAGATTCAGTGTGGTTTTAGTTGTTACAAAGTCCACTTTCTCTTGATAATAGTAAGATTGTGCCATACCCAAAAAGAAAAATTCATTAGTACACCCTTAAGGAACATGGTCAGTGTCTTTTTCTTTGCTTGCCAGCGAATCCCCCAGTGGAGTGGCAGGAAAGGCCATGATGACTGTTGGCCCCGTGTTATTTTTACAGCGACAGCCTGTTTGAGTTGAAGGAAAATATGAGAGTAACATCTGGATGCACGCTCCAGGCTTAGTGCTGAGAGAGGCCTTCATTGGCCAGCTCAGTCCCTCGCTCTTCCTATTGGCCAATCAGCAAGGTCACCACCTTTTGCATCGGTTCAGCAGCTTTCTAGGATCTTCTGAATACAATGATCCAACGTCCCTTTTTGTATTTCGACCGCACCAACAGGTCAGGATGTGATTAGCTGGGAAGAAACCTGAATTTGAGATGTTATATTTCTCATTGCTTCCTGGCAAGGCTGCTACATTTTCAAAACTTAAGATAGGCCAAGTGTGGCGTAAGCCTCCCTAGGCCAAAAAAAAAAGAGATCTAGATTAAACAAGACATTACATCTTTCATCTGAACTGATGAGGTAGTTTCTAAAACCAAACATTGTATAAACATGTGCTGTGTACAAGATGCAGCTCTGTGGGGTTGTTTCATTTAGGGCATGGAGGTCGAGAGTTTTTCCTTCCTTTTCAGTAAAATTGTTTCCAGGAATATGCACGGACACAAGTTCAAATGTGCCTGCTGGGAATGCTCATGCTTATACATGCTTCACACGAGCTCCAAAACATTACTGGACGAAAACAGCAGTTAAAAGATACTGAGGAGAGAAAAAAGGGGAGAAGGAGATACAGAGAAAAAAAAAAGAAGGTTCTCCCCTTCAGCAAAGAGTGTGCAGTGTTTTGCTTTTTTAACGCTCTCACTGTGCCAAGTCCTCACGTGTTCGCTATCAATCTACCCTCAAGCGCTGCCTGGAAAAGTCAACACACCCCTCCCCCCTGTCTCTATCTCTCACACACATATATACGTACTACTCCTTTAGGGCATATTGCGATGTTCTTTGCCCCAGTTTCTTTTTTTGTAGCCCCATCTGCCTTAATTAATCCCCTTTTCTCAACTTCATTTTTATCCTCTCAATTACATTCCCACACATACCTCCACTCTGTCTGTCTGTCTGTCTCCGCACACTGGGAACTGGTGCAAATACCTTGGAGGGCCTCCAGTCTCTAGCACAGCTGCAGTTAGCTGCGGTCTTAAATAGGATGTAGCTCAATTGAGCCTCTAAGGACAGAGACAGGGACAGGGACAGCGACTCTGGCCACCACCACTGACTTTCTTACATCCATAGCATTGTAATCAGCCTCTCAGATCCACAGAGAGCATTCTTACTTAACAAAGAAATGACGTCAGGAGGACTTCAGATTAGATCTTATTATGATCTGATCTCACAAGATAAATCACGACTAGTTTAAATATGACAACAACAAATAAATGTCTCTCTACTACACATTTGGACCGTGTCTTACTTTGAGCAGCAAAACATGTGCGCTTGCCTCACGCATTACAGAGAGGGCACGTCATAGTCACAAGTAGCCTGACTTCTCTAGTTGCCTCCTCAGAAGACAGGAATGCTATAACATACTGAGCTAGATCATTTGCATTTAGCAATGACACTGTAACTGTAAGATATGCAAAACTCTCAGAAAGCTGTCACAAATCATATTATTGGGGCCTCCCAAAGACACTGCCTCTAGCTCCTCAAGAACAGTGATTAGCAGCAGTGGTCCCCCTCCACTCCAACGCCCCCCACCCACACGTCTGAGCAAGTAGGACTGAAGTTTTTGAGAAAGACCGCCTTTTGACAATTGTAGTTCTTTTAACTAGCTTTCTAGGTTTGTGAGGCTTCCTTTGAAGTGGCTCGTCCTCCTTCAACGTGTTTCCTTCATGCAAATCTTTAAAAACAGAGGCCTGAGGCAGGGCAGCAGACTGTCTGGCTCTTTCACTATCCAGCAGATTATCAAGCAGACACATGCTGCAACTAACTTCCTTCCCCTGTCTCCTTTTGTCTGTGTGCTACGGTGTAATTTAAAATGACAGGACACTAATTACTTTATATTACCTGTGTATGGCCACTGCTTTATTGGAATACATGACCTTTCAAGGAGGTTTTTTTTATTGTTAGGATGATATGCATGCCTGCCCACCTGTCGGTCAGCTAGCTTACCATACAGAGAAAACTCCTTTGTTTGCATGTGAATACAGAGGAGGCCCAGACACCTTTGTTTACACTGGCAGGCATTCTTTATACCTTTATTATTGCTCCATAACCACCCACATGTTCACTATACAAAGAAAACACCCAATGACAGTTTGCAGACACCACCACAACAACTTGAGAAATTGTTGTATTCTAGTTTCAGGAGATTATCGTGTATTAATTCCTGTTGTTAGGAAGGAAGCTGCTTTCCTCTGAAGGGAGACGTGTGATTCGAAGGCGGGAGTGTTTATATTCATTTCCATAATCTGTATTTTACTAACCGATATCACCTCCATGTGACCAGTTTAAGTCCCAGTGTGAAATAACACAGATTGTCACTGACTGTTTATGTGCTTGAGTCTTGTTGGTATCCATGCGACACCAGTGCTTCAAGATATACTTCTCCTGAACTTATTGTTGGATAGAGGCCAGCAGTATTGCTGCAGTACCACTACTGCTGCTACTACTCCATGTAATAGCAGAGCAGAGGTCACAAAACTCAGCTTGTTTTTCAAATGGCTTTCCGATAATGTTACATTTGCCCTCTTCAACTTGAATTTGACACAGTTTTGTTAGGTTTTGATTGGGTTGACTTACATGTCATTACTTCTTTGCTCTCAATACTAAAAAGTTAGCCTGTTCTGCTCATTGTACTTTTGAAAGATCAGTTTGGAGTCTATGGAGAACAAGCAGACAGGTGTGTGTGTGTGTGTGTGTGTGTGTGTGTGTGTGTGTGTGTGTGTGTGTGTGTGTGTGTGTGTGTGTGTGTGTGTGTGTGTGGTGGAGTGGTGATGGGGCTGTTGAGAGGGAGGGAGGGCGCCATGTCAGGGCTTGTTAGAAAATGTGTCTTGGTCACACTGTAGCCTGGTCGGGTGCCTGTTATTATTCTCTGCACCTTCTTAAAGCACATGTTTGCCCAGAGACAACAAAAGAGGGTGTCAGCCATACTGCTGCTCTGTTAGCTGCAAAAAAATCCTCATTATAATATGTTTGCCTTTAAAAAGAACTGTTTAAAAAGAACTGCTGATTATTCACCACCTGTGCATACATAATGAAACATGATACTGTGCTTGTGTGTTTCTTTAAATAGCCAAGCTGCTATATGTTTGGCTGTGTGTGTGTGAGGAAACCTTTTATTTGCTAGGTGAACCCTGGAGACCCAGCTCAGGTCAAAGTCAGATAAGACACTTATAACTCTGCCGCAGTCAGGAGATAAGGCATTACTTTGACATAAACACACCACCCAAAGCTGGCTGTTCACCAAGAGCTGCTCCGGCTTATTTATGAGCTTCTCATTTGTATCAGATCAACTTCATTAGAAATGATAGCAATAACAAGTTGTGTAATGCTAAAGGCACTGTACACAAAGTTGTCTTAAAGGAATGCATCACTCCCTAAATGATAATTTGTATATCAGTTGTTCACCCCATGATACATTGAATTTGTGAAGAAAATGTTGTGTTTCTTGCATGCCTCCACGGTAAACGAAGAATCCAAAAATTGAGAAAATTGTTGATGAATTGAAGTCATAGGGGGCCGTGTTAAACAACAGCAAAACTACATCAAGTTTACAAACTCTCACACAACTGGTGCAGTGTAATCCAAGTGTCATCTATCCAGATGAATGCTCAGTACTTCCTAAACGCATGCATTTGCATAGTCTTAGGCACAGACGAGTGGAGGCATGCCATAAAGACAAAGTTGTCTTCGCAAATCCACTGTAACACAATGTGAGCGTTTGATACAAATAATCATTTGGGGGGTGAAATGTTGCTTTAAATCTTGTCTTAAATATTAACTGTTGTCCGGCATGTTTGTCCCTTGGTGTTTTTTAGGTGGCCGCATCAACAGCAGGGACGTGTGGATGTATAACTCCCAGCTCAACCTGTGGATCCGAGTGGCTTCTCTCAACAAAGGCCGCTGGAGACACAAGATGGGCGTCCTACTGGGCAAGGTAAGAAGGATTGGAGCCTCAAGCTGGAGTCATGCAACTGCATCAGGGTGCATAGTTACCCCACTGTGGATGCCTCTGATGTAGAAGTTGATTTATAGTTCGGTGTCAGATTTCACTCGGTCATAGCACCCTCACAGCTCTGGATAGCTGTGTCTCACATGATCAGGCCCTCTTGTATACCCCAAAGTTATGATATGGAGTGACTATGGAGCCTTAATCGCTGAAAGGAAAAGGTTGTCTGCAAACTGGTTTAACTAGATCACAAAATATTAGAATGAGGAGCAGAAATCCCAAACTTACACAAGCTGGTGAGGCATCTTAGGGCCACCAAAGTCCCGACATACACTTATATTTTTAACAAGTGACATCACAGTAACTACAGTGCAGCTACAGAGGCTACATGCAAGGCTCTGTAGCTACAGCGTAACCCTGTAAAACACAAGGAACCAGGAAAATCATATGTGCTTACAGAAATTTAAGTCATGAGTGCTTCAGCGGAATAAGACAACGTCTTCATTACCTGTTGATTTTTCCGAGGTAAAGTAACAAGGAAGCGGACATTTACGTAGTGAGGAAATTCTGAGGAATCACCTGTCGCAATCACGTCTCAGCCCACTGTTACACATTCTTTCTTACCTGCAGACTTGAAGGAATTTTTTAAACACACCAAGGGCTTTGCATACTTAGTGTTGATTGACAGTGAATATCTAGTCTTAATGTAGATGTAAGTGACTCATTAGCTGCAGTAACACTGAGGAATTCCAGTCCCATTCAACTGTTGCCTGCTTACTGCTTATTATTGATCCCAGTCTATATGGGCACCATGTGACAAGGAGCAATAATCATTTTAGTGTATGACACATCCGTTTGTTGCTCCAGGGTTTGTAAACGACCGGTGCCAGCTGGTCTAACGCATCCTGGATACGTACAAGCAGATTCAACAGAGAGAAGGAAGTTTGCCTTCATTTAAAACCGTCATATAAACAAGTTCCTTAGTAACTGGAACAGTGCAGCTGTTTCACTTAGAACATACCCCACACATGGAAAATACAGCATCACTTGTAGTTTGTTCCTACAAGTCCCCTGTGCAAATGTCATGCCCTTGTTGGTTTGATTGTTTATCTACAGATTAGTATTGTGAAAGAGAATTGCCGAAAAACCCTTCAGGGGCTTACAAAGTGGCATTCTATGGGCAGCATACGACAGGAAACAACTATAGCTACACCTCGTTGTCCGTCATTTGTCAGACTCATATGAACTCAGCCACCTATATATACTATATCTCAAGTGTCAGATTAAAAACAGAGACCTGACTCCACTGTGGTTGTGAAATATGAGTACATTTAATGTCTACATGTGAGCTGAACATTCATCCCTGATCAGTGCTTCTGCTCTCGAGCTGTTACTATTTACAGTCTCCAGCGCAAGGCCAGGTGGACATTCCTGTTTGAGGGCAGTGGGAGTTTAATGGACGTGTGCCAGCAACTCACACTTCCAAGTTAAGGAGTAGTCGGCTTGCCCGTATCATGTTCTATGTGTCTGTGCACAATCACATAAGCCTGGAGTGGCCATACATAGCTGCGAGAACCCCTGATAAGCGTGTAAACACACACACTGGGTTTGCATACATAGGCATGAGACAGCACACTTCCTCTGTAAATATACACAGTACTAGGCTGTTCATGTCCCTATGGCACACTGCGTACTGTTCACAAGAGGAAACTCTGTCATTAGATTAATAACTGTATTTCTAACCTGTAAAATGTTTGTAACCACATGTTGTTTTCGGAAATGCTCTTTAACTAGATAGTCAAGCATTTGCAGCAGCATTTGTGGTTAGAAAGAGCATCTTAATTCATAACAAATCACTTGTATGACAATGGCATGTTTCAAAACTGTTATTATCTGTTATTAGTGTTGCGTAAAGAAGAACGGCCGTTGACTGTCATGGTTGAAGTAGGCAGAGCATAAACAGACTCCCGTTAACACCACTCACAGACTCACGTGTGTGCTTTAGTCATCATGTGCACAAGCACGCACACTTGAATACACGCTTAAAGAACATGGACACAAGGACTAGTATTCTTGGAATGCTTTGGGCTAAAACAACGCTTTATTTACTTTGTCAGAATGGGTCCTGACTCAGAAGGGGGTCCTTGTCATCTGCAGCAAATCTGCAAACATACTTTTTTGTACTGGATTTTCCATGACTTGCAAAACAACACCCAAAACGCTCAGCTGCCTGGCCACAGAAACAACAAACACACATGCAGTGTTCGAACTACACAAAGGTCCTCCACAACAGTGAGGTAATCAGCTGGAGGGTCACACTCTGGCTATAAAAGTCAGTAATTAACTCCAAAGTGAGTCATGTATCATGTTACGGTGAAAACAAGATGGACCAAAATGGCTGTCGTTTAACTTGACTATAAAAGTTACAGAACATTAGGGCTTAAATTTGCTGATCAGCAGCTGACTAACGCTCGCATGCAAAAATGATTTGATGCTAAAATAAGACGACATGGCAGAAGTTTGCTCAGCACTACTAATGTGTATTTCCTTTACTTGCATCCAAAACCTGCAAATAATAAGTCATCCTAGCAAGGCATCACACACAACATATAAGAGGCAGTGCTCCTTTGTTGAACAACACATTCCTCTGAGATGTAAAATCCCAGGAGAGGCCCTTGTCTGCGACCACTTCCTGTATCTGTCACACACATGTGGTTTTGTCTCCTCCTCTGTCCTCCCTTCTCACATTTCTTCTCCTTTTTTCCCCCATAGAAATATTCTTTTTTGTAAATCACCTCATTGTGTGCTATCTCCTTATCTCTGATGCGTCTTTGTTTTATCATTTTTCCTCAGAACTCTGTTGTCCATCATAGTTATTCCATTTCATTTCCTCGTATCTTTTCACAGATTAGTCCAGGATGCTTTTTGTTATGTTTTCATTCCAGGCTGTATCTACCCTTTTATCAAACCACATACAGTATAGGATATATCTCTGTGTTTTTTTCCTCTGAATTCAGTTCCCCCTCCTCCTGAGTTTGCACCCAGTCATTTCCTCATTCTGTCTGTAATTTCCCCTTTTGATGTGCAGCTTATGCTCCAGCTGGAAGAATGGAGAAACAAAGCTGTGTGTCGTAAACAAGCCTGTATAACTAGCATGTATGCATGTATGCTTTCGTGCAAAGGCCTCAACACTGACTTCCACTAACTCACTATTCATCGATTTGCATATTCAGTTGACATTCAAGTATCTCCTTGTACACATGCACGCCCATTTTTGTGTAACTACACTTATGCAAACCGTCTATCTGTTCGCATAGTCCTTACCACAACCTAAAGTCTGAACTTCTAAATCTGGTTCTCACAGGGATATAAATACAATCACACACACACTTCTCATCTCAGTGTCCTGTATTCTGTGATGCCCTGTTGGACTGATCTTGTTTCCATAGAGTAGAAGCAAAAATAGGTCACCACTTGTTTTCCTCTCCCTGTTATGGCTGCACTTGGTGACGGCTGTTCTCATCTATCATGTTTCTCTCTTTCTTTCTTTCTCTCTTTGTGTCTCTGTCAGTCCGTCTTTATCCGTCTCTATACGTCTTTTTCCTCCTGGAGTCCTCAGCGTTTCTCTTGTGGTCACTACTTCTCACCTCCCTGCGTGTGGACAGTTAATCATTGAGCCATTGCCAGCGTCAGAACGCGGTCATAAAATCAGCTGTGAATGCGCTTGTTCGGTGGTTAGAGAGCGTGTCCTCAGAGAGTCATGAATCACGTTTGGCTTAGTGTTTATGTGATAGCCACATACCTCAAGTCGAGTCGGTATGGAGTGTGTGTAACCATCATCGAGCGAATGTGGAATGCGCCTATATTGATGCACTCACACTTTCACACTGTATCGAAACCATATGGGGTGTTTCATCGGATGACTGCAAAGTGAGGAGGGAAAGAAGAAAAGAGAGATGCAGAGCCCCCCAACCCCCACTCTTCAAACAAACTAGTGTCTGGATATCCTCAGTGGAGCATTAAAGGGTCAGTTCACCCAAATTGTACCATCTTTTGTCATTTACCATTAGTGTCCATATTACTCTGGGTAATCCACAGCCCTCGACAGTTTAAATATGGACTGTTCTTTTGCTCAACTGTTTTCAACAAGGCGGCTGTGTCGCAAACGCTCTCATTTTACAGCTAAACAGTACACTAAAATATGTCCCTAAAAATATTTGAGGTGAAAAATACAGATAATAACAGATTGATTTGTATTTGATCAGCGCTGCCTCGTTTGACAGTTTAACCATAGTTCATGAGAGGGGATTGACACAGTTGACTCTGCGTTAAGCCCAGTTGAGACCAAAGATTTGCAAGGAGACAAGTTGAAACATGCAACCACTTGCACTGCACCATTCTGCAACATTCTTAAAAACCTGGCGGTTCACACCAATGCAACTAGATGAGATGGTGTATCATCTCTATGCAACAACTCTCTACACCTCTGCTCTGTTTGCAGCTTTTCTGGCTTATTTTGTGGCTGAATATAATTTGTGGCTTCTTAAAATATGAATGAGGATAGCAATCGTGCGATAATGGCTTCAGCTGCATTTGTAGTAGTGATGAAACAGTGAACAACTCAAACAAAAAGAGCATCAGATGGACTGTATTCATAATAAATGCTGGGGGGGGGCATAAGCACATACACTTTACTTGATCAGCGAACTAGAAACAGGCAATGTGCTTTACGTTCTAAAATCAGCAGCAGGGGATTTGACCAGCGGAGTTGCAGGTGACTCCATCAGGCGGCTTGAGTCGAGCTCAGACAGCCACTTCACACTGCTGCAACTTTTCTCTGCAACGTTTCAAAACGGTTTCGCCTCTTTGTGACTCTTTGGTCTGAACTGGGCCTTAAAGACTCCTCGGGTACGGTCGTTTTTATTCAAGTGTGACGGATTCTTGCCTCAGGAGCTCTGAGAGGAGCCTGAGGAACATGATTTTCTTTCACAGATTGTCAGCCTCATGTGCTACTGTCTGGATATAGTGACAGTTAAAGCAAATAGGACTAAAAGTTGTTTTAATAGAAGTTATACTCCCTCCCCTTATTTCTCTTTTGTTTCTGTTGCATTTCCTTTGTAGCAACTATCTACCTGCATTTACCACTTGTTATCAGCTGTATCAACAGACAGAATTAGAATAAACACATTTTAGTTGGTCCACATAGTCTGTGAGTTCCAGTGTGGCAGCTGCCCCACACCAAATGCCAGCTGCATGTGCCTGTTGTTGAAATCACATGAATGTAGAAACACACAGATAACGTTACTCTGAAACCACCACCTGAGATGTCTGATATAGAGTGAACAAGTTCATGTAGGGCTTTTATCTCTGCATCGACTTGTCAGTTAAAAAAGGCGGCAGTGCTATCAATCAGCCCAGGTGGAGAATGCAAATATCCACGCTCCCCCTCCACTTCCGCCTTTTTGCTCCCCGTTTTTCCCTCCATCTTTCTTTGTCTCTTTGTCTCCCTCTTTTCTCTCCACCCTCCCTTTCCCTCTCCTCTGTACTTGTTTATGCTTGAGATTTTTTTGAAGAGACAGGAACAGCCCGAAGGTCTTCTGTTGCATAAGACCAGTCTGTTGATGAGCAGTGCTGTGCTCATAACCAGTAATGTATTATTGGCAGTTATTGAGGAAGTAGAAGTTAAGATATATCTCTACCTTTCATCAGCTTATTTTTTCCCATACCTCAGGCCCCACGCTCCACATTTTATTCTCATTTTGTTATTCTTTGCTGGCCAGTAGGGTAGTAGGCCAATGTATAACCACAAGGCACTTATTAGAGTGCATATCTTATGTCAACACAATTCTTCTGCTCGTATTGCCTTAGCTTCTAGCAAGTTTTATGCTTTTGTTATTGTTAGTGGCTCAGATTGAATTGTCTAGAAAATGGCATGGGACAGCATTCAATCAACCAACTTAGAAATCAAATCTGCCGGGTGATAATATTATTTTAAATGTGGTATATAATGAGAATTAACAGATTTTTAAGGTTAGAAAAAGCACTGGTGCCTGCAGGGATCCGGAGCATTGTTTACAGATGTAAGAGCAGCGAGCTGAGACAATGGTGCTCGTTCACAGTTGCAGTACGTCATCTTTCATCTGCACCTGATAGACTGGTTCGCTAAGTGCTGACGTACAAACTATTGTTCATACTCATGAACTAGTGACATGACAAACATCTCTCTTATGGTGAATTTGTGTCTGAGTACATGGTGTATGTGGATATATCGCAACAAAACACAACTCAATTTCCTTAACTCTCAGTTTCATAATCCTGCTCTGTATAAAAAGCATTTGGTGCATATCAGTTGTTCCAAAGTGGTAAAATCAACACCTCCTCTAATCCAAATATGTTTGTGTGTTTGCCCTCAGGTCTATGCTGTAGGTGGCTATGATGGGCAGAGCCGCCTGAGCAGTGTGGAGTGCTATGACTCCTTCTCCAACCGCTGGACAGAGGTGGCTCCGATGAAAGAGGCGGTCAGCTCTCCAGCTGTGGCCAGCTGTGCTGGCAAGCTCTTTGTCATTGGAGGAGGACCTGACGACGACACTTGTTCAGATAAGGTGGGAAAGAGATGTGTGCTCCTCTAACCTCACACTTAAGCAGATAACTAGTTTTCAGTGATTGCACCTTAGAGATACAACGGATGTGTAAACACAGTTTATAATGGGGTTTTTTCAGTGGGTTGTCTGAACAACAGGGGCGGTATGGTGGCGGTGCAGTGGTTAGCATTGTTGCCTCACAGCAAGAGGTTTCCTGGTTCAAACCAGGGGTAGTTGGGGGAGCCCTTCTGTGCAGAGTTTGCCTGTTCTCCCCGTGTCAGCGTGGGTTTTCTTGAGTACGCCAGCTTCCTCCCACAGTCCAAAGACATGCAGGTTAATTGGTGACTCTAAATTGGTCGTAGGTGTAAATGTGAGTGTGAATGGTTGTCTGTCTCTATGTGTCTGGCGATCTGTCCAGGGTGTACCCTGCCCTTTGCCCAATGTCAGCTGGAATAGGCTCCAGGATAAGCAGTTGGTGTCAATAAAGGTGTATTAAAACTAAGTTATGAAATGTAGTAGGAAAGAAATACCAAATGCATACAGTATGTGCTATTTCACAGATGACGACTACTGTCAACTGAAAGAACAAAGTAACCCAAGTCAACTGTTGCAGCCTATCCCTGAAAGATAAAACTTCCTTTAATAAAACAAAAGCTTCCTGAGTCACCAAGAACAAGACATCTTTAGCCTCGGGTTGTTTTATCTCCAGGTCAGTCTGGTTCATCCTGATTAAGGTAGTTTTACTGCTTTAATTGTATCCTGATCATCGTGTCCATGCCAGTTTTTAATCGTGCAGTATTTCAGGTTTAATTTCACATCAATGAGTCACTGATAGAAATGCATTTACATAATGAGATGACAGTGACATGCTGTGACATGACGCTGATGGAAGTCAGTAATGGAAGATATCAGGATAACAAGACAAACATTTTTAAACCCAAAGAAATAGACTCACTGATAATGAGGAACCAAGATAAAGATTTTAGAGTGAGTTTAAGGTAATGATAATTACAAGGGATTTCAAGATCAGATAATTTGTCATCTGTCAGGATGTGCCAACAGTGCCACCGTGTAACACTGTGTTTAGATAACCCCAGATATCAGGACCTGACAGACTGCCCTGGAACAGTTTCATTATGTTTTGCGTGACAGTTGCTGCTGGTAGTAAACAGGAAGAGAGTAAAATTCACAGGAGCCCAAACTTAGAAAATAGAAGCGTTTTTTTTCCTCCAAGGAAAAGCTCGTATGTTTGTTTATATCTATGCTGGCAAGAAAACAAGCGTCCACAGGCAAAGAGGCAGTCTGATAAGAGTTAACACAACATGGCTGACTATTTGTACTTGGCTCTACGTGGCTTAAAGGGACTAGAGTTCATGCTGGCTCCAGTTGTTTGAAGCTACTTATCTGTCGAGTCTCCTTATGGCGTCATTCACATTGATCCTAAAGCTCCTCGTCTGCTGGAGTGTGTTGTTAGCTGGCGTCAGAGACAACAGTGTTTGGAAGGAGGCTATTTTAAAGAGACGTGGGTGAGAGAATGCTTGGATTGTATGCGAAACCAGAGAGTCAAACTCAAGTCAGCCCACAGAACAGACAGCCAGTAAAACCACAGATATGTCAGTTTTTCAACTATTTCCCCACCACATGGAGTCTTTCTTCTTCTTTGTTTTACCACCATAAAACACAACTAACTGGATGTAACTGTATGTCACAGGTTCAGTGCTATGATCCTGAGACGGACTCGTGGTTGCTGCGGGCAAACATCCCAATCGCCAAGCGCTGTATCACAGCAGTGTCCCTCAACAACCTGATCTACGTGTGTGGTGGTCTCACCAAGTCCATATTCTGCTACGACCCGGCAGAGGACTACTGGATACATGTGGTTCACACCTTTAACAAACAGGTAAGAGGTTAAACGCAGATGCTGAGCACTCGAGGAACAAAATGTTTGACTTCAAGGATCCTCTGAAGCTGCAACCTCTAATTTCCGTCTGTCTCTTCCTGCAGGAGAGCTGCGGCATGTCAGTATGCAACGGGAAGATCTTCATCCTCGGCGGCAGAGGGGAAAACGGCGAAGCGACAGACACCATCCTGTGTTACGACCCATCAACAGGCATCATCACAGGCGTGGCAGCCATGCCGCGGCCGATCTCCTACCATGGCTGCGTCACCATCCACCGCTACAATGACAAGTACCACAGGCCCTGACCATAAACAAGCACGCAGACGCACACGCTAAAGAACTTAAACTCTTTGAACTTAAGTTTTTCAAGTTCACCCGATGCACAGCACAACAACACAATCACACACTTCTTTACCCACAGTGCCTTTGAGCTAATTTATTTTCTCACAGCATCATGTAGCAGAACTCATTGTGGTGCTGTGAATCTTTTGCTGTTGTGTACTAAAGTAAAGCCCGTCTGTGGAAACGTTCAGTGGTTGATAATGCTGATGACTTGTCTGTAACCTGAGCTGAAGTGGAGTCAGATTGACATGGCAGATGTGCCTCGCTTTAGTAGTAACTGCACAGGGTTGGGAAGAATTAAAGGAAACTGATAATGATAATGGGTTACATGTTGAATAGCCAAAAAAAACATTATTAAATCGTAAAAGGGGATTAATTCTTAACCTTAAGATCACAAATCTGTGTGAACATATTCTAAAATCAAGGTTCATTTTCTTATATTTTCACAAAGCTTTGAACCATATCCCATCATGTGACCCAAAACAATACTTACGTTTTTAAGAGACTGTTAGGCAACCAACAATAAAATAGGACCGGTAAAACAGGCTGCTCATGCACCGACCACAAAGGACGCAAAAGATCGTAATCACTCATCGGCATATTAAATTTCAAAGAATATGATGCTATTTCAAATAGCTGTAAAGCCTGTCTTTTTAAGATAGTTTGTTTGTTTTTCACTACAAAAAAAGAAATGTGTCTGTGATGCAATAAAAATATTGGTTTCTTAACAAAATGTAAGGTAAAGTGATTCCAGATTTCTCCGGTGCCATTTCAAGAGTTTAAAACATATTCTGATGATCACCAGGATATCGTGAATCACAGTGATTTTGGCCAGGATAATTGTGCCATGAAATTTATATCGTCCCCTGCCTGGACTTCAAGTTCAAGTTTATTGATGAAAGCCATGTACATGGTTGAAAACTCAATTAAAAGCTAAGTAAATAAACATAAGTTTGGAATAATTCACATATTTTTTCAAAGAAATTTTAACACGGTTTCGGTTTCTAAATAACAATGAGTAAATTGTCTGCTTCCCTAACTGCGTGTGACAGGGCTGAAACTGTAAACAATAATATTGAGTTTTCAGAATTGATTTTATTACAGTACTGATTATGAGCAGGTAATCAGTTGGACCGTCTGCCTCCCAACACTGTGCTTTTATTACTGTGCAAAGTCACCTCACCCTCAGATCTAGGTTGCTGATGAGCTGAAATAAACTCAGATAGTGCTGATGAACAAAAACAACGCCTTAAGGCAAAAATAGAAAAACAATGGCCACAATGATCTGCCTGCAGAAGAATACGAGTTTATTTCTGATTGACAGACGAGCGGCCAGGTCAGATTTTCAACCTTGTACTCACTGCACTCCATGCGGACATGTACATACAGTAGCACAGCAGCACAGTGCAGGTAAAGAGCATTAAAAAGTACTGTCCTCTGCTGTTTAACTCTTTTCCTTGATACTCAAAATGACCCGAAAAATGTGGTAAACAGTCAGCCAGCTGCTCTCCCACAGTATCAGTGGTCATAAGTACAAGTTGGTCTCACCCATTGACCCAGAGTAGAGCTAAGAGAAGAGATAAACAGCAGAGACTGTACAAAATATTGGAACATAGCCACTGTTAGCTTTGCCCTCTTTATTTCCTCTTTTTTCCTCACGCCCTCCACTTATCACCCAGTTCCACTTCCCATGTGCGCTTCCCCTTTTCCATCCTCCAGCTGTGTCATCACCTCACATTTTGATATCTCCTTTTAAGCTTTATTTTTGCTCCATTTTAATTATTATTAAACTCATTACTGACGTTTATTTTTTATTTTTTTAAGTTATACTTGTTTGTCTTTTTTTATAATTGGATGTTTACTGTATTATAAGTAGCTTCAGTGTGTCTGTTTCATATCGATGTTAGTTCATTGGTGTACTGGGCTCGTGGGTGGTTTTGTAGATGTGAGAAGCCTTTGTAGATCAAACTCGAAGACTGCTCTGAATAAGTGGTGTGCATGTTTGGTGTGTATGTACAGTATGTGACTTTTACGACTCGGTCTGGACGCGTCGGAGCCAAGGAGGTTTATCGGAGTTCTATAGTGTAAGCATCGCACGACTGCTAGCTTCTGTTCACGGAGGTTTTCACACTGATGATGGCACCTCTCACCTGTGCACTTACATGTAAAGATGTAACTCGGGGTAACCATAGATACCTCCAGGTGTGTATGTGTGTATGTGTGTTTACTGGTCTGCTATGATAGTGTGTGTAGCAGTGCTACACCTCTTATGGGGGGTTAAAGGGACAGTTCACCCCAAAATCAAAAATGCATATTTTCCCTCTTACCTGTAGTGCTGTTTATTAGTCTAGATTGTTTTGGTGTGAGTTGTCAAGTTTTGGAGATATTGGCCGCAGAGATGTCCGTTTTCTCTTGAATATAGTGGAACTAGATGGCACTTGACTTGTGGTGCTCAAAGCACCAAAAAAAAATACAATTGAAAAACTCACCTCAGCTTTCCAGCCTCTAGTCGCTGCTTCAGTTACGAGGTTAGCATAGCGCAATCTCTTGTGTTAAAATGCCTCCTGCATGGGATCCCCCCAAGGGACAGCTAGCTCTATGAGGAAAGTGCGCCTAGGAGCTATTTTCTTTCTACCGAACCTCACCCACCAACTGTATCACCGTGCAGGAGGAAGAATCCATCTGTTCATGGACGAGAGGTTCGCGTTTGTGACAGTGTGAGATGTAAACATTGATGGCATCCTCCTTTGCTGAGCTCTGATGTTAGCTAGCTCAGTGGTGCTAGGTAAAATAGCAGTAAAAGCACGCGTCCCTCTGTGTGATGATATGATTTGTATGTGTAGCTCAGAAGAAAGAAAATAGTTCCTACATGAAACTGCTCAAAACAAGGTCTGTGGATTATCTCGAGTAACCAGGTCATGATTTCTGGAAAGAAACATTGCTATTGAGTTTTTCTGCGTGCCATCTGGTTCCATTACATCTAACAGAAGGCAGATATCTATATGGCTGATATTTCAAACACTCAACAACTCACACCAAAACAATCCAGACTGATAAACAGCACTACAGGTAAGAGGACAAATGTGTATTTTGATTTGGGGGTGAACTGTCCCTTTAAGAGTTCTGAATGACAAGATTTTGAATGATGTGGCTCACGGTCAGTAAAAGTCACCTTTTACTACGGTAGGCGTTGATAGACTAGAGATATTGCTGTGAATATAACTTGTTTAACGTGTATTTAAATGTATCTTTTTCTTGGTTGCATATTGTGTTTTTCTCTAACTGAGAGCCCCAATTGTGCACTTTGACAGAATCCTGTTAAATGTAGAATTATATGACAATGATTTCCTTTTTTTTGTTTTTCTTTACTGTATCAGTAAATGTTCTTTGCTTTCATGTGACGTATGGAGGAGACAGTAAAAGGGCCTGTAAGCTCCTCCTGTTGGCCGCTACCTGCTATGGCTCTGATTTTCTAATGAAAACAACAAAAACTGCTACAAGAGAACAGTGACAAGAGTGAGTAAGAGAGTTTCGGCTTTCTGTTTTAGGTTGACAAGTTGGGGATCAGTGAGATTGTGTGTTTGTCACCGTCTAACAATGTGTGGCTTCATGATGCACAGCATAAGAACAGCACAGATTGGGCTCCTGTCTGTCAGCACCAAAAACAGGTGGGGGTATTTCGGCTTAAACCATCCTCCAGGTGTTTTCTTAGAAGGATTAGTCCAGTGTCAGGTCTCAAACAGAAGTACAGGCTGAAAAGGAAAACATCCTCAGGCCCACCAACACTCCGTAACATAAGTAACATACTTAGGGTAACTCAGGAGGCCAACAAGAGGAGGCTGAGGGGCAAGAATGTGGAAAAGCACACAAGTTAGAGGGAGTTAGATAAATAGTGCGAGAGAGAGAATTCGAGTGTGTGTGTGCGTCTGTGATTTCACTGAGTATTTACTCAAAACATTGTCTTGTAATGTTGATTTATTGATTTTCATTATCAGCTATGTAGAGGCCTTCATACATGGTTTGCTTTGATAAGATTAGTCATTGTGTTTGTCTGATGATTTTTTTTCTTCTGAGTGTTGTGGTGAGTTGTGGGACCGTTTGTTGCCGAGATATTGTGATTCCCACGTGCAAATGGCATGCGTGAGAGCCGAACGTTAGAAGCTGATTGGTGGATTTTGATATGAATGCAGATTTAAACCAAAACGGATGAGATTCAAACCCAAAGGTGACTTTGTTTTTAAAATGCCAATGGGTAAATTGCGCTTGCATGCAAGCTGGGGGCTTTAACGTGTTAACTGCAGAATGCTGCCCTTTGTGCCTTTAATTAAAGAATGACGAGTGGGAATTAAAATGTATGATTTTGATATAAACTTTTCTTATTGTATGTATGATGTGATGTTTTTAACACCACTTTCTCCTCAGATGCTCTGCGTCTAACGGCGAGAAAGCTTTGGATTTTTGTAAACTGCAGTATGTTGAAATGTAATGGTTGACTTGTGTAAGAGAAACATCAATAAAGTTTTTCTTTCCTTATCAGTGCTTGTAGCTTGTGTCATCAGTAAAATGGTTTAATCAGTGACCTTATGTATGTGAAAAATATTAAAGCAAGTCTTAGAGTTTGGATACAAGACATCCATCCATCCAAAGCTGGGTCACAGATGCAGCAGGCCAAGCAAAGCATTCCAGACATCCCTCTCCTCAGCGACGCTTTCCAGCTCCTCCTGGGGAAAAAAACTCTTGCCTTTACCCCATTCAAGAATTGCCATCTTAACGTGGTGAAGGGGTTTGTGTGTCCCCATGATCCTGGGAGCCATGTTGTGCAAGGCTAATTGTCCCTGGTAGCATCTCCCAAGGCAAAGTGGTCCCAGGGACAGGGCCAGACTAAGAGCGGTTCAAGAAGACTACGATGAAATGGCACATCTCGCCCGGTATGGGGACACTGGGGCCCCCTTCTGGAGCCAGACCTGGGGGGGAGCTTGCCAGCGAGCCTCTGGTGGCGGGGTCTTGGACCATGGGGCCCAGTTGGGCTCAGCCCGAACGAATAACATGGAGCCACCACCTGCAGGGACTGGCATCAGGGTCGGGTGCAAAAAAAACTGTCTAGAGGAAAGACAGATTTTTTTTATTGCACATTAAATTTTAAAGTTGACACAACAGACACAAGATATATGTGTATATTGCTCTCTGTATTTCACTGCATGGTCGATTTATGATGTAAAAATGGTTGTGTGGATCATCACACAATCCATGGAGAACCACACACTGTCAAAATTCAGAAACAATGCCTTTAAACAGGCCGTCAAGACTTCCTTGAGGTTGTGATGTCACAAGCATACTATATATTACACCAAACTAAAGCCAGACGTCCACCCTCTGGACTTGGGGACTGAGCCCTCATACTGTGACGAGTTCACTGTCATCACCTGAAGTCTGCGAGGGCAGAGGCTGCATGCAGCTGATAGACAGCCCTCGAGACTGTTTACTCGTTGCCACGGGAACATTCAAGCAAGGATTACAATCACGGTTACTGCTGTCATATCTGTCTGCTCATCTGTCCCTGCAGATAACAAGATATAAACCCCATCTACAGGGTTGTTTTGTGAGTGAACAAATACATTTCTGTTTAACATATAGACCGCAGACATTCAAATACAGTTTTGTGTTTAGTTCGCTGTTGAAAAAAAACCCTACCACGTCACATCTGTATTGCAATGAATTGTGGGCAATTAAATCAGTGAAGTCTGCTGAAGTCTCCACCCAAAGATTCGGACAGCACAAGCACTCCTAGACTTCCTGGGAACGTGCCTGCAAATCAGTGAGTCTGCAAGAGCAGTGAAGTCCAGACATTTTGATTGAGCCGTAATGGGTGTCTTTGTATTTCCTGTTGTATGTGGAAGACCTGAAAACACGGACCAATCAGAGCACACCGGGCTTTTAAAGAGACAAGCGCTGAAACAGAGCGTTCCAGACAGAGGGTGAATACAGATATATTCAGGCAGACAATATGGGAAAATTATGTGTTTTTGGAACATAAAAGCATGTAAATATGTTAAAGGAGAAACCCAAAATACAAGTTTGAACCTAAAAAATAAGCATATGGGACCTTTAAACTGAGAGAGATGTCCTGATTATAAATTGTTTTTTAAACCGAGCTCTGAGTTTTGATTCAGCATGAAAGAAATCAGTGGACTGAGATGAAAAGCGGCTGTTATACTGGATGTGACAGATGAAGATGACCCAACCATGACTGGATATTCTCATTTAGATTACTATCGGCACATTCACACCATAAAAATGTTGGAGATAGAAAAGAAGTGATTACACTAAATGATTGAAGCCACAGCACCACAAACCACACCACAGAGTTCAATGAAGACACCACAGATTTTTAGTTGACAACCAACAGCAAGAAATACGCCATGAGGTCTCTCTGCGACCATATGTCTGATGAATCTTTAATTTCATCAGGGGATGAATCAATCATGTCAGCGATGTTTTAACGAGCCATTGTGTCGAACAAGAAAACAGTATATAAAACCAGCCGCGCTGTTTCAAGCTTGAGCAACTCGTGTTGCAATAAACATTCATAAGGCCTTTTTGTTTTGTCTTACGCTGTGATTTATACACTCCACATTATGGTTTCGTTTAATGAAAACCACAAACATTCTTCACCCTTATGGGCACAGCGTCTCTGCATTTACATTAAACAATGTAGAAAGAATGTAGTCTTCATCAAGTGCATGCTATTCACACACACTCAGAGACAGGAAAACACTTCAGCCTATATCTAAGTTTGTGTCGGCGCGTAAATTAATCTTGTTTATAAGACACTTGGCATTGGCAGAGCGCTGTCACCTCACACCCACAGGCCACAAACGGACATAATTAATAAGTGGGGAACAGTGCAAAGCTTAATTATTCTGGCCTTAATTCAGATGATAGATTAAACCAAACATGTCAAAGTGACCTACTTTAGAATAGCACAGAACTTCCTATTGCTACCATACATAGTAATGTAAATAGATGTACAACAGACAAGGAAAATACAGAGTGCACGTCAAGTATCTCTTGGCAGATGAGCCTTTTTTAGAAATGTGGCCAAACCATGCACCTTTGTTTAAGCTTAAAAAAGCCAAACAAACTCAGCAATAAACAAACAGTATGCTCTTCTCTTCACAAACTGGAACAGCACCACAATGAGAGGTTGATCACTGCCAGGGCATTGCAACATGATAGTAAGAAATACTTTCGAAAATATGTCTTGCTGATGTCTTTGTGTGGCTCAAATCAACTCTCATCTGTGTGCAAAACAGAGAGTTTACTATAGATAATATTGACTTCTTTCAGGCAAGGATAATGAAGCCAGAGGAAAGGATAGTGACCTGGATGATGGTAAGGCATATGGAACTAATCCCACCCATGATCATCTACAATGTGCTCATCAGAAACTTGTTCCACCTCTTGTCACGTGTTGGCTTTCTTGGCACACTAGCTGACAGTGCTGCCAAGCTTAGACATATGAGATTAACAGCAGTAATACATATAGGTTTATAGCAACGATACTCAGGTTAGAACCTGGGGGCAAAATGTGACCTGTCATAGGGTGCCAGGTGGCCCGCTGCCCATTCTCTAATCCACAATGAAAACAAAGTAGTTCACACTGGGAATTGTTTTTTGTACTTTCCAAAGTGCATTAAAAAAACCCATAAAAATAGAGATGCTCTATAAAAAAGTGGCAGGGAGGATCCACCTGACCTCATCAGAGGTCTGAGCTTAGCCCCGAATGTCCTCAAATCCTTGAAACACCCCTGCGTACACCTGACCTGTGCGAGGCTGCTGTGACTGGCTGTAAAATATGTGTCAATCCTGGTGCCAAGTTAATTTAGTAAATAAGTTAAGTGAAGAACGCAGTTAATTTGAAAATAAAGAATTTAAAAGAAAGATGATCTGCAGTTTAATGATTCAATTTTATCTGATAAATATTATTAGTTAATTAAATTAATGTGTATTAACTGGCCCCTGGCCTCATGTAATTTTGCAAAAGTGGCCCCCAGGCACAAGAAGGTGGGTTAATGGCTACTATTTTGGCTTAAAAGCATGCATATGTGCCTGTTTCTAGTCATAATGTTGCAGTACACACGTGATGGCTTTAAGGATTTCCATTGAAATTAGTCTTCAAAAAACTGATGATCGTAAAATAAAATACGTTTATGAGATGACTTTATGAGCAGCTACCGCCCAATGCTTTTAATAATATTATCAAACGTCATTTCTGCAGTGAACAAAACTACAGAAATATCATAATACATGTTATTTACTCAGAGTGCTGCTCTTTGGCAGCATCCTCCATTTTGCAGAACAGTGGCCCCTGGTGGCGGTTTGGTGAAGTGCAAGGCTAACTATCCACCACTTAGCTTACTGGTCCACCTCGAGATTTAGCAATTTCTGAAACACAAGTGTGTGAGATGAATATAGCATACGCAAAGGGTATGCTTTCACTGAATTAAAACACACGCCTCACAAAGAAACGTTTCTCCACAGCACAGGGAACTCCAGTAAGTTTGCATTTCAAACGGATTGAATCGGTGGCTACAATTGTGTGCTAACGTTAGCCGAGTTAGCAAACAAGGATAGCGGTTGCTAGCTGGGCAGCCTTGCCGGCTACACGAGCGACAGGCACGGATTTCTCAATCACAGAGTTCGTGAGACACACTTTGGTGGCGTATCGTATTGTATTTTGTTCAAATGAGTTTAATTGAAGGCTACAGTTTGTGAAATAATGAGGCAGTAGTTTGAAACAGTGGTAGGTGTAGACGGTCTGCTAACCTATATTAGCATATCTATCCAGCTAGTCAGTGCTAAAGTTAGCCGTTGGCATTAGCTCCTCTGCTAGCCGGCTAATTCGATGCTAAGTACCATCACAACTGGCCATGGGAGCATGGATGTGACAGGCTAACATTAGCTGTTTGCATATGTATTTCACTAACATATTCTTCTTTGCAGGCAGCCATGTCAGGAATTAAAAGGAAAATAGAGGGCAATGATCCCGACTATGATGACATTTCGCTGGTCCAAAACAGTAAGAGAAACAAAGCGGCTGAACATAATGGTAAGTTCATAATATGAACCCTGAGCCAGTACACCTGCTGTACATGTTGTGACAGCTAACAAGTAACTGTTCTCTTCAGTGCTTTAACATGTGTTCCCTCTGTTTTATCAGCCCGAGAAGCAGCAGTACAGAAGATTGAAGCCATCATCAGAGAGCAGTTTTCTTTGGAAATGAAGAACAAAGAGCATGAGATAGATGTGATAAGTCAGGTATTTGGATGATAATGGGAAGGTGTTTTTTCTCCAATTCATTATACTACATGTGACTTGTTTTGCATCAGGAATACAGAAAGAAACATATCATTCCTTTATTATGCTTACAGTATAAAGCAGAGCATGTTTGTTTAAATGTTTCTCTCATTATTTTGCAGCGACTCAATGAAGCCAGGAGGATGATGGACAAGCTAAGGGCATGCATAGTGGCCAATTACTATGCCAACGCTGGAGTAACAAAGCTCCCAGAGGTAAATTTCCATCTACACATACTCAGACAGCTGTCAGCCCCTGTACAGCACTGGTATAGTACAGTCACAGCAACCCCAATTTCCTCTGTGTCCTAGCATGCCTCTAAGAGTGACCCTGCCGTGCTGAACCATCCAGCCATCCGCCGCTTCCTGGAGTCCCCATCCCGGTCCTCTTCCCCTCTCAACCAGGGCTCTGAGACACCATCTCTGGCCCAGTCAGAGTCTGAGTCCCTTTCACAACAAGGAGAGGGAGCAGAGAGGGATGGAGAGGGGGCATGGAGAGAGGACGGCAGCAGGCAGGAGCGCAGACCAGGGCGCAATACGGGCAAGGTGAGTTCAACTGACACACATGACAGGGTTGTTGGTTCTTTGATGAATGCAAAGCTTTGAATAAGACTGTAATGTTCTTCATTGTTTGTTGTAGGACACATTTGGCGTACCAGTGTCCTTGGGCTCAGAGCAGAGGGTGACCTATCACGCTATTGGAAATGAAGCTTCTAGACTCTATGCAAAAAAGACAATCGTAGTGGGAAACGTGTCCAGGTATGTAACCAGACTTCAGCAAAAGTTTGATTGACTCAAGTCATCTTTCTGACTTCGTATGTTGTAAAGAAAGACTTTAAAGTTTAGAAACCTCTCAGGAAGTCATGAGACTGTATAAATAATAGAAGAAAAAAGTCACGTTTGTCTGTTTTTCCTCTTCTTCAAGGCATACTGTGCAGGACTTTCCTTAAAAAAATACAATGTATGGGCTAATATAGAAGTAATCCCCCTCAATCATCACTTTTGACCCACTAGGAGCGTGTCACAGTGTATTTTTCTGCAGAGACTCTGCCCTCTGCCTGTATTTTCTTATTCTTATTTTGCTGTGATGGGGACGTTCCAGGGTACAGTGAGTAGGTGAGGTTGAGACTTGATAAAAAAGGCAGCTGTGAAAATTGTGGATGCAGTGCCAAGCCTCCACGCCTCCACCCCCTCGCAAATATAATGAGGTGAAACGCCAAGCAGACAGAGCTCGTCCCAAAATAAGGGTGAATTTGGGGTTTACTTTAACTTTCGCTGGTTATGTCTACAAACAGTAACGACTGTTCCTGCATAGTATACCTTTCAGTTTTTGCTTCTTTTATATTAACATTTGAAAAGGTTTCATATCACAAGTAGACATGCCTTTATTTTGTCGTGTCACTTGTCATAACGTTTGAAAACCCCAGCATAACATGAAACTTTGTATTTTTATCAATCTCTTTGAAAAATTTATAAATGTTCTTTGGCAAATCTGTTGAAAATTCTAAATGTACGCTTGTGTAAAACAATGAGGTGTTGATAGCTGCTGATAACAGCGAGGTGTTGTTAGTCATAGATACTAATATTACTTTAAGTACAGAGTAGCAGGATGTTTTTTTTTCTGAGATTTTTAGTAGGGATTTGAAAAGTTTGACAATATGTGAAACCTATGACTGAGGTATAAGCCATAAAATGACATCGGCGTGGGCAGGTAGACACGTAGGGGCGTTGTCGAACATGAAAGATTAATTTAAATATCACTACCAAATGGTTTGATGTATCATATATCCTTTAAATTACAGGCATGGCACTGAAAATAACTTTAAACTCAAAATGGTGGTAAATCTTTTGGCTTAAGTTGATCAGACTGCATGGAGAAATTCACAGATAAATGAGTTTATGTGTTATATCTGTGTGCAAAATGCTGTTGTTTTGATTTAACATACCGCCCCTCTGAAACAGGTACAGATGTCTCTTCTTGAACAGTTTTGCACCTGTGTGTTTTTGTATTTTTAAAGCCCAACGTCTTTGTTGAATTTGTTTTTGCATGACTGTGAGAACTGAGGTGCTGAGCCATAGTTTGGTTTTGCTACAAGCTCAGTCTTGTTGCAGTTTGGAAAAGCCTTTTTATTAATTCATTTATTTTCCCCAGGGCCTGAGTTGATCCAGATAACAGTTCCTTGCGATCACTCGGTTCAGTGTAATATGAAGCACATGTTAATTCTAGAAAGCTTGATTGACAAGGCCCATGTATCTCGTGCACATGAAATGTCTCATATGGCTACGTGGGAAGGTCATTTCTCATGTGCTACAGTGCATAGTTGTGCATAATAAGAAGGCATAAACTTGACACATGAGTCATACACAGTTAATAAAAGATATGTGGGATTAAATTAATTTAAACTGACCCAGATTGTCAGCTAATGTATCGTGTCATGTATTTTCTGACAGGATATTTGTAAAGCTGTCTGGAAGCGTTTGCATTAAATGTTCAAGAATGACTTATTATGTGTTTTAAACAGAATTTTTGCTTGCGACCTATACTGCCTGTCTTTCTTTAATCCTCTGTTCTTTCCTACCTACATTATCTTTAACCTTTTCTGGCCCTAATTCTATATTCCTTCTGGTTGTTTTTCTTTGTTGTCTCTCCCCTCTCAGGTACATTCCCCCAGATAAGCGGGAAGAAAATGACCAGTCCACCCATAAGTGGATGGTGTACGTCAGGGGCTCCAGAAGGGAACCCAGCATCGACCACTTTGTAAAGAAAGTCTGGTTCTTCTTGCATCCCAGCTACAAACCTAATGATCTAGTGGAAGTCAGGTTTGTGTGTGTTTGTTTTTCTCCATATTTGAGACAGACTAAAGCCCCTTTGGCACATGAACTGTAAACATGAAAGTATCTAGACGTTACCTGAAGAAGCTGTATGTGAGAACGCAAATGTCTGAATTAGTTGGACATAAACGGACTTAACATGCCGTCTACCTAGTGCAAAGTTCTTGTAATGTCTGACTGAGCCTATGTGGAAACAGAGCAGGTAATAGTCTGGAGAATTCACAGCAAGCTAGTGGGCATGATGTTTCTGAAATGTGGCTTACATGAAACCGAAAAAAACAAACATCCGAGGGTTAGGAGGAAGTGTCATCTTCACAAAGACGGCAACAAAAATGTCTTAACATAGAGAGATAATCAGATTTGGGAACTTCTGTCAGCAAGGCCTGACTCTGAAATCATCAGACAAATTCAAGGATGGCAAGAGACCCTGTCGTTTCATGACCAAATTATGAACCGCCTACGTGACCTCGGTGTAGTCCTTGTCATGTCCCACCTCCTGCATGCTTTAGCCAGGCGCCAACCCTTGCCTAAACCAAACATTTACAGTAGGTGTGAACTGTTCCTCTGACACAGACAATCTCTTGTTGTGTGCCACATGTGTCAGAGAGAAACATCAGAAAATGTCCAGACCCAATTCTCCAGACATTATTCTGAGTTCATATGAATAAGTGTGTGTAAGCACTTCATTTTCTAATACAGGCAGGGCTTCTCTCTTGTGATACAAATTAGCACTTGGGCACCGTCTTATGTCGTGACCTCAGGCAACAAAAGAAACCGCAGAGATGAGGACAAACTTGCTCCAATAAGATTTCCCCTCACATGTTGCCCTTAGACACTGTGTTTACTTGTAACTTACTATTATTATTTTTGGGTAGAAATTTGCCACACCTCTTTCCACGCACTGCTTGCCAAACCAAAGGAAGTAAGAAAACAATTTGGATAATAGCACCTGGATGAGTAGGAGTGTCTTTATCATCAGCTGACGTATAATTCAGGACAACTTTGAGATCAGTCCTAAGTGTACAAACAGTCTGCTGAGTACACTCTGTATCTCAGGAGTATTTATGACAATCCTTTAATAAATAGTGCCCCCTTGTGGATATTTGACGATGCAGATTATCCAGCCTGGTCCCCATCATTCATAGCTGGAAGTAAAAAACAATATTTGTCTCTGAGTGATATTTACTTCAGCTAAACCTTGCTGTCGGTTAGTATTTATGCAAACTAAGAAAAGACATAACCATTATGTACACACACATCATTAGGTGGGGTCTGTTACGTCATTCAGCACACAGTGAGTCAGACGGGAAGTAAACATCATGACTAATAGTGGGCACACCTACATGGTGTAGTGACATAGAAAAACAAGCGTGTTTAGGTGTTTTCCTTAGCCCAAAGCACTGAGGAGTGCAGATTGGTGGCAGTTCATATTGGAGTTATCTAGAAGGAACAGAACTTTTGACCCTGAGTTCTGTGGTTAAGATGTCTCAGTACAGTTTTTATCCTCCAAAAGTGGCAAAGGATTTAAGTTTGCCCGTGGCTTCTGAATAAATGATCTCTTTCATCAGTCAGCAATCCTTATCCTGAGCCGTAGCCTCCTGGCTGTTTCAGCTGACAAGGCACTCACGTTGCTGTAGCAGCCGGTCATAAGCTCCTTCTGACTGACTCAAGTCTTGATTCCCAGTGAACCCCACACAGTCCCAGTGCTCTCTGCTGATTCTCAACACAGCCTGAATGTAGATGAAGGCATGAAAGGAAGAAAAAAAAACAAAAAAGCATCAGCCATACAGTAATCTTGAATAGACACATAATATGCATGCACATACAGTACACAGCCGCTTGTAAATGCAAGCAGTCAGATCAGCTTCAAATGGGGAGAAAATGAGAGACCTGCAAGTCATTGATTATGTCTGTGTCAAAAACCAGGGCAGGAGCGTCATTCTTTTTTCTTTTTTTTTTAATTACAAAGTCGTCGTGCTGCATCCTCGGCGGCTCTTTTCCCTCCAGATTTGTATTTTGATGACTTAACATCAGGCTTTCTGAATGTGTTTGTTCTCAGTGAGCCTCCCTTTCATTTAACACGCCGTGGTTGGGGCGAGTTTCCTGTGAGGATCCAGATCCACTTCAAAGACCCTCGCAACAAACGCATTGACATCATCCACCAGCTAAAGGTCAGACCACATCATGGACCAAAACATAAGTCGGCTTGTTTTTTCGCTTTAGACTGAGACACAGTGTTTTTCCATGTGCAGTTTTAACTGAGCCTGTTATAGACGTCCCAGTGTGTCTGTGCTGTCCTTTGTGTTTGTGATGACCACTGATAAATTACAAAATAGGTGCTTATAATCATTTATTGTCCTTTAGAGTTGTGTACTCTGACTTACTTAAATGTTGTGGACACATAACCATGAATTAAAGCAATATGGGATTCAGAATTTAGGCATGTTATGAGTATTGTGTGACAGAAAACTTGGGCATAGTCAGCTACATCGCTACAGGCACACTGTGAATACAACTACACAATAAAACCTAATGAGAATTTTAAAGTAATTTGATTTAGTCATTATAATGAGCAAGCATTTATAATTCAAATATTCAGCTCACTACCTCCACTTTATACTGAAACTCCATAAAAGTTTTTACTTTACTTTATCTGTCCTTTTCCTACAGCTGGACAGAACATACACGGGGCTGCAGACACTCGGAGCAGAGACTGTAAGTTATAAATGTTCACTCTATTTCCTGCAGTGACTTTTTTTTCTCGGAGCTTTACTCTGACGATAAGCTATATTTGTTCCAGGTGGTTGATGTGGAGCTCCATAGGAACTCTCTTGGGGAGGACTACATCCCTCAGCCCTCTTCCTCCAAGGTGACTCACAGAGCAGCCAGCCCCACGTCGGCCTCCTCCCTGGCCCAAAGTTATGGACGCTCTAGTTCTCCCATCTCACATGATCCCAGCACAGACAAAGGTACAAACACAGAAACGTTGATTTGGAAAGATAAGGGTCCTCTTTGGTGTTTTTGACCACTAGTAACACTGCGGAGAAATGTTTTTACAAGTGGGTCCCCTTTTCTTTGTATCGCACATACGCATTGAGACCCACAGGAATGCGGATGATGTAATACACAGTCCACTGGTTTTACACTGCTTTGCTGTAACACGTAAAGAAACATAACATTGCACCAGTAATGTATCTTTATGGCATGCCACCTGCCTGTTGGTGTGTATTGGCCTGTTGCACATAATAAGCCTGGGCAGCATCAAGGTGGTAACGTATTCTGGGGTATTAAACTGATACGGAGATGCTGTATTGATGCAATGTAGTGCACAGCATGCACCACCGGAGGTCAGTCTCTATTGGTGGAACCATAGACTGTATATAAATATGGACGACATGACAGCCCCCCAAAGTGAAGCGAAACATCTTTATTGTCCCCTGGTGGCTGGCTGCAGTATAGGTCATAAAGCCTGCCCTCTCCGTGTTAGTGGATGGAACATGGGCCAAACTAAAAAAATTTTCCAAAGATGGTTTCTGTCATTGAAGATAGTTTTTATCACACTGCTGTTTGTCCAAGTGTGCATTTTTCTGATAAGTTTGATTTTAATTAATTGTTTATTGCTATAAAACAGGGATTTTACAACATGATTGACAACTGTGTGAGCCAACCGGTGGGCTCTTATTCAGTAGCGCTGCTCGCAATTGATCGTACTGGTGTATGGGCGGGAAACTCAATACCACAGAGATTGCTGCTGCGCAGACTCTGGCTTCAGATGATGTCACTATAGCAAGATGGCAGCGGCAGTATCTGGGATATTTTAGTTTCACTTCCGCACAGTAGGGGTAAGGAGAAATGCATCTTCCATCTTTCATATACAGTCTATGGGTAGAACAGGCTGAGCTGAGAAAGATGGCGACTACGAGTGGTGGGAGTTGTGTTATAGCAGTAGTGAAAAGGAAAAATGCCTCTACTCCTGTTTGGTAGAGTATTGCCACATATAACTATCTTGAGAAGACTGATTCCAGCTATAAAAGCAGCTTATTAGCCACACGATTTTATAAAACACATCATCTCTATTCAGCCCACTGATGTGTTGGTATCCGTCATGGCAACAAGTGTTACCGGGTATTTTATGGGCTATGAGTATACAAACCCACTAAGGGGCTGTACGCATGCCGCATCTTTAATCGCCTGTAAAACACAAGGTCAGTTGCTGACTGTGACTTTTGTGCCTTTTCTGTGCCAGCTTTCAAGAGCACAGTGCCAGGTTGCGTCTGAGGTTGCTAAGCAACCTTTACAAGCACCATATCAAAGCCTGTTTACCTGAAATCCTGAGTGCAGAGCTGATCTTCTTCCAGGCCCTGTTAGTGTGTAGGCCTATTGTCTGTGGGAAAGATGTGAGGCTCTGGGTGGCCCTGCACTAACATGATCAACTTCTTTTCCATATTTATCACAGACTGATATTTACGGATGAAAGGAACGATATCCGTCAGTTGTGATTGGTTGGTCCTTGTCACATGACATGTGGTGTGTGCTGCTGCGTTCCAAAAATCGAATATTATATTATATATTATATTATAATATTATTGAATAATAAGCAGATTTCTTATTTACAGAAACAATCATCTTTCAAAAAATGATGAAGAATAATTTTTTAGGTGTGAGTTTTCTAGTAATTTGTATGAGCTGTAGCACAGTGACAATAGTTTGCCCAGAAAGTGTGTCACACTATCAGCTGTTGCTCATTTTGTTCAGCCAAACCAGACTGGGTTATGCGGTCTCACAGTGTCTCTTGTACTGGATACATTTTATTATAACATCTGTATCTCTGTCACAGAATATCTTAACTCCAGATGAGGTTTAAAGGAAGTATAAAAGACATGCTCTCTTATTTCCTTTTAGGTTTCATCAAAGCAGAGATGGGGAGGTCTGCAGGTGGCCATAGCTCCAGCCTCACCGCTGGCGAACGCACCCCAACCCGACCCAAAGTCAGTGACAGGATCACTTTGGGTTCCCATGGCAACTCTGCCTTCCAGCCCATCACAGCAAGCTGTAAGATCGTCCCACAAGGACAGCCGCCCAGCCCCGCCGAGTCTCCTGGGAAATCATTCCAACCAATCACCATGAGCTGTAAAATAGTTTCAGGTAAATGTCTCCACTCAGTGGCCATTTGACTGTGTCTCTAAAGAATTTTTTGTCATTCAGCTTACTAAAAATTTTTAGAAAACTCTTTTAATGGCGTTTAATGGCGGTAAAGTACGAACACCACTAAGAAACGCTGACAGCAAACCTAACTGCCTCGATATTAACCTTTGTCAGAGTTCCAGTATTCACACTATTGTTCTGTCTTGTATTTTTTGCACACTTTGTTCCCTGGCATTGATGCTCATTCTTCACTTGGTGTAATTATTTAAAATGCAGCCATTGTTAGGAATAGGCTGTACTGGTCAGGAGGGAGCAAGACTTCTCATCCAGGCACACATTTGCTGTTCTCGGCAAAAATTAGAGGAATGATCTCTGCAGATAATTTAAAAATGTTTCTACCTCATCTGACTCCTTTAAATCTGCATCATGGAGAGTTTAATGTAAGTCGCTGCATATTTAATTAATGTCAGCTTGGCCAGCAGTGACACGAGTGACATCACTGGTTGGCTGGTTGCACAAAGGCCACCAAGAGAGAAAGAATAAATGTAATTTATATGTTTATGTATTCATTATTAACAGCCAAATTATTTAACTAATAGCCTGTGTACCTTCTCCTCCCACAGGTTCTCCCATCTCCACCCCGAGCCACTCCCCGCTGCCTCGCACACCTACCACCTCCACCCCTGTCCACAGCAAGCAGAGCTCTTCATCAGTCCTCAATAACCCTTACATCATTGTCGACAAGCCCGGCCAGGTGATCGGCATGGCTTCCTCATCCGCCGCCTCCACAGGTACGCACATCCTACTCAGTGTCAAAGTGCCGCTTGAAAAGCGGAAGTGGACCCACAGCGAAACTGAGAAGCGGTGTCTGAGCCGCCCACGTTGAATATAAAAATGGCTGTGAGGAGTGTACTCTATAGCAGAACAAATGATAAACTTCCTTACTTGTTTTCTGTTTCTTTCTCTTTATTTAAGTACTTTCTGTTGCGTGTCCTCTTTCACCCCCTTGTACTTTCTTATCCAGGTCTCTCTACCTCCTCCCTTCTGTTTTTTTCTGTGTCTCTATCTGTTCCTGTCTCTCTTTTGTTCCTGTTTTGCTCTCATAAAGTGTGACGTGTGGTGAGCCAGCAGGATGGTAGCGGGATGAGAGGTTACCATGGTGACTGAGCTGCTGTGTTTTATGGCCAGATTAGGAAATTGAGACCCCACGCTCAAGTCAAGTTTTGTATGTGTTTGTGCACACATTTCCCCGTGAACAAGGTGTGCAATGATTTGCAAAGATGAGTGTATGTCAGAAGAAGCGATTGTGCACTTAATGTGTGCGTCACCCCATCACAGAGCAGAGTCATCTTACATCACCAAGGCTATTGCATTTACCTCCTCACATCAGCAGCATCAGTTCGTATTCCACTTGGGAGCTCTTTCCCCTAGATTGCTCACTCTTTCTCACCCACTCAGCCGCTCCCACTCTTCCTCCACAAATGCACAAGCTCAACCAGATCTGGCAGTAAGGCTGGAGTGCCAGTAAGTGATGTTTTAAAAGCTGGATGATGTGGGTGTTGTGGCTGATTCACCAATCCTGGGATAAAACAAATTTTAATGCAGTAGGTAAGGGACGAAACTTGGTTGCTCGGCTTCAACACCCACGCCGAGTAACTCGGAGGAACAACTGTCACCTCGCACCACAGTGGCCTTGATGTCTGTGGAAAAGATGGCAGGAACTGCAGTGAACCATCACCAGCACAGTCATCTCCTCCATGACTTGTTGTGTGTGTGTTTGTGTAAATTACTCCACAGGAAGCCCCTCGGCCAAACAGTCTGTTGCTCAAGGTGCTCGCTCCCCAGCCCCCAAAGTTCACACCGGCACCTTCCTCTCATCAGGTGTGAAGGTAAGTTGTTAGTCTGATGGTGTCACCCTTTCAGATGAATCATTATGAGCTAAATCATCTCGTTTTACTGATCTGTTCCCATCAATGTGCAGTAACTGTCCCTGTAGTATCTGTATCTTTAACAAAGCAGGATGGTATTAATAGTAGGCCAGTGTGCTATCTTCAGCAGATGTGAGTGCCTTGGCAAGCTATTTAAATGGGACATCACTCTAAAGATGGGGGGGGGGGGTGCGGGGAGCTTTGCAGAGAGAATTGCATGGTTCTGTTTCACTCAGTGTCAATACCCCGCTGTAAAAATCCTCCCACTCCCACATGCTCATCATCCCATCACCAACCACAAAGGCTGAAATACGATTTCACTTAAAATTTCTGTTTTATCACAGTGGTAGTCTGATTGGCTCTGATTCTACAGTTGTCTGGCACCTGCTGCGGTACTAAAGGCCAGGGCAGATGGGGACAGATGGGGAATATAAAAACATCCTCTTGATGAATAAATGATGATACTGATTTTCAAAAAAATCTGTTTTAGGCAACAAAGCTCTTCTGGCTGCTCTGCATTCTGTAGCCTGTTGAAACACCCTCTTTTATCACAGAGTAAAATTTACTCCGATGATAACAGCTACAGCATCTACAACCTGTTGTGTTTTCAAGGCAGAGCAGCCTTCTTCTTCTTAAAGTCCTTCTCTCACTCACTTTTTTGTTGCAGGTTATTATCAAGCAGGAGCCAGGGGAAGTTTCAACACAGCAGCAGCAGATGGTTTCCACAGTAACCAGCCAGCAGCAACCTGCCGCTACAGCAGCACACCAGTTTGTCGCAGTGAAGGGAGGTCACATGATCTCCATGTCGGCCCAGAAACAGGCAGGTGGGGCCACAGGGGCCACGACTAGCAAGGTCAGTGTCTCTTAGGTCGAACCACACACAGAGGCACGTCAATCATTTACATCGTAGTAATGATGTGTTATCAGAAGTTACAGTCATTCAAAAACTTCTCTCATTTCCAGATGTTAGGCATTCCTGTTAGCTCAACGCTCCAGTCTGCGGTCAAACAGGTGGCTATCAGCAGTGGACAGATTCTGGTCGCCAAGGGCAACCCCTCTGTCTCCAAGGTGATGGGTGGGAAGCAGGTTTTGGCTCAGGGAGTCGCAAAAGCCATCGTCAGCGGAGCAAGTGGCATTTCTGGTCAGCAGGCTGCTGCTAAGGCGGCTGGTGGTTCAAGTGGCAAGAGTGGAGGTCAGAGTTCACACACACAGGTGTTCATGTGACACCAAAGGCCTCTACACACTAGTGGCGTGACAAATGTGTATCAAAACTACTGAAAAAAACTAAATTCCGACAGTTGCAAGCAACACTTGTTAAATAAAAGATCAAGTAGATTTGTTCTCTACCACAGCCAAATGCAGACATATTTGAGGATGTACGTGGAACAGTTTAACATCCTTCTGGGGTGCTAGCACCTCATCTGAGGAGACAGAGGACCACCTATCGTGGTCCTATGACCCAGAGCAGCATTTGGCAGTCTGTCTGATGTAAGCTGCAGTATAGCTAAAGCAAATGTAAACTATTTTATTGGGTTTCCCTTTAGAAAATTGCTCTGAGTGAATTTGAGTTAACGCTGGTAGTTATTCACTGTTTGTGACTAAGGTTTTTATTGTGAAAGGTAAGAATGTAAGGAGTTGTGACATCCGTTGCACACTACGTCATTGCTCACTGCCTTTATTACCAGTGTGAAAGCTCCGAAAAATCTACCTCGTTCCAGAAAAAGCATTATGTCAGTTTTTAGGCATGTGTTTTTCTCATTCTGTGAGAAAGTACTAGTGACCGAAACAACAAAAATATTTTTACATGCGAGTTAATTGCACCCAAAAAGGAGCCTCCTGTGTGTAAAGGCCTTTTGACAGCATGAGTAATTGTACGATTATTTCAATAATACATCATTCGCATTCTAAAACAAATAAAACAGCATATACAGATTTTATTAAGTTGTATATTTAGTCAAGTTTGTGTTACTAATCATAATTTTCTGACACATAAGTACAGAGCCTGTAGTTTGAATAAGTATGAATAATTTCTTTCTGCGTCTGTCCGTAGTGATGGCTACTCTTCAGCTGCCAGCCAACAACCTGGCCAATCTGGCCAATTTGCCTCCAGGCACCAAACTCTACCTGACCACCAACAGTAAGAACCCCTCGGGGAAGGGCAAGCTGCTTCTCATCCCACAGGGAGCGATCCTCCGAGCCTCCAGTGCAAGTAAGACATGCAACATCCTATAGTAATCTGCCCCCTCCCTTCTTCATACTGGTTTTCAGTCATACACTTGACAGTCAAGCTCTTGGAAGTTCTGGGTTTTAAGACCAGGCAGAAAGTGTCTTTGACTGTTTGCAGTTTTAAAGATGTCTTGTTAGCCTTGCCTCCTTCTGCCATGACTCTATGTGACACTGTAATTTTGTGGCAGAACACATAACATGAGCCAGCAGATAACACCTTGGTGTTAGGTTGAGCTTCCTCGACACATTGAAAGGCCGATGTACTCGAGCAGACACACTGACACAATATCAAGACCTTCAATCAAGGTCTTCAGTTTGGGCCTACGTGATAATTTAATGTCGAAGTGGGTGCAGTAAGCCTGAGAATCGTTCTCACTGTGCACAACACATTACATCCTAGCAGGAGTGTCATGGTAAATATTGTTCTCCTTGTGTGTGTCTTACATGGAAGATGAAAGTGGTAGGTTTATGAATTATTTGTGTCTAACTGAAACTAGTACATGAGTCTGTAGGTGACTCAGTATCCGGGGTTACTGTCCCAACCAAATGACTCTTAGCCTGACTTTTTCCTCCGTGCCTCAGGTTGGAGACAGTTGTATTAAATATGTTGTTGCTCTCGGCTCGTCATGAAGTTTGGCAAAAGTAAGAAATCCACTTCCGAAGTGACGCTTGAATTTGAGGCATGCTGGTGGCAGTTACAGATTTTGGCTGCTACTCTACCTTCTGGACAGTGAGTCAGGCACTGTCATCTGTTTCTTTCTGCTGTTTATTTAATGCGCACTGCGAGCTAGAATCCCTCACACAGCACACTTCCTGTCAAATTGCAGTGAGATTAAACAGATTAAGCAGCATCCGCTGTTTTATCTAAACCACAAATTTCACAGCAGTAAACCAGCTTTACTTTGTATAGCCTGTGCTCCAGAATCATTTGTCTAAGTAAAATATGCTTTTACCTGTTTGAAACCACACAGATAATGAAGGAGATGAGCTGTGGTGTGGGATAAAGAAAAAAAGGATTGTTTATCAGATTTTAGACTGATGTGTACGTGGCTGTCTGTAATTTAGGTCAGCAATCCCAGAGCAGCTCGTCGGCAGGCGCTGGGGGCTCGCAGACCTCCTCCTCCTCCTCTTCCTCTTCCAGCAGTCTGCCATCCAACCTCTCCTACACGTCCTATATCCTTAAACAGACCCCACAGGTGGGTAGAAATGCATTTTTACGCTGCAATACAAACCTTCGAGACATGCACACTCTCATTTTAAAAAATCTGTGTTGTGGATTCTCAGTTTTGTTTATTAGAGCATTAGTATTTATGCTCTGGCATGTTTTGAGCAGAGTTTGAAGTGCCTCATCAAAGTCTGTTGGGAACTGAAGGTGCTTTGCACATTATCCATTTAATATTCATCGCCACAGTTACAAAAAAACACCCAGATTTTATTCCCTTATGGCATGACAGGACTTGCATGCACAGTCTGCAAATGGGATTTCTTTACCTTGGTGAATCTAAGATTTTTCTATTAGTATAGAGGTTGCGCCTGGTGTGTTCTTAATGAGACACATTCATTATAGCGGCATTGATCCTGCAGTCAGCTTTAGAACAGTGCTGTCTGTGCATTTAGCCAGCAGCATATAATGAAGCTGTCTGCAGAGGTTTCCACCTACATTTAAAGTAAAGAATCCGGGCTGTGTTTCCAAATAGTGATCAATCTTCAAGGTTAAGAGTGCTTTCTAAGTGTGGTATCTACAAATGTTTTGAATATGTTGTGTATGTCTCTTTAAATGGCTGAAGAGCTAATGTGCACACACACACACAAACACACACACACACACACACACACACACACACACACACACACACACACCAGTTAAGAGCTAAAAGGATGATGCATTGATTTCAAAGAAGGCTGCCTGAATGTTCGGTAAGCTATCAGGATGTATATATACAAAAAAGCAGTTGGTGTAATAGATGGATGAGTAGAATCATCATACCTTGCACATTAAGAGAATGAACCCTAATGTACTCTGCAGCATAATCAGGGTTAAATGTTAATCTTAGCTTTAATATGGATCTAAAACGGAGACTGCATCCTGTTTTTATACTGGAGGCATTGTGTTTTAGTGTCTGTCTGTCCGCCCTGTTCTTGTGAACGTGATATCTCAAGAAAGCCTTGAGGGAATTTCTTCAAATTTGGCACAAGCGTCCGCTGGGACTCAAAGATGATCTGATTAGATTTTGCTGGTCAAAGTTCAAGGTCATTTTGTCCTCGTCTGTCTCATTCTTGTGAACATAATATCTCAAGAACACCTCAAGGGGATTTCTTTAACTGGCACAGACATCAACTCGGACTCAAGAATGAACTGATTAGAATTTGGTGGTTGAAGGTTTTTTTCCTTTTCAACCGACCACGCTAGCTCTGTTAAAATATTGTTAACTTTAACATGGCCCGAGCTACCTCAAGGTAAACATCTGCTCCTTCTAAAGATGATTTCTGATGACTTATTAAGAGATATTAACACAATCGGCAAACATTTAACATAATTCAGCATTAACTGTAGCTCTGTGTAAAGTGAATAAATGTGATGTTTCCCAGCTAATCCTTCGCTTAACATTAGTTAAATATTTGTTAAAAAATAAATCAGTATTTGCTTAACTGAAGGCAAATTACTGTCGTAAAGAACCAGCATTGGTAGTTAGTCACCAAAAGTAGCCACTGGGACTGACCACAGACAGTCTATGGGACTAACTAGCATACTGCTACCTCCACTATCTCAATGGAAGTTGCGCCCATAATCATTACTATAGTAGCGCCCTCAGGAATAAGGTTGATAGATCCTCTGTGCTGCAGGGGTGAAGATGTGTGTAAACATCCTTGTTTTCACAGACAAGGATGTAAACTTTAAGTGCAACTTGAGTGCTTTGTGAAGGCATACAACTGTGAAGCTATAATTCTAGTTTCCTGTTTATTCATGCTGTGTGGTTTACCTAGTGGAATTTACACCACGACAACGACACTGACTTTAAATACAATCAAAGTAATATGTTGCTGGATTTCTGCCCAACCCTGCTCATCCACAGGGCACGTTTTTGGTCGGCCAGCCAGCACAGGGCTCGGGGAAGCAGGGAGGTTCAAGTTCGGGAGGTCATGCATCAACATCTCCAGCCACTGTTAGCCAGCAGGCCATCCGGGTGACAGCTGGACAGAAGGCGGCTATCCTGGCTCAGGTCAGTATGGGTAACCGGACGGAGGGCACGACTGATCCTCTACAATGTCTGATACTAATGGAAGCTGCTGTAATTACTGCTGTTATGTTTGTGCCCCTTTACTGTTTCACAAGCACTAACAGCCCTGTTTGATAAAGTTAAGAGCTACAAACAGTCTGATGCTAACTGGTTTGTCTTTGGGGTATACATCAGTAAGGATCTCCCAGGACAAAGACCAGTACAGTTTGGAGACACACTTAAAGCTCTCCTTTAGTGTTTGCCAGCACTGCTGAGCACCCCTGGCTGTCCTGTTTACTTTTCTTTCTGAGATATAGATTTTTTCTTCTTCTTTCTCACTGCTTCACAACACTTCACAAATAATCTGTTTGATTCCCTTTTAAAGCAGCTGCAAGGAGTCTTTGACTGGTTATGAAACTGTCTCAATTTAAAACTGATGCCTCTGTGTGACCTACATAAGCAAACAAGATTATCAGCGAGATGTTTGCCTATTAATATATAGTTATTCTTAATGCTTGTCCCCAGCTCTGATTCCCCCTCAGTGTCAGACAAAGTGATTTATGGCATGCAAACAGGAACAGAGTATGTTAACATTTTCCCAGGCAGCGTTTCGCAATGAGTAGCAAGTTAGCCAGTTGAAAGGAAGGATAAGGATGTTTTTCTTTAGCTTATTTTATTTTGGATGTTGTATTTTGTGGTTATGGCTGATAGCTACTGGGGCAGGATCAACAAAAAGAAAAAGAACTGATCAAAGAAATAAGATCAAAGAAATAACAAAAAGCTAAAAGGGACAGTTATAGGGCCTGGGTGAAAGCACAAGTCTACCTTGGTCCATCATTCCACAGATGGAGAGAACTGTAGGATTTGAAAGGATTCAAAACCAATCCCGAATTGGCCCTTTTCCTCCTGGACAGATATGTTATGTGTCTTATTTATGAAACACATTGCAAGGGTTTTTAGAAAATACAAATTTTGGAAATTGTTTTTCTTCAAGCAGTAGGGTAAGTTCAGTATTATCCTATCCTACTCTGCTCCATATGCATCCTGCTAACAGCTGTGTTCAGAAAGGAAAATGGTATTAAAAATAAGTTGCGTCTTTCAAAACAAGAGCCACAAATTAACCTGCATGTCTTTGGACTGTGGGAGGAAGCCGGACTACCTGTAGAGAACCCACGCTGACACGGGGAGAAAGTGCAAACCTTACACAGAAGGGCTCCCCCACCCTGGTTTCAAACTGGAAACCCTCTTGCTGTGAGGCAGTAATGCTAACCACTGCAATACTGTGCTGCCTCTCTTCAGATATCTTATCAGTATAGGCAGAAACTGCCCCAAAAATAATCTTAAATTAAAAAATTAAAAAAGGAGCCCTGGAGTATTCATAGGATGCCCTGTTAGTATTTTCTTGATAACAATATTTCACAACTTAAAAATGTGTATTAACAGATTGAAAATTCACAGGGTTTATTGTCATGTGCACAGTGAAAACACAGGGGTTTCCCTTCAACAACAATAATACAGTAAGAAAAACAGATTAATGAAAAGTTAAAAACCTGAGTTTAGAAGTAAAGTTCACTATGCCTCGTGCAAATTATTGCAACAAATCAGATCAAGCTGTAGCAGGCAGTGACTGTGATGGGATGGGAGGGGGGCAGTGTTTGATACTGTTATCCAGCAGTGTGATGGCCTGTGGGTAGAAGCTGTTTGTCAGTCTTGTCCTGGATTTCACTCCTGTAGCATCTGCCTGATGGCTGCAGTGTGAAGGGACTGTGGCTGGGGTGTGTACTGTCCTTGAAGATGATGTGGGGCCTCCTGATGACCCCAGTGTTGCAAGTGTCCTTAACGGATAGGAAGGCTGCTCCTGAAATGAATTGTGCGGTTTTTATTACATGCTGGAGGGCCTTCCTGTCCTGAGCAGTTCAGTTTCCATACCACACTGTGACTAAACTGGTGAGGACACTGGACTGTACATGTGTAGAAGTTGCTGAGGATATTGGTTGGCATGCCAAATTTCCTCAGCTTTCCTAAGCAGTACAGTTGCTCCTAGGATTTCTTGATCTATCGTGTGTTGTGAGACCAGGTGAGACCCTTGCTGATGTGGGTGCTAAGAAACTAAAAGGTTTTCACCCTCTCTACCTCTGTCTCAACCACGTGTAGTGGCATGGGCTGCCCTTTCCTCCTCCTAGGATCAGTAATCATCTTGGTCTTATCTGCATTTAGGGAGAGATTATTTTCCTGCCACTTGTTTTCTGTACGATGTCTCTGCCCCACCCCTGCAGTGTCATCTGTGAATTTCATAGTGCTGGTGTTGGTCTGGGAGGCCACACAGTCATACGTGATGAGTGTGTATAGCAAGGGGCTCAGCACACAGCCCTGGGGGCTTATAGCTCTTATGCCTGATGTACGGTCTCCAACACTGACTGACTGGGGTCTGTCTGATAGAAAATTCAGCACCCAGGTACAGAGGGAAGGTGTCAGTCTGAGAGTGAGGAGCTTTTTAGAGTCTGCGTGGTATGACTGTGTTGAATACATATTGAATAGCATGTTGCTTATTATTTTATCCATGAACATTAAAATAGTATTAAAAGCGGACAGTGAATAAGCATCACTGTAGACACAATGTGTCTGTCAGACCTGCCTGATTTACCAGCTTTTGACCAAAGACATTTCCCACCCTGGACTTAGCCGTCACTCCGTGTTCAATGGGTCCTATTATTGTTTCTGATTAGAATTACTGATTATGCCTTTGGCAGAGATCAGAGCAGTAATTATGGCTAATTCATCTAATTCCTAAAATGCTGTTCTTGCTTCCCTTTATCAATACACTTGATGAGTTCTCTGATCTCAGTTTTCTCTGGAGGAAAAAAAATGTAGACACTTATTTCAAGCCAGGAGCATTATGATTTGAGTTGAATTAAAATGGTATAATTATTGAAGTTCTGCGCCTGGCGTACTGTAGCATATTGACGTGTAGCTTATATTTGACTGTTTGAATTTATTCATACAGACTGTTGCTGTGGTTTCCAAGTGAGTGGTTGCTCTTGGTTTCAGATCCTAAATTAAACATTGTGACCTCTGTGATTGACAGGTGGTGGGCGGCTCCCAGGGTGCACAGGTGAAGCTGTCTGATGGCTCCGTGAAGACAGTCACAGCGGCGGCAGCAGGCCACTTGTCCAAGCCGGGGACGACCACATTGAGGATGACAGGCGGAGTCATCACTGCCGCCAGTTCCACCCCCGGTTCTGTCAGTGCTGCAGCAGCAGCAGCCAATCAACAACAGGCGAGTTTCACAGTCCTCATATTCCTCTGTTTTACTCCTCCTGACAGCTGTTTGTTTTAAAAAGTCATTTCATACCAAACAGATGTTGCATTAAAAATGGAATTGAGCTATTTCTTTAATGCTTGCAGAGCGGTTATTTTGTTTTGAAACACCCCAGATTGCCTTACTGGTTTTATTTCCACCAAATCAAGTGTGGTATAAAATATTTAATGTCATTCCCAGTTACAAAAATAATTGGTTTGAATGCTTTCTGTGATTTGAGGATTGTTTTCATGATGAAATTAGATGCTTTTACATGATCCCAGTCGATGAATTTTGTTTTAATACTTGTTAATAAATGTTCCAGTGATTTGACACTGTCGTATGAATACATGGAAAATAGGAGTGACCTGGTGTGAGTGCATCACCAAGGTCAGTGTTGTGTTGGTCCGAGAGAGCGGAGAGTTTAGATGGTGTGTGAAGAGCCCTAAGCAGTCCATCAGCAGTGATCTGTGTTTGGGTGATTACAGCTTCAGAGTCAGTGGCCAGGCCTCATTAACTTGAGAAATGGAAACGCACAAAAAGACTTCCTAGAGGCTCCAACAAGCAAAAACAAATATGTATACAGTATGTAACAGTGGAAAACACTCTGTGCTGTGGAGATGTTTACGCAAACACAAAAGAGGAATACTTCACTGCGTTTCCTGTTTTGGAGAAAGTGCCCTTTCAGGACTGTTAATTGAGTTATGAGGACTCTCCGTGAGAGAAATTGACTCTTTTGTCTTTGAGAATTCCATAAAACCAGTGACCTGATCGGCACATCTCACTTGCACGGCACTGGAAAACAAATGTGACCTGAGCAAAGACAAGACAGTTAACACTCACTCTAAAGTCCAGACACAGTAAATAAAAGTTCTCCCGTCTAAAGACCAGGGTGTATTCTTAAATTAGGCTGTCTTTTAATAATTGTCATGTACACATTCTCTAAGAGGTGTGTTGCTCTGTAAATGTTTTTGTTTTTACACTTCGTCTTGTTAAGTATTTAAAAATAAATGTTTTGTCAGTGGAAGTTGTAAGAAGTATTTATTTTAAATGTTTATTTAGTAATATTAAATCGTTGTTAATTTGCCTGTGTTGCTACATGGATACACTTAATACACACTAGCTGTGTCTCAGTTCAGGGGCTGCAGCCTTTGAAGGACGCGGCCTTCGCGGTCTACGTTGGCCACGTCCTTTTAAAGAACAGCATCAGCCAAACCGAACGGTCTCCAAAATGAGACAGTCTGGTCTGTGGAGGATTTCCTGGTTGCATCACCAGTTGTTCTTGCCCTGACCTGTTAGTGTTACCGTCACCTAGCAATCAGCTGCACTTGACGAAAGAAGGAGTAAGCTAGTATGTTAGTTAGCCCTAAATCATGAACCCAGAGATTTTTATTTTATGTATATTTTTTATTTAATACTTGAGGAGATGATTCACAGCAGGAGACACAGCAGTTTGATATACTTCAGGCTGATGGACCGTTTTCAGATAATTATTAAATTAAGATTGTTTAAGCTGTGTGCTTTTAGCTAATAGTAATGTTAACAACAGGTAACTGTTAGCTAGTCAACAACTGTTGGTTAACTTAATATATAATCGTCACTGGCGAGTACTGCATCTTGCATGCACGAAGGTGGATGCAAGGTGGATGCACGATCTGTTGTATCCTCCAAATTCATGGGAAAGAAGGCTGCATTTCTCAGCTGCTTTTGAAGAAGCCTTTGAAATGGGACAGCCTTGGTCGCATCAATGAGACACAATCCATCTTCAAATGCAGCCTTCAAAGGCTGAATTGAGACACAGCTGTTGTAGTAGCACCGTTTGTCATCAGAACAATATCAGTGAGTTGAAACTCTGTCAACAGTCCATGAGCATCTTTTCAGTCTTTGCTGTCCTTGGGCTTATGCCGGGTACACACTACACAAAAATGAAGCCAATTTAGGACCCAGTTCCCCCCTCCTGATAATGGTCAAAGCCTCAACTTTTGCGTGATGGTTCCAAGGATCATCCTCTGAGATTTTGTGGTGTGAGATATGTTAAGTAGTTTTTTTTTTTTTTTTTTACGTCCCTGATCTGCTCAGAAGTCCATCCTGACAGCACTGATTTCAATAATTTTCTGTATTTTCTGTAAAAAGTAATGCAAAAGCTAAGAGCTAATTCTTCCTGCCCATTGTCTGCCATGTTTGTTTACTCAAAAGTCGCGTTTAATTGCGAGAGATTTGCAAGATTTATGGTTTTGAGAGTCGGGACTCTGGTTGTCCGTGAATGGAATCTGTTAGTGTCTGGTGTGCTTTTTTAGCCAAATTGTTGATCTCCATACACCGATGGAACAAAACTGTTAAAATATCATTACATATGATTCTGTTTAGGGTCTTTTACATTTCCAGTATGTTATATATATATATATATATATATATATATATATATATATGTATATATGTATATATATATATATATATATATATATATATATATATATATGTATGTATATATATATATATATATATATATATATATATATATATATATATATATATATATATATATTATTTAACTGGAAGTCACATTAAGATTAAAATCTCTGGTAAGACAGGGTCTAATAGCAGCATCCACCACAAACAGGATGACAACATCAAGTTGTTGTTCAGAGGTGAAAAATCTTTGAGTGTGGACCAGTCTTTGGTTGACTGACAGAGACATTGACAGAGTGCAGAATGACAGTGTTTCTGTTCACTTCCTGTTTGACAGCTGTGTTTCTGTGTGTTCTGTGCAGGCTGCCGATGGAGGGAAGTCTGCCTCTCAGCACCACTCGCTCCTGGTGGCAGCCAACCAAGCAGCAGTAATCAGTGCAGCTAAAAGCGCCAGCGCTGCTGCTGGAGGCAGCCTGTCGAAGACAGCTGTGGCCACCTTGGTCAAGGGTGCCGGCAACTCTGCCACGATGACAAAGAGCGCTGCGGGTTCAACTGGAGCTGTAGTAACAGTAGCCAAAGGCATCACCAACATGCCTGTCGTCAGCATGTCCAAGGGTGCAGGGGTGGGGTCCGTGGTGGGTGCGCCCAAAAGTAGCGGCACGTCATTGGTCACTGCAGCGTCGTTAGTCAGCGGAATGGCGGCAGGTGGAGGGAAGACAGGTGCTACTCTCTCAGGTACTCAGTGCTGCGTTTATCACCTGATTAAGTCACATGATTTCAACATGTAAAGCACAGGTCCAGCCACAAATTGCTCTGAATCTGGAATGTGTTGTGTTTGATTCAGGGATGCTGAAGATCCACTCTGGAGGTTCCAGCTCCCAGCAGACAGTCTTAACCATCCCTGCCAACCAGCTCAAGCAGCTGGGGGTTGGCACTGGGTCTGGAGGGGTGCAAACCATCCTCATGCCTGTTGGGAAAGGTAAGTACGCTTGAGACAGCCCTTTGAAACGTTTATTCAGCCAGTACAACAGTCTCTCGTCTTTTAGAACCAAGGAGTACATTCCAGATCGAAAAACTGTGTACTCAGTGAATCACCAGATAAAAGGCAGTAGCAATGGCGCTTGAATAAAACATGAAGCAGCACTGACATTGATTGCTTTGTTGGTGTGCCACATGTTTTACAACAAGTTTCTGAGGAGCTAATGTTGAAATAAAGCATGTTGTTTCTCTCAAATTATTTTGTGAGTGTCGCTACAGCAGCTTTATCGTATTTGTCTCTCTGAGATGAGTTCATTTTACCAATACATATGACTACACTGTGATTTATTTGAGACAGATGCGCAAACATCAAGTGTAGATTCTCCTCTGCAGTAAACCATCTTCCTCCCCTCTCATTTTTCATCTGACTGTTAAGCCTATTTACCTAATGGGCCATTGATCCATCCTGTGTGTGTTTTCCTCTGTGTGTAGTCGTGTCTAAAGGCCCAGTCTCCAGTACTCCTTCCTCCTCCTCTTCCACCGCCCCTGGAGCAGCTGGAGCTGGAGCCTCCCCAAGTCCTGCCAGACAGGCATCCCCCTCCCTTGCCCTGCCTCTGGCACAAGGTGAGAGGGGTCCATCCCGACTCCACCCACTCTCCTCTTTTCTCTCATTCGTTCCCTCTTTTATTCCCCAACCTCCCTTTTCCTTCATCCTGTCACATTTTATGATACTGGTGACAATACAGTAGTACTGAGCACATATTTTTCTACAAAAACAAAATATGTTACTCTTCAAAATCAGGCCCTTGTACACAGCCTGTTCAAGGCCGGGATGTTGTGCTGTTATTCTGCCTCACCTGTCAGTATTAAAGGTACAAACAAGGAACGGAGGGACAGACTCGTTCCACCATTTAGCTGGCAGCGGAGGTGGTAACAGAGCTGAATCGACATCTCTGTAAAAGTGACAGCCAGCATGGCGGGAGTACATGGACACACACACTAGACGCTGACACCGTTGTGTCACATGTCAAGCCGCTTATGCCTCTGGAATGCCAGCATGCCATCTACAGTCGCACACTGGGACAGAGGACATTCAATAATTTGAGTGCCACTCGACAGAATTTATGTATTTCCAACTGAAAAAAGTGTCACTCAACACTTTCGTTCACCAGGAGAATTTTTGGTCCCGGGACAATGTCATAAATTGCAATGTGACTGGGTGCTGTTAATAACATTGTCATGGAGGTCGTAGTTTTCAGTCCACACCACTTGGACCTATATTTAGCGTCTACGTCCACAGAAGCAGCCGTCCTCTCGCTCCTGGTGAGCTGAGAGGACAGCAGTCCACCAAATTGCCTTTACCAGGCTGACTGAGAGCAGACATGTACTGAACCAAAATATTTTTCATGTTAGCTCCACGGGACGAAATCAACAGTGTTTGTATTTATTGATTTGTGGATTTTATATCCCAACCCACAGTGGTGAGTGCGGGGAATCTGCCGCTAACAAACAGACTGGGAGCAGATCAGTCAATGTAGATAGGGTTAATAAGTGAAAACATATGTATAGGGGGTATTTGTGTTATTTAAACAGTTTTTTTGTGCAGATTACGCTTCATTAAATGTGTCAGAAAAAGACTCAACGTAAAACTACAAACATTTCCTGTAAGCATAAATTGAAAGCAACGCACAACTGTTACATTTCTTTCAAGCGACAATCATCAAAAGTGTCGAGCACCCTTCCATAAATCAGGTGTTATAACGGCATGGTTTGGTTCAGTTTAAAAAAGGAAACCTGGTGTAATGGTGGATCTTCTTTAAGGCGCTATTGCAGAACCTACATGTAAAAGAAGCTTGTATTTAACACAGTCAACAAAGACGAACCTCAACCTCAAACTGATAGTGTGGATTTATTGCAAAATGAATCTCATCCTCACACTTGCTTTTTTTTGCTGTCGCTCTGTGCTGCCACAGTGAAGACAGAGCCAGGTGCCAGCACAGCTGTCACAGCTGGTCCATCTCCCCCGGTGACTGCTCCCGGTCCCACCTCTGTCCACGCAGCTACCACAGTCAAGCAGGAGCAAGGGGCCGACAACACTGCACACGACCTCATCAAGTAAGGACAAGTCACGTTGCTGCTTTCGCTTGCAGCACGGTAACAGATTTTTATAGAAGGATAGATAATTTATTATGTGTTAACAGTAAAGGTGTAAGAGAGGAAACAGATTTTTCTCTGCTCCCGCACTGATACTGAGTCATCAGAGTGAAACTGTGTATTTATACATATTTATTTCACCATTTAAGTGTTAAAATCTCTGTATTTATTTCACTGAACTCACTGAAGAAGATTATACCTCCATTTATTAAAGCTGTGAAATAACTACCAGCATAGTGATGGAAAGTTTAAAGACTACTTTCCTCTCGCAGCAGCTATTACAGTGAGTATTTTCTGGTTGTACGTCTGACACTTGTGATTCCCCTCTCAGCACTGAGCACATAGAGACCATGATGCAGCTGCTGACAGCTGTGGTGAAGAAGTTCCCTCTTATTGTGCCAGATAAGAGTAAGTGAGCTTGTCTTCTGTGTGGCGTGTTGAAAAACCAACTCCGTATATTAAAACAGACTGAAAGCTAACACACTGGGCTTTTGTCTGTTTTTGTTTAGCTGAAGATTCCCATCCGTTCTGTGCCTCTTCAACAGAGCAGTATTATTCCTGGACTATTGGCAAGCGCAGAGCATCAGAGGTGACTTTTTGTTGTTTTGTGTGTGTGTGTGTGTGTGTGGGTGTGTGTGTGTGTGTGTTTGTGTGTGTGTGTGTGTGCATGATGATGAAAATTCAAAATGAGTGCTGTCGTTATCTGTGCCTCTGACTGATTATGAGCCTCAGTGGAGTCAAACTGCTGATAGGACGGTGAAGATGTATATTGGGTATAAAATAATGCAAATTAGATCTCCAGCGATTAGTCGACAAAAGAATAATTGTCATGCTGGGCTTTTTATTTTTCTCACTATTTTCTAGTATTTTACAGACTCATTAATATCTCAGAGCGGCAGCACCCACTTACTAGCAGTTGCTTTCCAGGTTCCAGGGTGAGGGCGTCTGTAATGTCAGTGATAATTTGCATTGTTTGCACTTTTGTTGTCTGTGTAATCTGTCTTGGTGCCGGGCCCCTGACTCAGCGAGCTTTCTGCTTGCCTCATGTCCTCCTATCTATCTGGTCAGATGTGTATCTCTGCCTGGTTGTCTCCTCTCATCTCTTCCTAATGGCTTCATCAATAGCTCATACAGACCAGCCCATGTCTTAGCTGTCTGTTCTCCTTCTCTACGACTATAAAAGGCTCTCAGACGAGCCCAGACGTGGATATTTATATCTACAGGTCACTAATTTACTTAGGGGACATGGGACACAAAGCACATCACGAGACAAGGACAGGCTGCAGGGTAGCCTTTACTGGACTGGAGAGATTGTGTGCACCATAATGCATGCACACCAAGCCTATATAATGTTAATCTGTGTTAAGGCTTCAACTAATGGTTATTTTCATCGTTGATTTATCTGCTGATTACTTTCACAATGAATTGATAAGTCCATAACATGTCAAAAATTTGTCAAAAATGCTTTTCACAATTTCCCAGAGCCCAGGGTGACGACTTCAAATTGCTTCTTTTGTCCAATTAACAGTGCAAAACCCAAATACTATCATACATTTAATACATCATACGTTATTTACTGTCACAAATGACAAAGAAAGGCAGAAAATTCTCACAATTTAGGAAGTTGGAATCAGCAAACATTTTTGCTTGAAAAATAAAAGAAATGAATAATCCACGGTGTTTCCCACAGAATTACAATCTATAGCCTCGTTTCCACCGAACACTTTCAGTATGGTACCTTTAGAACCAAGAGTAATCCTTCAGACTTACCAAGACCCTAGGTCGGTTGAGCATTTCTACTGCAAACAGCACTCTTAAATGTGGGCAGGATTGTTGTCACTAACTGCTCCGTCCAGCACTCACTGTATTTCCCCATAGATGGCACTTTGTTTGTCGTCCACAGAATGAGGCTGCACGCTGAGATTTTCAGAACAAAACCGAACAGGCTGCAGTGAGAGTCTCTCTCCATGGGATATTTAAAAATAGCGGGTCTATGCTTGTAATCCTTCCAAGGCAAGCGTAGCCGGCCAGAGCCCACAGCAACGAGTCGGCAGTCGCTAGCAGTCGGCCCAGTGAATAAAGATATTTTTTCTCCAACTCCAGCTGCTGCAAGAGGCAGCAAATCATCCTTTCATTTTATAGTTATAATGTAAACTTGCCACGGTGTGAACAATAGTTTCAAAACCAGCCACAACTCAGCCCTGAGCAAGAGTAATCATCTGCTATTACCCAACCAAGGGACTGCAGTGTTCACAGCTCCACAGCTCCACCTTTTAGTACCAGATCTGTGTGCTAGCTACCCCAACAGAGGGGGGACCAAACATGGGGATCGTATGGAACGGTTCCATTGGTACCATCCACAACTTTTCACAAGTGCACCAAACTGTACCGAACCGTACCATATTGCTCGGTGGAAATGTGGTTTATGTGTGGTGGTAGCCGATGACGAGGGGTTCTAACTTTCAGTTTTTTAACTTTCCGAACTTTCCTTCAGCATCAGTTTGTGGAGTTCTGATTGAGTCATGGGGTGGATAACTGATCAGTTGATCCAAACAGAGCTAATCAGTTCAGTGGATGAGAGGAGCTGTTTGTGAGTGAAAGCAACTTTAGGCCCAGCGTGACGAAGGTTAGGTTTCATTTTCACTGTGCCTGCCACTCTGCTGCTCCATTCATGCCCTCCATCTGCGGAGCAAATAATAATCAAACGCTATATTTATTCCAACGGCGACCTAATAAACAGTCCAGCTCCAGTTATAGAAAATCTAAACGTTGCGGCAGATGTTTTAATAGTGGGAAACTGTTATCCGTTATATGAATAGTTGTGATAAATTTATTTCGATCAACTAATCGGTGTAGCTCTAATCCATGTGAATCTGTGGATTTTACGGCTTTCAGGCCTAATGTACAGTTTCACATAAGAGATGTTGTCTCTGTGCAGCTTCAGCGAGCGGTGGCAGTAAAGCGGGTTGTCCAGGATGTGCTGGACAGGTCGCCACGCCTGCAGGCCCTCACCCCCCCAAAAACCAGAGAGGTGGTGCAGTGGTGTCGGCAGAGGGGCTACACGCCGCCTGACCTCGAGCCTCAACGCAAGAACGACGATGAGTCCATTGAGGACATCCTCACGCAGATCGACAACGAGCCCGGTGAGTTTGTGTGTTTTTGGTGCAGAGCAGCTTTCTCACAGGGATTATTTACTTTGGCTTTTTTTTCTTCGCGATTTCACAGTCGACTCTTTTGTCAGCAGCTCAAAGTGGATCAATATTCTCCCTTCAGCGTTGCATGTGTGGGTGTAGCGCTTCTGCAGCTACTAGTTGGTCCAGTAATGTGTTTGCAGTCCAGTAGTGTGTGAGGGCGGCCAGTGTGCAGCCTCAGTGCTTTTGTTAAGCCGTGTTGTTTTATTCACAGATAGTTCTCATTAATTCTGTCTTTTGTCTCTAAAGGGTGAGAGACGAGGCTGCTTAGCTCCGTGAGTCACACACTCGCCTGAGCCAGACAATATGATAATCTGTTTGCGTTCTCCTTGCCCCTCCTTCTTGCATAAATATCTTTATTTTTAATTGTCACATTGTTGAAGTGGTAAAATGAGCCAATATTTAACAAAAGCCCTCAGCAGTTTCTCCTTAAAGCACACAGCCACACAACAAGCTGCTGAGTGAAATGCTGATGCAGTTGCTGTTACAGCTCGGCCAGGATGCTGCTGCTTGTGAACTGGTGTGTTAAATGTGCATGTGAATCGGTCCGCAGAGTGCCCAACGACCCTGAGTAGCTGCGAGGAGCTGGTGCAGCGGCTGGAGCAGATGCAAGCGCTGCTGAAGACTGAACCAGAGGAGACAGACGACCAAATAGTGGACATCATCACTGTGACCCCTCCCTGCCAGAAACTAAAGGTCAAAGAAGAGGAGCAGGAGGCTGACGCAGAGCCCAAGTTCTTCCTGGGTCCCTGCATGTCAGCGCAGTTTGTCAGTGAAACTGCGCAGCAGGTCAGGAAAACGCAGAAAGAGCTGATGAATTTAACCAATAACATCCTGCTATTGTGTTGCCTGTAGTAACTGAATATTTAACCAGAGGAGGCTGCGCCAGTTTCTCTATTTTTATATGATGACTCCTCATTCTCTCCCAGATTGGAGTAACCTTCCAGCCAGTCGAGGTGGAGAAGAATGTGTTCGCTCCGGTAGTGGAAGCCATGATTCTGAAGGTCGGTCACTACACAGGCCAGAACAGAAAAAACAGTTGGCCATTTACAGTAGCTCATCATTACCTCAACATACCCTTGACTAGAATGATGAATATACGGTGTGTTTAAGATGTAGACCTGCACAGTATCACGTGTTTCACCTTGTACTGTACGAGAGAGTGGGTTTCTTTGTGACTAATGATGTGTGTGTTTGTGTGTGTCTCTGTGTGTGTGCACTGCAGGCTACTGAACAGTTTGCCAGTGACATCCTGAGAGAAGCTCTGGCTGGGGCCTACGCCAAATCCCCTCAGAACAGGTCAGCCTGTTTTTTTTTTCTCTCTCCCTCTCTCTAACATGCAACCTGCTTAATGCTCCATTTTCACTTCATTCATTTTATGTAGGGCTCGTACAAACGACCAGTTTGATACTCAGATTATTTCTAACTTGTCCACAACAAGACAAATCTGTAGATTGCACTGAATTAATAGATATTTTGAAATTATTTCAGTTTCAGAACAATATTGAAATGCAGAATTTACAGCAGCTTAAATTCAGTAATGTACATGTTAAGGCCCAGACACACCAAACTGACATTGAAGATCTAGTGGTGATGAGGCTAAGTGTTGCGTCCCCTCACTTTGCCTGTGTTTCGTCCATATAGTTGAACTTGGACACACCGCAAAGACTACAGCCAACGGCCAACTAGCATGAACGTTCTGCGCCTGTTTAACTCTTCATACCAGCAGGTGGCAATAGTCTGTCGTCGCCATTCAAAAAGGAAAACCATATGACCGACGGGACGGCTTCAAAACACCAGTTAGCACATTTACAACTAGGGATGCACAATATTGGATTGTTTGCTGATATCCATTATGCTGATAACATATACCACTATCGATATATCCACTTTTTCCCCCACCTAATTTTAGGAATGTCTTCTGTGGTGGAATTAACATCATATTATGCATGTATACTCTTATCGTGATGGCCCACCAGCAGATGGAGACATGAAATACAGTGCCTTTCAGCATATGTAACATTCATTCATTCTCCAAAAAGAGAAAAAATCTCCGTTCTTTAATTTTTTTGAGTCATTTGTTTACGTTCCTCACTTCAGTTTCTCTTCTCATGCGCCGAGCTGAACTGCCAATCAGAGCGATTTGTGTCACCACCGATCCAACATGGTGATCTGGCCGATAAACAGCCAACAAGGGCTGACTAGCGCCAATGGTGCGGGACACACTGCAAAAACTCGGGCAACATATGCACACCAATGGTTCAACTTTGACTAGCAGCTGATCGTCAGCTTGCTGTGTCAGGGCCCTAAGATGATGTAAAGAGACTGTGCTGATTCATATATGTTTTTTATTACTACAAGCAGTAAAAATACTGCTGAAAGATAAATTAATTTACAAACATTTTCCAAACACAGTAGTTGTCCTCTGTAATAAATCTGCAAATACGGGTGTAACATCTGCCATCTTTATGACCATCTTATCTCACCTGCAGAAACCAAGAGGTTGCAAATTATTGTTTTGTCTTATCTTTTTGTCATTATATGCTTTGCAGACAAAGACTGTAGAATTCACTGATGTATAACCAGAGTATATTGTATACTTTGTGCCATTTAAATGACGGGCAAATAGCACAGTGGGGGCACTGAACGGATATAAGAGACAAACAGTTTTGTGTTTTGGATTGTTATTAGCCATGCTCAGAATCCTAACTTTGTACCGTTGTGTTTTGCAGGGCTCCAAGAGAGATCACAGCCATGAACATCCATCAAGCGGTCAGTAGCGTCCCCACCTGTGACTTCCTCACCAACGCACACATGGGTTACCTCTCTAAGGACAACTGAGGCATAACAAGATGGACACTTACTGGTAACCGACACACTGAGACAAGAGGACTGTTTGAACTCCTGGTTTTGACCAAGCTGACTGGAACGGCACCGGAGTTTGAAGCCAATTTGACATAGTGGCCAAACAGTGGAATTACAACTTCTGGGTCTGTCATGTGATGCGATGAGGCCCAAAAAGACATTGTGAAAGAGACGTCTGTAAATCAGTGGATGCATTTTATTAAGTGTCACAATCCCTGCTTTCAGAATTTGATCCATTCGGCCGATTTGAAAGTCTAGAGGAGTGCATGATTAAATCATTTTATTCACATTCAAGTTAGCGGAGCGCTAAACTGGAAGTTAGCCGCTTGGCCAGAGGAGTCTCTAGTGTGCTTGCTTCATGGGCTGAATAATAAAGAAGATCTGGGTCATTTTACACATGGAAGTCAAACATTTTTAGCTTTATGCGCCACTGAGCAACTTTTGTAGGTATGAACGTGACCCCGACTCCAACTCTGTATCCAGTCCTCTTTATACATTCATGGTTACGAGTGTGTGAATATTCACACCTGTGTGTAGTCCTGTTGCCTCAGGTTGTGCAGTAATAACTAATGTACTGTATTCATTAACTTTATCATAGAAGGGCTCAGCTTGCTTCTCGCAGCAGCGGAATAACAAATGTTTCTAATAATCTGGGCATATTGTAACACTTTAGTCCTAATGTATCGAGAAGCAGCATTGTGGGACTCGTGTTATTTGATTTTAAGAGGCCGTTGTGCTCTCGCTTACCTCATAACAAGATTATTTTAATGATGAAGTGTTTCCTGCTAGACAGCCAGCTAGTCACCAGGGAAATGAAGCCCGAGTGACTTACAGCGCTGCAAAACAACACGAGACAGCTGTCCCCTCCTTCATCCTGCACCCTGCTGTCTCACGTTCGGTTTTACCAGCAGAGGTGAAGCACAGATTTCACAGCGAGTCGGAAAACACTAACGAACATCTGAGTATTAGAGCTCTCTATCAGTCACGCTGATAGTAATGTCTGGTTGGTACTTTGGGCAAAGCAAACTGAGAGGTTCCTCCAAAAGTGTCATCGCCATGGCAACCAATGATTCGTCACTGCGAACATCCTTTGATGTATTTTCAGTGTTACCTGGCAGGGGTAATTATGGCTCTTACAATAGTGCTGTTTTGTAAGTCTCCTCTAAGGAGCTCACTGATTCATGTTTCTTATTTTTAAGTTGCAGACAGATTATGAAGGGTTATGAAAACCCCCATGTCAGACAAGACACAGCTAATAGTCTAATGAACACATCATAGTGTCGTTACAAATTCAAGGCATCACTCTCAATATTTATCTGCTCTCCTCCGTGGAACAGGTCTGATAGCCAGCTCAAAGTGCTTTTAAGTGTTCTGGTTAACATAATGTATCAATCATGTGATGTACACAGTGTATATGACCAAGACGAAATAGACGGTGTTTTCAAACCCTGTTTTATTTTTTTATCTAATAATGGCTGCGAACAGTGACGCCCTAACAGTAGTGTGTGTGCGTGTGTATGAATATGTGTGAATAGTGGATGTAGTCGTCACAGAAGTTAATGGTAAGTGAGTGCTCGTGTGTGTTTTGTTGGCTGATGTTGGTAATTCTGTTTCATGTGGAGCTTTGCATTATGTTAATGTGTGGATGACTGGACGAGTGGCGGTGTTTGGACTGAGTGGTTGTGATGCCTGTTCAACCAAATTAGTGTAGAAGGTTACCCAAACATTGTATTTTCATGTTTCAGTGCAAACCAAAAATATAATCAATATTCTTGTAATAAACAAAGTAAAACTCTTAGTAGAATTTTTTCTTGCGAAGCATGAGTCGTGTTGAACGTTTGTTTTCTTTGTATTGTTTTTATATCAACATAATCAGGATAGATTGTGGACAGTGAACTGGAGTATCTTTTGACTATCAAGGGATGACAGTAAATGGACCTGCACTTGTACAGCACCTTTCTAGACTTCCGACCACTCAAAGCACTTTTTACTCTACAGGTCAATCCACACACTGGTGGACGAGGCTACCACACAAGGTGCCACCTGCTACTGACTTTTTAGCACACTTACAGACTGATGGAGCAGCCATCAGGAGCAATTTAGGGTTCAGTATCTTGCTCAAGGATACTTTGACATGCGACATGCGGACTGGAGGAGCTGTTTGAACTGATTGAACTGCCAATCTTCTGATTAGTGAACAACCCACACGATCTTCTAAGCCACAGATGTAGGCACCTGTTAAACTTGAGTTAAAGGGCCAGTTTGCCCAAATAACATAAAAAAAACATTTCCTCACTTAACTTTCATCTAGCCATGCAGATAGGTTTGATTTTATATGGCCAGGTTTTAAAATATCTGTCTCTGAGATTTCTGCCGCTGCCCCAATACAATTGACCCTTTGCTAAGTCCTGCCCCCAGCCAAACATAACGTAGCATCAGGCCGGCTCAGACCAGGGTCCGACAACAACACAGCTGTGCTCCATCGTTTCAGATTTCCTTCATTTTCAGGCTGGTTTTGTGGATTTGGAGGTAAATGTTGTGCCTGGGGCACGTCGTGTAGTAATGAGACTCGTTACCTGGAGAGGTTGGAAAAAGATATACGTTTCTTCCCTGTTCCAAAATCAAACCCTGAAAAGTGTAGGGTTAGCTAGCTAGCTACTGAAGATATAGCCTACTGAATGTATACACATGCTGCTTTTGCTTTGTAATGATTATAACAGTGGAACAAAGACCGACCCTGCTGTACAGGAACCAGTGAAGGGAAGCAGGGAAACTTTGCTCATATTCAACCAGCTGTGTGTCATCACATTGTGCGCAGATGAATGTTGTTTGACTTCCCTCGGAGATCCCTGCCTGTCCGGTTGCGGAGGTCTCAATGCTGGCAGCGGCATGGGGCTGAAGCCAAACACCGTTCATCTGCACACACTGTGATGCCACACAGCTGGTTCAGTATCAGCAAAGTTTCCCTTTATATTCATTGTTGTCTGTGTGGATCAGCAGTGATGTGGTGGTTCACTTTTACACTGTGATCTGTAGCCTATAGTTGGGCTTTAGCTTCTAACTATCTTTGTCTTTTTAACCTGTTGTTGCTGCTGAGTCAGTTTGACATCCTGGATATATCCTTCAAACACAGACTGTAGACCCCTCTGTCTGCTTCTCTCTGGAATCACTGTTTCATTTTCCCAAAAATATGATAATATTTCTTCAGGGAGTGCAGGTAGTTACAGTGTGGGCTCCATGCTTACTCTGGCAGCTTGTCGGACCATCACAAAGGGTTGGGGCTTAGGGAAAGTCCAATTGAGGTGGAGACTGATATTTCTGGAAAGACAATTTTCATAAAAACTATGTTCTCCTTGTGAAAACTGTTAACAGGAAGAGTTGTGGGTTATCCAGAGTACAGCAACATTATTTCCTGAGCGAGACAACAGGTACAAGACAGTGCCTACGAGGCTTGGTGTATTTTATGCAGAAGGTTTTTCAAACTCAGCACGATGGGAAGGCAGTGAAATCCCACATGCAGAGTGGAAAACAAAAATTGGCCAAGATAACTTAGAACAAAGCCTGTTCCCAGCTCTGTTCTCCCCTTGTCTCCACAACGCCTCCGTTCCCACCTCTATTAGCAGCACTAGGGTCAGCAGCAACAGTTCCACAATCCAGTGAGCGTCAGTTCTCTGGGTGAAAATGCCTTGTTGATGCCGGAGGTCAGAGGAGAATGGCCAGACTGGTTCAAGATGATAGAAAAGCAACAGTAACTCAAATAACCACTGGTTACAACCAAGTAACATAAGTATCCTGTTATTGACCTAATTACTTCTCACTGCTTTTAATTTGAACTGTATTTTTGTATGACGCCTTTTTTTTTAAAACATCTTTCACATTTCCTGACCTTTACTATAACCCCCTACATGACTTCTAAAACCCAGAACTGTGTGAGAAAATACAGCGGAGAAAAAGAGCCGAGTGACATCTGACAGAAAGTGCTAAGAACCTAATATTCTTTTATTGTAATTTCACTTACATGATACGTTTGTTCTTTTTTCCTTAACAATAGATTTACAAAATAATAGACCCAACAATACTTTTCTCAAAATAGTAAACTCATTGAATAATGAGGAAATAAATAACTTATATTCTAGCAGATTTCTAGCAAAACACCAAAGGGCAACATAGTACTCTAAGCATACTCACGTAACGACCAACCATCGTTCATTATTGGAGCAGACTCAACATTATGTACAGTAAAAGGACAGATCAGCAGGTCCACACACACACTCACATAAACTCTCACACACACAGAGCAGCCAGTTTCTTGTGCATCTATAATGGCATAAACAAAAAAAAGCTTCTTTTAAAACTATGTAGTTACATGCATATTCATTTCCATAGCAACGGGGGCAGGGAGGAGTGTAAAACGGGGGGCGTCTATCTATCCGTCTCCGCTCAGGACGCTGTCGCAGCAGCTCCACAGGCTTCACAACAGTACACATTCCCTTGCATAGATTCTTGTGTTGTGGAATGGACTCAAATCATTCCCCTGTTGATTCCTTAAAACTGAAACCGGTCAAAGTGGAATGGTTGGAAATTGGGAGCGGCTGTCAGATGTTGAAGACCCTGGATCCGCTTTGAAAGACAGCAGAAGGGTTCGGAGGGAGCTTGGTCCTCACCAGATGTTCCTGAGACAAGGGAGAGACAGAGAGAGACAGGCAGGTGTAACAGCAGCTTTTAAGGTGATCAGAGAGATGAAACCAGAGAGGGCAGCAGCTGTGGTGCTCACACTGGACCCATGAAATGAGAGGAGACTGGCCGGGCTGAGCCGTCAGGAAGCATCAGGTCTGCTGTCAGAGCGCTAGCGTCCTGGGCTGTGTTGCTATTTCCTGCTTAGTGCTGCTGTGTTCTGCTGATGGCAGCTGTTCTCAGAGGCTGACCACAGTCTATCTGGGCTGTGGCGAGTGAAAAAAAAGTTGCCTGTGCTCTATTCTTTCTAGCAATTATTGGATCTGTTGATAAAAATGGGCCAGGCTATTTCAATTTGGCGACATAGCTGCGGCTTCTATCAGACAACCGGAGCACAGGTCTGTGGAGAGATTGACGGCTTGCTGTTCCAGCAGCACTTTGAATGTGACTATACAGCGCTGTGGGTGGCAGGGAAGGCAGTTCATGTTGTTCAGCAAGTCATATTGGTGTGTGAGTGTGTTCACTTCCTCCCTCATCCCTCCCACACACACACACACACACACACACACACACACACACACAGACTCCGGCTTTTCTGCTCTGTGTAGCAGCCAGGTCTGCCTCTCTCCTAAATTAGATTGGTGCCAAAGAAGACTGCAACCCGGTGCAACATTGCACTTTAACAAATAATCCATCAAATGGCGCTCACTAGCCCCTCCCCCACTCCTCTCTCCCTCTCTCATTCCCTATCACCTATCACACACTGCATCTCCTTCCTCTCTCCTCATCCTCTTCCCCAGCTTTGTCTCTCTTCCCTCAACCTTCTCTTGCCTTTCCCCCTGCTCTCAATACAATCCTCTCCTCCCTGCCAGAGTCCTGCCAACTTGGCACAGGCCTCTCCGTCTGTAGTCCCGGGCAGCGTGGGAAAAGGGACGAGGTCCAAGTGAAAGACAAGGGGAGAAAAAAAAAACAAAGAGAGAAGCCTAGCTTTAGGGGTGTAGAAAAAAGAGGGAGGAAAGAGAAAGTTGGAGAAAAACAATAGATGAAGGAGGGAAAAAGGGAACAGCAGCGGCAGGTTTAGAAACTGGGGGTGCAGACAGGCACACTATTTAAAGTTCCCCTACAGCCACGGTGTAAAGAAAGTAAAAATACTCTGCTATGATTCATATTTTGTGTAACATGGTTTCTCTATATAAAAAGTTAAAAAGAAGTCTCTCATAAGCAGATCTTAAATTAGCTAAGGTTACAGCAAAGTGAGGAGATGGTGGACTACACTGGGTTGACGGGTGAAAGAGCATACATACACATAAGAAAAACACATTTTTGAGTGAAGGAGAACTTTAAATAAGGGGGGGGGGGGGGCTTGGCTTCTTGTGGCTTTAAGAAAAGTTATATGGAAATTAATGAGTTATTTTTTTAACAATTTAATTTTCATTCATCATCGTTGTACCACTTAAGTGATTCTTACATTTCCCAATGATAAAAATGTATAGCTTATACAGTGATTAAAAATGCTTTAACATCTCGTCAACTATGTGTGTCATACGTCTTTGGCCTGGCGTCTTTCCCTAAAACTTGCCGAGTCTCAGTAGCAATGGCTGGTCTGGAGTCTCCTTAGTGAGGCTATCTATTGATTCCAAATCCAAAAAAGAAAACATCTTGGAAGAAAGTGAGTGCACAGATTTGTTAGCTTTACCCACGAATGCTGCAAAGTTAAAGTACCAAATAATCAATCAATCATTGTGGAGTAGCTACTTTGTTGTAAAACATATTAATCAATGCTTATTTAGATCTATTAGGAATGCTTATAGGCTAATTTAGATTAAATAGGCTGTGTTGCCTTTGCTATAAGGCACAAATATGAATTGCAGCTCCAGCCAACTACCTGCGAAGGGCCATTCTGCAACATTATAAAAACCTGCCATCCACACCAATGCAACCGGATGAGATGGTGTATCATCTCTATGCAACAACTGTCTGTACCTCTGCTCTGTTTGCAGCTTTTCAGGCTTATTTTGTGGCTGAATATAATTTGTAGCTTCTTAAAATATGAATGAGGATAGTGATAGTGAGACACTGGCTACAGCTGCATTTGTAGCAGTGATGAAATGGCGAAAAACGTAAACAAAAAGAGCATCAGATGGACTGTATTCATGATAAATACACCACAATAATGTAAGTAAGCAGCAGTCAGTGAGTATGTGTTTGGGCGTAAGCACATACAGCAAGCAGCAGCAGCGACCCACCATCTGACACCGTCCACATGTGAGGATGGAAACAGGCCTAGGTGGGGACAGAGCGCCTGCAGCAGCAGGCGAACACGCCGTCTGCGTTCATTTTGACTTGACCACTTCACTACAAGCTAATTGGCTGCTGAAACAGGCAACGTGCTTTACGTTCTAAAATCAGACGCCGGTGAGAGTTGCAGGTGACACCATCAGGCTGCTTGACTCGAGCTCAGACGGCCAGTTCACACCGCTGCAACTTTTCTCTGCAACATTCTAAAAAGGTTGCGTCTCGTCACGAATCTTTGGTCTGAACTGGGCTTAAGGAAGTCAGGACGGACTGTGCGCAACTCCACTGCGTACTGTCTACAGTGGTGGTGGATAGCTGCCACAACTTTTGTATTTGGCGTTCTGTTGTGTCTCTGTTTAGTTTTTTGTTTTCAAAGGGGCATGGGGGTCATTCAGATTCCATGGGGGGGCCTGTGCCACCCTCCTGGCTCCGGCCCTGGCTAAATTGAGACAGAGCAAACAGAGGTAACGGGAATGTGAATTTTAGGCTGCATTGTCCCTGCAGGCTTTCTATCCTCTTTATGCAGTTTAACACCATTGTGAGCATTTCCATCCCTCTGCTGTGCATCTATGTTACCGCCATACGAAAACACAGCGCCGTTACACATTGTATTCAGAAGTTAAGCTCGGTTGCCTGTGAGCTCTGAGAGTACAATCTTAAATCTCGGGGGAGCTGCTGCCTCTAAGCTGACTATAATACAACAACCGAGAATTTGTCATAGCAAGAGTTTCCTGCTGAAGTTTCCACTCTGCATGCTAAATGTGTTCCCCATTCAGCGGTTTTGTCTTGCTCATCCCTGACACACACACACACACATCGGATTATACAGCCCATCCTTGCAAATCTGTTTGCCTTGTGTTGCAGTTGCCAGGCCTGGTTCCTAACACGCACGCTAATGTGCTGAGAGTTCAGAGCTGCACTCGTTTAAGCCGGACGAGTCGGACAAGCCGGGTTTCAGGTTTAACAGAGTTTCATTCTCTCGTCTGACTGCTCGCAACAACCTCTCGCTGGGATGTTTTAAATTAGGTTTGCGAGTTCAGTGAGTTCAAGAAAACACATCTCCCTCATCATGAACAGCATCAGCGTGTCCTAATCGGTCAATTGTCTGCGGCATGTCATAAAATTAGAGACGGCTTTTATCTGTTGAGATGGATTTGATGTGTTATAGGTGGGGGGGCACACAATTTGACAGATTGATTTGAGCAATAATGAGAATTTCATGGCTGCCCAACTCCTTTATCATCAAGGGCAGATTTATTCTGATTTCAGCAGCTTATTTGGGACTTAACCATTAAATCTTTTAATGAATAGAATACAGTTGGTCTGCTCAGCCCCACGCTAAATGAGGAAGCTTGGCCTGCTGGTGATAACACAGTTTGCTGCAGTCATGTATTGTACAGAATCCGAATGCCCTCGAAGACAAATACCAGCGGAGTGCCGTGACCCAGTGTAATGCATACTGGAGTGGGATGTGTAATGCTTGGTCAGACACCTCTGCAGGGGGCTGGTGAGTCAATAATGAGTCGGCAGCGAGTGGGCCGTCGGTGACTGGGGTGGATTATCTAAGATCAACTTGATTTGCTGCCAGGCTGGTTTGTGTCGCACTGGCAGATTGTGGTATAGCTGATGAAACTGCATGAAAACTGCACATGTATGTGTGTGTGCTTTTGGCGGTGTGTGTGTAACTGCAATGTTCAGTCCCACAGCCAAACATACTGCCAGCAGCACATCCCTCCTTAATGTGCCGTGAACTCTTACTCCAACTGGGCCACCGTTTATTAATAGAGTCCGTGTCCCGCCATTGACATCTCTCACTTCGACCTCCATCACCACCGCGCAGGATAGCGAGGGACATTAATGCTTAAAAGAGCAGTCATTATTCCGAAAAGTATGCAAATAAGCAGTTATTTTTTCTCATGCATTAATCACTTTTTCCTAAACCTCTGAAATTTAGGCCTGAGGGAGAACACACAGGCCTGTAGCTCGGATTTTAGTCGAGTGCTGAGGTCATAAGTCTCAATTCTCCGAGAAAAACTTCACAGAACAGCAAAATTTAAATTTTTTTTTTTTAATTATTGAAATGTTTTCATTTTATTTCACTTATTCAGTTATACTGTCTGCAAGTTTTATTCCCAAACATAAGTGTCTCTGTCCTATACATCTCCAAAATGTCAGCTTCTCGTGAGCAAATATACACAGACACATTTTAACCTTGAGAAAATGCATTTTTCAGATAATTCAATTCGTTTTTAAACTGGAGCTATCATCCTTCTCCTTTTTTTGTCATATGTTACGTTACAATGTTGGATGTTCATCTTAAAAAGTGGCCAAAGTTTGTAATTATGAGGTAAATTTATCTAGGTGTAATTCCTGTGAGCACAAATCTCAGGTTTCCAACCATTTTTCGACTTGGCCTACAGGCTAACGTCAGATGCTACATGTAGCTACATGCTAATGTCAGGAGAACCTGTTATTTTGGTTGCTGATTTTGTAAACTTCTCCTAATTTTGGATCACAGTCCTGCTGAAACATGTCCAGTTGGGTTTAAAAGCCTCTATTAGTGTTTTTTTCACGGTAGAATGTGCCTCTAGTCTCCGTTAAAGTTATTCCAATGGCTGCAATGATGGTGCAAAGACGGCAAATGCTGAACAAATACAGCAGACTGGGCTTTTTCGTGAGGCAGGCTTAAAGAGACAACTGCTAAAACTGAGCATACAGATGTTCCAGTATGGACAGTTTTGAGGAAAAGAAAGTGTTTGACCATTAAGGGATGTAAACATTTGGGCTGGCCCCTAATAGTCGACCAAACATTAGTCGACCAGAAAGGTCATCAGTGGAAAAGATTTCATTGGTCGCTTGGTCGCAGAAAAAAAACACAAAAAAAAGTGAAACTCTTTTAGGAGCTGTGCCTTATCAAAATAAATCAAAACATTAATTTGAAAGGACAGACACAGGAAGTGGCCATGCTCAGCAGTCAGACAGGAGTCATGTTACAAACCAATCACAGCCGACAGATATCTTTCCCTTCTTCTGTAAATATTCAGTCTGATAAACACAGAAAAGTGTGGGATCATTTTGAGAAGGTGAAGGACCAACCCAAGGTGATATGTAAACTCATCTTCATTTGTCGACTACAAACATGACGTATCATCTGAAACATGGAAGTAGCTACATGCCCATTAGCCCACAGCGTCATTAACAGGCGGCTCGCTCAGTGTATGACGTGCACTTGTAGATAAAATATAGGCCTATATTAATGAAGGTTCATTAGTACGGTTTGTATTTCTCTGTAATGTAGCACAGTGTTAACAATGTTACTGATACTATTCTTTCTCACACCTTCAACTCAAACCATTGTGTTGCCCCGCCCAAAATATATCATTTAATAATTAATCTAATATCATAAACATACAGGCGAGTAGTCAACTTATGGCCGTAAATGACGACTATTGGTCGACTAAGAAAATTCTTAGTTGTAAAAATATTTTAGCAGAGACCCACAATACAAGTATGAACCTGAAAATGAGCATACCAGGTCCCCTTTAAATGTGTTTATCCAGCCAGAGATGAAGGAGAATTTGCTCATGGAGGAAAACTGAATAAAATCTGGAGAGACATAGTTTTCGCTGGCCATCAATTCTGCACATTGCTACAATAATATTCTGGTGGGAAATAATGAATCCTTTATTATTTATTAGCCTAAAAGTTTGAATATATTAAGTCAACAAACTACTGGCTATAAAATATTCACTAAAGTAGACTTTAAACTTCCCCCAGATTCCTAAAACAAATACAGAGGACCTTAGTGTCCTCACTGATAGCTACAGCCCTGCAAACAGCTCTTCCCACTAAAAACCCAACCATTTTTAACCTTCCCAGATACCTCTCAGTGTGAGATTTATTGCTACACAGTGTGCAAACAGACAGAGCAGCCTGACCCGGCCCAGCCCAGCCCCAGCTCTCCACTGGCAGATGGCACAGAGGGGTGTGGGCGGGGAAGAGGGATGGCACTAAACCTCTGGAGATTCCCAAAAACTGTCTCGCTTACTGTCACGCGAAACAGCTGACCTGAGCCACAGCACCCAGGGAGGGGGACGGAGAGAGGAAAGGGGGATGTGCCCCCTCGCCCAGTTTATCCGATAATCTGGAACAACCTGACAGAACTGATGAGTTCTCAGCTTCCTGAGCAAATCCTCTCGCCTTGTTGTTGTTAGTTATGCTTCAATCAGACATCTGGTTCTTTGTGTGCCCGTCTTTCTGTCTCATGTCCGAGAGCACAAATCTAGGGCAAAACGTAAAACTGTGTAAACATTTGGGTTATTCTTTGTCTGTCATTTTGCCCCTGACCAATATAAAGTACCTCTACACTATATTCAGAGCGTGTCTATGATTCAGAGCTTGTCTGCACATGGCTCTCAACATGGAGGTGGGCTAAATGATCAGCTAGCAGCTAACAGAGCTAACAGCGCAAACAGCAACAGTGCTGATGGAGCTAATTGTGTTAAGTGGGGGAAGCCTGAGAGTAGGCACTATTCTGCAGTGACGCTATTCTGTTATCAGGTGTAACCACCATATGAGTGCAGTGCAGAGTGGCGGTGATTAGCTAGCCTATGGGATACACACACAGGGACGCACATGCACTAATATTCATGTGCAGCTGGACTGGTTACCACAACAAACCTAATTTGGTGGTTAATGGTCAAAGGTCAAGGTCGCTGTGACCCCGTCCATCACATTCTCAAGAACACCTTGAGGGATTTCTTCAAGTTTAGAAAACATGTTCACTTTGAGTCAGTGACAAACTGATTCAGATTTGGTGGTCATAGGTCAAAGGTCAAGGTCACTGTGACCCTGTCCATCGCATTCTCGTGAATGCAATATCTCAGGAACATCTTGAGGGATTTCTTCAAATTTGGCACAAACGTTCACTTAGACTCAACGATGAACTGATTAGAATTTGGTGGTCAAAAGTCAAGGTCACTGTGACCATGTCTTTCTCGTTCTCTTGAACGCGATATCTCAAGAACACCTTGGGGGAATTTCTTCAAATTTCACACAAACGTCCACTTGGACTGAAGAATAAACTGATTAGAGTTTGGTGGTCAAAAGTTGAGGTCACTGTGACCTCATGTGTCTCATTCTCGTGAGCGTGATATCTCAAGAACACCTTAAGGAAATTTCTTCAACTTTGACACAAATGTCTACTTTGAGTCAAGGATGAACTGATTCAAATTTGGTGTTCAATGGTCAAAGGTTAAGGTCACTGTGATCCCGTCCCGACACATTCTCGTGAATGCATATCTCAAGAACTTCTTGAGGGATTTCTTCAAATTTGGCACAAACATCCACTTGGACTCAACAATGAACTAATTAAAATTTGTTGGTCAAAGTTCAAGGTCACTGTGACTTTGTCTGTCTCATTCTCTTGAACGTGATATCTCAAGAACACTATGAGGGAATTTCTTCAAATTTGGCACAAAAGTCCACTTTGAGATGAGGATGAAGTGATTTAGATTTGGTCATCAACTGTCAAAGGTCAAGGTCACTGTGACCCCATCCACCACTTCTTGGCAATGTAATATCTCAAGAACACCATGAGGGGATTTCTTCACTTTGGCACAAAAGTCCACTTTGAGTCGAGGATGAAGTGATTTAGATTTGGTCATCAGTTGTCAAAGGTCAAGGTCACTGTGACCCCATCCATCACATTCTCATCAATGTAATATCTCAAGAACACCTCAGGGGATTTCTTCAAATTTGGCACAACTGTGCACTTGGACTCAACAATGAACTGATTTGAATTTGGTGGTCAAAGGTCAATGTCGCTGTGACCTCTCAAAACATGTTATTGGCCATAACTCAGTAATTCATATGATAATTCTAGTTATTTTATTGTGTTATAGGATTGTTTCTAGGCAAGAAAAAAGCATTAGCCCTTCAAACTTTATACTCCAAATACAATTCACAGATTAAGATTTTGTACGTTTAACTAAATATGTTTATATTTTCCCTCTGAATGACAGAATGAAATCACCAAGGAGTATTTATTTCTAGAGAGATATCAATATATTTATCTACAGGTTTGTTTTGTAATCTGATCAAATGAACCACAGTTGGAAGAATTACAGATTCACTTTTTTTGTTCTCATCAAGCCTGCTCTATTCAGGTCAAAGTAATGAGTGTAGCACCAGCAGTGTTACCTAACACAGTACATGGCCTGTTTTAAACAGCTGGGTCACTTTGAGCTGCTTAGGGACAGAATGCTGTATCACTTTTCTGAAACGCCCCAACAGCAACAGGCCACCAGGGAGATAAGGAAAGATGACTTTCAGGAGGAGCATGCTGCAATTTAAACCTGTAGCTCCTCCAATATGAGCTCTTCAAACCTACAGCTGTTTTATTACTGTGCATTACATGGCCCCTCCAGCTGAAGGATTGACACCAGCTTTAATATATCAGGATAATACACCATTTCAACAATGCTGCTGTCTTTGCTTACCTCTCCCTTGGTTGTACCGAGCTCGGTCCTCTCAGGCGGGACGTTCTGCTGGAGGCTGGAGGGGATGGGTGAGCTGCCAGTTTGCAGGGCAGCAGGGATGGGCAGGGGGACAGCAGCAGGTTGTACGTTGGAGGCAGCAGATACGATATTGTGCTCCCCCTGATGCAGCCCTAAGGACCTGTGGACCTCCCCACTGTAGGCAGCCTGGTAGCTGGTCTCACGCGGGACCTGGGTTGCCTCTGTCCCTGGGCTGGAGTACTGAGCTGGAGGATTTTTCCTCGCACTTTTGGCTGGTTTCACTCCTGTCCAGGGCCTGTACTCTTGCCTGGAGGAAGAGAGATGCATCAGGTGGCTGATGGAGGCTCAGTACAGACATACGTTTGTTTGATTGTGACCTAAAGACCAATTGTACTACTGGAAGGATTGTCTTTTTATGGAACTAGGCTGTGCATACTACTTTGAAATTGGTGCTACATGACGAGAGAAAACAGAAAAGGGCAATGGCATTGGCTTTTGCTCAGGAGGTAGAAAACCTACAACTACCAGAATGCACCGTGTCACACCGGACCAATAAATGCTACCGCTGTTGGGTGACGTATTGGCATCCGGCTGGCAACAAACGACTGCAAATTACAGTTAAACAGTGAGCTAAACTTTGTTTCTGAAAGAATTTTAATCGAGAACTAGGCAACACAGTAACAGAATCTTGATTCATATTTGATCAACACTGACTAGTTTCACCATTTGATCTCGTTTTTTTTTCAGCCTCCATTTACACTGTTAAATATGGCATCTGCTTCCTGTTAAAAAGCTCTTGAACTACAGCTAAACAGTGCACTAAAATATGTTTCTGAAAACATTTTAGACGAGAATTAGGCAACAGAAACAGAATCATGGTTTATATTTGATCAGCATTGCCTAGTTCGAGGGTAGTCAACCTGTGGTTCCAGAGCCGCATGCGGCTCTTTAGCCCCACCCAGTGGCTCCCTGTGGCTTTGACAGAAAATTACATGGAAATAATTTAACTATTTTTTTTCTTAAACATTTTAATTTTCATTTATTCTTGCAGGCCTAAAGTGATTCTTACATTCTTCATCTGTAAAAATGTCTAGCCTACACCGATTTAAGAAAATGTTTTAACATTTCGTCAACTAAAACGTGCCTCATACATCAGTGGCCTGGCGTCTTTTCCTCTAAAAACATCATTAGCGCTGGCTACAGTAGCCTTTGGTCTCTCTAGCTAGGCTAGCTGTGGATTTTCTCAGAGGAAAATTTACAGTTCATGGACAAATTTGTTTGCTTTCATGGGCAACGCTGCAAAGTTAAGTTACCAAATAATCATCAATAGCCCACTGCAGAGTAGCCACCTTGTGCTAAAACATGTTAATGAATGCTTATTTGGATCTATCAGCAGTGTTGATAGGCTAAATTCAACTTAAAATGCTGTGTTACCTTTATTATGAGGCTCAAATGTTTTGTGGCTCCACACAGATTTTTTTTCTTTTTTGGCCAAACTTGGCTATTTGATAGTAAAGGTTACTGACCCCTGTTCTAGTTTTACAGTTTGATGTCAGTTTGAGAGAGCTAGTGAGGGGTGGCTCTCTGTCTCAGTCTGCCTCTATGCTCTTTTTTTCCTAATACCAAAGTACAATCTGTAGTTGTAGCAGCAGCCCTAGAGCCAGTGAATGTCCACCAAATGATGTGTTTGAGCTGAGAGATGAGCAAGGAGATCTGGGCTCTTGCAACACGGAGGGAAGACTGATGTTCATTAACGGTACTACCCACATTGTGATGATACAAGCTAGTTGAAAATGGGCACAGTATCGCTTTAAAGGGCCATTCTACCAATTTTACACGTGAAGATCAGTTTATTTGAAAACAGTTGTCTTGTAATGTCTGTAGCTTGGGATGGTGTCTGGTAATATACTGTAACGCTGATGCACTGGGTTTGAGACTGGGAGATAGAGTGAACACTAATCAGGCAATGAAGGTCATGTGAAATATGCTTTTGAGCTGCATTATTTGAAGTGTGTGGGATCCAGTGTTTGTGGAGCTTGAAAAGTGGCCAAAAGACCAGGGGTCTCATTTATAAAACACTGTGAAGGAGCCATACTAAAAATGTACGTACAGACAAATGCCAAAAATGGTGTGCTCAAAAAATATTCGACAGTTTCTACAGTCAGGCTTCCACCTCACCATCTGTCGCCAATTTCCTGTCCCAAAGTGTTCGTAAGCATGGATCAAAGTTTCTTCCATCAAGTGTGTTTTATAGATCACAACTCTTGCGTGGGGAAGTGGCGTACACCTCTTTCAGGCCTTGTTTTGTGTGTACACATTTATGTTTGTAAATGAGACCCCAGATATCTCAGCCTCTGGTTTTTAAAGAGTTGTCCCGCAACTTAAGACACTAAATCACCAGAATACCTTTTAAGAATTACCATAGGTTATTAATATAACTCTGACAGGGGTGTGGGCCAACCGAGAGATCATAAGAAAACGAGGGGTAGCAAGATAAGAAACATATATTTCAACTTAGATTTATTTTTTCTTTCATTTTTTTTTTTTTTTTACCATGAAGTACTGCACAGTTTTACTTATTTATGTCTCTAAAATCACAAAAATGAATAAACTGACACCATTTTTTGGTTGCAGTGCTTGTATTTCATATGACAGAGGATTGTCAGTACCTACTGCTTCTTCTTAAAGGGTTAAGGGCCCGAAAAAGTTAGGAATCACTGCTCTAAAACTTCCTGTCCACATATCCTAAAATAAAATGCAGGAAAAATATCAAATATTCATACTTTAGCTCTCTCTAATATGAATATGAAATGTGTAAGAGAATTATTGATAGCCTCCATCTCCATGCAGGCTTGCTGGGTCGACCCTGGAAGTCAATGAACTATTAAAACTCATCTAATTAAGCATCAAAGCAGCCATCAGCAGATCACCAGCTGACTGCCAGATTTCCTGACTGCTCCTTCTTCTTCCTCCTCTTCTTCTTTGGTTATTAAACGGTTGGAATCCAAAATGTTGCACTGCTGCCAACTAACATTACTGGATTTAAACTAAAGTCTCCACTTACTAAATAAAATAATAATAACCCCTTCACACCCTTCTCCAATTCAACTATAAATATTTTTTCCAGGTGGCTGAGGGAGCTTATTCCAACTGCGACTGCACAGCTTCTCCAGAAACTCCCACGACACCTAGAAATCTCCTGTCTGCACCTATAATTGTGTCAGTTCTCCCAGTTATTAACCATTGCCAGAAGGCCCCAAACTACACCTGAACCTGAAAAGCAAAATTACTCATGCCTCCTGACTAACTTGTCCTCCTTAGCTTCCTGTCTCACACCTTGTCACTTGCTTATTTCTTTTCTTAGATCCAGCCCTGATTATTTCTGTCTCCCTTCTCTCTCTGTGGACACTTGGCCTCCCATGCTGCAAGAGTCCCTCTGCAAAGTGGACACTTTGTGGTGGTTATTTCTCCTTCACAGTCATTTTCCACACACACACACACACACACACACACGGATATGTCCACCCTGGCTGCTCCATCAGTCAGATGCAGTGGACAGCGACAGGTGCTGAAAGGATGTCCTACCTGTAGGAGCTGGTTTTGCTCCCCTCCATCACCTGCTGCTCTCCCCACCTCTGCCCCCTGCCCCGCTCCTCCTTCTCCCCCGGCTGTGCCTGGCTGTGGTAACTGTTCCCCGGGCTGTCCGACACACTGTCCGCCCTGCTGCCCCCGTTACTAATCCACGGGAAATTCTCCTTCCTGGGAATGGGCCAGGGTTTGAAATCCTGCTTGTACTGGGTGACGCTGGGGAAAGGCACTCCGGGCGGGTGGTAGTCCTCCCGGGGCTTGTAGCTGGGCTCCTTCCGCGCCCTGAAGGATCCCCGGGTGCCCGTGCCATCTTTGGGCGCAGGAGAGTCGCCGGCGGCACGCGGGTCCGGGGTCGAGTAGTTATTCCCGTGCGCGCGCTCCGAGGCGGAGACCTGTTTGGTGACGGACCGCACCTCCTGCTCGGCGATGTCCGAGTAGTTCTGGATGGTGAGCGGGACGGACAGGTCCGATTTGTCGAACTGGTTCCAGAAGCGAGCCAAGCAGCACACTCTGCTGATGCACGGCCAAGCCATACCCCCCCTCTGAGTGTTTGACTTGTGGAGGAGAAGAAGAAGAAGAAAATGAAACAAAAAAAGAACAGAAAAAAGAAAGAGACAAAAGATGAAAGGTTACATTCAGACGGAGTGTCGCCCTCCCTCCGCGTCCGTTTGTGGGAAGCTGGGAAAACACAGTGTCCAAGAGTCCATGTCAGCAGCAGAGGAGTGCCAGCAGAGATGAACCGGTCTGTCGGGGACCGTCATTGAATATTCCTCTCACGTGGTCTGTGATAGTGCCTCCACTATGCAGAGGAATCTGTGGCAAATTATTCTCCGCATCTCCAGCTCAGTCCACACTGTCCGCATCCGACTCTAAATACAAATAATAAAGCTCATGATTTCTCTCCTCCAGACGCTCCTGCGGTTCAGACCCTGAGCCGGAGATGATTTATGGCTTCCCCACTTGCCATCAGTGATGTTACTGTACCTTAACTGTTGCCAGCATGCTGAGGGTTACATAATTATGATGCAGCGTCAAACCCACAGTGTACAGTAGGCTGGTTAGATTATAGTGTTATAGGTTCAATTTAAACACTCATCAATCCTGATGACCCCAGCTGGAGTGTGTGTGTGTGTGTGTGTGTGTGTGGAGAATATTTTCACATTTCTCATGGTTACTATTTGCCATGTGTTGCATCAACCTGCTGCACTTCTATGGAGGTCATGAGGGCGAGATAAAAAAAACATCACTCACTGTGAATTTTTATCCAAAGAAGTGTATTTATTTGCTTTAGGATTAAACTCAATGTGGAGTGCACTCTTTATGTTACAGTCTAATGCAGATATGAGAATAAATGGTAGTTATCATGATGGAGCCCACAGAAGACGCTTTTTTCATGTCACTGTAAGATGTAAATAATGAAATTAATGATGGTTAAATTACATTTAAATAGGGCTGCAACTAATTATTATTGTAATTGTCAATTAATCCATTAGTTGTTTGGTCTATAAAATGTCTAAGACGACGTCATCAAATGTCTTGTTTTGTCCACAACCCAAAGACATTCAGCTCACTGTCACAGAGGAGTAAAAACACCATAAAATTGCCTTAAAATTGCCTTAAAATCTTAAAATTGTCTCATTTTATTTGCTTGAATTCCGCATTGTATTCAATCTGAGATCAACCATATGAGGCACTTAATAACTTTGTTTTGAAAAGCGCTTTATAAATCAAGTTTATTATTATTATTATTGTTATTATTCACATTTTTTAAGCTGAAATCAGATGATTTTGACCTCTTTTTTTCTTAGACTATCGCCCAAACTGAATGATAATTATCACATTAGATGGTGATTAATTGAATCATTGACAATTAATTGATTAATCAAGTAATCATTACAGTTTGACGTTTAACTGCCTCTGTTTCAGCTCCCAGTATTGTCTATGCCAGCAGACTGTCACACTGTCATGGCTTACTGGGACACTTGGATAGAACACAACCTCATAGGCAGACGGTTCCTGGTTTGAAACAGGAACAACCCAATGTCAGCTGGGATAGGCTCCACCCCCTCGTAACCCCCAACAGGATAAGTGATTACGGAAAATGAATGAATTCATTTTATTAGTAACACTTGAGGGTCTCCCACAAGTCAAAATGTCTGCTTTAACAAACTCACATGTGGCCCTGGGCAGGTTTGCTGCTTGAAGGGCCCATCATGACTTTCCCCCATCACCAGCTGCAGATCAGCCCAAGTGTTGCTCAGAGCGTTATTCTTTTTGGGCACTGATGCAGGTTTCTGGGGCTCACAGTTTCCTCATACAGGTTACTGCCCAGCTTAGGAAAGACTATGGACTTTACAGAGTTGTTTTCTTGTTTTGTTTTGTTTGTTTTTTGAGTCTCTCCTCTCAAGAAAAAAGGCTCCTTTGGTCCTTTGTTAAAACGGATAGAAACACTGTCTCAATCTTTCAGTGCTGAAGGAGAAAGAATAGTTTTACTTTCTTTAACACATGAAAAGAATGTCTGGCTTTGACACCAGAGAGCTGCCTGAAAGGAAATATAGTAGCTCATACAGATTGGTTTCAAAGGCATGGACATGTGACCTATGAGGACTATCCCTCTAAACAAAAGCAGTTCATTGCTTTGTTTTGGTGCTACATGGCACCCATCTTCTAGGGGTAACGTTGTCATATGGTGCTATAACCATTAGATTTTTTGAGCCTGGGGGCCTTGAATGATGCCAGATAATACCATAGATGAGTAAATATGCTTATAAATGATGAATATTTTACTTAAAATATGAATTATTATTCGTTATTTCTTATGAAATGTTGTCTTACAAGATGCTTACTGAGAAACAATATGTTAACTTTTCAAACCTGAAGTATCTCTATGCACATGCATGTGTTATCCTCTGGAAGGAAACAGTTATAGGGTGATTTATTGTAGTGTTTTTATTTTTTCCCCATGTAAACTAAACTAAATTAAGCTGAAGAACCATCAGAAAACCCTGACCTTCTTAAGCTTAGTTGAGTTTAGTTTAGTGGGGAAAAAAACAATGGAAAGCCAATAAAGTACCATACAGGATCTTATAAAGTTCTGCGTGTGACAGCGGTGATATTTGCTAGAAAACTAGAGAATAGAAAAGAAAGCTTGACTCTATGAGCACATCGTGTCTTAGCACACTGAGCCACCAACTCATCCTCAACATGATCCGTCATAAACAACTCTAGTGTGCCTTTCACGTGTTATTAGAAATGGATGAAGAGACTCTGAAGTGCTCTGATTCTTCTGAGAAACCTGATTATTTCTCCATGATGCCAGACTGGCAGCAAAAGATAAAAAGACAGCAGATGTGAAAGCTCTCACTGGCCAAGTTTATTACGTTTGATTACAGTTGAGTGAGTGTGTAACGGTGGGATATGCATTAAGTTGACAGAGTGGCACTAGATGCACTGAAGGCGTCAGAACTTCCCTTTGTGAGCTGTTCACAGAGAAGATGAGCCTCTCACAGGGAGGCAGCACTACAGTTTAAGAGTCACTGAGGTGACACAGGAAAGGCAGGTCTTGTCGATGAAGATGAACAGGTACTTGATCTCTACACCACTGTACTCTCAGTGATAGATGGCACAGGTTTCATGGTGTGATTGATTGCCAGTGTGAGCCAGATTCATTAGCTGCAGATGGCTTTTCAGCATCAGATAATGAAATAGGATGAGCATTGTTAGGTTATCAGTGAATTTCTGATAGGGGTAATGAACAATATCCAGAAGTAAAATCCTTAGAAAAGAGCAGTGCGATACCTCCATCTGCAGGGGAGTGTGTGACATTACTGTCCTGCACAGTGAGCTCTGTGTTTTTAACTGAGCTGTGGGTGTATACACTTCTTGTTTCCAACAGACAGAGATGGAAGAAGTATTCAGACCTTTTACTTTACAAGTACCAATCCATCCATCCATTTTCATCCACTTATCCGGGGCCGGGTCATGGGGTCAGCAGGCCAAGCAAAGCAACCCAGACGTCCCTCTCCACAGCAACGCTTTCCAGCTCCTCCTGGGGGATCCCAAGGCGTTCCCAGTCCGGATGAGATATGTCATCCCTCCAGTGTGTTCTGGGTCTGCCCCGGGGCCTCCTACCAGTGGGATGTGCCCGTAAGACCTCCAGCAGGAGGTGCCCAAGATGCCTGAACTATATCAACTGACCCCTTTTGCCGCGAAGGAGCAGCGTCTCTACTCCGAGCTCCCTCTGGATGTCTGAGCTCCTTACCCTATCTCTAAGGCTGAGCCCAGCCACCCTGCAGAGGAAACTCATTTCGGCTGCTTGTATCTGCGATCTCATTCTTTCAGTCACTACCCAGAGCTCATGACCATAGGTGAGGGTTGGGATGTAGTTGGACCAGTAAATTGAAAGCTTCGCCTTCTGGCTCAGCTCCCTCTTCACCACAATGGTCCGGCGCAGCGCCCGCATCACTGCAGAAGCTGCACCAAACCGCCGATCCATCTCACGCTCCATTCAGCCCTCACTTGTGAACAAGACCTCAAGATACTTGAACTCCTGTGCTTGAGGCAGTAACTCTCCCGACCCAGCAAGTGCCAACACAACACTTAAAATATAGTCTATTACAAGCCTCACACTCAAAACCCTGCTCATGTAGACATACAGAGCAGCAAAATGCACGAAAATAAAGTACTAATCACGAAGAAAAAATGACCTGTGACTGTATATTATTGTATATTAGATTAGGAGATTGTTAATACTGATGCATCAATGTAAGGCAAACATTTCACTGTTGTAGCTGGTCATGGTGGAGCTTGATTTAATCCCTATAGTTTCATATTTTGATCTCATCCAACTGACATTACGGGCTGCCCATAACCACATAATCCTAATTTCTGTTTCCTCCCTAAAGCGACGACCAGATACAGACCTCTATCACCACTTCTTGTGCCATGACTCGGTCATCAGTGTGAAATACAAAACCAGAAAAACAGGTCATGCCATCAGATAAGTGCTCATCTTTAACAGGCTTTTCTAGTTCTCATCCAACCACTTGTCCACAGAGAGGATGTTTCTATTCATATGCATCTCAGAGTCTTTTACACTGAAGGAAACTGATACCTCAAAACTGTTTTTGTTGTGATTTTAACCAGTTCAATGAAGTCAGGTAAATGGGATAAATAAGGTTTTACATCTTGGGCTCTTTAAATTAGCAGCCAACCACCAAACATGTTATTGCATTGTTCCTACAGATGTCCTTTACATGAAACAATCATTTTAATTGGTCTGAGATAATCAGGATGTGCAGAGTGAAGATTCAAAGAACCACCGGTCCCAAACTGTGCATGGTAGTTCAGCCATGTGGATGTTAATTTTAATAAGGGTAGAGCAACAAAAGTTGTTTTAAGGTGTGAGTACTTAATGTATTCAGATACAGCGGGACATTTTTTCTGAAGTGAAACGTGCATGTTCTTAGGCTACCAGGTGCCATAAAATCACAAGTTACTATGATATTGTGCGCCACCTTCTGATATTACATATATTTTTAGTATTTTTGTCACTTAAAAAATATTCGAGGTGATGCAGTGAGTCCATGTCAGCCACAACAGTCCAGCATTAGTTATCACTGTTACACACACACATATATCTGTGCATACCTTACATAAGTGCACATACAATGTGAGTGTTTATGCATCTAGGCACACTTACATGTCTCTGTCACACTCTCTAATGTACGCACAGGAGAGGGAGGAGCAGTCTGCAAAGACATCTTTTAGTAGTACCACACCTACTGTAGACATATGGCACCTAGGAAGTGAGCAGTAGAAAAAGAGGGAAAACATAGCAGAAAATTCTTTTTGTGTGCGTGTTTTTTTGTGTTTTTTGGGGCTTTTGGCTAACTCTGGCATTTTTATACCAAGTGTATTTATTAATTTGCACTATCCCTTCTTACATAAACAAAACAAAAAAAAAAAACAAACAACAACAAATGAATGAAAAAACAAGCTGAATTGTTTGCTGTCCTTTTTGACCATCAGTTACTGTCCCATTTTATTCTATGTTGCCTACGTGATGATGTGACAACTTCACGTGACGAGGTGACAGGACGTGACGGTGGATTCTGACTTTTGGTACAGCTGTCTCCTGGGTCAAAGTCCTGTGTTTGTTGGACCAATCCATACACCCTGAACGTCTCCCTTCATGGACTTCGGGTGCATTCCAAATCACTTACTTATTCTTTTTACTTTCAGTAGGTACTGCAGCTGCCCAGAAAAAGTATATACTATTGCATGAAGTATGCACATGATCGGGACATACTCCTTTCTTTAACATTATGTCCTGAACTTTCACCCTCTTGCTTTTATATCTGTTACGATGGAGATAAAACAAATGCCACTTACCAAGTTCTCAAGAGACTGAGACCAGCCCGCAGAGCACTGCTGTTGTTACTTTGAAATGTATGTAGTTTAACTTTAAAGTTGTAACTGCACAGATTGTACTGTCAGCCATCAGTGTGACTTCTGAGAGCTGTCAAACAGCTGTCAATGAGCTGTCAAGCTGTCATCTGTTTGCGGCTCAGTCAGTGTGACAGTGTGACAGTGTGTCCACTGCACAGAGGGTTGTGGGTCAGAACAGCCAAATAAGCATACTGGCTTGCATACTGCAAAATCGGACCAGATGTAGTCGAACATCCTGGTATTTTTGGCACATTGCATTTGACATACTATGTACTATACTATACTACATAATATGGTAGTATGGATATTGGAACGCACAGCTTGTGGCTTTTTAAAGTTGAGCACCTGTCCTCCTGCTTTGCTTACGTCATGTGAGGGAGGACAGCCTACAGCACATAGGTCATGTAATCACAGCCCCCTGCCTCCCAGTTACATGGGCTAAATACAAATTATAGCACATTACTCTTAGTAGGTAGAACAACCTGAATAATAAGATTTTACCCATCATTAATTTTCCTATAGTCCCTAACTCTTATCAAATCAACAGACAATGATGTAATGACCCCAAACAATAGTAAGAGTATTAAATAAAACCTCAAACAGACAATTAGGTGAGAGAGATTTGACTTAAGAACAACACAGGGCAGAAGAGGGGTGGACACAACCTCTCAGCTCTGGTTATGAATATAACTGAATTAACTGAGTGGGAGGGGACGTAATGGGCCGTCCCACCTGAGAGGTATGTCCCATCTCAGCATTAGAGCTCAGAGGCAAAACATTTTATTACCTGCCCAGCGCTCAGTGTTCTTTAGATATGGAGGATTTAGGACTGAAATTTCTCAACAGGAATGGGATGAACAGTCAGAGTGATGCTGTGATGACTGTTACTCCCACAGTGTCTTTATGTAGATTCTGTTCAAGGTGGCTGAGATGCATCAAGGACTGGCTCCCAGTGGACTACAAGAAGGAGACAGTTCAACTTGTCAAACTAGCAGGACCTGTGGTAAATATGGGGTTAGACACAAGGAAACATGTACATTATTCCTGGTGGATTTTATTGTGTTATGTTGTCCTTTGAAGAAAAAAAAGTAGAAATGTAGTCAGTTTATCTTTCACACTGGCAAAACATTGAACGATTATTTTCACATTCTGTCCCACTGGCTTACGCATGTGCTCTTTTTCCTTTATCTCTGGGTGCGTCTTGCACATCAGAATACTGTGCAGCTTATGTTTCATGTGTAGATGATACTTGAGACAGTTAATAACCCTTTTCCACTCTATTTAAGGGAAATGTGTTTTTTTTTTCTCTTGTATTTCAGGTCATTTCGCAATTGTTGGTCTTTCTCATCAATTTTGTCAGCACAGTGTTCTGTGGTCACCTGGGGGAAGATGAGCTTGCAGGTGTGGCGTTAGCTATAGCGGTGAGAAAACAACTTTGCTCTCAGCCTCTTTTTCACAATTTTTGTAATCCACTTATCTATCACACAGTTGTCGAAGAAGTACTAAGAGCTTTGACCTAAGAAAAAGAAGCAATGCCACAATGTCAGAATTCTTTTTTGGTGATTTTATGTTTGTTTGTAATTATTTTGTGTCTCTGTTTGGTTATCTGGCCCTTTATTTTTATCTTTTTTGGTTGTTTTGGCCCCTTTGCAGTTAATATGTTTCTCTGTGAGGTGATTTTGTGTTTTGTTTAGGTTTTTGAAATAATTTTGTGGGGGTTTTTTTGGTCATTTTATGTCTTTTTTAGGTCATTTTGTGTCTCTTTTTGGTTGTTTAGTGTCTATGTGTAGTCATTCTATGTCTCCCTTTAGTTATTCTGTGTCTCTTTTAGGTCATTTTTTGCTGTTTTTTGGCTTTTATGGCCCTTGTGCAGTTATTTTGAGTCTCTTTTCTTGGCATTTTCATGTCTCGTTCTGTTCGCTTTGCTCCCTTTGTAGTTAGTTTATATCTCTTTGCAGTTTCTTTGCATCTCCTTATGTTTTTTTGTGTATCTTTCTGGTTGGCATGTATTCATTTGAGTGACATTTCACAGGTGACGGAAAGGAGGGCCCCTAACACTTTGGGCCCCTGGGCCTTTGCCCCATAGGCCTGTTCATTAATCCATCCATGACTCAAGTAAAGCACTAGCGACTCTTACTCTTGTTACAGCACGATTTAGATGAACAGGGACACTGGTTTTATGTTTTGCCTTTGTGTGTGTGTGTTTGGATGCAGATCATCAATGTGACTGGTATTTCAGTTGGCACTGGCTTGGCATCGGCTTGTGATACCCTCATATCTCAGGTACAATCTCAGTCAGTGTTCTCACTTTTCCATCCAGAGCCTGACCCATTACTGTCCTGTTGTGTTTCTGTGCTCTCTCTGGGTGTGGCACGCAGCTCCTCTCTCACAGTATTCACATGCACATGTCTGGTCTGTGTTCTGTGTCATGTAGACATATGGGAGTGGAAACCTAAAGCGTGTGGGAGTCATCCTTCAGAGAGGTGTTCTGATCCTGCTCCTGGCTTGCTTCCCCTGCTGGGCTATCCTCATTAACACAGAGCCGATGCTGCTCGCTGTCAAACAGAGCCCGGAGGTTGCACGGTCAGCTTTCGTTCACCAATAAAAACATGTAACACCACATGTCCAACAACAGTGTAGAAAATGATTACACAACCTGAACCTGCGAGGCAGCTCCAATATAAAAAATAAGCTCCCTATTTCTCTCACATTGCTGCAACTACATCCAATCCCACTGTCAACGTGGTTGTAGCTTAAGGCTGCAGCTATTTTTGCACTTGGGAACAGCAGCATAAAGATATAAGCCTGTTGATACGCTGAATGCATAAGCAAGCAGTTACCTCTTTACACATCCAGCAGTTGCAGAGGCAACATTAGAGTTGTGTTTCTGGCCACCTGATGAATACAAGTTCAGTATTCACTCTCCTTTACCTCTGTCTGATATGGAAGCCTATTCCTGCCAGTATGGTGACTAAAACAAAAAGATCCTGTATGTTATTAGACTGAGAAACGTTCCCAAAATAATGAGTTAGAATCATTTCTCATTAGAGATAAGTACATCATTATTATGAGAGTTTCTCATTATTTCTTACAGGATCTTTTTTTTTGTCATCACAGTGGCAGTAATGGGCTTCCATAGTTTCAGTCTCCACCAGCTCCTGAGGAAAATAATCGGCTCATTAGTCACTAAGTCAGTCCTGTGTCTGCTGTTTGGTGCTGGGGGAACATTTCTGCTGAAACACCTGCCTGCTAGAGACATGGGAGTTACTTATGAACTGACCATTAACTAATGGTTCCTCATTAGTTTCTTGGTAGCTGCTTGTTTTTTGTATTGTGAAGTGTTGATAAGAGCAGTGAGACTGGTCTAAAACGATGAAACTGTGTCCCGCAGGAACCAAAATACTGATAGCTCAAATGCTCTACAGACCTGAGGGAAGTAAGGAAGTGTGATGCATTCACTTGAGAACAACAATTTTGTGTTTGTTTTTCAGAATTAACGAGATAATGATATTGTTGATTCAGAAAAATGAGAATTTACTAGCTTGTCTTGTGAATTCATAAAAACAGGAACATTTTTTCATGGAAACTTTTTTCATAATTCTGAGATAATGATCTCATCAATTCAGAGAAACAAGACTTTACGAGATTATCGCTTAAAACTGAACAGAATATTTTTCATGAAAACTTTCAGAATTCTGATGAAATCCCGTTAATTCAGAAAAACATGCCACTTTGCCCTCTTTATTAGATGATACAGACACAAAACAAGTGAAAAACAACAAAGACAACACTGTGACAAGACACGTGTAAAATAACGATTAACACAAAAGATAACCACATGTATACGGGTATAATGTATGTTGATGATGCTGAGTGGCATTTTGAGTGTGTGTGTGTGTGTGTGTGTGTGTGTGTGTGTGTTGATGAAGTAGTAAAAAAAGGGGGGGGAATGAGTTAGAACAAGAGGAACAGACGAAAGGGAGGAGTCACGGGGCAGATAGATTAAGCAAAAAAAGGAGACAACTACAATAAATAGATAAAAAATTTTATCAAGAAAAATAAATAAATAGATTTTAAAAAATCTCTCTCTCTCTCAACCTCTCTTTAAATTCAATTTAATGAATTAAAAGTTTAATAAAATTGCAGGGTTTTCCCCTTCTTCGGTCACCGAAGAATGTTTTATTTATTCTTTTTCAAAAGTTACATAATCTCGCCTTAATGCCACACATTGAACCTGATGCCTTCCAGCTCGGTGATGATAAACAATAAAAGTTTAAATAAAAGTAACCTTTACAAGAGCATATACTGTACATTTACATAAGCATAATTTCACAATCATTTGATTCAGTTTCATAAACGTACCTCTGTTTATTTGCCAACAGACTCTCCCAGCTGTACGTGAAGATCTTCATGCCCTCTCTGCCGGTGAGTTCAGTCTACGCTAAGACACAACACCTCTGTCCTTTTCCCATTTGTTTGTGTTTGTACATTTTATTTACTCCTACTCACTGTCCCGTCTGCAGGCTGCCTTCATGTACCAGCTGCAGGGGAGGTATCTACAGAACCAGGTACAGTGCATGTCGACACAAACACAGTGACAGCTGAAGAATTACAATGCAGGTCAACACTGAGTCCATGTTGTGCTGTCATTGTCAGGGGATCATCTGGCCTCAGGTGATAACTGGAGTCATTGGAAATGTTGTTAATGCCATTACCAACTACATCCTCCTCTATGTACTGGACATGGGTGTTGTGTAAGTGTAGCCACCACCATAAGAAACATAATTAAGCTCTGTGATGTGTATACTTACTGTGCAGTAGGTCAAGCTAATTGAGCTCTGTTAACTCTTGAACTACAGTGGATCTGCAGCAGCAAATGCTGCCTCACAGTCAACTCTGGCTCTGACGTTGTTCATCTACATCTACTGGAAGGGGCTGCACAAGGCAACGTGGTCAGGTGAGTTTTCTCCTTTTATTTATTTTAGAAAAGTGCTGATGAGATGAATCATTTATAATCCTGTGCTGTGAAAACGCTCTTTCCTCAGCCTTTCAGCATATGATCTACAGCTCAGCTCTACATTTTCTTACCTCGTTAAACTCCGCCCCCTCTAGGTTGGTCGCTGGACTGTCTGAAGGAATGGGGTCTGTTCACCCGGATTGCCATTCCCAGCATGCTCATGCTCTGTCTGGAGTGGTGGACTTTTGAAATCGGAGGATTGTTGGCTGGTGTGATCAGCGAGGTTGAGCTGGGAGCTCAGTCAGTTGTGTATCAGATGGTCGCCATTACGTTCATGGTAAGTCTAAGAAGTGATTACGTTTTATATCCAAAAGGTCAAAGGTCAGGACATCATAAAGTTCTACATAAAACACTTTTCAGGCCGTGACTCATCGCTTTGAAACTGTGCTGATCTTATCGATCCTAAGTGATGCTGGGGAGAGGATGTGTGTAAAGCATCCATGTTTTCACAGACATGGTTGTAAACTGTAAGGGAAACATGACTGGTGTACAGAGGCACACAACTGCAGGGCGTTTCCTAGTTTTCCCAAATTATGTACAAATTTTTAGGTGTTCTTGTATCTCAAAAGGATGCTGTAAACAATTTTAAGTTAGTAATGGGATTACTTAGAACTTAAAAATTGAATTAAAATTTAACTTTTTACAAGGGCCCCCCTGCCACTGGGGCCCTGGGTAATCAGTCCCACTTTTACCCAGACTATGACGCCCCTGGCCATAAATGGAGACAAAAGAATGGGGAGCATGGCCCCGGACCCACTCAGGTTTGGGCTGAGCCCCAAATGTTTACAGCATCTGGCTTCATTTGTAGTTTTAACAATAAATCTGTATCCTTTTCAACACCATAGGTCCCGATGGGATTCGGCGTAGCTGCCACTGTGCGCGTTGGGAATGCTCTCGGTTCTGGAAACATTCAGCGGGCCACGGCATCAGGGAAGGTCTCTGTCATCTGCGCATGTAAGAAAAAAATGCATCCAGACGGCTGCCTTCCATCCACAGCAAACTCACGTATAGCACAGACAATTCTGCATCAAGTAATGTCAATACCTTAGAGTCACTGAGTCAGAATAAAATAGTGTGAGGCGTGTATGTGTGTTAAATGGACTCCACTGATTTTACACATTAGGATAGTTAGTACTTGTCACAAGGAGAACTACTGAGCTGTGAAAATGGTTGCATCACTTCTTCAATGGCTCTGTCTGGAGTCTAGAAAAAGACGCTGATGATTGTTTTATATGTTAAAGTGTAAAAATATGCGTACAGGACTCTGTTTTCTCTTTGACAGATTTAAACTTTAAGCTTTAAAATTTGTAAGTTACTTTTAAAAAACATGGTTTATACTGTATCTATGTCTGTGTTCTTCCAATATTCAATCCAGTTGCAGTCTCGTGCCTTGTTGGAGTTATCCTCGGCTCATCTAAGGATGTGATTGGTTACATCTTCACAACAGAAACGTGAGTATGGACTGCTGGAGTGTATTCTTGTATTCATAAAATTTGTTTTCAGAGTCTGTAATATAACTGTAACTTGAGCTTGTCTAAATGTGTCAGTGTTGATTGTTGCTTTCTGTGGTAAGAGCTCCCATGAGACCCTTTGAGAATAAAGAAAACACAAAGCCTTTACAGAATGTGCTGTTTGTTAAGCACATGGAGGCAGCTGGTACACCTAACATGACAAAACCACACAGAATCTCTGAATGCTCCGTCTTCTAATATTAAGATGTTCGAATCTTTCAGGGAAATTGTTCAGCGGGTTGCTGATGTCATGATCATATACGGGTTCTTCCACCCTGCAGATGCCATGGCGGTAAGGAAGTAGTAATCATCATTAGAACTTAGTCTCATGTCAGAGCTGAGCCCAACACACAGAGCCTGATAGCTGTATCTGATGTGCACAGGCTGTGACCGGGGGCATCATACGAGGAACAGGGCAGCCGAGGATCGGGGCCATCTGTAACTTGGTGGGATATTACTGCATCGGCATTCCCATCGGAGTGTCCCTGATGTTTGCTGTCAAAATGGGCATCCTAGGTGAGGGTAGAGGCGCTGTTGATGCTGCCGTGTAACTGTGAAGTCATATCTGAGTGTGTTTTCTTTGTTTCTGTTGCAGGACTGTGGTTGGGGCTTTTTGTTTGTGTCACTCTACAGTCCACATTTTTTGTCATTTTCCTGTGTAAACTAAACTGGAGGAAGGCTGCTGAAGAGGTGAGTGACCACACTTTATCATTTCACAAAAAAATAACATTTATGACACAGTGGTGTACATGTTTTGGCTTAGACTCATATTGGATAGGAGCGCTTTCACTTGTTTTTGAATGAAGGTGTGGAGTGGACAGTAGTCAAAAGGGATTTGTTACATGTTGCATCATGAAATTTTACAATTTAGAGCAAACTTTAGTTCAATTTTAAAGGTACAAATTTGCTTAGAAACATGTACTGTACCCTGCACAGTTTGGCTTTTCTTTGTCTTAGACTCAAATTTACCAGGACATATACATCACTAAGGTGACCAGCAGTAGTGTAGTGGTAGTTGATGAGATGAGTGTTACGTTTGGTAGATGGGAATGTTACCAAACAGGAAGTGGGTATACTCTCCTCTATATTCCAGTGGCTTTTTGGCTGGTAAGTGGGTATACTGTAAATGGTCAGAAAAAGGATACCATTCTCTATCATACCATACCATTCTCTTACATTGTTCCTTATGCATGAAATACTCTGCAAAAGACCTTAAACTCTGACACACTGTTTAAATGCCTTATTTCATGTTTATCATCCAGTGTTTCTACTTTTAGCAATCATTTATTGCTATTGTTGTTTTGTATGGTTTCATTTCTGTTTTAATTCATATGCACGATGGTTCTTTGTTTGCTTACTGATTGTTTTTAATGTCTTTGTTCATGCTCGGCATCATTGAAAATGAGAGTCTCCCTTAACTGATATAGCGAGTCTTAAATTAAGGTTTGAATGAATTAAACTACAGTGGCTAATGCAAAAAAGCGAAAAGCAAATGGCCCTATCAAGAGCCAGTGTTTGGTTTGTCTGTACTGGGCTGCTGTAGAAACATGGCGGTACAACGTGGGGATCTCTGTGGATGAGAACCTTCTGCCTATATAGATATAAACATTTCATTTAAGGTAACAAAAACACAACAAGTCTTATTTTCAGGTGTTTATACACTAAAGAAAATACTGTCTGTATCATACTCCATTTCTGCCAGTATAAATCCCACACACTGGACCTTTAAATTCAGTTTTCTTGTCGTGAAGAGTACAATTAGCAAGTTATGCTTTGGAAGTGTTTGGTATAAGTCATGTTAAGTAAAAATAATTTGTCATAATGAGGCCAAAACCTGCAAAGCCATCAGTGAGTGTAAGGTTGTGCACACACTTCCTGGTCTTTTCTGCCCTCTACAGTCACAAGTAGGAAATGACACTGGACACTAACATCTCAAATAAATAAATGATCATTTAACTGCAACTTAAAATGTAACTGCAGTGTATTAGATATACAATATTTGCTTGTGATGTGTATTACAAACAGCTGTAATTATTGTGTCTGAGCAGGCGATGGTGAGAGCAGGAGTCCAGGTCACAGAGAGGAAAGATGTGCTAGCACTGGAAAACACGGGTGAGTAGCTGCTCACTTCCTTTTCACTGCAAACATGCATCCTGTACAGAGCATACACAGTTAACTCCAGCCCCCCCCCTCTCTGAACAGGACATGCCCACACTGCTCAGAGAGAGTCCCAGGTCACCATCATTTCATCTAACGTCCTGAGCTACAGCTACGAGGAGTGTAACTCAGACCTGCAGGTGCTCACTCCGGCCTGTGATGATGAAGCAGCCGGTGCTGCAGTGTCACGGCCTCTGCTGGTCAGGCAGCTGGTGCTGCGTCGTGGCCTGACTGTGCTGTTCATGGTGCTCCTCCTTGCAGCTGGGATATTCACCAGTGAAATGCTTCTCAAGGTGCTGAAATGACCAACCCTATACTGACTGCTGTCTCACAGCTGTGTGGTCGCATGAGATGCTTCATCATTTTGTGACATTTTGCTTATATAAAATAAACACAACACACTGTGGACCTGCTTTTAAAAGAGCCACTGATCCACTGTTGGAAATTAAACTGTGAATTTGTTATTTTGTATGTTTCTGCAGGTTATGCTTTCTTTAAAAGCCCTCTTAATATTAAAATTGTGTGTGTGTGAGTGTCCCTGATGTTTGCAGCCAAATTAGGTGAGGACTGAAGAGCAACTGAAGCTGCCGTGTAACTTGAAAGTCATGTTTGAAGCAGGTTTGAGTGCATTTTCTTCTCTGCTGCAGGACTGTGGTCGGGGCTTTTTGTTTGTGTCTACAGTCCACATTCTTTGTCATTTTATTTTTTAAACTAAATTGGAGAAAGGCCGGTGAAGAGGTGTGTGACCACACCTTGAAACTGCATGGAAAAAAAGACAGATAACTAAAAGGAATTTCAGTGTTTTACTGTGATTTTACTGAGCGCAACTTAATGATAATAATAATAATCCTTATTTATGAGGCACTTTTCAGAACAGAGTTACAGAGTGATTTACATGTAAATAATTAAACCAGATGACATGAAAACAACTGATAAAAACACTTAAGCGTGTAAAAAAACTGGGGAAATAAAAGACAGTCTAAATGAACTTGAAACTCAAGTAAAATCAGGAAAGGCTCTGCGATAAAAGTATGTTTTAAGAAGGGACTAAGAGATCACTGACCCGGCCGACCTGATTCCCTCTGGTAGATTGTTCCAGAGCCTTGGGTCCCTGACAGAAAACACTCTGTCTCCTCTGGAACAGACAAAAGACCTGTGCTTGTGGACCCCAAAGTATGTCCTGATGTGTACGGCACGAAGAGGTCAGAGATATAGCAGCAGATCCTCTCAATGGAGGAGCAACAAGCTGGCATTTTGCTTGAGAAAATACAAAATGCTTAATTGATTCTCAATTATTTTAAAATTGTCAATTAATTTCCTCTCCACCGACTCAATTAATCGACTCATTGCTTCAGCACTGAATTATCTTGCCTATGCACGTTTTCTATGATATGTTGTGCTGTATAAAAAGTCGTAATATAAGTTGATAATGAAATACAACAACATGCAAAGACTTAATGTGGCCTGTAATGAGGGAATGAGACTGCCCCTTAAACTGTCACAATGCCAGACAGATGTTTGTTGTTGTGCCTGCCTGCCCTGCTTTAATATTAAATCTTTATCTCCAGCTTGTTTGTGGGTGCAGTTTATTGAATGTAGACTTTTTTTTTTTATATAAACTTGCATCATGTAGTGTTGGGCATTTCTTGTCTTTTATATATCACATTGTATTTTTGTACATATACAATTGTCTGTTTTTATGTGGACCTTTCTCTGTGTCATTAATAAAGTTATTATTATTATTACACCATGCCAGAAATTATTTGAAACAATAAAGAGGTATTTGTCTTTAAAACTGACACGAGTTTTTTGAGTACAAGAAAAGCAGTGAGACTGATTTTTACAGCAGCTGCATGGCACCGAAACGTCTCATTAATGCACCAAGGAGACGTGGGCGAGTTTACAAGGAGCACTTGAAAGCAGCACACATGTGCAGGGTGTGAAAGTGTTAACTCACAGTGCTCCGCCTTTTGCTGCTCATTCACCGACATAAACAAGGAAATATGTCTCTCTTTTCGAGCTAATAATTCCTCAAAAGACTCTAGGCTTTTAGTTCAGCACTCTCTTTAGTGTCTCATCAACATTTCCTCTGCTGCAGATGTATCTGCAGTAGCTGAGTGCTACGTTCACTGTCTGAGCACTGTGGCTTTAATGCTGTGAAACTACAACACGTGGATTTAGGGACCGGCGTTTTTATTTATCACAGAGCTTCCAGCCTCAGAGAGGAATAGGTAAGTAGACAAGAAATGATATATAATTGTGTGTGTGGAGTGTTACAACATGAATGAACTGAATTTGAACGTTAACTGAGTTGTACTGAAGAGGCTGTGACAGCTGGACGGTGCAGCGGCTGTGTGTCACACTCCTCCCCGCATGCGCCGTGCCCTCCGCCGGGGCATGATGTAGCTGTTTACGGTGAGGCAGTCTGAGAGCACAGTACACCCTACATTTTAGTTTACTGTGTTAATTTTGTGTTTAATTGACAACACGAATGGTTGTGCCAGCCTCCACTGACTCACCACTTTACAGACCCGAGCTCCGTCCGAAACAGCCGTTAACCAGCTGTTTGTTTACGGGAGAGTGTGAAACGATACAAAGCCACTGAAAAGGTTTAATTCCCAGTGATATTTCAGAGGAAAAACGATGTAGGGTGGTTGTAAATGAACAAAAATACGATTTAATGCTACCCGAATGCAGTAACGTTAAGGGCTGTCAGAGGGAAAAGCTAGCTACAGTTGTAGCACTGAAGTTTCCAACAGGTAGTAGGTGCCCTGAACGCAGCGTAGTCACTGACAACCAGAGGAATTTTATTAAATGTGAATATTTACGATAAGAAGAAATAATTGTTTTGCAGCCAGATAAAACAAAGAAAACACAGGCTGAAACACGAGCTACATTAATCCTAATAAACTACATAGAACATACACCACACATCAGTTTCCTCTGAACATTTTCACTGTGAAAACAGTAACCTGCAGCCACTTCAACACCACGCGTCAAAAAGCCAGGAGATAAAAGATGTACAAAAAACGAGAAAAAAAAGTCAAGACTAATGGAGCATCAGCGTCCTTGGATGGGATTCACAAACTCAATTCTTATTTGGCCCTAAAATGCACCTGCAGGCCTCTCATAGTGCCAAATCTGTCTGACTGCACCTGATTAAGAAATAAAAATGCAGATAAAATAAGCTAAACAGAAACTTGAGCATGTACAGAGATAAAGTTCAATGTGATTTATTTGTCTAGCCAACAACAATTGCAAGAGTATTCTGGGTTGTAACAAACATACAAAATCAGAGGATCTTTGCATCAACACTAAGCTTCAAAAAGCCAAGTGCTGAAGTATCAGAAATATATCAAATTAGCACAAAAAATAAAAACAAATAAATAAAAAACACCCTTGGATGGAAATCACAAACTCAATTCTTATTTGGCCTTTGATAGTTCTACATATATTTATATAACATGAGCATGTACAGAGTTAAAGTTCAAAGTGATTTGTCAAGCTCTTGCAACAATTGCAAGAGCTTTATTTACCATTGAAAAAACTGTCTCATTCTCCTTCTAACATTAAATATAATAACAATAATGTATTATGAAATATTAATATTATTAAAAAGGGAATCTAGACATACAGATATAAAGTAGTGCAAAAAATAAGTTAAATAATATAATATAATATAATATAATATAATATAATATAATATAATAATAATAATAATAATAATAGTAATAATAATATAATATATATAATATAATAATAATAAGTTAAATCGTTAAAAAGTTTATTATGAAATAAGTGTTATAAATTAGTAGTTGTGTAAACAGGCAGGATGTAACAGGAATGTGCTGCTGTAGTAAGATAGATATGCATAACTGTGAAATATCTACAAATGATACATACAATTGTAAATAGCCTGTCTGTTTATTGTATCTTGCTGTTATTTTTCACTGCTCGCAGTCGTCACTCAGGTGGTGCAATATCAGTGTATGCTAAACTGTGCAGTATCTATACGGTCCCATCGGTCAATCATGTGAAATCGACCATTCAGTCTGTCTCTTTATATATGTTTCTTCTTTTATATTGCTTTGTGTTTTTCTGCTGTTTGCTTGATATATTGCTCCTTGTTCTGTACAGTTTGCTTATTACACCGAGCTGTGTTTTTCTTTCTACTGATACGTACATATATATTGCTTTGTGTTTTTTTTCTACTGATGCTGCCTGTTTGCACTCTACCCTCCTGCTGCTGTAATGCTGGAAATTTCCCAGCTGTGGGATGAAGCAAGGATTATCTTATCTCATCTTCTGTCACATTATAACAAGAGTGTTAATGAATATGTGTATACAGAGATGTAAACAGTTTAGTTTATAGAAGGTAAAGTGACATGTAATATAAAGTGACTGTGACTCAGAGTGATGAGCAGAGTGATTACCTGGTATTGTAACAGGTAGACGCACACAAACTTGTTTATCCAATAACATGTAATTTAGCTCTGACAATAATGTATCACTCACAACCATGCCAATAAAGGTTATTTGAATTGAAATGAAAATATGAGTTATCTTGGATTTAACACGGGCCTACTCTCCATTGCAGTATGTTGTGTTGTTGGCACTTAAGACTCTCCTGACTTTGAGTTATTTACTGCTGATAGGTCACTAGAAGTTACAAACATTTTTCTGTTAACAAACTTCTGAATGTCTGAAATGTTTTAACAGCAGAGCTAGACCATAATACACATAGTATGTTTCCTGGATCAAAGCTAGTAAAAGCAGTTTAAAGTCTTCTTTTCTGGAATGGTTAATATTTGGGATGTTTTTTGTCACATTTACCCATCACAGAGAAAATGGACTACAGGCCGGACAACAACACCAGGTACAAAGACGTCGACTACTGGGATGAAAGATATAAGACGGAGCAGTGTTTCGACTGGCTGGGCGGCTTCTCCAAAATGCAGCACCTTCTGGAGAAACACATCCAGAAAGAAGACTCCATTCTGATGCTTGGTTAGTAGTTTGATGTTATTCTGATATATGTCTTCACAAAGTCGATGACTCGGCGTCACTCTGAACATGATGTCACCATATGGGGGCGTCCTGGTAAATTATGGGGAACCCCAGTTTGAGTCAAGCCGGGGACTCTTGTTGCAAGTCAGCCCTCCTCTCTCTCCCCCCTCTTCCTCTCATCTCTCTTCCTCCTGGTGTCAAAGGCACCATTAAACATGAGTGTCACATACCATCATCATGGCTGTCAGTGCTGTCATCAGCGTCACGTATACTTGAGTTAAATCCTTCAAGGCAGTCATTTGTATGGAACTGTCTCTATAGCTGGTGTAGTAGAAGTGTCCAAAGTAGTCTTACTGTATGTAAAAAAAAAAAAAAAAAGGTATTAATAGATTTGACACCTAGATGTGCTGAGCTCTGTTGCGTGGATTGTCTGAAAACGTTTAGTGCTGTTGCCATTACAATACCTGTGTTTTGGTACCAGTATCAAAGCAGTCCTTTGTTGGATACCTTGCCTGTGTCATGAAATATGATTTTGTATAAATCACATTTAAACAAAAGAAGATAAACTTTTAAATGTTGTCTAACACCTGCAGCCATGTAAGAACCTATCAAAGCTTAAATAAAACACAGTTAAGAAATGTTCTGCTGGGAAACCTTTGGGTCCTGACATGTGGATACTGCTTGACATGCACCACCCACCCAAACACTATTATAGACATAGTACGCCCCCTCATGGCAACAGCACTCCTCGATGGCAGTGGCCCCCCAGCAGGACAATGCGCCATGTCACACCACAAAAACTGCTCAGGAATGGCCCGAGGAACATGACAAAGAACTCAAGGCATCGACCTGGCCTCCAAAGTCCCCAAATCCCAATATGTTAGAGCATTCTTGGAACGTGCTAGTACTCTAGAGCCAAATCTGATCCACAGTGGGGCCTCCTTGGATCAAACTCGGCTCTAAAATGTTAAGGCATGGACACAGGACCTCTAGGGGTGTCCTATGGTGTCTGGCACTGGGGCGTTGGCGGCGGATCCTTTGAGTCTTGTGGGTTGTGAGGTGGGGCACTGGAGTGTCATGTTTTTATTGGTTTGAAAGGCTCGGTACATGGCATACATATGTTATTTTTAAGAATTAACAAGTAAGTCTAGAGGGAAACAAACTAAAATACAGAACCATGTCACACATATGTCCTCATACATCACTCTACAGGGACACATAGTCACAGAGCAAGTTCATAATTTTGTAGGCTTATCTTCCATTTTGATGAGTCCATAAGGGCTTCCAAGGAGACACTTATTTCTCCTGATCGCCATCAATTCTTCTGAGCATACATTCGATAGATACTGTTTCCCCCATTACGTTAACCCATTCTTTTAATGCCGGGGCCTTTGTTGTCGTCCAGTGTCTTAAAATAACTCAACAGACAGTGATTAGACCTACGAAAATAACAGAAAATGAGCACTCGGATACGTTTGGTATTTGCGACTGATCCCCCAGTAAACACAAAACAGTACAGTTTAATACTCATCCCTGCTCTTTATCTTTGAGAGATTTTAGAGTATAATCTGGTCACTTTACTGAGGTACAAGATGCTTTGGAAAACAATCCCATTAACTTTGTGTTGAGTGTTATTTCTGCCTCAAAGTCATACAAAACATACTGTCGTCTCTCTGCAAAGGACGTAGAAGAGTTGAGTTTGCCACTGTTTGTGATAGAAGCAAACTTTATTGCTTCAAGGAAGTTGAATCCCTTGGGCTTTGGTGTGAAACTTCCAAATTTGTCCACAAGATGTCGCTGTTCCCTTAAAAATGTAGCCACTTCTCTTGCACTCAGCACTACCTGCAGTACCTGATTTTAAATGGCCCTGCAGCTCTGTAAAACATGCAACAACAACATTTGAAGCATGAACGTGTTGTCGTGGCTGCTGAACATAAAACAGACCTGTATGTGAGTTAGAGCTGGCCTGAGAGACCAAAGCAGGTGGAGGCATTGTCACTACTGGGACATATTCTTCAGTGGTTCCCTCTTGGTTTGATTTTTATTTTATGCTAGAGTAAGAATGTAGGTGTTCTTCATTTCTATATTTTGCCCACTAATGCTGATAAATAGTGTAACGCTGTGGACCTGTGTGTCACAGTGGTTCTTCATTTGACTGTATTATCTATGTAATCATGATCCAAACACAGAGGTGAAGCCGCACACTTAGTCACTTCTGATAGCATGCAATAAGTTGCATTTTTGACAGATTTTGGATAATAAAAAGGTCGTAGAGAAGTTGTTGTAATGACGTGGCTCCTTGTTTATCATCAGGATGAGTTACACACACACGTATGTACGCTGACATGCCAGCTTTAAAGTCTTTTGTTGTGACTGTTATACCTCCACAGAAGCATAGAGGGCTACGGTGGTCTATTTCTCTCCGACGCAAGCCTTGTTTATGCATGCTTGCTGGAGTCTGTGTGTGTGTTTGTGTGTGTCAGGGGGTTTGTTAAATTTGTGTCAGGGAGTGTGTGTGTGTGTGTGTGTGTAAAGGGGAGGGGGACTGACGAGGTTGTCAGGAGTTGGGTATTCTTTGCTCGACAAAAACCTCCCAGTGCTTTGCTGCTGTCTAATTCCTGCAAGACTACAGCGCCGGCGCACAGACAACTTTATCATACCTGGAGATCTTTTTTAATTCGGATGATGATAGTTCGGAGCAGTGCTCGTTAAAAACTTGCACATTACTAAGTGAGAACACTGACAGACAGACAGACAGACAGACACAGATAGTATGCAGCAGCTTCACTTTTTCAATGTGCGTCATAGGCACACCTACAGCAGAGGCGTGAGTGGGCTCAGGGACTCTGGAGTCTGATATATAAAATATCTTCTCTTGCCTCTCTCCTGCATTACACTGCAGCAGGCAACGCCAGGGCAGACCACTTTCTGCACGCTGATTTAAACCCAAAGGAGAGCCATTATATCGCTTGAGAGCTCTCATCTTGGAGGGCATCTCTCTGTCTCTATCTCTCCTGTCTCTCGCTAAATCATGGAATCACACGTTTCTGTCACCAGCACGTGTTGCCGTCTTCTTCAACAACTCTCACGCACTGATAAGCAGCTATATAGGGAAGCCTACTGTAAAGATGTGTCAAAGCCTCACGTGTTGTGTAGACATGAAGAGCTCTTAAAAGCACTAAGATATCACCACGCCTGGACAAATGTGCCTGCCACCGTTACACACACATCCCTGTTACCCTCACTTGTCAAGTCTGCGAATCCAGAGGGACTATTGTCTCGTATAAAATGACACAATAAATTACTGTCACTATAAGGAGACCGAGGCATAATTTGGCAGAGAGAAGGGAAGACTTGAGGCGCCACAGTGCTGTTTGAGTGTGATGAGTGGATAAAGCAGAGAGAGATGGAAAGGAGGTAAATAACTAATCAGGTTTGGGCCACTCAGCTGTCTCAGATGGAGGTCATTTCTATTAAGATCATCTTTACAGCACAGAGAGACAGATACAGAGGAGGGAGGGATGCATAGATGAGGAGAGCTAGAGCTCTTTGCTGCATGCTGATGCTAATGTCTTTCCCCCTCCTCAGTTTAGTCATGTATTTTCCCACTATATTTCAGTCTCTGTCCTCCGTCTGTCTGTACAGTTTCATACATGCGATTTGCTGACGCTCTCTCAGCCTTCGTTCACCTGTTATCTCCCCACCCCGCTTCTTTCAGCCTGCTTGTCTAATATCTGGAGGGACTGGCTTCACCATCACACCGTTTGTGCTCCCCTCCTTCTCAGTAACCCACTTCTGCCTCTCTGTATTCTGTCTTTGTCATGAACTCCTACTCAGCAGTATCAGTCTTCACATCTACACTAAACCCACATCAGTTTTGTCTCTGCATGTCAACGGATTTGCGACAATCTGAAATGAAACTAGGTAACTAAGATCCACTGTAAGAGCCCGCTACTGTGCATAAGTTGTGTTTCCTTCTGGTCCCGATATATAATGATCAAAAAACCATTTAATTATATCAGAATCCTGGGACATGGCTGCCTGTTTTGGTACTTTGTCAAAAATAATGTTCCTCAGGTTGACATAAAATGGACAGTACAGTAAAAAGTGAATTTCACTCTCTTCTTCACCAAGCTCACAATAATGACATCATCTTTGATCTACTTCAGTTCCGTTGTATCGACTACTTTCAATATGTATTGGTAGTAACCCAGAACGAAAATGTGTACAGAGAGAACGCAGGCTCTCAGATAGATGATACACAACATATTTTTCACATTCATAACTGTTTTGAACAGACAGTATGATTGTAATTTTGGGTTTGTGATGAATGCCCAAGCCCATGCTCACAAAGAAGATCACACATTTCTGATGCCCATTCTCCTCCTGTTGAGAGATCCCATCTGAAAGTCTTGCTTGCCAGTCTACTGTTTGATAGGTCAAGCATTAGTCTTGTCTTTATTACAAACAAGAACTAATGAGAAATCAACACAAATAAACAGCTTAGGTAAGAATACAGTATGTGCCAAGTTTCTTATCTCAAAAAGCCAACGGTAGCCACTGGTCAATGTCACGCCGTTGGTGAGCGTCTGTCGCCTTAGTTTTTGCCGTGTGTCCCGCACTGTTGGCCCTCGGCAGCCCTCGTTGACTTTTTTTGGTCTGATTCAGCATGTTAATTTGGCCCCAGAGATAGCGGGGAAAAGATCCGCTGCCTAAGTTAAGCAATGATGATCAAACATCAATCTCTTCTATTTCATGTTTCGATCAGCAGGATTGATGGATTAAATTAAGCACCTTGCAACTTTATGGCGGCATTAGGGTCGTCTGGTGATTTTCTATATCCAGGAAATTGCCTCCTTTCTCCTTTGTGACATTCTATATTTTTCCTATTGTCAACAAATCCTATGAAATTACCAAAACCAACAATGGATTGATTCGACTAACAAGTCTTGTTTGTGTATCCAAAGCCTGACAAAGCATATACCTTGCTGTCACTACACTTAATCAGGCCAAACAGTTGCACAAGTCCAAACTATCTTCATCATCCCTTACAGGGAAATTGGTTTGCAGCCAGGATTCATACAAAACACCAAACACTGATGGACAGCAAACAACAGGACATAGTTTAGAGGTGCAGTAGGAGGTTCTACAGCATTCAGGTCAAAGTGCATGGAAACATTTTAAATAAACTGTGCCAGTCTGTGGGCATTGGTTTATTTTGAGCCAATCAGTCCCACATACACCACACTGCTCCTAAATACTGACTAGTGCATCAAAGCTACAGAGGAAAATAGTCTCCAGTAAATAAACTGTTATGTGCTGTTTGAGTTACATTTGGTTAAAAACACAGAGCCCCAATGTTTAAGAAATTATTTACCTTTCTTTGTTGAACAGAAATGTAAGTTTGTGACCTTCAGTTTGTCTGAAGACATAAATGTCTCTCTTCTACAGGGCTGTGGCCATGTTCACTTTATTTTGTCTCCTTCCTGTCCTATACAACAGTGGTTCTCAGTCAGGGGTCCTTCAGCGGTTTTAAGGGGTCCCCAGAAATATGGGGAGTAGTTTATTTTCTAATTCACCATAGAAATGACCCCAGTATGACTATGTCATAAGAGTGACTGCTCTGATCATGGGTTTCACTTCCTTCATGGTTATCTCCTGAACTGTAGTTGACAACTATAGAATTCTGGTCTTAATCTTATCTGACAACCAAAATCTTTTCAGATGGAGGCCCCTGAGGTGAAGTCTTTTCAAATGGGGGTCCATGATCAATGTGTATCAATGTACAGGTTCTTGACACAAAGAGGTTGAGGATCAGTGCTGTACAGTAAAAGGCCATCCACACCAAAAACAATAACAATAAGGATGTGAGCATCTGTTGCCAAGCACTCCAGCTGTGACGCCCTGTAAATTCAGAAAGAGTTTTATCAGGGATGGGCATTTTAAGTAACCTCCCTATTTGAGACCTCACATTCAATTCTTATAGAGTACTCAGGTACTCAATGGTTCCAACAAACTCACACCGACACTGAAACGGCTCGACTCTGTCCTGTTAATAACCGTCAGGTGCTGTAAGCCATGTAGTGCTAACAGTAAGACCTGTCACTGTGTGTGCATGCAAGTGGGCGGTCCCTAAATGAGTGTTCCCTATTGCAGAGCTCACACTCCTGCAGCGATGCTCTCATGATAAACAGAGAGAGAGCAACAGCAGGGCAAGGAGGTGCTTAGCGAAGCAATACAATGCATGCAGCTCAACCATAAAATAAGATTTTACCCGTTTTAAATATTAAAAAAATGTAAAAGTGATGTTAACGTGGAATGTTGTGCAGCGATTATGCTATACATTGAACCAGTATTGACATCTTAACAAGTACTTGAGTAGTCACGCCTATCCCTAACTTTGTTAGGCTGTCAGTGTTTCTATTGTTAATTAAATTACTCTTAAAGTAATCCCAACAATATTGTTTGCCACTGTGCTTGTCGTTATAGTTGTAGTGAGGACCGTCCACTTCAGGTAGAATGACTTTTAAAATGATAAATTCAAAGTAATCGTTATAATTCATGTTTTCGGTGTGGACGGCTCTTAGATCTGTTCTATCAGTACAGTTTTGATTTCTTTATACCTGCCTTTACTCTTCAAAAAGTAAAAAAAACACACAGTAACTATGTTTTTTTTATTAGATACAGTATTGATCCTCTGGTCCCTCGTGATTAACAAGGTGGTGAGATCGTTCATAATAGCATATCCTGTTTATAGGCTGCACTGCCCACTCAGACACCCACTTCAACCACGCTGACATGAGGTCAGTGTTGTTTCTACTTTAAAATGATACAGAAAGTTGCTTATTTAAAGTGCAGCAACATTTCTCTGAATAGTGATATGGACAACGAGATGTAAAAATGCACTTATATTGGCAATTTGTGTAAATATAGAAGTGTCTTGGCTTATCAATCGGCCTCAGTTATGAAACAGGACTATGTGAAACAAAAAAGCCTCCAGCACAGCCCAGTTTGAATGGAACATAAACTCCAGCATTGATAATACTGGTACATTATTGTTAAAGCACTGTGTGTCTCACACAGCCTCATAATGTGACATAACAATGCTCATTACTGGCTGAGCTGACGGAGGGCCTGGGGTGGCGTGTGTCACAGCATTGCGTCAAGCAGTCCCTGACCCTCCGCCTGACCTGTGTGTCTGTTAGCAACATTACCGAGCATTAGTGATGATCAGCTCACACACGGTCCAGTTCCCGCCTGCCACACAGCTATGGCTCCCTTTTTTATGGCTCGCTGCGGGCTGCTGCCAGTGATGTAATGACCCCACATCTCCCAGTGGTCAGCGCTCATGCCTCGTTCCCAAAGGCGAGGGGTGATGATGTAATGGCTCTGTTCTCCAGCAGCGAGTGGGGCTGTGATGTATGTGAGGTGGTATCCTGGGAGTATCTGCCTACCATGTCCTCTGCATGTTAACATCAGTGCACCTGGTGGAGAGGGCATGACGCAAAAACCTCCACAGTCAGACTAACACCTACATTTCCTGGACCACAAGGCCACTCAAACATGTGTGTAGGTGTTTTTTAGCATCAGTGCTGACATTTCAGCGTCAGATATTATCTGAGGTGCTTAACAAACAATTGGTTATTCAGGGAAATAAACGCTGAAGCTTTCTCAGAACAGGACTGATAATTTACTGATGGCCTCATCTGTAGATCTGTTAAAGGCATAGTTCGTCTCCTAATCAAAAATGCATATTTTTCCTCTGACCTGTGGTGCTGTTTATCAGCCAAGATTGTTTTGGTGTGAGTTGCCAAATATTGGAGATATCAGCCGCAGAGATGTCTGCCCTCTCTCTGAAATAATGGAACTAGACGTCACTCAGCTTGTGGTGCTCAAAGCACCAAAAAAATACAGTTGAAGAACTCAACAGCAGTGTCTCTTTCCAGAAATCACGATCCGGTTATTCAAGATAATCCACAGACCTCATTTTCTTTCTATTGAACTACACCTGCTATTGAACAGCGTGCAGAAAACAAACAATCTAGATTGATAAATGGCTCTACAGGTAAGAGAAAGATGGGGGAAAATGAGGTGCACATGGGTTCGCTTTGGAAAGACCCTGATCCCCGCTGCCATAGCTGCCTTAAATATTAGGCCTTGCTGAACAGGTCTGTCTGTGTCGTTACTGTCATGTTGTCTAATAAGCTACTGTGTGCTGTTGTACATTGATATGATGTCGTCCAAGTTGTTACTTTATGCTGTGTATTTGCTGTTGTCTGATAATGTACTGTACGGTGCTTGGAAAAAGAATCTCACCTGGGGAAGTCAAAGAGTAAATATGTATTTTGGTGAAGTCTGGTTTGCTGCGTAGGCTAGACTTATAGCCTAAGTATTGATGGCTCTTTAAATGCCACCTGCTGGGTTTGTTTTGTTGCTTTTGTAGCCTTTTTATGTGTGTCTGTGCATATATGTAATCATGTTTTATGTTTATGTAGATAGTCTATTAACTCATCAGTCAATAAACAGAAAATTTATTTGCAGTAATTTTGATAATTGATCATTTGTTCAAGTGATTTTTCAAGCAAAAATGTCCAACATTTGCTGGTACCAGCCTCTCAAATGTCAATATGCTGCTTCTTGTTCTTAGCTATGGAAAGTTGAGTATCTTGGAGTGTGAGAGCTCTTCCTTGACTTTGAAAATGCAGTTAAACAACAGTCTTGGTTGCACAATGCCCTCTAACTTGGTGTTTGTGAAGCTTTCATCTGAAACACATCGTCTTGTTCAGCAGATGATGTATGAGCAAACTTTTGCATCTCTCCTTGATGCAAATTTTTGGGAGGCAAGCAATTTGAGAGTCATTTTTGGGGATCTTTGTCCACTATTACTATTTGCTAACATTTAGGACATACAATAATCAAGAGTATAGAGTGCTGCAGGGATGATGGTTTCTTGGGCCAACATGTACGTTAGCTTTGCCTCGATTCCCTCAACAAAAGCTTATGGGATTTTTCCATTGGATTTTGAATTATTGCTGAAAATAAGATTAGTGGCAAACAAAAGTTTATGATACTCACGTTTTGTTCAGCAGGATAATCTTCACAAATGAACACCACTTTTATAATTTTTGAAGTCAAAATGCAATCACTAGAAGTAAAAAGCTAACGTCAGGCTATAAACAAACTACGCCACAGTTGCACAACTTCAACGTTGCCACCACAACAAGGCTGTAAAGCTGCTTTAGCTGAGATGGTGACTCTTTTTCTATACACTGACCCGACAGACCAGAGACCTCCGGTGAGAGAGGGAGAGGAGGCGTGTGCTTTATGGTGAATAGGGACTGGTGTGACAGAGGAATTAAAGGTGTTGTCCCGATCCTGCTGTGGATCATTGCATCTGCTCAGAGGCGACTACAGTGTTCGGAAGGAGTGACCATACGGCCATCTTGTTGAGGTCATTGAGGTGTAGACAGTTAAATTATTCTACAAGCAGAAACCATGAATGACCAGAACCACCTGGAAACATGGACAGTTACAAAGCAGCAGCCAAGAATGTAAGAAGACATAAAAAAGGACTGAATTGTACACAAGTTAAAGGAGCTGATGGATTTGTACCTTCTACAGTTCCATGTGACAAATAAGTGATTGACTGATTCATGACAAGAAACCCATTCTAACCCACTGACTTTGAGGTGACAGAAGTGCCTTCCTGCAGCAGTCCATAATCAGCAGATCAAGTGATAATGAAAACCTTATTTAGTGCAGCCCTGTTGCACATGTAACAGACTTATAAGGTCTGTTTTACTCTCCCAAAATGTCCTGCATTGCTGCCTGTATTTAGCTCACCCACTGACATCATTGTCCTGCCACTTTGTGGGCTGCCTCAGCTCCTGAGGCTGATGTAAGCGGTGTTTACTGGCAGAGGAATAGTGAAAGACTATGAGTGTGACTGTTCAGTCAGCTGCTGTGTAACTATGTATGGCCCAGTGCCTTGACTACAATGACATTATGCCTTTAATAAAGAACATTACTACAGGCTAGCAACAATGTTAAGTCTTCCTTCCTTCCGTCACCCCCTTTATCTCTTGCATGCCCCATCTTGCTCAGTCACCCCCCACGCCATTCTGTCACCTCTTCACGCTGCCTCCATTTCATCCTAACTGTCTCTCCTCTCTTTTTCCTTGGAAACCACTGCCGTACTTACGCCTCCCCTGCCCTCCCCTTTGCCTGCTTGTCAGTATTTGGTATCAAAGACGTCCACCTGTGTGCCCGGAGCCAGTCCAGCTATATATAGCTGGAGCGGAGGTGTTTACAACAGTGTTGAGATCTGTGGGAGCTGCACTTTTCACAGGAGAGTCCAAATAACTGTTGGTGGGCCATTATGTTGAGCTACGGCTCATTCAGGAATTGGCATCCCGGTAGAGCACATTTCTGGAGTATCTGTCAGCCACTGCTGCTGTTAGATCTTTTATATTCTGTAGTATTTTATTCAAATAGTCAACGTGTTTATTATGTAATACACATAATTATTATCGTAGATGTAGACGGCTGTGCTGCTGAGTAAATTCTGCCTAATGCTGGAAGATTCTGCATGTCAGACATGCAGCTTTATGTTTGTGAAGTTGCGTGTGCACCGGGAAGAAGCTAACCCATGTTCATATGAGTTTAGTTTTTGTTTGCAAACCTGCAGCACACGTTGAGCTGGTGGAGCGTACACTGCAGGCCGAGCAGGAGGATTTTATTTCAGTGTTAACAGGGAGATCTTAGGTGACAGTCCTCTCACATCCCTTTTTTCCGCAGTGTTAGAAATGCACACACGTGCACACACAGACACACACACACACACAGACACGAAATGCTGATAGGATGGAAAGTCACTGGCAACACAGAGAGCATGGGGGGGAAGTGAGAGAGATTTCAAGTCAGGAGTTATGTCTCAGCAGCTGTCAGGAGATCCAGCTGATATCAGATATGCTGCTGCTCATGGGAAGTTCATACCTCATTTCTTAACTTGAGTTTCAACATTTTTCCATGTGACCTTTCCCTCCATTTTTCCCCTTATTGCTTTTTCCGTCACCCCTCTTCCTCCCTCATCTCCTTACCACTCTGTCCATTTTCCACTTATCTTCCCCTCTGTTATCTCCTCGCGTCTCTTCCTTCTCTCATGTCTCTCACTCTGCGCACAGGCGAGCACATGCATGCACACACCTCCTCCTCGCACTTAGAATAACAACAGCAGCGAGGAGCTGCGAGGAGCTGAGAGGAACAGACACCTTTCAGAGGAATAATAGAACCAAGAGACAGGCCTCAGCCATTTCACGCTTGCCCTTCCTTTTATTGATTGCAGCCCTTCCTTCCTGTGGCGGCTGGAGGCGGAGCACGTCTGATCAGATAGGCTTGTATCAGCTCTGTCCTCCCCTGTCACTGCCCCAGTTTGCGCTGGCAGTTGCCATCCAGCTTATTCACGGTGGCGTTCAAGGAGCATAGTGGTTTTGTGTATTTAACAGTGGCCTAGTTCTGAAGGGATTGCACGGTCTCAGAGTCTCTGAAAGTCTCTGATAAGTTTCTCTGATAATCAGAGTGATGCTGCGGTCTTGCATTGATGGTACAGAAGGATTTTTTGGGTGAAAATGAGCAGTAAAGATGTCGTGATATCATGATTTGGATGAAACAGTTTGTCAGGAATAGAGCTGCTCAACAAACAAAGGCGGTAAAGGTTGTTTAGTCTGCAGTGTCCTTTGGCTTCAGAGGGGAATTAGCCACCCACACACACACCCACATACACACACACACACTCATATATATACTGTCCATGCACACGCAGTCATGTACATCACTGCACTGTTTGTCCTAGATGTGCTGCAGCAGATACAAAACTGCAGCACATGAGACAAACTGCAGCAGTTGAGGTGTGTTGTGTGAATGGAGGGTGGGTTGTATGAATGAATGAATGACAGAAAGAGGAACAGAGGAGGTGGAGGAGAGTGTAGTTTGAAGCGGATGGATTCTTACCCCCCACCACCCTCCCCGCATCCTCTCCCCTCCTCTCTTTCTCTCTCCTCCTGTACCCTCCCCTCTTCTAAGCATCCGGATTGGCTGTTTTCAGTTTTCAGGGAGCCCTCACCATGCAGCAGTCAGTAAGTCAGTAGGGGCAACCCTCCCTCCATCCCGCCCTCTCCTCCTCCCCCCTCCCCTTCCCCCTCCCCTCCTCCTCCCCCTCCTCCTCCTCCTCCTCCCTACTTTTTTGCCGCTGTAAGGAGTGGTGCTGTTTATGAATGAGCCTCAGAGCCGCAGAATGTGAATGAAAAATAAGAGAGGGAGCGAGCAGATAGGGGTGCAGGCTGAATGAAATGCAGCAAAGCAGGGAAGAAAAATGGAGGAAGGATGCTGAATGAAAATCACAAGGGTGGGAGGAAGCGGAGGAGGCGAGCGGGGGAGGTGGCATGGTGGTGCTGGTGGTGGTGGTGGTGGTGGGCGATAGAAACGAGGAGAATGTGAAATTTTATCGAAGCAATAGGCACGCTCCAGTTACTGTGTCCCTTTAGAGCTATCATCCTATGTGTGCATGTGTGTGTGTGTGTGTGTGTGTATATGGTAATGTCCACCCTCATAGGTATGCAGATCAGGGAGGATGCTGGGAAGGAGGATGCCTGGACCGGTGGCTGCTTTGCCTATGAGCCAATGGGAACCTCCACTACCTAACTAACACACAGGCGCATGCACGCACATGCACAGCTTTCTCTGCAAGCTGGTGCTCCGTGCTTTGAATAATAACGGGGTTACCCGGGCAACCAGGCTAGGATGATCGATGGGCCTGGCCCTGATAAACAGAGCACAGAGGGAGCGCGCTTGTGTGTGAGTGTGTGTCTGTGTGTCACAGGGTTTCTGATGTCGCAGTGGGAGTTTCTTTGTTCTGGGACAATTAGAAGATATCTTATTATCAAATCTCCTCCGACCTCAGATCATATGTGTGTGTGAATGTGTGTGTGGGTACGCAGACTGCACACACAGGCTCACAGGTTGCATGTGAGTGTTAGCGGCAGTAGAGGTTGCAGTTTGTGTGTGGACGTGGAGGTCTTTCTTTTTTTTTTTAATTTTCAGTGAATGGCTCTGTTCTCAGTGACACTGAACGCCCTTGGTGAGAGGGCTTGTGCAGGCGGACTGTGCAAGTGACCACACACACCACACACACACGTAAACACACACACTCCTGACTCATTCACTTACGGTAATAATATGGCCATTGGAAGGGGAGAGGCTGTTACCCACCCCCACACAGAGTGCAAATTATGGAGCCAGCCAATGAGTCAGACTAGCTACTTGATTTGATTACATGTATGCTGCATACAATTCCGTTTTTTTTACAAGTGCTGATGTTGTTAGCTCGCATGTTGGAAAACAAAATGGGTTGGGCGAGAGTGATAAAGATAGAGTGATTTGTAGAAGCTAGTGACACTCAGAGAGGGATCAGGGTGCTTTGCTGTCAGGTATTGGAGATAATAGTGATATAAGTGGAGAGCCTTATTCAGACACACATAATAAGGACAGTTTGATTAAATCATAACGGCATCAGAGAGTCTCATAATGCGCTAAAACACTACAGAACTTTTTAGGAATATCTGTATTTGTTAGTGCATCATAATCAATAGAATACCGTCTCTCTATTCATTCATTACCAATTCAATTGTCACCAATTCATTTTGTTTTTTTCAATCAAATGTTTGTTGTGTTTTTGGGCACAACATTGGGGACTCCAGACTCTGGTATGACCACACAAAGAGACTCGGAGCGTACGTTGATTAAGAGTAAAGGATAAATTGTCATTTAGAAGACAAAGAGATCAAATCAGAGAGATCTGTCACCCAATTTACACAAAAAATATATGTACCACTATAGCCCCCATTTGTATCTAGCTATGCAGATAGTTTTGTTTTTATGTGCAGATATATTTTTCTTGAATATCTGCCTCCTCCCTAACAATACTAATGCAGTGACTGGAATTCGGTTTGAGGTGCTTGTAGCATTGAGACATCACATATCACATTTCAAATTTCAACAGCAACATGTCTTTGCAGAAACAATGTCCCCAATAAGCTGGATAATCCACCAAATACACTGTCAGGAGTTTTTATAGGGAACTTTTAGTTGGTGGAAAGTAATTCCAATGAAAACTGTTCAGCTCAACGTCTGGAAACTATCCAGAGTAATAGAAATACTGATAATGGAAAGATAGCTTGCTTTTAAGTGTTTAAGATGTCAGTCTTAATACTGAGGCAACAAATTTGAGTTACCTCTATTGTATTGGGATGGAGGTAGAAATCTCTGAGGTGAGATACGTGAGAAAATCTGTATTTATGTAATTTGGGTGACCTGAATCTCATCTTTCGCTTTAACTTATAACAATAATCATAATTTAAATTAAAGATTGCACAACGGGATGATAGAGTAATGACATCAGCTGCATTTAGATTGGTTCCCTATAAGCCTCACTTATTGGGTGTGATCTTTCAGGAAAATGGAGGCTCCATTTGTGGCACAACGAAAGTGCATATCCCAGGTAGCTATCGGTAGCTATCCCCAGTTACCAAAGAGCATCAGTGTAATTTCTTTGCAGTTACTATGCCCAGTGATGGAAATGACGGAACGTGGAACAACCAAAGTTACTCTGGAAACCGCGGTAGTTGTTAGGCTCTGAGGAAAATGGAGAGCAATAAGGTAAGAAACTTTTATTGTCGTTGTACTGCTGTGCAAGTTAACAACATCACAGAATATGATGTACATGACAGTTTTGTCCGTATACCAAGCATTGTTTCTACATATGAAGTCCGCCTCCTTTTTTCTTGCTGGCATCAGATGTCAGACTTGTGATTCAACAGTTCTTTGCTTCGCTGTGATGTTACCCTCAGTCGTAGCTTGTCCATCTTGTTGAGAGGGGCTTCAGTGTTAGCGAGAAGGATGGTTGGCAGAGAAATCTGCAAGCCTTAGCTTAGCTTGTAGCCCTGCTCACTTACCCTGTTTCTGCTTCTGCTCTACCTCCCGCAGCCGGGGTCTTCTTTCAGGGATAGTGGCCCAAACTGATCCTGGTGACCTGCTGGCAGTTAAACGTTAGGTGATTGCATGCAGTGCCGATACATAGGAGGTCTAATCTCTTTAGCCTAGGCAGTGATAGGTAGAGTACTGATAATCTAAACCCATGTAAAAGTACCCCTACATTCACCTTTAGTGGTACCCTACCTATTAAGGGATGTCTCCCGCCTTGCCTCTCCCCTTTGCTGTTGTGCTCCATGGGAGAGGTAAGTGACATTGCTGTCATAGTCATTTCCATGTTTTAGCGCTGTTTAGCTGTTTATATGTTCATTTTTCAGCCTAAACGTATTGTATAATATGCCAACATATTCCTGTGTCCCTTAATTTGTGTAGGGGCTCGAGTTTATATGGTTGTAATTGACGGAGGATTTTGTTTTTACCTCTTGCCAAACGGAGATTGCCTCCAAAGATCTCCATGGTCTGGGCCTCCTCATATCAACACAACGCAGACAACACTAGATCCCATTGGTTACATGTAGGCCAGTGTAACATAATGAAGAAACAACACCTGTTGATAAAGCTTTGTTCTCTAAAAAATAGAGCATGTAGGCTAATTAGACAAATGAACATGAAAAATTAACATAGCTAATGTTAGCCAGCTAACTAAATTTTGCTCATGTGCATTACTTGTAATCTGTTACTACCCACCTCTGAGCCTGAGTATACCTCAGCTTTACAATCCAAAACCAGCCATGGTAAAAACAACACAAACTAATGGAGAGAAGACGCCGCAGTCCGGTTGTTTGTGCGACAACAGCTCCAACAGTAAAACCCTTTGGAAACGCTAGGTGGGGAAAAGTTGAAAAGTCGTCCATTTCTTCTGCAAAGTCCCAGATCACAGTACAGTGCACAGCATCATTTCTGCCCAACCAGAGTCCACATACAACAGTCACATTTCAACTGCAGCCCAGCCTGAGTGCCTGCAGATGTGTTTGTTGAAGTGTCAGAGAGTGTTGCTGCTGGTTTGCCGCTGTTTGTGTGTCCACCTTCTCACGTCAGCAACCAAACATGATACCCTTGAAAAACTCACACATCAAATTGCAACCCTACAGTATTTGTGGGTGTATTATCTTAATGTCTGTTTTCATGAAACTGTTTGGAAACAGTCTGGGAAATTCATTGGTTTTATGTTACAGGCACGATGTTCTAACAAAACTGTGTGTGTGTGTGTTTGTGTGTTTAGGCTGAGGAATATATTGGTGATTGGCATTCACACAGCCTCCTCTGTCTGCACTGCACACTGCTGCATCACATTACCCTTGCTGCCTCCCTCTCCTCTCTCTCACCTCTCCTCTTCCTTTCCTCCCTGTCCCCTCTCCGCTCCCCCTCCTCCCGGCAGAGAGGAGGAGGAGGAGGAGGAGTAGGAAGGAAGAGTGGCTGCTGAGAGGTGCATCTGCAGCCAAAGTCGCCTCTCAAGAGCTGAAGTGTCATCCTGGAGCTCGCTGTGCATTTCTCACAAAGACATTATGTCGACCTCAAAGAAGGGTCATCTGAGTGTATTCAGAGTCGCACTGCTCTTTTGTCATGAATACCAAGAGACAAGCTTCCCTTGCTGTGACAACCGCTGTATGTCGCAGCACAAAAAGTCACTTCTCTGCGACCTTGTACACTTAAATCTGTGATTACAGCGACAGGCTCTGTCCTGCAAAATCAACATGTAAGACATTAAGACAACGGCCGGGACTCTGCGTAAAGACTGATGAAGCTTTGAGAGAATAACCCAATGTCATTGTGCTCATATGGGGCTTAGCAAATGACAGAATGAACAATACAGATGGGCTTGACGCAGGGACATTGGAGCACACAGGGTCCTGCTATTAAACCAAGGGTGACGTAACGTCAAATGTGTCTGAGATGTTTGAATGAACTTATAAAACAAGTACACACATCGAGTAGTATTTATGTTTGAGATTGTTTTGCTTTCTCATATTTATAATTGGTGACTCAAGATTAGGCACTTAGACAAAATGTAGAGGATGCACTTGAATCTAATTGCTCAGCCATATTCAGATGTGGTCATGGATGCACGTGCATATAGCACAACATAGCTCCCAGTCACAGCTGAATATCCAACAGCTCAGACGAGGCTTTCAAGTGTGTACACCAGGCGAGGCGTTAAAGGGATAGTGTGGATTTTTCTGAAGTGGGGTTGTATGAGGCACTTATCCATACTTAGTGTATTACCTATAGAAGATGGTGGTCAGTGCACCCCCAGTTTGGAGAAACAGGAGTCCAACACGGAAGCTTAGCAACATGCTGATGAGGAGGGGCCGGCAACAAAATGTAATTTAGCCACCAAAAAAACAGTCCCACCTAAAACTATCAATGTCAGTACGGGCAACCCTGTATGAAGAGTATGTTTACCGACAGCCTGTTCTGATGAAGAAGCCATTAACAGCTTCAGTTCCACATCTATGCTCTCTTCAAAGCCACCAGACTCCATTAGCAAAAACTGTAATTTTCGCTCGCCAATAACAGGAACTGCCGCTTTACTGCTGCCTTGATCAGTTAGTTAGTTTGTGTTATCGTGTGTCATGGGTGAATCCAAACTAACTCCTTTAGATGCCGAAGTCACACAATAACACAGACAAAATAACCGAATGAGGCAGTGGTAGATCAGCAGCTCCTGTGTTCAGGGATGTTAAATCACTGTTTTTCTCAATGGCATCTGGCTTTGAAGAATGAGATATGGCCTCCCGTCAAAAATCACTGTCTGATGTACAGGTAAAGCAGTGAAAACACTCTCAGTAGCATACAGTTAAACTGATAGTAGCTCTTTTTACACAGAGATCGCACTGTGGGCCGCTATGAAGTTCCTTCTTTATGCCTACTTTACGTTTTTACACGGCACCGTGCCTCTCCACTGTGTGATTTTAGACAGCATGCTGGCATTGTGGAATCAAAAGAGGCGTGACAGGTGTGACATGTAACACAACAGCATCAGCCTTTAGAGTGACAAATAACATACGTGTTGGCCGTGCTTTATAAACAATAACAATGGCGATAACATGACAATAACAGTCATTTACCATCCCTGTTATATGGGAGCTGATCTCCTCCTCTGCTTTTATGGCAAGGATCTCCCGGACCTCATTGTTTTCTCAATTTGCAGATATTTTCGGCTGCTGTTCTTCTTCTTCGAGTTAGCAGCCAACTGCTATCAGCTACTTTTTAAAAATCCAGAGGCGGGTTGCATGCACAACACATTGTCACATCACACCCATGCCACCCATCACCCCATCCTGCCAGCTCTCCTGTTTATACAGTTGACATTTCATCGCCGCTACTACCTCCGTCTCAGGCTCAGAGGCAAGACAGCTCTGTCACCTCATACCGCAATCGTACTCTTTGTACAGAACGGTGAGGTGGCATAACAGCGCAATATTCCCACCTTGAACAGGCTGTGTAGAGGGGGCTATTGATTTATTGAGGTGAGACTGTTTTTTAGGCTTCTGTGTTGGACTCCAGCCTGTGTCTCCAAAGGAGGGGCATGCTGACCTCCATCTACTGTGGCTAATACATTGACTATGGACAAGTACCTCATACAACCCCACTTCAAAAAAATTCGGACTATCCCTTTAAACAGCCACTGCAGTGTCAGCATCACTTACTGTGTTGCAGTTAGCTGGATGGTTTGACAGACGGACATCGTAGAGGTACAGATATGTCTACACATTGCGTACCCCTGAACACATGCACACACACACAAATGACCAAACAGTCTCACACACATGCATTTCATTATACTGTTTGCTAAACGCCTGTAACGCTGTACAGATACAGCACTATTACCTACACTTTTTTCCCCTGTGAAAGACAAAGGATTTTCGAGCCTTTGATAGAGTTGTTTGTTAGAGAGACAGCTATAGGCGCTGTGCTCTGAGCCTCAGTGGCGTCATTAACCTATCATCACATAGCTCTGAGCAGGGGAAGCCCTGTCAGCTAGGTAATAGAACTGTGCGTGCGTCACTGATGTCCCAATGCGTTTAGCCCTCTGCAGTGACGCAGTGTTGCTGCAACCCTGCTGTGTGATGTAGAGTTATACACTTCAGTCACCTGTGAAGAGGTGCGGTGGTGCTGCTGTATATTTTGAGGTCTGTGAGTGAATCTTTAATAGAGTGAGGATCTACAGCAGCAGGCTCGGTGTTGCTCGTGTCTCTGAAATAACAGACAGTTGACTATGATCGTAAGAGGCTGTTAAAGTGCACTATAGCGACCAGAGCTTTCAATCCACTATCAGAGACACATAAATACTAAGACGTATGTACTCTGCAGCCCTGTGTGACCAATGTAGTAAACAACAAACACCACCACATACAAATTCTCTACAGTGTGTACTACAGGTTTATATATATATGTTTGCAGGTAGTATGACATAATACTGGGGGCTGATTTCTTATTTACCAACAGGAAATGACAGAACAAGCACCAAAGGATGTCAATCATGTCGTGACTTTGAAATGCTGCTTCCAATAAACTCCACAAGGAGAAAGAAACAGTTGATCACATGACAGCGTATATGAAAGGTGTTGCTTGTAGTAACAAACCAGCAGGAAATGATCACCCAACTCTGCATTTCTCCTCAGCTCTGTGGAGAGTTTTAGCATCTTTAAGCTTGATTTCACGGACCCCTAACTTTGCTGTTTTGATTCACTCTTGCAGCTCTCATCAACCTCATTCCCAACTACTGCAGGCAGCTATTGTCACAGAAAAAGCTCTAAAAACCTTCTGTAGTGTTACCTACCCAACACCAGACGGGAGACGGACAAAGTTAGCAGCTAGCTAGTAAACATGGTGGAGCATTTAGCAGCTAAAAAGCCAGATATTTTGATCAGCAGTTGGTGGAGACTTGCCTGATACTGGTTCCACCTGGTTTTCATCTTCAATCTGACATTGTCTCCACTCTTTTTTTATTTATTTATTTTTTTTAACTTTTTGGCTATTTTTCATTAGATAGGACAGTCTATGCGTGAAGGGGGGAGAGAGAGGGGATGACATGCAGCAGGGGGCTGCAGGCTGGAATTGAGCCCACTGCCCGCTGCAACAAGGACATTGCCTCTGTACATGGGACGCATGCTCTACCCACTAATCCACCAGGCGCCCCATGGCTTTCAGTCTAAATGATTTCCATGGAAGAGCAGGATTTGATTTTCCCCAACCAGTCACTAGAGACCAATGATCCACCCAAATCTAAAGTCACTTGAAGTCCACACTGATACAACCATGCCAACATACGGGTTTTGCTGGGGTTTTAAGAGCGGAGCGGAGCAAAAACAAACTAATTGTTGGATGATATTGAGAAGCATGTCGATTTGTAACAGCCTGAATAGAAAGCCCCCCCGAGCGCGCCGGACTTTACAGCCAATTTGACAAAGTAGCCAAACCATGTCCATCACATGAGGCCATTGGGCCCAAAAAGACTTTCCCATAAACTTACATCAGGAAAGAGTCATCAGTAAATAACTGGATACTTTCTTTGAGTGTTACAACCTATTTCAGTATCGAGATTTGATCCACTTGGCCCGATAACATTTCTTAAGTCTACAACAGCCACAAGATGAATTAATTTTTACCCTCATGTTGGTGAAGATTCTCAGTCATCCATGGTAACCTGGAGTACTATATAGTAGGCAACTGGACTTGCTCGAGTTTCTTGAAGATGTTTTACCTCTTATCCAAAAGGCTGGGAGAAGAAGCCTCTTGGATGAGAGGTCAAACGTCTTCAAGAAACTCAAGCAAGTCCAGTTGCTTACGATATAGCACTTAACATTTTTATCCCCATTTTTAATCCCCATTCAGCGGGCAAAGGCTAAACCAGAAGTAGCTGACAAAAGTTAGTCGCTTCGCTGGTGAAGTCTCTAGAGCTTGCTCTGTGGGCCCAATGATGTGGAGGATCTAGGTATTTTTACACCAGAGAAATCAAACTTTTGTGGCCTTACGCATCACTGACCAACTTTCAAAGGGATTCTGGAGCTAAGGACGCACCGATCCGATACCTGGATCAAATATCGGCCCCGATATCATCAAAATAAATGGATCGGGTATCGGAAAATGCAACCGATACCTGAGCCGATCCTTTCTCTTTAAATCTATTGCGACGCAAGCTACGTCATACGTCAGCAGCAGCACGTGTGCTGCATGCCGCGAGAGTTGATTAGCCTACCTAAGCAAGCGCAAACAACATGGAGTGAGGGAGAGAATAGGCTGTGTGGAGGTGTTTCACACTGAACACTCCAAGGTATATAGCTTTTTAGGTCAACTATGGTATCGGATCGGTATCTGGTATTGGCCGATACTAAAAGCCACAGCATCGGGATCGGTATTGAAACTGAAAAAGCTGGATCGGTGCATCTCTATATGGGGCCCTGTCTCCAACGCTGTATCCAGTTCTCTTTACACATCTATGCCCTATAGCGGTGTCTATCTTGTCGATAGTGGTCACCATTGTTGTTATAACCCCTTATTGTTTCCTGTTCACTGCTTGACAACACTTGACAACGTGCCTGTGGCACTGATTGGCTAATGGTTAGCACCCCGGCCGCGCTCAATAGATCAATGGATCAATGGTTTGGAAACAGACAAACTGCAGTTTCAGTCACGATGCCGGACAAAACTGTAGAGTGGACGGATTCAGAGGTCTGGACCCAGGCAAGGTCAAAGCAGGAATTACCACAAATGTGTGGACAATCCACTACCTAGTCAACCCTGCCTCAAAACTAGTACTGCATAACCTACATTACAAGTCTCAACTACCACATTGATTGTAACTATATGATGACACCCCCTTGTCCTCTGCCTCCTTCCTTCTACCTCATCAGTTATCCTTTACACATTGTACTATCTTCCAAGTCTCCAAATCCCCTCGTCATCCTCTCCTGTAAGACCATTACTGCGGCTAAGTCATTAAATACACTGGTTTTTTTTTTTTCTTTCTGTGTGTGTGTGTGCGTGTGTGTCCAATCGGATTTTTAGTAGAGCGCTGGCTTTGTGCGAGACGGTCCCCGGCACTCTTACATAATACTGCTTGTAATGCTGCAGGCACAGACTAACAGACCCGCACCTCCACCTCTGCATCTTCATGTCAGCCTACATGTCTGTCTGCCCACCCCGGTCTGTGTCTTTGGATCTGTCTGCCTATTCGTCACCCCACCTCCTGCTCTGTGTTACGTGCTTAGCTATTCATCAACTTATCTGCACTAACTACTTTTGGCCCGTCTCTTATTGTGCCCTCGTACATGACAGATTTACTCCCTGAGCCTCTGTTTGTCTCTTGCTGGTTCTCTGTCTGTCTCAACGCTGCGTTTGTGGACCCAGCTGAGTGCCAGTCTTCATCTTCGCTTTATTTCCTGGCTGCCTGTACATCATTTCTCTCCATCTCTCACTACTTATATAGCATGCATAACAGAGTTAGTTCGGCTCAGTCGTGATATTCTTATGTAACTCTCCATTTGTCTTTGCACACTCCCTTGTCTGAGAGACACATACACAAGAGATGTATGATTCGGGATAAAGAGAGAAGTTTTATCCACTTAGAATTAAGCTTACATTATTGTCTCACAGTTTTTAGGGAAGCCAGTTATTAATAAACTTCTGTAATCTCTGTGTGTCTGGGAGAGCTTGTCGGATATTCTGACGCGCAGTTTAAGGTCCCTGTTTCTCTGAGGTTTGTGCGGATTGACAGCAGATAGTTTGTTGCTCATGTTTTAGGCCTTCGCAGCTCTTAATGTTTTTCATTGTGATGAATCTTCAGGTGGTTGTTTACTAAAAAACTGATGCTGCTGTGGTGATGTAACAGTTTCTCACCATCAATATCAGGGTTGTCTTGATTAAGACTCATTTTGTTCCTGATTTGTTGATCCTCTGAGGCTTTCTTCACTGCGTTACTCTTCCATTTCTTAGATTTGTTTTCATTTCCGCCACCTCTGCCTATGCAGAGTTTATCGCACGGTGTGACGCACTTGTCATTTGTTGATGGAACTCTGGGAAGTTAGTTCACTTGAAACAGATGTCCCTGCTTACTCAGATATGGCAGGGTGAGAGAGCATTAAGGTACAGATCGCACAGTAATTGCAGTTTTGATGAATTATCTTTTAGCGCTAATATATAAATACTGTAGAAACTCAATTTAACATTCATCCTACCATCACCATAGTGATACAGAGTCACAGAGGAGCTGCTGAATAAAACACATCCAATACTTGACCAAGTTCTATATATATATATATATATATATATATATATATATATATACATATATATATATATGTGTGTGTGTGTGTGTATGTGTGTGTGTCAAGGCTATATTGTGTGCATTAGTCTGTATTACCTCAATAATGACGCATGCTTGGCCTTGTCTACTGAGCAGACGTAATCTAATTAACGTTCTCAAACAAGTGTTAGACAATGAAAAGCAAAACCTTAATAAATGTTATTTGTTAATCTAAATTTATTGAGAGATTTGGTCATTAACAGATGTGATTAATGATTTCAATTGGCTCTTATTCACAATGTTTTTATGGACAATGAGTAACCTTATAGATGAAATTGTGCCTTATTTTCACTGTTATCTGTATGTTTTCTTACTTTTAGGTGTCAACTTGTCTTTGTCATTTTCGTTTTAACACCAGGGATGAGTCGTTAGGAGCATCCCTAGTCGAACATGTCAGTGAAGATTCTCAGTCATAAGTGCTGTATCGTAGGCAACTGGAGTTGCTTGAGTTGCTTGAGGACGTTTCACCTCTCATCCAAGAGGCTTCTTCAGTTCTAATGGCTTAAAACTCTGTCATGTGAGCTCTGAGTTTCAAAGTCATTCAACGACCATGACCTGGATGACTGAGAATTTTTACCGACATGTTCGACTGGGGATGTTCGTAATGACCCAGGGCTCAGGGCTGAGTTGTGGCTGGTTTTGAAGCTTATGTAACGACTCTTCATACCGAGGAGCATTTTTACATATATTAGTAAACTGTAACTATAAAATGACAGGATGTTTTGCTGCCTCAAGCTGCAGCTGTAGTCTGAGAAAAAACGATTTAATTCACTGAGCCCCCTGTTGGCAACTTTTAAGGTGGAATGTTTACTTGTTATGTTACTCAGTGTACGTGTTGATAACATGAATCCCTCAACATACCTTAAATTTCAAGACAATTTTCACCATTACTTTAGTTTTTATATGACATACACTTTTAGTAATGAGTGGATCCACCAGTGTTTAAAAATATGTTATTTTGACTGGGTTATGTGAACTGCGTATATTCCAATCCTCACTTTGAGGAAAAAAAAAGCATCACAGAGCGTTGTTCCTGTAGGCTCCAGCAACACTAAACCCCTGAGCTTGCCTGAGAAGAACTAAAATGCACAAACCCGCTATTTCTAAATATCCCATTGAGAGAGACTCTCACTGCAGCCTGTTTTATTTTGTTCTGAAAATGTAGGCGCGCATTTGGAAACATGGCTTTTGTCACTCACTCTACAACAGGAAGTGGCACTTCAAAATAAAAGTTCTGTGCCGGAAATTTACTGTACTTAAGAATATAGTGTGGTTTTTACAAACTTGACAAGTTTTCGAGTCACTTGCAGTTTATTCAGAAGCGACCTGCGACTCACTTTGGGACTGCGACCCACCAGTTGGGAACTACTGCATTAAACCATATACCATGGTATGAAAGTTAGCGGTTATCATACTGTGTACACTTGCTTATCTATGGTATGGTATGGTATGGTATGGTATGGTATGGTATGGAAAAAATGCAACTGGATGGATAATCTCACTTGAATGTGCACGTGTCCTTTTCCCCTCTACTGTCAGACTTTTTACTCAAACTAACATTGAAAAAAAGGTTTCAAGTTTCAGTTCTATTAAACTGTTTGTTGACCCAAAAAACCCTTTCTGTTTTCATTTCTTTAGGCTCATTGTAACTGATAATAATGATAATTTCTAATACCGTATACCGTGATACTTTGAAACTGTGATATTTTCTGAGACGATTATCATCCCATAAAAATCTCATACCATCGCAGCGCTACTCGAAAGCTGCTCTGCGTCTGGTGCTTGTCATTGGTATTGGTTTCCTGCTGTATTCCCCATTGATGAAACAGTTTTATTACTGGAGGTCAGACCTAGAACCTGTTGGTCAGCATGTGCAGGAAAAGTATAGATACATCAAAAATAGGATGTAATCAGAAGTAGGGTTTAATGTAAATGAATGAATAGATTTTTTTACTCAATAAAAATGAATGAATTTCCTTCAGAATGACCCAGTTAATAATTTTGCATGAGTCATTATGTGATGATTGAGCTCTCATTATCAGCAGAATAGAAGTCTCCATGTAAACGCAGCTATACACTGACCTGTGGCCCATGCCATGCTGGATAAGAATTCACGAATAAGTAGTAATGACAGTAATATAGATCTCTCTGATGCTTTTCTGTCGAGGGCAATTGCTCTCGGAGCTTCTTCTCTGCATTGTCTGTATATATTACTTTGAGTATCGGTGCTTGGATGAACTGACCAGAAAGCAAATGAGCGCGTTCACTGTGACAAGTTAAAGAGTACAGAGAGGGCGAGATGAGGTATGTGAGTGAGGGAGATTGAATTGATTAATAGTGGAAACCACTCAGTGCTGACTGTGGCTCGCTGAAAGCCACCTGTCCCCTCAGTTCCATCACCGCACATCACTGACTTCGATTGGCCTGAACCTCCTCTGCTCTGCTCTCTGTGCTGCAGTGTACCATTATACCATTATTTTTAACATTATACGTACAGTATTGGCTTTTTTAACGTATAATGTAGGACTTTATTTTGAAATATCACAATATATGAATTTGACAATATCACTCAATGCTAATTCTTATTTGGCAAGTTTATCTATAAACCACCTCTAAATTGATTTTCCAAAAAATATACTGGACCACATAGATGAACCAATAGACAGAAAATAAATCTTCTGCATTTTTCAATATTATTTTGCCAACAATGCCAATAATTCACCAGTTCAAGCTTCTTAAATGTGATTTTTTTCTGGTTTACTTTGTTTTCTATGATTGTAAACTGAATACCTTTGACTTTAAGACTTTTGTTCAGACAAATTAAAATATTTAAATGTGTTCATTTAAGCAGTGGGAGTTCATGTTCATGTTATTTAGTATTTTGTGACATTTTATAGACCAAAACAAAGTATCCATGAATCAAGAGGTGAAAAAGGAACAAAGATGAGGATAATCATTAGTCGCACTCCTGTATACGGTGACATATTTTTTATGGCTCTCCTCACCTCTGTAATTAGATGTTGGAGACAGACAGACAACACATAAACAAAAGTTAGCAACTGGAGCTAGATGTATTGACATTTCCCTTTTAGAGTGGAACATAATAATCGAAAAGGGGTCAGGGAGCGATGCCCACAGGCTTTACTGCTTGTCATCATCAAATTGCATTGAGACTTCTTTTTTATCTGCCATTTATTTCCTCTGTTGTTTCAGCTGTCTGGCAAAAGTATTAGAGGGGGCGTATTATCTTATATTTACTGTCATATTGGATGTTTGTATTAAGGATTAGATCGTAGTTATAGTAATCACTATAGCAATCACTAAAGCCTTACGTTTCAGACCATTCTGTTTCCAACGTTTTCCTTCTATTTTGTCTACAAGATGTCGTCAGCTTGTAACAGATTTCTTTATATGGTCATCTGCAAGTGTTTACAGAAAACAAGGTCTACAAACAAAGTCTCTGAAATTCAAAATTTGCAGGAGAGGACCCCCAGACTCCCTAATTTGGTTTCAAAATCCTCCCTATTTTTGAAGTCGTAGGCTGTGTTCACACCAAACGCAATGCAAAGTTGAATGCTAGAATATTTTGTGTTGACTTGCTTCATATGCACGAGTAACTCAATGAACTTCCGCTTGTACATCCTCGGCATCATATGTCCCCAGTGGATCTCAATGCTGATTGGCTATTGTGGTGCAAATTCGTCACTTAAGCTCAGATTTTTCATCTCTCATGAATAAGTGTATCATGCAAAATCACACAACTTGCTTAATTCGTGCCACTTAAGTCGCATCATTTGTGTCGCATCCATTGTGTCCATCATGCCGCCTGGTGGTAATTTGCGTCCAATCATGTCTTTACATCGACTTGACATGTAATTCACTTACATGAATTGTTTTATTTGTGCCCGGTGTGAGCTCGACATCAAGGTTGGCAAGAAGGACAGAGCATGAATAAAAGCACTGACACTAAAAGAAAATAAACAATTTTATGCCTTTGTGCTAGTGATAGCCGTAGCTGGAGGCATTATGTTTTTGGGTTGTCTGTCCCCCTGTCCCATTCTTGTGAATTCAATATCTCAAGAACACTTTGAGTGAATTTCTTCAGATTAGGCTAATGGCTCCTTGGACATCAAGGATGAACTGATTAGATTTTGGTGGTCAAAGGTCAAGGTCACTGTGAACTTGCATCTGTCTCATTCTTGTGAATGCAATATCTCCAGAACACTTGACGGGAATTTCTTCAAATTTGGCTCAAACATTCACTTGGAATCGGTGATGACCTGATTAGATTTTTGTGGTCAAAGGTCAAGGTTGCTGTGACCTTGCATTCGTCTCATTCTTGTGAACGTGATTTTTCCAAAACACCTAAAGGGAATTTCTTCGAATTTTACACAAAAGTCCACTGGGACTGAAAAATAAAGTGATTGGAATTTGGTGCTCAAAGGTCAAAGGTCAAGGTCAGTGTGACCTCACAAAACATGACTTTGCTCATAATTCAAGAATTCTTACATTATTATGACAAAATTTCACACAAATGTCTAAAAGGATAAAATTATGAAGTGTTGCTATTGTATATCCAAAAGGTCAAAGGTCAACTTCACTGTGACGTCATAATGCTCTGCATAAAACACTTCTCTGGCCATTGCTCAAGGTCATAACTCAGGAACAGAAGTGGTCAGATACTGAATTGGTGACACTAATCTTGGGTGTTGACCTTGAAACTGTGCTGATGATATAGATCTTCTGTGCTGCTGGGGGAAGATGTGTGTGACATGGCATGGCTATAAACTGTAAGAGAACCTTGACCTGTGCGCGGAGGATTAAAACCCCAGGATGGTGTTCCTAGTTGACCATTAAAGCATGTGAACATGTTCAATAGAAACCCAAAATACAAGTATGAACCAGAAAATGGGCATTATAGATGAACTATGAATAGAAACAAGGTGAAGCCGCTGCGCTCTCTGCTAACAGTCTTACATGTTTTACTGTGGCTGAATTTGAGCAGGATTATACTGAAGGATAGTGATGCAGTGATGAGTGAAAAGGTATTTTGAGGAGAAGTCTCACGTTTGGATGGAGGATTATCTCGTCCAGTGGTGCTAGGATTAACTAGCGCCATTAGAGCATAACAAACAACTGTGTGTTTGCATGGCCTATATTAGCCTGTACAGGGAATCAGAGAGCAGATGGTCTGCCATGGTTTGTAATGCTCTGTTCACTTAACCTGAGAACAGGGGGCCTTGCTTACCCCGTGCCATCCCTTAACACACACACGCACGCACACACAAACGAAAGAAAGAGAAAGAAAGAGAGAGAGTCAAACAGTTTTGGTTAGTCAACTGAGACGAGCCCATGAGGTTTGAGTCCAGTGTTCTGTTTAATGCAACACACTTAATCAAGACAATCCCTCCCATCCCTACAGTATTAAATCATGTTGGAGTCTGCGAGTGCCGAGAGACAAACCCAAACCACCATTGCAGAGTCAGTTCCTCTGCCTGTTGCCATGGCTACCTACTCCCCAAGACAATATTTATTTAAAAACACATTGTTATGCATTAATTTAACTGGTGGGCTGTAATAAGAAGGAGGTGTTGTTGTTTCTGTGTGTGAGCTTAATGAGAGCGAGAGCCTCCGCGGACCATAGCTTTATCATATGCTATGTGCTGTGTGATTATTGTGTTGATACTACTGGGAGATGAAGGACTTTATAAAGCATTGGCATGCAATTGACTGTTCGCTAAGCCCTGTCCGCCTTAGTTACTGTTGCTATGACTGTCAAGCTTTCCCCTCTGGCATGGGACGTATGCAGTATACAGTGATAGCAGTGGCAGATTAACACTCGAAATTTGTGATGATTTCTGAGAAGAAGTTATACTTTATTAATCCCTGAGGGGGATTTTTTTCCTTTGTTTTAATATACACACAGGCCTGAAATACACACACATCCACAAACAGGCCTATACATGCATTAAAAGGAGAGATGTCAGAGTGAGGGGCTGTCCATGGACAGGTGCCCCGAGCAGTTGGGGGTTCGGTGCCTTGCTCACATTGGCAGTGTCCAGGAAGCAAACTGGCACCTCTCCAACTACTGGTCCACGCTCCATATTTGATCTGGACGAGGACTTGAACTGGTGAACCTTTGGTTCCTTACCTTAGTCCCTCATTCCCTGCATTTTTTCTTAAATTTGTTCTTAAGAAAAGTCCTGAGAAAGGTCTTCGTCAAATTCAAGATGTGTTCTTAACCGCAGAATTGGTTGCACCTGTGTTCTTATGATGATGAATCCCATTGTCCTCAGACATGCAAAGCACTTGCCAGGTAAACGCCCTGCAAATCCCCATAAAAGGACATGAGAATGCAAGGCGGTGTGCACACGAAGACGAAGAAAGCGTGGATGTAATATGCAGTGTTTCTGTTAGTTATTAATAATTTATCCGAACTGCTGCTTTGTCAATCTCAATATCTTCTATCATGATTAATCTCTTAGGATTAGATGGTGTGATTCTCATTGATTCACATGACTGATGTGTATTGAAGTGTTAGTGTAGAGTTTATTTTAAAAGAGCAAAATGCTTTTTGTAAAATAATCAATATAATAATAAATGAATATTTCAAATTTAAAAAAAATTGTAGTTTAGAATGGAATTGAAGAAACTGCATTAACCATTTATTCTGCACAAACATTTCAGCACTCAAATCTATGTAAAGTTGCTCTTGAGTGTTCTTACTTAAGAAAAGATCCCAAAATAAAAAAACGCTGGTGAGTGTCAGAATTGTCTGGAAAACTACATAAGTGGATTTTTAAGAGGAAATGTCTTCTGAAGAATGGTCGTATGAGGCACAATGAGTCAGACAGAGGTATACAAAAGCAGGCTTATAGCTGGTCACCTTCTCTCTGAAATGACAACTGCCGCTGGCAGATTTTATCCTCTATAGCTGGCTAATTAAGTAAGCATTAGCGTTATGAGTTGGTTGAAAACACTGTGTCCATCTGCCTTTTTAATGGTTCCAGCCCACTCATATCAAAACAAGATGCTTGTGTAGGGGGTCTTTAATATGTTGATGGATGCCCAGGCTAAAAGTCTGCATTCTCACCAATTAATTATCGGTGTTGAAGACAAAATAACAAATAAAAGAAGATGCATCAGTCTGTTATCAGTTACTTAGTCCTTACAGTAGAAACAAAGAACTTGACATTAAGGCTCGCCCACCTGCCCGGGGTAAGTAAACTCTGTGTCCAGGCTAGTATAATTCCTTGTACTGTAGTTTGATCAGAGAGGTGAAAAATAAATGTGATGTCTAATGTAACGTTATCTGAAAATAAAGTGTGTACTGTATCCCTGAAGTGGGGCTTTACCAAGTGAGCTGTGCATGCAAGTCTGTCTCACCACCAAGCATGAAACAGGACTGATGAGAAAAATCTGACACACTGAACACTAAAAAAGTTAACTTTGTGGTTGATGATACTGTATATGACATGTTACTAACATTAAATATCTCTGATTGGGAGAGGCTTACTTTTGTTTTGTCCAGAAGCTAACCATCATGTTGTTTAAATGAGGGAATAACGGGCGACCATCTTGTTTTTGGCTCTAAATGTTCCTCTGAACATCAAAAACTGGCCGAGTAAAGCTAGTCCAAGCAGGAAATAAAATGATGTATGGGTTAAAATTGTTAATAGCTTCTTTGCTTATGATGTCATACATCGGTGTACTCTCTAGATGTACAAGCAACTGTAGGCAAAGACTACCAACACTGCACACTTACCTATGATTAGTATTGTTTACGGCTGTTCCAATAGATCAAATTGGGAAAAAATGAAGGCCACTTTAAGTCCCGAAAATAGTAGGACGTAAAGGGGAGAGATTAAGACGGGAAAAAAACTATGTCACCGAGAAACAGTGGCAGATGTGGATCAGAAACCTCCGTCTCCAGTCTGAACAACTTCTCCGTGTTTTAGCCATGACCCAGATTTCTTAAGGCATTAACCAGACCTTTGGGCATGGCTTACTTAGTAGGTAGAAAGTAGTAGCTAAAGATAGCTAGTGCTACCTAGCAACATTAGCCTGACAGCGGTGCATCCATGCACAGAGCTGAAAGACAATTATACACATGTACTCACCCGGCCAAAAACACGAGAACAGTTGTTTCAGTTGTGAACCCAACTGCATACTAAAAAGTTATAGTCCACGAGACTGTTGTATACTTTAATCCGCTCACTGTATAATGTTAGTAACATTAGAAGGTCTGGAAGACAGGGTCATTTGTAATGACGATTGGGCCACACTGGGCAAATTGGTCAAGTTTTGCACAGATCACGTCCAACATGAGTTTCAGTTTTATGAAGATACCTGCTGCCTGCAGGTTCAACCAACCCTTTTATGTAGTCACTCCTTTCATTTTCAAATCCTTGCAGTATCTGGATTTATCACTTCCTGCCCTCCACATCATAATAGTCACATGATTGCAAACAAGCTATTGTAAGTTTTGTACATTACTTAGTTATAATATTTGTCCAAATCCCTGTTTTTTTAAATTTATTTTTTAATAAGCCGACATTTTCCATTTTAGACAACTTAAACATTTCCGCAACTTAATGTCAAGCCCTGAAGTACGATGATGAAAACTGAAAGATCAGACCATTGGTTCATTCTAACATAACCCGATTTGGCAGCTTAACTTTCATGGTCGTATTTCTAAACAACATGTTTCACTTTTAGTGTTACAAGAAACGAGGCTTTTAATAGGGACTAAGTGATGTGTTTGGCAAAGCATTACCCTTTGGTATTGCTGGCTTGAGCTGCTGGAATGTAAACATTCCCAAATCCAATAAATAGCAGGACACAGATGCTAACGTTACCCTCACCCTCTGATAGTATCCAGGATCGGTTTAGTGAGCGGTCAGCGTACCTGTTATTGGGTTCATGAGGAGGGGAGAGACAGGAAGGAAGAAAGATTGGGAGGAAAGAGAGAGTTGAGCTGCAGATTTTCACAAATCCCACTGTTGGGAGTCTTTCCAGACCTCGTGTTCCCATGCAGATTAAATCCAACACACACACACAAACACACACACAAACACTCACACAGAATACACATATTTAAACTATGTCGCCCACAACACATAAACCCAAAGCGGGCTGAGGCTGCTGTGTTGCGACACATGCTGTCTCTCCCTCTTTCGGTTGGCTGTGTGTCCCAGTCGCTGAGGTTTTCCACAGTCCCTGTAACAAAACATAGCTCTTAGTTTAAAGAGCCAAAGTCCCATTTTCCTGCTGGGCTGTGCTTTATGCTCGGATGATAAATGTGGTTCCTGTCACAGTGCGCTGCTTATGAAGCTGTGTGAAAGTGCTGGAGCCATGACTGTTTGATGACAAATGTGTCTCTGGTTTTTATACTGTGCACAGTAACATTTTAAAGACACTGACACATCCACTACGTCACTTTATTTACCTTATTTTCCTCTTTATTCTTGGCTCTTCTCCCATTTCTTCTGGGTAGTCTGCTCTGTATTTTGCTTCCTCTCTTCACAAAGTATTTGTAAAATATCTCCTGTCACCCATCCTTACTCCCAGTCCTTTTCCTTAAACTGTCTTTTGACTCTTTGCTTTGACTCTGTCTCCTTCTCCCTTTCACTCTCTGCTGCTTCCTCCTTTTTTCTTCTTCTAAGAGCCTCCTCACGACTCATGGCAACTGGCCTCACATCTCTGTCTCTTTCTTCCTCGTGTGCATGCTCTGTGTTCTGGTCTGTCTCTATGCCTGTCTACATGTATCTGTCGTTCTGTCTCTACCTTTGGCACACAGTCTTTTTGCTTTTTATCCCTGGCAACCTCTTCTTCTCTGGAGTCTGTAGCTCAGGTTACATAATATACATCGGAGAGAGGTGGAGGGAGGAATGGTGGAAGTGAGGAAGAGGGGGTCGGAGGAGGGGGAGAAGATGCCCTGCTGCTCTACTGAGAAGCCTGATGTTCTCATTTGTCTGAGCAATCCAAGCTTGACACGCCACAGTCTGGGTGTTCAGTTTTTTTTTTACATGAGTTGATCTGTTTTTGTGAGCAGCTGCATGTTGTTTGATTTTCTTACATAGGTGTTGAAACGACTTTCTTTTCCCACCTCGTAAGACATGTTTTTGCAAGCATGTAGCCTCTGCAGCCGGCCCTAGCTCTTTTTCATCTTCAGGAGCTGACATCTGGTCTGCCTGTTCTCTCCTCCCTCTTTTCCCTCCTCCCTCTCTCTCATCCCCTCATCATCTCATCTCTATCATGATTACACTTTGCCTCGCTGACCTGCGATGATGTAACTACTTTTTGGCAGCAGACTTTACCCTCGCCAAGCATTATATTCTCCCATCCTTCTGAGAACTGCCCCCTCTCGGTCTCTGCCTCCCACTCTTCCCATTTTTTTAAGGTCTTAATCTTGTTCCTAATGCATTTCCCAGCAATAGCTCCATGGGGGTGAGGGGCGGGGTGAGTGAGATTGATGGGGAGAGACAATTTGGGAATGTTCCCAGATGATTTGGTGCTCTAGTTGTATGACTATAAGGACTTAAAAAGAGAGGGCAGAGGCTCTGTAGGAGGTGGATGCTGCTCCTGTTAAGTAATGAGTGAAAGGATAATGGCTAAGGGCACTTAGCAGCCTCGAGCATCGGCCGCTTGAAGCATCAAACATTTTTTCTGAGCATCATCTTCTAAGTGATATTTAGGAGCATTTGTCAGTGTGCATGCCACATGTTCCCTGCCAGTCCTGGACCTCTGAGTGGCAGCCTGCATCTCAGATTTGTTCAGCGGTTCAAATAAATCCTGTGCTGTGTTTCCGCTATGAGAGAAACAACTGACCAGTCAGGGCTCAGTGAGCAGGATTAAAAATTGGATACTTCATTTTCCTACATAGCTAGCAAGCTCATAGTGACATTCATGAAAGTAGTAACACAAAAAATAGTGACAAGCTTTACATGATCCTGTGATCAATGTGGAACAATGTCACTTCTAACTCCCTCTGACAGTAGCAGTTGCAGCTTCTGTGGAGGTGATATGTTTAAAAATGAATTAAAAATGAAGCCAGTGCAGAAGTGCCACTAGCTGCAGTTCCATGAATGGCCACTTGGGGCTGGCTACTGAAGGGGCAGGTGCCCATCCCAGCTGTCTCTGGGCGAGAGGCGGGGTACACCCCGGACAGGTCACCAGACTATCACAGGGCTGACACATAGAGACAAACAACCATTCACACTCACATTCACACCTACGGACAATTTAGACTCACCAATTAACCTGCATGTCTTTGGACTGTGGGAGGAAACCGGAGCACCTGGAGAAAACCCACGCTGACACTCCACACAGAAGGGCTCCCCACCCTGGGATTCGAACCCCCCACCCCTGGATTTGAACCAGGAACCCTCTTGCTGTGAGGCAACAATGCTAACCACTGTGCCGCCGGTTTTCAGTTACATAACTGTTTACGTGGAAAACTAAAACTGCCGCTGCTGTTAGCGTCATCGCCTATAGGTGGTGTTCGATGCCATGCCTAAAAAGGCAGGTCTATAATGGCATCTGTCTGCAACAGGCCAGCTTCATACTATATATGTATGTGTCTGTATGTGTGGTGTTGCATCACCTCTGTTTAGCTGGCTCTATATCTTGTATTTGTGTGCTTTACGTGCACATTAGAGAAGTTTTTTTTGGTATTTTAGTTGTTGTGGTGTGTTTCTTGTCTTCGATGCATCTTCAGTAAACAAATATTTCATAGCTGAAAACAGTGGAAACCCTCTTGTAACCTGCTGTCTCTTGTGTTTGTGTGTGTGTGAGTCAGGCAGTGGTAGCAGTGGGTTCAGGATTGGTGCCAGACTCCGCGCTTAGCCTGGCACTGCCTTATCAAACAGAGTCTGTGTGTGTGAGTGTGTGTGTGTGTGTGTGTTGAGACTTGGGACCTGTGCTGGCTCTTTCATCAAGTATGCAGTTGGAGTCGACGCTGCAGCAGAGATGTCTAATGGAGAAAGCAGCAGAGAGAAGAGAGAGTTAGAGAAAGACTCTGAATACGTCATACCACCCGCTCACTTCCAGCCTCTCCTCGCTCCTCTTTATCGTCGCACTTGCCAATTACTCCTTTTCACACCCGTCTATCTCAGCCTGCTCTTCTTCCGCATCTCTTCCCTTTCACTCCCTACCCCACCCACTAAATTCCTCCGCTCTTATCCTCATTCATAGCCCGAGCCATTCACATCCCTCGCCCTCCCGTTACCACCAAATTGAGTGTCATTCATACCTCTCTCTCAATCCCCTGCAGCCTGGAAAGAGCTGTTGAGAGTTTCAGCAGCCCTCTTCACACTGCAGGTAGCCTCAGAGCGTCGCAGATATTACTACAGTGACATTGCACAGCTCCTCTTGCGGTTCCTGTCCCCATGACCATATAAGCACTTCCTCTTGGCTGACTGAGTGACATCACAGTGTTGGTCTGACTTGAGCAGTTGCAGGGAGCACCAGTGAAAGGTCACAGACAGGTGGAGATTGGATGGTGTTTAAAGGGAGCCTGTTGGGAGATACCGACCACATAACTTCTGTGCGTGTGTGTATGTGTGTGTGTGTGTGTGTGTGTGTGTGTTTGTGTGTGTGTCTCTCCATCTCAGACACACACATACACACACACTCCTCATGTCCTCCTTCTCACCTCCTCCACTTCTTGTTTCTTGCTTTTCTCAAGGACGAAGAACACCCAGTTCCTGCCAAACAGGAAGTGGTCATGATTCAGTGAGAACAAACTATCAAGTGTGTGTGTTTCCGTGTGTGTATCTCTTGTAATACGGCCCGGTCCAGTTCTCAGTCACTCGAGGAGCAGATGCTTGCGGCACGACCTTCCTTTATACCCTTGTGCGCTTGTGCCGATGCCTGAAAGAAACAAAGACAGAACTGAATCAATGATAAAAACAGTTTCCCTATAAAGTGTCAGACAAGCAGCTGGAACATCAAAGTGTGTGTGTGTGTGTGTGTGTGTGTGTGTCTGTCAGAGAGCGATGGAGAGTAGAGATGAGGCATTGGCATATTGCATGTAGCAGCACACCAGAGGAGGGGATGAAGCATGCAGCATTAATCACCATCTTCATCCACCAGCCTGTCTCAGAGGCTGACTCACTCTTCATTAGCGACTTCACTGCTGTCAGCTGCTCACTGGTGGCCCGAAAGCAGACGGCAAAGCACACTATCATGCTGGTACAAACTACAGTAACTATTTTGGAGCACCTGTTGGAAGCCAGAAAGTCTACAATTTGAAAAGGACTAACTCTACACCTTGTTTTTTTTTAGATTAAAAGTAGGGCAGTGTACAGTCTGCACTCGGATACCACTGTATTATGAATTGCTAGTTCCACCTTGTGTGTGTAGACAATTATTCTGATGTGTATCATAAATCGTCAACACCTGCACCATTTTAACACAGAGGCAGACAGCCGGTTTAGCTGTGTAGCTAGCTGGAACAGATGTTAATGGGCTATCAATGAATGTCATTTAACAACTTAGTTTATGCACTGCCACACTATATAAACAAGAAAGACGGCGTTTAATGGAGTCGTCAATTTACAATTTCACATTAAATGTTTTCCACAGCTAAATATTAATGTGCTCATTGAGGAAGCTGGCCTTGTTATCATAGTTAGGTACCTGTACGTAGGTTGAGCTAGAGCCCATCAGCACTGTCATACCTCCAGACTGGGAATGCATGAACACTAGGGGTGGGAAGCTTTAGGGGCCTCATGATTTGATTTCGGTTCTGATTCAGAGGACTGTGATGTTATTTTTAATCAATCAATCAAACCATTGTTTACTCAGGGAAATTGACTGAACATTAAGCTCTTTTACAGCAATGCCCTGAGTTCACATCCAGTGGGCCACAAAGATACAAGTATATAATAGTAATTGCAATGGAGATAGAAAGTGTAGCATGTTTGATTTTCTTTTTGACTTCTCCTGTCACCGCCATCACTTTGACCAATAGGAACAGAGAGCGATCTGCTGCCATAGCAACAATGGCAGGGATGGAGGGATGGAAAGGTAAGTAGGTGGGTAGGTAGGTAGGTAGAGGGATGGATGGTTGAATGGATGGATGGAGTGATGGAATGGTAGGTAGGAAGAGGGATGGATGGAGGGGTGGATAGGTAGGTAGGTAGGTAGGTAGGTAGGTAGGTAGGTAGGTAGAGGGATGGATGGTTGAATGGATGGATGGAGTGATGGAAAGGTAGGTAGGTAGAGGGATGGATGGAGGGGTGGATAGGTAGGTAGGTAGGTAGGTAGGTAGGTAGGTAGGTAGGTAGAGGGATGGATGGTTGAATGGATGGATGGAGTGATGGAAAGGTAGGTAGGAAGAGGGATGGATGGAGGGGTGGATAGGTAGGTAGGTAGGTAGGTAGGTAGAGGGATGGATGATGGATGGAGGGATGGAAAGGTAGGTGGGTAGGTAGGTAAGTAAGTAAGTAGATGGATGGATTGATAGAGAACATAAAGACATAAGAGTAAAAACAAACAGCAGCAAAATGATCCCAGGACTACTACAGAAGGTTGTTACTATAATAGATGTGCTAATGATGGTAGTGTAAACATAGGTAGTTGATAGTGCAGGTATTGCAATGCAATGTAATGTTAAACCCACACAGACTGGCCGGTCTGTCCTCTCTCCCTACGTGCCTCAGCCTCCCCTTTACTAAGAACAAGTGCTCTACCTTGTGCCAGTTTTACTTCCTTGTATCACAGCCACTAAATGCAACCAAAGTGTCTCAGCTTAAAAAAAACGCTGCGCCTCTTATTGTTCCTCATTGTCCTTCGGTGTTCTTAATGTAACAATTAAGTATTAATTCGATTTAAAAGTGTGTCATCTTTGTAATTCAAAAAGCAAAAAACAAATAATAGTCTAACAATAAGCCTGATTAATATAGCACTACAGTCAGAACAAATGAAGTAATTGCAAAAACAACAATTTATGGTGGTAATACAGTATATTGCACTGATAAGCCACCCTTAAATCGCTGCAGGGAAAGTTCCTTTATTGCGACAGCCCTGAAGGAACATACAGTCCTGTCTTACAAAACTGTTACAAGCGATCATTATGTTGAGAGTTAGGTTTTAAATTTCTTATAATTGACTTTTTTGCATCAACATAATCTTTCAAGACACAAATCACAATTAGAAAAGTACCTCAAATCCCTCAACCCTACACAAACTGCAGTCGTCTCCTTTTTTAGATCCACCAACCTAAAGCCATGTAATGATAACGTGCGGCACATACATGTAGTTGCAGCTGCACTATAGAAGTTAAAGCCTATGCAAACTATAAGTGGTACTAAATGATTTATGGGGCTCAAAGTGAGCTGCTGTCTTGGGGCCCTGAATTTCCCGCAGCATGTCGAATTCAGACCTCCGATTTAGATTAGACCATGACACAATGACACTGCAGAGAGACATGCCATTTCCTCCAGCACGGATCAATATGCTTGGTCAGCCATAAAGCTCCCACACTAGGCCGGCCCTCATCTGTAAAACCTGATCCATATGCATAATCACACCAAGGTCAGGCAACAGAGGCATTTACATATAGACGCAGGCACCTTGAACTGACAAACTCGCCTGCCAACCAGGCAGAAAATTAACCAGTCAAGTTTGAGCCTCTGTGTGCATGTGTGTGTTAAGTGATTTTGTGTGTGTGTGTGTGTTTGGGGTGTAAGGGCAGGGAGAGGAGTGCTCATAGTTAGTGTGTGTGTTAAAAACTTGAGAATACCTGTGCTTTTTCGGCCATTTCATTTTGTCACAGACGTGGTCTTGGTAGGTGGCTAATTGAAAATGCCTATACTGCTGTTACCCTCTCTTCTCCTCTACACAATAATGCATGTGTGCGTGCCTATGCGGGTGTATTTATTTGTGTATTTGTGTTCTTGCTCCCAGCATGTGTCAGACTATGCACCAACATTACCCTCACTGGGACACTGAGAGTTCTCCAAGTTTTGTTCTCATTTAAAGGTCCAGTGTGTAGGATTTTGGGGAAAATATATATGTGATACTAGTGTAGAATCTCCTGAAAATAAGAATCATTGACATGTTTTTGTTCCCTTACAATGAGTCGTCCTTGTCTACAGAGATCAACATGTTGTCCCGCCATGTTTCTACAGCAGTCCAGAGCATACAAACTAAACACTGGCTCCAGATAGGGCCACACACGTTTTTCCTGTTTATGCGTCAGCCACCATAGTAGCAGCCCCTCTGCAAAGAGAGCGTTGAAAAAGCACAGATTTTTTGTTTACATGAAAGTGTCTTCTTCTGTGTTTTTATGGGTTTAAATCACCTGGTCTGTTTGTCTTGGAGAGGAAGAGACCTCTGCTGATACTTCAGCTCCCGGTAAAAACACTCCTGAAAGTCTGGATCTTAAGTTATCAGAGATAGAACATGAGCACACATTAGGAAGTGCTGGGCTAATGGACAGTCTGCGACATGCCAAACAGCATCAGAAAAACACAATTTTTTTTTAAGGTGAAATGCTTTATTTAGTGTTTACTAGTTGTAGTAACCTAGTCTATTTGTTTTGAGAGTCAGAGACCTCTGCGGCTAATTCGCTGGATAATTCGTCTCCCACTAAAAACCTCACAAACAATGTACCCCAAAGGAATTCTAACCTGGAGTACTTTGGGCTGGTTTTAATCTGCAATCCTCACCACTAGATCTAAGAATTGACAACTAAGAAGAGGCAAACCAAACACTGGCTCCAGATAGGGCCATTTGCATTTGTCACGTTTATGCATTGGCCACGGAAGTAAGCAGCCCCCTCGCTAGGCTGGGCTCGCAGTCCATCTCCACCATGCCAAACAGCGTTGGAGAAACACTGATTTGTAATGTGAAACTGATTTATTTTGTGTTTTTTTTACTAGTTAGATCACTTAGTTTGTTTGTTTTGGAGAGGAACAGACCTTTGTGCATAATTCAGCTCCTGGTAAAAATAATCCTGAACGTCTGGATCTTAAAGTATCAGAGATATAATGTGAGCATACATTAGCAGGTGCTGGGCTAGTGGCCCAATTGCAATGTTCCAAACAGTGTTGGAAAAACACATTTTCTTAATGTGAAACGTCTTTATTCTGTGTTTTTACCGGTTTTAATCACCTGGCCCATTTGTTTTTGAGAAAAAGAGACCTCTGTGGATAATTTGACTCCCGGGAAAACAATGAACACTGACAGACTCCTTACCGAGAGAAGTTTAGGCTGGTTTGACTCTGCATTTCTCACCACTAGATGCCACTAAATCCCCTTAAATCTTGCACACTGTTCCTTTAAATCTTACCTCACACAGAAATTGAGAAGAAAAGGCTGAAACCTGCAGCTTTTTTTTCTGGAAGTAAATGTCATTGTAACATCTGTCTTGTGCTAACAGTCATGAAATCTCTGAGGAATCTTTGTCAGCTTGTCTCTGTACCTTCAGAGTCTTATTTTGCACACGTTATCTCCACGACTTTGCCTAATCTGTACCGTTACACTGTGCTGTGTTTTCCTGCTGAGGCAGTCTGCACTGAATCCTCATTGCATGCAGCTACAAGGCAATACCTGACAGTGACAGTGATGTCTCTGTGCATCCTGTATCTTATAGCTTCATACAGTATGTTAGTGAGGGGAGAGCGGAACAAATAGAGCTGCTTTTTGTCTAATTTAATCTAAATACAGTTTTACTCTGCTGTACTTGTTTCTGTATGCGTGTGTGTGTACAGGTCACAGTACAGGTGAGGTGGATTAATCAGAGATTAAAGGGAGCAGAAAAATGATTCCTGTGAACCTGATTGCACACACACACACACACACACACACACACACGCACACATACACATTTACACTCACATTTTCTTGCTGAATCATGACCTTCCTCTCTGCTGCGACACCACTGACTGACTGACATCAAAACACTGCCAGTCAAAGAGAACAAACAGTACAGTACGTGGTTACACAAAGACACGCACACAAGCACGTAGCTTTCTTGCTGGAATAGCCTGATGGAAAAATAAATATTGGTGCCTCTGCAACTGACTCAGCGTGGCTATAATGAATGTCAAGGGGAGTGAGAGGGGAAAGCTGTTGACAGACACAGCTGTTAACACAACTGTGTAAGCAAACAGCCCTGGACAAGCTTCTCCGGTCCACTGTAAATCATGTAGGTAGTATGACCTGACAAAAGGCTCTGACGATATAGATGTTTCCACTGCAGTGATAAGACGGCACACTCTGTTTACTGAAACTAAGCGAGAGGGCTGGTATTTTGTTTACTCCAGCGGTGAAATACCGATTTATTTTCATAACATGGACCCCTCATGTGCCAAATATATCATATAGCTGGGATTCCTGTGTGCTATATGTATGAGAAAAACACATGAATTATAATATGACTGTTGATTCAGGACCGCATATTAAAGTGGCCCACATCTGATTGAAGAAATTTGGATTGCTGTGTCCAAGTTACTCTGAAAATATCAGATTTGTGTCACATGAGAGCAAAAAAAACTAGATTTGCACTGATTTTCTTGTGATGTGAACATAGCCAAAATTCCACATTAAGGAAAACAATTATTTTAGTTGTTTGCATTTCTTTAAACCAATCACAATCGTCTTGGCCAGAGCTAAGCCCTGGATGCACCAACAGGGCTCTTGGAAAATATTGTCAAGAGGGAACTTGTTTTGGTGGAACATTTGCCTGTGAAGGGCAAGCTATGACATGGCTAAAAATAAAATGGGTAAATCCCTGCAAAAGAAACCACCACCAAAAACATTAGAAGATATTTTAGTGTGTTGGTTACCAGCTCTGAGGTTGTTGTTGTTGTTGTTGTTGTTGTTCAATGGACAGCGCTAAAATAAAGTGTGAAGACAGGTCCGGCTATGCGAGACTAGTTTCACATAGCAACAGGGATTTTGAAAACAGTAAATTGCAGGGTGCCAATGACAGGTTTATACCCACAGTCAACATCCTGCGAGCCAGACTAGGAGAATGGTAGCTGGAGGACTTTCAAGGCTCCAGGTTGAATCATCAGTACAAACTATGAGCAACTGTGTTAAAAAATATCTGGTTCTTTGATAAAAAAATTTAAAAAAGCCACCATCACAGGCCTAAAAATTACACTTAACATAAACTGATTATATAATATGCAACTGAAATGAGTTCACTTTCAGCTTTGCAGCTATGGTACCTTGTTCCCAACCAAAATTATTTTGGAATTTGGAGGCGTAAAGTGGAGGGGCCAATTGCCCCTTCCCTGCTTCCTAACCCCCTACTCCTGGCTCCCTTACTTGAACCACACATCTTCGAATGTGGCCTTCATTTGTGATCTCAGCTACAAGTTTCATGACTACATCTTGCAGTTATGAAGCTATTGCTGTAACAAAATGTGTCTGCAGACAGACAGACAGACATATAAACATCTGGAAGAGTACTCTAAATGGCTTCATGGTAGTTCCTGCTAGTAGGTGCAAAAGCTGAGACACCAAACCAAACTAGCGGCAACAAGAGCCCCCTGCTGCGTCGCCTCATGACGCCGTGTTTCGGCCAAAATATTGCACAGAAACACACCAAACCGACGGCCAACGAGCATGTACATTCTGTGCTTGCATGAGAGTACATAACTCTCCACACCAGCAGACAGCAGCCATCTCTTGTCATTCAAAAAGGGAAACCAGAGGAACGTCTTGACGCTAGTTAGCCAGTTAGCACATTAACAACACGATCCAGTGTTGAAAGAACAAAGCTACTGTACAAAATTTCATTTCAATGCATACAGTAGTTGTTGAGATATTTCATTCTGGACCTGTAGCGACTGACCAACATGCATCGCCATCCCCGGAGTGACTTTGGTACGGTAGCTAAAGATGTGATATGGCAGTTTTACAGTAGGCAAAAAGTACCTCCAGAATTGTTGTGTTTTTCCTCTTTTCAACTCAGTTTGAAAACTCTATTGAATCTACAGATTTTGGAGCGACACATCATCTTTACACCATCTGAGGGAATATCCTTTGGAATAATTGGTATTCATCCTTTCAGTCGAGATCCAGAGAGTTTAATCTGTCATCCATTTGTATTTGTGACAAAGGATGTCATGATGTGATGTTGATTGTACTTTGATACGCTGTGTGGGGTGTTGATTGAGCTTGTGAGAGTTTTTCGGAGCCACTTCAGTGGGATGGAAACTGGCAGGGAGAGAGAGATGGACACAATAGCTACTAATATAGCTTCATTGTGCCATTATTTTAAGGGCCGATCACTTTGTTGTCATTGTTGCTGGAAGTATAACAGGTCACAACATCATCCTTTACAAGGACCTGACCTGCGGTGACACACCTGACTCATGCTGCGTGTGTGTGTCCACTAGTTCTTCAGTTACACGGCAAGATCAGATTGCATCATTTGGGCGCTGTACCACACACTCTCTCTGTATCTCTTCCTGTCTCTCTTTCACTCCCACTCTTCTGTCTTCCCCACTCTGTCTGACAGCTGCCCACCCGTCATGTTAGCGCTCGATCCATTGTTCTTGATCACCAGACTTTTTTCGACTGTTTGACCCCGCTGAGGACAAAGAGGGCTTTAAATGCAGACAGCAGCGCTGCAGCTTCCACAGTCGAGTGCTTTGCTTTAAGCAGACGGTGAAGTGTAAAGCACTCAGGCTTCCAATGTTCAAAAATGTTACGTGCTGCAAATGCTTGACTCGTGGTATTGTATGAATTCTGGCAGGAAAGGTAACAAGGCATAAATAGTGATAGAAAGAGGGAGGTGGGCGGCTTTCAATAACTGTTAGTTCTGGCTAAAAAGAGAGAAAAGATGTCTCTCTCCGCTCGTTGCCATTTGCTAAGCCCCCGTTCCTGGTGCCTGTTGGTGTTTTTGGATCCGAGAGAAGCTTTAGGCTCGGCGCCACAGCAGAGAGGCAGATTCATACAATGGAGTCCTTCCAAAAGTCCTCCATCACTCATACACACACACACACACACACACACACACACACACACACACTCCATCAAACAGTCACACTGTCACGGGCACACGCTTAATTATTCAGTCACTAATTAACTCGTATACCCGGTTACGTAACTGAGGTTGCTTTTGTGAGTGGAGGGAAGAAGAGACTTGTGAGGAGAACTCGCCGGAAGAGCCGAGCTTTTGAGAGAATTTCATCTGGCCTCGGTGCTGATGCAACTTCTCCGGAGCATCTGAAACTGCTTGAAAAAAAAAACATGGAAATAAAAAATATGTGTATCTGGTGTAGATGGGAAGATGAGGCTGTGTTCAGATCAGCTTGTACATGCCAAAACACACAGCCATTTGTGTTTCTAAATATCCCTGTAATATCCCTGTGTGCTGTAAATGAATGCTGGCTGCTGATGTGTTTACACACTGCACTGTAAAGACAGTTGAGTCTCTTTTCTCCTTCATCTCCCCATTTTTGTGCCTTATGCATTATTTGTAGGGTGGTCCGTCCTCAAAGACGCCTTAAGGGAATTTCTTCAAATTTGGCACAAACGTCCAGTTGGGCTCAACCATGAACTGATTGGATTGTTGTGGTCAAAGGTCAATGTCGATTAGGGCTTAGCGATATGACCTCAAATCAGTGTCACGACTAACTGAACATTTTACCTCGATTACAATTGATGAACGATTATTTTGTTCATCAGTTGTTTTTGTTGTTGTTTCTTGCCCTCATAGTTCACTGACAGGGTTCATACTGTAAATATGCTTAACTCTTAAAGCTGGGATGTTTTTCTGATGAAAAAGTGCATATATTTGTTTTTTTTAATATAATAGTCTGTATTCTTTGTAAAGACTTGTGTTACCGAGAGCTGCTTTGTGAAGGGACTTGTTGCTGGGCGCCTGTTTTTGAGCCATACTCTGTTCCTATTCTGTGACGTGATTGTGCTCCAAGCGCTGAAACAGATCGCTGGTATTACCTTTGGTTGCTGAAGCGGTTTTTACGTAATGTTCACTTTTTTTTCCTTTCTGTTCGGTGTCAAAAGCCAAAATGTGACCTTATATCAGTGGCCTTGAGGGAATTTCCTCAAATTGGGCACAAATATAAACATGGACTCAATAATGAACTGATAAGATTTTAGTGGTCAAAGGTTAAGGTCACTGTGACCTTGCATTTGTCTCATTCTCTTGAATGCAATGTCTCAAGCAGGCCTTGAGGGAATTTCCTCTAATTGAGTCAAGGATAAACTTTATGAAATGATTTGGTGGTCAAAGGTCACTGTGACCTCACAAAACATGTTTTTGGCCTTAACTCAAGAACACGTACGCTAATTATGGCAAAATTTCACAGATGTCTGTTTATCTAATTATTCAATAATTATTCAAATCTGTGTGCTTTTTATTTGGACCTGGTAAATCGACCTGTACTTGTTTAGCCAACCACTTAAATCACTTTTACACGAGTCACATTCATTCATTCACACACACATTCATACACTGGTGGCTGAGGCTACCATACAAGGTGCCACCTGCTACTCAGTTTTTAACACACTCGCACACCGATGGAACAGCCACTGGGAGCAAATCGGGGTTCGGTGTCTTGCCCAAGGATACTTCGGCATGTGAGCTGGAGGAGCCAGGGATCAAATCGCTGATCTTCCAGTTGGTGGATTGGTGAACAACCTGGTCAAATAAAGGTTAAATAATACATGAATAAAGAATAAAGTGATTAAATGATGATATTTTATATCCAAAAGGTCAAAGATCAACTTCACTGTGACATCATAATGGCCGGTGAAAACACTTTTCCAGCCATTATTTAACGCCATAACTCAGGAAGAGAAGGGAATGGCTGGATACTGAACTGGTGACACTAATCCTGGGTGTCCACCATGAAACTGTGCTGATTGTATAGATTTTCTGTGCTGTAGAGTTTAACATATGTGTAAAGCATCCATGGTTTAGAGTATATAACTTCTTTGCAGCAACATCTATGGCTTATTTGAAGCATGGTCAACTGTAATGGCTACACAGAGTCAGGACAGACATGGATGTAAACTATGACTTGTCTGTGGAGGCATACAGCAACAAGATGATGACTGTAGTTCACTCTTGTCTCTTGCCTTTTAGTTTGCCATGCATTTTAGTGACAGAAAATATCCTTTCTTTCATTGCTTTCTTTTCTCTCCAATTTATTTTGACCTCTTTTGCTCTCCATCCCCCCCTCTATGACTTCTCCTTCACACCCACTGTTCCTTAATTTTTATTACTCCTTGTGTCCTCACTCTCCTCTGGTGTCTTATCTGCCTCCGTTCTTTTCCACCTCCCCTCCTTCCTTCCTGAATCTTCTCCGCTGTCACTCCTCTGTCTCAGTGTGAGGCCGAACAAGCTGTGAGGCTGTTTCAGTCAGCACAACTCTTGGATAATTGTGCATTTTTAATCAGAAACTCAGCTGAAGTGCAACACCATGAATGCCTTCAAGGTGAGAGGCAGAAAGTTATCTCTGTTTCTACGGTTCATCTCGTGTCACTCCTCTCTATAAAACCCTGCGGCCATTTGTAGCAGCAACATACTTTTATTTTTGCTTTATATACTTGTATACTCCTGCCTGGTAGCAAGATGACATGTTTGAGCTGCTTTGTTTAGAGCCTTAAAGATAAACTATGCAGGATTTTACTAAAGTGCAATGTATAGACTCATACAGAGGTAATCCCTCTCAGTCTGCCCTCTGTCTGTATTTTCTTGTTTTTTTTTTCTTTTTTTTTATAATTCAGATTTTTATTGATTTTGGTTGCGTTGGTACATGACAGCTCTACACATCAAATTTCTGTGTTTGGGACGTTTATAGACGTGTCCCCCCCACTGCATCCAGGTGAGGTCCTCCACAGTCGAGTGCTTTGCTTTAAGCAGACGGTAAAGTCTAAAGCACTCAGGCTTCCAATGTTCAAAAACATTACGTGCTACAAATGCTCGACTCGTGGTATTGTATGATCATTTGGGGGGTGAAGTATCCCTTTAAGAGTCCATATAGGTCCAGTAAATTAAAGGCACGTGAGTGTGCATTAGAGTGTGTCTGTGATTGCGTGTAAATGTCAACAAACGCTTGTCATATAAACGCTTATGCTTAATTAATCAGATAACAGTGGACCCTAAGTTGGAGGGCGGATAACAAGAGATAATTGGTTAAAACAAGGCCCAGTGTGACACTGTCTACTTTCATCACTGTCACGGTGCACACACACAAACACAGACACACGTGCAGGCTTCTAATGGCCTGACACGAGCAGTCAGAGTCAAACTTAACCACACGTTCTTTACTGTCGCACAAAACTGCACCATCATTTAGCATCTAACACTAGCGTCTTTTTAAATTTTGGAAAATTCTTCATTTTTGTTGAATTAAAGTCATTTATTAAAGGTTTAATGTTTGATTTTTTTGACAGATAACACACTAAGTCAACACTTCCACCAATACAAGCCCGGGCACTAAGCATACACTTACAGCCACGTGATCAATGTGCGTGCACACACACAGAAACAAACACTCCATTTGGGCTTTTTTTTCATATGTTGACATTTACAGTAGTCGCAGCTGAACTTTGTGAAGCGTCACCGTGGCATCAGTTTACCTCGGGCTAGCCCAGAGCCTGCAGGGTGTGCGGGGGCGGCGGAGCTCAGTGTTGTTGCTAGAGCGCATGTGAACATCACCTTTCATCAGCGCTGGCCACGCTCCCCATCCTTAATGTGTCTAAACCAATCTGGGATGTGAGTGAGTACCCTGCATGCCTCTGACATCATGGAGTTTCCACTGCTGCGCTCGTCTCACTTCAGAGATAGCAGCTTTGATATTTCACACCGCTGGCTCACTCGCAGGGGTTCCCCACCCACCAACCCCTCCTGACCATAGATGGACTCTGGAGAGTCGCTGTTTATGTGGACGGGAGGTCATCTGATAGCTCACAGGTCAAATCTCCTGCAGTGCATGTTGTGTAAGAGTCAAGGAGCTCGACTGTAAGCTAATGGAATAAAGGTAGATCTAAGCTGAGATTTTTGGTGTCAGGACGGGTCAAATTAAGATGTGATTGCCCCAGTTTGGACACATTTTTGAGCAAAGTATTCATATAAATGCAGATATCCTGATGGAGCAGCGCTTTGTAGATGGCGAGCAAGCTTATGCAAACTTTTTATGTCATCATTAAAGTGGAGATCTGAGTTTACATTCACCAATGCACACCCTGCTGTAACACTATCCCATACGCTTGTGCTATAAAGAGGTGAGCACCCACGTAGACAGCCAGCTTGATGATTTACTGTAGCAAAGTGTTGAATGGGGTTGTTCCCTGTGGAAAATCCCAGAGACATCAGCAGGTGTCCGTTTCACTTTTAAAACTTGTGTTTTTCTGTTTGCAATCTAATCAAGTCTGTTTTCATCTTGGATGTTATGGATTGAGAAACAAGCTTAACCCTTTCCTGTGGTGGAGGAATTTTATTTTAACAGTGGGATTTAGTGAAAATACTTTCTCCTGCTGCGTGGCCCTTTTTCAGGTGTTTAGTAAGAGGAATGCTGTGTTATTCCGGTGGATTATCTCTTTCCTGTAAGAGTCACGTGTCAAGCTTTTTGTTGAATATCAAAGGGTTTGTAAGGTCAGTCATGCAACCTGATACCATTGTTGGACCGAGCATCTCTGAGTCTGCAGGAAGGAACCACCTCCATGTTTGGCCAACATTCCTCCCCGTGCTAGCAGCTGGTTTTCTTCTCCTCCTATTTTAAAAAAAACCTTGTTTGTGCGTGTATTTCCTGTATAAATGGACACACAGACATAACTAACAAACGCACTAAATAACAAACAGCTTAGACATGTCACAAACGGATGACGGATGTTCACCACAGTTTGTTTTCGCCGATTTGTTATGAGTGGTATGATGCTTTTTAAGACCGGGACTCAAATTTTCCATCACACACACACACACACATGCACACTCACACAGCCAGCAGAACGAGGTGATATGACACCTCTAACTTTAGTCTCCCTCTCTGCCGCTCTGGATAATCCAGTTAGGATGCGCTATCAGGAGGTTTTAGCTCCCTCGCTTCCAGCTGGAGAAAAGACAGACTCCAGGCTCCAGACTGGCCCTGACTGGCCTGGTATCCTGAATAAACCTTTGTCACATAAACACGGTTGATACATGCACTCTAGGATCTCCACACACACACACCCACACACACATGGACTGACGTTAATGCAGCACATCCTGTCAGACCACTTTTTGGCAGTGTGTGTCTGCAGGTAAGTTGGTGAGTGTGTAAAGGTCAGAGGTTACAGGGGGCACCAGCTGATGTCACAAACCCAAAATGAGAGTAGTGTCCTTGATGACAGCCTGGCAACTATAATTGTCGTGACAACCCCTAGGAATGAGCTGTCATGTGACACCCCTTCCTCAGAGCCGACTGCATGGAAAAAGAAAACACACACATGCACACACAGATAGCTGGGTCAGTGGGGGGAACCCTTCAGAAACAATGTCCGGCATGCTTGGGGATTTGAGAGAGGAGTGCAGGAGGGATTTAACCCACTCTGGAGCGCACCAAACCTGGGCATGAAACAAGACCGCAGACCCTCATTTTCACCACACACTGAATGGTGGAAGTGAACTGATTGTCCTTGTTTCCATGAAGGGTGATGCCACCGTTGTTTATTGCGTTTCTGACCCCTTTTTCAAGACGGAAAGAATCCTCAGTGTTCCCTATGAATCATATCTTGTTTGTCAGGTTGCCTCTCCTTGGTACAAAATGTCTTTTCCAAAGCTGTTGCTTGCTTTTGGCACACTAAAGTGAGATTAAAGTTATCTAAAATAACCTGTTGAGCCTGTGTAATTCAACCCCGACACATTCTCTCATATTCCAGCCATCCATAAAGAAAGCGCTCAACGATTTGAGTGTGACAAGCAGCGCTGACATATTTCCTCCCTTGTTTTGAAGCCAACGTCACGGGGATAGCCATCAAGGCACGGCACGGCTCCAGCCCTCTGATGTATGACACACACACACACACACAAACACACACACATAAAAATTTCCATGCATAAGCAGCTAACACACTCTATCACTTAAGGAACGTGTTTGGCAAAACCTTGTCTTGCTGCACAGTGTTTTAATGCATATGTCGCTGGTTTTGCCTCTCTCCTTGTCACTTTATTTCTGCTGTCATAGTTCCTATCTGCTGCCTTTCAGTTGTCCCTGTACAGGGAAGAAAAATGTAAATGCAACACCATTTTTCAGGGGTTTGAGTTAAAGATCTAAGATTTTTCTATGCATTACATGGTTGCAAATATGTCAAAATCAGTGCAAGTGAGTGCTTCTTCTTTTCCAAGATAATCCATCCACTTGGCACGTGTCGCATATCAAGATGCCAACTAAACAGCGTCTTTACTCCACAGGTGCACCTTGGGATGGTCACAATAAAAGGCCACTCTAAACTGTGCAGTTTTATCCTGAGAGAAGACATTTATTAGGACTTTACATGACAAACGCCGCAGAAATGCACTTTTTTATCACACATACCCCAAAGTTTCAGTCAGTGTCTGGTGTGACACCATTTGCCTCATGCAGTGAGACACATCTCCTGCTCGTAGAGTTGATCAGGTTGTTGATTGTGGCCTGTGCAATGTTGGCCCTGCTTCTCTTCGATGGCTGTGCAAAGTTGTAGGATATTGGCAGGAAGATCAGCACTCAAGGTCCTGAGCTGGTGTGGTTACACGTGGTCTACAGTTGTGAGGCTGGTTGGATGTACTGCCAAATCCACAGAAACGACATTGGAGACTGCTTATGAGAGTGAAATGGACATTAAGTCCAAGTGCAACAGCTCTGGTGGACATCCATGCAGACAGCCTGCCAATGGCACACTCTGTCAAAACTTGTGACACCTGTAGCATTGTGTGGCCTTTTATTGTGACCATCCAAATGTACACCTGTGTAGAAACGATGCTGTTTAATCATCATCTTGATAAAAAGATTAAAAGAAAAATTTCTATTGAGCGCATAAAAAAGTTTGGTTTAGTCATATTTATTTGCACATACATGTATAGAAAATACAGGAAAAATAAATTACAAGTTAAAACATTGTGCAGAGAGGTTAGAAGCCAAAAATTGCTTATGAAGATACCTCCCCTACCAAAGATAAAAACGAAGACTGCGAAATTGAACAAAAGTTCCAAACTAAGAATACAAAATTGTTAAAGATGTACAATTTACAAAAAAAAACACAACGAAATTACAAATGAATCAATGAAGAGTCTTTACAAAAAAAAAACAAAATTCTTCTTATACTGAAGAAAAATTGAAACAACACTTTTGTTTTTGCTCCCATTTTTTACATATTTAAGTGAAAGATCCAAGACTTATATGCAATCAATCGATATATTTCTCTTAAATTTGGTAGTTACATGTGGTCTGCGGTTGTGAGGCTGATTGGATGTACTGCCAAATTCACAGAAATTACATTCTAGACTGCATATGGTAGTGAAATGAACTAATAAATGAATTTGTTCCAGTATCGTGAATGCTCAGGTTGAGGCAAGGTCAGAGAACAATTATTAGACAAGTGTATGAAACAAACACTTGTTTAACAAGAAGAAAATACATACAGACTGGTCAAAATCATAATCCAAACTCACATCAAATTGCAATGACATCTATTGAATCTTTGGTTTCCTATCCTCCAAAAGGGATGTCGTGTTGACATTTTGCAAAGTACCCATATGTGCCAGTCTGGTGTGTTGGCAAATGCAGCTAGTTGGCGACACTGATGTCTGACACGTAAGTAAACTTACTAAAGTGCTCACTGACACTTTTTTTTTTTACAAATTGGCATCCAAAATTTGAAAGAAATACATCTACTGAGTGCTTAAAAAAGTTTTAGATCTGTAACTTAAACCTGTGAAAAATTGAAGCAGAGTATTTCTGTACATGTGATTGACATACACATATGCTTATTATGAGTGTACAACATATGTGTAATGTTTCTACATACTGCACACACACACCTAACTAGGTTACAAATGTGTTGTTTAGTGTGTGAGGCTGCTAACTGTCTTGCGTGCTCACACACACACACACACACACACACACACACACACACACACACACACACAGATCTTTTGGAGGCTGGTAATTAGTCAAAGCAGTAAGGTGATAACAAGCGCCAGCCACACGTTTGCAACGGAGGTGTCGGTGCCAACATGCTGCCGGAAGTCACAGCCCCACCTATCATACACTTCACCCCCTTCACAAGTGGATACCCTTAAACACACTCGTGCAGGCACGTGCACACGGACTTTAAAATGTATAAGATAATATGAGCATTTCCAAGCCTAACACACACACACACACACACACGAACTTCACCTTTACTGAAACAGCATATGTTCACCAAGATAGTGTATATGTCTCCACCACGTTCTCCACCCACTGCTTCCCTCTCCCTCTTTTCTTTTGCCTATCTTCTCTACCCACTCCTCCTCCTCCTCCTCCTCCTCCTCCTCCTCCTCCTCCTCCTCCTTTATCTACACAATCTGTGAGTCATCTGATCCAAAAGGTGAGATGCAGCATTCAGTAGATTATTTTCATCTTGTCGCGCTACACGAGAGGCAGTCATCACTTTTCTTTTGTCTTCTTTCATGCCCCTCGTTGGCTTTCATCTACCTGTCGCCCGGTGACAAGCTACAAGTGGAAACCTTGTTGCTGGTGACGGATTTCGTGCAGTCGGAGGTCATGTGAGAGTAGTTTGCTCCCACCTGAACGCACTTAATATGAGCCCCCATAAGGTCATCTAGAGAGGGAGGTTTCAGTCTCTGCTTGCTGCTCATGATTGAACAGCAGCTTGATCGAATAGAGACGATGTGTGTGTGTGTGTGTGTGTGTGTGTGTGTGTGTGTGTGTGTGTGTGTGTCTCATCCATCACAGGAGGTGGTCCCAGTCATAGCCATCCTTGTTGCCATTAAAGGCGCTTGCTGCTCAATCTTATGTTGCTACATTGATCACACCATAGTATACTCATCCTGAAAAACATATTGGGGATTTGAGTCATCAGACACACGCTGGTTTCAGTCTATCTGCTCATCTTTCCATGACCTTCTTTCCTCTCCCAACATGTCTCAGGTTCACCTTTCATTCCGTCTTTCCTTTCTTCTGTTTTAAGGTTGTGGAAACAGCAGTATGAGCGGTGACATGTACAGTGCCGGCTACCACTCCATCACCAACATAGATTACTCCTCTGTGTGCATCAGTACAATGAGAGCCAGGCACAGTGACTGCCAGGGTATGACCTGGCATGAGATGGACATACGCCAGCTCTCCTTCCCTGACGCATCCTTCGATGTCATCCTAGAGAAAGCCACGCTGGACGCCATCATGGTGGAGGAGAAGTCACCTTGGAAAGTGTCCCCTCACACGGCATGTTTCATTCACCAAGCACTCACAGAGGTATGTTAAAAATCCTGACAAGGGTTGAAAGTTTCTTGAATTGAGATCACAAGGTTTTTTTGGGAAATTTTTGCCAAAATTCATCATTTTTTTGGCAAAATATAAGCTTGGAGTTTTGGCATCGGGTTTGCGCACTGAAAAGAGATGCCAAACTTCAAATGTCATTGCTAATACTTAAGAACAACCTTCAAATACCATTTGATGAAAGTAGATCCACCTCTCAGCTGCAGCAGTTTTTATACCACCACACAGGAGTTGTCAATATCAACCCGAGCCTGATGGGTCGGACTAGGTTTGGGCCTAAAATGTGCGGTGATTGGCTGGGTCGGTTAGGGCTCGAGCTGTAGCCAAAAAACGCATTTATTTTTTATTTAGTTATTGTTTATTTAAAACGTATATCCTACATATAGATATTACATACTGATTGATTGATTGATATCATCTTCCATTTCTTTTGCCGTGGCCTGCTGGCTTTTGACCAATGACTGGCCTAGTGAGACAAAGAGAGGGGGTGGAGTTAGGGAGCTGTCAGTGTCACTGTCACTGTCAACAAGGTCAGAGAGAAGAAAAGGTGAGAAGATGGAGGTGGTGATAATTAAGTCGAAGTTAGCCAAAGGTGATCCCTCTCAGGAGAGGGAGCTGCCAGGCTCCATGCTGGGCCCCCTGTCTTTCCTCCTGGCCGGAGCAAAGACATTCTCTGACGGGGAAACACAGTGCAGAGAGTTGGTGATCCTTGCGCCGCCTCACAGCCAGTGTGTCCTGGGCGTTAGAAGCCAACAAGTGCTTTTTGTGGGGATCAGGCGTGGCTGGGGCTCAGGCTCAGTAATTTATGGATGATCTTGGACGGGCCAGATCTAGGCTTCAACTCACAGGGGTCGGTTCAGTTCAGGTTGTAGTTTTTTCAGCCTGTTGAAAACTCTACTCCACGCTGGCGACAGCGATATCGCGATATCTCAAGAACTCCTTGCAGACAATTCTTCAAATTTGGCACAAACATCACTTGGACCCTAGTGCAGAACTGATTAGATTTTGGTGGTGGAAAGTCAAAGGTCACTTTGACCTCACCAAGCACATTTGTGATGACATTTTATATCCAAAAGGTCAAAGGTCAGCTTCACTGAATGCTTCTGCAAAAACACTTCTCTGGCCATTACACAGCTTCGTAACTCAGGAACAGAAGGGGAGACATTTGGTCAGATACTGAATTGGTGACTCTAATCTTGGGTGCCCACCTTTAAACTGTGCAGATTATACTGTGCTGCTGGGTTAAAGATGTTTGTAAAGCCTTCATGTTTTACCAAAAAGTACACTTAATACCTGCTATTAAGTTCCTCTATATTCACTACATATATTACATAAGTCTGGACAGACATGGATGTCAGCTGCAACCTGACTGGTTTGCGGAGGCATACAACTGTGAGGCAGTAATTATAACTTCATTTAGATTCAGTGCTAAAAATGACAGCTGTGTGAACAAAGCAGAGTACAAAATCTGTAGGCGAAAACTACGCAGGCTGTTCAACAAGTGGCTTAAACAGACATGCAGGCTGTGACCCATCAAATCAGATGTGCGTAAGAAAGCTCTGAAGTTATATCTAAACATCCAGGTGCAACAGCACCGTGCCTCAAACTGTTGAAACAACAAAATGGCTGCATGCGACACATTTTCTTCACTGCTACAGCACTTAGTAGTAACCTTAGGTAGGCATATGCTCCAACATAACCAGTCAGATGTGCTGAAACTTGTATACTAAAAGGATGCCCTGCAACAAAGGATGACTGGCACTGTGTTTTCTGCAGCCTAAACAGCGTGTTGTGCTGAAATGAAGTCTAATAAACTTATCAGATGATGGAGAGATAAATGGTTTTGACCAGAACAGATTTGTGTCAGCAGTACTCTGAGTCAAGCATAATTGAAGGAGGACACCGTTTATCCTGTGTGGATAATCAGTTGCATCTCCAGTCTCATAGTGCAACACAGAATATACAGTCACATATATGACTCACTTTTGCCAAAGGAGTATTATCTTTAGCTCTTAGTTACTAAAGGAGAAAATGATACCAGCACTCCTATAACAAGGTTTTATACATTGATGTTCTTGAATAATTTAAACAAAACATATTGACATGTGGGCCTGTCCTAAACCAGTGGTTCCCAACTGGTGGATCGTGGTCCAGAAGTGGGTCGTAGGTCCATTGTGAATGGACCGCAGGTGACTCACAAACATGTTGTTTCTTAAAAATCACACTCTATTTTTAAATGCAATGAATTTCTGACACAGAGTTTTTATTTTAAAGTGCTGCTTCCTGCTGTAAAATGAGTGACTAATGGAGACCTACTTGACAGACACAGCAAACTAGCTCAAAGACATGGCCAAACGCAAGTATGACGCCTGAATGTCTTAAACTGTGTGGACCTTAATGGCTGAGGAGGAATCTGGACCCTGTGGCTGGACCAGTTGGGAACCACTGTTCTAAAAAGTATCTGGGACAATCTCAGGTTAAACACAAACTTTTTTAGCTTCTAATAAGTAAGATTCAGCAACTTCCACAGTCTTTAACTCCTATACCACATGAGTTGGAGTTGGGCTGCCCCCATCAAAGTTGAAGATTTGACTCAGCAGTCGGAAACCCTGTAGTTAAGCAGTCACTTTTTTGTTTGTCATTCAGTGTGCAGTACCACTGGGGAAGTTTCAGCCACAGAGTGAGCGCTCCTTGCTTTCACACTGCTCCACTGTACAGTCAGCTGCGAACCCAGACCCAGGGTGAGTCTGAGTCAGACGGAGAAAGCTGTCTGGAGGAAGAGAGGCTTTGCTCGGTCAGGTTCCAAGATGACGACATCTTCTGCCTTCTGCTGAGAAGAGGTGAATTTACAGTTCAAAGCACCTTAATACAACACGGTCTCTGGCTTTTGTTTGATATGGAGTGTTGGCAAAAGTGTTGTTGCACATTTCCAACCCATCGTTAGTGATGTTATTACGCATTAACTCTGAGGGCTAACTTGGCTTGTTTACTACATTACATTTACGTCCCTGTTACCCTGAACATCCCACCGAACCCAGTTTAAAATCTCAAACTCCATATATAATGAGTGCTGTATCGTAGGTAACTGGACTTGCTTGAGTTTCTTGAAGACGTTTCACCTCTCATCCAAGAAGCTTCTTCAGTTCTAAAGGACTGGTGCAGAGTTGCAGCCCTTAAACTGTGTATGGGTGTTGACCCTTACAAAGATGTGAGCTCTGAGTTTCAGAGCCGTTAAGGTCACATGTGAACCGTTGACCCACCGGGCCATCTTGTGTGTCATTAGGGTTAGATGGGTCCAGGTGAGAATAGGTGTTAAGTCATCTCGGAAGTGATCCCAAGACTGCATTGTACTTACTTACTTATGCCTTACACCCCTTCTGGGGTATAGGCCGTCGACAAGGGACCTCCAGAGTACTCGATCGCTGGCTTTCTTGTCTATCTGTGCCCAGGTGTATCCCATCTTCCTGGTGTCTGCCTGCAGATCCCTGCACCAGGTGTTTCTTGGCCGACCTCTCTTTCTCTTCCCCTGAGGATTCCATGTCAGAGTCTGTCTGGTGGTGTTTGACATCGGTTTTCGAAGAGTGTGCCCTATCCATTTCCATCTTCTTTGTCCAATTTCATCTTAAGCTGGTATTTGCTGTGTCTTTGTCCAAAGATCTTCGTTGGACGTTCATTGTAGGTGGAGAACTTGTATTGAACAGCCAAATCTGATGCGACTGAAATAATTCTAAGTCTGGTACAGCCCTAAATCGGAGGATGTTTTTCCTTTTGAAGATTAGCATTTATGTTCTTGCAGTAACTGATACAACAAATAGGCTGCTTTAAATATATATATATTTTACTGATCTGTCCTCATCCAGTCAGTTCTGTATAAGCTAGAAGAGTCTGTACTTGCCTGTTACTGATGACAGTAACAGTTTATCTGTAAACGACTTCTCCCTGACAATGAAATCGGTAATAGTGGCACTTTACAATTCCACTCCATCTCCGCAGCCCATCAGTTGACTTGCATGACGTCGAGTGCCCTTCAGCTGCTGGCTGCAGCGCTAACCGCCACTGTGTCAGTGTGACAATGACAATGTTTTGGCCATTAGCCATGCTTGACCTTGACACACTAAGACAAGAGAACGCTGCTATCAACTGAAGTAGGTGACTCCCGAGCTCTGAATGGGTAAGAATTACTCATGATGTACTCACTGCCGCATTTGGAGCACTGCTAAATGAGTTGTAATTCAAAGTTTGGTTTGTAATTGCAGGTATAGTTTGGGCTCAATACACAGACTGAATATATAATTACAGTAAATGCAACAGTGGGAAAGGTCAGATTGTGTGAATCATTTTAATGGAGGCAGGTAGAGAGAAGTAAGTGTAGCTAATGTGAATGCAAATTTAATCTGAAAGAATACTGCTGGCCTTTTTACCTCATATTTTAAATTATACATAAATGAAAATATTATGGTACCTTTCAGTTAAATATTCCACTGAAAATGTTGCAATGAGTCGGCTGCTAGCATAGACTTTATGCTCTTAATTTAGATTTGGCATTAAGTGATGTAGTGCTTTAGTGCTGGAAAAAATGAGTCGATTAATTGATTATAAAATCAACTGAAAATTTTTACAAATCTTTGGGAACTAGTGCACAAGCATCTAAAGCATTCATGATTTAAAATATTTAAAGAATCAAGAAATGTTTTATGAGGAATTAGACATGTTCGTCAGGCCTCAAGGATACACACGGTGAGTTTTAGTGACAATAACTCTATGGGCCACCTTTAATTAAAAATGTTCCTTATGTGAACATCTGTTTAAATTCATGTGTATAAGCACAAGAGGCTGGGCCTTGTACGGCATCACAGGGGTGTTCCTAAAGTGTGAGGTGCATCCTGTTGCAGATCTCGTAAAATACAACTGTAATGTTAGCTTGTAACTCCAGGGAGGCGGTGAAGGCACCACAAATGAACAGAAAACGGTCCACTGTGCTTAAGCAAAAATCAGATGGGACAGAGGATAGTGTCGGCAGGGTTGTTGGCGTAAACTCCAGCAGAGTTTGACTTTCTTTGTTGAACTTTATTGACACTCTTTTCCATTTGCGCTTACACTCACATCAGCCGAGCAGTGTCCTTCCTTCTCTGCCGTTTGTATTGTTTTCACCATGACGTTCTATAAACTGTCTCAGACTGGGTGTGTAAATCAGTATTTCCTGACTGAGAAGTAATTTTCGTCCCTTAAAGCAAGAACTTTAAGCAGTAAGGAACAAACAGCGGCTGGTGTTTCCATGAGTACCACCAGGATGCCGTCTTCTTGGGATGCCCACTTTGCGGCCTGTCTTTGACATCCCCTCGTTATACATGGAACTTGGCCCTCAGTTTGCAGATGGTTCTAGGACTCAGTCCAAATAACTCCGTAACTTGGTTTTGTGGAACACCAGTTTGAAGTTGCCCTATCGCACGGGCCCTATCCAGATCAGTCAAACATGGCATGCCGATTCTTGGAGCAGACACCAACTGACCACAGTAGCAGGGCCCACGCTCACAGGTGCCAGCACCTGGAGTTACCAGAAGCTCAAAACAAGGGTCAATAGCAACAGCAAAAAAAAAAAAGCTGTTTGGCATTGGCAGAGAAGATTTGGCAAATTTTTCAGGGGCGCAACCCACATACTCAGCTCTGCTGCTCATCCCACAAATGCATGTTCTTACAAATGTAGCACCATTTAAAAGGGAAAGAAACAGGCTTTCAAAGGGTATAAGATTTATTGCCATGAAGCATTGTTACAACAAAGAAATAATCTACCAAACACAAATTTCCGTACTTTTTGTGCTTAGTTTGTACAGAAATAGTTAATCTCTTTGCTTATGTAGGTCATATAGAGGTATTAAATTGGGACTGTTTGATAACCAGTTGAACATGTCTTTTAGTCATGGCTGGACATTCAAGAACTTTGTGATTTTGTGCTTTTTGTACTCAGTCGCATCCCAAATGACCTGCTAGTTTGAATTAGTTTAAACTTTTCATTTTTTTAAATATTGGCAACCTTCATTAATACAGCACTGTGCAGCCACAGGTTAAATTAGATGTCCATTTAAAATAGGTATTGGTGTGATGCAGTGCATGTATTTATGGGAGTCATCACGAGAGAGGATGAGGCCTGAAAAATGTTGTCTGACGGAAGTATTTAAAGGATCTTTTGATCACCTCGAATCAACTCAGGTTTTAATGCTACGAGCTTAGCCAAGGACAAGTTCGACTGTTGGAGTAAACAAAGGCATATACTGTGCTGTATATGGGCCAAGTTTTTAAGGACAGCGTCTGACACACACACACACACACATGCACAGAGAAGTAGGCAGTGTCCTGGGTGTTTTCCTCTAACAGAAGGAAGTATTAAAGAAGGATCAGCGAGTGTGTTTGGGGGACAGATGGGAGGATTTGACTTCCCTTCAAAATAAGTGAAGCCAAACTCACGAAGCAGCCCCGTTTTAAAGCCATTACAGTAAGAGAGTCGGGTTTCTTCTCAGTCATCGTCACCTGCTTCCCTTCACACCATCTCTTCTTCTCACTTGTGCCTCTCACTCTGTTTTCCCCTCATTTCCACTTTCCTTTCTCTCACCTGCTCCATGCTCAGGGCTGCGCGGAGACAGCAAAGTGTGATTGCGTTCATGTTCTCTCTCCGCTGCACTCTGAGCGTTGTGCATCTCTGTGTGTGCAAATACTGGGGTGTGTGTGTAATCACAGAGAAGTCGATAGCTCTCTGCGCTGGTGTATTTTTGCTCTCTCACTGTGGCTCGTACGGGCACAGCACAGCAGTCACGATTCCTGTTTATGTGCGCGTGTGTGCATGTGTGTGTGTGTTTTGCAGGAATGTGGGAGGTGGGTTCAGAGCCTACTTTCATTTCTTATAAAAAAAAAAAAACATTCTCGCTAAACAGAAAAAAAGGGGACAGATGGAGAGAGATGAGAGAGAGGAAGAAAAGCGAGGAGGAAAGGAAGAAACTGAAGAAGCAGGAAAATGGCCTGAGTGATAAAAAGGGAGGAGATCCCTCAGGAATCTTTAGCTGAATTCACACACAAGGAAGGAGGGATTAAATGTAAAGATAAAGTGAGGGGAGTGAAGAGGGGGAACTGCATGACAGCACAGGAGAAAGAGAAAAAGATGGGGGTAAAAGGAGACAGAAACTGAGACTGACAGAAAGCTAATGAGCAGTGCGCCAGTGTGAGACCGATGGGAAGAAGGTAGCAAAGGAGAGGGAGGAAGGGAAAGAGGGATGGGAGGGAAAAGAGTGGAGCGCAGTTTAATCTAGAATCTGCTTTGAGAGTGAGAGTGGAGGTAAAAAACAACAATTGAAACCACCTAACATCAAAAAGATCTTCTTTTACATCAGCATAACAAACCGTGCAAATACATGTTTGAGTGTGATAAGATAACAAACATCAAATGCACCAGAAAATGCAGAAAAAACATCCTCACACAGCCGTCGCTGGTGCATCAATGACACGCGTGCTGTATATAGAACCATGGCACAATAGGTGTACCAACAAATACAGTTTTATTTTTGTTGCTAACGTGCACACACATGCACACACACACACTCACAAACAGAATCTCACAGTAGAGGCCGTGGTGCACTGAGGTGTGAAATTTATTTCACAGCCTGACATGCTCTGTGAATCACTCTTACTGTTGCTATGGAGACTCTTTCGTTGGATATCATCTCAGACTAACACTTTTAATTGCTAACCTTTAGTCCTGTTTAAAGAGGTAAAGGCTAGTCCTTGGGCGTGTTCAGAGAGGTAAGGACTAGTTTCTAAGTTATCTTCAAGTGTTTTTTAGTCCTGTTTAAAGATTTAAATAGAAATCTGTGGTTTAAAGGGTAAGTTTTTAACCTGGACCCTAATTTCCCATGTTTTTGTGTCCAAGTTTCTCAAAACTTGGACACAGAAAGTCCAGAGTTGAGCCAGACAGGTTGCAATGTAACCACTCTGGGCATGTTAGCACTGATTCCCTGGACAGGTCACCAGACTATCACAGGGCTGACACATAGAGACAGACAACCATTCACACTCACATTCACACCTACGGACAATTTAGAGTCACCAATTAACCTGCATGTCTTTGGACTGTGGGAGGAAGCCGGAGTACCCGGAGAAAACCCACACTGACACGGGGAGAACATGCAAACTCCACACAGAAGGGCTCCCCCACCCTGGGTTCAAACCAGGAACCCTCTTGCTGTGAGGTGACAGTGCTAACTACTACAGCACCTCTGTTCCATTGACAAAAACAGACACTTTTACAGGACATATATTGATGGTGCACGATTGCCCCGAATGGTGACATTGCAGCCTGTTTCGTCACCTGCCGGCTGCAGTGGTTTTGCTTAATTCCAAAATTGTTGTTCCCATTCGTCACTTAGACACAGAAACATGGGGAAATAAAGTCAGGGTTGAAAAAAAAAGCTGAACTTACCCTTTAAGATGATACTTAATTGATGTTCGTGGAGATTTTCTCTTCTTCTCTCCTTCACTCGGTGGTCAAAGTGCAGAGTCAGCTGAAAAACAGTGTCCCCTGGTGTCTGTTGGTTTTTTTGTTCAAGGGCACTGAAGTGTTGATAATGCAAGGTCTAGATCTTTAGCCAAGTTCACAAGTTTGGTAATTTTGCAGAGTGTCAGTGTATTTCTGAGAGAATTCAAATTAAAGCCAAGTCGTCGTCGTTGTGTGCCAACAGATGAAGGAAAAACTTGAAGCTCAGAATTTAAAAGTTTGTGTGGAGGAGAGTTGTTGGTGTTTTGTGCCGACCACTTGTCACCCAAGTTTATCTGTTTCTAAAACTAATAACAGATATTTTTGTGTGTGTTGGAGACTGTAATGGACATTTAAAGGGTTTCATTAGCTCAGAGTGTCTGTTTGGTGGCAAGAAATTTGAATCCTCCGCACTACAAGATAATGACTGTCCATGGTGACCTGCTCTGCTATATTCAGAGTAATTTGTTCTGAGCAATTCAGGGTTAGAGTCAAACTTTAACTACTTTCATGTAGTTTGTGTGGCTGTTGAAGCTCCCCAAAGCACACAATGTGGTGGAAATAAGTTGTTTTTCTTGGCAGATATTTTAAGATGTCTTAGCAGGAAGAGAGCAGATGCACCACTGTTAATGGAGACTCAGTTTTTAGCTTTACCTCTTACATTTTCAAATAATGTGCAACTTTTAGGGACAGTTTCTGCATTGTGCAAAAATCCCTTTGAAGGCCACTCATTCAGTCATTCATTTTCAGGGGCTGGAGCCTATCGAAGCTGACATTGGACTAGAGGTGGGGTACACCCTGGACAGGTCGCAGGGCTGACACATAGAGACAGACAACCATTCACACTCACATTCACACCTACAGACAATTTAGAGTCACCAATTAACCTGCATGTCTTTGGACTGTGGGAGGAAGCTGGAGCACCCGGAGAAAACCCACGCTGACACAGGGAGAACATGCAAACTCCGCTTAGAAGGCCCCTCCACCCTATTTTTACTTTTACTATTTTTACTTATTCATACTTTTATTGAGCGACAGCAATGGATTTGTCTGCATTTTCCTTTTTAAATGAATACTTCACCCCCCAAATGAACATTTGTATATCATTACTCATCCTGCGTTGGGTTGCATTTGTAAAAAAACATCTTTTCTTCTGTTTTTCTTGCATGCCTTCTTGGTGAACAAAGAATCCAAAAACTGAGAAATTTCTAGTTGAAGTAAAACAGCAGCAAAACTTTATCAAAACATCCATTTACAAACTCTCACACGACTTGTGAAGTATAATCCAAGTCTCCTTTTTCCTGTTGTATGCTCAGCAATTCCCCAGCAGGAAGCCCTTTCCAACAGGGATCTGAACAAAAAGTGAAACTTATCTCTGTTTTCTCCAAAGCCAAACTCCAATGACAACATCAGTAATTTTACCTTGCTGAACACGGGAGCTGCTGTTCTACTGTTACCTCGATCACTTTGTTGTTTGGTGTTATTGTGTGACTTTGGTGAATCTGAACTAACCCTTTACAACATCAAAGTCACACAATAACACAAACAAACTGCAGGTAAAATTGCTGTTTTCATCAGTGGAGTCACTGAAGAGAGAATAAATAAGTTTTACTTTCAGTTCAGTTCCCTGTCAAAAAGATCCATCTGTTTGGGAAGTCCTGAGCAAACAACTGGACAAATGAGAGTTAGAATATACTGCACGAGTTGTGTGAGTTTGTAAATTGATGTTTTGATATAGTTATGCTGTTGTTAGATGTGGACCCCTATGACTTCAATTCATCAAGAATTTTCTCTGTTTTTGGATTCTTCGTTCACTGGTGGTGGCATGACAGAAAAACAAAGTTTTCTTCATGGTTTAAACGTAACACGGGGTGAGTAATTGGCTCATTTGGCTGATGAATTACAGTATTTCTCTCAAGTTTTGTATCCAACCTCTGCTTTTTTGTCAGTTTTTATTTTTTGTGTTACCAGTGTACATGTGAATGTTACCTGAGAAAAATCTAAACCTTTCACTTTTCTGTTTTGAGGAATTTCTTTTTGAAAACTTGGCAAAGCAATGTAAGGTTAATGGCAATACATCAGAGTTTGTTTTGATTTATTAGACAGAAAGATGTGGAGGGGAAAGATTCACATTTTTTGGGCTCAAAGAAGTGAGAGAATTACAAAGTGGGATATTAGTGTTTAGATTTGAATGTTTTTTTTTCTGTATGACATGTCTCTTCTCTGAATGAAATGCTGGTTTTGTTCTTAGTTCAGCTCATTCATAAGATTTTTGTGCTTCTTTTCAGCCTTATTTTAGCCAAACAGTTAATTTCACAGAGACTGAGGATAGTTTATGTATGCAGTGAGTTTGAGATAAATTCATGCAACCCCGCAATCCCCAGGAATCCCCTCCTCCACTGGGCTAATGTATTGGAAAACACTGTGTACCCACCCACCCATCATGGTGGGGAGGCTCATGTCATGACATCATCCTGAGCTGGTTTAACGCAGAGAGTGGGAGACGTTCATTGACATTGATTGGTTGTCCCTGGCTCCTGCTGTGGAGAGTTCTCCCCTGCTCCATTACCGGGAAGCTTGGACGCCTGCCGGGAAGACGGCCCGGGGGAACATTCATATTAGGACACACACAAATAGATAACATCAGAACAGTCACGCACACACCATCTTATTTCTCAGAGTTTGTGAAATATATTCTCGTAATGCTCCAATAACATTGAGCGCTCCGTGCGTGTGTGTGTGTGTGTGTGTGTGTGTGTGTGTGTATTTCTGCCTGTGTCTTGATGTCGGCATGTTTTCATTGCTGTTTGAACCTTTTGTGCCAGGATAAAGTGGATTACACCAATCCACTTTATTGTCTCTCCTCTCTCGGTTTTCACACTCTCCCTTTTCTGTCTCACCCCGTTCCATGTTCTTGTAAAAGGTGACGCTTAAAAAGAGACAATTTGTGGGCTTCACTTAAAACCTGATGTTATTAACATAAATTCAGTACAATCTGGATTTTGGCAGAAAGCCAAATTCATATTTTGGCATTGGGCTCCAAGTCTTATTTATGTGGGCCTTAAACACTAATATATATAAACACATAAAGTTCTGGGGTCTGCGCCAAAATATGCTCAACAATTTCTACAGTCAGGCTTCCACCTCACCATCTACATCGCTGTTTTCCCATATCCCAAATGTTCGGAAGCATGGGTCAAAGTTTCTACCATCAAGTCTGTTTTTATGGATCACAGCCTTTGCATGAGAAGCCTCTTTCAGGCCTCATTTTGTGTGTATGCTATGTTTATAAATGAGACTCCTGAGGTCCAGTCACCTGAAGAAAATGATGGCATTGTATTTTTCTGCAGACCATGGAAACATTTGTTTCATACATATCATATCAGCATTTCTAATGTGAGGTAGTGCATTAGCTGACATCATCATTGGGAGGTAGAAGGGATGGTGAATGTTGTCACACCTAAACGAAACACCTGCCAAGCTGCAGACAACTGCAGATGACTGTTCTGGACCAACAAACAAAACCTGTTGTTTTTTAGAGAGACATCGCAGTGTTTTTCAGCAGCTTAACAGCCACCAAACTTTTTTTTTTTTTTTGCGACCATTGCTGTGTTTCCACTGGGCAAAGTGTCACTACGAGCGGCTGTTTTTAACCGAGACATCACAGACTCTTCTGCCAGGATAATGCCATGAAGAGCAGTTGTTTTTTACAGAGACATCGCTGCCTTTCCCGGTGGGATTGTGCCACCAAAACCAGGCATTTTAAGCCCAAACATGATCTTTTCCGAACCTTAACTAAGCGATTTTTGTGCCTAAACCTAGCCCAACATTAACCACAACATTGTTGAAACATAACATTTGAATAGCCTACTGAATGTATACACATGCTGCTTTTGCTTTGTAATAATTTTATAACAGTGAAACAAAGACCGACCCTGCTGTACAGGAACCAGTGAAGGGAAGCAGGGAAACTTTGCTGATATTCAACCAGCTGTGTGTCATCACAGTGTGTGCAGATGAACGTTCATCTGCGCACACTGCGATGCCACACAGCTGGTTCAATATCAGCAAAGTTTCCCTTTATATTCATTGTCTTCTGTGTCGATCAGCAGTGATGTGATGGTTCCTCTTTTACACTGTGATCTGTAGCCTATAGTTGGGCTTTAGCTTCTAACTATCTTTGTCTTTTTAACCTGTTGTTGCTGCTGAGTCAGTTTGACATCCTGGATATATCCTTCAAACACAGACTGTAGACCCCTCTGTCTGCTTCTCTCTGGAGTCACTGTTTCATTTCTCCAGAAACAAACAATGCTCTTGGTCTCAACTCTCAAAATTGGCACCATTAAACGCATTAAACCATTACTGTAGCAGTTCCTGTTTACATTGTTCCCACAGATGTACAGACAGCTGATACACTTCAATACTGAGGAAAACTTAAAAACCTGAATATTCTCAGACAAGTTCTGCAGATATAAGAGGGTGTTTTTTATATGATTTCTAAGCAGGTTTATGGATGTTTATCCACCATGAACATCAGAGGTAATAATATATCTCTGGAAAGTGTAACTCGCACTGCTTCTAAAAATATGTGTATCATGTCTGTTTGTTCAGATGTTTCTGAGTTCTGACTCCAAGAAGCAGTGCAAATTATGACACTTGGGCACTAAGGGTTTCAAAGTACTTTAATTGCCTTTCACCTCACACAGTATCGTTGCTTATCGTTGCCACCCTTCAACTCTGCCGCGCCTCTCTCAGTTTGAAAACTTCTGTCTTACTGGATAAAAATGAATGTGGATTCTGAAGGTCTGGGAGGAAGCTGTTAGCCCCAGCAGTCAAAGTGATGGAGCCAGTGCGTCGGCAAACTTTAAATAATGATTACTGTTGATAACAGTTGACGTACATTCTTAACATCACTGTCACCGCTCATGTGTTTGTGTTTATCTACAAGCCTTGTGAGTCCTTTCCTCCCACATCTTTTTTGTGCACATGCGCATATGCATGCTGTATTTTTTATGCATGTGTGTCCCCAAATGTGCGTATCTGTGTTTGTGTGCTTTGGTTTGCATACCTGCAGGCTGCTGCAGGTGTGTGTGTGCATATGTGTTTACTGCCGTGCATGCAAGCTTCTGTGAGAATTTCTGCATCATTTTGTGTGCACACCTCCGATGGTTTGTGTGTGTGTCTGTGTGTGTGTGTGTGTGTGTGCTGGCCCGATGAGCCCTGTCCTCTCCAGCTCGAGCAGAAGGAAAGTAGAGCAGTGGAGCACACGTGAGGGAGAGGGAGCGTGGGTGATTGCAGTCCTGGTTGCGCATGTGTAGAGATGTGAGGATGGGATCAAAGACAGGGTGTGCGAGTGCGGTTATGTTTGCTTGCAGAGCATCTTTTTAATTATTTATTTTTCTCCCAAAGTGCATGTTTGCTTCTTGCGGTGCTTGTCTGTCCACGCGCTTCTGTGTGGGTTTACAAAATGTCTGTGTTTGTGCATGCATATTCACAGATCTGCATCTACATGTGTCCTTAGGTGGATTTTGTCCGTGCGGGTGTGTGTGTTTGTGTGTGTCTGTGTGTGTCAGGGGATGCACTAGTGAGCCGAGGCCTCCCGGCTCTCTAGAGATTTTCACACAGCTCAGGCATGATTCTCTACACGTGCTCAGTCATACATACTCTCACCACTGGCCATTGGCAGATGGGCTCTCCCACACACACACAAACATACACCAACACCACCATGAAAACAACTCATACATGCACCGTTGAATATATTCTCTGCTGTATGCAGTGTATATCATATACATTTAAATAATACGGTATGCTGGTGCTCTTCCAGTTGTACCTGAAAATTCAAGTCCTCCTTTTCATCTTGTTTTCACACAGACAGAAATTTTCTTTTTCCTCTTGCTAGTGACCAATTTATTGAGAAAAAATGGATTTGGGAGATGAACACAGATGCACTGTGCGGTCTGAGGGTCATCAGTCATATTTGTTTCAAGTCATCACAGTCCACAAAACAGTTGTCTCATTTCCTTTCCTTCCCTCTGTACACATTTTCTACACATTCTCTCTTGTCTTCTGTCCCACTTTAATCCAATGCCCTCGCTGCACTTTTCACCTCGTGCTCGCTGTGTTATCTGTGGATACTTTTGTTAATCCAGCGTTAAGGTTCGTCCCAGCTGTGAATAGGGAAGCCCCCGGAGCCAGACGCAATCCCTCTGTTCCCTTTGACACACACACACACGCTTGCCCTCCCCCTCGCTGAGTCAAACTCACACACAAAGACTGTTTCAAGTTTACAAGACTGTCCACACGGATAGAACGTGTCCTGTAATGTGCTGACATGGGTTGGCAGATGCAACTGTGTAAAACATGAGTCATTATTTAATCTGACTGCATGCTTTAATGCACACATCTCATGCATTAATACTTACACACACACAGTGTTGGTCATTATCGGTATTATGTCTTTAAATGCAGCTTTTATGTGGGAAATATTGTGTTTTTTTTCCCCCTCTTTTCATGGCACACACAATAAAATCTGTACACAGGACAGAGATTATGATCCACTGCCTTACAGTGGTGTGTGTGTGTGTGTGTGTGTGTGTGTGTGTGTGTGTGTGTGTGTGTGTGTGTGAGCAGGCAATAAGCAGAGAGAGAGATTTAGAATATGATGGTAAATATGCACTCACCGGCCGCCTTATTAGGTACACCTGCTCAACTGCTCATCAACGCAAATAGCTAATCAGCCAATCACGTGGCAGCAACTCAATGCATTTAGGCATGTAGACATGGTCAAGACGACCTGCTGAAGTTCAAAATGAGCTTTATAATGGGGAAGAAAGGTGATTTAAGTGACAGTATTTCAGGAACTGCTGATCTACTGGGATTTTCACGCACAACCATCTCTAGGGTTTTCAGAGAATGGTCCCAAAAAGAGAAAATATCCAGTGAGCGTCAGTTCTCTGGGCGAAAATGCCTTGTTGATGCCAGAGGTCAGAGGAGAATGGCCAGACTGGTTCAAGATGATAGAAAGGCAACAGTAACTCAAATAACCACTGGTTACAACCAAGGTCTGCAGAAGACCATCTCTGAACCAACAACAGGTCCAACCTTGAAGCAGATGGGCTACAGCAGCAGAAGACCACACCAGGTGCCACTCCTGTCAGCTAACAACAGGAAACTGAGGCTACAATTCACACAGGCTCACCAAAACTGGACAATAGAAGATTGGAAAAACGTTGCCTGGTCTGATGAGTCTGGATTTCTGCTGCAACATTCAGATGGTAGGGTCAGAATTTGGCATAAACAACATGAACGCGTGGATCCATCCTGCCTTGTATTAACTGTAGTACGGGAGATTGGCATCATGGATGTGCAGCTGACAAATCAGCAGCAACTGTGTGATGCTATCATGTCAATATGGACCAAAATCTCTGAGGAATGTTTCCAGCACCTTGTTGAATCTATGCCACCAAGAATTAAGGCAGTTCTGGTGGCAAAAGGGGTCCAACCTGGTACTAGCAAGGCGTACCTAATTAAGCGGCCAGTGAGTGTATGTGCACAATACCGAGGGACAAAGTTTAAAGAGAAAAGGAGAAGAATACAACACATACTGTTTAAGTATTGAGGAGGAAAGTAGTGAAAATGGCTGCACAGGCTGTTCACATATCTGCTAAATGAAACTTAAGGTCTTATTTCTCTATGATATGATATGAGAAGTATTTTAAAGACACCATGAAGAAAAGAAAACTTTGAATTTGTCTGTCAGAAAGTCATAAAAACACTAAACATACCTGCGCCACTGCAAGGGGCCAGCCCAAATGAAGTAAACATGTGACATGTGCACGCGCATTCACACACACACACACACACACACACACACACACACAGAATGTCCTTCCCAGCTCACCGTTGCCTTGACGACCGGTATCGACTACAGAGCACAGTTCCTATGGAAACAACGGATGCCTAAAGGAGGAAGATCATTAATTGGAATAAGAGAATATAGGAGAGAGGGATGAGGAAGACTAGAGACAAGGGACAGGAGAAGAGATAGAGGGGAGGATAATGAGGGGGAGAAAGTGTAGCTCGGCAGAGGTGTGGTCAGAAAGCCCTGAAAAGAAAAACTCTTACACTTGGAAATAAATTATTACAAGGGTGTATTAATGTGATAGTTCACTGTCAGTTTATCTTTCTGATAACTGACATTTGCATTTGTTTGTTTGTTTGTTTGTTTGTTTGTTCAGGTGACAGAAGATGAGCACAACCTGGTAGGGACTAAACTAACAGTAAAATCCATATTTAGAGTAAATGTGTGGAAAATCAATGTAAGCCATGGTGAAGTGAAGAGGAGTACACCCCTTGAAGAAGGTTAGTAGACCAGGAAAATCTCCCAGGAGTGAGTGTGTTTTTATATTTCTGAGCCTGTTATATCTTATCACTGTTAGTCCATATACTGTAGCCCAATCTTTTTTGTCAAATGTACCCCCACGACCCTGTCAGATGAGTTCAAGTACCCCCTCATCAACACCCACATCATGACACAAATGTCTTCCTTAGAACTGACGTTACACTGGAAGTAATTCGACACTACTAATTATATTAACGTTGATGTTTTTACAACTTTTTTCATATGAGAGGCAGTCGGTGTTGTTGAAGCTTTGTCTCTTTTTCTTTTTGTCCAGCTTTGCTCAAGTTTGCATTGGTACTACCACTACTTCGATGCTGCAGCTATTTATCCATCAGCTACTTTTTTCAGTGTTTCTGATCAAAATACATGGCAGTGACCTGTAACCGGCTGCATTCTCCACTGGTTGCCTGGCAACCTGTCGTTTTTACACTTTGGTTTTTGCACAGTTAACATTAAAGTCCCCATGAAATGGAAGTCAGAGCGTCTTTAGCTTCTGTGCTGTGACGTACCTCCCAGTGAAACTGATTATTTGAGTGATGTGCAAGTACAAGGGGGATTCACATCAAATCCTTTGCATTTCATTGGACTGCTAAGAAGTGGGTGGACTTATGCTGCGTTCACATGACGAGCAACACAGCAACTGACGACAATTCATTTTTGATGGAAGCCGGTGACATGAAGCTACAACTGACGCCTAACACTAGTTGCTGCTGTCAGTTGTGATGCAGGCCAAATGAAAGTTGAGCTGGCCTCAACTTTTTTCAGCACTCCAATAACGCAGTGAAGCATCCATCAATCGTTTTTTGTTTTTAGCCGTGGTATTGTGCTGGCGCTATGCTAGCTTTCTGTGTATTATGGTGCACATGGGGATGCAGTGGAGCTCAGACAGTGATCGTAAGCATAGATATTTTATGTCCAAATACAAACTTTAGATGACGTTTAGCCGAGGTACTTTATGGCAGGTAGCAGGCACACATATAGTCACACATATGTAACTGTGTTAACGAGTGCGTGAACAACACTTCAGTGGCGACTCGGTGATAATGTAGCTGTGACCCTGTGTTGTATGTAGTGTGAACATAGCCGTGTCTGTTGCTGAGCGGACTCTAGTGTTGGATCTGTTCGAGGACCAGAGAGAGGTGAATGAATTAGACCTCCACCACATTGTTTTGGAGATGTAAACAAAGGTTTTGCCCACTGATATCTAACTTCACATCTCTTCCTATCACTCTCCATATCGCTCTGTCAGCTACTACATCCCACGGTGAAGTGCAGTTGTATATGAACAGTGTGGCTTGCTAGTCGCCCAATGTCTCATTTGATTGGATGAACTTTTGTAAACACCCGTGGGTGCCGGATGAGTCATCAAACATTTGAAACTGTTTACCTGGTTTCACAGAAAGAGAGTTATTTTGATGTAAAAAAAAAAAAAACTTTGCTACTGTTTTTTGACACATATTTGGCATCGAACAAGAGATACACAATCAGTTAAGACAAGAACACAGAATTAAAACTTGGTGAATATGTAACTCCTGGATACTGCCCGGGACTGGAAAATGCAGGTTGACCTGGATCAGAGGCCCAGCTTACCATCAGAGATAGCTACAACTAATCTCATGCCTGGACCTGATCTTGTGGTCAACCTCAGAGAAGTCCTTGTACATTGTGGAACTAAGAGTACCATGGGAGGCTGCAGCCAGGGAGGCTTACGAACGCATAAGCCTGAAGTACTCAGACCTAGCAGCTGAGGCAGAACAACATGACTGGGGTACCCAGGTGCTCCCTGTAGAGGTTAGGTGTAGAGGATTCGTAGCCACATCATCAACAAGGCTTCTGAAGAGTATGGGGGTTTGAGGACAGGCCTTCTGACAAGCCATCAAGTCACAATCAGAGACTGCTCAGCGAAACAGCGGGGGGTAAAAGTGGAGGGGGGCACACCTGGGATGCCAGGTGTTGCTGTTGAGCCTTCTGGAGGTGTTGTGGGCCTGTCAATGAAACACCAATAATGGAGGGTGCCCACCTGATGACCCCAATGAAGTGATTGCCCCTCTCCCACTCAAGACACAAGACACCAGGCAAGGGCTGATTACTCTTATGGATTGTAACAACAAGTCATATAAGCTCAACTGTATTTAACAAAGGGAAGGGAACATGTTAATCAGTGAGCCTTAGAGGTGCTGGTGCTCGGATTTTGTTTCCTGTGGACAGAGCAAGACCAGCTGTTCCCCTTTTTGCTGCCTTTGTGCTAAGCTAAGCTAAGCTAACCTGCTGCTGGCTTGAGTCTTATTACTCACGGAAACACATGTGAGTGGTATCAATCTTCTCACACCTCTCCCCTAGAAAGCAAATGAGCATATTTCCCCAAATGTTGAACTTTAACGTTATATGCCTCCCAATGGTGCTAATTATCATAGTGCTACCACTGTAGATTGTAAGGTGTTTCTGTTATTGTAGTTGCTGTTCTCATGCAGTCCAGTAGAGTGCTGATGCTGGTTTAGTTTCACAGACTACAGAAACTGACAGAAATGGGGCAAATATGATGATACGATTATTCTAGGTGATGCATCTTTGTTCGACCCTTCTACAGCATCCCTTCATCATTATTAAAGTAGTAAGTAAGTATTAAAACAGTGACACACATTCTGTAAACATGCACAAACAAGTGCAGTGACAGAGAGCCGTACACATTTCTGTTTACTGTACAACCTCTGTTTCCTATTTTACAGCCAGGCAGTAAAACAAAAACTTTGTATTATTTATACAGGGTGCACTCTCCCTCAGTTGGCTGCAGTGTCTGGAAGCTTCTTCGATAGGATGCACTCTCCCTCTCCCTCTCTGCCTCAGTCCGTATCTTTCCTCTCTTTTGTTCTTCGATCACAGAGTGTTAGAATGCAGGAGAATCGATACAGACACTGTTCTCTCATTAAGGCTTTTCAAAGTCAGAGCGGAGGGAGGGATGGAGGAAAAAGGAGGCTCAAAGCTTTGTGTTTACTGTTTCGTTTCCATGTTGAAAGTTATCATTCCAGCTGAGGAGAGTTTAGGAGGTTGAGTCCGGTTTGCATTAATTCCAGTCGGCACCCCTCGTCATCTTCATGTATGTCTCTAATTACACATTGTGGAGAATGTATTCTGTCATGCATTGCATATTAAAGGATCTAAAAATCACGCAGAAATGACTCCAAAGTAGACTGCATTTGAGCAGCATGGAGGAGATAGTGGCCATAACGGGGTTGACCGCAAACCTGTCTGAGTTGAGGTTGTTGCACAAAACATCCTTCAGTCTTCTTCAGGTTTCCTCAAAATGTTCACTTAAAGGGGTTTAAGGTTTTCTCCTTATCTTGGTCTTATAATCCTTTAAAGTCAGTTAAACTGTAGCACAAAAGACCTTAAAAACTAAAGTAAGCACCACATGGACACAATGTCAAGCTCAGCTCACATCCCAGCTACAACAGCTGATCTCAAACAGCCAATCAACTGATGAACAGCTGATTGATGGAAGGGAGTCAGCTGATAGATCATGATTCCTTTCTTTTCAGCCAATTGGCAAATCATATTCAGAGCGCCCTATTTAAACTGCTCTGGCCTGCCTACTGTTGCTGCTTCCTCTGCAAGCTGCTTTGCAACCTGCCTCCACCCCAGCTCCTCCTTTTCATGCTGTGTCTGACTTATCAATGTCATTTCTGTTTGTCATTGATGCTGCTCTGTTCTGTTCCCGGGGGGTCTTTGCTGCTGCTCTTAGGCTTTCCATGTAGGCGCATGGAAGGGCAGGGAGGTTTGCTCTCTGCCTCAGGCTTTCCTCATTTGCACGTGGAAGGGCAGAGAAGTGTGCTCTCTCCACCTTAGACTTTCCACATAGGCCCATGGAGTACGTTCTCTGCTTAGGCCCAAGGAAAGGCAGAGGGGCCCCAGAACAGAGCCATACCGCCAAATATGATCCTGCAAATGGGAATAAAGTTTTCTTTGATTAAACTGTTCCTGACTGAAATGAAGAAAATTAATGCATCACAAGAAAAGTGCTCTGGAACTGGGAAAACCTGATGGATATGCTTATCAATAAGCAATTGAATTTACAGTATAGATTTGACTGGCAGTCAGTTCATAATTTCCAAATGTCTGGAGTTGGATCACTTTACTTTCTAGCCTTGTTTCTTTCTCTTTTTTTTCATTGCAATATCCTCTCACACTCATTGCTTTCTGTTAGTCATAAAAATAATTATAATTTACCTTTTAGTATGAGCTTCCTTTTATTGTATTCCTCCAGATGTATAATCTTTTCCTCCTTTGACCGATTTGGCCCTCTTGTCTTCTTTTGTATGACTTTTTTTTTACTATCTATAGGCCAACTTTGTGAGATCATAACAGGTGAGGCTGTAACATGTATCACAAATGCAAGCAAACAGATGGTCTCCATGGAAACTGTTTAATTTCAGCGCTGTACAATCAACATTTTTCCTGAACTAAAGAAACCTTTAAATTGATTCTGTGCAATATCCTTATGTAAGTCCCTCAGCTAAGGAGAAATTAAGCCTTAGGTGTCATGCTTAAGGAGAAAACTTAAGGTCTTTTGTGCAACCGCCCACATTGTACGTGTGTTTGGATATCTGGGGAATCTGATCGGAGATTATTGTGCATGTAGGCGAAAGCATCCCCTTGTTTGTGTTTCTGTGCGTTGACATGTGTTCACGCATGTGAGTGTGAGGTGTTTCTGGATAGATGGAACTCAACCAACTGTGAAAACGGCCTTCTTCCACACAGCAAGTCAATCAAGCCTGCAGTAGGGTCCCTTTCTCTCCTCTACTGCATTCTGTTTTCCCTCTCTCTCCTCTCCGTCCAACTTCCACTGTCCACTGAAAGCCGGCCCGGGTCGATGGCTCATGCTTGTGATCTTCTGTCTTCCCACACTCCAGTCCCACAGCGGATACACACACAGAAGAGTCATAAGAAACAGATTTTTCTCTGCTGGCAGACATCCGCACAGCATAATGCTGCTTCCATCTCAAGTGACCAAAATGACCTCCTCACTTTTGAGCTAATGGACCAGAGCAGACAGCTAAGGTAGCAGCTATTTGCTGCTTACAGGAGTGCTTAAAGCGGGGGAGAGATCGCTGATTTGGACTCTTGAGGCTTGACCCTCTCGCCAGAAATAGACCCGTTTCCTGCAGGTACAAACAGATCGTGTAACTCACCAATTGTCAGCTGTGGAGTCCTTTTTGGCGCCGCTTTGAAGAGACCTTGGCGAAAGCTCCCGCAGAGTCTGAGCTCTAAGTTGTTAGATGTCCCACTGGTTTCATGTGACTTTGGAAACATTTTAATTTAGTCTGAAGTGTTTCTAGTATCACTCACTGTCAGTTTTACAAGTGTGTTGTTTAACATAGTTAAGGACATGACTGTTTTCACAGGCCGAGTTTGACTCCTTATAAAGAGCAAAACTGTTGGACTGCCTCTTTAAAGGTCCCCTTGAGACATGTTTTAAGACATATGAAAATAGTCTGCTTGCAATAATTATTTGTGTCTAAAAGTTCAGTTACCTTGTTACATTTTTTAAAGTAACATCCGCTCTTCTCCCTCAGTGATGAAATTGAGAATATGTGAATATACAAATACTGTTGATTTCAGAAGTTTAGCAGCTGGACACCTGCTCCAACAACTGTTAATGGACAGGACTGTTAATGGAAAGACGAGGCCAAATGTCATGCAGGATCATGTTATTTTTACCTTTGCTGTATCCAGGCCAGACAGGAAGCTGTTTATGTGTTGTGTTTATGCATGAGTGTGTCGAGACAACTCCTGGAGAGAGTCTGTGGAGGATCTCCAAACTTCCGTTCCCAGTTATTCGATCTTAACCCTGGGTCTCTAGGGGTTAGGAGCTTTAAGGGCTGAGAGACATGCTGCGCCTTGAACCCCCTGGACAATGCAAGGTCAGGCGCTGGGTGCTACTGTTGTGCCAACTTTCAAGGGCACTGAGGCAGGTTGCACCTGAAGTTGTTAAACAACCATCCATTGTTAACCACCATGCCATCAAAGCCTATTTACCAGAAATGCTGAATTACGGGCTGATATTTAAGCTGATTAACTTATTTTTGTGTGTCAGCTCTATGCAGACAAACACAAGTACACAAATCAGCTTCACTGTAACTCGCAGCATTCACAGACAAAACACTTGTCTTTTGGCGGATGCATTTTCCCCCCAAATACAACATGCTAATATTTTTAGCACAAGTCTATGGTGTTTTACATTGTATAAATTAGCCTAGCGGCTGGCAAATATTTCGGTAATCAGGGACAACAGCAACATTTAACAAAGGTAACATTACAAAGTTTGGTTCCATTACAACTCACAAGGTTCACGGACAAAACAACTGTCTTGTACTGAACACATTTTCAAACAAATATAACATGGTAACATTATTAGCACAAGCCTATGGCATTTTAAATTGTATAAATTAGCCTAGGAGATTTCCTCTGCTCATATGAAGCCAGGATAAGACACACACAAAACTTGAAATGCTATTTTTGTGGAGGCTTTATTGTCTTCACAATGTATTGTTTCTTATCAGTGAAATTAAAGTAAATAAAACTTTGTTTCCACTGAGGGAAATGGTTTCAGCTTACAAAAATAGACAGGAGGTCTGTGTTGCCGCAACGTGTAGTTACATTTCTGGGGAGGTGCACATCAGGCTACACCATAGGCTCTATGTTGACTCAGAGCCTAGTATACTAGTAGTAGAAGTATAAATCCTGCTTAACACCTGCCCCAGGTTAACGTTGTTAGCTCTGTCAGCACTGTACTGTTGTTAGTACTGCTTATGGAGTTAGCATCGTTAGCTGCTAGGTACCACCTCAGCCACCTCCATGTTGAGGCATTCTGTCCCAGACTCTGAATCATAGACATGCTCTGAATTTTGTATACAGCTCCTTTAATGAGTAGTTTTTCAAGATTGTTTTTCTTTATTAGAATAAAAGAAAATTTACAAGACTACAGGAGGCATGCAACACAAGCAGAGGAGCATAAATGTATTCGACTTCTTTCCTCGTCTCTCTCAAACACTCATCCTATATCCGTTTATTTCCATCTAATTTATGAAGCTAAATCCATCCTTTTTTTTATCTTCTCAAGCCTTCTGCTCCCACCCTTTGTCTTTAATCTTAACCCCCCTGTCCTTCCCTCTCTTTCTCCCATCCCTGTCATCACTGCTGTATGCTAGATACCCTCTCCACTCCAGGCCAATGCATGCTGCCAGATGTGCAGGGATCCCGCTGCTGAACAGCTGGCCGCTAGTGCTAAAGACACACAGACATGCATACACACACTTGCATGGACACACATTAAAACATCATGCATGTATCGGGCACACACACACACACAACACACACACACACAAGACAGATGTAACCCTGTGCCCTCCAGTGTCACAGCTCCAGATGTGAAGACAGAGTTTCTTTTGCGATGAAAAGTCTTTGTCGAAATTCTCTTTGAGTCAGGCAGCGAGGCGTCGCACTAAACTGCTTCTTGACAACCTCCAGATAATTATACATTTATTTAACTGACACCTCCCATGCTGGAAGAAGCGTGATGCTGTGACAGTGACTTATGCATCCACAACACAGTAGCTGCCAGCAGCTGTCAGCAGGCTTTTTGGCAGACACTGCACTTCACACACACACACACACACACACACACACACACACACACACACACACACACACAATATTGTATACGTGAAAAAATGTCATTATGGTTGCTGTGTGCCAACAGAGTGAAACGATGAAGAAATGCTTAAATCAAGTCCAAGAAATGCCCTGATGTCTAATGCCATTACTCTGGTATAAAAAGCTTTAACAAATCTCAGCAAGAAAAAGTGATGTAACTGTATCTGCCATTAGGTGTAACCAGATATTAAGCATTAAATTGCATGTTTTAAATGACTTTATTGTATTTCAAGGCCTCATTTACTCAAAGATACTTCATGTTCTGATCTTACAGATGGCTGACTTACGTTTGAACCTCATAAAATTACCTCACCTCCATTACCTCAGATACGTTTATTGAAAGAACCTTTGTCTCTGTAATAATTTGCTGCTATGGGCCATAGATGCAGACAAAAATGTAAAAGCACGCTGTCATCACACATAGATCATCAACATAAGCTACACGGACACAATAGATAGTTGGATAGATGTCAGTTTGTTCAGTACTGCTCAAGCGTTTGAATGCTGTTTCAGGGGGTGGTTGTGAGTTGGGTTGTTCTGTCATTGGACAGAAGTGGAGCTGTGTAATTCTCCCAATCAGTTAATTAAATCGCCTCCTTCAGTTCCGTCAGACTGAAGTCGTTGCAAACGTTTTATCCAGTCGTCCAAAGAAAACAGTATTGCCTGAGGCAACTGTGACAATTCAGAGAGCACAGTTTGCCTCGTCTCTCTTCCTCTCTTGGTTTGACCGTCAGATGTTCTCTCTGCAGATGTTCTGCTGCGTGGCCTCGTCTGTCTTTTTTACCACCTGTTGAAACTCTGTTCCCTTCTTCCTGTCAGCGTTTATCACGGGAAGTTGTGATGTAAAAGATGGATTTCCAGTCTGAAATGTGCATCTTAATTGTAAGGTGTACTGAAACATGTCATTGTAAAGTGTAAGAACAGATAATAGAACCAAACTGTAAACAGATGCCAGCAAATCCCTCATCGAACCTTTATCTCATTTGTCTTTATTAGCAAAGAGAAATATTGACCGTTTTAGGGCCAACGTCACAATGACGTTAGTTTGTTAGCTGGAGGCAAAACACGACTCACCACCACAGGTTTTAAAATGTCGTCTTGTTGTGTTATTGGGAGCTGGAATAGAAGGAGTCATGGCTCAAAAACCATCCGCCACTGCCTGTCAACAAAAATGGAGACAACTATGCAATAAGACGAAAGGACTGAACGGAGGCGATCATCAAAAATGCTCACATGTGCAGCGCACACTTCATGTCAGGTTATGGAAAAAGTATTTCCTGTTGTAGAGGCGAATACCGGTATGTGTATTAAGGGTAATCATGTCCACCTCATCAGACATTAAAGAAGTATTAAGAGGAAAATTGGATTTTTCCGTAACACCAACTTTTTAGCGCATTAGCTAACGTTAGCTTCGATAGCAGAACAAACTGGAGGAAACTGTTGAAGTCGAAGATCAATCACAAAGCTGGCCATCCCACCTTCAGCAATCCTGTCAAATGACCTGACGTGTGTTTGTGTGACGCTCTTCGCTAGAATATGAGCCCTGTTGACTGAAGAAATGGAGCATTATATTTCTATCTGTATTAACAAATGGTTACGTTAAACACACATCCACTCCGCTTGCTGCTCTGCTGCTCCGTCTCCCCAGACATGAGTGCCCGAGAGTGCGGTGCTCTGGATAACCGAACCTTACATTCTGACAGCGCTCCGAGTTTATTAACAGTCCATTTTGCGCCAGAGTGTGCTCCGGCAAAAATGACTATTTCCGAATGTTTCACTCACATCATCTTCCTCCGTTGTCTACAACAAGCAAACAGAACTTGCTAGCTAGTATTAGTTAATGTCTGTGGAGGATTATTTTGCCTCCAGCTAAGCCCCGCTCACCAAAAAATGTCATACTGTTTCCTAACAGTAAAAGGGTCTATAGAAAACATTCAGGTTTTGCTAGCAGCCTTCTCATTCGGAACTGTGGCTGATCGTTGCTTTTGCCTGTTTCAATGACATCACAGATGTATCATATCTGTTGTAATCGCGCCTCATCAATCACAGTAAAGTATCAAAGTTTTAAGCTCATCAATTTTAGTTTTAAAGGTACAGTGTGTAATACCTGGCCACATGCTCCAAAGAAATGGGGGGCCGCATTTCAACAGTCTACCACTAGGTCCATACCATCTAGATTTACAGTTGTCAGTTATATTAAAAACACAAACTAACTGCAGGGCAGGAATACGCAATACGCCTGTAGCTCCACTTCTTTGTCCTCTCATCTTGGACTGGGGGCAGATTGGACATTACAGTGACTCACTATCGCCTTTCAAGTTGTAAGTGGTATTAGAAGACAGGACGGGCTCCGGCTGCTTGGTTAGCATGATCATTTCAGTAGATGTCTCCGCAACACATTACATAGACGCCTTCAACTGTTACTCCTTCACATTCTGTTGATAATGTTATTTTTTTGAGTTTTAAACTGGAATTCTAGCCATATCTTACATGTTGCACCTTTAAACCATGTCCTCCAGTATTTGGAATAACTTCTGACAAATAAGGAAAATAAAGTTATTATAATTAAGGGTTATTCGAAAGGAAAAGTTTGACAGTTTGAGAAATGTGCTTATTTGATGTCATGCCAAGAGTTGAGCAGACTGTTACATCTCTTATGACTGTACTGTAAATATGAAGCCATAGCCTGCAGATACAGTTTAGCATAGACTGGAAGCAGCTAGCCTGACTTTGTCCAAAGGTAACCCACAAGCACTTTTAAAGTTCATTAATGAACATGATGTATCTCATTTGGACTATTATTCATTCGTTCATTTCCCAAAACAGCTTATCCTGTAAGGAGTCACAGGGGGGCTGGAGCCTATCCCAGCTGACACTGGGCGAGAAGCAGGGTACACCCTGGACAGGTCACCAGACTATCACAGGGCTGACACATAGAGACAGACAACCATTCACACTCACATTCACACCTACGGACAATTTAGAGTCACCAATTAACCTGCATGTCTTTGGAGCTGGAGTACCCAGAGAAAACCCTCGCTGACACGGGAAGAACATGCAAACTCTGCACAGAGGGGCTCCCCCACCCTGGGATTTGGACCCCAACCCACCCAGGGTTTTAAATAGGAACCCTCTTGCTGTGAGGCGTCAATGCTAACCACTGAACGACCGTTATGTGACTTTTACGTGCCTGACTATTTCTTGGCAGGGACAGTTAAACATCTATATTGAGTTTACACCTTAGATATGCCATGTAGATGTGGACCCTACACTGTAGCCTGACGTGCACCTCCCCAGAACTGTAACTACCTGTCACGGTGACGCAGACTGCAACAACTGTGATTGGTCTGCTTGCCTGTCCTCCTAAGCATTTCCAACTGTTCCTTCTTCTCCATTAGGAAGTCCATAAATACCTACATTTGTACGACTCAGTATAACTTTTCAAATTGTCAATCTTTTCATTTAATGTCTGATTTTTAGGTTGCCAGCTTTAATTAGTCTACCACTTAAAACTGTAGTGTTAGACGAGAGATTTAAAGTAATCTAGATTCAATACTGAATTCAGATTGGCTAAAATGCCATCGAACCCCTAACCCTGCACGTGTATCTGTGCTCACAGGGCAAACACATCCATGTATGTACTAAAAACGTGTTAAAATTTCCTACAATAGTAACAGCGTCATGATGGAAAAAGGCAAAGGGGGGTTGCAAGCTTTTCCTTTGTTTATTAAGTCAATGAGTCACTTCCTGTTTGTGCATCTTTGCTATCAGCTTTGTTTATATTCCACACACTTGTGTTTGTGTAACAGCCATAATGTAGAAGGTCGGAAAGAAGTCTCTGGTGCAGTTTGTCAGAGCGATTGAGTGAATAAGCCTCACACTGCGTGAATGAGTCTGCATCTGAATGTGTGTGTGTGTGTGTGTGTGTGTGTGTGTGTGTGTGTGTGTGTGTGTGTGTGTGTGTGCATCCATCTGTCCTATGGTGCTCCCTGCCAGTTGCTGCCCATATTGTCTGTCACTGACTGTAGTACACAACATGCTCCAAGGCTCTCTATGTGACAGCAGTTAAATAGACTAACCCAGCAGGCTGCAGTCCAACTTCAGCCAGGGAGAGATTAGAGAGCTAGATGGAGATGAGGAGGGGGTGGGGAGCGCACAAGAAGATGTTACGGGAAATCAAATGTAGTCCAAAGGCTGGTCGGTCTGTCATTTTCTGAGAAACTGCCTTTTGTCCGGACATCTGCAAATGAGCGTGTTAGTTTTGGATTTACCTGCCGACAGCGAGCGCTGCCTCCTTGTTATTTTCTCAGTGGCAAACAAATTAAGCTGTTTGCCACTTCCCTCTCTTTACTCATATTATTTGTGATTGAGTGTGTTTGTTACATGGCCATTGGCTGTTATCCTGAAATGGTGATTCATATAACTTCCTGCGGTGAATTGACACTTGATTCACACAACATGCATTCAAGCACACACACACAAACTGTAGTCATTTTCTGATATGGACTCTTATTTATATTCCCTCTGTTGACTTTAAAGAGTAACTTCAATATTTTTTCAACCTGGACCCTATTTTCACACGTTGTTGTGTCTAAGTGACTCATGGAGACAACAATTTTCGAAACTGGTCCAGTATTGAGGAGACAGCAGCAGCCAGCAGCGGCGAAGCAGGCTGCAATGTAACTACCTGGGGCATTTGTGCACCGTTAGTATACATCCTCTAACAGTGTTTGTTTTTGCCATTGACAGGCTCATATTGTTATTGTAAGTGTCTGACAACATTATCGAGAGAATCCCCCCACAGGTCAACCTATTGTTAAAGAATAAGATCCTTTTTGTTTAACCAGAAACAGCCCCAAAATCACCATCGACAAACCCACCAGACTCCATTTGAATAAAGGGTGTTTTATGGTAATAAAATTACTGTTTATGTAAATGGAGTCTGGTGGGTTTGTCGATGGTGATTTTGGGGCTGTTTCTGGTTAAACAAAAAAAATCCTACCCTTTAACAAAAATCTCTGTCTCTGTATGGATCCTTCCCATAATGTTTTCAGACACTTAAAATACATTCAGTATTAGCTTAGCTATTAAGCTAACTTCAGTATTTGTCAACCTTGGCCTTATTTTCTCATGTTTTTGTGTCTACGTGAATAATGAAAACAATTTTTAAGTAAAACCACTCCAGCCAGCAGTGGCTAAACAGGCTGCAGTGTAACCACTGAGGCCAATAATGTACCGTCAATATACGTCCAGTAGAAGTACTTGTTTTTGTCAGTGTCATGTTCAAATTATTCCTTTAAGTGTCTGGCAACTTATGAAAAGGACCCCTACAGAGATAGAGCTTTTCCTAATCAGTAAAATCCTTTTGGTTGTTCAGAAACAGCCACGACATTGCTATTGCTATTGCTATAACTTTATTTAAATAATCAGTAATTTTATCATCGTAAAACATGCTTCATTAAAAGTAAAAATAAATAAATAAATAAAACTTCTAAAAAATGCCTCAGTTCATCTGTCCACTGTTCCAGCAATCACCAGTTCTGGTTTGGTTGAAATAAAGTCCCAATTCAGCCAATAAGATGTGAAAATATGCTGGCTCTATGCACTCTAAAATTACTGTTTATTTAAATGGATTCTGGTGGGTTCGGTGATGGTGATTTTGGGGCTGTTTTTGGTTAAACAAAAAGGATCTTAGTATTTAACAGAAAGGTCTATCCCTTAGGATCCTTTACATAATGTTGTCAGACACTTAGACTAACAATCTGAGCCTGTCAGTGGCAAAAACAAACACTTTTCACTTTTAGTAGATTTACATTGAGGGTGCACAAATGCCCCAAGTGGTTACATTACAGCCTGTTTTCCCACTGCAGCGCTCTTGCTCATACTGGACAAATTTCAAAAATTGCTGTACCTAAAAGTCACTTAGACATAACAACACATGAAAATAGGGTCCAGGTTGAAAAATACTGAAGTGATCCTTTAAATCTTCAGCATAATGCTTTACCTACACCTTAACTAAGTCTCCCTCAACACTCGTTTAACTTCAGTGTCAAGTGAAGAGAGTTCAAAATGTCCTCACCCTGAATGTCTAAAATTCAAATTAGTCCCCACAAATATAAGAGAGAGAAAGAGTGTAACTCCATGTTTGGCTGAGGTGCCAGCCATCACAGGGGTTATATAATGTTTGCTGTACAAGGCCAACAGACGTGTGAGATGAATGTCAATGAGGCTGCTGCCTCCTTTTCTCCAACCGTGTTCACTATCGAACATTCAAATTCCAAAATATCCCACACTTAACACAGTAAAAAAACATCCTGTTGTGGTCAAAAGATGTAGTTTAAAGTGAATTATACCTTGGAGTTCTAGAGACTGGCGAGCTGTGCTAATGCTTGTGATAATTCTTGTATTTCAGCTCCTCACACTTTACTTTCTATCCATTTTGTTTTCTCTCTCCTCTCCCCTGTATTTTTTTTCTCCGTCTTCTTCTTTCTCTATCCTCACCTCCCTCTGCCTCTCCGGCAACAAAATCTCCACCACCCGACTCCCGAGTCTGTTCCAGGGCCTGTTTCCATAGCAACAGGTTACCATGGAAACTAGGTGACAGTGCAGTGCATCCCATCGTGCTATCACCAGGCGAGAGGTGTTCGGTAAAGGGAAAGTTTGTTTAGTCCACCTTCTGTTTACCGAAATCGAGATGAAACTGTGGGTTTGATTTCAACCTTTAAATATGCATTTTTCAATCTGCTGAGAAAGTCTCACCGTATTTATTATTGATGTGTACGTTCATGCAATTTGAATCAACTTTTGAGGGAGTGTTTTAGTCATTTTAAACATCCAGATCTCATCAGCCGTATATTCAAAGGATGAGTGAGTCCTGACGGCTTCAAATCAGGTTGCTGAAGATACCACAGTTAACTTTTGAGGTTCCTATATTTTGAATAGTAGTGTTTGAAACCTTTGTGTTCGCCTGACATCAAATCTGTGATTGTATATGCTGACCCACTTACAGAATATAGATATATCCATCTATAATCTGTGATATGTTCCTCTTCTCCCCCCTCTGTTTTTCCCATCCTATGAAATCTTGAATTAGATGTCCCTCTGAGCCTCTGCGTTGTGTACAGAGAGATATCCAAAGGCTTGAAATAACTGTACCACTTGCCAAATGATGCAATTATACAGAAACGGCAAAAAATGGACTCGGCTTTTATGTCGCTTCAAATTTAGAAATAGACGGGAAGAAAGAGATAACGGCAGAGCCTTTAGAAGACAAAGCTACTCACGTGTAAAGGGAAGGAAGGAGAGTTTGGGGGGGGCTGGGTATGTTATGCTGTCTTACATGTTGAAAACAGTTATAATGCTCCACTTTGGGACGACTGTATGTGGTCGTTCTGCTCTGACCTGTACAGTATAGATATAAAATTGAGGAACATTACTGGAACAGTTTGGATGTCTCAGTCTGTCGTGGGTTTTGTTTGTAGCCAGATTGTTGCTCCAGTACTTAATTATGAAAAACAACAGCCTGGGGCCACGTTGAATTTTCTCAAAACAATCACAGCTTCTTGAATCCAAGTTGCTCATCCAGTCCGCGATCAGATGGAGGGAGATGGAGACACTGACAGAGGGAGAAAAAAAAGAGTGACAGATAAGCAGAGCACAAACAAACAGAAGGTGCGACAGAGTGACGGAGCGACCGTGTTACGCCTGCTGCTGAGGTGGTATTAGCTCCTGCTACTACCAAAATGTTTTAATGTACCATCATGCAAATTTTACACACCAGTGTGTCCAACGAGTTTGCTGCATATTCCCCTAAAATCATATTCAGAGCTGTGCAGCAAAGCTTGTATAGAGTGAAAAGTTTTATCTTCTTTTGCTGTACTTCACATGAGAGGATGTGAGGGGACCTAAGTGGGCGAGCTCCAGCCCACCCCTCTCGTGCTCCAGCCGACCTGGTTTTGGGCACGTGATAAGTTTGCTGCTGTAGCAGTCTACAAGCTGCATATTCTGCCAGAGGGATCGACTGCTGCCACAAAAATAGCTCCAAAATAATAGCAACAGTTCACCAGTACTTAGTGCGAGTAAGGGCACTATTGAGTGTCTGTTGAATTGGATATGACATTTTAAGGTTGGACAAAGCAGCTCACAGCAGTGAGCATTTGATTGTTTGTTGTGGTAATTCACTGGATGGTCCAGAAACAGTAAAAAGGGAATGAGGTGCATTTTATTTTTCGAGGCATCTTTAGGCGCTCAGCTTGTCGACTGTTGATGATTTTTTTTTTTCGAGTTGTCTCAGGCTTTGATGTGCAGTGTTACTCTCTCCAGCTTTGATGCCGGTGGCAAGATGCAAAGGGATTTGTTCAGTCCCCTTTGGGATTAGCTCTGGGAAAAGCACTCTTGAAGTTGTTTGTCATTACTGTCCATAGAAATCAGGCTAACATGCAACGGTGAGAATATGTAGGCAAGTTTACTAAAGGTATAATTGACAGCATGCATCAGAGTCTGATTTTCAAGGTCCAGTGTGTAAGATTTAGGAAAATATATTGGCAGGAATGGAATATAATATAATAAGTGCACTCACTGGCCACTTTATTAGGTACACCTTGCTAGTACAGGGTTGGACCCCTTTTGCCTTCAGCACTGCCTTAATTCTATGTGGCATAGATTCAACAAGATACTGGAAACATTCCTCAGAGATTTTGGTCCACATTGACATGTATCATTCTTTAGATCAACATTTAGATTTGTCGACTGCACATCCATGATGTGAATCTCCCGTTCCACCACATCCCAAAGGTGCTCTATTGGACTGAGATCTGGTGACTGTGGAGGCCATTGGAGTACAGTGAACTCAGTGTCATGTTCAAGAAACCAGTTTGAGATGATTTGAGCTTTGTGACATGGTGCGTTATCCTGCTGGAAGTAGCCATCAGAAGATGGGTACACTGTGGTCATAAAGGGACGGACACGGTCAGCAACAATACTCAGGTAGGCTGTGGTGTTTAAACCATGCTCAGTTGGTGCTAAGAAAATATCCCCCACACCATTACACCACCACTACCAGCCTGAACCGTTGATACAAAGCAGGATGGATCCATGACACCAAATTCTGAGCCTACCATCTGAATGTGGCAGCAGAAATCCAGACTCATCAGACCAGGCAACGTTTTTCCAATCTTCTATTGTCCAGTTTTGGTGAGCCTGTGTGAATTGTAGCCTCAGTTTCCTGTTGTTAGCTGACAGGAGTGGCACCTGGTGTGGTCTTCTGCTGCTGTAGCCCATCTGCTTCAAGGCTGGACGTGTTGTTGGTTCAGAGATGGTCTTCTGCAGACCTTGGTTGTAACCAGTGGTTATTTGAGTTACTGTTGCCTTTCTATCATCTTGAACCAGTGTGACCTCTGGCATCAACAAGACAGTGAAATACTTAGACCATACTCAAATACTTGGGTCACTGGGTCCATTTGTTCTGGATGTTAGCATTATGCCACACATGATGATACTGATCTCCTGAAGTACAGAGGAGCTGTTCAGAAGTTAAAGCAAGTGGCTGAAGGAAAAGTCTCCAGTTGCTTGAAGCATATCAAAGTTTGCTCTTGTTTTTCTCAGGGCCGAGAGTTTACAAAGTTACATAAGTTATTAAAATGTAGCTGGAATACTGATCTGCCTGCTACAATAGCACAGCTGTGGAGAGAAAGCACTTACAGTAACACGACAAGCAGCCAGCAGCAGCAGCCTCCCTTGTTTTCTCTTGGAATCTGAAAAGGAGTGAAAGATAGAAAAGAAATGATTCATTGTTTTTTAAATAGAACAATAAAAAAGTTGTGACAACCAAATCCAAACGTGTGCATTTAGGCCTCTGATGCATCTTCAGTGTCAAGTGCCTCTCAGGTTTCCCCACCCCACTGCTGTATCCCAGAATGAACCTGATTCATGCCTGATTGATAATAAGCAGTCAGCAGCACCTTTTTTATAGCGTACAATCTAAACTGAGTTGTGGCAATGAAAGGTGAAAATAAATTTAGGTCACATCTCAGCAGTTTCTTGTTTTTGATCTCCAAACCACACACACACACCCTTTCTAGCTAAAGGGTTTAAATTATGTGTCATTGTGTCAGTGTATGAATAGATGATGATGATTGCTTCAGGAGTTTTTTTCTTTTGTTTTTCATGATTGATTAAGTGGTTTTGACACTCATCATCCCCACATCAGTACATTCAGGGGCGAAAAAAAATAATTTAAGAGTTTGTTTTTCGGGGTTCTGAAGGTTAAGCTGCTGCAAAAGCTGCACAATCCTTTTGTGAATCTGTCTGTCTTTGTGTTTTAGTCATTTGGCAATTGCATCTTTTAGGGGCATGGGATACTTGAAAACTCTCGAAAATTGGCACACATGTCAGAACAGGCGAGTAATTGGGCTGGGGCATGGCCAGCATACTCCATAGCGTCCTGACCTGAAGACATCTACAATACAAGACAATAGTGTGCTCCAGTAAACCTGGAAATAAGCATTTTAGCACTCCCAGTTACCTCGTCTCAAAATCAATGGATTTTTTGAATGGGCTTTTGGTTCGACACCTGAAATAAGGTCTGTGGTTAACACCAGCTTAAGAGACTCTCACTAAATACCCTACTCATTAATTTTGAAGTTTTCACGTGTCTTAAAATGGCGGCTGCTAACAAGAGATTAAATGAGACTACAGAATATCATCACACCGGACATGGCTGCAATAATCTAAAATCCAAGTGAAAAATCCCATAGGCTTTTCGACGAGGGAACCAGGGCGATGCTAACTTCTGCGTTGGCCTACAGCAGAACATCATCCCTTGGGCACTCTATATTGAGTCAAAGAAATCAGGCCACCTACTCACAATAGGAAGTAGGCCTAGTGTGACAAACATCACGTGCTTAACATGACTTATACTCGTTGTTGACCGCACTTGACACGCAGCAACATGATGCATGTTCAGCTCATGTTCTCTTGCATAGTGGACAAAGGAAGTGGCAACAAATTTGCAATATGTCATTTCCAGCACCACGCACTTCACACAGGAAATCATGTCTAAGCACAGTGTCTGCCAAATTGCGGAAATGCATGGCCGCGTTGACCAAAATCCGGCTTTTACCCCCAACACGTGGGGAGGTGCAAAGGCTCGTTCGCCACTGCTTGCAGCTTTGATAATTAGTTCTTTGTCATCATGCACTGTCAGTCTATATGCTGCAGTACGACAGTCAGGGAATTCCTCTGGCTGTTAAATTTGGATTAAAGCCTCATTGCCGGTGACTCAGTCCCACTCCAGTCACTTCAGCATCAACTCCTACAGCGACTGCTACTCTCTACTCACTGTGGGAGCCCAGTCCAACCAGGTGGAAGCAGGAAAACACCTCAGAGCTACAGCAGTCAGCCAGTCAATCAGTGTTGGCATCCCACTCCGCCCCGCTCAATGCCTCACCAACTTCATCTATCCATCTACTCTTCTTGGCACAATATAACAACAATCCCAGGCAGCTTTAATGACACCAAAGTGTGGTTGAACAGCAGCTGTCCAGTGTTAGCAGAGCCATCAGTGTGAGGTGTCCGAATGGAGCCAACTCTCTTTTGGAGCCTTCCACCTTCCAGTAAATGTTGTTTGCCTCGGGGCGGATTTTCTTCAGACTCCCTCATTGGCCAGATGCCTGGTATAGTACATCTCGCTGGAACAGCTTTGTTGACAGAGAGTACCTTTTAATTGTTTTATTTATTGAAGGCTTTTGTTGGCTGTTGCAGTGGAAGTGCTGCCACTCTTTAGGGCTTGGAAGTCGGTGTATTTTGGCCTGACATGGGGCAGATATCACACTTATCAGTTGGACAAACAAGTAAATAATAAATGGCAGGAATATAAATGTAATTTTAAAGGTCCCTGCACACCCACACAGGTGTTTTTAAGTAACATTACAAGTAAACAGTTCCACCTTAAAAGTTGCCACAGTCAGCCCCATGATTTTTTTTCTCAGACTCCAGCTGCTGTGAGAGGCAGCAAAACATCCTTTGATTTTATTGTTAAAGTCTACTACTAAAACTCTCCACAGTATGAACAGTGGTTACATGAGCCTCAAAACCAGACACAACTCAGCCCTGAGCAGAGTGACCGTCCTCTACTGACCAATCAGACTGCAGTGTTCACAGCTCCACCTTTTAGTATCAGATCTGTGTGCTAGGTACCCCAACAGAGGGGGGCCCAAAACTGGGGACGGTACGGAACGGTTCCATTGGTACCATCCACAACTTTTCACAGTGGAAACAGAAAAAAGAATCGTACCGAGCTGAACTGAACCAGTACTGCTCGGTGGAAATGGGGCTTTATTATCTGCACTTCCAGCTACCTTTTTTCTGCTTTACTACAACTGCTTTAATGTGGATCCAGTTGCTCCTCTCCCTCCCTCACCTACAGTACAGTCACACTACACTGGGCTCGAACCCATCACTTGTTCCCCTGAGTCTGCAGCTCTGACTGCGAAGACTCTAACAGTTGCTGTATAATGAGACAGTAGAAGCACAGTTAAAGAACAGTTTTATGATGTGGTATTTAATGAGTCTCGGCCTGGTTTTGTGTGAAGAGCAAGAGCTGCTTTATAATTTTGGCAGTATAACTGGAAAGAACAAGAGTGCTGTCTTATTGCACACCGGCACAGGGTTGGAAGATAATTGCAGTGTTGCCCACACAGGGGGCAATTCTAGTATTTGAACGCACCTTAACCTAGACTCTTATACAGGCTGGGAGATTGGGGGCAAATGCTCTCATGTGTCTATATTTCAACAGCTGAATTCACACTTTGAGAGATAAAGCTTTTAAATAACTAAACCTGTGACTCTGGTTGTCTCAGCCCATTTGATAGAAACAAGTATCCTTCACATTACTTCTACTGTATTAATTGTGTTAAGGTTTTAGTGGATTTCCGCCCCCCTTCACAGCTTTCCATTCATTTGCATGCAGCATTAAAATCACTTCACACTCTTGAAACTTGCTCGAGTTGTGAAATCCGTCTGTATTATTTTTAACAAAGGGTTTGTCAAAAGGTTTTGAAGTAACTCAGCAGAAGCTTTTAAAATCAGTATGCACTTGTGAAACCCTGTGAAAAATAGAAGTGCAGAAGGGACTCCATGCTGACCAATAGAAAGCCTGCAGCCTTTGACACTAATTGGCTCCTTCTGTCTTGTTACGCCAACAAACACAGCTGGTGGCCTTGAGAAATACTGTTGCTAATATTTGGGGCTTTTCCTAAGGCTCAAGCTCCAAGAAATTACCCTGATGGCAAAGCTGGCCTCAGTAACTAATCTGATGTGGGCAGGTGTTTGTGTGTTCATCTCCTCGGTCCTCTTTTTTAAATGTATATACGGTATCAGGGATGTCACTAGAATCGATAAATCGGTACTAAGTCGATGCCTTAATTCTGGAAACGTGACTGCAATCTTTTTTCTTGAGGATAAAGTCTTTCAGACCTGACAGGGCAGCAAAAATTCTCCTAGAGGTGTTCTAGTCTGCTATTAAATGTCAAAGGAAGAAGAAGAACGCCTACCAGCACAGGACGATCAAACAACAAGTGCTAGAGGGCGACAAGTGCAACTTGCCAAAAAGTAGGGCTGCCCCTGACTAAGAATTTTGCTAGTCGACCAGTAGTCATCGCCATTCAGGGCCATTAGTCGACTCATTGCCCACATGTTTATGATATTAATTTGATTATTAATGATATATTTTGGGCGGAGCAACACAGTGGTTTGAGTTGAAGGTGTGAGAAAGAATAGTATCAGTAACATTGTTAACACTGTGCTACATTACAGAGAAATACAAACCGTACTAATGAACCTTCATTAATATAGGCCTATATTTTATCTCCAAGTGCACGTCACACACTGAGCGAGCCGCCTGTTAATGACGCTGTGGGCTAATGGGCATGTAGCTACTTCCATGTTTCACATGATACGTCATGTTTGTAGTCGACCAATGAAGATGAGTTTACATATCACCTTGGGCTCGTCCTTCACCTTCTCAAAATGATCCCACACTTTGGATTTCCTGACCAACATGTTATTAACTAGCTTGTGGAATACCACAGGTACCAGCCCTGGAAATTAGGGGCCGTACACATGCCACGTCTTTAACCGCCTGGAAAGCACAAGGTCGGGCGCTGGGCGCTGCTCTTGTGCCTTGTTGTGCCAGCTTTCAAGAGCGTGGCGGCAGTTTGAATCTGGGGTTGCTTAGTAACCTTAACAGCATCGTGTAGTCTATTTACCTGACATCCTGAATGCAGTGCTGATCTTCTTCCAGGAGCTGTTTATAAGTGTGTAGGCCTGTCGTCTGTGGGACAGATGTAAAGCTCTGGGTAGCCCTGCACTAACATGATCAACTTTTCCATATTCATCAGACTGAATATTTACAGAAGAAGAGAAAGATATCTGTCGGCTGTGATTGGTTTGTGATGTGACTCCTGTCTTATAGCTGAGCGTGGCCACTTCCTGTGTCTGTCCTTTCAAATTAAATTCCCACATGGTCCAGTCATAGAGGTTTTGATTTATTTTGACACGGCACAGCTCCTAATAAATTTTCACGTTTGTTTGTTGTTGTTTTTTTTTCTGCAACTTAGCGACCAATAAAATCTTGCCGACTAATTACCTTTCTGGTCGACTAACAACTAGTCGACCATCAGGGTGCAGCCCTATAGTAGACTGTATATTAATAAATGTTTCCTTGTCCACAAAAAACTCATGAACCCACACTGAGTTGGACTTTGCGTTCGAGGCGGATCAACAGGTCTTAATGAAATTTAAGTTAAATTGAAATAATCTTAATAAAAGTGTATGTATGTGACATTTCGGTATCGAAAATTGTGAAATTTCATCAATGTTGCTATTGACTACCAAATTTCTGGCATTGTGACATGCCTATACAGTATAGATATATAGCTGTGATCCCTATCAGGCATAACATATTGTTTTATAGTTGGGCAATAGGTCATCATTCATAGACACTCTGCCTTCCAAACAGCTGATGTCACATTACGTCACGTACTTACTTATCTCAAGGAGTCGTGAGAACATAAAGGAGGTGTGGTGACAAGAATTAGCATCAAGTTTAGCTTTAGGAACATTCAGCTTAGACTACAGTTATATGTTATGTATCAGTGGCACAAGTAGATGAGCAGACTTGCTTTCTTGCACCCAAACTTCAAGAATAAATTAGCTGAAGTTGTTTGGATTTTTTTTTTTAATATATATATATATATATATATATATCTTTTTTTTTTTCATGTTGTTATGGAAACTGGCCCGCCTACGATTACAGCAGTCCTGTGCTGTGTTTTCTACCTCTAATTCTCTCCACAGTCACTCAGTAAATTAGTTTTACTGTTATTCAGCACAACTTACATACAGCAAACAAACTGATAGTAGAAAACCATCCATTTCATGTTGTGTTCTGTGGAGCTGAAAAAGAAACCAGCTCTGAATGTGAACCGCTGAAGGACAGAGTAAATGTACCGGTGTCCTCTGGCCAGTCATGATAAATTGACTTGTTACTGTTATTTCTCTGACGAGCACCACCTCAAATGAATTGGATTCCCTCAGCGGGCCGGAGTGAACCTTTGCTTCTCCTCTCTCCCCTCCTCCTCAGAGAGAAACTGAGAAAGGTAAAGACAATTTACTCGCTGCACTCAGGAGTTAATGTGCCTCTTCATAATGATACCATGCTAGATTTTTTTTTTTGTGAATAGCCCAGCGAGAGAAAGCGAAGGAGTCCCACTTCTGCTTTGTTGTAGGATGAGTCATTGAGAGGTCTCCAGTGGGTTGAGACCTGTGGGGGAAGAGTCTCTCTGGTCTTCCAGGCCAGGAACAACGGCTGATACCTTTTTTTTTTTTTTCCTTAACAAGTAACACATAAGTGGCCAATAGAGATGGAAAACTGGAGCACATAATTTTAATGCAACTTTCGAGGACTCTTGGTTATAATGCAGCCCACTTTAACTGCAGGAACTTTTCCAGAGATTCAGCAACCAGTTCCTGGTGCCAAAAAGTCCCAGCTCTATGAGTAGCACTTGCTGATGTCCCTGTAAGTATTAGTGCAGAGGTAACACTGATGAAGTCTCCGATTGGTCAAAACTCGTGGCTGCTACAACCTGTGTAGCTACATTCACGCAATTAGGAAACTAGGGCGTCATTTTTTAAAAAACAAGTTTAAGTTAGAACAAATCCAATCAGCGCATAACTGTTTGAATTTGGTTTGAACGCAACCCACATAGCATGTCCTTGAATATGTGGTGGATTCACTCACACTGAATTTCACTCACCATGAATTTTAAAGAGGAACAGGGCAAGACGACAGGACGACGAAGACAATGTACCCTACCTTGTTCTCCTGGAATTCACCTCTCATTCAGGAAATATATATCATATTCTTCTTTATATATCTGCATGACAAACAAATACAAGCAGCAGAGGCACAGACAGATATTGTTTGGCTTCAGTGGGTGCAAAGATGATAATGGAAGGTAAAAGGTTTAATAAGAAGGCTACTCAATTCACCTGTCCTTGCCTCATAACAGTTGTGAAGTTTTCCAGGCCAAAGCCAGTTATTTAAAGGGACAGTTCACCCCAAAATTAAAAATACATCCTTTTCCTCTTACCTGTAGTGCTATTCATTCATCTAGATTGTTTTGGTGAGAGTTGCAGACTGTTGGAGATATCGGCCGTAGAGATGTCTGCCCTTTCTCTTATGTAATAGAACTAGATGGCACTTGACTTGTGGTAAGATGAGATAAGATAATCCACAGATCGTGTTGTGAGCAGTTACATGTAGGAACTGTTTTCTTTCTACCAAACTACAACTGCTTACCGTATCACCATGCAGAAAGAATATGTTATGGATGAGAGGCTCATGCTTCTTTCTACCCAGCTATACCCACCAACTGTATCACTGCCCTGAAAGGAAGCGTGTATCTAATCATGGACAAAGGGTTCGTGCTCATGGCAGAGCAAGATGTAAATATTAATGACGTTCTTCTCGGCTGAGCTGTAATGTTAGCTAGCGCAACGGTGCTAGGTGAGCTAGTAGTAGATGCACGCTTCCTTCTGTTTGGTGATACGGTCGGTGGTTGTAAGAGGAAAATATGTATATTTGATTTTAGGTGATCTGTCGCTTTAAGGAGTACAAGGTGCACATCGTGTTGAGCTTATACGCTTGAAATTTGCAATTTAAACAGATGATTACAGATCATATATTTACTTTTCTACACATTTGGGTGATGTTTGAGTTTTCAAATTAAAAGTGATATCCCTAAAGGAAATGCTGGGCACCACTGTAATCAGTGCTGCAATGATGCTGCAGTTGTACCTTGTGATGTTCACTCACAAGTTATGTAGTTAAAAAAGAGAGAGATCAGAGTGTGAGTAGCGGAGCCAACGTTCCCGATATCCTCCTCAGAGCTGCTTTCAAAGTATCGAGGAGCTTCAGGTGTCATTTTATTGGTGTCAGTTTTAGTGGCTTCCCCGTGCTACTGGCCTAGTGAATGGACCGGACTGTGTTAGTGTGCTGCTGGAACCTCCACCGGGCTGTCCTGTCCCCCCTTCCCCGTCCCGCGGGAGACCCCTTCAGCAGCCAGACACACTGGCCCATTTTACTTCCCTCTCTGCCGCCCTCCTTCTCTGCTTCTCTTACTGTGACTCCCTCCGTCTCCAGCTGCTGCCAAACTCTTTATCTCTGGCTCGCCGTGCTAAGACTTTATTGAACTAGTTGTTTCTGTTTTGGCTCTTGATCTGTCCACAATGTCTGTCTCTGCTGATTGACTCTTTCATCTCTGTCCAAGTAGTTAAATATTCAGTGGCAGTTTATGACTAAAAACTCATCATATAAAGTAGTAAAACATTCACTGCGGTGTAAGTTGTGAGCTGCAAGTGTTGCTAAATAGAGAATGGCTACAATAAACTAATTACCCAGCCGCTGCTGATGCAAGTCTACCCACAAGAACTTAATGGATAATTACATATAAGTGCAAGCGAGGGCTTGATAAGTGTAATAAGTGTCCTGGGCTTTAAAAGGTAGCGTCAGATTTAGAGACTGAGGAAATGGAGGCGCAGAGGGAGCGAAAGGGAGCGAGCCAAAAGGAGGGGAACACCCTCCCTCCTTTTACTCTTCCTGCTTCGAAGCCAAACGTGTCACTGTACCAGCCGCTCACGTTTTGCTCCAGTTTCTCTGCGGCTCATATTCCTCTGAGTTTTACGATGTTTTGAACTGTTCTGAAAGGCAGATGAGTTTATTAATTACACATTCGCTGACTCTGTGCCTTCCCATCCAGCACAAAGTTTTTCACCAAGTCTGCATCATTTTTTCATCATACTGCGCCAGGAATAGCAAACATAGCTTAATTAATTTAGCATATTTATTCGCAGTGAAATGCTTTGTATCTGTGGCTGCTGTAAAGTGGTGACCGTGGAAAGTTTTTACAAAATACAACACAAGCAGAATGCACACACACACACACACACACACACACTCACACAGGCTTGGGAGGCATTAAAAGCAGTGCCAGGATGCTGGGAGCATGACAGTGGGCGGGTGTGGGTGTCTGAAGTGTGTCTCTGTCTTTCTCCGCCGGTGTGAAAAGTAGTTCAGTAATTAAAGCAAACCTCTCTCTGGTCCCCAATGGAAAGGGAAGGCAGAAAGGGTGAGGAGGCTGCGAGAGGGAGTGGGAGAGATAAAGAAGAAAGGGAGAGATAAAAGCCAGAGACGGTTATTTTTGATGAAAAGGGAAGAAAGGGAGGTTTTAATTTTAGCTCGGCGTGCCGGATTGCCACGAGGGGAGAATGTGGCAGCTGAATGCGAAGATGCTGATCGTTTAGACAAGGGGTCCTGCGCACTGGCACGGACACACGACACACACACTGACACTGACATTACATCTCACAGCACGCTGCTGCAAATTTGCCTGAGGATGAGAGTTTCCCTCATTTTAAGGGAAATGACCAAAGCTTTCTTCATGTTGAAGAAGCGCTTTGTAAACGGATCCGCAGTGACCCAGTTCAGAGCTACACTTAATGTCAAAAAATAGGAATTCCTCGTCTTTATTGAACCCCTGCATTCACCTAAAGTCAACCCACTAATTAGGCTGCAGAGAGACTTTCCTGACACACAATTGTCGGCAGGCTGAAAACACCTCAGAGAAATGTTGATGTTTATTTCCACTGTAAACATTCAGCGTAGTTTTGTGTTGTTTGAGCTGTTTTCTCATATCAGCGCTGCTCGTTATCCAAACTTTCTGGCACTCTCCTCCTCTAACAAAGGTGCGAGTTCCACTGTTCTGCTGCCTGGTGTTTTTGTTTTGAGAGGTGTCCCATCCTGACCTACATACGTTACCCTGACCAGCGCTAAACTTTTGTCTCCATGACAACGCGAGGTGTGAGAGGGAGGGATGCGCCTACTTGAAAGGCAGGATGTTGTTGTCTTCCTACAGTTGCCTGAGCCTCCACAAGCCCACACAGTCTGATATATATCAGAACAGATATTGGAGAAGGTATGGAGCCCATTTTGAATCAGTGTCAGCTTTTTCTATAATGTTCACTCGTGCATAAACAAGCCTTTTTTTTTTGTCCTAACAAGGCAAGGGTGGATGTCGAGGGGGAAAGAAGAGAAAAGGAGAGAAAGTCTCTGATGTATAATTTATCTGTGCAGTGGGTGGGCGGAGGTGATGGGGTGTGAGCTGGGTGAGGAGAGGGGAGGACAGGAGGGTAACAGAGAGGAAATTCGGGGGAGGAAAGGTGGGTGGGCAGAGTGGAGGAGGAAGGGAGTTGGAGGGTGGAGAGAGGGAATCCAGCTCTCTCGCGTTTTCCCTGTTATCCATCACTGTGCCAAGTGAGTCTTCACGTGGGATTATGTGTCTGCATAAATTAATATGTGTGATCAGAATTATGCAGGTTTATTATGTTGTTTTGCTCTTGTGCATATGGACCATCTAGATGTAGAAAAAAATTGCTATTATCTTTATATAAAACATTTTTGAATTTATATTTATGCCAATTAAATGTCTTCCTGTTAAAACATGTTGCAGAGGAAGACACAGCCCACTCACTCAGACACATTTCTACTTGCTTCTTCAGGGCAGATGGTGCCTTATAGCGTTTGCACATTTGGCTCTTAAAGGCAGGAGCTTGGAGAGGAGACGAAGAGAAAGGGAGGGATAAAACAGGGATGGAGGGATGAAGGAAGCAAAGCAGTCTGTTGCACCCCTGGAGGGAAGAGCAGAAGAGCAGATCTGCTTTGTTAGGAGACCGGCGTTGAGACCTCATTCTCTCACCCCCACCCATCTCCCTCCCGTCTTTATTCTCTCACCACCCCTCCTTTTTTTTTTTGCTCCTTGTTCCTCTCACCCACTCTCTCTTCGTTCTCTCTGTTTCCTCAAGACGTTTACACGTTTTTGCCATCCACATGCCTGGCTGCAGGCTACGGGGTGAGGTGAAATGGAAAGGAAGCGAAGCGGTTGATTTCAAATGCACATTCCTTCAGGGAGGGGAGGGGGGCCTGCAGTGAGGGGGTCTGCAGGAGCTACATGAGACCAGTAAACAACCACAGAGAAGATGGGAGGGAATTTATAAAATATGATATGAAAATATGACCTAAATAAAAAGTACACCTCCTCCTCCCCTTTTCTCTCTGCCCCAGTTCAAGTATGTGCTCCTACGTGCACATTTAAGGGCTGCACAGACTGCATAGCCATGCACAAGTGTGTGTGTGTGTGTGTGTGTGTGCGCGCATGCATGCGTGTGTGCTTTGTTTAGAGTGTGTGGGGTGTACAGTATCTCTAAAGGAGACAGTAGGCTGTGGTCTGTGCAAGTCTGCTGACCGGAGATAGCACTCTGTTGTTGTCTCTACCTACTGATCAGCTCGGCCTCACCCACAGTGAAGTGGGTGCACGCACACATAAATGTACATGGATCCACCTCTGCTTGCCTCTCACTAATCATCCCCCACACTGAAGCCTCCATCATCCGTTCAGAATCGACAAACAATAACAAAACAGTAATAACTTTTCAGTAGGAGAGCCACAGTGTGCTGGATTCTCCCACGTTTTTGATGAGGGACATTTATTGCCGGATGAGATTTTGTCTTTTAAGATGGTCACCATGTCATATTAGGTGATCATAAAGTTCTAAACTCTCATTGTGACTTGATTGAGAAGCGCAGCAGACTGTACGTTGGACCCTGACCAGCCATAGCTTGCCGTCCTTCATGACTGGGTGATTGTGAAGGAGGTGAAATGAACCACCGTCCCACTTGATAAAACCAACATCATTCCTCTTTCACTTTGCTGCGTTTACAGTTGTGCACATAAGACAGTTCCCCTCACCTACACCTATACCTATAGGCAACCTGCGGCTCCAGGGCCACATGCGGCTCTCTAGCCCCTTTTCATTGGCTCCCACTGGCTTTAATGAAAAACTACTAGTATATGGAAATGAAAATGGTATTTTTATTGAACATTTTAACTTTTATTTATCATTGTTATAGGCCTAAAGTGAAAAAAAATGCATCAGCATCTTGCTAAATTAACTAAATTGTGCACCGTACCTCATGTCGGAGCCTTTTCATCTAAATTTTGTTAAACTTTAATATCGATGGCTAGTCTTGAGTCTCACTTGGTAGGCTAGCTATGGAGTCCAAATCCAAAAGGAAAAGTTTTGGAGGAAATTAAAGAATTTTATAGTGTGTGGATAGATTTGTTTGCTTTCACTAACAACGTCGCAAAGTTTAAGTACTAAATAACCATAAATAACCCACTTTAGACCTGTTAGTTGATTTAGTTACCTTCATTACAAGGCTCAAATACGTTTCTTGGCTCCAGGCAGATTTTTTAATATGGCCAAAAATGGCTCTTCGGTGGTTTACTTTGGTAGCAAAGGTCGCTAACCCCTGACCTGTTCTGTATGGGTCAACCTATGAAGAAGTTAATGTCATGGCATCCTGAGGTGTCTGAGATTTTGGCGATTCTTGTGCTGTTATCTTGTGGTCTGAACCACAAGATTTTATTTGATGCTTCAGTTTGGTTAGTTTTTTTTTTTTTTTTGCGTAATTCAGTTCACACAGTTCATACAGTATGAATCTGCGACAGCATTTGTGGCTTTTTGTAACCTTTTGTACAATGGCAGTTTAAGTTATACTACGCAAAAATTGTCAGTTGTTGTCTGTAAACAGTATCATCAGTGAAAGTGAAAGCCAATTCCAGCTTTCTCTGCTTAGCTTTTTACCTTGCTATATTTGCATATTTTGGCGCCCCTGGATGCGTACTGCTTATGGTCTGGTACCTGGATGCTACCTTTTTATAAAGGCGAGACCTCACCTGTGTGATTTGCCCAGGAACGTCCTGAACATAGCAAAATAAGTAGAAAATACAGGCAGGGGGCAGAGTCTCTGCAGTTAAATAAAGTGGCACACACAAGTCTACACATTGTTTTTTTAGGGAAAATAATGCAGAGCACACCTTTAAAGGAAAAAAAAAAGACAGGGATTGACATAATATTTGTGAGATAGTGGTGTCAAAGTCAGTTTAGAGCCCCAAAACCAGCAAAAAATAAATAAATAAAGTAAATGACCAACCTAATATTTCAGTCATTTTCCTCACATATTCATCTTGTCCAGGCAGCAACCTCCGAGGCTGAAAAATGAAGCCCATGTGCCAGTGCCGTAACCTGCAGTTCATTCATTGACCACTCAAGGCTGGCTCCAAAACAGAGTCAATCCCCACAGACCCCTCATATTACAGTGCCCAACTTTACAGCAGGATGAAACATGTTCGCAGCCTAGTACAACAAATGGTTTTGGTCTGATTTAAAAATTCATGACTTTACCTTTTACCTTTTTTATAACTCACCTGTTTACATTTTATGAAGGCCCAAAGTTATGCATATTTAAGGGTGGGACTGATTGAGTCAATGTTAGGAAGCGTGCATCTACTGCTAGCCCACCCAGCACCTCTGAGCTAGCTAACGTCACAGTTTAGCTGAGGAGGACGCCATTAATGTTTACAATTCACGTTGCCATGGGCACGAACCTCTCATCCATGAGTAGATGCACACTTCCTCCTGCGTTGTGATATGGTTGGTGGGTGTAGTAGAGTAGAAAGAAAATAGCTCCTACATGAAGCTCTGATAAAAAGTTCTGAGTAAACAGAGCAAATTGATTTGAAAAAAGAGATGAAGGCTGTGAAATGTGGTTTTAAGCTCAAGAAAAAAGACTTTAAGTGCACCTTGAGTTTTCATAGCTTACTACCAAATACCAGGTCATGAATGAACTTTCACGCTCTGTCCCTATTTTCTCCCTCAAGCATCTGTGCCATTATGAGTAGATCAGTGTTGATGCAGGAGTATTGGAAAGAATGACACTGTGTGCTCTTATTGCCTCAGGAGCCACAAACATACCTTTTCAATCTCAGATGAATCCAGATTATGTAACCTGAAGGTCCCGCAGAGTGATATCACAAAGTAAGACGTGACCACCTGCCACACTGTCCTCATCTGACCACCGTAGACAATCAGTTATCTCATGTACAGTATCTTTAGGCAAACCTGAGCTCATAGAGGAGAGAACGATAATAAAACCCAGATAAAAGCGGATGAATATTATTGCAGTCCAGTGAGGACGGGAAGACAAAGCAATGAATAGGAGAAATTGAGGACACACACCTGGAAGAAGAGAGCCTACAGAGCGGAAGAAATGTCGCTCTCCTGGGACAACTTATCTTCTCTCTGACTAACACCTAAAGGTCAGGCGGGGACTTGGACTGACATACACAAAGTTAATATTTGAAAGATTTAGAAAGCTTCATGGTTTCTCACAGTACAAAGACTGTTTTGGTTATGTCTACAAAAGTAATTCCTAATAACATGATCACAAAAAGCTAGACACTGTTGTGATAATACAGTAAAAAGTTGATTGCCATGTGAAGAAATATATAGAAAATGAAACTAGGAATATTAGCTAAGTAACTTAGTCACTAGAATTAATGTTGGCATTGTACGTTTCTGCAAATCCCTAGTTATGTTTTAGTTTTTTTAATTGTATGTTGTGACAATGCTGTGCTTAACATGTGGTTACGTCTAGGCACAAAAAGTAACTGGTTAGTGTTAGGATGGCAGGAAATGTCCCAACATTTTGTTAGGAAATAGCCGGACTGGTTGCCCCAAACATGACGAAATGTCTCGACATCTCATTGAAAAATAGCCCATTTGGTCACCCCGAAAACAGCTGCTAATGTTCTGACAGCTTGTTAAAAAAATCTCGATTGGTCAACACAAACGTGGCTAGAAATGTCCTGACATCTTGTTGAAAAATACCAGGTTTGGTTTCCACAAACACAGCTGGAAATGTCCCAACGTTTTGCTAAAAAATATCTTCTTTGGTCACCACAAACGCAGCTGGAAATGTCCTGGCGTCTCGTTAAAAAATACCAAGTTTGTTGCCTTATACATGGCTGGAAATGTCTTGACATATCATTAAAAAAACCCAGTTTGGTCGCCACAATAACAGGTGGAAATGTCCCAAAAGCTTGTTAAAAATTAGCCAGGCTAGATGCCACAAGCACTGCTGGAAATGCTCCAACATCTCATTGAAAAATACCCAGTTTTGTTGCTACAAAAACAGGTAAAAATGTCCCCAAAAGCTTGGTAAAAAATTCCCAGTTTGGTCGCCACAAACACGGCTGGAAATGTCCTGGCATCTTGCTAAAAAGTTCATGGTTTCGTCACCACAAACACAGCTGGAAATGTCCCAAAAGCTTGTTAAAAAATAGCAAGGCTAGTTGCCACAAACACTGCTGGAAATGCACCAACATCTCATTGAAAAATACCCAGATTTGTTGCTACAAAAACAGGTAAAAAAAAAAATGGAAATGCTGGAAATGTCCTGGCATCTTGCTATAAAGTTCCTGATTTGGTTAACACAAACATTGCTGGAAATGCTCCAACATCTCATTAAAAAATACCCAGATTTGTCGCCACAAACACAGCTGGAAATGTCTTGACGTCTTCTTAAAAATTACCCCATTTGGTCACCACAAAAAAAGGTGGAAATGTCCCAACAGCTGGTTAACAAATTCCCAGTCTGGTGGCCACAAACATGGCTGGAAATGACCCAACATCTTGTTTAAAAAACGCCCGGTTTTGATTGCAAAACATGGCTGGACATGTTACTGGTCTTAAGCAGTGGTTTGCTGTTGAGAAACTCGGCTCATATACATGTAATCTGATCTACGTCACTTTAGAAATGTTATGAAAGGTACAGAGGTAACATATCTGTGGTCATTTTATTCTGGCATCTGGGCCGAGCTAAGATCAAAAGTATCACTCTAATTAATATACAGTGGAATGATTGATATAAATGACATAAATAGTCATGTGGTTAAGGCATACATGGCAGTGGGATTACCTGGAAGTCCTCTTGGGGATCTAAACTCCAGATCTCATATTACCACTTTGTTGCAGTACACTCAAGACAGGTCAGGTCACTTCGACACAAGCCTCTGACACCACACTGAATAATTCAGGAGAGGCTGTGATGCTATGTGTGTGTGCGTTTTAGTGAATCATGTTGTGTGGGTGTGGGGTGTGTATGCTGAGGAATGGTTTCAGTGGAGTGTGAGTGTGTGAAGATGGGCACTAACAGAGTGGTTTCCTCTGTCTCTCTTGGAGAAGCCCTGTGGCCCACATAGGATCGGCTTACAGATGTCGGACTAAGAGTGGATGTTGAAAAACTGACTCAGTGTTTTGGGGGATGCCGTTTCCTTACTCCAGTGTTTGGGTGTAACAGTCAGTGAGCCCTCCTCCAACTATTGATTCAGGTCAGGGACTCTACATCACACACTTTGTGCATTATTGGATACATTATATAAATTACAGCTTATCTGCACGTCCTGAAAATGACCTGTTATCTTCTCTGTAAATGAAACACTTGTTTATCTGTGGCATTTGGAGCACAACATCGTATTCATACAGACCTGCCACAGCCAATCCTCTATCATAGTAATACCAGCACTCTGATGTGTGGGTGGATGATTTACATAGTGCCAGAGCTGCTGTCGTAGCGCGCGTGCTGATATACATACAAAATGTGTATGAATATGACTCACCACACTCAATGCATCATCCTCCTCCTCATAAGGATTTCCTGTGAAATGCATACATGCGTGCCCATGCTGAGCGTGAGAATCTCAGATCTCGGTCAGTAATGAATCCTGCAGACACTTGATGTGGGACTGGGGTAATGTGATGCGTGTCAGTTTTTCTAAAACGGTCTAAAACACAATAGAACTGACTGCCAACAGGGCTTACGAGCACCCGCTGTCATAGCCGAGCTGTTTGCTATAGTTCAGTGTCGTCTTTGGTTGCAATGACGTCAGGCCACCAGTCACCGGTGACATAAGGCTCTGGAGTTACACTGCACAGGTACACAGCGTGCACCCATACATCTCAGTGTCATGAATAATGGCTGAAGGGGTGAAGTCAGGATGATGCACTTTGTTCTCCCACTCCGGTTTACTCACTCACCAAAGCCTCCTGAGGGCTCCACCTGTAGTGTGCCTTGACTTTTTTTAGCTCCAGCTATCTGACATAAGACGTGCCCCTCTGAGGAGACTGTCAGAGTCTATTTTTAAAGGAATACTTCTCCCACAGAATGATCATTTGTATATCAGTTACTCACCCAGTGTTGTGTTGAACTTGTGAAGAAAACTGTTTTTCTCGCATTCCCCCACGGTGAACGAAGAATCCAAAAACAGAGTAAATTCTTGATGAACTGAAGGGAGGCTGCAGCTCATGCAGTGTAAACCCAGTCTCATTTATCCAGTCATATTATCAGTATAAAACCTTACCATCTAAAATACTAAACTCTTAAATGGCCTGTAAAGCTGTTAAAAAGAGTCAGGAAGAACAATGTCATTTGTAATGCTGACAAAGCACAAGGTAACATCACAGAGATGACAAAGACAGAACTGCTAAACCACAATCAGGGTGAATATCTCGGACATAATAGAATCTAAGTTTGATTCCTTCCTACAAAAAACATATCGACATATCGAAACCTTTTTTTTCTTTTATACTAACATTGAAGAAATTAAACATTTTGGATAGTCCAAGGGTTAAAAAAAGCAAGCCTCTTTTAGCTCAATATTTTGTTTCATAGCACACATAACATGGATGTAGAAAGAGAACTGGACACAGCATTGGAGGCAGGGCCCCATTCATTCCAATGATCATTGGTCAGTGACGCATGAAGCGTTGGGTTTGGTATAAAAGTACCCGGATCTTCTCCATCATTGGGCCCCCTGAGCAAGCGCACTAGAGACTTTTGCCGGCCAAGTGGCTAACTTCCCATATAGCCCTTTGCTAACCGGAATGGGGATAAAATGATTTAATCATGCGGCTCCTCTAGACTCTTGAAATGTTATTAGATTGAATGGATCAAATCCTGATAGTGAAACTTGTCATATCCTGGGAGTTGTGATGCTCAAAAAATTTATCCACTGATTTACAACCATCCCTTTCACAATGTAAGTCCATGGGAAAAAGTCTTTTTGGGCCCAATGGCATCACTTGACAGTCCCAGAAGTTGTAATTCCACGGTGTGGCCACTATGTCATATCCAGAAAGGGAGCGGTCCAGCACTTGTTTACACCCCTTTAGCACAAACGTTCAAGTTAGGGTAGCAGTTAGCCTATCGCTGTCAAAATCAACACAATATGCCTTTCAAGAACCCCCAAGCTGTTTGATACATGTTGTATGTTATGTATGCAACACTCCTAGAAACCAAAAAGGTGGCCATGTGGTCCAACAAGCAGTTAGCTTATACTGTGGCGCTGTTTCTTGACCAACAACAAAATATATATGTAATCCACTCCATTTTTTGTGAGCGTCATGGCTTCAGCTCCAAATTCTTTCAACTCTCAGCCATGTTTTTGTGAGGCACTCCCTAATCTAGACCACTCTAACCTTTTCCCTTTCATTGCTCTGCATTAAATTTTATCCCATATTCAGCGACCCCTCCACCCTTCCTCTCTCGCTCTTCCTCCGTGTCACAGTGGAGAGTGAATAATTCATGTTGGAGCTGCTTGCTGTTGGAGATGAATCATGTGAGAGGAGCAGGATACACGTGCTCATCTCAGAGCGACTCCTCTCTCCAGAGACCCCAGGACAGAGTACAGGGGGGGAGCCACTGTGCTCCTTCACAGCTTTACTGTACAGACCATAACTACTCTGTCCTGTCTGCATGACATTACCATCCAGGCTTTCATGACAGTCACACGTGAGCTCAACACCGGCTCCTCTGACTTCAAAGCCCAGCCATCCACAGGAGCCCCGCACTATACATCCATATACTGTATGTACAGTGTGTGGCATTAACACTTCATGATTTACTGTATCTCATAAATTATGTCTCAGTTTTTACATGTTTATATCAAGTGAACTGATCCCTAGGAACAGTAGGTATCCATGTGATGTTGAATGCCTGTATGACATTTCAAATTAAACAAAGGCGTCCAAACTCAGGGTTCACCTACTTGCTATTTCTAGAGCTTTCAACCCTGTCTCATGGATCTTCTTCAGTAGATGGAGTTTGCTTAGTTGTTACGGTGATAGCTCAGTTGTAAGTCGTGTTTTTCAACAAATTGTTGTTACTCAGTTTCACATTTAACATTGTAAATGGTTTTAAAATGTTCAAGAATGGTACAAAAATATTTCAAGTAGTCTTAACTCTTGGCTGTTGAAGTCCAAAGCCAAAATGTTGATTTTCTGGTCCTGAACAAGTCAGACCATAAGCAGTGTTAGGCTGAATTTGCTGCTGGCCACTAACAACAGGCAGCTAATATTAGAAACAGCTGATTGTTGATTTTAAAAGAAAACATTTAGGCCACCACATCTCCAGGCCCTATTTTACACCCAGCACAAAGCAGCACAACTGTCACTGCTAGTTGAAACACAGCTGTCATTTGTGTTAAGTGTGCTCGCACCTGTCAGTGGGCCCATGGGCCTGTGGGTCTGAAAATGATGTGTGGTCAGGTGCATTGTGGGCAAATTACTATTTTGAGGCAGCAGAGAGTGAATGCCTTTTTGACCAACAATAACCTGGTTTAAAGTCAGAATGCTGCGTTATGTTCCTGCTATTTAAAGGGCACGTTATTCAGAGAGTAAGATGACACTGTTGTTACCCACACAGGGACGTGCAGATGTGTGAAATAACACATGATTATTGAGAAAATGTATTTACTGTAATTACATTCTTTACATTGCGAACGTAGCAGAGAGCAGAGCAGAGCTGCTGTCCGACTCCCCTTTAAAAGAGACGCTGTGCGCATTTATACACCAGGAGCAGCATAACTTCTTCTGTTTCCTCTGTCAAGTTTATAACTACAGTTTTCAGCTTAGCTGCTTTAGGGTGCTTTCACACCTGCCCTGTTTGGTTAGGTTCATTCATTAAAGTTCGTTTGCCCCCTGAGTGCGGTTCATTTGGGCAGGTGTGAACACAGCAATCACACAGGGGTGCACACCAAAACAACCAGGACCGACACCTTCTTGAAGAGGTGGTCTCGGTCCAGTTACAAACAAACTCTGGTGCAGTTCGTTTGTGGTGAGAACGTGTTCTGACCTCGATCTGAATCAACTGCGATCCACGATGAGCAGCACTAAAATCAACCTGCGTAGTTGTCCCTCCATTGTGACATTAGAAAGTGTCACATTTATCTTGCAAGTGTACTCTTCTTCAATGTTTGGTTTACTTCCTGGATTTTTCCCACATGGAAATTCTGACCAATCAAGAGCAGCTTTCTTGCGTAAAGCATTTTATCTGGTCCACTTGTAAATGCTGCCGTGAGAACGCGAACCAACTCTAGGCAATTATGCAACTTTGTGACAAAATTAGTCCCTGATTCGGACCAAAGCGAGCGAACTCTAGGTCTGAAAGCGCCCTAAATGCCTCATTTGCTGCAGTGACACTACTGCTCTTACTGCATACTCTCAGCCGAAAGCTGCTCACTTCTCCAATTTATGGAATCCACCATGTAAATAGCAGTGTGCACCTGGCTTTTAAGAGATGACACCCCGGTTGGTTGAATACTTGTTACGCCCAAAACACACCTATGATTAATTAAGGGACTAAGTCCAACCCCTTTGCCCCTTGCACTTTACTTTGGGCCCACATTATGCACCATTTAACTAGCAAAGCAGAGTTGGATACACCCTGAATGCACTTGCACCAGGCACTTTAGACCATTGCTATAGATCATTTAAATAGGGCCCTTAGATGCAACAATTTTTTTCACGATGCTAACAGTGTTGAAGACTCATTTATTTCATATTTTCAAATGGTACAACTAAATATTAGCCAATATTAGCTGGTCAGAGAACATTGACAGCCTCAACTCACCTTGTCTTAGATTTTGAAAGTCATTACATCTCCATCTTTTGTTTCTAAGCCATATGTTTTGCCTGTTACAATTCATTTGGATGACGAACTACAGCGTTTTGTCTGACTGTGATAATCCGAGACGTCACCTTTCATCTGCCAACATGTACTGCCTCAGTTAAATCTGTTGTATGCCTACATTAATTCTCTAGCATTGCATGAGGACAATATGTTGACCCAGTTTAGGTGTTTGATGTATGAAATACACAAAGTTTGCAGCTCACTGCTCTGTAGATTCTGTCCCTCCACTCCCACACACACTTCTGTCTCTGGAGAAACTCCCTGCCTGAGTCAAACTCAATGTGTCTCTGCATGCTTGTGTTGTGTCAGTTTTCACATTTTGTGTGTGTGTGTGTGTGTGTGTGTGTGTGTGTGTGTGTGTGTGTGTGTACTCTTGTTTGCCTGAGCTCTGCAGTCCTCTGAAGCTTACTGTGTCCTGATGCACACGTGCAACTCACACGAAGGATCAACACACTAGAGTGTTAATGGACCCAGAACAACAATTATTCATATGGAGGGACCCTCACAGTTTTCGTGCTGTCACACCGCGTTATCAGACTGCGTGGCTAAGCAGCCGGCGCTGTGGACTGAAAAGCTCTGTGCTTAATGTTTGCTGTGGCGCACAGAGATGCAGCACCATGTGCCGGACTGGAGAGATACTGATTTGAGGGAATTTGATAATTGACAAAAGTGTTGGTTTATTCGTCAAACATCAAGCACTCACAGAGGTTTTTGAGACTCAGATTCACATTTAATTTATAAGATTGTGTCTCCCACAGCACTGCTTTACCTAAAATGCCTAAAGCCTTTGCTGCTGATGCATTGTCAGCTTTTCATACACAGTTATCAAGCATGTAAATGATCTTAACGAAGCCGAAGTTAGAAGGCACAGTGATGGTAACAATCTCAAATGATTCAACGGCTCTGGCAGTTCGGGTAGCGGTTTAGGTTGCTGGTATTGATGATGGGACTTAAAGTGATGTGAGTCTTGGTGATAATGTCTTCTAACACTCTTCCTGTCCTTTCTCTTTATTCTTCTTCCAGATTAGTCGCTGCCTAAAGCCTGGAGGGCGCTTCGTCTCTGTAACCTTCGCCCAACCCCACTTCAGGAAACGCCTCTATGCTCGAACAGAGTACAACTGGTCGATCAAGAAGTTCAGTTATGGTGAAGGCTTTGAGTACTTTGTTTATGTTATGACCAAAGGAGAGGAGCTTAGCCCAGAAGATGCTGCTCTGGAGAAAAAGCTACTGGAGGACACCAAATCTTCACCTAGCAGGGTCGCCACAACACAAGCTGAGGATGAGGAAGACTTCCTGTTTAATATTAACGTGACATAACTGGATAATCTAAAGGAAACTCAGGAATGCATAAACCCTGAGATTTAAAAGTAGGCTCTATACAGTGATAATGGCCTCAGAAACTCAAACTTCTCCACCCTGATGAATACAACAGAAACTTCTTTTGTTACTCAGAATTCCTACCTCTCACTGTGATTATGTGATTTTTTTTGTAAGAATTTTGTATTTTTAATCATTTTATAGATAATTTTCTGACACGATAACGATTAGTATCAGTCTCTATATTCAAATGAGAACAGGTTCCATAGAAATGGTTGCCGTTTATAACAGTTTTGAGAAATTGGCAACCAATTTGATGTGTTCTTTGAGTTTTTACTTTGACCCATGTCCCATCCACAACATAGAGAGGGCGGGGTTTATGACTTGTACTGCAGCCAGCCACCAGGGGGCGGTCCTGATGTTTCAGCTAGCAGATGACTGTCATGTCATTCGTCTTTATATATGGTCTATGAATCATCGTCATACTTGCATTTGACCATGTCTTCAAGCTATTTTACTGTCTCTGTGAAGTCCACGGAGTCTCACTCCGCCCTCGTCACATATTGACGTTTGGTCATGGACCTTCCACGTCCACATGCGAAGTTGAGGGAACCCTGGGTGCGTTGGTTGTTGATGTTCTGGGACACCATGTCAAGTTCTGCCTCTAACATGCATTGTCTTCTTTCAAAATACACTTCCACTTTCGCAGGAAATTTACGGTTTACATACAGTCTCTTTCAAAATAAACGTACCACTGCGAATTGGTGGTTTTTTTTCCTTCAACAACAAAAGCACGTGGTTAGGTTTCTTACAATCTTCTATCTTCAATCTTACAGGACGCGAACGCTGCTCTCTTGGGTAAAAGTTGGTGTTTGTTGGACCCACCCCAGTTGGACTTTTGCCGTCTTAACTCGTCCTTGTCCTGCTGCGTTTTCCCCTGATGCCACCGGGCGCTGTTACACTATAACGGCAACTAGCCATGTATCATGCTGACGTTAAAGGACGCCTTTTTTTGTTGGTTTCAGATGCCGCAAGCCACTGCCCAAGCACCAGATTTCGATGACTTGGGAGTGAGACCAGGCTCGTCAAGTAGCAGTCCATTAGTCAGTCACTTTACAGCAGGAAATGGCACTTCAAAATAAAAGCTCTGTGCCGGAAATTCACTATATGTCATAATAGAGCGTGTTTCTGACAAACTTTACACATTTGCAAGTCACTTGCGATCCATTCAGAATGGACCCGCAATCCACCAGTTGGGAACCACTGCCCTAAATAACCACATCTATTGAAAAACAAAAACCCACACAGAAGACCTAATTCTCTTATCTATTGTTGATATCCAGTGTTTTTGACAAAAAGTCACCTGCAGAAATGACATCCTAAATACAGAGCACCATCAACTTAACACACAGAACAATGTCAAAGCAGAGTTAGTATTGTTTATACAGTCACTTAAATTGTGATTGCTATGGAGTGATTTGTAGTAATGGTTAAGTATGACTCATCATGTTTCTCCCTGTGTCATAATTTTCTAAAGCTCTACTATCAGCCTCTGTTCCAGCGCACTCCATAATAGAAACTTTTATCTTTCATAAACCAATTTCACATCCCACTGTCCTTAACTGTTCTGTCGGCCTGTATATCAGAAAGATTCAACAGCCTCTGATTCTCTGGTGCAGCACAAGCCTGCCAGTGTTACGCAATTTGCAAGACAAACTGGCAAGTCTAGACACGGTACATAACAGCAGCACCGGCCTGCATGTAAAGTCAGTGTTAAAGTCTATTAATATGTCAGTCAGAGTCTCCACTTCTGTTGGGGTTGTCTGCACCCGTCCCATGTCTGCTTTAGATTCCAGACAAAAGCTGCTAATGGAGATATGCTTTGTGTGTTTAACACACCTGTCAAGCACGCTGGCGCTGCGTGTGGGCACACACACATGTACGTGCAAGTAATAGCCCACCCCTTGCGTGTTATTTGTTGAGGAAACATGAGACGTGTCTCGGGCCCTGTGCTCTCTGCTGCTTAAATTTAGACCTGAGAGGGAGAGAGAGAGACGGGCATGCAGACAGGCAGCGGGGCTGGTGACTGGAGGGGGGACCACATTGATAAAGTAGAAATCATTTATTTTTAATTCTCTACTGAGATCTAATTACCGCCTATTTTTAAGACTTGGAAAAAAAAGGTGTGTGATTTTTCAGATGGCTCGTCTTTCGTTCTCTGATTTTCTGCTGGTGTAACGTGGCAGTTTGTTTAACTTTAACTTTGATGGTGACAAAACAGTCTCCTCACCACAAGCTCTACTTACTAGTTCCAAAGCTTTTGATTGTATCACGCAGTCTTTCTCAGCAGGTGGAGTTAGGCCAGTCTTGAACCGAGGCTGTATAAAAATAATGGATGTAGCAACCATGATGTCGCCCATTGATTTGTTGACTGCTGTTTTGAAGCCTTAAGTCTGGCATTTTGGCCGTGAGGTGACCCGAAGGTGACCACATTTCATCGAGAGAGTGGAGTTGTGGAAGAGCAAGTGACCAATCTAAACATGGCGAGACACCTGCTGAGCCGCAGACCACTACAGACCACTGTTCAAGACCATTAAACAACAATACCGGTTGTTTTTTCACGAGTCATTGCTGCGTTCCCTGCTGTGATTGTGCCACAAGGACAGGGCTTTTTAAGCCCAAACATGATCTTTTTCTAACCGCAACCAAGTGGTTTTTGTGCCTAAAGCTGCTTTCACACCACCGCGCGGTAACCACCCTGACCACCACCTACATTGAGAGCATTCTCCAAAAAAGCAAAGCAGTCCACATCAGCTGATCTCAAACAGTCCAATCAACTGATGGAGCAGCTGATTGATAGAAGGGAGTCAGCTGATAGATCACATGATTCCTTTCTATGCAACCAATTCGCAAATCTCATACAGAGCGCCCTATTTAAACTGCTCTGGCCTGCCTACTGTTGCTGCTTTCTCTGCAAGCCACTTTGCAACCCACCTCCACCCCAGCTCCTCCTTTTCATGATGTGTCTGACTTATCAATGTCATTTCTGTTTGTCATTGATGCTGCTCTGTTTTGTTCCCAGGGGGTCTTTGCTGCTGCTCTCCCTGCCCTAGGCTTTCCATGTATGCGAATGGAAGGGCAGGGAGGTTTGCTGTCTCTGTGTCAGGCTTTCCTAATTTGCATGTGGAAGGGCAGAGAGGTGTACTCTCTTTGTCTCAGGCTTCTCACGTAAGCACGCGGAAGGGCGATGAGGTGTGTACTCTCCACCTTAAGCTTTTCACGTAGGCGCATGGAAGAGGCTTTGTGTGTAGGCCTAGGAAAGCAGAGAGGCCCCAGAACAGAACCATACTGCCAAACATAATACTGCAAATGTAAATAAAGTTTAATTTGACTACAGTGGTCCTGACTGAATTACAGTTTTTGGCACTTCTGTGTTGGCTTCAATTTTCAGCCCCGGAGGCTGCTGCTTGGTCTGGAATTGACTGCTCAACCCCCACCTCCCCTTCAGTTACTGTTGCTACACAAGGGAGGCAACAGTAAGTTTGTGGTGAGATTGTTTTTATCAAGTACTGTTTTCAAAGTCAAGACAGAACTTGACATAACATGAAAATACTGAAAGAGTATTTCCAACTATTGTATATTCTCCTGTTATGTACATACACTCTTAAAGATACGCACAGCACACACACTGTTGCACATGTTGAAATGTATCACTATCAGACAGTGACGACCTCAATCTCACCCTACTCTGTATCTATCCCCCCCAGACCCCTTGCATTGTCTCTGTGTAAACCCCATTGGCTATTATCTGGTTTCCATGGTGACGATTGGGTGCAATGCCCTGACTACCTGAACAGGAGGGTTTGAAAAAAACAAGAGCCTGGCACCTATTTGGCATGGCAGGGGGATGACAGGAGGTTATGTAAGTGGCAGTGGGTTTGATATTGACAATAGAGGCTTAGGGGGTGCAGAGCAGCCACACTGCAGCACTGGGACATAAAAACATTTGATGGATTCAACACTCAGTGTGGATGGGTGGATGCTGGGCACATGGAGAGCTAGTTTTTCTGCTCTATTTTCTCTTTCCTCTATGATGCAGTTTCCCTACTTTTCCTCAGTTGGATGTAGTTTAGTGTAACTTTATTGTCTGCTCTGTTAATATATGAATATATTAAAATTCAGCAGTTGTTTTTTGGTAAATTTGGTCCTCAGCTCCCTCGGTCAGATTGACTGATCTGCAATGGCAGAGACCCCAGTGACAGTGAGATTTAACTTGAGTGGACTTTAGTTACATAACCACAGAGCAGGGCGCAGGCCTCACGCAGGAGAGGTTTAGTCATCATTTTCTCCTCAACACAAACCTTTTCGTCTTCTGTGCAGTTTTTTTTTTGTCTCTTCAGCTGATCACCTGAGTCATCCAGGTGTCTGAGGCTATGATTCAATATAGAGCTCTGTGTATTTATGTGAGATAGTAGAGCCAGAATTTTCTCTCCTGCTGCTAATTGTCCTCCATGCTCTGTTGCCCAAGGGCAGCAACAACACTAATCTACTGCATGCTCAATGCCTTTCTCTCTGTCTTTCTGTCTTTCTTTCACTCTCAGTCACTCTTCTCAACACCACCACCACCACCCTGCCCTCTCTGTCTGCATCGATTGGCCCTGAGTGCTTCGCTGTGTGGGTGTTATGTGAGGGCTCATGCAATTCAAAAGGTCTACTGCATGCTTTAACCAAACATCTCTTAGTTTTATCTGCCTCATTGTATGTCTTTGTGTTTAAACTGAATCACGACACAGCAAAACTGCCTGTTTGTACCCCATTGAACTGTCTGCTTATACTGCTGCTACACTCAAAGCATCCTCGGTGATTCTTTAAGGGACACTCTAGTTTCTTACAACCAAGGTCTTGTTTTTGTAGTGTATTCCTATCAGTAATAAAAAACGTTGTACTGACAAAGTTATTTTCTGAGACCTGGGAATGCAGCAATGTTGACTGAAACTTCCAATTGGGCAAAAAACATGAGCAGTCAGACAGTTGTACAGGTTTTACTGCAGGGAGCAGCAGGCTGAGCAAGGTTCTCCAGACTTTTTCTTCCCAGCACACTTCTCAGCTCCTCCTGGCGGATCCAGAGGCATTCCAGATTAGATAAATAATCCCTCCAGAGGTCTGCCCTGAGGCCTGCTACCAGTTGGACGTGCCCAGAAAACCTCTTACACCCAGGAGGCATCCTGATCAGATGAACGAACCACCTCAACTGACTTCTTTTGACGCAATAGAGCAGCGGCTCTACTCCGAGCTCCCTCTGGATGGCCGAGCTTCTCACCCTTTCTCTAAGGCTGAGCCCTACCGTCCTGCAGAGGAAGCTAATTTTGGCCGCTTATATCCTTGATCTCATTCTTTCGGTCACTACCCAGAGCTCATGACCATAGTTGAGGGTCGGAGCATAGATGGACTGGTAAGTCAAGAGCTTTGCCTTCCAGCTCAGCTTCCTCTTCACCATGGTGGTCCAACACAACACCCACAGCACTGCTGATGCCACGGCAAACCGCCTGTCCATCTCACCCTTCATTTTACTCTCACTTTTTTTACTCTTCACTTAGGGTGGTAACTCTCTCCCAACCTAGAGGAGCCAATCCACCGGTTTCCAGCAGAGAACCATGGCCTCAGACTTAAAGGTGCTGACTCTCATCACAACTGCTTCACACTCAGCTGCAAACAGATTGATGAAACCAATAGAACAGCATCATCTGCAAAGAGCAGAGATGCAGTAAAGTCACCAAACCATAAATTATGATAACATGAGCCAAACTAAAGATCTATAGCAAGCCAGCCTCCCATCAAAGTATGACTGACTTATATCCATTGTAAACATTCATTAAAAGAAAAACTGAATCACTATACTTATATAATATGATTTTAAAAAACACATTTACGGATCCTGTCAATTCCGAATTTCTGAATTGCAGTTCAATAATATTCTGTTAATACTGTAATAATTCACACAGCCAATGCCTGGAGTGGTGAGGTGTCAGATTGAATCACTAATGCTAATGCTAGCTCAGCTACCTCTGTCGGTGATGAGCATGGATGAAGGGAGAGAACTGGATACAGAGCTGGAGGTGGGGACTCAGTCAGTCCCGTGAAAGCTGCTTAGTAGCACATGAAGCCAAAAAAGTTCGACAATGGGGTATAAAATGACCCAGATCCTCCGCATCGTGATGTACATAAAGCAAGCATACTAGAATTTCCTTTAATTCCACCTCCAAGCTGCTTGGGCGAGGGCTCGCTATAATGAATAACAGTAGGAAAACAACTCTAGATTTGCCTATCAATTAATTTTACAACTGTTACGACATAATGGTTATATAACGGCTCTTTAAGGGTATTGGAAAGTTTATATAACTCAAAATTATTTATCCACTGATTAACAGAAGTCTCTTTCACAGTGTAAGCCTATGAGGGAAGTTTTTAGGGCCCCATGGCATCACATGATGGACCCAAGAATTGTAATTACACGGTTTGGCCATTATGTCAAATTGGCTTCAAAGCTCCGTTCCTGGGGGCTTGGTCATGAGACCCTCACTCTGCAGACCATCTCCCAGTATCAACTTTAAACTACCTCATTTAGTTACAAAAACACGCTGTTTTCTTGTGTTATGGGGTTTTGTTATCAGTGTTTTGGGGTTGCTCGCTTTTGGTTTTCACCCCAAATGAAGTAGTTTAGATCAGTCATTCTGGACCTCATGAATCTGAGGTGATTAACAGGACAGAAGGGGATGAAAAGCATATTTCCTGTACACAAAATCATGTTTAATGACTGTTCTTTTTAAATACAAGATAGGTTTAGTCTTTCAGGCTTACAAAAAATTATTCAAATTTGAGATTTGATAATAACTTGTAGCTATGCTGCTGCATACAACTTTACAGAGAGTAACAAATAGAAATTATGGGCAAAACCATGAAAATAAGACCAAGCATCTCGAATTTTCCTTTAAAGGAATACTTCACTCACAAACTGCTCATTTGTACAACGATTGCTCACCCCATTTTGTGTTGAATTTGTGAAGAAAACTTGGTTTTTCTCATATGCCTCCACAGTGAACGAAGAATCCAAAAACAGAGAAGATTCTTGATGAATCGGAGTAAAACCGGTCTGCGTTTAACAACAGCAAAACAACATCAGAACATCCATTTACGAACACACACACCTCAGTACACAGCAGTATAATCCAAGTCTCATGTATCCTGTCATGTACTCAGTACCTCCCAAACACATACATTTTCACTAAAATCTTAGTATTTAAAACACTTCTGTATGAACACTGCAGGCGTGCCACTCATCCGTGCATGAAAATGTTTATGCGGAAGTGTTTAAAATACTTAAGGTTTTAGCGGAAATGCATGTGTTTGGAAATGCATGAGTTATGCTGTTGTTAAATATGATCCCCTATGAATTCAGTTCATCATGAATTTTCTCCTTTTTTGGATTCTTCGTTCACTGCTGAGGCATGCCAGAAAAATAAAGTTTTCTTCTTGAATTCAATGCAGCACAGGGTGAGTAACTGATATATAAATGATCATCTAGGAGGTGAAGTATTCCTTTAACCTACAGCCTGTGTATTCGGTTGCTACAGACCAGTAGGATGGAGGGAATCTCCACTTATCATCATCAGTGGAAACCAATCTGCATTAGATGTAGTGAAGACTGAGAGAAAGCATCGCCGCTGCTTTCAACAGCACTGTATATCTGCCCATTTCCCTTAGGGTAGCATAATGGCATAATATACTGTATGTCGGGCTTATGTAACTGGAGGAGGAATATTAATGGACGTCCACTCAGGACGGGGCCAAAGTGGAATCAGATCAAAGCTCTTTGTCCTCACTGCACATGCTCAATTTGAACCTGGAGCTGAGCGTTGCTGCTGTGAGCCATGTGTTCGTGTATGTGAGAGATAACAGCACAATGGCACTTAACATTTACAGTTGTCTGCTTTAGCATTGTTTGTCTTGCACCCAAATGTCCACATGTCTGTCATGCTTGTTTTTCCATCCAGTCTTTCTGTGTGGTTACACAGTAACTGTCCACAGGGGAGGCATCTACAGCATGTCTGTGTTGACCCCAGCATGGCCTGCACTCCCAGCCCATCTGCCAGGTCAGGACACAGGAGCCACAAAGAGCCTGGGTTACGTCCACAGCTCCAGCTTATAGTTAACTAACCTCTGACCCTGGAATTCGCCAAATGATGACTGCATTTACGTCTCATCAGAGAGCTGGCGCTGGAGATGTTCCAGTCAGATGTCTGACATGGAATTAAAAAGATAAATCTGGACTCGTTTTCTGTTTGAATTATTGTCAGCAGATTAATTTTTTTCTTTTTAAGTTTGATTATATCAAACTACAAATTTTTGAAGCCATTTTGAAATACTCTATAAACACACAGCTGTGACCACATAACAGTATTACTGTGACAATTATCTGTTGGTTTAAAATGTCTGATTTTGTTGTGAGTTTTGGTTACTTGGTGGGCGTAGTGTGGATAAGTGGTGAAAGAGATGGACAGGACAGAGAAGGATGATCAAAAAGAAAGGAGAGAGAAACTGAAGAGCTGGAAAAGTCAAGAAACAAAGCCAGGGCCGTTAAACAGACTATGTGGTCTGATCACTCTTCTCAGACCTGGTGTGCTGAGAACGATCTGGCTATTGATTCTAAAACAGTGCTTAGCACACCCAGTAAATCAAAATTCACAACAAAATCTGACACTTTGAAACAACTGCCAGTTGGTGCAGTAATACTGTTGTAATGCAGTCACAGCTGTGTGTTTATAGAGTATTTTACAATGGCTTTGAACACGGCTCAGCAAATCATAATCAAGGACCCGGACTATCCAGGCGCTGCACTCCCCTTCATGCCTAACAGCCAGAGGTCAGATCGAGGCATTGTTTTGCAAGTTACAAGTAAGTCTCAAGTCTTTGCACTCAAGTGCCAGTTCAAGTCCCAAGTCAAGACCGGTAAGTCTAGGGACATAGTGATTTATTATATTTACAAAAATAATTGATGGGTCTTAAAATGTGTATATATTTGTTAAAACAAATTTGTTGAAACAAGTGCGACTGAACCTAACCACAAGATAAAGTAGTGCTGACATTGTACTTCACTAGAATGAGTTTTGTGTGTTTCTGTCCTGTCTAGTTGTATTTAACTCATCTCATAACTTTCTCTCTCTAAGTTGCTTGGTGGAAGGTGTGCAGTATTTTTAAGTCAAAAGGTTTAAGTCCAAGTGAAGTCACAAGTGAAGTTGCAAGTCTTTTTTGGATTTTGTCAAGTCAAGTCTTAAGTCATCAAATTTGTGCCTCCAGTCTGACTCAAGTCCACATCTCTGTTACCAAGGCCCCCTTAGCTGTTAAAATCACTGTCAACCACAGTCTATATTTGCGTATTACTTCTTACAATATGGCCAATTTTCACTTTTTTTTTTTAAATTTAAATGCTTAATGCTGCTGTCTTGAATGTAATAAAGCAACACGTCATCCGGTGCAATAGAGTCCTTAAAAGTCCTTTTGAACAGACTGAAAGAGGGTCTGTGCTTAAGCTTAAGAGACTTTCAAGTTTTATTCTGCAACATAAAATTCATCAGTAAATGCCACATTTGTGATTTTTTAAATACTTTTATGTCTCTTAAAAAAGGTGGTTGCTAACAAGTGGCTAAATAAGACTACAGAGTGTCATCATGACGAATATGGTTTTACAGGCTTGTGTTCACTTGTAAAGATTATCTTGCTGAACTAAATGTGTAAGTATCACAAACCTGTTTGCAACGGAGCTTATTTTCTGCAATAATCCAGAATAAATTGGAAAAATCCCCTTATGGCTTTTTAACAAGGGAACCGGGGCGATGCTAACATCCGATCGGCCTACGAAGAAAAGTCATCTCTGCAGCACACTATTTTGTTTTTGTATTTTTTAACAGTTTGTGGACAATAATGAAACACAGAGGCACTTTGGCTACACAGACATTACTTGTTTGTAGGATAAATTAATTTCTGTTTTTTGTATTTTAAGGGTATTTTTGATAATATTTAAAAGATAATATAACACCAGTGTTTTTCTTTAGGCCTACTGTCTTTCAGATGTCTGGACATATTTAGATTTAACAATATTCTGTAGGATTGCTGGATGCTGCAGCAGTGCTGGAAGCAGGACATGAATAAATTACTGTAAAAGTCACATGTTCACAGTCACACTGGTGACAGGCAGGGAGGTGTGGTGGAGCAGAGCTGATACAAGTCAATATTTGCCCAAATATGTCAGTCCGGTTCCGGCCTTCCAGGACCACCCATTACTGTGAAAAGTGTAATTGTCCATGACCGCAGACAGCCACACACACACACACACACACGACATCCACAACAACAACATGATCGATAGCACTATGTGTTCATTCAGTGCGGTGCTGATGTTATCAGGACAGTCAATAATCTCTCTGATGGGAATGTGGTCGGTTACACTGATGACGCTTTGTTGATGTTCTCTTATTAGAGCGAGGAGCAATTCAGAGTCATATAAGGATCGGTGTTAAAGCGTTGTTGTCAGAGCTCGTAGCTTTTTATAGATGTGTCCTGATACTGTACATGCTCTTCCAAGTGATAAACAAATCTGTCAGCTGTAGTGTGATTTCCAGGAACATTTTACAGTCACATTACAAGGAAATGAATTTCTATTGAGTTATCAGCGCTGTGCATGTTTGTGTACAGGAGGTGGAAGAGGGGTGGTATCAGCTGACACAATTTCCTGACTGACACTGTTGGCAAACATTGAAGTGCAGTATTCTTCACTTTTTCTTCACTTTCACCCAGTTTCACACATCTGTTGCTGTAATAAACTAAAAAGTGATTCCCAGTCAGGGTACCTGTACCTCAGGGGGTTCCTGTGCAGTTACCAGGGGGCACTTGGAAAGACTGTGGAGTCACTCTGCTTTTATGAGAAAAAAACCCCAGAAATATTTGTGTTTAGGAGAAAATAACATTAATAGCTGAGATGCTGATGTTTAGTGTACCTATTGTCGCACAGACCTGACCACTGCACACTGTTGTCTATATTTATGCACAAACTGAGACAGTTCAGAGTGGACAGACATATGTTGGTAGCCTGGAAAGACCACCCTGATGACATGAGCTCTCTGCATCAGTGTGGACTTGGTGCTGCCTCAAACACTTCCAGTAGGCTGAGAGTTCCCACCTTGACAGACAAATTCCTGCAGCCAATCAGTGGTGAAACAATAATGAACACTGCATTTGTAGCAGGGAACAGTGTAGCAACAAATTTAGCGACTTATTCACACCATGAGGGTAAAAGCAAGAAATGCATTCAAATACATTATATATCATTCCCATGCATGCTGCGCAGAATAATCACAGTCCTGCAGCAGCATTGTGCTGGCACCAGCTGGGCCTGAGGCAGGCGTATGCCAAAAGGTGGGGAGGATGTTACTGAGCATCCTGAGTCTTCATTGAGAACTGTTTGTTATCGATCTTATGCTCCCAGTTTGTACAGGAGGACAAGAGATCCAGCATGGTTAGGTTAGTTCTGAAAGTAGCACAATAACAAACTAACAACTCAATCGAAGGGCAGCGGTAGGTCAGAGACTCATTGTGTTTTGAGGACTAAAATGACTTTCTATCAGTGAAGTCTGGTGGCTTTGTGTCGGTTCCCTATTATAGAGAGTTGCCTGACAGTGAGGTAAAGCCTTGAAATATTCAAAATATAGCATACACTTTAACTGATGTTGATTTGTCTTACATGGTCATATTTTTATGTGGCTAAAATATGTTTTGCTGCTGCCCTTGTTCACAGTCACCAGACTCCTTTGACAGAAACACAGATTTGTCGGAAGAACATTGAAGACGTCTTTTCCTCTGAGAAACTTTATGATTGTTCTTGTTTAATTGTTATTATTCACTTCACTTACTGCTGCTGTAACTCTACTAATGTTAGAGTCAGCAGTAGCTCAGTAACTCATACCATAGGGACCTGGGTCAGGAACCGGAGGGTACCAGGTTCAAGTCTCCATCCAGACCAAATTTGGAGTGCAGACTGGTAGCTGGAGAGGTGCCAGGTCACCTCATGTGTAGGTCCTGTTTGTTCATGTGTGAATATGATAACAGAGTGAGAAAAATTGAAGTTCACCTCGGGGATTAATGAAATATATCTTCTTCTTCTTCAACTCCAACACAGTCCCTGATCCACAGTTTACGTTGTCAACTTCAGTGTGAACAATTGGCTCGATTGGATTGTAATTCCTGGAAAGTGTTTGGGGCGGACTGCCAGACTGATACACGTCATCAGGATGGTCTTTCCAGGCTAATATATTGGTCCTCTTCCGTTCCTGTGTGGAGAGCATTTTAACTTTCTAATCTATTGAACAATATCTTCATTGTCGGTGAACGATAAAAACAAACTGCATAAGATAGTCAGTAGGTGCTTAAGGTTGCTGGACAGCAGCAAAGCAGCATGAGAAAGACATGTGAGTCCCAGGAAAGGATTCACATCACCTATTTAGTTCATATGAGCAACTTTGATATGATATCTATCTATCTATCTATCTATCTATCTATCTGGCTCCAGTTCAGTAGTTTGTTTCTAGAGAAAAGCAGAAATAAACTATGTAACTGGAGCCCGACAGTGTGCAGACCTCATTTGTGCCCTGCGGTGAAGTATTTGTCTTCCACTTGAGTATTTTTGCCTGGATGTGTGCACACTTGGTCCCTCTTCTACCATTTGTTAGTTTGACTGCATAGTTAGTAGGTTTTCCACTGACCTGAATCAGTCAACACCTCCATACCAGTTTTTGGCAAATGAGAGTATGTGGAAAGTAAGAAGCAAAAAGCCAACACAAAACTAAAATGAATGGATAAATGGTTTGACTGTGCAGTTTCTGACAGTGTGTGTGTGGGTACACTGGACCAGAAATGATGGCAAACACTGCAGCGAACGACAGAACATGTTGATTTTTGAGGTTTTTGTGCATGGTATAGATTTTTCTTGGTGCACCAGTCGAAGCGATTGTTTACAGGCCTGCTATAGAGTGTGTGAGAGCTACTGTATGAGGACAGTGTACACTTTGATAGATGATCATGTGGCCAGTCGTGGCTCCCTAGGGGTCTGTTGCTTAATGAATGCACTAGTGTAGGCCAGCATAGAGCTGTTTAACAGCTTAACAGATGGATCACTGTTCCTTCCCTTGCTCTTTAATTAAGGATCAGTATTTACTGTCACTGAGGTCATAGCTACTGACTCCAAAGGCTGCAAAGAAATGAGAAGACTTTTGCTTTCTGATGCTGCAGCTGCACTTATGAGGTTTTTCTCCTTGACATTTATTCACACAACAGGCCCAGGCCACTCTGACGCTGCTCCTATCGCTCGTCATCGTTCCATTGAATTGTGAGTAAAAGTGTCTGGGGACAAAAGCCATACCAAAGAATCACATTTCCATGTTCTTTCACCATTTATTAATTCACCAAATACAGTGAAAATGGCATCATAATATACAATGACTCATTCTTAGAATGTCATGACATTTTTGTTGCTTTTTTGCTTCATAAAACGATGTTTCATTATTGAAAATATTAAGGTTTCATGCACAACAAACCATATCCAGTTTCTTTAAAATAATGGTACAAAATAAACAAAATTAAAAAACAAAAAACTGTAATGTCCAAAATCGGTCAAATAACAACATGTTATTTGAGGATACTCGTAAACAGTGCAATATACTCTAAAACTGCCATTTTCTAACAAATTCATCAACGAAGCTCAAGTCACAGTATACGATTTCTTAATAATAGTTTAACATTGATGTGTGCAAAAACCCCAGACACATTCAGTTAGTCTTTAAAAAACACCCGACCTCTGATATAGAATGAGACCAGTCCGCCCAAAATCTCAGCTTCGCCTCCGTGAAGCCTAGTCTCATTCTGTATATCCTCTCTGAAGTAGAAATATTTCTGTTGATGAATTGTAAGACGATAGACTAGCATATCATTTAAATAACAAATATTTAGATATAAAAATACAAATATGACTTTTGTTAAAAAGAAGCGTGCCAGGGTAAGAGTAGTGGCACCTGCGTTGGCACCGGAGTGAAAGTTCATGCAAATAGATGGAGAAAAAAAAACTCATAGAGGACGAAACACGAATTACTGCGAGAATTAAAATAACCAAATTTATGGAAAGCATAATTTTTTTCCCATCAATTTCATGAGTGTTATTTTTAAACATTTACTATAATCTCCACATCTGTGCTGGCCTCTGTAGATATAGGAGCATTTTGAAAATGCAAAATAAAAAAAAAGAGAGGGGAGAAATGAAGATATGTGCAGGTGTAAATCAGCTACATGAAGGGAAGGTGCCACGCTGCACCTGTAACCACTGATGGGTGATGCAAGAAGAAGAAGAACAAGAATGTAGCCTGGTTTTATCAGTGGCCTAGCGCTCTTTAAGGGCCAAAAAACAAACAGGGCTTCTACTACAGAAAATATTAACATTGCACCATCCTCGGATATATGTTTTTACATACAATGGGTCTCCTCTATTTAGCAGACTCGAGAGTTTGGTTGGTCTGTTTTTAAAAAAGCGTAGCAGCAACAGGAATGCATTGGACCAGTGCTGAAAGGACAGCTCCCTTGAATGCACCGTCGCTGACTGAATCAACAAAGCAAAGCCTAAAGGAGGAGGAGGAGGAGGAGGGAGGAAGGGGGACGTCTGAGAGCTTAGCCTACCTACTGTACTGTACAACTTATTGAAATGGGGCTGGGATTTAGCTTCAGCCTCCAGTTGCAGTATTTTGTTGCTTACAGCGCTGTTGGAAAGGAAAAATCAAAAGAGATGGTCGTGAAGTAATGACAAGTTCATCCATCATTTAAAGTCAGCAGAGGTTGAGACACAGAGCGGGGTCCGCCATCTCAACATCTTGCTGCGTAGCAGTAGTTAAAATCGGGATTCGTTTGGAGAATTGCCAGCAATCCCATGATAAATCTTGGTCTTTTCCAGAGTCTTTCTCTCTCTCTTTCTCTCTCATTTCTTTCTTCATCTCTTTCTTCCACATTTCTCTTCCCTTTAGCCTTCTCCATTTTTCAACCCCCCCTTTCATTGCCTTTCCACAGTCACACCATCCTTCGCTTCGTGCCGTCGTTTTTTCTCCCGCAATCCTCGAACATGCACAGCCGACAAGTGCTTCAAATCGGTGATCAAAATTAAAAAAGTCTGCAAGGCATCGCTCACGTTTAAACGCCGGGTGAAGACTTGTCTGTCATCCCCTTCAGGACCTCGTCTATTCGGTCGTCCTCAATGACCACTGTGGAGAGAGAAGGAGGAGAGGATGTTTACTGAGACCATGGCAGCAGAGTTTATCATAAGAGTTTTATTATAAGGTGACAGGGTGAGGGGGGTATGGCGCTCTAAATAACACAATCAAGTGACAGAAAATGTGACTGTAGTGCGGCTGCAGGTGAATAAATAATAAATAAATAAATAAATTCAAGCAGCACTATTGCATATCCCCCGACCTCGAGTACGCGCACTTGGAGAAAACAACTCATTCCCGGTAATGGCGACGCGCCAGGCTTTTATCCATAAGGTTAAACTGTGTTGTTTGATGAGGAGCTACAGCATGGGGTGTGTCCTTACATGGAGATCATGTCTCGTGCATGTATGTAAACAATTTGTCCTGAGACTTATAATTAATAATTCACCCTTTTTCAAATTTCAAATATCAAAATTGTGCAGACAGTAGAAATTAAATTACAAAACAAAGCATGCAGTAAAGCAGCTATAAATCTTAATATATTTTGCACATTTTAAAACCATTAACAGTCTCATGGTCATGTATCATGGTGACAACATGCGTAAGTGTCTGTCTTTTATTTCACCATCCTTTACCTCGCTTGGCTCTGCCGATCTGTCCAAGCTTTGGGGGTCTTTTCGCCTGCGACGCAGCGAAAAAGGCGTTTGTGTCCTGCAGTCCGCAGCTAAAGGACATCTGACTGACCTCGCTGTCCGCCCCGTAGCCGCTCATTTTCCCCTCGTTGTATGGCAGCACCTCGGACATTGTGGCACGGCAGAGAAGGATCACCAGCGCAGATAAAAAGTGGATAAAAGTCTTCCTCGGTGGCTTTATGTGCGCAATAAAGCCGTAGATCCCGTTTTTCTGTGCGCAAGCTGCAGCGGCTGGAGTGTCTCTCCTGCTGGGATCCTTTCTGGGTGTAAGAGTCGATGTGGATGAGGGGCCACCGGCGTCTGAGGTCCGGCTGTTGTTGTGGTCTCTCTGTGGTCTCTGGATGTGTTGCAGCTGCAGGGAGAGACAGCGTGTGTGTGTGTGTGTGTGAGTGAGTGAGTGAGTGAGAGTGAAGGAGAGTTGTGTTCGCCTGTGTTGCTGGCTGATGTCTGGTGAGGGAAGTGGGAGATCCCGGGATCATAAAGGAAACCCAGGCAGAACGGTGAAGTCATCCATCCGGGTTTGAAGCGCGCGCGCGTGTGTGTTTGTGTGTGGATGTGTGTGTGGCAGGGGACTCCGAGTGGTGGAGGAGCAAGAGTGACATCAACAGGCGAGAGGTGAAATTGCAGAAGTGAAGAAGCCATGCTGAGGCAGGTCTGAGGCTTGACTCTATGATGAGAGGAAAATTCACCATCATGTAGGAACATATTATGTGTATGATGATGTGTGAATGGATACCTTAGCATTATACTTCTGATTGCAGTGCCTAACTGTGCCGTTATAAGGGCGTCATTTTCATTAGGCCCTTTCTAATAAAGGATTATTAAAGGAGGTCTATGCTAATGGTTCCCAACTGGTCCCTCAGCCATGGGGTTCACATTCGTCCTTGGTCATTAGTTCAAGGTCCACACAGTTCAATATAATCAGCATTATACTTGTGTTTGGCTGAGCCCAGTCTCACTCTGAAGTCATCGACCTGTGGCTCAAGCGCACTAGAGACTTACACCCAGCTGAGTAGCTAACTCACACTGACTTGAACAGGGATAAAATGATTTAACTGTGTGGCTCTTCTAGACTTTTCAAATGTTATCGTACCAAATGAATCAAATCCCGACAGTGAAACGACTCATTTCATGGGGTTTGGTGCTCAAAAAAATGTAGCTACTGATTTACAGACGTCTGTTCTACAGTGTGAGTCTAAGGGGAAAAATCAGTCTGGGCCCCTGTGGCATCATGTGATGAACCTGGAAGTTGTAGTTCCACATGTGGCCACTATGTGAAACTGGCTTCAAAGCCCAGCGCTGCTCCTGGGGGCCTGTTCGTTACAGAAGGTATGAGCTGTCTGCACATGGCTCTCAACATAGAGGAGGCTGAGCCAACAGCCAGCAGCTAATGTTGCTTATTGTGCAGAGCTAACAGTGTTAACCAGAGGGTGGGTAGCTCACCTCCTCAACAAGGCATCTTTACATGGTGATCGCATAGAGCTCCTTTAAGTCAAGCCATAAATGGACTCAGGTCATCTGTTTCTTTGCCTGTGTACTAAGTACTGTACTCAGTTACAACTTCCAGGTACTCGCACATTACTTGAGTACTTTATTTGATCACTTCTTGTTATTTTATACTTTAAATTTATTATTTTCTGAGAAGAAAGAGGGTTAAAGATGAAGGTTTATTTATTTAATATGATGTATTGTTTTAGATCAGGGGTGTCAAACATACAGCCCATGGGCCAGAAGCAGCCCGCCAAAGGGACCAACCTGGCCCCTAAATAACTGGACTAAGAGGCGCCAGGTTTCAGGAGCAAGGTAAACAATGTGTTGCCGACTTTGTGTAAATTTCAGCTTCAGAGGCTTTACCACCCTGACCAGAATATAGCTCTCTGATATAACAATGAGTACTTACTGTGACCATGTTTTAAGACATTGAACATTGTGCAAAATATTGTCAATCAGCAGCTTTAGTGCAAAAGAATCTGCATCAGAAAATGTATGGATAAATGTGCATGTAATGACAGTGAGAAGTAGACTGACTGAATGTGGAAGAACATACTGCTGAAATTGCACTTACTTTCTAAAGACAGTACAGGAAGTAGTTAATATTGATTAATTCTGTTGAACTTGAAGTGTTCATGCATACAATACTATAATGCTGCTTCTGTACTTAAGCTTTGCTGCAATTTACTCAACTCAAATTTTGAATGTGGACCATTCGCTTTTAACTAAGTATAATTATATTGTGGTATTACTACTCTTTTTAAGTAAAGGATCTTAGTACATCTTCCACCATTGAAAGAAGTGCAGTATGCTGGCCTGTGTAGGCTATAACAGAGGGTCAAAAACAGCAGTTACTGTTTTTTCCGTAAGAAAAAAAATAAAATGTGGTAACATTTATGCCAGTTAGATTAAATATAACTTTATATAAATAACCCTGGCAGCATGGTGATGCAGTGGTTAGCACTGTCGCCTCACAGCAAGAGGGCTCCTGGTACAAACTCCAGGGTGGGGGAGCCCTTCTGTGTAGAGTTTGCATGTTCTCCCCGTGTCAGCGTGGGTTTTCTCCGGGTGCTCCAGCTTCCTCCCACAGTCCAAAGACATGCAGGTTAATTGGTGACTCTAAATTGCCCGTAGGTGTGAATGTGAGTGTGAATGGTTGTCTGTCTCTATGTGTTAGCCCTGCTAACAACCCTGGTGACCTGTCCAGGGTGTACACCACCTCTCATCCAGTGTCAACTGGGATAGGCTCCAGCCCCCCCGCAACCCCTAACAGGTTACAGAAAATGATTGAATGAATAAATAACCCTGATAATGTCATTATCTCAGTTTGGGTTTAGAGACAAGTGTACAAAGTTGGTTGCATGATAGGAAATGTAGGATCCAGGGCTGTTGGAGGTTGACTTATACAGACTAAAACCTAGAATATCTCAGCCTTTGTTTCTCTGACTTTCATGATTCCTTTTTAAAAACGTGTCCCTTGCGAGTCCTCAAATTTATAAAAGTGAAACACTGAAACACTGGAGTGCCCCTTTAAAGTGTCACAGCTGCAGAAGAAAGAACAAAAACAAATGCATAATCATGTGGATCGAAGAAGTAACCTCCCAGAGAGGGAAGACTCTAATATACTACAGCTTTTATCTATATACAAAGAGAAACATGAAAAATAAACATAATAGGTTTTACCTGATTACGTTAAAAACATAATAGATATAAACTGAAAAATACTGAAATCTGGTCCTGATTGTGTGTCAGCAACAAATATGTGAATGGCTGATTTCAGCACCACGGACAGAGCCAGTACATTTATACATTAGCTGCATATCTTCTTGTTTTTGTTGTAGCCTGTGTAACTTAAAACATCCCGTCCTCACAGCATATGGTGGCTCATACAAAGCTAAAATAATGAGCTGACAGAAAGTCTATTATTGGACCAAACCTGTTTCAACAACTCAGGGCCAGCTGACCTGTCTATAAACATGTAATAACCTTTCCATTGAAGCAGCGTCCCTCTGTTTTAGCAGCCAGTCTGCATAGCTGACCGGTGAAAGTGACCAGCTGACACTCTTTGAGATCAGTGCTGTTGGAAAGGCTCTTGGATTTCCTGCGGGGATAAGACGCGGGGCGGCTGCAGAGTCAAAGCCAAACCTGCTGGCTGGCTTCCCACAGGAACATGGCCCATATAACCCCCTGTAAAACATGTTAGTGAGTCCAAAGAGCATTTCTGTTAACCACCAGTTTACTGAGACGACATGCATGTTGGCTGCTCGGCAGAAAGCAGTCACAGAATGAATCATCTTTATCCAAGTCAGATTGTTTTCTGTACTGTGGATCCACGCTCAGTGTTTAAGGCTATAATGCATCAGAGATCATAAATCTGCCACTCTATCTGAATGTAATTCCCCAGGGGATGACTCACAAAGCTCCTGCTGCCCAACAAACCGCAGCCTCCAGCTGTCAACAAGCAGAGCGGTTGATTCATGCAGGGATTTCACATGACGTCATCAGTCAGCGACACAGTTGGGGGCTGAGGAGGAAAAATCTGACCTGCTGCCCCACATGGTGCTGCTTCATGTGCACCATTTAGGGCAAGAGACACGCATGCGTTATACCAACTGGACCCCTCTCTTTCTTACCCCTTCCCCTAATAAACACAGCCTCGTACGTAATGTTGAACCCAGTGCGCTTAAGTGCAGCGACTCCTCATCTGGTCTGCCTCTGTTTAGTTTAATTGATCTCTCTCAGTGCACACGCTGTGATTTCTCCTCCTGTGTCCCCTTCTTTCTCTTTCTCCGTCTCTGCCTCTTTAGCAGGCAGCAGTTCTTAATGATCAGGCTCACTCAATCAGTCCCATCATCTCTGACAAGGGCACCCACCCTTAAGAAATGTGTGTGTGTTTGTGTGTACATGTGTGTCTGTGTCTGTGTGTGTGTGTGTGCTCTTGAAGTGCTGCCTCCAATTATAAATGAATCACTATGCTGAGTCACTCACCCCCTCCCCATCTCTCCCCTCGAGCAGACCAAGCGCTGCTGAACTTGCACACACACACACACACACACACACACACACACACATTGTATATACACACTATGTTCCTCCTTGAGCTTGAGGAACACTAGCTGAGAAAAAAGCCAATAACAAACCCAGAGCTAAGAGCCAGGATCAATTCCCTGATTTGTCTGTGTGTGTGTGTGTGTGTGTGTGTGTGTGTGTGTGTGTGTGTGTGTGTGTGTGTGTGTGTGCGCGCGTATATATATTTCAGGAAAAACTAAAAAAACTAAAAATGGAAAAAGCAGAGACACACACACACACACACACACACACACCATCTGCAGTCATGGAGCAAATAAAAGCACCGTGTCTATCTGCTTTCCTCGTCATGAAGATTAATGCTGTTTGTTCTCCAGCATAAACATCCTGCAATAGACTGTGGGAACATTGGCAGAGCTCCTGCCCTTGGATCAGTGAACACACAGCTGAGATAGAAATGCTCACAGCTGTAATCTGCAGCACGCTGAAGCTACACCCAGGCTGCTGTACGCCCCGCCTCCCACAGCTCCGTCACAGGTGAGGCCAAAGCCTGGATCAGAGGTGAGTGTTTCATGTTGTTGGTGATTTTACAGAGGAACTTGTCACCAAGTCCTGTTCTAACAATCAAGTTTCTACATTTCTTTATTTGTTGTATTTGGAAGGCGATATGAGAAATATTAAAGGGTGGCTTCTCTTCAAGTACAGCATAATGTATGTACAGTGTTGAGGTAGTTCTTTACATTTTATTCTAGCCTAATAAACTTTGACTACATTTTGGAGAGAAACACTGCACTTGTACTCATTACTCTACTACATGTATTAAAGTTACTAGTTAGTTTTCATACAAAACAATTATCTGCTTATAAAATATGTTGCATTGTTACATTTTAAACCACCCAAGCATTTATAAGGCAAGCAAAATGAATAATATCTAGTTACCAGAATACAACCCTAAATAAATGCTTTGTGTCTGTTGGATGTGTGTCGCAGGTCGGAACAACCAAGCAGATCGTTTTGGTTTTATCAGCTCAGTCTCTGAGATTTTCCCGATACATCCCAATACAGTGTAGTTGACAACAATTTTATTTGTGGTGCTTACAGTACTGAAAAATTATGTTAAAGGTTCAGAATGCAGATCTGAAGGAAGATAGTTGAAAGATATTGTTGAGTGTCCTTCCCAGTTCGGCAAATACTGACTACCTTGGGTTGGTAGTTGGACCGAACCCAAAGCGTTGGTATTTGATGACCTGGGAATGGCACAACCCAGGTCTCACTCCGAAGTCCTCGAAATCTGGCACTTGTGCAGTGACTTGCGGCTTCAGACACTGACTTAAAGCTGTCCTTTAACAGTCAGCATGATACACAGCTAGTTGCCATTATACTTTGACGGCACCTGGCAGCGTCAGGGCAGGACAAGAACGAAAGTTAAGGTGGCGAAAGTCCGAGTGGGGCGGGTGTTGGATGGGTCCAACAAACACCAACCTTCCCCCAAGAGAGCGGTGTTTGCGTCCTGTATGATTCTAAAATCTAACCCTGATCTTTTTTCCTAAACCTAACCACATGCTTTTGTTGCCTAAACACAACCTTGTGCGTTAAGTGTTGAAGGCAAAAAAATATCCATTTGCAGTGTTTTACCAATGTTGTGCGTTTATTTTGAAAGAGACTGTAGGTAAACGTTAAATTTCCTGTGAAAACAGAAGTGTATTTTGAAAGAAGGCAATGCATGTAACAGGCAGAACTTCACACGGTGTCCCAGAACGTCAACAACCAGCGCACCCAGGGTACCTTTCACGTCGTGTCTGGACCTGGAAGGTCCATGACCAAACGTAGATATGTGACGAGGTCGGAGTGAGAATGTGTTGAGGCTTACTGTATTTGATGACCCAAGAATGAGACTCAACAATCGACTTTCTTACTTCGGAAGTACATACTGCACCTTTAAAAAATGAACAGCAACATCCCTTTGCAGATACAATGTCCAGATTGTTCTTCCACAATCATCCACAAATCTAACTGTTTTTATTTAAAGGTAATAGTCCCAATGAAAACTGTTGACAGCATGTTCTATGGGTTATTCAGACTAATCTGGACTCTGATTCTAGGAAGATATTTTGCTGTTCATTTTTTTTTAAACGTCATTTTTCAATGCAGTGGGCATCAAAACTCCAACTTCCCCACTGTACTGCAATGGCAGCAGAAACCTCAGAGACAAGAATCTGAAAACCTGAGCAGATGAAACCTAAATTATCTGCATGGAGAGATACCAGAGTGAGGAAACAGGCTTTTTTTCCACCAAATTTTTTTTGTATTTGAGTTTCTAATGAGTGTAAAATGAAGGCTAGTAAAACAGCATAGAGCAGAGCTGATAAACAAGTCCTCTACCTGATACAGTTTGAATGCTTTTCCTTTCCTCCATTGGCTTTATTGTATTGTGTAGTATTGTTGTTTTCAGAGCCCTCTGTAAAGCTCGGCTCAAACTGAAAAAATCTTTATATCTGACCAGTGTGTGTACAGTCTATGTGTGTATATGATACCATCCCTGTCTGCCTCTCCTCAGGGAGGGAGTGCTTGGTTTGTTGATGAGAGGAGAAGCACTGCAGTCACACTACTGTCACAAAGTAGGTCACTTATCCCACGTTTCACTGCATGCCCAAAGCAGATGGGTGACAGCGGTAATTGGCATCAGGGACTATAGCACGCTGTGATGGCTCTCTCTCCTGAGACACCGCATCTCTACCTTTCCTCCCGCTGTCTGTTGAGTGTCTGCTAATGCCAAAGTCAAAAAAGACCCCTCCACCCCTCCACCCCTCCGCCCCACCGCTCCCTGTCAGGAGCACAAGCACAGAAGGTCACGGTGTGTCAGGATTTCAAAGATTTATCCAAACTTTTTCTGCAGATCTGGAGCTATGCCATTTTCATTTTACACTCTATTGTTTGTTGAATACGGCGTTTGGCTCCATCTGCTGTAGTTTGGCTGGACTATTTTTGGATGCAGGACTTGAACACACACAAGAAATCTAAATAAATAAATAAATGCACACCAAAATAGAAAAATACCACGCTGGTACATTCTGTTCTACAAAAATTCATTTGAGTAAAATTACTTGTACTAATAATACATCTTAATACATCATTTTAAACAAGACTATAGAGTCTGCAGCCTAGTGGCTCTGTGAGGTTGTACTTAAAGGGACAGTTCACCCCAAAATCAAAATACACATTTTTTTGTCTTACCTGTAGTGCTATATATCAGTCTAGATTGTTTTGGTGTGAGTTGCAGAGTACTGGAGATATCAGCTGTAGAGGTGTCTGCCTTCTCTCTAATATAATGGAACTAGATGGCACTCGGCTTGTGGTGCTCAAAGTGCCAACAGCAAATCTCAACAGCCATGTCTCTTTCCAGAAATTATGACTCAGTTATCAACATAATCCACAGACCTGTTGTGAGCAGTTTCATGTAGGAACTATTTTCTGTCTACTGAGATACACCCACCAACTGCATCACCAAGCAGAAGGAAGTGTGCATCTACTGCTAGCTCACCTAGCACTACTAATTCAGTTGAAAGAAAATAGTTCCTACATGAAACTGCTCACAAGAAGGTCTGTGGATTAACTTGAATAACCGGTCATGATTTTTGGGAAGAGACATTGCTTTAAGGTTTTCTAATGTATTTTTTTGGCGCCTTGAGCACCACAAGCTGAGTGCCATCTAGTTTCTTTATATAAGAGAAATGGCAGACACCTCTACGACCGATATCTCCAACACTCAGCACCTCACACCAAAACAATCTCGACTGATAAATAGCACTACAGGTAAAATCAAAAATATGTATTTTGGAGTTTGGGGGTGAACTGACCCTTTAAGCATGTCATAACTTACTTAGTAGTAGCATGTTAGTTTGCTGACATGCTCACAATGACATGCCTAGTCATGTTCAGTAGATATATTTGGTATGTTCACAATGTTCACCATATAAGTTTAGCATGTTAGCATGCTAACATTTGTTAATTAACACTAAACCCGCAGTACAGCTGAGGCTAATGTCATTCAAAGTATTGGACAAAACAATAATTTCACCTGATGATGACGCTGGTTGAAAAGTCAGGGGATCAGCAAAGTTACTTCAATATACAGAGAAGGGCATAAATTCATTCATTCATTTTCTGTAACTGCTTATCCTGTTGGGGGTCACGGGGGGGCTGGAGCCTATCCAAGCTGACATTTGGCAAGAGGCAGGGTACACCCTGGACAGGTCACCAGACTATCACAGGGCTGACACATAGAGACAGACAACCATTCACACTCACATTCACACCTACGGACAATTTAGAGTCACCAATTAACCTGCATGTCTTTGGACTGTGGGAGGAAGCTGGAGTACCAGGAGAGAAACCCACGCTGACACAGGGAGAACATGCAAACTCCACACAGAGGGTTCAAGACCAGGAACTCTCTTGCTGTGAGATGACAATGCTAACCGCTGTGTCACCGTGCTGAAGGGCATAAATGTGTGCACCAGATTTTATGGCAATCCACGTTATAGTTGCCAAGACATTTCACTCAAAACCACAAATATGAGCTGGCACTGCAGGAAGTCAGACAATCACCAGAATCATTAGGCATCATAGTCCCATCAAGGGACCATAGTTTCATTAAAGTTTATCTAGTAGTAGACATTTCACCAAAAACAAAAATGTCGTCTTCATGATGGCTCCAGAGGGAAAGTCAGCAGCTCACCAAAGTCAGCAAGATTCATCCTCTGTGGACCATGAACACATGACAATCAATCAGTCTGGATCGAAGTGGTGGGGAGAACCAGCAGACCTAAACACTGCATAAAGTCACAGTAGTTTAACAACATTAAAAGTCTTGATAGCTTCTAGCCAAGCCAATGCTACTGTTCAGTCTCTGTATTTAAAACTAGGTCTCCTAATGAATAAGATTTTACTTAACTGCCAGTGTCTGCTCCCTCATCACCACAAATCAGGGTCTACACCCATGAAGCACAGCCAATTAGAGAATAATCATATCATCTAAATTGTTTGTCAGCTATCAGAGTGGATTAAGCAGGATATCACGGCGTACATTAATTACATGTGACTTGGAAACCATCCACTGGAGCCAGCGTCTCCCCTCACTGTCAGCAAGTACAGAGTGTGTTTCACCACCTCAAGTGAAGAAAGATGGACACCTAGTGGCAGAGGCACCAATCTCTCATCATCATTCAGATGTGCTGAAATAGGCTTGCCTGGGTCCAGACCTTGAAATCCTCCTACTCCACCGAGTTGACTTAAATGGAGTGTAACGAGTTGACAATTCTGTCTGATATCAGGCAAGAAATAGGCTTAAATTAAGCCTAAAGTAACGGTGGCAATGAACAAAGGCAGAGCTTTTATCTCTATATGAACAGTGCATACATTACAGCATTTGCATAGCTCTCTCTTCCCAAAGGCCCGTGTGAGATTATTCCTTTCACTCTTTTGCTGTAATGTCTTTTTATTCTCTCAATTATTCAATTAAACCGGACTGAACAAATCAAATGCCACTGTTATTTTCCCATGCCCCCAGAGGTCTGCGAGTGCTACACTAATAGTCTGTTCCCCGAGAGCCGCAGCTGCTGTTCTGCTGAGAGAGCTCATGAAGAATTTGTCAAAGTGAACCCTTATGACCGCAGAGGAAGATTTATGAGATCCTGTGTCTCCCACCTGCTCCTTTTTTACGCCCACTCAGGCCTTATGCCCCACTCTTCACCTTGCATCACCTCCCCAAACACCCTCCCCACCTCGCATGCCTAATAGTCTCTCCCTTTCTGTGCTGAAGAAAAAAAAGGTGGCTTTTCATCTCTCTGCCATTCTCCACATCCTCTCACTGCTTGTTAGAGATGACAGAAATAGTAAGCTTGATGACTCACTACACCCAAGTCTTTTCAGACACCAGGTGCTGTCAACAAGCATTTGTGCCTATGGAAAAATAAAAAAGACCCATCATGAATTCATATCATCTTGAGAGTCCTGTGAAACACGTGTACCTATTCAGACACGAGCTACTTTCCTAATGTTTAAGAGGAGCAGCAGCCATTTGACGTGGCAGCTGCTTTTTCAGATGTCTGTGGATCATTGAGACACGTCAAATCTTGAATCATATAAGATCTGAACATACAGACTGAACATAATGCTGCATTTCATGGTGGCCTCACACAGATTAGTATAGTAAGACTTACAGCTGTAGTTGGTAACTTATATTTGCTGAAGCTATCACTATATTCAAACAGCACTAAATGGGACAGATAATCTATGAATAAAATCATGTTCCTCAACCTACTCTATTCCCTTGTAGCACTTCTAATGGCATTACCGCATGTGAACGAAAACAACCAATCAGAGCTGAGGACTCTGTAATGCAGCTGTCAATCATGTCAATCGCTGCTTGTGAACTGCGGTCAAACTGTCAAACTAAGCAGCACTGATCAAATATGAATCAGAATTCTGTTCTACATTGCCTATTTTTTGTCTCAGGTGTTTTCAGAAACATATTTTAGTGTACTGTTTAGCTGTAAAGGCCCAGACACACCAAACTTTAATCAAAGAACTACTGGCAACGAAGGCCGACTGTTGTGTCGCCTCTGTCTCATCCAAAAAGTTGTGCTCGAACACATTGCCAAGACTAGAGCCAACAACCAACTCGCATGTACGTTCTGTGCCTGCATTTAAGGATATAACTCTCCATACAAGCAGACAGTAGTAGTTTCTATTCATCTTCAAAAAAACGAAAAGTGGAAAACCGGATTCAAGACGCCAGTTAGCACATTAACAACACAAGCCAATGTTGAAGAACAAAGAAAACTTAACGTGCAGTAGAGAACAATAACACAAACAATTACAAACTGTTTCTGTGAAAGTGCGCAATTGCTGAAAAAAATAACCTCGCCTAACAAGTTAGTCTTGATATCGGCCCTCTTGACTTTAGCCATTTGTTTGCTTTGCTCACTTCTGTTTCTCTCCTTGTGCACTGAGCTAAACTGCCAATAAGAGTGATTGTATTTATGAACGGGTTCCACCATCCTGGACAGATTCAAGGTGCTGAATCACCTGAAAAAACCAATGAGGGCTGACACGGGCCAACTAGTGCTAACGGTGTAGGACATACCGCAAAAACTAGGGTAACAGATGCTCACTGATGGCCTGACGCTGACTAACAGCTGACTTCTGGCCTGGTGTGTCAGGGCCTTAAAATGGGACAGTTTGTTACCCGGCAGTGATGTTGGAAACAGTCAAGCCAAAACAACACTGCCCACCAGCCGGAGCAGACATTCACATACAGCTAAACAGTACACTAAAATATGTATCTGAAAACATCTGAGAAATAGGCAATGCAGTTACAGAATCTTACATATTTGATCAGTGCTGCCCTAGTTTCAAAGTTTGACTGAGGTCTATGAGCACTGACATGACTGACAGCTGCATTAGAGACTGTATGGCTTTGATTGGTTGTTAGGGTGAGCCGTGGTAGATAACTGCAAATGCAATTAGAAACATTACATAGAGGAGGAGGTTAGTAATTTTCTCACATATCTATTCTCATGTACTTCTTTCGGAATATAGTGACACCACATTTGTTCCATCTCTGTCCGTCCTGGAGGAGGGATCCCTCCTTAGTTACTCTCCCTGAGGTTTCTACCATATTTTTCTCCCCATTAAACATTTTTTTTGGGGCGAGTTTTTCCTCCTCTGCTGTGAGGGTCCAAAGACAGAGTGATGTCATATGCTGTTAAGCCCTCTGAGGCAAATTGGGATTTGGGATATTGGACTTTATGAATAAAACTGAATTGAAAAATTGAAATTGAATTTCAGCATATAAGACAAAAAGTTGGTGGCATGGTGGCGCACTGATTAGCATTGTCGCCTCACAGCAAGAGGGTTCCTGCTTCTAACCCCAGGTGGGGAAGCCCCCCTGTGCATAGTTTGCATATTCTCCCCGTGTCAGCGTGGGTTTTCTCCAGGTACTCCGGCTTCCTCCCACAATCCAAAGACATACACGTTAATTGGTGACTCTAAATGGGCTGTAGTTGTGAATGTGAGCGTGAATGGTTGCCTGGCGACCTGTCCAGGGTGTACCTCACCTGTCACCCACTGCTAGAATAGGCTCCAGCCCCCCTGTGATCCCCAACAGGTTAAGTGGTTATGGAAAGTGAATGAATGAATGACAAAAAGTTATTTTCTCAAAACATAGCAACTGCAGCTTTAAACTTTTATACCGCTCCATGTCTAATACAACGTGGTTGAGTAATTTAGCAACACTTACACATGGTGATATTGATGGTTAGCAAAATTCGCTGCACAAAAAGTTAAAAGAGTGACGCTTTATTGAATTTGTCTCAACAAACCAACATTTTACACACTCTCACCTGTCCGTAGTGCCCTAATTAACACCAAAGCTAAATGTATCTTTGCTTCAATAACTTCCTGTGACTTAAATATGTAACAGGAAGTGGTTGAAACAAAAACTTAAAGTGCTGTATGTAACTGGAGAAGGATAAATGATGTTGAGTCTCATTCTCAGCTTGTCAAACACAGACACTTTGGGTTGGTGATTTGGTCTGACTACCAATCCAAAGTGTCGGTACTTGACGACCTGAGAATGAGACGCAACAATCCACTATATTTCACACAGCACCTTTAACTTCTTTTGACCAAACTTACGTTATTCAGATACATACAGTTCACTCAAAGACAGCAGCAGCAGCCATATAAATTACTAGAATAAGGCACAGAACAAACATGTAGGAAAATAAACATCTTTGTTGCATAAACTCACACCCTTTTTACCAATTATATAATTTTCCTGTATTTCCCATTTACAATTACAGATAAAATACCTCACTGAAACTGTGTAGTGGACAAAATGTTTGCACAATACCCTTACAGTTCACATTCTTTATTACATACAGTCTTTTCTTAAAAGAAAATCTTCATTCTTTACAGTAATAACATTTTCACAGAGGTACCTTTGCCTTTGTTTCGGTGTAAGTGCAGCACGTTAGACCTTTGAGGTGTAAAGCGTGTACAGTTTGCATCGTGGTGACCTTCCACTGAGGTCATGTGATCACACAGGTGCTTCAGACGTGGTAGAGAGGCACAACTCTACTGATGTCCTGTCTACATATGGGGCATCGGCGGTGTGGTAGAGCCTGGTAGCAGCTGTGGCAGCAGCACACATGCCCGCAGTCCAACAGAATACAGTTCCGTGGCTGACAGAGGCAAATCACACAGGCATTCTCTATGAGTTCTTCTGCCCCGTCTTGAGGGGCCTCGCGGCCCGCCGCTGCAGCACGTGCTCTTGGGGCTTCAGTCCGTAATCTCTCAAATTCCCTTCTTTCTTGCTCCCGCTCCCAGCGAACTTTTAGTTGGTGGTAGTAGCGTCGGCCGACCCAGAGGAGGACCGCTGCCCCTGCCAAAGAAAAAGTGATGGCCAGCGCCTTCCATAAAATAGACGTGCTCTCTTGCTCTCCCCGCAGGGTTTCAAAATCCGTAATGCTCAAAAAGTATTGTGAGCCATTGGAAGGGGGTCGGAGATTCAGGGTGCCGTCTGTGTCCAGTATCAACTCACCCACACCAGTAAGAGTTGCGCCCACCTGGAAGAAAAATATTTTGATCAGTTTTTTCCCTCACAGTTAGTGCTAAATATTTATGCTTTGTCAAATGATTAAGTCATAGTTACAGAAATTGGTATCTCATCTAACAACTGACCTTGAGCATTTCTTCAGTCTCCAGTTGTCCTTTAAGCTTTTCTCCACTGAGGTATTGTCCTATGATGTCACCAAACCCATAGTTGACCTGGTGGAACTTCTCGTGGGTGGTCTCCATATACAGTCCGGAGGCCTGCAGAGGGCACAGGACTTTGACTGCGGTCTCATTTGATCCCACTAACACAAAGGGCACTGCATTCACTCTCTGGTGCAAGACTCGTTCACTGTCCGTCCTGCAACAAGTAAAGGGAGGAACAACAGGTCTGTTTAGTCTACACATATGACAAAGACAAAATGTTATATAAATTGATACTTTGGCGTTGCCACCATCATATCATGTATTTATAAATATACAAAAAGTCTGAAAACTAAGGTCCTGTTAATACCTGGTATGAACATGCATCCTGGGTGATTGGTTCAGATAGTTTTAAGTACAGGTGTAAATGCAACAAATGCTTCCTCAATGCGTCTTGAGATCAGATTGCTCAGAGCACATTCAGAGGTGGTCTGGGCCGCATATAGCCACATTCTTTCAGCAGAGTGAAGGCTAATGTCTCCTGGGCCATAATGAAGGACCGCCTACTCAGCTGACGTCCTTGCTAATGTGACTCCCTGTTGGAAGTTAACTGTCTGTGGCTGCTGCCCCGAAGCCGATGTCCTCCTGGTGTATGTCACTTCAATGTCTGCCCAGTTAGCACAAGTTACCACAGCTGTTTAACGGGCCAACAGAGTCAATGGCTTGACTCTGTTGTTAAACAGTTATTTTTTTTACCAATTTTCTCCAGTGAGCAATCAAGTGTTTCTTATTTCCAAAAAACAGTTGGTTAACTGTGTGTTCGGGCAGACTCTCAACAACTGTCTCCTGCATGGAGCTCACACTCCCACAGCAGTAGCCTCCAAGAGGTGGGGGGACCATGGGGTGTGCTTGTCTCGTGATAAACACTAGGGCTGCCCCTTGAAAGTCCGAGACTCAAATCGATTGTCAGTCGGAGACCCCTCAGTCGACTGAGATTGCTTCAAGTCGAGCATTCTTTTTTGTTTTTGCTAGGCAGCATGCTGTGCAGTGTGCTTCTGGGGATGTTTTTTTGTCCCCAGATTTTGCTGCAGAGTGAGCATTCTCGACTTTCATGCAACTCTTTGGTGCAGAGAGCTGTAGACATGATGCAGGTGGCACAGAGGGGGAGAAACTTTCCACCACAAGACTCTGAGAAAACATTATCTTCTCTCTTCTGCTTGGAAGTGGTGATTTTACAGCTCACAGATACTTGATATGACACAGTGTCTGGCTTTTGTTTGATATTTAATAATACCAAAAAATATTGTTGCTGCTACCTTGTTTACTATGTTACATGAATGCTGCTATCACACTACAGTCCCACTGAACCCTGTTCAAACTTTAAAACTTTAGATGAAAAAAACAAAAAACAAAGCAAAACAAAAAAAGATCACTAGATATTTGTCTTAAAACAGCCAAATCTGATTTAACTGACATAATTCTGAATCGGGTACAGCTCTTATACACAGAGAGAGAATGAGAGTACAGTGCAAAGAGAGGCCTATATCAAGACAAACCTCCCACTGGTTAAAAACCACAGTGCATTCGGCCTTTGATAACAGAAGTTATGTAGTCTATGTTTATTTGCATATAGAGCGGGGAAGTGAGATCAGATTACAAGTGGTCACTTGAGACTTTTGGCATGTAGAGAGGCCTTGTAATGCCAGGTGTGGACAGACAGACTTAGAGCTGTCCACTTGTGATCGGATCACGCAAAATGCATGTTGATACCCAGCATAAACAGGCTCGCTGTGACATCTGAATCATTTCTGATTGGGCATACTTGAAACATACTTGACACTATAGTACCAGGAACCTTTGTTGCATATCATAAACTGTTCTCACCAAGAGCGTGAAAGGCTGTTCCACACCAGCCTGTGTTCCTTCAACATGAATTTCTGCAACACTCCGAGAAATTCTTTTTGGAAGGGGCTTGTCAGAGGCTCGCCCACTGGTTGCACAGCACCTACGGCATATATACACACATGACAGAGAATAAGAGGCATGGACGATATACCCAGTGGAAAATACGCTATCAGCTCTTGTCTGTATCAGAAATAGTGAGACCCTGTTTACCTTCGATGACAGCATACTGTAGACACGCTCCTGGAGTAACTTTTAAAATGTCTTTGAGTTTGTCATCTATGGTGAAGTGTGGAGCATCCTGGCAACACAAGACACAGACTGTTTGTAAATGGAGTACACAATATAGTAGACAGCTTTCAAGTTTTACAATATTGCACACAGCAAAACATAACTGTCACCTAAGGGTTCACAAGGTGAGAAAGAATGATTAAAAAATGTTTCTGCCAAAATTTTGCCTTTTTTATTACTAGTGTTCCTCAGTTTTGCTTTTATCTTCTGAATTTTTGCATGGCCTACTTCTTCAATCCTCTAAAAACATAAAAAATCAACTCTGTGCAACTTGTCACAAGGGACTGCGAGTACACACTGCTTCAGTCACAAGCCCAAAAGGATGAAAGCAAGATATATTATATGAAAGATTGGCCTCCACTGTAAACACAGTTTTTACACAATTAGCAAAGTGTTGATCTATCTTAAGACGGTTTTAAGCAGTACATTAAAGCTTTAGATTGTTTATGTGGTTTCACAACTTATCCCATTCCTTTCAATGACTAACACAACATGAAAACAGAAAATGCATTTTTCAAAACAATAACAATATATAGTTATGTGGCAATATGTTAATTACACATGAATCACAGCTTACATCAAGTTTATCTAGTGTCGTCCGGCTCTTCCTATAGAGGTAGTAGCAGACGCCTGAGAGGGCAAGGCTGGCCCCGAGACACACTGCCTCTGTCACTGTCACAGGAAACCCAGCCATTCCTCCAGAGTCTCCTGTCACTGCCCAAGGAGCAGACCTGCACAAAAATATAAATGTGTGTGTCAAATCAAACTGTCCTGAATGAAGACAAAAAGTGCATGTTGCTAAGTGTGTTTAAAAAGGCTATGATTAAACTATTAACAGTCTCATCTCAGTGGTGTGTAGGGTCCATAAAGACCCTAGGTTTGTGACTCAGTTGTGGCTAACCCCAATATGAGAGGCACAAACTGGAGGTAGGATTTGGCCATTTGAAAGTTACATGTTACTTGCTTCACTTAGAGATCATTAGCAGCAGCAAAAACAAACCCAGAATGTGCAGGTGAAAGTAAGACAAGGAGACACATCGGCTGCCCTTTAAACCTGTGGCAGCCGACACCATGTATTTGACTCAAAACTTAAACTAACGTTAGCATGATATAAGCAGCGCTCACAACTTAAAAGTCTACGATAACTGTTGCTGTCTTCATTAAAATTGAGTAAAAGTATGCTGAAAGTCAATTTTCCATCCTGTGAGCGTGCCACTTGTCACATAATGTATTTAGATATATTTTGTTTTTAGTATCTGGGCTAGCTTAGCTGCTAGCCAGCTAGCGTTGCTAAGGTATCAGGGTAACCAGTTGTGACCTCTAAACGTTTTTAACAACCTAAACGTCACCCAACTATACACGAAACAATAATAAATAGTAAGGTTTTACTCCCTAAATGTCAAGTACGTTGATTAATTGATCTGTATTTTCTTACCTGTCCTAGACAAGAAGTATCTCCAGTTGTCAAATTCGGCTGAACCATGGATGTTGTCCATACCATGTGACGTAGGTAAGATTAAAACGTTGCGTGGTGACGTAACACTGCGCATGTCAGTTGTGGCCTCTCTCCACGTCTCTCCGTAGCTGACACCGCTGAGATGGCAGGAGGTGTGCGGAGAAAGTCTCCTAGTTCTCCGTCCCCACTGTGGGGGAAACTTCACACACTGTGGCAGGACAAACATTTGGTCCTGTTCAAGACGGAGTACACGTTACTGGTCGTCTCAGTCTTGTGGTTCCTGGAGATCGGGATCAATGTGTGGGTCATACAGAAAGTAGCATGTAAGTAGCTGCGCTGCGCGGCTAGTTAGCATGCTATGGCGCTTCGTCGTTTTTCTGAACGTATCTGAATGCTAAGTAGTTAGCATTAGCCAGCCTACTAACTCACACTGCCACCTGTCAAAGGGAATTTACAGCCCTTACATGTCCACATACAGTGTTGGTACATCTGTTAAACGTCATTTATTGTTTTCAGCAACTGCTAGCTAAAAGTATGCAGATAAAGATGCTGTTTTAACTGACACATACATCTGTAACTTTTAGAGGCATGATAATATCTGCTCACTGATAACGTAGCACCTATATTCCTAACGTTTATCTGTCGTCTACTAAGTTGTTGTTTATTGTTAAAGTCTACCTCTATGTCTGATGTAAAACTCTTAACAGCTGTCATCAAAAATATTTAAACATCATTGTATCTTCCTGCTGGTGTTTTGATTTATCAATAAATAGTTTATTCTATTCACAGCTGGGAAGCTGGACTCAGGGAATGTTTGGCATGTTTTACTTGATAACCGACTAAAATGATCATCCAGTTATCAACATAGTTGGTGATTATATCTCTTTTAATTGTGGCTGAATGACTTTTTAAACAATCCTTGCAGCACTACTGCATTTCCTTGTCACACCAAAACAGTTAGTTAACCAACAGTACATTGACAGACAAAAGCAAGTGATAGTTGATGAACCTTTTTAATCTATTGTGAACCAACAATGTGAAGCTACACAAAGGCATAGAGCTGTTTTTTACAGGTGTTATACAGACACTACATTGGACCCAGAAAGGTTATGATCATCATTTAAAAATATATAGACAAATTGATAATGTTGGTAACAAGAATGCACAATAATATCAGCACATCATTGGTATCAGCTGACATTGGCTTTAAAATGAACTATCAGAATTGGTCGACATGCTGATAATATCGGTACATCATCTGTATCAGCAGATATTGGCCTTAAAATAAACTATCAGAATATAACGTACATTGAAAAGCATTCTATTTCATGTCTCCATCTGCTGGTGGGCCATCACAACAAGAGTGTGCATGCATAATATGATGTTAATTCCACGTCAGAAGAGACCTTGATTTCTACTACTACAGCTAAAATCAGCAAGTGAAAGAAGTAGATTTATCAATATTGTGGCTTCCAAATAAGTTAAAAAGCAGCCGCTCATTAACACCATAACAGCAGATATAATGAACTCACTGTCTTTGGTTTAGTTTTACTCACTGTGTGATGATCCAGTGTGTTTAGAGTGGTTTAAGAGTTGACTGATTTGCAGGATTTATGGAGAGTTGTAAGATGACGCTTTGAACTAATTGTCTCAAGTGTTGCGTATAAAAAGTTTCAAATCAATGGGGTATTAAACGACTTCATCAAACAATAACAAACTAAGAACAACCAAAAACACGATGGTTAAAGGCAAACCCCATGGTGTCTTCCACGCTCCACGCTTACTTGAGCACACCTGCCTTCAGTTAAAGGTTCCCGAGATGCCAGGTCAGGTGGGGCATTAAAGGAAACTAGGGCTTGCTAGAAATGGCTCTAACAATCGATACTGGTCATTGGCCAAATAAGTTGTTATATATCAACATATAGGATATCGGCAAAAAATCCAATATTGTGCATTTCTAGTTGGTGATATATATATACCAACAGCACTGACAGTGACATTAGACAGCCATCCTCATCACTCATGATAACTTATTTATGTTCTTTACTGCAGACACTGAAATAGACTGGAAGGCCTACATGGATGAAGTAGAGGGAGTCATCAACGGTACCTACGACTACACAGAGCTTAAAGGAGACACCGGCCCCTTGGTGTGAGTTTCAGAGGTTTTTAGTGATGTAGGTCTCTCTATCCTGTACGTAGGTGAAGTTTTTTCAGGCTAAATGAGCACCTTGTTGTTGCAGGTACCCGGCTGGCTTCGTCTACATCTTCACAGCTCTCTACTACATCACCAGCCACGGGGTGAACATCCGTCTGGCTCAGTACCTTTTTGCTGCTTTCTACCTCATCACACTGCTGCTCGTCTTCAGGATTTACTACCGTACTAAGAAGGTCAGTCTGTGTCACAAAAGCCCCAGTTACCATTTGGCATTATAAAATTTGCTGTGATACACCACTAAACTGTCGTGTTTTGCTCATGAAGCCAGTGGGTTCATGTGAAACTCTATCTGTCTGCACTTTTAAGGATGTTTAAACTTGAATTTTGTGTACCTATGTCCATAATATATGCCCTGCCATTATTGTAATTACTTCTTTGACTTTGTCCAGGTTCCTCCCTACGTGTTCTTCTTTGTGTGCTGTGCGTCTTATCGGATCCACTCCATCTTTGTGCTGCGTCTCTTTAATGATCCAGTGGCCATGATGCTGCTGTTTGCAGCTGTCAATCTCTTCATGGATGGATACTGGACTCTGGGCTGTGGTGTTTACAGGCAAGTGTGGACTCCCTAACAGCACAGTGCAGGTTTTCCTGTAATATGCATCAGGTGTCATGTATCTTTGTGAATCATATTGTATCAGAGTTATTTTATTGCCACGCATTACATGATGAAATTACAACTCAATCTTCCTCTCTTTCTGACAGTTTAGCAGTGTCTGTAAAAATGAATGTCCTCCTTTTTGCACCGGGACTACTTTTCCTCCTCCTGTCTGAGTTTGGTGTCATCAGGACAATCCCCAAACTGTCTCTGTGTGCGGTCATACAGGTAAAATATTTCATAGCGTTCAGTATACTAACATATTTTTAATGTTGTCCATTATTGCCAAGCGTCATCCGTAATGAATCTGTCTTGATATCGTAGCTGTTGCTGGGTCTGCCTTTCCTCCTGGAGAATCCCATCGGTTATATGAGCCGGGCGTTCGATCTTGGCCGTCAGTTTATGTTCAAGTGGACAGTCAACTGGCGCTTCCTGCCAGAATGGCTCTTCTTGAATCGGTACTTCCACATACTCCTGCTGGCTGCCCACCTGCTCACCCTGCTGCTCTTTGCTCTGCGCCGTTGGAAGAGGTGAGGCAGACTTGGGCTGTGCCAAGGTTAATGTTGGCATCATAGATTGAAATGAGCTTGAATAAATGAGGGGTTCAAGTCGTGCCAGTTTTTTTTAGTCCATGACACAGCAGGCATTGGCTCAGTCTGTAGTTGATCTCATGGACCCCGATGTATTCCAGATATTTAAATGAAGCGTGAGGATTGTATGAATCTGTTATGCAGTGACAACAGTTCTTGGCTTGCCACCATATTGACTCTTAAACAGCATGGCATTATGGGATAAGGCAACAAGCTGTCATAAAGAAGCACAGAGAGATCTCAGTGGCATAGAAGTCCTTGGAGGATGTGACTCTTAATGAACATATAACACAACCTGTTTCTGTATTCTGCTGAAACCCTCAAAGCATGTAAAAACGTAGACGCATTTTGGAAATTCATGTCATTACGAGTCAGTTATCCCCTTGTCTTTGAGTTAGTTCTTTGTTGCCAAACAATAATGCAAATAATGTACCTGATTCAAGGCACTCTTTACAATCAGGGTAAAGCCAGTAAAGTTCTTAAAGTGACAGTTCATTCCTTTTATTAAAAAAATACATATTTTTACTGTAGAGATGTCTGCCTTCTTTTAAATGTAATGGAACAAGATGGCGTCTGGCTTGTGGTGCTCAAATGGCCAAAAAAAAACTCAACAGCAATGTCTCTTTCCCAAAATCATGACCCGGTAGGCAGACATCTCGAAAGCAGATATCTCCAATTCACACCAAAACAATGTAGACTGATAGATAGCATAGTAAAAGGATAAATATGTATTTGTGATTTTAGGGGTGATCTGTCCCTCTAACAACAATAAACTGATGGTACGCACATTTACAGATGTCATTGATCCCAGTTTTTCACAAATATGGCTTTGCAGTGAAGGAAGATGTTAACAAGTTTTGCTGTATTGATTACATTTTAGCCATAGAGTTGCATTTACAGACTTATTTTTTTAATTAAAAGAACCAATTTTATTTCTTCCCAGGCCAGGAGAAAACATCTTCGAACTCCTCAAGGAGCCGAACAAGAGAAAAATCCCTGCTCAGAAAAGCACTGTTGATCATATCCTTTTGTTCCATTTAAATCTAGTCCTTTCTGTAGAGTATTGTTCACCCACAGAATGACCATTTGCATATCAGTGTCTCACCCTGTGTTAGATTGAATTTGTGAAGAAAACTTCTTCCAGCATGCTTCCACGGTGAGTGAAGAATCCAAAAAAGAGCATTCTCAATGAATTGAAGTAAAGGAGTAAAGTACTGAGTATACAACTGGATAAATGAGAGGGAAAAATAATTGAGCCAGTGACAACAGCAACATTTAACAAAGGTAACATTACAAAATTTGGTTCAGTTACAACTCACTGGGTTCACTGACAAAACAGCTGTCTGTCATGTTTTCCCATGAAATGTAACATGCTAACGTTATTAGCACAAGCCTATGGCATTTTACATTGTATAAATTAGCCTAGCCACTAGCAGAGATTTCCTCTGCTCATATGAAGCCAGGATAAATCACATGCAAAACTTAAAATGCTATTTTTGTGGAGGCTGCATTTTCTTCACAATTTATTGTTTCTTATCTGTGAAATTAAAGTAAATAAAAGCTTTGTTTCCACTGAGGGAAATGGTTTCAGCTTACAAAAACAGACAGGAGGTCTGCATTGCCACGACGTGTAGTTACATTTCTGAGGAGGTGCATGTCAGGCTACAGTGTAGGCTCTGCGTCGACAGAGGCCACACCTTAGGTACAGTGTTGATTTGAAGCAGAAGTATAAATTCTGCTTTAGGTTATACAGCACAAGTTGTGTGTGAGTTTGCAAACAGATGTTTTAATGTAGTTTTGCCGCTGTTAAATGTGGCCCACTGTGACTTCAGAGCATCAAAAATGTTCTGTTTCTGTACTCTTTGTTCACCTTGGAGGAATGCAAGACAAAGCAAAGTTTTCCTCACACATTCTAGGTGTGAGGAAAACTTTGGGTAGGTAAGAGTAAATAAAGGATGTTGCTAGTATGCTAGAGTCAAACCTTAACAGATGATCACAGATAGTGTTGATTCTGTTCACTTCTAACTTCGTTGGCATGTGCTTCAGTCGTTCGTTGCACTACCAGTTCTACGTCTGGTACTTCCACACACTGCCTTACCTGCTCTGGAGTGGAGGAGTCAAGAAGCTGGCCCACCTGCTCAGGTAAGAGGGAGTCTAAATACTAAACTACAAGTTCCACTTTTTATTAGTGTCAGACCTTTAGCATCTCCAAGCACTCAATCACATGTTAGGCTTCATTGTTTACTCCTTGTGTCCAGGGTCCTGATCCTGGGTCTGATCGAGCTTTCATGGAACACCTACCCGTCCACTAACAGCAGCTCAGCCGCCCTCCACGTGTGTCACCTCATCATCCTCCTCTGTCTGTGGCTGGCTCCGCCGCTGCCCTCAGCCCCAGCAGAAACACAAGAACACACACCCGTCAAGGACAAACGCCAGTGAGCCACAGCCTTATCGGACTGGCCGTCGTCTTTTAGTCCAATCAGCTGCTGAACAGCCTCCATCACCCTCCACTCTTTGATCCCCACAACACCGGTGCAGAGGGAGGTCACTGGGATAGACTGTTTTTAGAGGTGAATACAGGGAGTCAGCTCACTGCTAAAAGTGAAGGAAGCGAAACGTGTGGGTGCAGTCTGCAGACAGACACCTGCACGATGAAGTAGTCCCTTGCAGCTGAAGAGATGAAAAGAGAAAGAAAATATGGATTCTCAGGTTTCATTTTCAGATACATAAGAGTGAGATAGAGTGCTGGGAGGAAAATGTGAATGTTGCGCTGTTTTGAGAGAATTGTTACAGGCTATATTTCTACTAAGTATGTTAAACTACACTCTGCCCATATTTCACTTGGCCTAATCATTTTCCCTGTTATATATTCTAATAATATCAAAAATCCATTTACTGGTGCACAGATGATCTTGTGCATTGTATTAAGAAGGCAGTATATTGAAGAATATCATCAGTATGGTACTTGAACGCAGCACTAAAAGCTTTAAATTATCTGCATATCAGGCATTAGCCATTTCCACATGCCACTGTAGTCGCAGCACTCTCCAGTACAAGGCCAAAAATCATTTCCAGTCGTGATGTATTCTTACACAGATGTGTAAAACTAAGCTGTAGACAATCGTGGCTATTTTTCTGATTTGTTACGTAACTAATTCATCCTCTGTAGTGAGTTGCTCACCACACTCATCAGCACAGCAGAGTAGATTTAATGTGAAAAAACTGCAGTAGGCTCAGACAGGTGTGACATTTTATATTAAACAGAGATGCCACTTAACCTTTTTCTTGCACGTATGTTTTTTAACACATCACAACAGATAGCTAAATTGCGTTGTTGTTTATTTTCCCAACAATAATTTCATCATTTAAAGTAAGATTTCATTAGTTTTACAAATAATCATCATGATAATCAAAATCATTTCCATCTGACGCTGACTGTGATTATACATCTGGCAAAGTAACTGACTACATAGAGACTAAAAAAAAGCCCATTCAGATGGTCAAGGCATTCTTGTGATTGCATAAAGCATTATATAGATTTATAATAAAAGGCCACTTGGTCTATGTCATTTAAGGGTGTTCTCTTACAGCAGTAACACTTCATGTGAAACTTTAAGGGCTGATTTGGGTCTTTTGAAGTGTGGTTGTTTGAGATACTTACCCATAGTCAGTGTATTACCTACAGTAGATGGCAGTCGGCCCCCAGTTTGGAGAAGCAGGCAGCAGTACCTGGCACTGATGCTAAGCAACGTACAGCTGTGGACAGGGGCAGCAACAAAACATATTTTAGCCACGTAAGGAAAGAATTTATTTATTTATTTTGAATATTTTCATAGTTTTATCTTGCTGTCTGGGAGTGATTTCTTATGGAGAACTCAAATCGCTCTCTTCACAGCCAGACTCCATTAAGAAAAACAGTTATTTTAACATTGCTGAACACAGGAGCTGCTGCTCTTCTGTGACTTTGGCATTTAAAAGAGTTAGTTTGGGGGTACTCAGTGGTTTAATGGGTAGAGCAGGCGTCCCATATATGAAGGCAGTGTTCTTGCTGCAGTGGCCACAGGCTTGATTCTAGCCTTTAGCCTCCTGCTGCATGTCATCCCCCCCCCCTCACACTTAGGCTGTCCTATCTAATAAAGGCAATAAGCCAAAAATTAAAGTCACACAGTAACACAAAGTAAGTAACTAATCAAGGCAGTGGTAGACCAGCAGCTCCTGTGTTCAGTGAGCTAAAATTAGTGTTTTTGTCAATGGAGTCTGGTGGCTTTGATGAAGACAGACAGGGAACTGATGTCGTAAACAAGCCGGCTTCCACATCAGGACGGGCTGTCTGATGGAAATGTGAAGAGGGGAGAATACTCTCAATATAGCGTACACTTCAGCTGGTCATGTTTTTTTTTAAAGTGGCTAAATATGTATTGCTGCCGCCCCTGTCCACAGCACTACATTGCTTACTCCTGCTCCTTCTCCAAACTGGGGGGATGCTGACAGATATCCACTGTGTGTAGCATACTAACTATGGGTGCGTTCCCCATAAAACCCCACTTGAAAAAATCCAAACTATCCCTTTAATATTAGAATGGCACTAGGTTATGGTATTAGTTGATCCTGCAGATAAAATACAGGATTTCCTCTTCCATGTAAAGGCGCAGCTTCTTAGGAGTCATTTTCATCATTAACAAGTGATTATGCTAATCAGTAGATCTGGCTCAGTTTCCTCAGAGGTCACTGTCTCACATATTATTGGGGTTGTAACACAGCATGTTGAGCTTGATGTTCTCGTCCCAGTGGCGCAGCAGCAGGAACAGCTGTCGAGCAGCTCCCTTCAGCCCTGCTAGGTCCACTCCCTCGGGCAGCTCCTGACAGCGCAACCAGAAGTCTGCTTTCGCTGCCACCAGCTCCCACTCCATGAAGTATCCGGCGCAGCGGTGCTCGAACCAAGGCAAGAGCCACAGCTGTGGCCCAGCTCGAGCCCTCCAGGTCCTCCTGAGCCAACTGGCTGCTCCCCTGGAGGTCAGCTGGCTCTGCTGACAACCCTTCACATACATCTGTCTCTGATCCGCGACCGCTATCTGCCTGGCCGTGGCTCTGGCTCTGAGAGAGGCCGACAGACAACTCCAGGGAGCCCTCCTCAGAGCTGGGGAGGTCAGCGGGCGAGGTGACGGGGTCGCGGTCAGACAGGTGTCTTCGGCGAAGCCTTGGTTCCAGCATCAGGGGAGTGTCGTCTGGAGTGTGGTGGAAAGGAGGGGCGTTTGGTTTGATGAAGGAGCAGGAGGAAGGAGAAAAGGTAACATGGTGGCTAGTGGGTGCACTGGAAGGTTTGGCAGAGGTGGATAAAGATGGAGCACTAGGAGAGGTGCAGCGGAAGGGTGGGCTAAGGCTGCGGCGGTGGAGGCTGTAGGGTGAAGCCCTTTTTAGACGGTCCAGGGGGATCTGGACACAGTCAGAGTAGATCTCCGTCAGGAGGAAGGCCCCTGATGCCAGCTGTAGACGCACCTGATTAGACACCACATAGACACAAATTAATAAATGTGTTTGCACGCCTGTGTGTAGTGAAGTAAATGTTGTACGTGTCTGCGCAGCTCACCAGGGGCAGGTAGTCTGGAGCTTCAGTTTCAGGTTGTTTCTCAGTCTCTGCAGACAGACAATGGGACTTGAGAGGAACCTGCTTTCCTGATGAAATAGAGGACCTGAGTCTGCCCAGTGGAAATCTGCAATACACAAAAAGAGGTGGGTGTTTTGGCCTTTAAATGTCCCTACATTAAGATGTAGACATAATACACAACCCTCACAGAAAGAGGCCTACTTTACGAAGTAACCTGAGTGTAGTGCAGCATTCAAAAGAAATACAAGTCAGTACGGAAGTCTTACCTGGTGCCAAAGAAGCTCTCCATTGACTTGCTCTCGATAGATCGCTGTGAACGAGTGCATGAGGCGCTCGATAGTGCTGGGGCCGTGGCAGAGTATGCATGGCCCCCTACACCCACACCAGACACAGTGTGGAATAAAACAGAATTGTGTCATCAGAACAGTGATAAAGTGATGTTGCCTGACTGTGTTTAAAGGCTCAGTTCACCCTTTAAAAAACATTTTTGCTGTGCTTTAAACAGATTTTTTACTGACGAAATAATCTCTTCAAAAATGGTTCACAGTGTGCTTTGTGGATTATCATATCCACAGCAAGGGGGTTAATGTTTCTGGAAAGAAATGTTACTACTGAAGTTTTTTCAATGCTTTAAGTAGCCAAATAAAGCCTTAGACTCCCTCTGCACTAGTGTAGAGGCAGAATTTTTTTTTGTCATTTTGGTGAATTGAACCTTTAAGAACTACCTTTCAGCTTGTTGTGGGCATAATCAAGTCAGGGGAGAGCAGTTCAGATTATTCCTCCTTCCCTTCAGACTCACCTCAAGCTTTAAACTGTCTTTCTGGTCAGGCACCTCTAACTTTGACACTACACTGACACTAGAATGTTTTCACTGATGGAGTCGACGATACTTACTAGAGTCCCAGGATGTAAGGCTACAGGGTGAGGCAGGGGTGTCATCTCTGTCTGAGAGATACAAAGATTGTTGATGACCTAAAGTCTTCACAACAGGAATGGGTGGTGGTATTATTCAGTCCGTCTACCTGTAGAGTTCCAGGTGTCCTCCATGTCTTCGCTGTCTCTGCTGGTGCGCCGCCTGCCCAGACCGACAGAGTAGGCCCTCTGCCTGCGACTACCTGACTGGGAACTCCGCCTGTTCCCCAAATGCAGCCCTACACACACACACACACACACACACACACACACACACACACACACACACACACACACAGAGCACAAATGGAGACTATAATGTGTGATTCAAATGGTAACCTGGACCACTTAACTTTACCCATGACTTATATGAAATTTAATCTACGTTTTCCTTGGCTATGAATGCCATGGTACATGTGGTGCTGGTCTAAAATATGTACTTCTTATGTACTTGTCCCCATAACTATAAATATTAAAGGGGCACCCCAGGGATTGCATTGCACTTTCATTGCAGTCAGATATGGGGCTCACAAGAAACAGATAGTAAAAGAATGGTCACAAACTAAGAATCCGTAGCTGAGAGATCCTGATCTGTTGTGTCAAATACCAAAAACACTGAATCTACAGTTCCCATAATGCAACGCAGTAGCATCTCTCAATAGACCCTCACTGCCTAGTGAATGCTAGCATCTTTCGAACTCCATGCCCCAGGTCTGTAACATACAGCAGGCTGTCAGATAAAAATCTGAAGCTGTAAACCCAGTCTGAAACAACCCTAATGACATCAGCATGGTTATTTTGTCTGACATTATACAGTTATTTTCCCAGGCTGGATAGTACTCCTCCTGATTATAAATTGAACTTCATGTGTAAAATTAGTTGAGAGCCCCTCTAAAATATATAAAATAATTGCTCAGTCTTTGTCTGAGTGTGAGTAAGATGGTTGGAAGCCTCACCTGTCTTTTGGACATCCATACAGTCTGGCAGGCCCTTGTTGGAGTTGCTATCAGTGGTAGCAAAGGCTGTGTACATGCAGATGATGTTACAATGCTTACTGGTCTGGATAGCCTTCATGCGGTATCGCTTAGCTGAACCTAAGAAACAGTAAAGGGAAGACAGTATGTATAATGAAAATGTGCAAATGTTTAAAGCAGTTAAAGGTATACTTCACCTACAAAATGACCATTTGTATATCCAGGGTGTCTACAGATATAACCAAGTTAACTGTAAGATTTTTTTAGACCTTTTTAATACCGTCTTATATGAAATTTAAGACCAAACCTGTGATGGAAATACACATTATACATGTATGTGTGTATGTGAGACACAGATGTATAAGTACTCTTTCCAAGGAAACACACTGATATCAGTTCAAAATAAACAGTTAGGGAAAATGACAACAATTGGGTGAGTTAACGTTTAATGTCTTTAATGTAAAACAAAAACAAAATCTCATCGCCACCATAAATAATGTTTATTACTGCAGTTCTGTCCAGTCATTGGGTCTGTCAGGCACGATAATGTGACCCATCAAATCTGAATTTAAGATGATTTAAGACTTTTTAACGCCTTCTATCAAGAAAACTTAATTCAAGACATTTTAAGATTTTTTAAGGACAAGTAGACACCTTGATATCAATACTCACCTTGTGTTACATTAATTTGGGAAAAAAAAACAGTATTTCTTGCATGCGTCCACAGTGAACAAAGAATCCAAAAAAACACAAACAAACATTCTTAATGAATTAAAGTCATAGGGGACCACGATAAACATCAAAAATATATCAAAACATCTGTTTAAAAACTCTCACACAACTCGTGCAGTATAATCCACCCTCACTCATTCAGTCGTATGCTCAGTACTTCCAAACAAACCTTTCCGACAGGGAACTGAACCAAAAGTGAAACTTGTATATGCTCTCTTCAAAGCCAGACTCCATTGACAACAACAATAATTTCACCTTGCTGAACACAGGAGCTGCTGGTCTTCCGCCACCTCAGTTAGTAGTTTGTTTGCATTTGTTTTATAGTGTTTGCTAAAACTTTATCATTTTAAAGACTTCCACATACAAGGGGTGCGCCTGGGCAAGCACATGCATTTGTGAAATATTAATAAATGCTTGTGTTTGGGAAGTACTGATCTAATAGTTATATTTTATTAGTCTATCATCAAGAATGTTTGCCATTTTTGTATTCTTTGTTCACCGTTAAAGCATGCTGGACAAAACTTTTTTCCCCCCACAATCTTAGGATGACATGAGGTGAGTAACTTATATACAAACTGTCATTTTGCTGGAGAAGTATTCCTTTAAGCCTCACCATGTCCACTGTCGCTCTCCTTCTCTGCCATTTTCTCAAAGTCCCTGATCACTGAGCGAGCAGTCAGCTGGTGAATGATCTCCTCCCATGGTTCCCCTCCTTTTCCTTCTTCTCTTCCTCCACCACACTCCTCACGTTCTGGTGTCTCCTGGCCCTCAGGGCTCCAGAGGTGCCCCAGGTCCACAGTGGCCTCCCAGGACACAGGCCTGCCGCTCAGCATGCCGTGAATGAGCGAGCGGCACTGACCTGGTGGAGGATCCTCAGGTGGAGCAGCAGTGAAGAGGTACTCTGGGTCTGTGAAGCTGTCCCAGTCCATAGGAGAGGCGGGGAACAGGAGTCCATCTGAGGGTCAGAGTGAGACAGAAAGAAGTAGAAATTTCTTGGAGGTAAAATAGGAATGCTGCTTTTCTTATAGCTTACTGGAGTCAGTGAGGCTTCTGCGGGACAGTGTGCCTCTTGATGGGGGCTTCGTCTCCCCGTCGCTTTCATCCAGCCGTCCTCCCAGCGTTTGGTCGAAGGACACCCTCTCCAGAGCTCTCCTCAGGCGATGCATCTCCAGCTCGCCCTGGGGGGACGAGAAACTCCGTGCTGCCATGGTTGAACGGGCCAGTGCTTTATGTCTCCTACGAGACTCCTCACCTCCGTCCAGACGCCCACTCTGGTTTTATCAGAAGGAAAATCAAGCAGGTTAAACAAGTCTGTTAGACTGCTGTTTTATTTTTTCTCTGCAACCACATATGTCTAAAATTAAGGTCTCTAAGGATGTCGTTTTATGTCATGTTCCATTTAAATTTTACCAGTGACACGCAGGAATACAGAAACCTTTTTAATGGCAAATCTATTTCAATCAATGGTACCTTTTCTGCCCCGTTATCAGAGGTCTCAATGGAGAGATTTTGCTGCCATGCAGAGTCTGCCCAGCGAGACAGGGATGATCTCTGCTCTGGTGGGGGCATCTTTTCAAGGCCTTGGGGCAGAGACCCTGTATCCAGCACTGAACCAGGGGAGTGTGGGTCAGGCAGGAAGACACCGCCTGCAGAGTCAGAGTTGGACGAGGCGTGTATGTGAGAGTGGGACTGTGTTTGTAGACTCCGCTCGCTACTGAGAGAGCAGCGAGTGAGGACATATTGCTCCTGGATATAAGAGCTCTCCTGGATCCTCCTCCTCACGTCACTGGACCAGTCCAGCTCCACACCTAGTGCGGATAAAGCCCAGCATTAACCAGTGTGACATGAGGTGTCTGGTCCTGATGTATATCTTTTTACAGGATCTATTGATGAGTAACTGACCTGGACTGGTTCCTGGATCTGAGTTTCTGGCACAGGAAAACTCAGAGGAGATTTCTCTGGAAATCTCCCTCAGGGCCTCCTCCAAGTCGGTGCCATCTGCAGACGTCACTACAGGCATTAACTCGGAGGCAGGAGGAGGTGAGAGCTCATCGTTTGATTGTCCGAAAACTGAACCAGTGGAGCCACGATGTACTCCTTTGTAGCCCCGTCCTTGAGACTATAAAATAGTTAGATTAAAGATCAGTTTTTCTATGCAGAAACACACATGTACCTTTGAAGAATGCAGCATTGTATACCTCTGTCTTTCTTGCTTTGAAATACGTCATATCAAATAGAGTGCAGTATCCGATTAGACGATTCCCAGGGTAGAGCGGAGGGATTTCATTGGGTGAAAGGAAAGCCTCCATATTTTCTGGCAGGTACCAGTCAATCCGTACGTCAGTCAGCACAGGTTCAAAGGCCTTTTTCAGAGACTTGATTAACTGAGGAGATAAGTTGATCACAATATTTCTAAACTGAAGCCTTTACAATCCGTTTTTACAACCTTAAAGAAATACTTCAAGACCCCTGACTGCCCAAATGACCATATGTGTAACAGTTAGTCACCCTGTGTTATACTGACCCTTTTTTTAATCTATCTATCTATGCTCTCCTCTAAGCCAGACTCCAGTGACAAAAACAGTAATTTTACCCCGCTAAACATGGGAGTTGCTGGTCTACCACTGCCTCGGTCATTTGTTTGGTTTGTGATATTGTGTGACTTTGGTGTTTAAAAATTTTAGTGTGGGTTCAGCAAAGTCACACAATAACACAAACTAAAAAACTGTTCCACTGTTCTGTTAGACCAGCGGCTCCTGTGTTCAGCAAAGGTAAAATTATTGTTTTTGTCAATGGAGTCTGGCTTGCAAGAGAGCTTAGACTACCTTTCATTTCAAGTTCAGTTCTCCATCAGAAAGGTCTGTCTGTCTGGGAAGTACTGAACATGTGACTGGATAAATAAGACTTGGAATATACTTCACAAGTTGTGTGAGAGTTTGCAAAGAGATGTTTTAAAGTAGTGTCGTTGATGTTAAACACAGACCCCTTTTCCTTTAGCCCATCAAGAATTTTGCCTGTTTTTGGTTTCTTCGTTCAGAAGAGGAATGCGAGAAAAAAAAAGTTTTCCTCTTCAATTTCTAACATTGGGTGAGTAATTGATATCCAAATGATCATTTGGGGGGTGAAGTATTCCTTTCCAGTACAGTATTCCAGTACATTCATATAAAAATACTCCAGTTGTGCATTCAAACTTTTACTCTAGTAATAGCACGACACTATTATCAGCTAAATGTACCGGCCTTATCAAACGTAAAAGTATGTTAACTATTTCATTTGTGGGATTTAATATTTAAACTTTTTCAACAATGTTTGTACGGCAGGTTGCCCCATCTATGTCCATGGCAATATTTTGAGTAACTCCTCTAGATGTTAACTTAAGCAGAGCCCAAGCAAACATTGTGTGTTTCTGCTCACCTCAGGCCAGAAGGCTGATTCTGTTTAAATGCAAGGACTCCTCACCTCCAATGTGTGTATCATTTACAATGGGAGAAAATCTATTGTTTTATGAAAGGATCAACTGCATGCTTCTTTGGCAGCTGGCAACCTTTTTTTTTTAACTTTTGTGGCAAATATGGTGGCTGCAAATTGTTACATTTTTCATCTTCCTTTTTTTTTTTTTTAAAGGAAAATAATGTGTTCTGCAGAAAAATTGCTCCTGTGATGTAAAAAAAAAAATACTGATCCATCAATTTGTATTAAAAGTAGTGTTTTAAGGCTGTAGGTGGTTGAGATGGAGCTAGTTTTAGCTGCTTTGTAGGTGGTTTAGTCCTTTAATCCAGTGATTCACAGCCTAAGGGTCAGCCCCCCCTCTGAAAGGTTGTAAGATAAATCTGGCGTTTTAAAAATGCTTAAGTAGAAAAATATACTTGAGAAAGGCACCTGAGTAAATGTAGTGTACTTGTCACTACAGCTAGAGGCTTGTTAGAAGCTGAAAGGCAAATGTGAAGAACTAAAGCTGTCTGCATTGATCTCTGTAGATAGAAATGCTTGTCATTGTTCTGCAGTTCATATTTTGTCCAGTAGGTGTCAGTGCTGCAGTGCTGCTGACCTTGGGCTGGAGTCTCTCCTCATCATCCAAGAACTCTGTCATCCCTCCTGTCAGTTTGGCAACGCCCTGCAGGAGTCTCCTGCAGGCTCGGGGACCAAGGCCCAAGCCAAAGCATCTGCAGAAGTGATTGGGTAATACCTTTTTACAACATCCTTGGAGAAAAATAAATTATGACACCACAGTTATTATGTGAGAATGAGCTTCTCTTTCTACTGTTACAGAGTGGTCTCTGATGCACCACCTGCACTGTACCTACAATGTGCTCTGTCACTTTTCTGGTCTTCCCATCTGAACAAATCAACTACCAGCCACTTGCAGCAACTGCAAGTTTCTATTTCTGAAACTCTAATGACACACACACGTTTCCACATGTCTAAGGAAAGAGGAAATTTGGAGTCGTTAGACAGACAGAACTGTTATTTGGGTACTCAGAGGGATCACAAGCCATTTGGCTAATTGAGCGTTTGGAAAGAGCAGGGGACCAAATAATCGAAAAGGCTGAGATCTTGCTCATGTGCTGTCTCCAAAAACAGCAAGTCTGTCGTTGGCCAGATTCTGTCAGCATTACCTTAATAAGAACACAGAAATCCAAAAAGATATATATATATATATATACAAGACCTAGGACTGTGGATACAGAGAGTAGTTAGACTGAAATTTAATAAGCATTCAATGAAATGAGATGTATTGAAAATAAAGAAATATGTACAAAGTGTGCGAAGGGACGGCCAAAATACAGTGGAGAAAGTCAGTGTAGCAGGAGAATACTAATGAGAGATAAATGGAGTTATTGTGCATTGCTGAAGGGCCTGGGGAAAACCAGAGGGGCGTGACTCTTACTGCAGAGGAGAGCACTTAACGGGATTACTGGGCGGGGCAGAAAAATACCTCAGCCCTTTCTTTCTTCTCCCTGTTTCACAGTGCTTCAGTCTCAGTTCCTCAAGAACGCTGTTTGCTTGTGTCCCCTCTCTCCGTCTGCTTCTCTCTTCCTCTCTTTCCTCCCCCCACGTGGTGTCTCTGTCATATTTATCACCTCATTCTGCCTGCACTTACCGCACTCAGTTCCTCTCTGCCTCCTTGTCTCGCACAGTGATTTAATGTCCTATCACAAGCCGGCTATAAGATAAATCTTTGTTAACTAGTTGTTTGAATTAGTGTCCATTTTGTCTGTGTTTTTTTCCCTCTCTGTACCATTCTTCACACATGATGGCTTAAAGGTTCAGTGTGCAGGGTTTAGGGGGAAATATTGGCGAATTGAATATAGTAAGTATCTTTTCTTTAGTGTCTAATCACCTGTTAAATAAAAATCATGGTGTTTTCGTTACCTTAGAATGAGCCGATTATATCTACATAGGGAGCAGGGTCTACGGAGAATACCATTTTGCACCGGTATGTTTTTACAGTAGCCCAGAACATACGCTGGCTGGAAATAGGGCCATTCCCTGTCTCACGTTGGCCACTGTAGTTAGCAGCCCCTTCACAATGAGAGCATCAGATGCATCTTTTTTTTTTTCTTTTTTTTTTTTTTTTTATGTCAAACTAGTTTACTCAGTGTTTTTAATGGTTTAAATCACAAGGTCCATTTGTTGAAGAGGAAGAGGCCTCTGCGGTTAATTTGGCACCCAGTAAAAACCCTCTGAACGTCTGGATCAAAAATAAAATTAGCATATATTAGCAGGTGCTGGGCTGGTAGCATGTCTGTGAGGAGCCAAACAGCATCAAGACGCATCGACTAGTAATGTGAAACTGCTTCATTCAGTGTTTTTACCGGTTTAAGTCACCTGGTCCGTTTGTTTTTGAGAGGAAGAGACCTTTGCCGATAATTCTGCTCCTGTTAAAAACCTCCTGAATGCCTGGATCTTAAGTTATTAGAGAGGAAAGGTGAGCGCACATTAGCATATGTTGGACTAGCAGCCTGTCTTCCACATGCAGAACAGCACTGGAGAAAAACTGATTTGTAGGGTGAAGCTGCCTCTTTTCAGTATTTTTACCGGTTTAAATCACCTGGGGTCTAAAAATGTACGTACAGACAAAAGCAAAAAAAATGGCGTGCACCAAAAATATTTCCCGTCTCCAAAATGTACGAGAGCAGGGGTAGAAGTGTCTCCCATCAAGTCTGTTTTTATAGATCACAACTCCTGCATGGGAAGTGGCGTACACATCTTTCAGCGCTCGTTTTGTGTGTATGCAGTGTTTAGAAACGAGACCCCTGGCCCATTTGTTTTGGAGAGGAGACCTCTATGGATATTGGTTCCTGGTAAAAACCTCTTGAACTTCTGGATCAGAAATAAAGTCAGCACACAGGAAGTTATCAGAGAAAAAAGGTGAGCACAGATTAGCAGGTGCTGGGCTTGCGGCATGTCAGTGACGAGCCGAACGAAACTGCTTTTTCTGTGTTTTACTGGTTTAAATCACTGCGTCGATTTGTTTTAGAGAGGAAGAGACCTCTACGGATAATTCAGTTCCGGTAAAAAACTCCTGAGTGTCTGAATCTTAAGTTATCATAGAGAGAAGGTGAGCACACATTAGCAGGTGCTGGGCTCGCAACCCATTTCTGACATGCCAAACAGCATCAGAAACACTAATTTATGATGTGAGACTACTTAATTCAGTGTTTTTACCGGTTTAAATCACAAGTGTCCGTTTGTTTTTCGAGAGGAAGAGACCTCTGCAGATAATTCAGCTCCATGTAAAAACCTCCTTAACAATAAACTGAAGAAATTCTAACCAGGAAAAGTTTCAGCTAGTTGCAATCTGTAATTCTCACCACTAGATGCCACTAAATCCCCCTAAATCTTACACACTGTACCTTTAAATATCTGATGGGCAGCTCAGTTGTAGGTCAATACCTGCCAGCGCATGTGTTTCTGCGGATCAGCTCCAGCACTTTAGCCACGTTGCTGATGGATCCATCCGTGATGATGAAGACCTGGCGAGGATATGAGCGTTGCATAGGGCTGCTGGTACACCCAGGACAGCGCCCCCAGCAGGTTAGTGCCCCGCATGTCAGCTCTCATCCTCTGGATGTATTCGTAGGCCTGCATTAGAGTAGCCTGTGTGCATATGCAGGGAGGGAAAAAAAAGGAAAGATGCTATTAGATCATAAAAGCTGGAGAAGCAAGCATCAAACAACAACATCTGTCTGACTGCATGGCGTTGCCTGTGCAAACACCGCCTATGTTGTCAAGATAAATTCACTGTTTGATATCAGATTCCCCAATTACCCCGTGAGGGTGGCAAAGAATTGAATCAGCACATCCCTAATAAAGAGAGAGCAAACATACACACATTATCACCTGCCTTAAAACCACCTCAGATCACACTGTGGACAAACATGCCTGACAGGAGTGGAGATGGAGGGACATCTAGTGCCTTAGTGAAAATGCATGAAAGGTCACCATATGGTCGGGAGTATGTGCAAAGACTGTTTGTCCTTGCAGCCCCTAGACTGGATAAAACCTGATACTCTGCTACTAAGGCAACCCAAGGAACTGACCTATTGCCTGATTAGAGAGTCGACAAAATAGAACAGATAGTCCGACCTGGTTGAAAAACATCTGCTTTGAGGAAACACGATCCAAATGCTGCATGTATTTTCTTTCACTGAAAATAACTCATATGTAATTCGGACTAACATATGATTTGTCTCTCTTAAAATCCAATAAACATGACTGATTCAGATAACTATCTAATACAAGTAAAATCATTGCGTGAAACTAACATCAGTGCAGAGCTTGCTGGAGGTGAACAGAGGCTTGATGGTGGTGCCGAAGCCCACGATGTTGAGCATGGTGCCAGAAGGGAGACTCTTCAGTGCCACCACCATGGCATCCTGTGGGAATAAGAGGGGACAGACAGGATGGGGCCAGATCAATGTACGTGCCTAAAAACTGAAGACTTAACTCTGGTTCACTGATGTCTTTTTATCCCGCCTGCAGCTCACCTTTACACGATGGATGTTGGTGCCACTCATGCTGCCGCTGCGATCGACAAGGAACAGCAGTTCTCTGGTGGCTTTGTGCAGCTCCAGAGGTTCACTCAGCAAGTCGGGACAGAAGTTGAGCATCAAGACAGGGCTGCTCAGGATGTCCTTGTGGTATCGCTTCTTACAAACTCCAGCTACAGGTACAAGTGGAACATCAGAATGCTTTTATGCAGTAACAGTCAAGGCGGATGAACTGGGTAAGGGCTGGGTATTGGTACTCAAAGTCTTTATGGTACTGAATGAAATAACCCAATACCAAGTAGTGTTGAAACTTCTCTAGTCAAATAACACTGTAGTCAACCATTTTTGTATCCTGGATCTAAAGAAAACAACCACTTGTATGGTTTTACTCAGCAGCCAATTATCCAAAGCTTACTTCAGTTTAAAGCAACATGTGATTGGCCCACTACTGCAGCAGCTACAACCCATACAGTCTGTAGTATGGTTAAGGCTGAGCGCGACAGTACTTAATGGAGCTGGCACTTCAGCGACGCCAAGATGCCATCACAATGTTCAAAAGTATGGCTACTACATGCCAGTGATGTCTGGTGGCAGTGGTATCAATTTAAGTGTACTGGTGTTGGTACCGTATCGTAATTTTTTAAACAATACCCAGCCCTAGAACTGGGACACAAGTGAGATATCAAAGGTTAATAAAGAGGGGTAGCAAAGCAGCATGAGTAACTACTAACCTTCCTCTCAGGCTCTGAATCTTTGCGAGTGCAACGAATGTAATCACGGCGAGCACAGATCTGCTGTTCATACTGGCTGAATGAGAGCCTGCCTCTCTCCAGTATGACCAGTGGGCTGTGAGGTTCTGTGGGAGAGGTTTGGTAGTTGAGGTCACATTCGAATATCAAAAACACAAAAACCAGAAAAAAGAGGGGGAGAAAATTAGGAACTGTTTTCAGTTGCTCACCACTGAGGTGCAGAATGATCTCTATGTGTCTGTCATATGGATGCTCCTGTGCCAGGGTGATGTAGGTCGCAGAGGCACTTTGGGCACTGGGGTCTGCATCTGCCCTCAGAGCATGAGTGGGGCTCTCCAGCCCTATAAATCAGTTCAGGAAGAAATAAAGAGAGGCAAATCATAGGTTTTAATATGTTTATGATAAGTAAGGATTTAAATTTAAGACCTATACAAGTAATGGTCAGTAATGGAAGTTAAAGGAATACTTCACTCACAAAATGATCATCTGTATTTCAAGTACTCGCCCCGTGTTATGTTGAATATGTAAAGAAAATGTTGTTTTTCTCGCATGCCTCCATGGTGAATGAAGAATCCAAAAACAGAGAAAATTCCTGATGAATTGGAGTAAAGAGGGTCCACGTTTAACAAATGCAAAACTTTATCAAAACATCTGTTTACAAACTCCTTCTCAAACAGACAGCTCTTTTCTAAAAGGGAACTGCCTTGAATTGAAAGTGCATTTTCCCTAAAACCTCACAATTTAAAACACTAACATATAAACAGTATCAATCACCCATGAGTAGAGTGCCTGGGTGGGTACATGCATTTGAACTCTGCTCAATGGAATAGACAAACAGAGTTCAAACGCATGAGTTTGCCCAGGTGTGCTACTCATTTGCAGAGGTGTTTTGAATAGTAAAGTTTTCGTGAAAATGCACGTATTTGGGAAGTACTGAGCGTACGACTGGATAAACGAGACTTGGATTGTACTACACGAGCTGTGTGAGGTTTGTAAACTGACGTTTTGATGAAGGTTTGCTGTTGTTAAATACAGTCTCCTTTTCCTGCAATTCACCAAAAATTTTCTCAGTTTTTTGATTCTTCGTTCACAGTGGAGGCATGACAGAAAAACAAATTTTGTGGGTGAAGTATTTCTTTAAATCCTCCTTCTATGTCCTTTGGATTTTTTAAGTTCTGTGTATGGATTCAGATGTAATTTAATCATGGGATTTCCCACAATCTCAGTATTTTACAATGACTGACTCAAGTGCCGCTGCATCAAAGATATTTAAGGAGAAAGGCGGTACCAGCCAATAGGCAGGCCCCTCTGACCAGCAGCTGGAAGTTGAGTTCGTAAGGTGCCAGGTTGGCAGCTGGACTGGTGAAGATGGCATGGGCACACTGCTGCTCAGAGTCTAAGGCCCGGTCCTGTTTTCCTGAGGTGGCACCAAAACAGCTGGTTGGTCTGAGGAGGAGAGCATTGACGAGTATTTAGCAGTCTGTCTGTATTACATCTGATTAACTGAAATGTACAATGATAGGTAAAACAGTGTTGCCACAGGTGGTTGCAACATAATACCCTGTTTCTTCAGATTTCCCCCCATTTTCACTCTTGCTTGGAGTCATCTGGCCAGTGACAATCGGCGTAAGCAACGTGGGGTAGACAATGCGGATCGCTCCATTTTCTAATGTGGGGAGTTCTAGTGTGGTGCTTATGATAACGGACACTATATCCATGGGGCCAATGAGACCCGTGCCCACGATGAAGGTGGTTCTTTCAAGGTCTTCATCCAGGATGAGATGTCCTGAAGCAGAAATACAGAAGTCACAGCCATCGTAAAACATTTCAGACAGATACAGTGGACAGGTGGGAGGAGGATAGGCCCCCCTTTAATCAATATTTTTTGAATCCCTCTCTTGACACTGCAATGCTCTCTTCTCAAAATCTCAAAATAATACGTTTATGGCAAATATGTCAACAAAACTTGTATATGTCATAATCTAAATGTCAAAAGACATTTGCTACCTGTTTAAAATAGCACACCGGTAAATACCTAAACACACATTATTTACCTTGTTAACTATTTGCAAATTAAAGTACAATACTCACTGACATGCAAGATTTTCTTTTTATATAATCCCACAAAAGATGAATAAAAATAAATGTAAATCTGCGATATGTTAAAAGACACTCCACTGCTCTCCAAATTTATTTAATTACCATCCCTTCAAAAAATAAAAATAGAAAGAAAGAAAGAAAGAAAGAAAGAACATAACCCTACTGTTTGACCCCTATTCATTCTTGTACAGTCCCAAATATAAAATCATTTATCACTGAAATCACAATTACCTAAGGCTGACAAAGAGTAACTTGAATCTGTGTGTTTTGTTGGCTGTAAGAGAGAAATTATTCCTTGCACATGATGCCACCATTTCCAATAAAATACTATGCACTTCAAGTTGATATATGTTTGTACTTTGCGGCTTCACCATTAGGCAGGCAGCCAAGTCTATTTGCCTCCCTCGTCTGTCCTCTCTATCCTCAGAGAGGCTAAAACAGGACAGAGAAGGGACTCACTGTGGCTGTATTTGTATTCATATAGAGACCAGATCATTATAGCAGTGATAAACGGTCCACACTGCATCATAGAATAAATGACCATTTTTATCAACAAGGAAAATGCAGGAAGTCCTCTCCCTTCCTCACCGTTGGTGCATTGCATGTCGAGGTTGGAGTTCCCGCAGCAGCCCCACTCTCGGCCATTCGCACAGTGGCCTTCAAGACCAGATCCAGGGCAGCAATCCAAACAGCAGTCCTTTAGCTTCCCTCGGCTCTGGATCTGGACCCCCACTAACCTGCCCGCAATCACAGCCTCGAAGCCCACCACAACCTCCTTTTCCCCGAGAGGGTACACAAACACACCTAGAGGACAGAAAATGTTTCAAACACAAAACAGTGATTTAAGATCTTTGCATCAGTTTAGGAAGAAATCAAACTACAATAACATGTAGCATATTTTTAAGTACAATAGATATTTTCTAAGAGCATGGTTAAGGTCTGCTTTGCCACCTTCCCAGACTTCTGATTTAGTTTTATTACGGTTACTCTGGATTTTAGTGTCTAAAGAGACGCTGGCATAGCAGTTTTGAAAAAAATCAATTTATATAATTTATTTAATTTGGGAATGCATCTTTCTAAGCTTGAGGTTTCAAAGCACTGATGAATTTTCTTTGCCATCGTCACTGAGAGCATAATGAATGTGCTTTTCTCAACCCAGTATACCTACTCATCATCTTTCTTTAATCGTCAGACTGTTGTCAGTAAGGTTCTTTTGCTAACTGCTAACATGTGACTGACCAGTTTTGGTCCTGTTAGATTTAAATGCATCTTTTTATGACTTTGAAGCATCGATTGTCTTTAAGTGCTCCTGATTTCAAATGCTTTTACTTTTCCAACATAACCTTTGCTTTTGTAGGACACAGCTCTTCCTCTAAATTTTAAATAATCTGTGGTGTTCCTCAAGGGTCAATCTTTATCCCTCTGCTGTTTTCATTTTACAGCATTTAAAAAAAAAAAATCTGTTTGTTTTCATTTTATTTTGTTAGTGCTACGCAGACGACACCCAGTTTTATGTCCCAGTAAAGCTAGCACTGCTTAGCCCGCAGTAAAGCCATGCCTCATGATGTCTTGTATTAGGACCAGACATCACAACCTTTTGGTGGCATTTCAAATAATATTGAGCTGGCTTCTAGTGACAAGGCAAAGCAAGTTAGATTAAAGACATTCAAAAACTTTTTTATTGCCACTTGGAAGTAAAATCTCAGACAAATTTTACAATAACCAAACTGAAGAAATTAAAAAAAAAACATGAACTGACATCAATAACTTAGGTTTAGGGACAACATTGCCAAAATGTTGTAACATAAAACATGGCTTTTTTAAATTCAATTTTTATTCAATTTTAATTTTATTTATAAAGCCCAATATCACAAATCATAATTTGCCTCAGAGGGCTTTATAGCATATCACATCCCTCTGTCCTTGGACCCTCACAGACAATAAGGGAAAAAAATGGTAGATCCATAATGGTAATCCATCCAGGCGTGGCGGAGATGAGGGTAGAAAAGAATTAGGAAACACGTGGCATTTAAGGCATGTTTTCTTGGTGATTTTTGAATTCCACTGCTGTGATTCCCACAATGCCAGGTTTCAAAAATATTTTGTATAAAGTACAAACAGCCTTGTCTGCATTGTACTAGTTTTAGCCATGCAGTGAAATCCTGGTTAAATAGCCAATTTTGGTTGACTTTGACGTTTTTTCCGATGGTCCAACATTTATGTATTAGTATTTTTTAGATTTTTGAAAGATTCATCACAAACTTTTTAAAAATCAATCAGGACCATATTTTAGATAAACAAATTAAATGCCTTGTAAGACTTTTTAAGGATCTACTGAAAGACTTTAAGTAGGCTGTCTACTTATTTTTCTTCCCAATCAAAACAATCTCATGTACGTCCTCCTTTTTCTGACTTCATGGCACATCTCGTCAAAATACAGTTACGTTCAAAATACACTCACTATAATTATCTCTTGTGCTACGAGTGAATCATCCCACTACTCACCTTCTACAGACTCTATGTCAGCATTAGCATAGGTAAGGTGTGCGGTGATGCCCAGGGAGCAGCCATTGGCACAGGACTTGATGCAGGAGGCCTTGAGCAGCAATGGTTCCCACGTAGAGCAGTTTCTCAGTCCTACCATCTTCTCAGGGCAGCAACAAGCCTCTACTCTGCTGGTCTCATGAGAACACAGGTACACAGCCCAGTGAAATGGTCTGAGCAGACAGGGAGAGGAAAATGTGAGCATGCATTTAAATTCTCTCATTTTCCATTCACAGAGCAATCACAGTAATCTGTGGAAATCAGACCTGATTTTTCCTGCATTGATTAAGACGTCTGAAATGTTAATTGTTTTCACTGTTTTTTTTTTCCTGTATACTGCATATGCGCAGCAGATATCTATTTATATGTACACGTCAGCTTTTGGACATGTAACCAAGGTATCTCCTCTCTTCAGGCTCTTAGCAACCAACTGTGATAGTTTGAGTGTAAAAGGGTCAGTCAATCATTAACTTCGCAGGTCAGCACATACTACACTATGCATCATGCCTATCATATGCAATCTGTATGCAAATCCACATGAATTTACAACTACTGTCTCACTCTTATTTAACAGTCTGCACTCTTTGCTAACTGCAAGTAAAAATGGTAAACTATACTTCTTATTTATTCAAAAACAGAAACTTAATAGCAAACCACCAACTAATCCCACTTTCCTCTGGAGTTTCCATTAATAAAAGTCAAGCTGTACGCAATAATTCTCCATGACTGACCACTTAATAACTTTAAGTGCAGCAGGTGCAGAGACCAGCGTGGAGACTGCAGCTTAGCGAACGGTTGACTGCACAGAACTGTGTGTGTTTGTGTATGCACACACACATGCGTGCAGTTGTGCATGTGCGTGTGTGTTTGCCGTGGTCCAGGTAATGGTTTTTTCACATCTACCTTTCTAACAAGATCAACAGCCTCCATCTGGCTACCGTGCTCTCGGCTCATAACAGGCAAATAATAAATGCCTGGTTTGTTAAAGTGGGACAAACTGATGCTGTCACAACACACACTGAAGTAAGTGCAACACAGCAGCCTGCTGAGACTCAGAGCTGAGGTAGAGCTGATGAATAAGTCTGTTCAGCTTTATCAGTAAGGAAAAAGTGATAATGACTTCTTTAGACATCATGAGCTGGTTGTGTGTGCCTGTCTGTATGTGTGGCTTTAATTATATGTCAACACATGCACACACTAAGCTTGCAAATTTATGTCTGAAACTCAAATGCAGATATTTTCAACAACATCCAGTGACACTTTTCAGTAAATGGCAAAATTGCAGCAGCTATCCAGAAAAACAAAGCATTCAAAATAGTCTTACAAAGTAAAAACATCTGCATTCTGTGAGCTTTAATTATTCAGCTTGAGTGTTTGCAGTAGCATAGCTGGCCAAGAGTTAGCTCTGGGCAACACTGCAGTCCCCTTGTGTCTGTTACAAGCTCCAGATAACACGGAAAATAATGATCCAGGAACACTTACTGTACTGTACTGTTCAGTGCAGTGTCTGATAGTCTGCCTCTGTGTCCAGTGTCTGCATCACTCCACCATCACATCTGCTCGCGGGTTTCCCAGTGATACAACGGCAGGAGTTTTCCTGGTAACAGAGACTGCTCTCTCCTCTCCCTCTCTCTCTTCCTCTGTCTCAAATCCACCAGTTGCCCTGTGAGGACAACAATCATTTCACAGAGTCATACATTCAGAGATATGATATTACAAAAAATTAAAACAGTATCAGAATATGAATGTTTGCATGCACTATGAGTATTGCTTGTATAATCTAGGTTGAAACATCCAAGCAAAATTTGGAGTAACTGCATGAAATTTATTTTCAGTATCAGGCGATATGTGAATTAAAATGCCTCTTTTTCAGAGACCTGGAAATCTCACTGCTGTGATCAATCACCACCATGCAGCTCTGCACTAACCTACATCTTCCTGCTAAGTGAAATGTCATGTGCTTACCTGCTCTGACCTGAGCCCACAGAGCTGATCAGAAACTATGATCCTGAACCTGCTGTTCGGTCACAAGCTAACACACACAACGGTAAGTGAGGCAGAGCCTGCTTTTCATCCAGACAATTGGCTGTGATGGTAGCAGCACCATTATTCATGGCTAATGGCTTGGCCAGAGAGAGGAAGGGGGTGAGGAGGGGGGGCTGGGGGGTGTAGCTCTGCCTCTGCCAACAGGTCAGTCAGACAGCAGCAGCAGCAGCAGCAGCAGGCGTGGGTAGGTGAGACCAAAGAGGCAGCAGCTTTTTGTCTTCCACTCTCCAGTTTAATGGGTCCAATGCTATAAAAGTCTTAAAAAAAGTCTCTGATACTCTGATAGAGACATGTGACCATGACTAACTACTTTACTGTGTCTTTATTTTAATCTTATTTATTTTCATTTTGATAAATGAATCTACTGCAAATATAATGAAAGAATAAATATTTTTCCTGTTATTGATATACCTCTTTTTGTCTATTACAGACCAAAATTTGCAAAATAATAATAGAATAACAAAAGGGATTATTAATTAGTGAGCAGATAGATTAAAAATGAGCATTTTGTGTGTTTCTAAATTGATGAGAACTAAAACAGCTGCCTGATTTACCTGTTTGCTATTATAGTTTTTTACTTTTTATAGTTCATTTTAAATTAATTACACAGAAATTAGCGTAATTTTCTCTTTTTTTTTTCTTCTGAATGTGAAACAGAGGTTGAAAAATCCATAAAGTATATTATTACTACCAGTAAGTGTATTATTAGTACTATCTTTTTTAATTTTCCTTCACTTAACCATATAAATTTGACTGTTTTCACAATATTTCCCTGTAAAGCTTGTGTTAGAAAGATTCAAGCTCATTATTGTGATATTGTGATATTTCTGGAAAGAAAAGAAGAAGAAAAAAAGTTCTGGAAAACGTAATTGTCATTTATTTTTTCACTATATATACACCAGAATGTTTTTGGATTGATGTTGCCAACTTTATAAAATAAATATGTTTGATGTAATGCTACATTATAGTCAAGCTAAGATTGGAAATAACATGTTTATCATACAAGTCATTATTATTTTTGTAAAATTCTGTATTCATAAGAAAAAAATGTCAAGATCCAAACTGACTTTCCTGCACTTTATTAATGACTTTCAACAACAATGCACCCTGTTACCTAATGTTAAGAGCAAAAAAGACCTTTAAGGTATTAAATTATATAACTATAATATACTGCATGTTGTTATGTTATGTTAAGTTATGTATTTATTTGTATTCCTGTAAATGAATTTATGTACCTGAAAGAGACAGAGAGGTTAATCAGTATTTCCAATCTGTGTCCCACACTGCCTCCATGTGGCCTTTTTCATTTTCTCTCTGTTTAACACCATGTCATGGTCTCTGGAGGAAGAAATTCAACTCAGTCACATTATTCACATTTTAAATAATGTCTCTGATGAAATGCAACACTCTCCAAACATGCTCTAGTGACTGGTTCAGTAACATAACCCGGTTAAAACCTGACTAAGTTGTGTGACTGTGTCAAACTTCAGTTAACAGGGTGGGGCTGCACCTTTTGGCTGTTGGATAAACTGTCCATGGTCTCTCTGAAGGTGGAGAAATTAATTAATTACCTGTGTTTAAAAAATACAGGTGAGTAATCAACAGTCATTATAAAGTGCATAAATTAGTCACAACTTTAATGTTACCGTAGTTTTTGAAAATTTGTATTCCTATTCTGCTAACAAAGAAGCTAACATTAGCCTCCAAGTATGGATCACTGAGCTAAATTAAATTAGCTTACGTTAGATAGCTAACTGGCATAATTAGATTATTTTTAGCTAATTTAGCTGCTGATTAAGTAGCTAACTCAAGTACTGGACTAAGTTTGAATCTAGACTGTTGGTCTGAATGAATAAACAGTAGAATATGCTACTAACCGGTAGATACCTCTGTTTACTAACATTTAATAAACGTTAATAAACAGGTAAAACTGGGTAATAAACAGGGTTTAACATTGTTGTGGATGTTTATCAACATGAGTATTTAGTCTTATTGAGTGTGAGGTTCTTTGCACTTTAGCTTTTCAACCAACTCAATATTAATGCTTTATTATAATTATTCTGTTGAATTTATTTTTATCATGGATGCCACACAAGGTTTATCATTGTTATTGTCATTTAGCAATCTTCTGTGCTTACAGTTTTGACTGAGTCTGAGCTTCAAAAAGATTTTGCATTTGTTAAAGAAGAAGTACATCTGGGTGGCAATCCAAAAATACATTTTGTAATCCTGAGCCTTTTTGGAAACACTCAGACCAGAGTTAAGTGGTATTCCCCCCGGAACAAGCTACCTTTGTTTTTTACTGTATTACACAAAACAAAGCACAAAAAAACTTTTTATTTCTTATTTTTACTGTCTATTTTTACACATATACATTTTCAAAGTGTTCAAATCAAACGGCACAGGCGTAAAGTATGGCCATACTTTCAAACGTTTTGGTGACATCACAGCGCTCTGAACTGCCAATTCTGTCTAATACACCGCAAATTGACTTCATCATATCACAGACTGTATTGATTGTAGTTGCTGCGTTAGTGGGCCAATTTACTCTAAATATGCTAATGTAACCTCAAATCATGCAGAACATTGCAGTTCTACCAGACTGGACTTCAGCTCTATTAAAAGAAGTTTCAATGTTGTGACACTAGATGTCAGCCTCCTCCACTCAGCTGCTACATGTCAATAGTGGACTGTAATCTCTTAGTATAGTTCTTTGTTTTTCTCCCTTTCAGCTGTCTGGTGCTCCAAACAGAGACTACAGTCTGCAGTTTCCTCCTTTTAAATGAGAATTACAGCTGGATTCAAGGCAACACTACACATAATTACATCATGTAAAGTATTTCTCAGACAGACTATTTAACATATGAGTTAAATTTAAAGTATTTATTTAAGGGCATTAGTTTAGTTTAGAAGAGCTGTACAGTTCCTGCTGCCTCAGCCCAGGACACTATCTGTTTGAAGTGCTGCCCTCAGGCAGGAGACACAGGACCGTTAAAGCAAAGACATACCAGTTAAGAAAAACAGCTTTTATCCAAAAGTAATAGCTCCTCTTATGAATGCACAAAAGCTTGAATTTAGAAATATGTTTGAGTGCAACATAAGGGATTTGTCTCACTCTTTTATGTTTACTTTTTACTATAAAGTTTGTTATTGTTTTCTGTTCTGTTCTAGTTTGCAGTTTTCATGCTTAAAATTCTTTACACTTTGCTTTTTTTTATACTGCATGACTTACAAATTCTCCTCTCTCAGGTTGTCCCATACTCGGTACATCTAATGGACGACATGGAGCTGGTCAGTGTTTGGAAGCTGAGGGAACTGTGTAGCAGGTTGGTGTATACACGTGGAAGCTGCACAAGTGAAGACAACTGGACATGCTGTCGTAGCAGGGACATTGCACCAGGGGGAACCCACATGATCACACAATGGTGAGTGTTTTTTCTTACCTAAGCTGAAGTGTTTGAACTCACAGTTTTTACTGAACTTGTAGCATCTTGTTGACAGATGTCTAACAGTAGATGATTTTAGTTGGTGATGGAAAATGTTCCACAGTTAATTTGTTGCGTTATAAAGTGTGATTCTACATCATGTGCACTGCAGCCCTGCTGTAAAGTACATCTGTATATAACAAACAAACAGTTTTCTTATTCTGTTTTTGTTCATTCATTGTGGCTTCAGGTACAAAGAGTGTGAGGCTGTGTCTTACCAGCAGGTGGACAGAGTGCACATGTGCAAAGAGGCCAGCTCAGAACTGCTTTAACACCACGAGAGGCTCATCTTAGTCTGACCTAACTCCCTGCAGGTAAGATACATCTACCTGCACATTAAAAGTATGTCCAATATGTCCACCAATGAAAGCCTGAAAGAGAAAAATGGGCAGGGTATTGTTCAAAACAGTGGGTCCCAACTGGTGGGTCGTGGTCCAAAAGATGGTCACAGGTCCATTCTGACTGAACCGCAAGTGACTTGCAAACATGTCAAGTTTGTAAAAACACACTCTATTTTGAAGTACAGTGAATTTTTAGCACAAGCTGTTATTTTGAAGTGTCATTTCCTGTTGCAGAGAGAGTGAATAACAGACAGCTACTGGACAGAGACAGCAAACTAGCTCAATGACATGACCAAACGCAAGCATGATGCTGAATGTATTAAACTGTGTGGACTTTGAACTAAAGACGAAGGACGGAAGGAAATCCGGACCCCGTGGCTGGACCAGTTGGGAACCACTGCTTTAAAACGTTACAATGTCAGTACCAATACTAGTACCCTTATAGTGATACCAAATACAAATAGAGTGCTTCATTTGATACCTTTTGTGTATTTGACTTCATTCGATATCCACCATGAGAATAGAACCATTCAGTTGCGTCACATGCCACCACTCCATCATCCAAATGATTTTTACATAAATACATGTTTAAAGTGTTCAAATCAAACGGCACAGACATGTAGTACAGCAATACTTTGAAACGTTGTGGTGGCATCACAGCACTCTGAACTGCAAAGTCTTTCAAATACACTGCACTTGACTTCACCACACCACTGCTGCGCTGGTGGGCCAGTAATACATCATATTAAATTGAACAGCTTGTTGTGATTGGCTGCGAGCAAAACCATACAAACATTCATTATTATCTCTAGATCTGGGTACAAAAACAGATTGAATGCAGGTATCATTTGACTGGAATAGTTTCAGCGCTATTTGGTACTGTGTTATTTTGGTTGACACCTTGAAAATATTGAGCACTGATACCAGCCCTACCAGTCAGGGGATTAATGGCCAGTTTTCACCCCTCGAACTTCACTTAAAGGTCAAAGATACAGGTCCCAGTATCGCTGACCATCGAAGCATCATTCAGGGAAGGGACATTTTAAAATATTCACAAAAAGAAACTCAACTCTGCTGCAAATTTGAATTATAAAATCAAATATTTATTTCGTCCTGCTTCTCTTGATTAAATTTGACCAACTTGTTTCACTCACCAGATTGTAATATTTTATGAGATGACAAAGGGCCTGTGTAGTTTAATAATTATCATAAAAAATCTCTGCAGTGTTTCCACATAAACTTCATCAAGCACATCATCATTATCATTTCATTTAGGTAAAGTGGATGTTTCATTATTGAACAGTTGGTGGTTAATGTGCATTTAATGGCAGTTAATGTGACTGTTGAGGTCATAATAGATCTAATTAACAACATGTCTAACAATGACCCAATACAGGCCTGTGCAGACGAGCTGCTTCTGCTTGACTATTGTCAGGGGGTTCAAGTGTCTGTCTGTGCTGAAATGTTGGGAACCTCTTCTCTGTTGCGTACCCCACTGACCTAGATTTCAATTGTTTTCTGCCTGAGACAATGGGAGAAATGGTTTCATAACTGAACACAATACCTGGGTGTTATTCAACACGATTGTTGTTAAGGTTCTCATTGTGGTGTGATTTTGTGCCGAGCATTGTGTGTTTTCTTTATGTAACCTGCTCGAGCAGCCAGCCAGTGACGAGCCTGTGCAGCCCACAGTAAATCACTTGTAGACGGTTCAGCAGATGATTGTGCGATCACATCGTTTTCCTCAGCCCAGCAAGTCCAATCACTGCTGGGTCAAACACAAACACACTTCTAACGTACTTTTACCAATGTTTTTTTGCATAAAATCTTATTTTTTTTCCAAGCAATTTGACACTGAACACTTGTTACCTGAGAAACAAATAATGTGTTTTAGTGGCTCACTAAACATTGAGGACAAACTCACAGACAATTAAGTAAGTCAAGCCCGTCACCTGGACGGAAAGGTTGCCAGCTTAATCTAGAATTAAGGATGAGTCTGTGCTTTGACAGCAAAACTATTTTTGTTTACTGTTAATACAATTCTACAGGTGCATCACTAAACAGTTTAATTCAAATAAGAGTAGCAGACAGTAACTTGCTTACTGCTGGGTAATGCAGCTTATTAGTTTAGGCAGGGCAAGGCAACTTTATTTGTGACGGCACCTTTCAAACAGAGTTGCAAATTGAAAGCACTTCCCTTGATCAAGTATTTGTAACATTAACAATCATTTAATTGATCAATCTTGATTTAAAACAGCTTATACCAAAGAATACCAAATCAAAGCTCACAGCAACATGTCACATATTCTCTGACAGCATTGAACAGCCCAGATGGGGGCCATTGTAGATAATGTGAAATATCTGGAGAGCCAGCTGCTTCTCTCATTATATTAGTTATTTAAAAAATCCCATACAAATGAGATAAATGCAACTGTTTCATCTTTAAGTGGAGAAGTATTCAACTTTCCATGGCTCCTGAAAGCAGCTGCCCCTTACTGTCAACTTTATGCTTCTTAACTGTTTGTTTGCTAATTTTTCGTTTGCTATGAAAACACATTAGTCACTACATGAGTTCTTACGAGATGCATGTCTACAAACTGTATGATAGTCCTGCCATCTTGAGGTAAATAAAAAAAAAAAACAAAGTGAACTTGCTTTTCTAACCAGTGTTGTGTGTTAAATGGACCTGCACTAGTATAGTGTCTTTCACCTTGTGTTGTCCTCTGACCACTCAAAGCTCAAAGCTTTTTTACACCATAAGTCACATTCACCTATTCACACACTGGTGGCCGAGGCTGCTACACAAGGTTTTTAACACACTCACACACTATATTAAGAGCAATTTGGGGTTCAGTATCTTGCTCAAGAATACTTCAGCATGCGGACTGGAGGAGCCGGGGATCGACCCACTGATGTTCTGATTAGTGGACGACCTGCTCCACCTTCCTTCTGAGCCAAAGCCGCCTTTGCTGTGAGGCACATATAGTATATTTAGTATATTTTGATCAACAGGCTGCGGGCCTTTTAGAGTCGGTCCACAGGCCCTGATTGGCCCCCAGGCTGAACCTTGGACATGCCTGGCATAGCCAGTGAAACATAAAAAGATTGAGAGGCCAAGACATATGAAACACATTATATATAAGTGAATAATGCTTTGCTTTGCTGGCTGCATTTTCCAGTGTCACCACTGAGCTCTTCTTCCAGGCCCCAAGATGGCCATCTTGTCATAAAATAGTTCTACTTTGCCCTTTGTTTGCTAATGCTAATCATTTAAACATGCTTTCAAAACACACTTCTCTACCAGTAGCTTGAATGCCATAGGAGACTACCCATTGTTTATATTTCAACCTTAAGTCTTTATTTGATCAGTTAAATTTCACACTTGATCAAATTCTAAACAAAAGATTGACTGCTGAGTAATCGTGCTCAACCCTAATTTAATACACAATAAAATAAAGATACAACAAAATGACACAGAAATGATCAAAAAAGATAAAAGAGCAGAAATACAGTTGTAATATGAGCCGCCCCAAATTCAAAAAAGGATATAAAAGCACAGTAGAGAAATTAATTTATCAAAGGCACAGAACAGCAGAGAACTTTATTTTGATTTAGAAGTGACCAAAGTTGGGAACATTTAGAGGTATATTATTCAGGATATTCTAAAAAACAATGTATACAACCATAAAAAAGTAATCCCTCTGAATCATCACTTATTACTCAATAGTGTGAAGTGTGTGGCGGTGTCTTTATCTCCAGCGACCCCGCCCTCTGCCTGTGTTTTTCATTTTCTTCATATTTAATTTTTGTTGGATGTTTCAGGGGTTCAACTCTTAGGTCAGGTCGGGACTTCATGAAAAGGTAGCAATCAGGTGCCAGACCAAGCACGCATCCAAGAGGAAGCTACAAAAATGGTGGACACAGCACCAAAGCCAGCTACCTTCACCCTTCGACTTATTTGGTACCATGACAGGTTCCTGAGGATCTAAGAGACCTGCTGGGTTTATGTTCAGCAAGCTGATCTTAGATTGTTTTAAGCAATAGTTATATGTACATGATGTACCTAATTTAGTGTTTTATTAAAGGCAGGTAGACTCAAAAACTCAACTTGTCAAGAAAAAATGTTGTTTGCTTCACCCGCCTTGGTATACTGATAGAAATGTAGGCCATTTCTAATAAAAGGAGTGATTACTTTGTCACTAATGCATTATGTTGCATCAAGTTTGGATCATATAATAATGTTCAAATATAAAGTGTGCACAGACTTTTGACCAGCAGTGTTAATGTTTGAATGTAGCCACAAAAGTAGATAAGGTAGAACATGGCAGTTTGTGGAGACAGGCACAGGCAGGCGGAGCAGAAAAGAGAGGCAGAGTGCTCCATGCTCGGTAGATAGATGAAGGAAGAGTGAGCAGAAGGCAAATTAATCAAAGGACATCAAAGGCAAATGGGCTGAGGGAGCGAAGGAATGAAAGAGTGCCGCCCGTTTGTCCCATGCCGTTCCCGCTCCGCTCCGCCTGAGCCTGCTCTCAGATCTCAGGGCCATTGTGCCGCACGGGTGCATGGAGGGGGCTGGGGCACAATGCACACAACAAAACATACACACACACACACTAACAATGTCTGAAAGCAAGGCTTCAAAAGGAAGACGTGTCATTTTTCTATCTTGTCAAACTCAAACTCCTCATCCTCTTTATTCTGTCTCTGAATCTTGTTTTTGTTTCTTCTCCCTGCACATGTGCGGTCTCCTGCAGTTCTTTCACCATCAAAGCGTTTGAATTCACCGGAGTTGGCCGCACAAACTTTAAGTGGAACATCAACAACACACAGTCACACACTCTCTAACACGTACTGTATGTTGTTGTCAGTGTGAACTCAGTGCTGGCTTGTGGCAGCAGTGGACGGCTCTCTTTGATAATGCCCCGCTAGATTCGGCCGCCACTCTTTTTATCGTTCAGCCAGTTAGTTGGCTCAAAGTTGACTCCAATTTGTGCTTCTCGTTTGGGTTCCTGGTTGGCACAGACTGCTTTCTGTGTCCATGTAGACTGTGACCATGCCCCCGTCTGCTGCCTGTGAATGTACAGAACATTTTGTTTAATCCAGTTTTATACTCAGATCACTCTCTGCAGAGATTTTTGATCTATTGCTGTTGCATTCACTTAACAGAAATATGCAGTGATTGAATTAGGATGTAATAATTACAATCATACCTCGCTTTGTGTTGTTGGAGAGAAAAATATGTCCTTAAGTGTGCAGATGCTTTTCATTTGATTTCATTCTTTTATTTATACAGGAAAGGAATTAAAAGTAACATAGTGTGTTACAGTTAAAACTGCCCTGACTCAGTTACAAACTGGTTTTCAGCAGGTTCCTGTTATGCAACAAAAGCACATTACGATACAGAATAAAAACAGAAACAGAGGCAAAACAACAAAACGTAGGCAGCTACATAGACATTGCAGAGTAGCAGACTGAAGTGAGGTAAAACGGGATATGGGATTTAAATCAGTGGTTGCAGGTCTGTCCTTCCATCAGATAGTGTTTATATGCATGTTTAAAATGTGTAATAGAAGTTGTCACTCTAATGTAGTATGGGATCTCGTTCTAGAGCTTAGTGTAAGTGTGATAAAATGATCTCTTTCTAGGTGTTACAGGAATAAGTGCGTGTGAAACTAATCAAGTGACGGTATAGTGACAGGATCTGGACTGATTTTGCCACATTTTATTTTATTTTATTTTTTGTGTTTAACCTTTATTTTACCAGAATATTTCCTGTGAAATGTTTACTTTGTCTCCATTTCCAGGTGAAATTGATAAGAGATCCTAGCTTTTAGTTACATTACGCATTACTAGAACAGTGAGTTTTATATAATTTTGTTTGTATATAACATTTATTTTACCAGGAGTATTCCCCTTCAGATTCAAATTTTCTTTTACAAAAGAGTCCTACATTACATATTGGCATATCTTGCATCCTCTAGCACACGCAGAAGCTACTGTTTTGGTTTCATACACAGTCTATTCAGACTAGACCAAAACAAAAATCTGAGAGTCTTCAATGCAGAATTGCACCTTGAATGCACATACATTTTAAAATGTAAAGTTTTACTTTGTACCTCTTTCTAAATCTCAATTTCTTTACATACATAAAGGTGAAATTGATAAGAGATCTTAGCTTTTAGTTACATTAAGCATTACTAGAACAGTGAGTTTTATATATTTTTTTGCATTTAACCCTTATTTTACCTGGAATATTCCTTTTTAGATTCAAAATTTCTTTTACAAGGTAGTCCAACATTACATATTGGCATATCTTGCATCCTCCAGCACACACAGATGCCACTGTTTTGGTTTCATACACAGTCTATTCAGGCTATACCAAACAAAATCTGAGATTCTTCGATATAGAAATGCAGTTTAGTTTTAAAATGTAAAGTTTTACCTTGTCTCTCTTTCTAAATCTCCATTTCTTCACATACATAAAGGTTAACTTAATAAGAGACCCTAGCTTTTAGTTACACTAAGCTTCATTAGAACAGTGGGTGGTCATAATGTTTTACATGCTCACATAGTGTTGTTGTTTGAGCTGTAAAAAGAGACATTTTAATCTTTTTCAGATGTAAAAATATCAACTTAAGTGTTCTGTGGTGTTTTTGCCTTTTCTATTAAACACTATAAATGTGTTGTTTAATCTGAAAGATATTGAATATCTTTCTAATCAAGTAAACATTTTGTTCAACGGTAGATATGTCAGTTTCACTTGTGTTTTAGCAGTGACACTAAAAATACACAACTAAAAACTTGACGATAAATTAAGACGCTAAAACAAACAAAAAAAGTTTTAATTTTCTCCTGGACTTTAAAAATACATCATGTTCATGAGCACTTTTTTTTTACTGTATCTTTATGTAACAAAAGCAGAGTTCAGCAGAGAAAGACAAAAGTGATGTGAACTGACAATATTTTAATGGGGGGGATAAAAGACTGTAAGTGATCAATGGAGGCGGCGGCCAAGTGATGCCCGGGGGACGGCTTTGATGTGGGCATCCTCAGAGGGACGCCGGGGACAATGCCCCCTTTGAGGGGCATGCAGAATGGCAGACACTTCCCTCTCTCTCGCTCTCTCACACTCTGTCACTCAACCTCCCTCCATCTCCTGCTCGCTCCGCTCACGCTGCGACTCCTCGATTCAGACGCTCGCAGACGTCTCTGTCGCTCTACATCCCTCTACCCCAGTGTCACATCAGCCCATATCCTTATCTGCATAACTTTCTCCCTCTTCCTCTCACATTAATTAATTCAAACAACACCCCCTTTCCTGCCGTCCAGCCAATGACTCCGCCTTCCCCTTCACCCCCCTCCCTATCTGCATCTCTCTTTCCCTCCCTCTGTCTCTTTTCATAGAACCAAACCTCTTTGTGATGTCCAGCCTTGGCAAGTTGCGCCCGATTTGCTGTCACAGTCTTAATGAATTCATCTGTTTGTGTATTGGCCATGGGAGCATTTCTCCCTCCTCCCTCCCCTCTCCCTCTCCCTCTCTCTCTTTCCTATCCTCCCCCCCTCCTCCCTCTTACTGGTGTTCCCCTGGGGGCTCTATATATACCAGGGACCACTCCAGGCACCTATTGTTCCTCTAAGTAAACTTACAGACAGATGCCCTGCACCACAGTGTGGGAGAGAGCCCAGAGAGTCAGGAGGAGGGAGACAGTTAAGGATCGCAGAGAGCAACCAGACAGTAAGGAAACACCACAGGCTAGCCTCGCCTCCAGCACCTCTGCATCCTCTCCGGTCGTTCCGCGTGTCTCCTGCTTGCTCGCTTGTTGTCACTGTGGAGTGGAGGTCTGATGCTCTGACACCATGCTGCTGCTGATATCACTGCTGCTTACGGGGCTGGACTGCTTGCTGGGAGCCCCGACAGGTCGAGAGGTCTACAGGATGCCCCAGAGTGCACTCAAAGGTAATTTGTGTGCTGATACAAGTTTGTTTTGCTTCTTAATTATGGCATTATAGTGACAATAGTATCTGTCAGTGACTGTATTCTGGAAATCTGATTACTGCAATACAAGCAGACATCCTCTGACACAGTCCTTCGAAATGTCTTGTAGACAAATCTTTATCTGTGTGATTGAATGCATTGTGAGAAAAACAAACGCTGGTGATGCTGTCATGCTTCAAAGCATTAATATCTCTGTAGGAGTTAAGCGGAAAAAAACATCTGTTGATACTACCAATCCCAGTGAGATAGCCCAGTACTATAAACGTCAATTTGAGTGTCATACACACACAGTATCTAGTTGGGCAAGCAGCTTGCACATGTACAAATCCTAGAAATGTTTGTTTTGCTAATATAGGCTTACGCTGTTATTTAAGTTGGATACATGTAGTATATGCTTTGCTGTTTTACTGCTGAGCCGCAGGTGTCTAGCCTTAAAAGGAGTAATCATCTTCATAAACTCTACAAATCATCAAAGAACAGAAATATGATGAGTAGCGTGCGTTCGTCTTTAGCCTTATTTGTGCACAACTTTCTCTTGTCAGAGAGCTGCTGCAGCAAAACTTAAATCCTGCAGTAAAGCACACTGGTGAGGGACCTCTGGCCCTCTCTGGTTGAAGTGCTGAGTACATCAGAGCCTCCATACAAACGACTGGTGGTGGCGGTGTGTGTTTGGAGTGTTTAGAACAAGGGCCTTGGGGTCCCAGCCGCCCCGGGGCTGCCAGCCCGTGCCCCTTGGGCCTGTCCCTACCCGCCAGCCTCTGCCAGCTCAGCCCTGGCCTTCCAATTAAGTCTTCAATCAGCATTGTTGTTGTTAGTGGCCTATCCTGTGATGTGGCGCGGCACAGAGGGGGGCTGCAGGGTCGGCGGCCCGATTGATGTGTGTCTGCAGAAGCCTCACCAGCGCGCTGAGCGTGAGCTAGCATCCCTAACACGCTGCCAATGAGCTCAAAGAGCAGCATGAGAAAAAGGGGGCTACTCACACACATACCAGGAAGCTGCACCAGTTTATACTAAGGCTCGCATACACACATGATGTTCCCACAGCAAACGAGGGTCATCCGTGTGACGACCTACGTGTCCTTGATGTTTTGTCAGAATTCAGTAAATGTACCTTTATTCATAAAAATCTTTTACTCTGAAAAGTGGTGTCAGTCCAGCCAGACCGCGGCTGATGTCATTATTTTTTTCCTTCACAAACATTCTTATAGGAATTCCTTAAATTTGTTTGTAGCAGTTGATACCAGGATATGTACTGACACATTACCACAAGCATGTGCTGCAGTTTCCCTGATAGAATACACTGTATGTGCATGCAGCCTGTGCACTGCCTGTGTCTTCCTCTTCTGCTGTCGACTTACCTCCTCCTCCTGTTCTTCCATCTTAATACATTTTGAAATACTTTAAATGTTCTCTCTTTTCTCTTTCTTCCTGTCCTCCCCTGCAGCTCTGTCTGATCGTGGCACTGTGGTTCTAGAAGCAGCCATGACAAGCGCCCTGTCCGCTCTCGAGCGCGCATCATCTGAGAGAAGTCGGGCTGAAGCCGGCTGTCGGGGCTGTATTCCCTGTTTGTTTCAGGACTGTGGACAGCTGTCTGGCTCCTGTTGTAAGTAAAACTAATACTCTCCTTGCCCATTTCATTCTTGAGCATCTTGAGTCACGTTGTCCTGTTTTACCAGTGAATGTTTTCTTAGTACGCCCCTTCTCGCCCTACAGCGTCTCCTGCCAATGCCTTATCAGAGCCCAGCTGTGATGTCATCAGTAAAGCCCAGAAGCTTCAGGATGAAGCTGAGCGGAGCTGGGCTCTGAGCCAGGCCTGTGCGTACTATCAGCACCGCTGCCCAGCTGGTGAACTGGACAAAGAGAGCTGCATCAGGATCATGGGTGAGAGCTGCAGCGCTCGTGTGCTTCAGTGCAGCCTGCTCAACACGATGCAGAACCTGGAACCTGCTACACAGACGCATGCACAGGGTGAGGGGATGCATGTGTTCATAAAGTATTAATGCTTCATGTAGATTATCTTTGTCAGTGAAGAAGCATGAGACTGTTTTTGCTGCAGCCTTTGACCACCAGGTCTCTCTGTCCCAGCAGCAGTGTGTGGTCAGAGGTCATCCACGGTGCAAAACATCACGCAGCCTCGCTCGAGGATTGTTGGTGGATCGCCTGCTCCTCCGGGCAGCTGGCCCTGGCTGGTCAACCTCCAGCTAGACGGTGGCCTGATGTGTGGAGGGGTCCTGGTGGACAGCTCCTGGGTGGTCACTGCTGCTCATTGTTTTGCTGGGTGAGTGTGCAAGTCTGCATCACTGTTTTTGCAACTATAACAAGATCTTAAAGTTGTTGAGATTATTATAGTGTTAAACGTTTGTCTCACTCACACTTCCTCTGATTATTCTGACCTCTGCAGCAGCCGAAGTGAGAGCTACTGGACGGCCGTGGTGGGGGAGTTTGACATCACAAAGACTGACCCTGATGAGCAGGTTCTCAAAGTGAATCGCATCATCCCCCATCCTAAGGTAACAGTCCAAACCAAAGTGTGTGATACAGTATATGTGAGGACAGGAACAGGCATAATATAGTATTATCTCTCCTATTGCACCTTTAAAGGATTTAAACAAGCACATGAGTCGCTCATTCCTCAGTTCATTCAATCAATCAAACTCTCTCCACCTCCTGCAGTTCAATCCAAAGACATTTAACAACGACATAGCCCTGGTGGAGCTGACATCCCCAGTGGTCCTGTCCGGCCGTGTCACTCCGGTGTGTCTCCCCTCTGGCATGGAGCCCCCTACTGGCAGTCCATGTCTGGTGGCAGGCTGGGGCTCCCTCTATGAGGGTGAGTGGGAGATAATGGACGTGGATTTTCACTTTGGAGCTATTTATAGCTTAGTTTAGTGTGCGCTGTTGAGGACTGTGACTTAGCAAAAATGTCTATAAACATATCAGTAGTCAATATATAATGTAGTGCATTTCTATGTGTGTTTTTCTCTACAGATGGCCCGTCTGCTGACGTGGTGATGGAGGCCAAGGTACCTCTGCTGCCTCAGAGCACCTGTAAGAGTACGCTCGGCAAAGAACTGGTTACCAATACCATGCTGTGTGCTGGGTATCTCTCTGGAGGCATAGACTCCTGTCAGGTGGGCAGAACAGCATTTTCTGAGAGTTAGTGTCCTCTCAGGTCTTATTAACTTAGCAGTACCTTTAATTTACTAAAAGAGTTTTGTTCTCCTTTTGTTTCTGACACATTTTAGCAACACCTAAGCCATTTTCTGTTAAAAGTATACGGAAAAGCTTTTTTTTTTTTTTAACTTTATTGGAAATTTCACAGGGAGATTCTGGAGGCCCTCTGATCTACCAGGACCGAATTTCAGGTCGGTTCCAGCTCTACGGCATTACATCCTGGGGAGACGGCTGTGGGGAAAAAGGCAAGCCTGGAGTCTACACACGGGTGTCTGCTTTCTCTGACTGGATTCAGGCTGAGATACAGAGTGAGTTTCAAGCAACAATAAAACACCATGAGAACTAAAATATATTTTGACTCACAATGCACATTTTAATATGAAAATACTATCCACAATACTACAACCTGTGCAATCTGTGTTTTTTAGAGTCATTTGGAAGCAGGGAGCCAACATGTCCGGAGCTTCTTAAGACAACAGACATGACGGAGGAGGAACAGAGATCAGAGTTCAGCTCTCTGTGTCGCTTCTATACCCTGACCTGCCCCGCTGGTCAGTCTGCCAGCACCTGCAGCCGAATGGCAGAGGACAAGTGCCTCACCCGATTTAAGAAATGTCGTGAGTACTCTTATTTAAAAGCTCAGCTTAGTGAATGTTGAAGAAAAAAACAAAATACTAATAATTATGTATGTCGCTTTGAGGTTTTTGATCTGTTTCTCCCTCTTTGCCACCCAGAGTTGCGTTCGTTCCTACAAACCCTGTTGGACTTGCTCCAGAGGGCCGAGGACTACATCCGGGACAAAGTCGACCTGACCTTCTTCACCCAGACTCTGCCTCAGCTGGTGGAGCACATCTACAGCACAGCTTTCACTCACACCAGAGAGAGGAGGGACGTGAGCCGCGGACTCTCACAGGTTAAAGGTACATGATTGACAGATTATGTTATTCCATCTTCTGCCCAAACTTAAAATATAAATATTTACTTCCTGCAGTGTTTTGCAGTACAACTGTCTGGTGTGTTAAAAAATTGTGTTGTTAGTCACTGTTCTAACATGTGTTTTATTATCTGCAGAACAGCTAGGTGGAGCTCTGGGGCCAATAGAGCAGGATTCCTCTCCAGCTCCCCCAGCCTTATTTAAAGAGGTGGGACCATCATTGGATGACTGGGAGAAATACCTGAGAAACATGGCTGAGGACCTGGACAAACAACACACTGACACATCCACAGACTCCACACCAACAAGACAGGAGGACAAGCTTTTCTTACAGGTAGATTTCTAAAGTGTCCAAATGCAGATGAGGTTGCATTGCATTATAACATATAATATCATTTTTAAAATTTTCCCAGTGCAGTCTGATGTTCGAATATTTAGCAGTATTTTCAAACATGCAAACATGTCTAAATAAATAATGGTTAGGCGTTAATATTAGCCTTGCAGTATCAAAGAGTGCTGCTTCTTTCTAGACTCATTATTTTGCTTGAGCATTCAGCGGGGAGGAATTCATGAGAAGTCAACACTAACACATTTTAGGTTTAAATAAGGGTCATTTGACTTTGAAAGGAAATCTGGGAAATATAGGTATGATTATAAATATAGGCATGGCAATTAAAGGCATACTTCACTCCCCAAATGACAACTGGTATATCAGTTACTTACCCTGCTACTGTTATACTGAATTCATGAAGAAAACTTTTTTCTCGCATGCCTCCTAAGTAGGCGAAGAATCCAAAAATAGAAAAAATTTTTGATGAATTGAAGTCATAGGGGTCCAAGTTTAACAACAAAACTACATCAAAACATCCGTTGACAAACTCATTTATCCAGTCATATGTTTAGTACTTTCCAAACAGACAGCCCTTTCCGACAGGGAACTGAACTGACAGTGAAACTTAATCTAAGTTCTCCTCAAAGCCAGACTCCATTGACAAAAACAGTAATTTTACCATTGTCGAACACAGAAGATGCTGGACTACAGCTGCCATAAACAGTTAGTTTGTTTGTGTTATTGTGTGACCAAACTAAGACTTTTAAACATCAAAGTCACACAATATCACCAACCAAACAAATGACTGAGTCAGTGGTAGACCTGCACTTTCCATGTTTAGCAAGGTAAAATTACTGTTTTTGTCAATGGAGCCTGGCAGTAATTTTACCAAACAAACTACCAATCGAGGGCTGCCTGTTTAAGTAACGAGCATTCAGCTGGATAAATGAGCGTTGGGTTTTGCTGTTGTTAAACACAATTATTTGTGACTTCAGTTCATTAGAAATTTTCTCAGTTTTTGGATTCTTCGTTCATCACAGGTGTGTGAGAAAAGCAAAGTTTTCTTCATGAATTCAGCGTAACACAGAACGAATAATTGATAAACAAATGGTCATTTGGGGGGTGAAGTATTCCTTTAATTAAAATATTCTGATGTGGGTGAGTACGGCCATCATCACAGACTGTACTCACCCAGGATACCATCTGTTTGATTTGCTGCCCTCTTGAAAGTGCTACAGATCATTCAGAACCCGCACAAACAGACTTAAACACACCTTTTTCCTCATAGTAATAAGGACATAGAACGAATTCAAATACAAAGGATGAACTTTCTTTCATGGGTCTAATTACTACACTTTATGTGCAATACTCACAGAGGATGTGGTTTTCACTGTCTGCACTCCTAATTTCGTTGTGATACAGTGACAATAAAGGTGTTCTGATTCTACTTAATATCCAACTCTATTTTTCCATGTTTGCAGACAGAGGACTCCTCAGTACATCAGCTAGAGGGAGAACTTCTATCTGTTATCTCAACTTTGCGCTCCAAACTGTACTCCCGAGCGGCTCCTCCCATCCTGCACTTGGACACAAGCTACCTCCAGGAGGATTCTCTCAATAGTCCCCCTTTAACTACTTCTTCCCCCGGAGCACCGGACCACACTGACCCCTCCTCTTCCTCAGAGAAATCCCATGAGCCTTGGTCACTCTTGTCAGCCCTGATGAGTGAAATGCAGAAATTAAGCACACAGGATGAAACTGGGACAGAAGATGTGCCACAAAGTGAAACTTCTCCTGATGTAAACTGGAGCGTCACATCAGAGGACTTTACTTTTGTTGAGAACGGAGACAGAACAGAATCAAAATCCTCAGCGTTTCCGCTTCCAGTGCAGTCAACAACAGTCGATCAGCCGGTCACTGAGCGTGCTCACATAGAGACGACTGCTGAGCCCGGACAAACTACGCATGTTGTAAAGACTTTGAGTCTTCACAGAAAATTCAGGAGTCTTCTTCGCAAGAGGCAGATACCTGGAGCCAGTGGGAAAGGTACGTGCCACACCGAGTTCTCATGCAATTCATTCACAAAATAATCTGTGTAGTATTTGTTGTTATTTCTCATATGAAATGTTTTTGTTTGTTCCTGTAGTTTGTCCTGGAGTGAGAGAGTCCTCACAGCAAGTCAGCCAAGTCAGAGACTCGTACAGCTGGGTCTTAAATATCCCAAGCAAGAACCTACGCATGAACTTCCAGGAGGTAAATTATCAATTTAAATGGAGACATTAAGAGAAGTAAACGTGCGCTGGTAAAGGGAAAGGTTTATAATTTATGCATTGCTCCTTTTTTTTTGTTTTCTTGTTGTTTAGGTGTTAGTTGATCTGGGCTCCAAGAACGATCGAGGACTTTACCAGGCGCGAGTCAGAGCTGTTGTGGGAGGGCGACCTTTGACCTTCTACAGTCTTGTGGGCCTGGAGAATGAGTCATTCTACCGCAGTGTGCCAAGGATCATCGCTTTGGCACTGGAGGCACTCAAGACTTAACTTTATCATAACAGCAAGTGAGATGCCATGACACACAAAGGACTCATGTGAGAGATGACAGCGCAAAGACTCTCAGAGAGACCTCGTCACGGGACAGAGAGACGCACGTAAAACGCACACTCACTCAGACTTTACTTCTTCCTGCCGTCTCCTGTGAAAATATTTCGTATTCCCCATCTGAGAGCCGGACGTCGGCTCTAAATGAAAACACAACCATGAATGTATCAGTCCAACTGTCGCCCACCCATCATGCCACAGGATTTTTTTTATGTGGTCGGAGATGCAGCCTCGTCTAACTTATGAACCTGTACAAAATGATAAGTTATTCATATTGTCTTTTGCAAAGGTTGAGCCTCTTGTGAAGCACACAGACTGTATATATTATTCCTATACTTACCTTATTCTTACCAATATTTATTTGTATAAAGAATTTGTATTTTTGTAAAAAAAAAAAAAAAAAAAATTAAAAATCTATATATAAATAAAATTGTTATTGATGCTAAGGCATGCTGTGTTGATTGTTGTGCTAATCTGTGGTCATGTAATTCCAAATTGAACTTTAGATGTTAGATATTCAAATTAGCCGACACTAATGCTGCTAATCCTGCAGTATTTTGCTGCTGGCGTAGAGCTGTACGGCCGACACGCTACATGCACTCTGGAGACACGTGTCGATGTTGATTAATTTCTCCTGTGACCCCGGCTTGACCCCGGTCCTCCGACCCTTTAAGGGTAAGCTTTCCCATCAACACAGCAGCTGCAGTGACCAGGACGTCCCGCCTCGGCCCTGTCCTCACTCCTTATTTCCAGGACGGTGGGGACTGTAACTGGACACACAGAACTAAGCTGACCTTTAGAGTCTCTTATTGTCCGTCATGAGTCAGAGCAGTGCGAGTGAAGACAACTGCTGCTTGAGGAAGTGATATTCTTAAGTCGTGGACGAGCTCTGTCTCCTTTTTTTTTTTACTTTATTCAAAGAGTTTTATATTTATCAGGGCTGGATTTTTGACACAACTGTCCCCCTGTCTTCTACCACCCAAGGGAGTTAGTTAGTCGGTTACAGGTAGACTTACTCAGTTGTGTAGCTTGTCGAGGCCGGCTGCTAGTGCTAGCTTAGACCTCCAGATTCACTGCTAAATGCTTTGTGTTGAGGCGATATCTCAGCTTTAAGTAATTCAAAGTTATGGAAATTCCTGACAGCAGAAACTGCAGACAACAGTGCTCCTATCAACAGTTCAATCTGGGTGTTTTTTAAAAGTAAATGTTCTTTTCACGGGGCTGACCAGCATCGTCTCGTCTGCCTCCGTAGTGTGACAAAGCCACTGTGGCCTTCAGTGACGCATCGGGTCAAAGGGCACCACGGAACGCGATTAATCAGCTTTTAACGCCTTATTTTTTCTTTTATTAATAAATTAAAATGAACGCCTTATTTTGACAGCCCTAATATTTATATGAACATAAACACACATGTACAAACATACTGAATTTGTGCAGATATTACACTTGCATTGTACCTACCCCTTATCCCTCCAGGGTTTTCACGTTCATGGAAAACTGGATAAAGTCATAGATTATCACAGTTACGTTTTCCAGGCCTGGAAAAGTCATTGAATTTTGTTGTGTGTAATCTTCCTTTGATAGACTCCCACATAATTTAACATAACGGCAAATATTTTCTGTAGCTCTTGACATAATGCAGCTTGAATATGTATCAGTGTGTGAGGTTGTTTTGTTTACCGTCACGTACGTCTCTTTGTTTTCTCCCCGTGTTCTGTCTCTATCTTCATTATGATTGAATAGACTTTGAATCTGATATGTTTTAAAACTGCCAACAACTTTGGCAATAGTTTTTTTTATTATGGGTCCTTGAAAAGTCACAAAAAAGTTTTGAAATTTTGTCCAGAAAAAATATATAAGAATCCTGTCCCTCCCTACCTCCCCTGGCATCAAGAGCATATACTCAGTGAAGAACAATTAAATTACAAAAAAATAGAATTTGGGGAGAGAAGAATAAAAATAAAATATTAAGATATTATTATTCTTAAAATATAAGATGATAAATAATGATAAAAAAATATATAAATATAACATTTCTATGAATTATAAACCATAATAAAAATATAATACAGTTATAGATGGTAAAATAAAATAAAAAATTATTATGATCCAATGCATAAACATTAGTTGGACAACCTTTATCTTTGCTGTGTGTTTGTCTTTTGTCCACCTCACTGTGGTTGCTGAGTCTCAGCTACAGTTTGGTCGCAGCTATGATAACTTGAATGAACCCAAATAAACTAAAGTCTCTACATAACTAATATCTGCTCTCTAATCTGCGGCAGTTTTCCGCCCAGTCCGAGTGTTAAAAGGGGGATATACAGGGATACGAGAGGAACAGCTGAGTAAACACTCGCACATACTTCTGTTGCAACTCGTCAACTCCTGCCCCTGCTGGTGTGTTTATGTGTGTGGGGGAAGTGTGCCAAGTTATGGCAGGAACAAATATTTCTGTGACGCACACACAGTGTAGTGACACACAGCCTGGCCAGTCATCACAGGGCTTTGCTGTAAATGGACGAGACTTATCACCTGTTCTCTCGTCCACTGTACGGCTTTTTTAACTTTTTGGCTCTAATCTTTCTGTCTGTGATCCTTTATTATAAATACACGTTAACCATGGCTTCTGGTGGAAAAAGCTGGCTTTTTATAGATGACTGGCAGGCTAAATTTACCCTCACAGAATCTGTAAGTTATGGTACTCTGCTCGTGTGGTCATCTGAGTGACAACAGCCAGGTGCACTCAACAGAATGATAAAACAGAGTGTGTTTTAATGGTGAACCTTAACACTGGAGGGCAGCCACGCACTGAGTACAATGCTTAAACAATGTGGATGTCATTGTTCCCTGTGTGTGTGTGTGTGTGTGTGTGTGTGTGTGTGTGTGTGTGTGTGTGTGTGTGTGTGTGTGTGTGTGTGTGTGTGACAGCTGGCTATGCAGAAATAAACTCTTGGATTTAACCCTAACAATCTTCAACTCCCCCACCAACCCCCAACCGTTCCTGTAAACCTCAACCCAACCCACAGCCCATGCCCTGACTTCTGCTGGGAAACACACAAACACACACACACTTTCATACACACACAGTTTCAGTGCCAGCAACTCCATCAAGTAGTGTCCATGAGTATCAGATTAGTGATCATTGCTTTGTCTCGGACAGCACAGCACAAGCACACACACTAATGGATTCTGGAGCTCCGCTCTCGCTGTCACTCTTCCTGAGGGTGTTTATGATCTCTGCCACAGGTAGGCCAATCAACCCGCTGCCACGTTTGTTAGGTTTTTTTGGATCTGTATGGTGTGGTGTGAATTTGTGATGTCTGATTTATGTTAAATTAATCCGACACTAAGTTGGACAAAAGAATATTCTTCAAGAAGGCGCCTTATTTACTTATAACTTCCGTCTCATCCAACTGTACTAACATTTAATTATTTAAACATATAATAACAGTGTAAATATTGTTTTCCTCATTGTTCATTATGCTTCATATTCAAAGAAAACAGTGGTACCCATCTCAGACAGTTGTCACTACAAAGATTGCAGCCAACAGTGCTGATCACCAAGCGGACAGGTTCAATAACTGGTGAAACAATAAGAATCTACTTTTCTTATAAATATATGTTGTCACTAAACTGTAGTGCATTATTTGGCAGGACATGCTGCCTCTATAAAGATGGAAAATCAGGCTTAATTTGTAGTACTGGATCATATCTGTATTGTTTGTGTTCAGTGTGCTTTGTTAGTTTATTGTTAGTCTGGTAACTCAGGCAAAAGTAGACTTCATGCTGATTCCAATTTCACACTCTGTTTACTGGAAGTGTTTGCTGTGATATCTGATACAGAGTAATACTAGAGACCAACCACACACCAGCAATGTTTGTTTGTGATTGGCTATTTACACAGATATTCAGCTTGCTTCGGTTGCTTTGCTCTCTTAAGAAAAGGCTTGTCTTGTTTCACTGTCATTTCACTGAATTGAATTCTTTATTTTTATCCTGATGTGTTTGTGCTCCAACAACGTTTCTACTGGAAATTAAACTGGTATCGTGGTTTAAAAAGGTCGACTTACTCATGGCCGTAATATGAGAGAAAATTCATTTTAACAGGGTACGTCACTTACAAACATGCATACAGTGTAGTTGGGGGGCTCATAAGGGGACAATTTTTAAAATAATGGTCAGAATTGAAGCAGCAGAAGCTCAGATATCTTGACTTTCAAACCATAGCATGCATCAAGTACCGAAAACAAGGAATCCTGTGTCTTTAATCAGAACACCTCCTTAATACTCTAATAATCTTTCAAACTTTGTGTCCAGTTTTTAATGTATGCCTTTTATTAAAGGGTAAGTCTGGTATATTTCAACCTGGACCCTATTTTCTCATGTTCTTGTGTCTACGTGAATAATGGGAACAACAGTTTTTTAACTACAGTAGCCCAGTACTGAGCGGGACTGCTGTGGCAAAACAGGCTGCAATATACTGTAAATACTTGGAGCATATTTTCACCATTAGTTTTCCTCCACTAAAAGTGTTTGTTTTTGCCACTGACAGACTCATAATCACATTTTAAGTGTCTGACTTATGGAAAGGATCTCTTACAGCAAAAGATCTTTTTATGAGAGAGTAAGATCCTTTTCATTTAACCAGGAACACCCCGGAAATCGCCGTCGCTAAACCCACCAAACCTCATTTAAATAAATAGTAATTTTGGTGTGTATAGAGTCAGCATGTTTTCACATCTAACTGGGTGATTTAAGGGTTTATTTCAACCAAACCAGAGCTGGTGATTGTTTGGAACCATGGGAAGACACACCAAGATAGTTTCTGTAATTTTTTTTTTTCTGTGGCCTTTGAAGAATGTGTGTTTTACAATGAAAAAATTGCTGTTTATTTAAATGGAGTCTGGTGGGTTTGTGATGGCGATTTGGGGGCTGTTTCTGTTTAAACGAAAAAGTCTATCTCTGTTGGGATCTTCTCCATAAGTTGTCAGACTCTAGGAAAAAAATAAGGACATTAAATGGACGTAAATTAACAGTGTTACTGTACACTGCAGCCTATTTGGCCACTGCGGTCTTGCTAATCCCTCTGACGTAATTATGACACCATCACGGTTTTTTTTTTTTACCTTCTCTCCAGAGCCACAGGAAACATTATACAACTGTTTTCACAGGTTGAATACTATTTCTCATTCCGGACAAATTAAATGTATCTAAAATTGACGGAGTGCCGCTTTAAATTAGTCCCTCAGCTGTCACTTGTTTTAGTCTCTGATATTTTCTTTCAGCGTCAGCACTCAACCTCGAAGGGGAACTATTCAAGGATTTGATGAAGGGCTACAACAAGAACGTCCGGCCCATGAAGCAAAGTGGTGACATCACTCAGGTCGACATCAAGATGACGCTCACCAATCTCATCTCTCTGGTGAGTGAAGGTCTGTCCAGTGGTTTTTGATCAGTGCCAGTGGATGCTCAGGCTAATAGAAACTTTCTCTCCTCAGAATGAAAAGGAGGAGGCCCTGACAACAAGCGTCTGGATAGAAATGGTAACCTCACACACACTTCCCCTGCTGGATTTTTTAAGCTGTTTGGCATTGATGTGAAACCCAAATTATTTCTGTATGTGCTGTAGCAATGGTGTGACTACAGGCTCAGATGGGACCAGCCGCCCAGGTCTGCCCTGTACGGGAACATCACCTCAGAGCTGCGGGTTCCCCTCCAAGAGCATCTGGCTGCCTGACGTCATACTGGAGAACAAGTACGTGCAACAACCTTCACATGTTAACACAATATTTGGATGTGGCCAACGAGCCATTTGAGACACACTTAGAAATAATTTATTAACCTGAAGTTTTTTGATATGTCACTTCCTGTGGGCAGAGACGTGTTCATTCTTCATCAGACATTCATTTAGACAGACTGTTTTTACCAAATGCAGATTTAAGTTTGACATAAGGTCTGTATACATGTAATAAGTGCAATACGTACAGTGTGTAAACAGTGTGTGTGTGTGTGTGTGTGTGTGTGTGTGTGTGTGTGTGTGTGTGTGTGTGTGTGTGTGTGTGTGTGTGTGTGTGTGTGTGTGTGTTTCCCTCTGCTGTAACCTGTACACAGCGTGGATGGACAATTCGAAGTAGCACTTTACTGCAATGCACTGGTGTCTCCTAACGGCTGTGTGTACTGGCTGCCTCCTGCCATCTACCGCAGTGCTTGTGCCATCACTGTCAACTACTTTCCCTTTGACTGGCAGAACTGCACCATGGTCTTTCGGTGAGTAGAGACGAGGTCTGTTGGGATTTAATAATTGGCCAGAAAGCAGTGCACGTAAAGTGTTTTATTATGTACAAATTTAAAAAACAAAAAAAAAAGTTTTCTTCACGAATTCAATGTAACACAGAGTGAGTAATTGATATACAAATGGTCTAATCAGGCAGGGTTGTACAACATTGGTACAAATTTAGTTCAGATCGTTACATGTCAGGTTTCTCTTTGTTTAAATACAATCCACATTGTCCAAACCAGGCACAATGCTTCCTTCATTCACGGCCCCCTTTCACCATGCTGTCTTGTAAAAGAGAATAGATGGCTGTGTTTGTTGTGGTGACAGATCGTACGTCTTCTCCCTGTATTCAGCTCTCAGACTTACAGTGCCAATGAGATCAAACTGGTTCTCACAGAGGAGGATAACCACACGCTGGAGTGGGTGGACATTGACCCGGAGGCTTTCACAGGTATAGCTACATTTGAATGATAGATTTTTAATAACTGCTCAAAATGAAAACATCTGACGTGTAAAATATTCTTCTGCGATCTCATTTTGTTGTTGTTAGAAAATGGAGAGTGGGTAATCAAACACAGGCCGGCTAAGAAGGTGATCAACACTCAGTACACTAAAGATGAGCTGGAGTACCAGGAGGTGGTCTTCTACCTCATCATCCAGAGAAAGCCTCTCTTCTACATCATCAACATCATCGCTCCCTGTGTGCTCTTCTCCTCCCTCGGCCTGCTGGTCTACTACCTACCTGCCAAAGGTCTTTTTTCATCACTTTGTGTATCTGAAATCTTATTGGTAGGTAGTCAGACCTCTGTCACATCAACCTCTTCCAAGTCTGTTGGAATCCAAGCACAAAAAGATGATGGATAAAGGAAATAAATCATTGGGGTGTTGTTAGGAAAGGGATCTCTTCAAGATGTTCCCCAGGCCTTTATGAGGTTGCCAAGACAGAGGTCTGGCTACAGAAATTAACAATAAGGCAATAACATCTGGGTCCAGTTTGTTCGCATTGGATCAAATCTTGAAAAATGGGTTGTTCAAAGGGAAAAAAAAAAGAATCTGAAAACAGATTTAATTTGGATCAAATGTGTGCAACCTTTTAGTAGGATTGGGATACCTTTGATTAAAAAAAATCCAGATTATCCTGATGCCAACAAAAGGCTGGATTCAGAGTGGATTTCAGGAACAAAATGCAATACAACTTTTAAATTGGTCAAATTAGACCCCATCATGATGATGGTAAATATGTAGTAGATTAGGGAACTCCCTATGGAGTCTAGAAGATGGTGGTGGTGATGAGATGAGATGAAGAGAGGAGAGGAGAACACATTGAAAGTTTGCTAGCAGCGATATGAATAGCTGAAGGAGATCGTGGCAAAATTTGATTGGCTAACCGGGAGAGGGAACACCCATAGTCAGCTGACTGGTGGAAGTGGTGGGAGTGGGATAGAGTGAGAATTGTGAATGAATATAGCATAAAGAAAGTCTTCCTGATTAAACTTGCACTGAGCTTCATTGATCTACATTGTGATATGTAGTCTCATTACAGGACTGGTTATCTGTATTTCGTCATCTTGAAAAGTTTGTATCTGGATCAGGGTGATCCAATCCAATGTTGCTTTGAAAACCTGGCGGAAATTAAGATGTATTATCTGATCCTAGAAAGCAACATATGGGATTTCCACATCCGAATTGTTCTGATCCAGACTAAAGTTTTTGAATAACTGGGCCCTGGGCACTCTGACTGAATATTGGTTTGGGTTTCGCAGCCGGTGGTCAGAAGTGCACCATGTCTATTGCCACTCTTCTGGGCCAGACTGTGTTCCTCTTCCTTATTGCCAAGAAGGTTCCAGAAACTTCGAAGGCGGTGCCTCTTATCGGAAAGTAAGTTTGTCTGATCTAGATGCCAGTTCAGAGTTTTGCTTTAACTAGAGCTGATCTTCAGAGAGAAGAATTGTTGTGATTTGTTCATCTCCGACTGCAGGTATTTGATGTTTGTGATGTCAGTGACCACCATGGTGGTGATGAACTGTGTGATAGTCCTCAACGTTTCCCTGAGAACTCCAAACACTCACATAATGACAGACAGGGTCCGAAAGGTAAGACTGTGGCCACATTTCTATTTAGAAGCTACTGATTGAACCTGCTGTGATGTCAGCCCGGGTCTATTAGCCTCTGGATTACCCTCTGACCCTGCGTCCTCTTCAGATCCTCCTAAACATCCTGCCTCGGCTGCTGAGGATGCAGATGAGACCCTGGACACCAAACAATGACAACAACTCAGAAAATGGGAGCGGTGAAACTCTGGCTCCAGACAGGAACAGTGTATTCCTGGTCCCCTGCCGACGCCGCAGCTCCATGACCCTCATTAACAAGGCGGAGGAATATGCTACGAAAACAGCTCGGTCTGAACTCATGTTTGCCAGACTCAAAGAGAGAAACGGACTGATGAAAACAGTATTAGAGAAGCTACGTAAGTATGTGAATGGGTTTGCATGTTAAAGTTTCCCCCTGTCATGAAAACCCACAGGCTTTATTAAAAGATGGACATAGCCACTGTAATGTCACCCATTGGTTTGTGAACTCCTGTTTTATGGCCTCAGGTTTTGCATGTTGTCCATTGCCAAATTGGATTTTTGGAGCCAGAGGAGACCATACTTGGACTTAGGGGTGGAGATAACCCTAATGTTAGCATGGTGCATTTACAGCAACTAATACAAATATTTGCTAGCAAAAATAGTCATAAGATCGTTACAACAAAACGTACTAACCACAAAAACTGAACATGTGACTCCTAGGAGGATCTTTCAGTTCAACCAAAAGCTGAACAAGATGTTTTAGACAATCAAAATGTTACACATAACTGCTATGAACTGAAAACACTCTGAAATAGCAACAGCTTGGGCTACAGCTATACTGGGGTTACGCCATGGTTACATTACCTAGCCAGTGTTTTCCCATTAATTAAAAAGACATTAACAAATAACATAAATATAACAAAAGATAATAAAACAACACTGAAGTCAATGAAATAAGAAAAAGTTAAAAATAGTTTTTAAAAGTGACACAAAAGAAGATGGTATTTTAGCTCTCCTGATCTCCTCTGGCAGTTCATTCCACAACTGAGGGTCTTGAACAGAAAAGGCATGTTCTAGTTCTAAGGTTTGACCGAGGAATGGCCAAGAATGACCTGCCAGAGGGTCTCAGGTTGCATCCAGGCTCATATGAGGTCAGGAGGTTAGTAGGTCAGCTATATTCTGGAACTTCCCCCCTTCAAGCCTTGAAAGTTATCATTGGAATTTTAAAATCTGATCTAAGATGGGCTGAGAGCCAGTGGGGTGATCTTAGAACCGGTGGGATGTGTTCTCTACTGTTGGACCTGTTCATGAGGCTGCAGCATTTTGAATCAGCAGAAGTTTATTGAGATATTGTTGTGTAAAGCGTGAGAAGAGTGCATTGCTATAATCTAACCAGGGCAGTAGTGGCTCAGTCCATAAGGACTTGGCTTGGGAACCAGCAGGTCACCGGCTCAAGTCCCCAAACAGACCAAGTATGGAGCGTGGACTGGTAGCTGGAGAGGTGCCAGTTTGCCTCCTGGGTACTCCCTGTCCAAGGAAGCCCCCTCGCTCTGACATCTCTCCATTTAATGCATGAAATAAATTGAATTTCCCCTCGGGAATCTTCTTTGAAAGATTTTTTTTTCATATTATGTTTAATTTTCATCTAAAAAAAATATTACATATAAAAAACAAACTAACAAACACACTTAACCCACATACAAAAAAATAAAAACAAAAACAAACAAACAAAAAAGCCAGATTTGACTGAAATAAATACAACTCTTAGTGTATTACATAAACAGAAAGGAAAAATGGCCAAGATAGATGGTGATAGTGTATTAGGGTGCCTAACTATTGGGCCCCAAATAGTCTCAAATTTATCATATATACTTCTTTGAAAGAAATGAATGCATGGATTACTGTTTCTGAATTCTTGGAAGATAATAATGACCTGATTTTTTTTTTTCAACTGGAAAAAACATGATTGGACAACGTGATTGATATGCTGGTCAGAGCTGAGGTTGATTTCAGAGATAATACGAAGGTTTCTGCGGGAGTTAGTAATGTTAGATGAGAGAGGACCAAGATGGGAAGAAACAGGATTCCCTGATGAGTCTGAATCTGTGATAACAACTTCAAATTCTTCTGAGTGTAATTGCAGAAAGTTTGATGCCATCCAGTTATTGATGTCTGCAATGCACATGTGGAGATTTTATTGGTATTGTCGATGTCAAAAGAAAGATATAAATGTGTATCATCGGCATAGAAATGTAACCGATATTGTGTTTTTAATGACATGAAAAATGGTATCATGTCCTATATCTCTTTAAGCCTCAGTAACATTTAAATGGGTGAGTTATGTAAAAATTTGACACATACACAGTTGTCACGAGTAGGGAAACTAGCGAGAGAGATCACATTTTTTGTACCAGGTTTTAACTTTTTTTTTTTTTTTGTGGTAAAGTTGGCAGTTTAACATGGGAGTCTTTGGGGATTGACTGCAGTTTTGGGCACCTCCTCATTGGTTTCATTTTTCAGCACCACAAGTTGGCATTTTTGAATACCTTGTGTGTTTTGTCCACAGATGAAGGGCTGGAGGACGGTACAGCTGAGAATCTCAGTGTCAGCCTGGCAAAGGCATCTCCAGCACTGAGGCAGTGTGTGGCCTCCTGCAAACACATAGCCGAAACTGCAAGGCAACAGAACAACTTCCAGAATGTAAGCTCTACATCTTAATATTTGTTCATCTTCTCAGGGTCAAATCAACATCAGTGATAATCTCCAACTTTTCTTCCGGCCGCAGGAGAATGAAGAGTGGATCCTGGTTGCCCGGGTGATCGACCGGGTCTGCTTTATTGTCATGGCGTCAGTGTTTTTTATCGGCACAATTGGGATCTTCCTGATGGGTCATTTCAACCAGCCGCCCTCCTCGCCTTTCCTCGGGGATCCCAAGACATATCTCCCTCCAATAACAAACCTCACTGATCAAACTGAGAGTGGGATAGGAGCAAACTCCCTGGGGTGAACCGGGAGAAAAATCTCCAGATTTTGTCCCTTTATTTGAAGTGAAAATCAGACGGCGTCCGTCAGTGATCTTTCACTTATGACAGAGAGAATGGAGAAGATGTGGAGTCTGTGTACTATCACAAGGCTTAAGTCAAACATGCTTGTTCATGGTGATAAAGGATCCACTGCACAGTTGTGAGAATGGCACGCTTGATCCGTGGTGATGCATACTGGTATCAGCTGTGACTGACTGTAATGGTTGATTCTTTGCATAATATATTATGTAAAATAAAATAGCATGTTCCTTTGCTCTTCCTGTTCAGAGTTTGATATACGTTTTACTTTTTCACCTGCTGTTGATAAAATTCAGGTCAATTGAGACAGAAACAATGAAGAACAGCCAAATGTGCCAAATGACTGCTTTTACCAATAAAAGTACTCCTGTAATCTCATGATTGCTCGCTCTCAGACATTTCTTAATCCAGTGTTTGACACCTTTTTGAGGCACATAGAGAGCACTGACACCCCCCAGGCAACCCTCAAAACACAGACCCGCTGCACAGCCCCCCCACCTCTAGAAGCAGGATTTCAATTACATGGCTGAGTGGTGCCTTTCTAACCCAACAAAAGGCAGATCCGGCTGGTTGGGATGGAAACAGAGTCAGGGGGTGAGAGAGAGAGCCAGGGACAGAAGACACACACTCACAAAGCCAAACATTACTACGTGAATATTCACACAAACACACAAGGGTGGTAAGGAGGTTTGTGCCTCACTCCTCCAGATCATGACGACTCGTGGATGTTTGTCTGGTCTCGTCCTTCTCACACTAAGTTCATCAGTCTGTAGGTACCTGGCAGTTGACCACAGATGGTAAGCAATAGACCTTTAATGCTCTATATTGTGCTATTTTCTGTCTTCACACTACTCGCAATATAATAAGGGTAAAAGGGCACCTGTTGTACTCACTGTCTATATGCAGGACATGAGGTTGGGCTTCATTATGGTACCTTGTTGTGGAGGAATATACTGCACAGTGTTGCGTGCAGCTGCAGACTGAGAGCAAACTGTGCAAGCTGAGTGTGTGTGATGTGAATAAAAAGAGGGCTCAGGTTGGCTGCTGTGATGAAATCACTGTGTTTTAAGGAGAGCATGTTTATACTGGTGCCAGAAAACTGTCTGAATCTGCCGACTTGCTGTAGGGAACCTTGTGTGATAACAGGAAAGTTTTTTTTTTCTTGAATTTTCTTCTTAAATTCAAGATTTAACTTTTTTTTTATTGTTTGCATTCATTTTATAGGGAAATCCAAAACAGCCTTTCCACATTTAGTTTTTGTTCTAAGGAGGGCTGCTTAAGGTTTAAATTATGGATTGAATTTTTCTGTAAACTATCTAGTTCAGTGGTTCCCAACCTGGGGCTTGGGACCCCCAACAAGAGTTCACGAGATGGATGGCAGGGGCATTGAGATGTTTCTGGATTTCCATTTTCAAAACACACTTTAGGTGGAGCTTGCACTAAGAATTTTGTGTCAAAACAGCTATTCCCTGTAATAAATAATGAACCTTTAGGCTCATAAATTGTGTTTACCTCGGGCAGCTAAACATTATTAAAGTAAAACTAAGATTACTGTTTGCAACTGTGACAGGGGTCACAAGTAGAAATCTGTTCACTTTAAAGGTCACACACAAAACAGGTTAGGAACCACCGAGCTAGTCTACCAGCTCCCAAAAACACCTCCTCCATTACAAAATAAAAAATATATGGTTTTTGAAATGTGCTTTTTAAAAAGTATTTGACAGCATATGTGCAGTTTGTTCTCAGACAAGCACAGGGAATACTGCCTGACTCTTCTCACATTCTCTACGTTGAGTACAAGCTTTTAACCTTGGGTGAATGATACAGGATGCCCAAATTTAAACTGAACTGTTTTAAAAATTCATTTGTGCCAACTTCAGTTAAGATTTTAAATAATGTCACTTGATGCTTTAGAGGTTGTGTTGTGTTTTGCTTATGGTGCTCTGTTGTGTGCTGGTGTTATGTGCCATGACCGGCTCATGTGCAATACTGTTATGTATAGTATGTGTTTCTATGTTTTTTATGGTGTATGCTTTTCATTTCTTCTGGACTATTATTGTAAGGCAGCAATACTTGTGCAGCTCCTGAGTCCAAGACAAATTTCCCTATGGGGACAATAAAGTACATTGCATTGTATCGTATCGTATCGTATTGTATTTTTCTCAATAAATTCTGTAAAAACACATATTTAAGCTTCCTTTTAGTGTATTTCTTTTCTGTCAGGAGGGTTTTAAAAGCAACCCAATTTTTTAAATATCTTAACCAGGTCTTTGTATCACAGTAGCTCTTAAATTATAGCTGTAAGTAGGCTTTAAACTAAAAATGATTGTTATGTCTCATCTCATTACGTTCACCTAGTTTACATCCATTGCAGCAATATTTTTTGCATCCTTTATCCCAAAAATGTCATCTTCCCTCTCACACTATAAATTTTTTTTTGTTTCAAGTTGCAGTGTGGTAAGAGTCAATTCCAGCTGTTGTTGTATGGGAGGGATCGAGTCAGACTTTCATAGCTTTTGGTAAATTTTTAGCTGCTGCTTTAGCAAGTAAAATGATTTTGTTAATTTAATCTGCAATTCTGATATTTAGGAAATGCACAATGGCTGGACTAAACGTTGTTAAACTCTATAATTATAATTTAAATATCCATTTACAATCTTTTTTTTTTTTTTGTTACTGAAAATATCTTGGTTAATTATGTTGCACCATTCTTGTACTAAATTTATATCCAAACAGAAGCTATTGACGTCTGACCCAGGTCACATACAAGCCTGTCTCACAGTGTGACCGTTTGTCTTACTGTTTGTCATTATTATGTAAATGTTGAGCATCACATACATTTTCAGTTTTACGCCATGTCAGCGGTGACCAATCAGCCTCTTCCCTTCGGTCGCCTGGAGCGAGAGAAGCACATCCAGATGATCTTCAGAGCTTTCCAGAACCGCTGTGGGCCTTCCTGTGAGTGCCACACTCACTCACCTGGACCCAAACGCCGCCAAACGCCTCCTGACCATGAATCTGAAGAGCAGCTGTCAGCTCTGGCTCCTGAGAGGAAGATGGAGAACGGCTTCGCACAGCCACCAGGAAAAGAGAGCAGGCCAGGGGTTGAGGAGCAGCGGCCTGGAGGAGCAGCAGGATCACAGTTTATGTCTGTGCTGGAAACAGTCAGTCGAATACAGATCACTGCCAGACCAGAGCTGCAAGGTGAGCAGGAGGGATTACTTTGTTTGTGTGTAAATATAATACTTGCAGTGCAGAGATTTGTCTGGTTAATAAGAATAATTCTTTGTCATTGTAGGTCCTCAATGTGTTCCCAGGAGGATCTACAGCATTGCCACAGGAAGCAGCAGGTCACAGTTATTTGTGGCTGTGGAAGGTACTTCCCTGTTCAGCTACATGTGTCTTAACTGAGAACCTTCACCTGCACCTCATGTAAAAAAGAAAGTGATGAGTTATGATGTTTCTGCTTGATCTCTCCCTCCTGTCAGAGAGTTCCTGTGTGTGCCTGCAGTGTTGCGGTCCAGCTCGGGCCTGTTCCCTGCAGGGCTTCGACTGTCAGGGCCGGCAGGTCTTTTATTTTGAAAGGCCCTTCAGGGTGGACGCCTGCTGCCTCGGCTGCTGCCTGATGGAGATAAGGGCCTACACGCCTCAGAAACATCTCATTGGCACTGTACATCAGAGGTGAGACAGTCTGAATCTGCTTCTGTTGTCTCTGTTGAACAGTGATCAAAAGTTACTAAGTATATTATCTCAAGTACACCAACTTAAACACGATTTTGTGGTATTTGTACTTAATATTCTATTTTGTGCCATTTTACACTTCTATATTTTAATCTATATTTACTCATTATTTTTTACATTTCATATATACAACACAATATCACCTTATAAAACATGGTGCATTGTCAGAAATTGATTAAAATTATCTGCTAATACATAAATAATTAATAATCCAATAATATATAATTAGAAATGTCCAAAATAAAAATAACTTTTACTTTTAGTACTTTCAGTACAGTTCACTGATAATACTTAAATACTTTCAAATCTAAAATGGAGGCTCTTCACTTTCATTTTTATAATATGATATAGTTACTTAAAGGGACAGTTCCACCCAAAATTAAAAAATACATATTTTTCCTCTTACCTGTAGTGCTATTTATCAGTCTAGATTGTTTTGGTGTGAGTTGCTGAGTGTTGGAGATATCGGCTGTAGAGATGTCTGCCTTCTCTCAAATATAACGGAAGTAGATGGCACTCAGTTTAAGTGCCAAAAAATATATTTGAAAAACTCAGCAGCAATGTTTCGGTCTCTCAAGATAATCCATAGACCTTGTTGTGAGCAGTTTAATGGTGGAACTATTTTCTTTCTATTAAACTACACCCACCACCGAATCACTGCACAGAAGGAAGCATGCATCTACTGCTAGCTCACTTAGCATCACTAAGTGAGCTAATGTTACAGCTCAGCCAAGAATGGACAACAATTAATGTTCACATCTTGTGCTGTCACGAGCCTGAGCCTCTCGTCTGTGAGTAGATGCACACTTCCTTCTGTGCAGTGATACGGATGGCTGGTGTAGTTCGGTAGTAAGAAAATGGTTCCTACATGGAACTGCTCACAATCTGTGGATTATCTTGAGTAACCGATGATTTCTGGAAAGAAACATTGCTGTTGAGTTTTTAAAATGTATTTTTTGGCGCTTTTAGCACCACAAGCCGAGTGCCATCTAGTTCCATTATATTGAAGAGAAGGCAGACATCTCTATGAACGACATGTGCAACATTTTGCAACTCACACCAAAACAATCTAGACTGATACATAGCACTACAGGTAGTTTTTAGGACAATTTGCATGTTCTCCCCGTGTCAATGTAGGTTTTCTCTGGGTACTCCAGCTTCCTCCCACAGTCCAAAGACATGCAGGTTAATTGGTGACTCTAAATTGTCCGTAGGTGTGAATGTGAGCGTGAATGTTTGTCTGTCTCTATGTGTCAGCCCTGTGATAGTCTGGTGACCTGTCCAGGGTGTACCCCACCTCCAGCGCCCCCATGACCCCTAACAGGATAGGGGGTAACAAAAAATTAATGAATTGATATACAAATATATATAATTTTGGGGTAAACTGTCCCTTTAAGAAAAGTTCTTCAACTGTGACCTTGTCTAACCATATTAATGAAAAGTCTTTTCAGTGATAAATACAAAACTAGATTTTAAACACCCCTGATAAAAGGATCACTTCACTCAAATTACAAAAAGGAAAAAGAAAAATCTCAGTTACCTACTAGTGCTCTATGATTTTGGTTCATTCAGACCTTTTTTTCTGGTTTATCTGAGATTAATGACGCTATCAAAGTACAGTAGAGGTGAATGGATTTTGTTTTTTGCACTCACAGAATTGAAAAAGTTTTTCATGCAAACTTCTTTTTATCAAAAAATAGTCCTTATAAAAACGGCTGACAGCGTTTTCTGTGGGTTAACCAGAGTAACGGGACCCTTTCATGGACGGAGATGTTGCTGTTAAATTTTTTAAATGTAATCTGTCATATTTTTTGTCATTTGAATGAATGAACTCTTTAACCCTTTAATCCCCACCATCAGAATACTGCAGCAGCAATCTTAATACTCTACATTCTCAGACCGAACATCTTGTCATATGAGCCTTTTTCCATGTCACTCCCAGCCTCTGGCCACCCCGAGCCATCGTAGTTGTCCAGGCCTGTCTGTAAATAGCAGTGGGAGCTTTTACTGTTCCACCCAGCCGGGGTGTTGTCTAAACCTGGGAGACTTAAAACACAAAACAGCTGCTTGGACGGAGACACGTTGGCAGAGCTGCCCTGGGCTGTATCGAAGGGAAGGAATGCATCCTTCCTAATGGCAATGTTGGCTAATGAGAGGAATGGCAGCAAGCGGTCTCCTGTAGTCAAACCAAAAATACTTCCTTCTTCATTTGGCCTAAATCTGACTCCGGGGTTAGCTGGGGTGCCTTTGTGTGTCGGATTTAGAGTTTTTTCCAGAAGCAACAGTCGATGAAGTTGTCCCCAATTAAGACTGACCTGGCAGAGGTTTCGGTGGCCAGAGATCTACTTGGTATAAATATTCTCTCAGTTGTGCTCGAATAAAGCATGCCCCAGTTTGAACTCTTCCGACACCGAGCAAACAATGGTTTTGGTGCTGCAGAATCATGACAGCTGAAAATGTGATCAACCAAGCATCAAGGCTGGGCTGTGCCAGTGTGTGAAGCACTGGCCAGTGTATCTGCCAGTTTGCTTATTGCATGATTATGTAAGTTAATGTGTTACGTTGGTGTGTGTTGGCCGACTGTTTTCAGGTGGAGCATGTTCACCCCTCTCCTGGAGGTGTGTGACTCAGAGGGAGCATCTAACATCAGGATCCAGGGCTCCTGCTGTCCATACCGCTGCTTCTCCAACCAGCAATTCCAGGTAGTAATATTTAAACAACCCCAACACAAAACATGTTGCTTCAAGTGTATTTCATTCATATTTTTGGATGTCTCATTAGATTGTCTCCAACATTGGAGAGATCATAGGCACAATATGGAAGAAGTGGCCTGGCTTCAATGACGAGCATAACATGGACCATGAGTATTTTGGGTTGGAGGGTGAGTTGTGCCTCATGAAGTGTGATTTCCAATTCCTCTTCCCAAACTTCTCCTATCATGTTCTCCTCTGGAGGCCACAACAAAATCAAGTAGAATTTGATTAAAGGAACAATGTTAAGAACATGGCATGTTTAGCCCCGTTTCCATCGAGCAGTATGGTTCAGTTCAGTACGCTTTTTTTGTGTTTCCACTGTGAAAAGTTGTGGATGGTACCAATGGAACCGTTCCGTACGTCCCCATTTTTGGTCCCCCCTCTGTTGGGGTACCTAGCACACAGATCTGGTACTAAAAGGTGGAGCTGTGAACACTGCAGTCTGATTGGTCAGTAGAGGATGGTCACTCTGCTCAGGGCTGAGTTGTGTCTGGTTTTGAGGCTCATGTAACCACTGTTCATACTGTGGAGAGTTTGATAAGTAAACTGTAACTATAAAATGAAAGGATGTTTTGCTGCCTCTCACAGCAGCTGGAGTCTGAGAAAAAATAATTTAATTCACTGAGTCGACTGTAATGTTACTCAATGTATGACATGACAACGTGAATCAATCAACTCACCGTGACAGCTCTTACCATCACTTTAGTTTTTATATGACATAAACTTTTAGTAATGAGTGGATCTTCAAGTCTTTGTATACATAAATTTCTGCATATATCCCAATCCTCACTCAGAAAAAAGCGTCGTGGAGCATTGTTCCTGTGGGCTCCAGCAACACTAAACCCCTGAGCTTGCCTGAGAAGGACTAAATGCACAAACCCACTATTTTCAAATATCCCATGAAGAGAGACTCTCTCTGCAGCCTGTTCTATTTTGTTCTAAAAATGTTGGTGTGCAACGCCATTCTGTGGACGATAAACCAGGTGCAGACTTCCATCTGTGTCCCCATAAATGAGGAAATATAATGCAGTGAGTGACACCAACCCCGCACACGAGTACTGTTGGCAATGTCTGAAGGGCTACTGTTGGTTCCAAAGGTACCATACTGTGTGTGTTTGTTGGAAACGGGGCTTTAGTTTTCACTTGCCTTTCTTTTTTGCAAAAGAAAATAAGCAATTAATGAATTAATTACACCTGTGTTTACAAGTCAAAATATCTGCTGAAAAAAAGGGTTATTCTGCCTGTGTAGCAGTGTTCCTCAAACTGTTAGGCGGACCCCCTTTGTGAGGCATCGAGCCACTGCAGGGGAAATATGGAGTGAATGAATATGATTTATGTTGTGAAGATAATCTATCACATCTCTTAAAACATTCTCTAAAACAGTGGTTACTGGACAATCAAACATGTTGTCATGATCTGAATTGGTTCTCATTTCATTACTGTATGTTCAGGCTGATGTGCTTTTGTATAGTACGTTTTCCTTAATGTGCTTTGGTCTTATGGTGATGTCACTGCCTTGCTAATTGTGTTTGTGTGCTATTGTCCTTGCTTATGTGCTTTGCTTTGTGCTCTTGTGTGTTTGTTTGTGGCTGTGTTGTGTTGCGCTATGTTGTACTTTTGTAAAGTGTGTTCCTGATGTTTTTGGTTGTTTGGCTATGTCATTGTTTATTAATACTGCTTATGTCTTATTGTTTTTGCTTATATGCCTTGCTATGTGGTTTTGTCTATGGTTATATGCTTGCTCTGTGCTTATGTAACCTTCTATGAATATGCAATCAATCCGCTTTTGTCTGTGCTTCTGTGTCTCTGTGCTTTTGTGTGTTAGTTTAATGCCTTTTTATTATATACACATATGCCATCAACCTGCCAGGGACTGCAGACGAAATTAGCCTGTATGGCTAAATATGGTACATTTACGTGACTTAAGTGATCATGTTCATTAATGTGCACTGTCCCTTTAAACATAAACATAAGAGTTTGCTGATGCTGTCATATTGACCTTTATTTACTACAATTCAACATGGACCCTTTTTAAGTAGTTGCTTCTCCAATTATTGTTCACGATTAATAAAAAATTGTGGGGTGGGAGCCATGACAAAAAAGTTTAAAAACCACTGGTGTATAGTCATGTGCATCCCATAGTCTGGGAACCACTGACATGGTGTATTTTTAATTGTATTTTAATCTGTGTCACTCTTCCAGTGCCACTGAGTATGGGATCACACACTAAATTGCTGTTGCTGGCAGCAACTTTCTTATTGGTAAGCATATAAATTTCTGTTATCATTCTTTCATGGAGACACTGTATTTTGTTGTATGAAAGGACAGTTCACTCCCAAATCAAACGTGCATATTTTTTCGTCTTACCTGTAGTGCTATTTATCATTCTAAATTGTTTCCGTGTTAATTGCTGAGTGTTGGAGTTATCGTCTGTAGAGATGTCTGTCTTCTCTCAAATACAATGGAACTAGATGGCACTCGGCTTGTGGTGCTCAAAGCAACAAAAATTACGGCCTCGTGATTGTATGCCTCTGCACACCGGTCAAGCTGCACTTACAGTTTACATCCATGTCTCCTACCTAGCTGGCAGCACAAAAGAGCTATACAATCAGCACAGTTTCAAGGTGGGCACCTAAGATTAGTGTCGTCAATTCAGTATTTGACCACATGGATCCCCTTCTGTGCACGCACGAGAGGTGATGCTGAGTAATGGCCAGAATTTTTTTTTTTTTTTAATGCAGAACATAATGATGTCATAGTGAAGACCTTTGACCTTTTGGAAATAAAATGTCATCATTTCATCATTATATCATATCAGACATTAGACCACTAAATTCTAATCACTTGATTGTAAAGTCTAAGCGGACTTTTACATCAAATTTGAAGAAGCTCCCTCAAGGCGTTCCTAAGATATAGCATTCACAAGAATGGTACAGACGCACATCAGACATGGGGACAAATGGACAACCCGAAATCATAATGCCTCCAGCCATGCCTATCACCAATGCAGAGGCATAAAAACTCCTAGTATAGTACGCAAAAAGAATTAATAATAAAAGTCATTGTATAGTATGTGAAAAGAAAGTTATAGTATAATATTTCAAAAAGGTAATACTGTAGTATTGCTAAAAAGTTATAGTACAGTAAGTCAAAAAAAAAGTGATAAAAATGTAAAATAGTCATAGTGTTGTATGTAGAGAAGTCATAGTACAGAACGGAATAAAAATGTCATAGTGTGGCTTTTTGAAAAAGTGGTACTATAATATCTAAAAAATATATATATAATTATAATATTATAATATTAATTATGAAATGAGTATAGTTATTTTTAAAAAGTCATAGGACAGCATATAAAAAAGTCATAGTGTACCATGACAAGACAAATGTCATACCATGGTATGTCTAAAAAAGTGTCACAGTAAATGTAAGAAAAAAGAAATCATAGTGTAGTATGAAAAAAGTCCTATGATAGCATGTCAAAAAAAATCATATTATATTATGTAGGAAGTCACAGTATAGCATGCCATCAAAAAGTTAATACAAATGTCATAGTATACTTTGTACAAAAAGGTGATAGTATAGTAGATCAAAAAATGTGACAGTATACTATGTAAAAAAAAGTCACAGTATAGCATGTCAAAAAGTCATATAGTATTATGCAAAATGTCATAGTATAACATGTCAAAAAAACTCATACTTTAGTATGTCAAAAAAAGTCATACCATAGCATGTCAAAAAATGTCATAGTATAGCATGTCAAAAAATGTCATAGTATAGCATGTCAAAAAAAAGTAATGGCATTGCATGTCAAAAAATTTCATAGTATAGTATTTCCAAAAAGTTATAGTATAGAATGTAAGAAAGTCATAGCATAGTGTGTAAAAAAAACCTCATAGTATATCATGTCAAAAAAATCAATGAACGGCATGTCATAATCATGTCATAATATAGCATGTCAAAAAAGTCAAAGTAAAACATGTCAAAAAAGTCATAGTGTAATATGTCAAAAAATGTCATAGTATAGTATGTCGAAAAAGTCATAGTATAGTATATTAAAAAATGTCGTACTATTGTATGTCAAAAAGTCATAGTATAGCATGTCAAAAAATGTCATAGTATAATATGTCAAAAAATGTCACAGTATAACATGACAAAAAAAGTCATAGAATAATATGTCAAAAAATGTCATAGTATAGTATGTCAAAAAATATCATAATACAGCATGTCAAAAAAAGTCATAGTATGACATGTCAAAAAATGTCATAGTATAGTATGTCAAAAAATATAATACAGCATGTCAAAAAAAGTCATAGTATATCATGTCAAAAAAAGTCATAGTATAGCATGTCAAAAAATATCATAATACAGCATGTCAAAAAAAGTCATAGTATGACATGTCAAAAAATGTCATAGTATAGTATGTCAAAAAAAATCATAGTATAGTATTTCAAAAAATGTCACATTATAGCATGTCAAAAAAGTCACTGTAGGATGTCAAAAAATGTGATAGTATAGTATGTAAAAAAAAATGCATAGTATAGTATGTCAAAAAACTCACAGTGTAATATGTCAAAAAATGTTATACTATAACATGTAAAAAAAGTCTTAGCATAGTGTGTCAAAAAGCATCATAGTATAGCATGTCAAAAAAAATCAATTAACAGCATGTCATAAACATGTCATACTATGGCATGTCAAAAAAGTCACAGTATAGCATGTCAAAAAAGTCATAGTATAGCATGTCAAAAAAGTCATAGTATAGTATGTCAAAAACAGTCATAGTATAGCATGTCAAAAAAAGTCATAGTATGGCATGTCAAAAAGTCATAGTATAGTATGTTAAAAAAGTCATAGTATAGCATGTCAAAAAAGTCATAGTATAGTATGTCAAAAAAGTCACAGTATAGCATATCAAAAAAGTCATAGTATAGCATGTCAAAAAATGTCATAGTATAGTATGTCAAAAAACCTCACAGGATATCATGTCAAAAAAATCAATGAACGGCATGTCGTAAACATGTCATAGTATAACATGTCAAAAAAGTCGTAGTATAGCATGTCAAAAAAAGTCATAGTATAATATGTTAAAAAATATCATAATATAGCAAGTCGAAAAATGTCATAGTATATCATGTCAAAAAACAGTCATACAATAGCATGTCAAAAAAGTCATAGTATAGTATATCAAAAAATTTCATACTATAGTCTACCAAAAAGTCATAGTATAGCATGTCAAAAAATGTCATATTATAGCATGTTAAAAAAGTCATAGTATAGCATGTCAAAAAAAGTCATAGTAAAGCATGTCCAAAAAGTCATAGTATAGCATGTCAAAAAATGTCATAGTATAGCATGTCAAAAAAGTCATAGTATAACATGTCAAAAAATGTCATAGTATAGTATGTCAACAAAGTCACCGAAGGATGTCAAAAAATGTGATAGTATAGTATTTCAAAAAATGCCATAGTATAGCATGTCAAAAAGTCATAGTATAGCATGTCAAAAAAGTCATAGCATAGTATGTCAAAAATGTCATAGTATAGCATGTCAAAAAAAGTCTTAGTAAAGCATGTCAAAAAAGTCATACTATAGCATGTCAAAAAATGTCATAGTATACCAAGTCAAAAAAGTCATAGTATAGCATGTCAAAAAAGTCATAGTATAGTATGTCAAAAATGTCATAGTATAGCATGTCAAAAAAGTCATAGCATAGTATGTCAAAAATGTCATAGTATAGCATGTCAGAAAAAGTCTTAGTAAAGCATGTCAAAAAAGTCATACTATAGCATGTCAAAAAATGTCATAGTATATCAAGTCAAAAAAGTCATAGTATAGCATGTCAAAAAAGTCATAGTATAGTATGTCAAAAATGTCATAGTATAGCATGTCAAAAAATGCCATAGTATAGCATGTCAAAAAAATCATACTGTAGGATGTAAAAAAAATGTCATAGTATAGTATGTCAAAAATGTCATAGTATAGCATGTCAAAAAATCATAGTATAGCATGTCAAAAAATGTCATAGTATAGCATGTCAAAAAAATCATAGTATAGCATGTCAAAAAATGTCATAGTATAGCATGTCAAAAAATGTCATCTTATAGCATGTCAAAAAAAGCCATAGTATACCATGTCAAAAAAAAGTCATAGTATAGCATGTCAAAAAGTCATAGTATAGTATGTCCATAATGTCATAGTATAGCATGTCAAAAAAGTCGTAGTATAGCATGTCAAAAAATGTCATAGTATCGCATGTCAAAAAAAGTCATAGTATAGCATGTCAAAAAAATCATAGTATAGCATGTCAAAAAATGTCATAGTATAGCATTTCAAAAAAATCATAGTATAGCATGGCAAAATATGTCATAGTATAGTATGTCAAAAATGTCATAGTATAGCATGTCAAAAAATGCCATAGTATAGCATGTCAAAAAAATCATAGTGTAGGATGTAAAAAAATGTCAAAGTATAGTATGTCAAAAATGTCATAGTATAGCATGTCAAAAAAGTCATAGTATAGCATGTCAAGAAATGTCATAGTATAGTATGTCAAAAATGTTATAGTATAGAATGTCAAAAAATGTCACAGTAAAGTATGTCCAAAATGTCATGGTATAGTATGTTAAAAAAGTCATAGTATAGCATGTAAAAAAATGTCATAGTATAGTATGTCAAATATGTCATAGTATAGCATGTCAAAAAATGCCATAGTATAGCATGTCAAAAAAATCATAGTATAGCATGTCAAAATATGTCAGAGTATAGTATGTCAAAAATGTCATAGTATAGCATGTCAAAAAATGCCATAGTATAGCATGTCAAAAAAATCATGCTGTAGGATGTAAAAAAAAATGTCATAGTGTAGTATGTCAAAAATGTCATAGTATAGCATGTCAAAAAAATCATAGTATAGCATGTCAAAAAATGTCATAGTATAGCATGTCAAAAAAATCATAATATAGCGTGTCAAAAAATGTCATAGTATAGCATGTCAAAAAAGTCATAGTATAGCATGTCAAAAAATGTCATAGGAAAGTATGTCAAAAATGTCATGGTATAGTATGTTAAAAAATGTCATAGTATAGCATGTCAAAAAAATCATAGTATATCATGTAAAAAAATGTCATAGTATAATATGTCAAAAAATGTCATAGTAAAACATGTCAAAAATGTCATAGTATAGCATGTCAAAAAATGTCATAGTATAGCATGTCAAAAAAATAATACTATAGCATGTAAAAAAATGTCATAGTATAGTATGTCAAAAAATGTCATAGTATAGCATGTCAAAAAAAAGTCATAGTATAGCATGTCAAAAAGTCATAGTATAGTATGTTAAAAAACTCATAGTATAGCATGTCAAAAAAGTCAGTATAGCATGTCAAAAAAAGTCATAGTATAGCATGTCAAAAACATCATAGTATAGCATGTCAAAAAATGTCATAGTATAGTATGTCAAAAATGTCATACTATAGTATGTCAAAAAAAGTCATAGTATAGCATGTCAAAAAAATCATAGTATAGCATGTCAAAAAGTCATAGTATAGTATGTTAAAAAAGTCATAGTATAGCATGTCAAAAAAGTCACAGTATAGCATATCAAAAAAGTCATAGTATAGCATGTCAAAAAAGTCATAGTATAGGATGTCAAAAAAAGTCATAGTATCGCATGTCAAAAAATGACATAGTATAGTATGTCAAAAAAAGTCATAGTATAGCATGTCAAAAAAGTCATAGTATGGCATGTCAAAAAGTCATAGTATAGTAAGTTAAAAAAGTCATAGTATAGCATGTCAAAAAAGTCATAGTATAGCACATTAAAAAATGTCATAGTATAGTATGTCAAAAAACCTCACAGGATATCATGTCAAAAAAATCAATGAACGGCATGTCGTAAACATGTCATAGTATAACATGTCAAAAAAGTCATAGTAAAGCATGTCAAAAAAGTCGTAGTATAGCATGTCAAAAAAAGGCATAGTATAATATGTTAAAAAATATCATAATATAGCAAGTCGAAAAATGTCATAGTATATCATGTAAAAAAACAGTCATACAATAGCATCTCAAAAAAGTCATAGTATAGTATATCAAAAAATGTCGTACTATAGTCTACCAAAAAGTCATAGTATAGCATGTCAAAAAATGTCATATTATAGCATGTCAAAAAAAGTCATAGTATAGTATGTCAAAAAATGTCATAGTATAGCATGTCAAAAAAAGTCATAGTAAAGCATGTCAAAAAAGTCATAGTATAGCATGTCAAAAAATGTCATAGTATATCAAGTCAAAAAAGTCATAGTATAGCATGTCAAAAAAAGTCATAGTAAAGCATGTCAAAAAAGTCATACTATATCATGTCAAAAAATGTCATAGTATATCAAGTCAAAAAAGTCATATTATAGCATGTCAAAAAAGTCATACTATAGCATGTCAAAAAGTCATCGTATAGGATGTTAAAAAAGTCATAGTATAGCATGTCAAAAAATGTCATAGTATATCAAGTCAAAAAAGTCATAGCATAGTATGTCAAAAATGTCATAGTATAGCATGTCAAAAAATGTCATATTATAGCATGTCAAAAAAGTCATAGCATAGTATGTCAAAAATGTCATAGTATAGCATGTCAAAAAAAAGTCTTAGTAAAGCATGTCAAAAAAGTCATACTATAGCATGTCAAAAAATGTCATAGTATATCAAGTCAAAAAAGTCATAGTATAGCATGTCAAAAAAGTCATAGTATAGTATGTCAAAAATGTCATAGTATAGCATGTCAAAAAAAAAGTCATAGTATAGCATGTCAAAAAAAATCGTACTATAGCATGTCAAAATATGTCATAGTATAGTATGTCAAAAATGTCATAGTATAGCATGTCAAAAAATGCCATAGTATAGCATGTCAAAAAAATCATACTGTAGGATGTAAAAAAAATGTCATAGTATAGCATGTCAAAAAATGTCATAATATATCAAGTCAAAAAAGTCATAGCATAGTATGTCAAAAATGTCATAGTATAGCATGTCAAAAAATGTCATATTATAGCATGTCAAAAAAGTCATAGCATAGTATGTCAAAAATGTCATAGTATAGCATGTCAAAAAAAGTCTTAGTAAAGCATGTCAAAAAAGTCATACTATAGCATGTCAAAAAATGTCATAGTATATCAAGTCAAAAAAGTCAAAGTATAGCATGTCAAAAAAGTCATAGTATAGTATGTCAAAAATGTCATAGTATAGCATGTCAAAAAAAAAGTCATAGTATAGCATGTCAAAAAAAATCATACTATAGCATGTCAAAATATGTCATAGTATAGTATGTCAAAAATGTCATAGTATAGCATGTCAAAAAATGCCATAGTATAGCATGTCAAAAAAATCATAGTATAGCATGTCAAAAAATGTCATAGTATAGCATGTCAAAAAAATCATAGTATAGCATGTCAAAAAATGTCATCTTATAGCATGTCAAAAAAAGCCATAGTATAGCATGTCAAAAAAAAGTCATAGTATAGCATGTCAAAAAGTCATAGTATAGCATGTCAAAAAAGTCGTAGTATAGCATGTCAAAAAATGTCATAGTATCGCATGTCAAAAAAAGTCATAGTATAGCATGTCAAAAAAATCATAGTATAGCATGTCAAAAAATGTCATAGTATAGCATTTCAAAAAAATCATAGTATAGCATGTCAAAAAATGTCATAGTATCGCATGTCAAAAAAAGTCATAGTATAGCATGTCAAAAAAATCATAGTATAGCATGTCAAAAAATGTCATAGTATAGCATGTCAAAAAATGTCATAGTATAATATGTCAAAAATGTCATAGTATAGAATGTCAAAAAATCTCACAGTAAAGTATGTCAAAAATGTCATGGTATAGTATGTTAAAAAAGTCATAGTATAGCATGTAAAAAAAATGTCATAGTAAAGTATGTCAAAAATGTAATAGTATAGCATGTAAAAAAATGTCATAGTATAGTATGTCAAAAATGTCATAGTATAGAATGTCAAAAAATCTCACAGTAAAGTATGTCAAAAATGTCATGGTATAGTATGTTAAAAAAGTCATAGTATAGCATGTAAAAAAAATGTCATAGTAAAGTATGTCAAAAATGTAATAGTATAGCATGTAAAAAAATGTCATAGTATAGCATGTCAAAAAAATCATAGTATAGCATGTCAATAAAAATCATAGTATAGCATGTCAAAATATGTCATAGTATAGCATGTCAAAAAATGCCATAGTATAGCATGTCAAAAAGTCATAGTATAGTATGTCAAAAAAAATCATAGTATAGCATGTCAAAAAATGTCAGTATAGCATGTCAAAAAAATCATAGTATAGCATGTCAAAAAATGTCATAGTATAGCATGTCAAAAAATGTCATAGTATACCATGTCAAAAAAGTCATAGTATAGCATGTCAAAAAAAAAGTCATAGTATAGTATGTCAAAAAAATCATAGTATAGCATGTCAAAAAATCATAGTATAGCATGTCAAAAAAAGTCATAGGATAGTATGTCAACAATGTCATAGTATAGTATGTCAAAAAATGTCATAGTATAGCATGTCAAAAAAGTCATACTATAGCATGTCAAAAAAACATCATAGTATTGCATGTCAAAAATGTCATAGTATAGTATGTTCAAAAAATGTAATAGTATAGTATGTCAAAAAATGTCATAGTATAACATGTCAAAAAATGTCATAGTATAGTATGTCAAAAATGTCGTAGTATAGTATGTCAAAAATTTCATATTATAGCATATCAAAAAATGTCATAGTATAGCATGTCAAAAATGTCATAGTATAGCATGTCAAAAATGTCATAGTATAGTATGTCAAAAATGTCATATTATAGCATATCAAAAAATGTCATAGTATAGCATGTCAAAAATGGCATAGTATAGTATGTCAAAAAATGTCATAGTATAGCATGTCAAAAAAAGTCATACTATAGCATGTCAAAAAGTCATCGTATAGTATGTTAAAAAAGTCATAGTATAGCATGTCAAAAAATGTCATAGTATAGTATGTCAAAAAAGTCATAGTATAGCATGTCAAAAAAAGTCATAGTATAGTATGTCAAAAATGTCATAGTATAGTATGTCAAAAAAGTCATAGTATAGCATGTCAAAAAAAGTCATAGTATAGTATGTATAAAAAGTCATAGTATAGTATGTCAAAAAAGTCATAGTATAGCATGTCAAAAAATGTCATAGTATAGTATGTCAAAAATGTTATAGTATAGTATGTCAAAAAATGTCATAGTATAGCATGTCAGAAAATGTCATAGTATAGTATGTCAAAAATGTCATAGTATAGTATGTCAAAAAATGTCATAGTATAGCATGTCAAAAAATGTCATAGTATAGCATGTCAAAAAAAGTCATACTATAGCATGTCAAAAAGTCATAGTATAGCATGTCAAAAAATGTCATAGTATAGCATGTCCAAAAAAGTAATACTATAGCATGTCAAAAAGTCATAGTATAGTATGTTAAAAAAGTCATAGTATAGCATGTCAAAAAATGTCATAGTATAGTATGTCAAAAAAGTCATAGTATAGCATGTCAAAAAATGTCATAGTATAACGTGTCAAAAAATGTCATAGTATAGCATGTCAAAAACAGTCATACTATAGCGTGTCAAAAAGTCATAGTATAGTATGTTAAAAAGTCATAGTATAGCATGTCAAAAAAAGTCATAGTATAGTATGTCAAAAATGTCATAGTATAGTATGTCAAAAAAGTCATAGTATAGCATGTCAAAAAAAGTCATAGTATAGTATGTCAAAAATGTCATAGTATAGTATGTCAAAAAAGTCATAGTATAGCATGTCAAAAAAAGTCATAGTATAGTATGTCAAAAATGTCATAGTATAGTATGTCAAAAAAGTCATAGTATAGCATGTCAAAAAAAGTCATAGTATAGTATGTCAAAAAAAGTCATAGGATAGTATGTCAAAAATGTCATAGTATAGCATGTCAAAAAATGCCATAGTATAGCATGTCAAAAAAATCATACTGTAGGATGTAAAAAAAATGTCATAGTATAGTATGTCAAAAATGTCATAGTATAGCATGTCAAAAAATCATAGTATAGTATGTCAAAAAATGTCATAGTATAGCATGTCAAAAAAAGTCATACTATAGCATGTCAAAAAGTCATAGTATAGCATGTCAAAAAATGTCATAGTATAGCATGTCCAAAAAAGTAATACTATAGCATGTCAAAAAGTCATAGTATAGTATGTTAAAAAAGTCATAGTATAGCATGTCAAAAAATGTCATAGTATAGTATGTCAAAAAAGTCATAGTATAGCATGTCAAAAAATGTCATAGTATAACGTGTCAAAAAATGTCATAGTATAGCATGTCAAAAACAGTCATACTATAGCGTGTCAAAAAGTCATAGTATAGTATGTTAAAAAATCATAGTATAGCATGTCAAAATATGTCATAGTATAGTATGTCAAAAATGTCATAGTATAGCATGTCAAAAAATGCCATAGTATAGCATGTCAAAAAAATCATAGTGTAGGATGTAAAAAAATGTCAAAGTATAGTATGTCAAAAATGTCATAGTATAGCATGTCAAAAAAGTCATAGTATAGCATGTCAAGAAATGTCATAGTATAGTATGTCAAAAATGTTATAGTATAGAATGTCAAAAAATGTCACAGTAAAGTATGTCCAAAATGTCATGGTATAGTATGTTAAAAAAGTCATAGTATAGCATGTCAAAAAATGTCATAGTATAGTATGTCAAATATGTCATAGTATAGCATGTCAAAAAATGCCATAGTATAGCATGTCAAAAAAATCATAGTATAGCATGTCAAAATATGTCAGAGTATAGTATGTCAAAAATGTCATAGTATAGCATGTCAAAAAATGCCATAGTATAGCATGTCAAAAAAATCATGCTGTAGGATGTAAAAAAAAATGTCATAGTGTAGTATGTCAAAAATGTCATAGTATAGCATGTCAAAAAAATCATAGTATAGCATGTCAAAAAATGTCATAGTATAGCATGTCAAAAAAATCATAATATAGCGTGTCAAAAAATGTCATAGTATAGCATGTCAAAAAAGTCATAGTATAGCATGTCAAAAAATGTCATAGGAAAGTATGTCAAAAATGTCATGGTATAGTATGTTAAAAAATGTCATAGTATAGCATGTCAAAAAAATCATAGTATATCATGTAAAAAAATGTCATAGTATAATATGTCAAAAAATGTCATAGTAAAACATGTCAAAAATGTCATAGTATAGCATGTCAAAAAATGTCATAGTATAGCATGTCAAAAAAATAATACTATAGCATGTAAAAAAATGTCATAGTATAGTATGTCAAAAAATGTCATAGTATAGCATGTCAAAAAAAAGTCATAGTATAGCATGTCAAAAAGTAATAGTATAGTATGTTAAAAAAACTCATAGTATAGCATGTCAAAAAAGTCAGTATAGCATGTAAAAAAAAGTCATAGTATAGCATGTCAAAAACATCATAGTATAGCATGTCAAAAAATGTCATAGTATAGTATGTCAAAAATGTCATACTATAGTATGTCAAAAAAAGTAATAGTATAGCATGTCAAAAAAATCATAGTATAGCATGTCAAAAAGTCATAGTATAGTATGTTAAAAAAGTCATAGTATAGCATGTCAAAAAAGTCACAGTATAGCATATCAAAAAAGTCATAGTATAGCATGTCAAAAAAGTCATAGTATAGGATGTTAAAAAAAGTCATAGTATCGCATGTCAAAAAATGACATAGTATAGTATGTCAAAAAAAGTCATAGTATAGCATGTCAAAAAAGTCATAGTATGGCATGTCAAAAAGTCATAGTATAGTAAGTTAAAAAAGTCATAGTATAGCATGTCAAAAAAGTCATAGTATAGCACATTAAAAAATGTCATAGTATAGTATGTCAAAAAACCTCACAGGATATCATGTCAAAAAAATCAATGAACGGCATGTCGTAAACATGTCATAGTATAGGATGTTAAAAAAAGTCATAGTATCGCATGTCAAAAAAAGTCATAGTAAAGCATGTCAAAAAAGTCGTAGTATAGCATGTCAAAAAAAGTCATAGTATAATATGTTAAAAAATATCATAATATAGCAAGTCGAAAAATGTCATAGTATATCATGTAAAAAAACAGTCATACAATAGCATCTCAAAAAATGTCATAGTATAGTATGTCAAAAAACCTCACAGGATATCATGTCAAAAAAATCAATGAACGGCATGTCAAAAAAGTCATAGTATAGGATGTTAAAAAAAGTCATAGTATCGCATGTCAAAAAAAGTCATAGTAAAGCATGTCAAAAAAGTCGTAGTATAGCATGTCAAAAAAAGTCATAGTATAATATGTTAAAAAATATCATAATATAGCAAGTCGAAAAATGTCATAGTATATCATGTAAAAAAACAGTCATACAATAGCATCTCAAAAAAGTCATAGTATAGTATATCAAAAAATGTCGTACTATAGTCTACCAAAAAGTCATAGTATAGCATGACAAAAAATGTCATATTATAGCATGTCAAAAAAAGTCATAGTATAGTATGTCAAAAAATGTCATAGTATAGCATGTCAAAAAAAGTCATAGTAAAGCATGTCAAAAAAGTCATAGTATAGCATGTCAAAAAATGTCATAGTATATCAAGTCAAAAAAGTCATAGTATAGCATGTCAAAAAAGTCATAGTATAACATGTCAAAAAATGTCATAGTATAGTATGTCAACAAAGTCACCGAAGGATGTCAAAAAATGTGATAGTATAGTATTTCAAAAAATGCCATAGTATAGCATGTCAAAAAGTAATAGTATAGCATGTCAAAAAAGTCATAGCATAGTATGTCAAAAATGTCATAGTATAGCATGTCAAAAAAAGTCTTAGTAGAGCATATCAAAAAAGTCATACTATAGCATGTCAAAAAATGTCATAGTATATCAAGTCAAAAAAGTCATAGCATAGTATGTCAAAAATGTCATAGTATAGCATGTCAAAAAATGTCATATTATAGCATGTCAAAAAAGTCATAGCATAGTATGTCAAAAATGTCATAGTATAGCATGTCAAAAAAAGTCATAGTAAAGCATGTCAAAAAAGTCATACTATATCATGTCAAAAAATGTCATAGTATATCAAGTCAAAAAAGTCATATTATAGCATGTCAAAAAAAGTCATACTATAGCATGTCAAAAAGTCATCGTATAGGATGTTAAAAAACTCATAGTATAGCCTGTCAAAAAATGTCATAGTATATCAAGTCAAAAAAGTCATAGCATAGTATGTCAAAAATGTCATAGTATAGCATGTCAAAAAAAGTCTTAGTAAAGCATGTCAAAAAAGTCATACTATAGCATGTCAAAAAATGTCATAGTATATCAAGTCAAAAAAGTCATAGTATAGCATGTCAAAAAAGTCATAGTATAGTATGTCAAAAATGTCATAGTATAGCATGTCAAAAAAAAAGTCATAGTATAGCATGTCAAAAAAAATCATACTATAGCATGTCAAAATATGTCATAGTATAGTATGTCAAAAATGTCATAGTATAGCATGTCAAAAAATGCCATAGTATAGCATGTCAAAAAAATCATACTGTAGGATGTAAAAAAATGTCATAGTATAGCATGTCAAAAAATGTCATAATATATCAAGTCAAAAAAGTCATAGTATAGTATGTCAAAAATGTCATAGTATAGCATGTCAAAAAATGTCATATTATAGCATGTCAAAAAAGTCATAGCATAGTATGTCAAAAATGTCATAGTATAGCATGTCAAAAAAAGTCTTAGTAAAGCATGTCAAAAAAGTCATACTATAGCATGTCAAAAAATGTCATAGTATATCAAGTCAAAAAAGTCAAAGTATAGCATGTCAAAAAAGTCATAGTATAGTATGTCAAAAATGTCATAGTATAGCATGTCAAAATATGTCATAGTATAGTATGTCAAAAATGTCATAGTATAGCATGTCAAAAAATGCCATAGTATAGCATGTCAAAAAAATCATAGTATAGCATGTCAAAAAATGTCATAGTATAGCATGTCAAAAAATCATAGTATAGCATGTCAAAAAATGTCATAGTATAGCATGTCAAAAAAATCATAGTATAGCATGTCAAAAAATGTCATAGTATAGCATGTCAAAAAAATCATAGTATAGCATGTCAAAAAATGTCATCTTATAGCATGTCAAAAAAAGCCATAGTATAGCATGTCAAAAAAAAGTCATAGTATAGCATGTCAAAAAGTCATAGTATAGCATGTCAAAAAAGTCGTAGTATAGCATGTCAAAAAATGTCATAGTATCGCATGTCAAAAAAAGTCATAGTATAGCATGTCAAAAAAATCATAGTATAGCATGTCAAAATATGTCATAGTATAGCATGTCAAAAAATGTTATAGTATAGCATGTCAAAAAAATCATAGTATAGCATGTCAAAAAATGTCATCTTATAGCATGTCAAAAAAAGCCATAGTATAGCATGTCAAAAAAAAGTCATAGTATAGCATGTCAAAAAGTCATAGTATAGCATGTCAAAAAAGTCGTAGTATAGCATGTCAAAAAATGTCATAGTATCGCATGTCAAAAAAAGTCATAGTATAGCATGTCAAAAAAATCATAGTATAGCATGTCAAAAAATGTCATAGTATAGCATTTCAAAAAAATCATAGTATAGCATGTCAAAAAATGTCATAGTATCGCATGTCAAAAAAAGTCATAGTATAGCATGTCAAAAAAATCATAGTATAGCATGTCAAAAAATGTCATAGTATAGCATGTCAAAAAATGTCATAGTATAATATGTCAAAAATGTCATAGTATAGAATGTCAAAAAATCTCACAGTAAAGTATGTCAAAAATGTCATGGTATAGTATGTTAAAAAAGTCATAGTATAGCATGTAAAAAAAATGTCATAGTAAAGTATGTCAAAAATGTAATAGTATAGCATGTAAAAAAATGTCATAGTATAGTATGTCAAAAATGTCATAGTATAGCATGTCAAAAAAATCATAGTATAGCATGTCAATAAAAATCATAGTATAGCATGTCAAAATATGTCATAGTATAGCATGTCAAAAAATGCCATAGTATAGCATGTCAAAAAGTCATAGTATAGTATGTCAAAAAAAATCATAGTATAGCATGTCAAAAAATGTCAGTATAGCATGTCAAAAAGATCATAGTATAGCATGTCAAAAAATGTCATAGTATAGCATGTCAAAAAATGTCATAGTATACCATGTCAAAAAAGTCATAGTATAGCATGTCAAAAAAAAAAGTCATAGTATAGTATGTCAAAAAAAATCATACTATAGCATGTCAAAATATGTCATAGTATAGTATGTCAAAAATGTCATAGTATAGCATGTCAAAAAATGCCATAGTATAGCATGTCAAAAAAATCATAGTATAGCATGTCAAAAAATGTCATAGTATAGCATGTCAAAAAATCATAGTATAGCATGTCAAAAAATGTCATAGTATAGCATGTCAAAAAAATCATAGTATAGCATGTCAAAAAATGTCATAGTATAGCATGTCAAAAAAATCATAGTATAGCATGTCAAAAAATGTCATCTTATAGCATGTCAAAAAAAGCCATAGTATAGCATGTCAAAAAAAAGTCATAGTATAGCATGTCAAAAAGTCATAGTATAGCATGTCAAAAAAGTCGTAGTATAGCATGTCAAAAAATGTCATAGTATCGCATGTCAAAAAAAGTCATAGTATAGCATGTCAAAAAAATCATAGTATAGCATGTCAAAATATGTCATAGTATAGCATGTCAAAAAATGTTATAGTATAGCATGTCAAAAAAATCATAGTATAGCATGTCAAAAAATGTCATCTTATAGCATGTCAAAAAAAGCCATAGTATAGCATGTCAAAAAAAAGTCATAGTATAGCATGTCAAAAAGTCATAGTATAGCATGTCAAAAAAGTCGTAGTATAGCATGTCAAAAAATGTCATAGTATCGCATGTCAAAAAAAGTCATAGTATAGCATGTCAAAAAAATCATAGTATAGCATGTCAAAAAATGTCATAGTATAGCATTTCAAAAAAATCATAGTATAGCATGTCAAAAAATGTCATAGTATCGCATGTCAAAAAAAGTCATAGTATAGCATGTCAAAAAAATCATAGTATAGCATGTCAAAAAATGTCATAGTATAGCATGTCAAAAAATGTCATAGTATAATATGTCAAAAATGTCATAGTATAGAATGTCAAAAAATCTCACAGTAAAGTATGTCAAAAATGTCATGGTATAGTATGTTAAAAAAGTCATAGTATAGCATGTAAAAAAAATGTCATAGTAAAGTATGTCAAAAATGTAATAGTATAGCATGTAAAAAAATGTCATAGTATAGTATGTCAAAAATGTCATAGTATAGCATGTCAAAAAAATCATAGTATAGCATGTCAATAAAAATCATAGTATAGCATGTCAAAATATGTCATAGTATAGCATGTCAAAAAATGCCATAGTATAGCATGTCAAAAAGTCATAGTATAGTATGTCAAAAAAAATCATAGTATAGCATGTCAAAAAATGTCAGTATAGCATGTCAAAAAGATCATAGTATAGCATGTCAAAAAATGTCATAGTATAGCATGTCAAAAAATGTCATAGTATACCATGTCAAAAAAGTCATAGTATAGCATGTCAAAAAAAAAAGTCATAGTATAGTATGTCAAAAAAATCATAGTATAGCATGTCAAAAAAATCATAGTATAGCATGTCAAAAAAAGTCATAGGATAGTATGTCAACAATGTCATAGTATAGTATGTCAAAAAATGTCATAGTATAGCATGTCAAAAAAGTCATACTATAGCATGACAAAAAAACATCATAGTATAGCATGTCAAAAATGTCATAGTATAGTATGTTCAAAAAATGTAATGGTATAGTATGTCAAAAAATGTCATAGTATAACATGTCAAAAAATGTCATAGTATAGTATGTCAAAAATGTCGTAGTATAGTATGTCAAAAATTTCATATTATAGCATATCAAAAAATGTCATAGTATAGCATGTCAAAAATGTCATAGTATAGCATGTCAAAAATGTCATAGTATAGCATGTCAAAAATGGCATAGTATAGTATGTCAAAAAATGTCATAGTATAGCATGTCAAAAAAAGTCATACTATAGCATGTCAAAAAGTCATCGTATAGTATGTTAAAAAAGTCATAGTATAGCATGTCAAAAAATGTCATAGTATAGTATGTCAAAAAAGTCATAGTATAGCATGTCAAAAAAAGTCATAGTATAGTATGTCAAAAATGGCATAGTATAGTATGTCAAAAAAGTCATAGTATAGCATGTCAAAAAAAGTCATAGTATAGTATGTATAAAAAGTCATAGTATAGTATGTCAAAAAAGTCATAGTATAGCATGTCAAAAAATGTCATAGTATAGTATGTCAAAAATGTCATAGTATAGTATGTCAAAAAATGTCATAGTATAGCATGTCAGAAAATGTCATAGTATAGTATGTCAAAAATGTCATAGTATAGTATGTCAAAAAATGTCATAGTATAGCATGTCAAAAAAAGTCATACTATAGCATGTTAAAAAGTCATAGTATAGCATGTCAAAAAATGTCATAGTATAGCATGTCCAAAAAAGTAATACTATAGCATGTCAAAAAGTCATAGTATAGTATGTTAAAAAAGTCATAGTATAGCATGTCAAAAAATGTCATAGTATAGTATGTCAAAAAAGTCATAGTATAGCATGTCAAAAAATGTCATAGTATAACGTGTCAAAAAATGTCATAGTATAGCATGTCAAAAACAGTCATACTATAGCGTGTCAAAAAGTCATAGTATAGTATGTTAAAAAGTCATAGTATAGCATGTCAAAAAAAGTCATAGTATAGTATGTCAAAAATGTCATAGTATAGTATGTCAAAAAAGTCATAGTATAGCATGTCAAAAAAAGTCATAGTATAGTATGTCAAAAATGTCATAGTATAGTATGTCAAAAAAGTCATAGTATAGCATGTCAAAAAAAGTCATAGTATAGTATGTCAAAAATGTCATAGTATAGTATGTCAAAAAAGTCATAGTATAGCATGTCAAAAAAAGTCATAGTGTAGTATGTCAAAAAAGTCATAGGATAGTATGTCAACAATGTCATAGTATAGTATGTCAAAAAATGTCATAGTATAGCATGTCAAAAAAGTCATACTATAGCATGACAAAAAAACATCATAGTATAGCATGTCAAAAATGTCATAGTATAGTATGTTCAAAAAATGTAATAGTATAGCATGTCAAAAAATGTCATAGTATAACATGTCAAAAAATGTCATAGTATAGTATGTCAAAAATGTCGTAGTATAGTATGTCAAAAATTTCATATTATAGCATATCAAAAAATGTCATAGTATAGCATGTCAAAAATGTCATAGTATAGCATGTCAAAAATGTCATAGTATAGTATGTCAAAAATGTCATATTATAGCATATCAAAAAATGTCATAGTATAGCATGTCAAAAATGGCATAGTATAGTATGTCAAAAAATGTCATAGTATAGCATGTCAAAAAAAGTCATACTATAGCATGTCAAAAAGTCATCGTATAGTATGTTAAAAAAGTCATAGTATAGCATGTCAAAAAATGTCATAGTATAGTATGTCAAAAAAGTCATAGTATAGCATGTCAAAAAAAGTCATAGTATAGTATGTCAAAAATGTCATAGTATAGTATGTCAAAAAAGTCATAGTATAGCATGTCAAAAAAAGTCATAGTATAGTATGTATAAAAAGTCATAGTATAGTATGTGAAAAAAGTCATAGTATAGCATGTCAAAAAATGTCATAGTATAGCATGTCAAAAATGTCATAGTATAGTATGTCAAAAAATGTCATAGTATAGCATGTCAGAAAATGTCATAGTATAGTATGTCAGAAATGTCATAGTATAGTATGTCAAAAAATGGCATAGTATAGCATGTCAAAAAATGTCATAGTATAGCATGTCAAAAAAAGTCATACTATAGCATGTCAAAAAGTCATAGTATAGCATGTCAAAAAATGTCATAGTATAGCATGTCCAAAAAAGTAATACTATAGCATGTCAAAAAGTCATAGTATAGTATGTTAAAAAAGTCATAGTATAGCATGTCAAAAAATGTCATAGTATAGTATGTCAAAAAAGTCATAGTATAGCATGTCAAAAAATGTCATAGTATAACGTGTCAAAAAATGTCATAGTATAGCATGTCAAAAACAATCATACTATAGCGTGTCAAAAAGTCATAGTATAGTATGTTAAAAAGTCATAGTATAGCATGTCAAAAATGTCATAGTATAGTATGTCAAAAAAGTCATACTATAGCATGTCAAAAAAAGTCATAGTATAGTATGTATAAAAAGTCATAGTATAGTATGTCAAAAAAGTCATAGTATAGCATGTCAAAAAATGTCATAGTATAGTATGTCAAAAATGTCATAGTATAGTATGTCAAAAAATGTCATAGTATAGCATGTCAGAAAATGTCATAGTATAGTATGTCAGAAATGTCATAGTATAGTATGTCAAAAAATGTCATAGTATAGCATGTCAAAAAATGTCATAGTATAGCATGTCAAAAAAAGTCATACTATAGCATGTCAAAAAGTCATAGTATAGCATGTCAAAAAATGTCATAGTATAGCATGTCGAAAAAAGTAATACTATATCATGTCAACAAGTCATAGTATAGTATGTTAAAAAAGTCATAGTATAGCATGTCAAAAAATGTCATAGTATAGTATGTCAAAAAAGTCATATTATAGCATGTCAAAAAATGTCATAGTATAGTATGTCAAAAAAGTCATAGTATAGTATGTCAAAAATGTCATAGTATAGTATGTCAAAGAATGTCATAGTATAGTATGTCAAAGAATGTCATAGTATAGTATGTCAAAAAATGTCATAGTGTAGTATGTCAAAAAATGTCATAGTATAGCATGTCAAAAAAAGTCATACTATAGCATGTCAAAATGTCATCGTATAGTATGTTAAAAAAGTCATAGTATAGCATGTCAAAAAATGTCATAGTATAGTATGTCAAAAAAGTCATAGTATAGCATGTCAAAAAAAGTCATAGTATAGCATGTCAAAAAATGTCATAGTATAGTATGTCAAAAATGTCATAGTATAGTATGTGAAAAAAGTCATAGTATAGCATGTCAAAAAATGTCATAGTATAGTATGTCAAAAATGTCATAGTATAGTATGTCAAAAAATGTCATAGTATAGCATGTCAAAAAATGTCATAGTATAGCATGTCAAAAAAAGTCATACTACAGCATGTCAAAAAGTCATAGTATAGTATGTTTAAAAGTCATAGTATAGCATGTCAAAAAATGTCATAGTATAGTATGTCAAAAATGTCATAGTATAGTATGTCAAAGAATGTCATAGTATAGTATGTCAAAAAATGTCATAGTATAATATGTCAAAAAATGTCATAGTATAGTATGTCAAAAAATGTCATAGTATTTTATGTCAAAAATGTCATATTATAGCATATCAAAAAATGTCATAGTATAGTATGTCAAAAATGTCATAGTATAGTATGTCAAAAAATGTCAAAGTATAGCATGTCAAAAAAAGTCATACTATAGCATGTCAAAATGTCATCGTATAGTATGTTAAAAAGTCATAGTATAGCATGTCAAAAAATGTCATAGTATAGTATGTCAAAAAAGTCATAGTATAGCATGTCAAAAAAAGTCATAGTATAGCATGTCAAAAAATGTCATAGTATAGTATGTCAAAAATGTCATATTGTAGCATATCAAAAAATGTCATAGTATAGCATGTCAAAAATGGCATAGTATAGTATGTCAAAAAATGTCATAGTATAGCATGTCAAAAAAAGTCATACTATAGCATGTCAAAAAGTCATCGTATAGTATGTTAAAAAAGTCATAGTATAGCATGTCAAAAAATGTCATAGTATAGTATGTCAAAAAAGTCATAGTATAGCATGTCAAAAAATGTCATAGTATAGTATGTCAAAAATGTCATAGTATAGTATGTCAAAAAATGTCATAGTATAGTATGTCAAAAATGTCATATTATAGCATATCAAAAAATATCATAGTATAGCATGTAAAAAATGTCATATTATAGTATGTCAAAAAAATCATACTATAGCATGTCAACAAATGTCAGTATAGTATGTCAAAAAAAATCATGATATAGTATGTGAAAAAATGTCATAGTATAGCATGTGAAAAAATGTCATAGTATAGCATGTCAAAAAATGTCATAGTATAGTATGTCAAAAATGTCATATTATAGCATCGCAAAAAATGTCATAGTATAGCATGTCAAAAATGTCATAGTATAGTATGTCAAAACACTCATAGTATAGCATGTCAAAAAAAGTCATAGTATAGTATGTCAAAAATGTCATAGTATAGTATGTCAAAAAAAGTCATAGTATAGCATGTCAAAAAATGTCATAGTATAGTATGTCAAAAAGGTCATAGTATAGTATGTCAAAAATGTCATAGTATAGCATGTCAGAAAATGTCATAGTATAGTATGTCAGAAATGTCATAGTATAGTATGTCAAAAAATGTCATAGTATAGCATGTCAAAAAAAGTCATAGTATAGCATGTCAAAAAAAGTCATACTATAGCATGTCAAAAAGTCATAGTATAGTATGTTAAAAAAGTCATAGTATAGCATGTCAAAAAATGTCATAGTATAGTATGTCCAAAAAGTCATAGTATAGCATGTCAAAAAATGTCATACTATAGTATGTCAAAAATGTCATAGTATAGTATGTCAAAAAATGTCATAGTATAGTGTGTCAAAAAAAGTCATACTATAGCATGTCAAAAAGTCATAGTATAGCATGTCAAAAAAAGTCATAGTATAGTATGTCAAAAATGTCATAGTATAGTATGTCAAAAAAGTCATAGTATAGCATGTAAAAAATGTCATAGTATAGTATTTCAAAATATGTCATAGTATAGTATGTCAAAAATGTCATAGTATAGTATGTCAAAAAATGTCATAGTATAGTATGTCAAAAATGTCATAGTATTTTATGTCAAAAATGTCATATTATAGCATATCAAAAAATGTCATAGTATAGCATGTAAGAAATGTCATAGTATAGTATGTCAAAAAAATCATAGTATAGTATGTGAAAAAATGCCATAGTATAGCATGTGAAAAAATATCATAGTATATTATGTGAAACAAGTCATAGTATAGTATGTCAAAAATGTCATATTATAGCATATCAAAAAATGTCATAGTATAGCATGTCAAAAATGGCATAGTATAGTATGTCAAAAAATGTCATAGTGTAGCATGTCAAAAAAAGTCATACTATAGCATGTCAAAAAGTCATCGTATAGTATGTTAAAAAAGTCATAGTATAGCATGTCAAAAAATGTCATAGTATATTATGTCAAAAAAGTCATAGTATAGCATGTCAAAAAAAGTCATAGTATAGTATGTCAAAAATGTCATAGTATAGTATGTCAAAAAAGTCATAGTATAGCATGTCAAAAAAAGTCATAGTATAGTATGTATAAAAAGTTATAGTATAGTATGTCAAAAAAGTCATAGTATAGCATGTCAAAAAATTCATAGTATAGTATGTCAAAAAATGTCATAGTATAGCATGTCAAAAAATGTCATAGTATAGCATGTCAAAAAAAGTAATACTATAGCATGTCAAAAAGTCATAGTATAGTATGTTAAAAAAGTCATAGTATAGCATGTCATAGTATAGTATGTCAAAAAAGTCATAGTATAGCATGTCAAAAAATGTCATAGTATAGCATGTCAAAAATGTCATAGTATAGCATGTCAAAAAATGTCATAGTATAGCGTGTCAAAAAATGTCATAGTATAGCATGTCAAAAACAGTCATACTATAGCATGTCAAAAAGTCATAGTATAGTATGTTAAAAAAGTCATAGTATAGCATGTCAAAAAAAGTCATAGTATAGTATGTCAAAAATGTCATAGTATAGTATGTCAAAAAAGTCATAGTATAGCATGTCAAAAAATGTCATAGTATAATATGTCAAAAATGTCATAGTAGAGTATGTCAAAGAATGTCATAGTATAGTATGTCAAAAAATGTCATAGTATAGTATGTCAAAAAATGTCATAGTATTTTATGTCAAAAATGTCATATTATAGCATATCAAAAAATGTCATAGTATAGTATGTCAAAAATGTCATAGTACAGTATGTCAAAAATGTCATAGTATAGCATGTCAAAAAAATGTCATAGTATAGCATGTGAAAAAATGTCATAGTATAGCATGTCAAAAAATGTCATAGTATAGCATGTCAAAAAATGTCATAGTATAGTATGTCAAACATGTCATATTATAGCATATCAAAAAATGTCATAGTATAGCATGTCAAAAATGTCATAGTATAGTATGTCAAAAAATGTCATAGTATAGCATGTCAAAAAAAGTCACACTATAGCATGTCAAAATGTCATCGTATAGTATGTTAAAAAAAGTCATAGTATAGCATGTCAAAAAATGTCATAGTATAGTATGTCAAAAAATGTCATAGTATAGCATGTCAAAAAAATGTCATATTATAGCATATCAAAAAATGTCATAGTATAGCATGTCAAAAATGGCATAGTATAGTATGTCAAAAAATGTCATAGTATAGCATGTCAAAAAAAGTCATACTATAGCATGTCAAAAAGTCATCGTATAGTATGTTAAAAAAGTCATAGTATAGCATGTCAAAAAATGTCATAGTATAGTATGTCAAAAAAGTCATAGTATAGCATGTCAAAAAAAGTCATAGCATAGTATGTCAAAAAATGTCATAGTATAGTATGTCAAAAAAGTCATAGTATAGCATGTCAAAAAAAGTCATAGTATAGTATGTATAAAAAGTCATAGTATAGTATGTCAAAAAAGTCATAGTATAGCATGTCAAAAAATTCATAGTATAGTATGTCAAAAATGTCATAGTATAGTATGTCAAAAAATGTCATAGTATAGCATGTCAGAAAATGTCATAGTATAGTATGTCAGAAATGTCATAGTATAGTATGTCAAAAAATGTCATAGTATAGCATGTCAAAAAATGTCAGAGTATAGCATGTCAAAAAAAGTCATACTATAGCATGTCAAAAAGTCATAGTATAGCATGTCAAAAAATGTCATAGTATAGCATGTCCAAAAAAGTAATACTATAGCATGTCAAAAAGTCATGGTATAGTATGTTAAAAAAGTCATAGCATAGCATGTCAAAAAATGTCATAGTATAGTATGTCAAAAAAGTCATAGTATAGCATGTCAAAAAATGTCATAGTATAGTATGTCAAAAATGTCATAGCATAGTATGTCAAAAAATGTCATAGTATAGCGTGTCAAAAAATGTCATAGTGTAGCATGTCAAAAACAGTCATACTATAGCATGTCAAAAAGTCATAGTATAGTATGTTAAAAAAAGTCATAGTATAGCATGTCAAAAAAAGTCATAGTATAGTATGTCAAAAATGTCATAGTATAGTATGTCAAAAAAGTCATAGTATAGCATGTCAAAAAATGTCATAGTATAGTATGTCAAAAATGTCATAGTATAGTATGTCAAAGAATGTCATAGTATAGTATGTCAAAAAATGTCATAGTATAATATGTCAAAAAATGTCATAGTATAGCATGTCAAAAATGTCATATTATAGCATATCAAAAAATGTCATAGTATAGTATTTCAAAAATGTCATAGTATAGCATGTCAAAAATGTCATAGTATAGCATGTCAAAAAAATGTCATAGTATAGCATGTCAAAAAATGTCATAGTATAGTATGTCAAAAAAGTCATAGTATAGCATGTCAAAAAAAGTCATAGTATAGCATGTCAAAAAATGTCATAGTATAGTATGTCAAAAATGTCATAGTATAGTATGTCAAAAAAAGTCATAGTATAGTATGTCAAAAAAAGTCATAGTATAGCATGTCAAAAAAAGTCATAGTATAGCATGTCAAAAAATGTCATAGTATAGTATGTCAAAAATGTCATAGTATAGTATGTGAAAAAAGTCATAGTATAGCATGTCAAAAATGTCATAGTATAGTATGTCAAAAAATGTCATAGTATAGCATGTCAAAAAATGTCATAGTATAGCATGTCAAAAAAAGTCATACTACAGCATGTCAAAAAGTCATAGTATAGTATGTTTAAAAGTCATAGTATAGCATGTCAAAAAATGTCATAGTATAGTATGTCAAAAAAAGTCATAGTAAAGCATGTCAAAAAAAGTCATAGTATAGCATGTCAAAAAATGTCATAGTATAGTATGTCAAAAATGTCATAGTATAGTATGTGAAAAAAGTCATAGTATAGCATGTCAAAAATGTCATAGTATAGTATGTCAAAAAATGTCATAGTATAGCATGTCAAAAAATGTCATAGTATAGCATGTCAAAAAAAGTCATACTACAGCATGTCAAAAAGTCATAGTATAGTATGTTTAAAAGTCATAGTATAGCATGTCAAAAAATGTCATAGTATAGTATGTCAAAAAATGTCATAGTATAGTCTGTCAAAAATGTCATAGTATAATATGTCAAAAAATGTCATAGTATAATATATCAAAAAATGTCATAGTATAGTATGTCAAAAATGCCATTGTTTAGTATGTCAAAAAATGTCATAGTATATAATGTCAAAAATGTCATAGTATAGTATGTCAAAAAAATCATAGTATAGCATGTGAAAAAATGTCAGTATAGCATGTCAAAAAAATCATAGTATAGCATGTGAAAAAATGTCATAGTATAGCATGTGAAAAAATGTCATAGTATAGTATGTCAAAAAAGTCAAGGTATAGTATGTCAAAAATGTCATAGTATAGTATGTTAAAAAAGTCATAGTATAGCATGTCAAAAAAAGTCATAGTATAGTATGTCAAAAAATGTCATAGTATAGTATGTCAAAAATGTCATAGTATAGTATGTCAAAAAATGTCATAGTATAGTATGTCAAAAAAAAGTCATAGTATAGCATGTCAAAAAGTCACAGTATAGTATGTCAAAAAAGTCATAGTATAGCATGTCAAAAAAAGTCATAGTATAGTATGTCAAAAATGTCATAGTATAGTATGTCAAAAAATGTCATAGTATAGCATGTAAAAAAAAGTCATACTATAGCATGTCAAAAAGTCATAGTATAGTATGTCAAAAATGTCATTGTATAGCATGTCAAAAAGTCACAGTATAGTATGTCAAAAAAGTCATAGTATAGTATGTCAAAAATGTCATAGTATAGTATGTCAAAAAATGTCATAGTATAGCATGTCCAAAAAAATAATACTATAGCATGTCAAAAAGTCATACTATAGTATGTTAAAAAAGTCATAGTATAGCATGTCAAAAAATGTCATAGTATAGCATGTCAAAAAAAGTCACACATTAGCATGTCAAAAAGTCACAGTATAGTATGTTAAAAAAGTCATAGCATAGCATGTCAAAAAATGTCATAGTATAGTATGTCAAAAAAGTCATAGTATAGCATGTCAAAAAATGTCATAGTATAGTATGTCAAAAATGTCATAGTATAGTATGTCAAAAAAGTCATAGTATAGCATGTCAAAAAATGTCATAGTATAGTATGTCAAAAATGTCATAGTATAGTATGTCAAAAAAGTCATAGTATAGCATGTCAAAAAATGTCATAGTATAGTATGTCAAAAATGTCATAGTATAGTATGTTAAAAAAGTCATAGTATAGCATGTCAAAAAATGTCATAGTAAAGTATGTCAAAAAAAAAGTCAGAGTATAGCATGTCAAAAAGTCATAGTATAGTATGTCAAAAAAGTCATAGTATAGCATGTCAAAAAATGTCATAGTATAGTATGTCAAAAATGTCATAGTATAGTATGTCAAAAAATGTCATAGTATAGCATGTCAAAAAAAGTCATACAATAGCATGTCAAAAAGTCACAGTATAGTATGTCAAAAAAGTCATAGTATAGTATGTCAAAAAAAGTCATAATATAGCATGTCAAAAAGTCATAGTATAGCATGTCAAAAAAAGTAATAGTATAGTATGTCAAAAAAGTCATAGTATAGCATGTCAAAAAATGTCATAGTATAGTATGTCAAAAAATGTCATAATATAGTATGTCAAAAATGCCATTGTTTAGTATGTCAAAAAATGTCATAGTATATAATGTCAAAAATGTCATAGTATAGTATGTCCAAAAAATCATAGTATAGCATGTCAACAAATGTCAGTATAGCATGTCAAAAAAATCATAGTATAGCATGTGAAAAAATGTCATAGTATAGCATGTGAAAAAATGTCATAGTATAGTATGCCAAAAATGTCATAGTATAGTATGTCAAAAAATGTCATAGTATAGCATGTAAAAAAAAAGTCATACTATAGCATGTCAAAAAGTCATAGTATAGTATGTCAAAAATGTCATAGTATAGCATGTCAAAAAGTCACAGTATAGTATGTCAAAAAAGTCATAGTATAGTATGTCAAAAATGTCATAGTATAGTATGTCAAAAAATGTCATAGTATAGTATGTCCAAAAAAGTAATACTATAGCATGTCAAAAAGTCATACTATAGTATGTTAAAAAAGTCATAGTATAGCATGTCAAAAAATGTCATAGTATAGTTTGTCAAAAAAAAGTCATAGTATAGCATGTCAAAAAATGTCATAGTATAGCATGTCAAAAAAAGTCACACAATAGCATGTCAAAAAGTCACAGTATAGTATGTTAAAAAAGTCATAGCATAGCATGTCAAAAAATGTCATAGTATAGTATGTCAAAAATGTCATAGTATAGTATGTCAAAAAAGTCATAGTATAGCATGTCAAAAAATGTCATAGTAAAGTATGTCAAAAATGTCATAGTATAGTATGTCAAAAAAGTCATAGTATAGCATGTCAAAAAATGTCATAGTATAGTATGTCAAAAATGTCATAGTATAGTATGTTAAAAAAGTCATAGTATAGCATGTCAAAAAATGTCATAGTAAAGTATGTCAAAAAAAAGTCATACTATAGCATGTCAAAAAGTCATAGTATGTCAAAAAAGTCACAGTATAGCATGTCAAAAAATGTCATAGTATAGTATGTCAAAAAAGTCATAGTATAGCATGTCAAAAAAGTCATAGTATAGTATGTCAAAAATGTCATCGTATAGTATGTCAAAAAATGTCATACTATAGCATGTCAAAAAGTCATCGTATAGGATGTTAAAAAAGTCATAGTATAGCATGTCAAAAAATGTCATAGTATAGTATGTCAAAAAAGTCATAGTATAGTATGTCAAAAATGTCATAGTATAGTAAGTCAAAAAATGTCATACTATAGCATGTCAAAAAGTCATCGTATAGGATGTTAAAAAAGTCATAGTATAGCATGTCAAAAAATGTCATAGTATAGTATGTAAAAAATGTCATAGTATAGTATGTCAAAAAATGTCATAGTATAGCATGTCCAAAAAAGTCATATTATAGCATGTCAAAAAATGTCATAGTATAGTATGTCAAAAAAAGTCATAGTATAGCATGTCAAAAAGTCATAGTATAGTATGTCAAAAAATGTCATAGTATAGTATGTCAAAAATGTCATAGTATAGTATGTCAAAAAAGTCATAGTATAGCATGTCAAAAAATGTCATAGTATAGTATATCAGAAAAAAGTCATAGTATAGCATGTCAAAAAGTCATAGTATAGTATGTCAAAAAATGTCATAGTATAGTATGTCAAAAATGTCATAGTATAGTATGTCAAAAAAGTCATAGTATAGCATGTCAAAAAATGTCATAGTATAGTATGTCAAAAATGTCATAGTATAGTATGTCAAAAAAGTCATAGTATAGCATGTCAAAAAATGTCATAGTATAGCATGTCAAAAAGTCATAGTATAGTATGTTAAAAAGTCATAGTATAGCATGTCAAAAAATGTCATAGTATAGTATGTCAAAAAATGTCATAGTATAGCATGTCAAAAAATGTCATAGTATAGCATGTCAAAAAGTCATAGTATAGTATGTTAAAAAGTCATAGTATAGCATGTCAAAAAATGTCATAGTATAGTATGTCAAAAAAGTCATACTATAGCATGTCAAAAAGTCAAAGTATAGTATGTTAAAAAAGTCATAGTATAGCATGTCAAAAAATGTCATAGTATAGTATGTCAAAAAAGTCATAGTATAGTATGTGAAAAATGTCATAGTATAGTATGTCAAAAAATGCCATAGTATAGTATGTTAAAAATGTCATAGTATAGTATGTCAAAAAATGTCATAGTATAGCATGTCCAAAAAAGTCATATTATAGCATGTCAAAAAAAGTCATACTATAGCATGTCAAAAATGTCATAGTATAGTATGTTAAAAAAGTCATAGTATAGTATGTCAAAAAATGCCATAGTATAGTATGTTAAAAATGTCATAGTATAGTATGTCAAAAAATGTCATAGTATAGCATGTCCAAAAAAGTCATATTATAGCATGTCAAAAAAAGTCATACTATAGCATGTCAAAAAGTCATCGTATAGGATGTTAAAAAAGTCATAGTATAGCATGTCAAAAAATGTCATAGTATAGTATGTTAAAAATGTCATAGTATAGTATGTCAAAAAATGTCATAGTATAGCATGTCCAAAAAAGTCATATTATAGCATGTCAAAAAGTCATAGTATAGTATGTTAAAAAAGTCATAGTATAGCATGTCAAAAAATGTCATAGTATAGTATGTCAAAAAAATCATAGTATAGCATTTCAAAAAGTCATAGTATAGCATGTCAAAAAAAGTAATAGTATAGTATGTCAAAAAAGTCATAGTATAGCATGTCAAAAAATGTCATAGTATAGTATGTCAAAAAATGTCATAGTATAGTATGTCAAAAATGTCATAGTATAGTATGTCAAAAAATGTCATAGTATAGCATGTCAAAAAATGTCATAGTATAGTATGTCAAAAATGTCATAGTATAGCATGTCAAAAAATGTCATAGTATAGCATGTCCAAAAAAGTAATACTATAGCATGTCAAAAAGTCATAGTATAGTATGTTAAAAAAGTCATAGTATAGCATGTCAAAAAAGTCATAGTATAGCATGTCAAAAAAAGTCATAGTATAGTATGTCAAAAATGTCATAGTATAGCATGTCAAAAAATGTCATAGTATAGCATGTCAAAAAAAGTCATACAATAGCATGTCAAAAAGTCACAGTATAGTATGTCAAAAAAGTCATAGTAAAGCATGTCAAAAAAAGTCATAGTATAGCATGTCAAAAAATGTCAGTATAGTATGTCAAAAATGTCATAGTATAGTATGTCAAAAAAGTCATAGTATAGCATGTCAAAAAATGTCATAGTATAGTATGTTAAAAAAGTCATAGTATAGCATGTCAAAAAAGTCATAGTATACCATGTCAAAAAATGTCATAGTATAGTATGTCAAAAATGTCATAGTATAGTATGTCAAAAAAGTCATAGTATAGCATGTCAAAAAATGTCATAGTATAGTATGTCAAAAATGTCATAGTATAGTATGTTAAAAAAGTCATAGTATAGCATGTCAAAAAATGTCATAGCATAGTATGTCAAAAAAAAAAGTCATAGTATAGCATGTCAAAAAGTCATAGTATAGTATGTCAAAAAAGTCATAGTATAGCATGTCAAAAAAAGTCATAGTATAGTATGTCAAAAATGTCATAGTATTGTATGTTAAAAAATGTCATAGTATAGCATGTCAAAAAAGTCATAGTATAGCATGTCAAAAAGTCACAGTATAGTATGTCAAAAAAGTCATAGTATAGCATGTCAAAAAAAGTCATAGTATGGTATGTCAAAAATGTCATAGTATAGCATGTCAAAAAATGTCATAGTATAGCATGTCAAAAAAAGTCATACAATAGCATGTCAAAATGTCACAGTATAGTATGTTAAAAAAGTCATAGCATAGCATGTCAAAAAATGTCATAGTGTAGTATGTCAAAAAAAGTCATAGTATAGCATGTCAAAAAATGTCATAGTATAGTATGTCAAAAATGTCATAGTATAGTATGTCAAAAAAGTCATAGTATAGCATGTCAAAAAATGTCATAGTATAGTATGTCAAAAATGTCATAGTATAGTATGTCAAAAAAGTCATAGTATAGCATGTCAAAAAATGTCATAGTATAGTATGTCAAAAATGTCATAGTATAGTATGTTAAAAAAAGTCATAGTATAGCATGTCAAAAAATGTCATAGCATAGTATGTCAAAAAAAAAGTCATAGTATAGTATGTCAAAAATGTCATAGTATAGTATGTCAAAAAATGTCATAGTATAGCATGTCAAAAAAAGTCATACAATAGCATGTCAAAAAGTCACAGTATAGTATGTCAAAAAAGTCATAGTATAGCATGTCAAAAAAAGTCATAGTATAGCATGTCAAAAAATGTCAGTATAGTATGTCAAAAATGTCATAGTATAGTATGTCAAAAAAGTCATAGTATAGCATGTCAAAAAATGTCATAGTATAGTATGTTAAAAAAGTCATAGTATAGCATGTCAAAAAATGTCATAGTATAGTATGTCAAAAAAAGTCATAGTATAGCATGTCAAAAAGTCACAGTATAGTATGTCAAAAAAGTCATAGTATAGCATGTCAAAAAAAGTCATAGTATAGTATGTCAAAAATGTCATAGTATAGTATGTCAAAAAATGTCATAGTATAGCATGTCAAAAAAAGTCATACTATAGCATGTCAAAAAGTCATAGTATAGTATGTTAAAAAAGTCACAGTATAGCATGTCAAAAAATGTCATAGTATAGTATGTCAAAAAAATCATAGTATAGCATGTCAAAAAAGTCATAGTATAGTATGTCAAAAATGTCATAGTATAGTATGTCAAAAAATGCCATAGTATAGCATGTCAAAAAAAGTCATACTATAGCATGTCAAAAAGTCATCGTATAGGATGTTTAAAAAAGTCATAGTATAGCATGTCAAAAAATGTCATAGTATAGTATGTTAAAAATGTCATAGTATAGTATGTCAAAAAATGTCATAGTATAGCATGTCCAAAAAAGTCATATTATAGCATGTCAAAAAGTCATAGTATAGCATGTCAAAAAATGTCATAGTATAGTATGTCAAAAAAAAGTCATAGTATAGCATGTCAAAAAGTCATAGTATAGTATGTCAAAAAATGTCATAGTATAGTATGTCAAAAATGTCATAGTATAGTATGTCAAAAAAGTCATAGTATAGCATGTCAAAAAATGTCATAGTATAGTATGTCAAAAATGTCATAGTATAGTATGTCCAAAAAGTCATAGTATAGCATGTCAAAAAGTCATAGTATAGTATGTTAAAAAAGTCATAGTATAGCATGTCAAAAAATGTCATAGTATAGTATGTCAAAAAAAGTCATAGTATAGCATGTCAAAAAGTCACAGTATAGTATGTCAAAAAATGCCATAGTATAGTATGTTAAAAATGTCATAGTATAGTATGTCAAAAAATGTCATAGTATAGCATGTCCAAAAAAGTCATATTATAGCATGTCAAAAAAAGTCATACTATAGCATGTCAAAAAGTCATCGTATAGGATGTTAAAAAAGTCATAGTATAGCATGTCAAAAAATGTCATAGTATAGTATGTTAAAAATGTCATAGTATAGTATGTCAAAAAATGTCATAGTATAGCATGTCCAAAAAAGTCATATTATAGCATGTCAAAAAGTCATAGTATAGTATGTTAAAAAAGTCATAGTATAGCATGTCAAAAAATGTCATAGTATAGTATGTCAAAAAAATCATAGTATAGCATTTCAAAAAGTCATAGTATAGCATGTCAAAAAAAGTAATAGTATAGTATGTCAAAAAAGTCATAGTATAGCATGTCAAAAAATGTCATAGTATAGTATGTCAAAAAATGTCATAGTATAGTATGTCAAAAATGTCATAGTATAGTATGTCAAAAAATGTCATAGTATAGCATGTCAAAAAATGTCATAGTATAGTATGTCAAAAATGTCATAGTATAGCATGTCAAAAAATGTCATAGTATAGCATGTCCAAAAAAGTAATACTATAGCATGTCAAAAAGTCATAGTATAGTATGTTAAAAAAGTCATAGTATAGCATGTCAAAAAAGTCATAGTATAGCATGTCAAAAAAAGTCATAGTATAGTATGTCAAAAATGTCATAGTATAGCATGTCAAAAAATGTCATAGTATAGCATGTCAAAAAAAGTCATACAATAGCATGTCAAAAAGTCACAGTATAGTATGTCAAAAAAGTCATAGTAAAGCATGTCAAAAAAAGTCATAGTATAGCATGTCAAAAAATGTCAGTATAGTATGTCAAAAATGTCATAGTATAGTATGTCAAAAAAGTCATAGTATAGCATGTCAAAAAATGTCATAGTATAGTATGTTAAAAAAGTCATAGTATAGCATGTCAAAAAAGTCATAGTATACCATGTCAAAAAATGTCATAGTATAGTATGTCAAAAATGTCATAGTATAGTATGTCAAAAAAGTCATAGTATAGCATGTCAAAAAATGTCATAGTATAGTATGTCAAAAATGTCATAGTATAGTATGTTAAAAAAGTCATAGTATAGCATGTCAAAAAATGTCATAGCATAGTATGTCAAAAAAAAAAGTCATAGTATAGCATGTCAAAAAGTCATAGTATAGTATGTCAAAAAAGTCATAGTATAGCATGTCAAAAAAAGTCATAGTATAGTATGTCAAAAATGTCATAGTATTGTATGTTAAAAAATGTCATAGTATAGCATGTCAAAAAAGTCATAGTATAGCATGTCAAAAAGTCACAGTATAGTATGTCAAAAAAGTCATAGTATAGCATGTCAAAAAAAGTCATAGTATGGTATGTCAAAAATGTCATAGTATAGCATGTCAAAAAATGTCATAGTATAGCATGTCAAAAAAAGTCATACAATAGCATGTCAAAAAGTCACAGTATAGTATGTTAAAAAAGTCATAGCATAGCATGTCAAAAAATGTCATAGTGTAGTATGTCAAAAAAAGTCATAGTATAGCATGTCAAAAAATGTCATAGTATAGTATGTCAAAAATGTCATAGTATAGTATGTCAAAAAAGTCATAGTATAGCATGTCAAAAAATGTCATAGTATAGTATGTCAAAAATGTCATAGTATAGTATGTCAAAAAAGTCATAGTATAGCATGTCAAAAAATGTCATAGTATAGTATGTCAAAAATGTCATAGTATAGTATGTTAAAAAAGTCATAGTATAGCATGTCAAAAAATGTCATAGCATAGTATGTCAAAAAAAAAGTCATAGTATAGCATGTCAAAAAGTCATAGTATAGTATGTCAAAAAAGTCATAGTATAGCATGTCAAAAAAAGTCATAGTATAGTATGTCAAAAATGTCATAGTATAGTATGTCAAAAAATGTCATAGTATAGCATGTCAAAAAAAGTCATACAATAGCATGTCAAAAAGTCACAGTATAGTATGTCAAAAAAGTCATAGTAAAGCATGTCAAAAAAAGTCATAGTATAGCATGTCAAAAAATGTCAGTATAGTATGTCAAAAATGTCATAGTATAGTATGTCAAAAAAGTCATAGTATAGCATGTCAAAAAATGTCATAGTATAGTATGTTAAAAAAGTCATAGTATAGCATGTCAAAAAATGTCATAGTATAGTATGTCAAAAAAAAGTCATAGTATAGCATGTCAAGAAGTCACAGTATAGTATGTCAAAAAAGTCATAGTATAGCATGTCAAAAAAAGTCATAGTATAGTATGTCAAAAATGTCATAGTATAGTATGTCAAAAAATGTCATAGTATAGCATGTCAAAAAAAGTCATACTATAGCATGTCAAAAAGTCATAGTATAGTATGTTAAAAAAGTCACAGTATAGCATGTCAAAAAATGTCATAGTATAGTATGTCAAAAATGTCATAGTATAGTATGTCAAAAATGTCATAGTATAGTATGTCAAAAAATGCCATAGTATAGCATGTCAAAAAAAGTCATACTATAGCATGTCAAAAAGTCATCGTATAGGATGTTAAAAAAGTCATAGTATAGCATGTCAAAAAATGTCATAGTATAGTATGTTAAAAATGTCATAGTATAGTATGTCAAAAAATGTCATAGTATAGCATGTCCAAAAAAGTCATATTATAGCATGTCAAAAAGTCATAGTATAGCATGTCAAAAAATGTCATAGTATAGTATGTCAAAAAAAAGTCATAATATAGCATGTCAAAAAGTCATAGTATAGTATGTCAAAAAATGTCATAGTATAGTATGTCAAAAATGTCATAGTATAGTATGTCAAAAAAGTCATAGTATAGCATGTCAAAAAATGTCATAGTATAGTATGTCAAAAATGTCATAGTATAGTATGTCCAAAAAGTCATAGTATAGCATGTCAAAAAATGTCATAGTATAGTATGTCAAAAAAGTCATAGTATAACATGTCAAAAAATGTCATAGTATAGCATGTCAAAAATGTCATAGTATAGTATGTTAAAAAAATGTCATAGTATAGCATGTCAAAAAATGTCATAGTATAGCATGTCAAAAAGTCATAGTATAGTATGTTAAAAAAAAGTCATAGTATAGCATGTCAAAAAATGTCATAGTATAGTATGTCAAAAAAAAGTCATAGTATACCATGTCAAAAAGTCACAGTATAGTATGTCAAAAAAGTCATAGTATAGCATGTCAAAAAAAGTCATAGTATAGTATGTCAAAAATGTCATAGTATAGTATGTCAAAAAATGTCATAGTATAGCATGTCAAAAAAAGTCATACTATAGCATGTCAAAAAAGTCATAGTATAGTATGTCAAAAATGTCATAGTATAGTATGTCAAAAAATGTCATACTATAGCATGTCAAAAAGTCATTGTATAGGATGTTAAAAAAGTCATAGTATAGCATGTCAAAAAATGTCATAGTATAGTATGTCAAAAAAGTCATTGTATAGCATGTCAAAAAAGTCATAGTATAGTATGTCAAAAATGTCATAGTATAGTATGTCAAAAAATGTCATACTATAGCATGTCAAAAAGTCATCGTATAGGATGTTAAAAAATGTCATAGTATAGTATGTCAAAAATGTCATAGTATAGTATGTCCAAAAAGTCATAGTATAGCATGTCAAAAAATGTCATAGTATAGTATGTCAAAAAAGTCATAGTATAACATGTCAAAAAATGTCATAGTATAGCATGTCAAAAATGTCATAGTATAGTATGTTAAAAAAATGTCATAGTATAGCATGTCAAAAAATGTCATAGTATAGCATGTCAAAAAGTCATAGTATAGTATGTTAAAAAAAAGTCATAGTATAGCATGTCAAAAAATGTCATAGTATAGTATGTCAAAAAAAAGTCATAGTATACCATGTCAAAAAGTCACAGTATAGTATGTCAAAAAAGTCATAGTATAGCATGTCAAAAAAAGTCATAGTATAGTATGTCAAAAATGTCATAGTATAGTATGTCAAAAAATGTCATAGTATAGCATGTCAAAAAAAGTCATACTATAGCATGTCAAAAAAGTCATAGTATAGTATGTCAAAAATGTCATAGTATAGTATGTCAAAAAATGTCATACTATAGCATGTCAAAAAGTCATTGTATAGGATGTTAAAAAAGTCATAGTATAGCATGTCAAAAAATGTCATAGTATAGTATGTCAAAAAAGTCATTGTATAGCATGTCAAAAAAGTCATAGTATAGTATGTCAAAAATGTCATAGTATAGTATGTCAAAAAATGTCATACTATAGCATGTCAAAAAGTCATCGTATAGGATGTTAAAAAATGTCATAGTATAGCATGTCAAAAAATGTCATAGTATAGTATGTTAAAAATGTCATAGTATAGTATGTCAAAAAATGTCATAGTATAGCATGTCCAAAAAAGTCATATTATAGCATGTCAAAAAGTCATAGTATAGCATGTCAAAAAATGTCATAGTATAGTATGTCAAAAAAAAGTCATAGTATAGCATGTCAAAAAGTCATAGTATAGTATGTCAAAAAATGTCATAGTATAGTATGTCAAAAATGTCATAGTATAGTATGTCAAAAAAGTCATAGTATAGCATGTCAAAAAATGTCATAGTATAGTATGTCAAAAATGTCATAGTATAGTATGTCAAAAAAGTCATAGTATAGCATGTCAAAAAATGTCATAGTATAGCATGTCAAAAAGTCATAGTATAGTATGTTAAAAAGTCATAGTATAGCATGTCAAAAAATGTCATAGTATAGTATGTCAAAAAAAGTCATAGTATAGCATGTCAAAAAGTCACAGTATAGTTTGTCAAAAAAGTCATAGTATAGCATGTCAAAAAAAGTCATAGTATAGTATGTCAAAAATGTCATAGTATAGTATGTCAAAAAATGTCATAGTATAGCATGTCAAAAAAAGTCATACTATAGCATGTCAAAAAGTCAAAGTATAGTATGTTAAAAAAAGTCATAGTATAGCATGTCAAAAAATGTCATAGTATAGTATGTCAAAAAAGTCATAGTATAGCATGTCAAAAAAGTCATAGTATAGTATGTGAAAAATGTCATAGTATAGTATGTCAAAAAATGCCATAGTATAGTATGTTAAAAATGTCATAGTATAGTATGTCAAAAAATGTCATAGTATAGCATGTCCAAAAAAGTCATATTATAGCATGTCAAAAAAAGTCATACTATAGCATGTCAAAAAGTCATCGTATAGGATGTTAAAAAAGTCATAGTATAGCATGTCAAAAAATGTCATAGTATAGTATGTCAAAAATGTCATAGTATAGTATGTCAAAAAATGTCATAGTATAGCATGTCCAAAAAAGTCATATTATAGCATGTCAAAAATGGCATAGTATAGCATGTCAAAAAATGTCATAGTATAGCATGTCAAAAAAAGTAATAGTATAGCATGTCAAAAAGTCACAGTATAGTATGTTAAAAAAGTCATAGCATAGCATGTCAAAAAATGTCATAGTATAGTATGTCAAAAAAAGTCATAGTATAGCATGTCAAAAAATGTCATAGTATAGTATGTCAAAAATGTCATAGTATAGTATGTCAAAAAAGTCATAGTATAGCATGTCAAAAAATGTCATAGTATAGTATGTCAAAAATGTCATAGTATAGTATGTCAAAAAAGTCATAGTATAGCATGTCAAAAAATGTCATAGTATAGTATGTCAAAAATGTCATAGTATAGTATGTTAAAAAAGTCATAGTATAGCATGTCAAAAAATGTCATAGCATAGTATGTCAAAAAAAAAGTCATAGTATAGCATGTCAAAAAGTCATAGTATAGTATGTCAAAAAAGTCATAGTATAGCATGTCAAAAAAAGTCATAGTATAGTATGTCAAAAATGTCATAGTATAGTATGTCAAAAAATGTCATAGTATAGCATGTCAAAAAAAGTCATACAATAGCATGTCAAAAAGTCACAGTATAGTATGTCAAAAAAGTCATAGTATAGCATGTCAAAAAAAAGTCATAGTATGGTATGTCAAAAATGTCATAGTATAGCATGTCAAAAAATGTCATAGTATAGCATGTCAAAAAAAGTCATACAATAGCATGTCAAAATGTCACAGTATAGTATGTTAAAAAAGTCATAGCATAGCATGTCAAAAAATGTCATAGTGTAGTATGTCAAAAAAAGTCATAGTATAGCATGTCAAAAAATGTCATAGTATAGTATGTCAAAAATGTCATAGTATAGTATGTCAAAAAATGTCATAGTATAGCATGTCAAAAAATGTCATAGTATAGTATGTCAAAAATGTCATAGTATAGTATGTCAAAAAAGTCATAGTATAGCATGTCAAAAAATGTCATAGTATAGTATGTCAAAAATGTCATAGTATAGTATGTTAAAAAAAGTCATAGTATAGCATGTCAAAAAATGTCATAGCATAGTATGTCAAAAAAAAAGTCATAGTATAGTATGTCAAAAATGTCATAGTATAGTATGTCAAAAAATGTCATAGTATAGCATGTCAAAAAAAGTCATACAATAGCATGTCAAAAAGTCACAGTATAGTATGTCAAAAAAGTCATAGTATAGCATGTCAAAAAAAGTCATAGTATAGCATGTCAAAAAATGTCAGTATAGTATGTCAAAAATGTCATAGTATAGTATGTCAAAAAAGTCATAGTATAGCATGTCAAAAAATGTCATAGTATAGTATGTTAAAAAAGTCATAGTATAGCATGTCAAAAAATGTCATAGTATAGTATGTCAAAAAAAGTCATAGTATAGCATGTCAAAAAGTCACAGTATAGTATGTCAAAAAAGTCATAGTATAGCATGTCAAAAAAAGTCATAGTATAGTATGTCAAAAATGTCATAGTATAGTATGTCAAAAAATGTCATAGTATAGCATGTCAAAAAAAGTCATACTATAGCATGTCAAAAAGTCATAGTATAGTATGTTAAAAAAGTCACAGTATAGCATGTCAAAAAATGTCATAGTATAGTATGTCAAAAAAATCATAGTATAGCATGTCAAAAAAGTCATAGTATAGTATGTCAAAAATGTCATAGTATAGTATGTCAAAAAATGCCATAGTATAGCATGTCAAAAAAAGTCATACTATAGCATGTCAAAAAGTCATCGTATAGGATGTTTAAAAAAGTCATAGTATAGCATGTCAAAAAATGTCATAGTATAGTATGTTAAAAATGTCATAGTATAGTATGTCAAAAAATGTCATAGTATAGCATGTCCAAAAAAGTCATATTATAGCATGTCAAAAAGTCATAGTATAGCATGTCAAAAAATGTCATAGTATAGTATGTCAAAAAAAAGTCATAGTATAGCATGTCAAAAAGTCATAGTATAGTATGTCAAAAAATGTCATAGTATAGTATGTCAAAAATGTCATAGTATAGTATGTCAAAAAAGTCATAGTATAGCATGTCAAAAAATGTCATAGTATAGTATGTCAAAAATGTCATAGTATAGTATGTCCAAAAAGTCATAGTATAGCATGTCAAAAAGTCATAGTATAGTATGTTAAAAAAGTCATAGTATAGCATGTCAAAAAATGTCATAGTATAGTATGTCAAAAAAAGTCATAGTATAGCATGTCAAAAAGTCACAGTATAGTATGTCAAAAAAGTCATAGTATAGTATGTCAAAAAATGTCATAGTATAGCATGTCAAAAAAAGTCATACTATAGCATGTCAAAAAGTCATAGTATAGTATGTTAAAAAAGTCATAGTATAGCATGTCAAAAAGTCATAGTATAGTATGTCAAAAATGTCATAGTATAGTATGTCAAAAAATGCCATAGTATAGCATGTCAAAAAAAGTCATAGTATAGCATGTCAAAAAAGTCATAGTATAGTATGTCAAAAATGTCATAGTATAGTATGTCAAAAAATGTCATAGTATAGTATGTCAAAAAAGTCATAGTATAGCATGTCAAAAAAGTCATAGTATAGTATGTCAAAAATGTCATAGTATAGTATGTCAAAAAATGCCATAGTATAGCATGTCAAAAAAAGTCATACTATAGCATGTCAAAAAGTCATCGTATAGGATGTTAAAAAAGTCATAGTATAGCATGTCAAAAAATGTCATAGTATAGTATGTTAAAAATGTCATAGTATAGTATGTCAAAAAATGTCATAGTATAGCATGTCCAAAAAAGTCATATTATAGCATGTCAAAAATGTCATAGTATAGTATGTTAAAAAAGTCATAGTATAGCATGTCAAAAAATGTCATTGTATAGTATGTCAAAAATGTCATAGTATAGTATGTCAAAAAAGTCAAAGTATAGCATGTCAAAAAAAGTCATAGTATAGTATGTCAAAAAAGTTAGTTTTCCTATGTAAAGAAGACCTTTGGTGAGGAGTTTCTTGTAGGAACTATTTTCTTTCTACTAAACTACACCCATCATCACATCACCACAGAGAAGGAAACGTGAACCTACCAATAGACAAGAGGCTTGTTTTCATGACAGCACAAGATATAAACATTAATGACTTTACTGCTGAACTCAACGTTAGCTCGCTCAGGGATGCTAGGTGAGTGAGCAGTAGATGCACACTTCCCTCTACACAGTGATGCGGTAAATAGGTGTAGTTTGGTAGGAAAAAAATAGTTCCTACATGAAAATGCTTACAACAAGGTTTGTGAATTTGAGAGCCACAAGCCGACATTCAAGAGAAGGCAAACCCTCCAACACTCAGCCACTTAGAACAAACAGTCTTGCTTGATAAACAGCAGTACAGGGAATAGGAAAAATATGTTTTAATGATTTTGGGGTGAGCTGTCCCTTTAAAATAGGCCTTTTTAATGGAAGGGTTTCAGGTTTCTGGTATTGTACAAGCTACTTAGTTTACTGGGACTGCAGCTTAATGTACAGAAATTGTTAATGTCTGTAGCAACACCTGTACTTTTCCTACTATGACACAAAAATATCTGCTGTGAAGAAGGCCTGTATAATTACATCCCCTTATTAAATCCCATTTTCACTATTTTCTTGACAGAATTACATGTTCTTCGAAATGAGCTGATCCATGAAAAGGAGTAATCAAGAGCTAAACCAACACCGTTTAAAGTGGGTGGAACTGATGGGGCACTTCCAGGAACCAGAGACTACAGCATTGAATTGCATTGGCAATAAAAGAGGCGAAACATCAGTTGTTATATGAATTTATGAAAAAAATGACACTGAACCAGCTTTAGCAGCAGATGCATATTTGACATTTATTGCTATAATCCATCAGGTGTACATCCAACAGTGTTTCTTCACTTCTGACACACACCTGCACCCATCATCACACCACCATACATGGGCAGCATTACAGTTTTTCAACGAACTATAAGCGCTTTCTTGACACGGTTCCAAAAAATGCTCCCGAGGAATTGATAAAAACTGTAACAGACCCTGATCCTGGGTCCAGTCTCATTTCTTTTACTACAAAATGGAAAAAAGGAGTGAAGGTCGGTGTTTCAGGACGCTTGTACACCTTTCGTTGAGGACATTAAAGCAGAGCCCGTCCCTTGGATTCTCTCACGGCGGGATAAAGACAAAACAGACAAAAGGGAAAAAATGGTTCGGGGTCGGGCTCGAGGCCAGGCACAGTGATTTAGGCAGCTTGGCAGTCCATTCTTAAGATGCCGGTTATACAACCTTCTGCCCAACACAGGATGGTCCTCATCCTTTGGGATTCAACTTCCAGGTCAAAGATGGAGAATCATTGCTGATTCAGTTTAGTGATCTTTGAAGTGGACTGTATTTACAAATATATCGTACACAATAATAGTAATCATTCTAGTTCGAAATGACCAGAGGAATCTTAGTTAAAATACAGCACTGTAATAAAATAACATCTACCTGCAACCCTGTTTGAGTCCCAATAAAACAGATTAACACAGACTAACTTTAAACAGCAGGAAGTGTGTGATGTTATGTTAAGCAATGAATCCAGATATAGTATTATAACATATTGGTTCTGTTGTATTTTGTCAAGTACACTTTGTTAACAGCTAACGACCAGATCAGCAAACACCAGTCACGTGGCCTCCCTCTGGTGGCAAGTTTACAGATGTTACAACTTGCATGAACAAAAATAAAAAATAAAATTGGAGGCTTCATTCTTCTCTGGTTGATTAAAAATAACGCATATTTCTCTCTTCGGCTTAGTTCAGTGTTTTTGTTGACAGGCTTTTCTGTTCATTTCCAATTTTAGACTCAAAGAAGGAATGGTCTTCTTGCCTCTGTTCCTGCTTTTGCTCTGTCTTCATGTTACACAGTGCCAATCCACGTAGAGGTATCCTTCCCTGGACTCGTCTTCCCCCAGCATATCACATATACACACACCTACACGCCACAAACACAGATCAAGTATGGAGTCATAAGAGTGTCATAACAAAAAAATAAATCTGTGAAATAAGAAAATAAATGTGGAAAAAAGAGGAAGAAATAAAACATAAATAAAATAATTTTAAAAAAATGTGAAAATAGATAGAAAAATAAACTATTATAGAACAATTACAGTATAAGACTTGTCATTTATTTTCACATTTATTGGTTCATTTATTTCTGTATATAATGTGTTTATATTTAAAAAATATATTTATTTTTGCATACATTCTATATTTGTTTTATTTATTTATTTTTATCCATTTATTTTTACATATCCTTACCCACATTTTTGTATATATATATATATATTTTTTTTATTAACAGATTTCTTCTTTTATATGGCATTTTTATGACTCTATAACAAACAACATTAGCACAAGGCAAAGTAGATCAGAGAGAAGCTATTTCTTTTACTTTGAACAAACATATCAACAGGTCTTACTCTGGCAGAGGTTCTCTGTTTGAGGGCCTAACGTCCGCCACTAGCATTCACCAGTCCATGGAAGTCTTCCCATGCTCTGTAAAAAAACAAAGGACGCAGCACATCATCATTCAAAATAAAACTGTTTGGATATTCAGGCCTTTTCAGTGAGAGGATCACAACTGGAGCAACGCCTGTGAGCTAGATCTGCGGGGAGCAGTGAGGCCGGAGTCCAGACGCCAAACTCTACATTCTGCTGTTAAAATAAACATTTAAAACATGAGTTGTCTGACTGCACTGCTTCGGTTTACTGCAAAAGCAAATGGAACTTCATGGAGTTGCATATGTGTTTGTATTTTATGTGTCTTTTATAATATACACCAACAGTGTTGATTTTATTACAAACTATCACAAAAAATGTTCACCGACAACCTTTTTCCCATGACTGAGACGAAACGTTGAAAAGCTATAAATAGATCTTTGATTACAAAAGGGTAAAAATAGGGTACAAATGTTAGTGGTGGACTATCAGACTGTCTAAGTGATACAAGAGCGGAGCACCAACTGGTTGATAAACACCAGTAAACAGCTGGAGCCAGGATGACAGAGCAGCATCAGCCATTAGCACAAGTTGTGAACTGTAATTTGATAGTAAATAAGCAGCTGTGTGTCTGTGCTGTAAGTCAACAGTCTGATCTAAGCTCAGTTTTCTCTGACACAGCTAAAAAAAAAAATCACCAACTCTGTGAGAGGACACAAGTTCAAACCTCCAGATTAACATGTTGCAGATTTAAAAAGATTTCAGCCTAAAATAAAGTTAATTTTCTGCTTCTTAACAAGATCATCAAGTAAAGGGTTAACAGTGAACCTAGCTACAAGTAGTTGTCTGGTTTTCTCAAATTAGTTATTTATATTCTCAAAGTTTTGAGCTTTAAGCTTTTTTAAATAATGAACCGAAATTATTTGTAGCTGTAGAGAAAAAATGTCTTAATGAAATTTCAATGCTTAATACAACCTCTCACACCTTGATTCCAATTTCCCATACCTGTTGTAGCCACATTTAATTAGTTTAAAGAAAACATTTTGACTAAAAGACGACTAAACTGTACTAACTTTGTGTCAACTAAAACTGGACTAAAACTATGAAGGACAAAAATGACTAGTGTGACTGCAACTAGTAAGCATTTTCCTCTCAAGACTCTAAGACTAACATAGCTGACAAAATTAGCACTGCACCAACAAAAAAAGTAATAGTTGTGAACGTTATAATGAAAGCATTTAATTAGCAAATTATTATTGCCAAAGAAGAGTGACAGTGTAATACTCCAAAGCAGCGTTACAACAAACAATATTGGATATAATGTTCATTTTCTGAATTAAATGTTTCTTCCATAAACTGTCAGAAAATGGTGATTAATCACAATTCACCATAGCCAAAGACGACATCTTGAACTTGATGTTTTTTCCAACAGACAGTCCAAAACCCCAATATATCCAAACAGGAAGCACCAAATCTCAAATGTTTGAATTTTTGATTTAAACAAATATTACCACAACCCTCTATGTGTTTAAGTTGTGAGATGCAACTTTAATTCATTATAGCTGAAGTGCAATCCCGACAGAAATGTGAGAAAAAGTGAAGTTTGTGACCATGCATACATTTACGTGAGTTAGGGAGAAAATAATAAAACGATGAGACATACATACTTAATGCTGTCTGTGTGAGTCTTGTACTCCATTATGGTGTTGGGAGGCAGGTTAAGGACTCTACGCAGGGTGTCTCTGATGCGGGCGGTGGTCGCCTGGTCACTAGCTGTTTTGTTCCAGATGGAGATGATGTCCTCCTGGAGAAAAGAAGCAGGGAAAGCATGTCTGAGAGTGCTGAAATAGGCAGTGTGTGACTAGGTGTAACGTGTGTTTCTGTTTGTGGGTGTACCTGGAAGCGTACTGACACCACAGCCCCGCAGATCTCCTCTCCAACCATGAACTGCTCCCCGAGCATGGCCAGGATCAGGTTCTCCCAGCACCGAGACGCCAGGCCTTTCCTCAGACGAATGATCCACTTCCCACCCATCTTATTGGCATCATCCTAAAACAACATGGGTGTGGTTAAGAAAACCAAATGGATTCAACGTATTAAAACATACGGTAAAGATCTCAGAGTACTCACCTCCCACATGGGTTTAATACCCTCCTTGAAGAGATGGAAGTCACTATGGCCTGTCAGGTCTCCTGGCCGGATCATGTGACTATAGAAACGCCAGAACTGCTCCACCTTTGGAAGGACAAGAAATGTTTACATCAGCATGAGTCTGGGTGAGATTGTATTTATAACTGTGTGCTGTGTCGGGCTAAGTGATAAACAAAAGCAAAGAGCGTCCAAATTACTTTTCAAGCAATTTTACTGTTGCAGACAAATTTCCAATGCTGGAATAAAATCACTGGAGTTTAACCTAGGTGCATGCTCTTGTTATCTCTACCATTTGGCGTAAGGTGGTCAGTCCAAGCTGTCTTAGGGTGCTTTCAGACCTAGAGTTGTCTCCTTTGGTCCGAATCAGGAACTAATTTTATTACAGAGTTGCATAATTGCCTAGAGTTGGTTCGTGTTCTCACGGCAGCATTTACAAGTGGACCAGATCAAATGCCTTGTGCGAGAAAGCTGCTCGATTGGTCAGAATTTCCATGTGGGAAAAATCCAGGAAGTAAACAAAATGTTGAAGAAGAGTACACTTGCAAGATAAATGTGACACTTTCTAATGTCACAATGGAGGGACAACTACGCAGGTTGATTTTAGCGCTGGAGTTCGTTCTCTTCAAGAAGGTCTCCGTCCAGCTGTTTTAGTGCGTACCCGAGTGCAATTGCTGTGTTCACACATGTACTAACAAACCACACTTAGGGGGCAAACTAACTTGAGTTCGATTGAACCGAACCAAAAATGCGTAAAAGCATCCTTAAGTAATTATTTTTCTCATCTTGACGTTCCAACAAAATCACTCAATGTTTAGTATTATAGTAGGTCTTTAGTCTCAGCTCATGCAAATAGTTAAGTTCAACAATGTGAGCACAGCAACAACCAACATCTGCGCTCTCTCAGGCACCAAACAGGAAGCAGCAAACCAGGTAGACAGTAAACACGAAGGATACTCTGAGGAGGAGCAAGCGTGTGGTCTTAATTCTCTTGGACTGTGGTAAAGGAGGAGAAACTGGTGGAGTTGTGGACTGAACAAGAGTCTGATTTTAATGTAGCGTGTATCTAATCCACCAGACAGCATTTATTTTAGTGAGAACGCTTACTTTTTGAAACGGTTCACCTCTCATTACCACAGCTTCCTCTTATTAGAAAAGCACAGCTGACTGACCAGGGGCTGGTAGCGAGTTGAGGCAACATAATTCCAAATGTTAAGTTTATACAGTTTATCTTTAAGGATTATACTGGTGCCGAATAGACATGAATACTGTCAGCATATGACGCCTTTTTTGTGTTTCTAGACTTATATGTTTTTACCAACATGTAAGGATTGTTAATATGTCATATTTCTTAAAAGGAGTTTGGCGTGATATTTTCCACCGGGAGCACGATGGTAAATAATCTCAAAAGGAATCGAGTTGTAGCTTTGCAAATAGTGATTCACAGTCTTTCAAAAATGTTACAGGGTGTCAGATTTTAGTCTTTTAAAAGTATTTTTAAAGTCTGATAGTGTATAGTAAGCATTACCGAGGCGAAGCTGCCAATCTGTTTAATGTTCTGCTCGTAGCTCTGAGTACTGGCCGGTCTCCCTGGAGTGCGTCTGGAGTACCAGAAGGTGTAGTTGTATTGAAGAGGATGCTCTCCTGCCCCTGGCACCACCATCTGCAGAAAAAAAGAAAGCGATTTAGCCAACTGGAAGCTTCACCCACACGAGTCATTCGTTAACACTCTGACCTTTTTCTTGGAGGTGTTCTGTTCCTTTTCCTCGTCTTCAGTTTTTTCCTTCTCACTGTCTTTCGGTGAGCCTTGGTCCTGGTCGTGGTCTCCACTGTCATCATCTTTCAGACTGGATTTGAAACACAAGCAGCAAAACAAATACAGTGACTTCATTTAACTTAGGGGGAATTAAAGCTCTAAAAAACTGTGCTAAAGCTAATGCAGTCTAATATGGACCAGGCTTTAAGTCTTCACCAACATGTTGATTTTTTGGTTCGCTCCTGTTTCTACCAGTTGAAGTGGATTGCTAAACTCAGGCCCACTGACTCCCCAGCTTTGTTGAGATGATTATTCATTATTTCCTCCCATCTTGGCTACTGCAATTCCCTTTTCCCGTCATAGCAAGACTTCCCTAAATTGCCTACAAGTGGTGCAGAGTGCTGCTGCAAAGCTTTTGACCAACTCCTCCAAAAGGTCTCATGCTATGCCCATTTTTATTTCTTTACGCTGGCTTCCAATTAAAATCAGAAGCCAGTTCAAGATTCTTGTGATCACATTTAGAGCCTCGCGTGGTCCGGCACCCGCCTACTATATGAACTACTGCAGCTCTTCATGAGCAGCAGGTCACTGAGGTCCTCTGATCACGGTTTGTTGATTATTCTTCACGCCAGGCTCAAGACAAATGGAGACTATGCTTCTGAGGCTGAAGCTCCTAAGTTTAGGAACTCTCTCCCATTAGAATTTAGATCTGTGGACACTCTGGACACTTTTAAAAAGCAGCTCAAGACCAATTTGTTTATTCTTGCTTTTGGTTAGTTTTTTTTATTTTGTATGTCTGCTGTTTTGTCTTCTACGTGCCATTTTGTTCCTTGTTGTGAGGCACTATGTTCAGTTTGTTCTTGAAAGGTGCTATATAAATAAACTTATTATTAAAGGTCCAGTGTGTAGGGCTTAGGGGGATATATTGGTAGGTGTTTTAACCAGTTAAAACACCGGATCAGTTTACTTTGGAGAGGAAGAGATCTTTCCGGATAATTCGGCTCCCTGTAAACATCTCCTGAGTGTCTGGATCTTAAATTATAACAGTAAAAAGGTGAGCACACATTAGCAGGTGCTAGGTTAGTGGTCGATCTCTGACATGCCATACAGTGTTAGAGAAACCGATTTGTAGCATGAAACTGATTTATTCAGCATTTTTACCAGTTTAAATCACCAGGTAGTTTGTTTTGGAGAGAGGAAGGAGGAGGTGGTAAAACCTTTCTGAACTTCTGAATCAGAAATTAGGTCAGCACAGGTTATGCTTTTAGAGAAAATGTGTGCACATATTTGCAGATGCTGTGCAAGCGGGCTGTCTACAAGGTGCCAAACAGTTTGAGACACAATAATTTGTAATGTTATTTAGTGTTTTTATTCGGGATGGGAATCACCAGAGAATCCACGATAAGATATTATCACAACACAATATTATTGTGATTTTAAATGTTGTGATATGCTGAGTACTGTCATAAAACATACTGCAATATGTGATACTATGGTTTATTTTTTCCAACTATAAATTTTGTCACCACAGGAAAACATCTGGTTTATCTTATTGGATACAGTGTTCAGTCTGTTCATCTGAGTTCAGCTATTTGTATCTAAGCAGTTCATTATATTATTATTCTCGTGGGCTGCCTAATGATACGATACAATATCGCAACACAAAAATGTCGCGATAATATGCTGTATCACCCCCCCCCCCCAATCCCTAGTTTTTACCAGTTTGAATCACCGGATCCGTTTAGTTGGGGAGAAAAGAAACCTCTGCGGGTAATGCGGCTCCTGGTAAAAACTTCCTGAACAATGAACACTGAAGGAATTCTAACCAGGAGAAGTTTTAGCTGGTTGCAATCTATGATCTACCGCTAGCTACTACAAAATCATCCCAAACTGTACACCCTGGACCTTTAAACTTACTATCTACACAACATTATGAAAGTTCCAGTTGAGTTTAAACTGGTTTAGAAAGGCATTAAGTCAACTTAAGGGTCATTTTGGAGGTTGCTGTTGAACTGTACTGTATTATAGAGACAGTACCTAATATTCTGTGTGCCCTCTTTTATGGAAATGTGGTAGAAAAAATATTAGAAACACTTAAAAAAACACTATAACCGTCCTGACGATATGAGTCACTACATGGCTGCTGCATCGTACTTCATTTGTTTTAGCTAGGTGGCCTAACATACTGTCATCTTAGTGTGCTTTTAACCAATAAACTACAAAAATGTCGGCTGTTTATCATGTACACGTTCACTTCTGCACTTAAACTACACTGACCATGAATATCCTGCAATGCACTGCTAGCTAACTAGCCGTATTTTAGGGACACGGGAGTCTAATTTAGGCCGAGACTGCGCGCACCTCCCCCCGCATCGCAACAACTACTACACCGAGGATTCGGGGCCTGTCCGCCTTCCGCCAGGCTAAGCTAAAGCTAGCAACACAGTACAATTCCTATTATAACATACTATTAATCGCTGTTGTTGCTTCCCCTCGTTTCAAATGCACTTGTGTGTGTGTGTGCGCGTGTGTGTATGTGGACCTCACTCTCATGTGGATATATAAGTCTAACGTTACACACAGCATGCAGGACCATGCAATGAAGCTGACACACCTCTCTCATATTTTTATCTAACATGCAACAGCTTTCATTAACGCCACTACCCCCCGTGAATCTGCAGTCCCGATGGTGAGCCCACTCCCTGGCAGATATTACACAGAAACTTTGATTACTCACGCGTCAAATTTGTTGTTCATTATTTTCTAGGTAGGAGCCTCTCGGAGTCCGACCACAGCCTCCTGAATTCCGCAGGAACGGCAGCGCGCACAGTGGACGCACGTGTACGCGCACGCCGTGTGTCTGTCGTGGTTATGAACGTGCGGGTGACACTTGTTCTCCTCAGTGTTTGATTAAATGTATTCGCTTTATACTCACTGGAAACACGCATGATGCAAATATGTAAATATCTGAATCCAAAATCACATAAATATACGAGACACATCAGCACCAAGTTATGCTTTCATATTTTATTCATCCTGTCTCACTCCCAAACATCATAAATACACAGCTCAGTACCTCTCTAATCAGTTAATTATAGCTTTGTTAAAGTCTCTGGCTCCAATAAATAATCAGAAACCCTGTGACTTCCACACACAGACATGGCTTCCAGCAGGCAAACACCACCACCACACATACACAGCCTCAACACAAAAAAGAACCGGCGGCTTCTTCATATGAACCGGCCTCCTCTGATGTGCCGCATCCCTCGTTTCATCCCGTCCACCCGTCCGCTTGTCATCTGTTCTTGCGGCGACTTCAAACTATGGCTCTGTTCAGGTCCAGGCCGAGCTGTGGGCCGAGTCTGGAGGGACAAAAAGGGAGCTGTGGGGGTGAGGATGGAGTCAGGAACAAAGTGGACCGCTTTAGGGCCCAGCCTGACTTCAGTGTTCGTCCGGGTGATGAGCATGTTTGGGGACGGGGGACTGAGAAAACCCTGTTGTCTCTGTCTAGAGACAAACAATGCAGGCTAGGTAAGGAGCGGTGTCTGGGGGTGAGGGATGGGAGAGAAGCTCTGGCATGGTATGGCACGGTATGGTGTGGTGTGGTTTGGTTGGCTCTGCTGTCGGAGACCATCCCCTCGCCCCTTGCCCCCTGTGCCTCTGTGAGGACCTTCATGAGAGGGCCCTTTGTTCCGGGCCGGCAGGCGCACCAGTGAGTGAATGAGCAAGAGCAGCGGCGGCCCTCTTCAATGGCGGCTGTTTGTTTACACCAGCCAGTCCCGTCATACTTCATTAGCAGCCCAGCCCACCGACAACCTCTGATGTCCTAATCGCCGATGAGTGTGTGGCTGCCCATCAGCCCTGAGCCTCAGCAGTTCAGGATAAAGGGGTTTCCAGGATTCCCGACACACACATTCCCACTAAATCTGCCCGCCTGCCTTCTCAGCCACTGGTGGTACACATACATACACATACACACAGCCTCCATGGTGAGGGTGGATGGGAGAACTGGTTCTTTCATCATGGGCCAAGAGGCACCGGGAGGTGAGCCGACGTCAGTGGAGCAGCAACAGTCCCAGAGAACTAGCTTTGCATCAAAGAGATGTGAGAGATCTGCCGCCCAGGAAGAGACAAAAGGAAGACAGAGTGATCATTCAGTGCTGCCATCCTCTGACCACAATTAGGCTTAAAAATATGGGTTTAAGGTAAGAATAAGGAAAGTCCTTCCCCTGAATTGTCCTGGAGGCAGGGCGAGCCGTCAGGCCACAGAAACATAACCATTGGATTTGTTGAGCTTTGTTGAAGGTAAAAGGACGTGCTGCCTGAGAGGCACAGGTTGTGACAACAAAGTTTCTTTGCCACAGTTTAACATAACACTTCTAAATATTGAACTGTAGATTATGTTTTTGATGTCATTAATGGTTTAAAGCTTTGATCTTTCTGCTTGTGCACTTTTATTTTGTAATTTACGTGTTGAAAATGCAGCATCCTTTGGCCATCACTGTGTCATCTCATTGGGTAACTGAAAAAGATTCTGCCTTATTGTAATAATAATACATATTGTAGAGAATATGGGTGGTGTAAATCACCTGGTGAATAAAGAAGACTGTCAGCTAGTGTAACCAAGTTGTTTCTTCCACATTAAGCAGTATTATATAGTGCTAAATATGGAAAAAACAACTACATAAAATAAATTAACTCACCTCTTGAATGGCTCTGCCCAGCCTCTCCTGGCTTTTCACCACTTTCCTAAAAGAGACACACATCCATAATTATTCCTGACAATGACATAATAATAATATTTAAAGCTACTGCTGTAACTGCGTCATCACGTTATGATTACAAGATTAAGACAAAAGAAAGGAGCCAACCTGTGTATTCTGCGAGCCAGGCTGAGGGTGAAGTTTGCCGAGCAGTCGGGCTGATAGGTTGATGGCACTATGGTGTAAGCTCCAGGAGAAAGACAGCAGGTCAGACTGACATCCTGCGTGTAGCAGTGGGGGACACAACTGGCCGCAGGATCCTCGTCCCTGGGTAATGACTGCTCTGATTCCCCTTCTGGGAACTGCATACATAGTGGAGATCAAATGCTCAGATACTGTGAACTAAAATCATTAGCTAATTTGCCATAGCAGATAGTATATTGAAGGTATTTTAATTTTTTTTTTAAATATTTTATTCCTTTACAGCAGTGATAGTTTTTGCTATGGAAGCCCATTTTCACCAGTGTGATGGAAAAAACTTGTAAGTCATTATAATGAGAAACTTTCTCAAAATGACTTTGTTTTTAAAAATAACGACAATCTTTGTCAAAACAAAGAGTTAGTATTGTTTAGGGCGCACGCTCTACCAGGTGAACCAGAGGTCACCCCTTTTTAGGGCTGCCCCCGACTAAGAACTTTCCTAGTCGACTAATAGTTGTCATTTAGGGCCATTAGTTGACTAGTCGTCTGCATGTTTATGATATTAATTTAATTATTAAATGATATATTTTGGGCGGGGCAACACAATGGTTTGAGTTGAAGGTGTGAGAAAGAATAGTATCAGTAACACTGTTAACACTGTGCTACATTACAGAGAAATACAAAACCGTAATAATGAACCTTCATTAATATAGGCCTATATTTTATCTACAAGTGCACGTCACACACTGAGCGAGCCGCCTGTTAATGACACTGTCAGCAAAGCAGTAATGATTGTGCTAAGTGGCTAATGGGCATGTAGCTGCTTCCATGTTTCAGACGATACGCCATGTTTGTAGTTGACCAATGAAGATGAGTTTACATATCACCTTGGGTTGGTCCTTCACCTTCTCAAAATGATCCCACACTTTGGATTTCCTGCCCGACATGTTATTAACTAGCCTGTGGATTAACCGCAGGTACCAGTCCTGGAAATTAACGTGACTTCTATCTGACTGCTGAGCGTGGCCACTTCCTGTGTCTGCCCTTTTAAATTAAATTCCCATGTTCCAGTCATATAAGTTTTGATTTATTTTGACAAGGTGCAGCTCCTAATAGTTTCACGTTTTTTTGGTTTTATTCTGGGACTAAGCAACCAATGAAATCTTACAGACTAACAGCCTGGTCGACTAACGTTTGGTCGACTATTAGGGGACAGCCCTACCCCATTTTATCTGTTTTTAACAATCTTGGGACCACAAGAGCAAATTACTAAGCCTAACCCTGGCACTTCTACATTGTTGTTTTCAAAACGTTCAGGTTGATTATTCACATTCACTACGAGCAAAGCAAAAAAATAGTGTATATAAGTGCTGTAAAGCATGAAAAACATCTTCACAAACTTAAAAACTATCTGAAGGAATGTCAAGCTAGGTTTAAACACCTTTAAGTTTGAGTGTTTTAACAGACACAATGAGTAAACAGTTCAAAGATCATAAGATTACACACTGTACAGACTGTGTTGTGATCAAATGAGGAGGATGTACATATAGACACAGGCGTTGTTTCAGGAAAAGCCAAGGTGTGGCAAGGTGACATGACGTCAAGGACCTGCTATGCTACAGATAACTGTTTTAACAGACATATAGCTCTCTCTCATATTCACAATGTCTAATGTTGGCATGTAACACACAACTTGGAGAGAGCTGCGAGAACCCTGTTTATCGCATCTATTTTGGTACATATTTCAGCATCAAGGAAAGAGCCCAGAGGTCTAATTATTATTAGTCAGTATAGAAATGCTTTGAATTCCATGCTAATTTCAAGTAGGAAACCAGGGGGTGTTCAAAATACAGCAAAGCAAAAGGCAAATTTGGCACAAAATATGCAAATTTAAAGTAGTAAGGGCCCGACACTTCTCTAAAGCAGCTGGGGAAAACTGAAACCTATACACAGAAGTAAATAGCCCGCATCTCTAAATGACACCGGTATTCTCCCTTAATGTTTGACTGACCTTATAAATGTGAAAGCCAATAGGGTGCAGGTCGGTGTCAGGGCGGCTCTGGTGCAGGGTAATCCTGACATTCACCCCTGATGTCACTGCTGACTCATCACACACTGTAAAAGGGAAGCAGGGGTTCTGCCAGTGAGACAGGAAGTTCCTGCTTCCTCCGGCCGTGCTTCCCTCCACCCACGAGCCCCGGAAGTAACTGGTCTCCCACTCTCCATCTGTTGTCAATGGCAGTGAAGGTGCTGGGCTTTTCAGGGCACTGAGGAGGGAAACCAACATTGTTGTGCCATGAATAAGTCGATTCAATCACAGCATTTCCCCTGGTGGAATGTGGAAGTAGGAAAATCCATCTTTTAAACAACATATGTGTAGTAACAAATTGACCAGCAGATGTCACTGTTTACTTGCTGTCATTCATTTTTATGGGAAGTCAAGGAGAAAGAAAGTTTGTATGAACAAATAAATCATTAATCGTGATCTTAAATGAATAAATTATGTGCACAAATTTACAGAACATAGCATTTAATAATACTGTTGTCATTTTAACGTACTGTATGTTTAAGGAATCTTAAAGATAACAACATTGTTGAACAGGCAAAATAATTAATGCCACTTTGCTTTGATTTTAGAAGGAGACAGTGTATATCCATTAAATTTAAGCTATTTTTTCAACATTATTTTCTGTTCATTTCTGCATCCAATTTTACTGATCTGAGAGACTGAATTAATATTCTTATTTTCACTACATGACACCTTTTGGGCTCCACAGCAAAACAACATCTACACACATCTCTAAAAGTACCTGAACTTTTTGAAGGTGGAATAAAACCCCCCTGTAAGTTCATATTCATAGCCTGGATGTGCTGCATGTTTCCTGTAATTTTTACCTTGATAAGATGAGACTTTCTCCATCCGTTAACTGGTCCTTACCTGAGGGATGTGGTAGAGGAGGAAAAGACCCTGATGAGAAAGCGGGCCTCAGCTCCTGGCTGGTAGGTGCTGGGGATCAGCAGATAGTATCCAGGCTCCAGCTCCCCGTGGAGAACCACCTCTCTCTCGTAGGCGTGGCAGTGAGTAGAAGCACAAGGAGGTTTGTTCAACATTCGGCTCAGATTAAAACGCCTCTTCTCCACCTGGTGACAGAAAAACACACGTGACATGATGCAAAGACACAAGCATTTCTTTTTTTGGCCTTGTAAGCGACAGCACCAACCTTCCACATGTGTAGAGCAATCGCCTGGTAGTGCTGGTGCGTTGTGTTCTTGCTCTCTTCAAGTGGCGTTTGTGCATATTTCTCCGTGTTTCTCCATTTTCTATGCTGCAGCAGGGACACCAACACCTCTCCTCTCTCACACACTTTGAGCCAAAACTTTGGGTTGCTGCCATAGCTGCTGCTGTTTCGGCTGCCACCAGCGGAGTGCCCTTTTATCCACCGGCCAGCCAGCTGATGGTTGTGTGTCAGCAGATTTCCTGTCGGAGAGAGGACAGTTGTCAGGGTGCAAAAAGGGGCGTAAAGGACATCACAGTCAGTGTCTCTAAGTTTAACACATCCTTTAGCAAAATAATAATTACCAGTATAAATACTCTTTAGGTGCCCCTCATCACTGATGGGATAACCCACTGTGACATCATCAAACTGGGACAGGAATTCTGTCTCATCCAACCAGAACTCGCCCTCAGCCACCCTGGCTTGTAGGTCCAAAGCAGAAATAGGGTTGACAGAACTCCAACCAGCACCACTGCAGACAAAGAGGTAGACTGAGTGAATGCAGACTCTGGACTTTCCCACACATGCAGACTTGTGGATTTTATGGGTGTGTACACATGATTGCCTAAAAGACACACAATAAACAAAGTCTGAAATGTACTTCAGTGCAGTTTCTCTGGACTTTCTACAGACTTCCATAGACTCGCCGTGGCACAGCACCCTTTCAGACTTGATGTGATAATGGTTATGGTAACTCTGTGGTTGTTTTGTGCCTGCAGTCGTGCGTCTCTTTGTGGTCATTTTGCATTTGTTAGTGGTCATTTTGCATCTGTTGCACTCTTAAAACAAACATGACTCCATCTTCTGTCTGGCAAGCATATTACCAGTTGTTTTGTGACACTTTATGGTTGTTTTGGGGCTCTTTATGGCTGTTTAGCATCTGTGGCCATCTTGCATTTGTCCATGGTCATGTGTGTGGTTATTTCATGTCTCCTTGTGGTCATTTTGCATCTTTTAGCAGTCATTTTGTGTCTCTTGTCATTTTGCTGTGTAATTATGTTGTCTCTCTTGTCTCGTTGCAGTCATTTTGTAACTGTAATTGTTTACGTCTCTTTATGGTTGTTTTGCGTCTCCTTGTGGTTACAAGACCGGAGAGCAACGTTTGGATTCCACAAAACTCCTTTTGAGGTTTCATATACACATATCTACAAATCAAATCTTAACTATGACATACATGAGGAGACACACACGCCTACCTTCCTATCCAGGCCCCTCCCCAGCAGCATCTTCCCCAGGGGTTTCTGATCCTGAGCAGCAGTACTTTGCTCTCTGACACCGTCTTCACATCCAACCACTCCATGACAGTCAGAGCATGGTACTGGTTCAGCTCACTGGCACCTACAACAGTCATTGAGGTCATCAGGTGATGTGATACAGGGTCTAATTCATTTTTATCTGCAAGAAAACACTTCCTTCTGACCTCCGGGGCTGCTGTGAGTGGAGCAGCTGACCGCACATTCATCTTTCACAGGGTACAGAAGGTTCAGGTCCAGCCTTCTCCTCCTGACCTGGTCACTGTCCTGCTCTGGTCTCAGGCTCCTCCTCAGACTCTCCCAAGCTCCAGCGCTCCGCCAGGCCCCCAGTCAAATCCACCAGGGCCTCAGACACTTGCCCTGCCCACAGCCGCTCATATGAGCCATGAACCCTAGAGAGGATGGAAGAGACAGGAAATGAGAGTTCCACACTTCAGTAAATGGGTGGTTGGATATGCATTACAAAGTAAGTAAACCTTTCCAAAAAATCCCTCCTAAGTCAAAGTTCACAGTGGGTCAAACTAAGAGATAAGACAAGGAAATTCCACGGGTTACGTACTTAGCATAGGCCTTCTCCAACAGGGCTACCCAAAAGGCAGTGGGGGAGTGGCAGCGTGAGAAGCAGGGAGTGGAATTGATACACGGTAGCCGGTCGTCGATGGTTACCTCTGTCCAGTGCCCCTGCTGCCAAAATCGAAACTGGAAGGAGCCCCTGTATCTGCTGTCACCCCACTGGGGCTGGTCTGGAGGCAACACCTGCAGAGAGTCAGCGGACTAAATCAATACAGCAGTAGGACATACAGTAGAAAACATGCCTTATGACATGCTCATTCACTGCAACTTAGTCTAACCACTGGAGCACGCTACTGCCCAGAATCCATTTCTCCAGATTCTGTAAAAGGCCAGAGCTGCAGATAATACAAATCTATTCAAATCTGATTGATAATACACAGTTGTTGATCTACCTTGTTCAGCAGATGTTTGTTCTTGAGCAAGAAGGTGCAGGCACAGAGAAACCAGCAGTCTCCTAATAAGCCTTGTTTGGCATGACCCAGGTTGATGTTGTCAGGGAAGAGAGCTGGTGACTGGCAGATCTCCTGGAGGTGTGAAACAGACATAAATTGAGACACACTGACTTAAAGAAGACTTACATTAACCCTGGGATTTGGGTTATGACGGTTGAAAGAGAACAGAAGTTGTTAACAACTTGTCAACACTATTGTTTATGATGCGGCCATTTTATAGGGTCGTGAGATAATGGACAAAGATAGAGAAAAAACATATAAAATATATTTGACTTGGTTTCACATGAAATATATTTGCGTTTTTGTGAAATACACAACACTACCATTGAACCTTTGAACCTGTAAACACTCTTTCATCATCACACTGAGATAGGGGAAAAACCTTCTTAGAGTGAGATTAACCCGTGACTGGTGATGCAACATTAACCTGATGACAAAACAAACTCCCCAGGAAAAGTCTGCGGCATTTCCACTTCCTACTTGTCACTAGATCTTACCTGTGGGCGTCGCCAGGTGATTTGTCCCTGCAACCTTGCGATGGGCGTGGAGCTGTCAGAGAACAGGGACGTGTCGTCAGAGGAGAAGTCCTGGTCCTCGAACAAAGCCTCGCCTCCGCGCTCTGCCCTACCTGCCTCTTCTTTCATGGCTCCTCCTTTCTCTTTCTACCTGGATTGAACCTGCTGGGTCAGCAGGTGAACCTCAGCCTGTGAACCTCAGCCAGCTGTGACCATCCTCAGGGCCTCCATGGACATTTCAAACTTGTGTTACACCTAAAACAAAAAACAACAACAAAAACAGTCATGTTATTTAGACATGAGCTTTTGTGTATTTGTGGTGCTGTGCAAAGATCATAAGTATCAACAGCTGCACCTTGCTATAGATGTAGAAAGAGAGGTGGAGGTTTAACCCTTAATTGTCTGTAACTATACAGTGTCTTTACAGTGGTGTGTGGCTGTGTTTTGGTAATATTTAGACAAGTGTGTTATGTATGACCTAATCCAAATCAAATCACACAACACAGAGTAAGTTCACCTTTCACCATAAGTCCACAAATACTGATAATAATAAATAATAACAACTGATATTATGTTACAGTGGGTATTGTTACATAAAAGTAGATACATAAGTAAAAATCTCCCTTTAGGGTAAAATATATTTTGTGGTTATTCGCCCATCTTAAGCAACGTTATACACATATCCATATTTTCACTGTTAACGTTACCCACAACCGCAGTAACAGAGAAATACGAAGAAAAGCTGCATGACTGTGTCTCCAAACTCAAATGTAATATCTCAAACATATCAGGTAATAGTGTGACTTCTCTTCACGTGTCTGTATCCTACCTTTCTCCTCCTTTAACCATCTCTCCACTCGCAGTTAGCTCTCAGTCTTCATAATAACACAGCAGCTAACCGTTAGCTTCAGCTAGCTTGAAATGCACAGCTGTAACATAGTTAGCATCTCCGTATCGCTTCATCTTATCATGGTTTCAGAGCCATTACTACAGTCAAACCGAGGATTTTGTTATCCAAAAGCATGCCAGGTTTCGTTATTATTAACTATTACATCGAAACCAGACATATCATCTTGCTGAGTGTGAAATACAGTGAGAAATAGAGTCACTTCCGGTTGGACATCCAGCGGTTCATTCATAGAGTGAATCCTTCCTGTGCTGCTCAACACTGCCACCACCTACTGGTGGTGCCGTGAATTACACGCTGTGCTGCCACTGTCTCACTGTGTTTGTATGGAGGACAGGTGCATTATTATTATTATCACATGCAGAGGTGGGACCAAGTCATTGTTTTGCAAGTCACAAGTCTCAAGTCTTTGCATCCAAGTCCTAAGTCAAGACAGGCAAGTCCTGAGTCAGGTCCCAAATCCCTAACTTTGAGTTAACAAGTCACAATAGGCTCTCTGCAAGGTGAAATGCCTTTTTAAAGGGGGACATTAAGGGACATTAAGAATTTTAATATGCTATTTTCATGACTTAGGACAGTTCAATCAATAGTTGTTCACTTGGATCAAAGGAAAAGCAATTTAATACTCTTTTACAAAAGTTGGCTGTGAACAAAAAGCATGACGCAAAGATGCTTGGTGTCATCTTTGATTGTGACCTGTGTTTTGAACCCTGAGTCATTGGCCCCTGACTCTGGAATAACCCTCCAGACGACGTCAGACACTCTGATTCAGTAGACAGCTTCAGACGACATCTTAAAACCTCTTTTTAGACTTACATTTATGTAGCTTTAACTTACTTATTTGGTATCAAACCTAATTCTTATTTTAATGTATGTGTGTGTAAGTGTAAGTGTGTGATTGAATCTTATTTACTCTATCTTATCCTGTCTTTTATGTATATTTTCTCTTTTTTATGTAAAGCACTTTGAGTTGCACTTGCTGTATGAACTGTGCTATACAAATACATTTATTATGATTATGATTATTATTATTATTATTATTATTATTATTATTTGTGAATATGAGTGACTCTCTCAAAGCCAAAAACCAGAGAAGTGAGTCTCAAACTTGTGATGTCATAGGGTATAAAGTCTGAAAATGCTCCACAGTCAATAAGTGGAAGCCTTTGTGAATCCACTGAATGTTTGTTTTCCTTTTATTATACTCAAATGAGCTTTATTCAGTATTGGGAAATGGTGTCACTACAAGTAACGACGTTACTAATTTAACTACATTTCTCAGCAGTGTGGTGGCAACGTAACAACTTTCAGAGTCAAATAGCTTTTCAGTAGCAAAGTTAAGTAATTGACCGAGTAGCACGGTGGTGTCCGTAAAGATTACAAGCTATTTTAATATGTACGAACCTTAAAAACACACAATAAAATTTACATTTAATGGCTTGAAAAACAAGAGCTGAAGTAGCCTCTTGGATGATACAGGAAACATCTTCAAGCAAGTCCAGTTGCCTACGATATAGCACTTAAGATTACTATGACCTGAATGACTGAGAATCTTCACCAACATACTAAGTGATGATTCCGATATTTTGTTTTATGTCATTGGTAGCAGCAGGGTGACTAAACAGGTTTGATAAAACTGAACTTCTATGAAGGTGGGATTCACTGCAGGTCTGTTGTATAGACTGCATTAGTTTTAGTTACTTAATAAAGTGGCAATTGAGAGTATACTTACTCAAGGACTGTCCTTTCTAGCAATGGCAAGTCTATTTTACTTCCCCACTTTCCATCCATCTTCCTTTTTTGACTTCCTTATGGTTTCTACCTCTCTATCTGCAAATCTTCATTCCCTCTACAGTATCAGTCCTTCATCTCTTTCCTCCTTCTTTCCTTCATCTCCTCATTTATCTGATCAAAAAGTACCCTACTTTTGCTTCGTATCCTTAAGTGCTCGTTTACTTCAGCGACAATTTGTAAAATGACTGTATTGACATTGTAATGTGGTGTTTTTATGACTTCTATAAAAATCATCACATCCAGGTACTTAAAAAGATAAACACAAGAACGGCAAGTTATAAAAAAATACTCTCTTTATTGGCTTTATAGAAATACAAAAATAGATAAATTGTTATCTTGTGTCTCTTGGTGTGTTTCAGGTGGTTTCCTCAGGTGATCTCCACACGTGAAGACGCTGCTCAGACTTTTCTATTTAGAAAGACAAAAAGGAAAACATTAGATTTATTCACATAACATAGTATTGATGCCTGCTCTGTGTTGTAGCTCAGAGATTGGCTGAACAGAGAAATGAACTCACTCTGGGACAGTCTCCATGGCTTTCTTCACCCACTTTTTGTCAGGATCGGCACACATCAGTCTGTTTTTCACTGTCTTGAAACTGTATTGAGATGAGGAAAGACGTTAAGTCACTATAGCAGAGCTGATATTTTAGTTTGTGTTTCGTCTAATGCAGATTATTTTTTGTCTTACATTACTGCCTTGATGTTGCAGTAATCTGTGATCTCCTGGATTCTGTAGTATTTGAGGAATTTCACTTGGACTGGAGTTTCTTGGTAATCTGTGCAGCACAGTGGACCTTTAAAGAAGAGACATGACAAACATTACAGTCAAGATGAGAGGCAAAGAAACAGTACAGATCTAGATAAATACAGGCGATCAACCCACGTGCTCTCCTGATTCAATAACATAAAGTCATACTCACTGCTTTCACTCAGCGCCACCAGCAGCAGCAGCAGCACAACAGAGACACACACAGTGAACTTGGCCATCTTCACACAGCTTCTCTTCAGAGATGAATCAGTTTTCTGATTTGGATTCTTAGATGGGATGAGCTGATAAGGTTTGTGTCTGGCACTGAGGTTTAAATACTCTCTAAAAGGTGGTGTCCCTCCATAGATCAAGGAACTATAGCTGGAAATACCAGTGTTGTAATATAACTGGGTCAAGCGGGTAGTATGACATGCCTCATGACATGGCGTACTTCTACCCGCAATAGTGGCACAAAACCCCCTTTTCTTTGGGTTCATAAAAAGAATCGAGAGATGCTGTATACACGTGCGCTACTTAATTTAAATAAAAAAAGATCCTGGCATTATGTCATGCTGGGGAAAAGGTTGTACGTCACAGTAAGTGATGTTCCCTCTTGAATGTCAACGCTATTAGACACAATCAATACCTTTAAAATGACATTAGTATTATTTATGTAACTCTATTTAATAAGCAGAGATAAAATGTAACTATGTCCCATTTACTCAAGTACTGTAATCAAATACAAATTTGAGGTATTTGTATTTGATCACTTCCACTTTATGCCTCTACTTCCATATTTCAGAGGGAACAACTGTGCTTTTTTTATTCCTCTACATTTACTCATGATCAGTTTATAAAATATGACATATGTTTATAAATTAAACAATGCCAATATACATTTAAAAATGTGTACTTCATTTGTGGCTTTCAAAACAATGGTATACAAAGCTAATTTTGGGGGTTACAAGTGCAAATGTTTTTGTTTTTTTTTCTTGGAAAGTAGCCTGAATTGTATGTAGGACAGGTGTATATGAGCTTTTGCTTCTGCCTGAGCCACAATCAATATAGACTGTTGACTGTGTTTATACCATCACTACTACTACTACTTCTACTACTACTACTACCATATGAAGTGATGATATGATTGCATATGAATATAACACTGACTGAGCTGTTTGTATACAGTTACTTTGGATACTTTAACTACATTAGGCTGATGATACTTTTTGAATAGCTTTGCTTGGGTTACATTTGAACAGAGTATTTGAATAGGGTATTTTTGTGTTGCAGTATTGCTACTTTCACTTAAGTACAGCATCTGTATACGTCTCACAGCGAGGGTCGTCTTATTGAGATCAGTATCTATTTCTCAAGACATCTGATGACAAGACTTACACAAAGCGCAAAACAACATTGTCAGCAGCCCTAAAGCATACCTCAAAACATAACATCCTGCTGACCTTTATAGCAAGAGCAAATGTCAGTCGAGTGACTGAGGAGAGCTACTTCACGAATGCAGTATTAAAAACAACAGGCGCTCTTTGCGTTTAAGGACGTATGAGACCAAAACAGAAGAGAGAGGTTAGGCTTCTAGTTTGCTTTGTGATAAATAAGTCGTAACCATAAAACACCGAGGCACACTGCTTTGTAAAAATGAAAAAGCCGAAACGGGTTTAGAGCCTACACGTGGTTCACCTCAGAGTCTTCATGAGGGGATGTAAAAACAAGATGCAGCTCACAGTAGTCCAAGGCTGGCGTCAGCTGCCAGGCACTCATTTATTATAAGCTTGTTAATGTTTGCAAAGCAGTGTGCTTCGGTACTTTTTGGTCTGGCCTCTAAGTCTAACCTCTGTCTTCTATCCTGCTGACCTTGTTGCTGCATACAGACAACATTATGACAGTGGTGCACCCAAGGGAGGACCAGGGGGGCAATGGCCACTCTGATACTATTGCTGCTATACTTTTTTTTTTTTTTTTTACAGATGACACATTAGCATGTCACAGTAGGAAGGTATAAAATCAATAAAATTAAAGCTGTGGTTGGTAACTTTTATTAAATACAAAACCTGTCATTATATTAACACAGCACTACATGAGTGTTTAGACCTACTGTTCAGCTGTAAAATGAAAAGTTTGTGCCCCAGTTGCCATGTTGGAAACAGTCAAACTGAAGCAAAGCACCACCCACGGGCCGGAGCTAACTTTCTCATTTTACAGCCTAAACAGTGCACTGAAATATGTTTCTGAAAACATCTGAGGTGAGAAATAGGCAGCAACAGAACCATGATCCATGTTTGATCAATGCTGCCTAGTTTGACAGTTTGACCTCAGCTTATGAGCAGTCATTGATATGACTGACAGCTGCATGAGAGACTCCTCAGCTCTGATTGTTTTCATTTACATGCAGTAAGGTCATTAAGCAGTTTGAGGGGGAAGAGGAATATGTATGTGAATATTTTTCAGTCTTTCAAAGATTGTGTCTCATGTAGTTGGGCGGCCATGACTCAGAAATAGAGCACAGTCGTCCACCAATTGTAAGATCAGCAGTAGTAGGTAGGTAGCAGATGGTACCTTGTGTGGTAGTCACGGCTGCCAGTGTGTGGATATGTGTGTGTGAATGAGTGAATATGACTTGTAGTGTTTGAGTGGTCAGAAGACTAGAAAAGCTCTATTCACACGCAGTCCATTTTACCATGAACTTCTTTCAGAATATGGTGGCAGCTTCAGCAAATGTGACAAAAAGTTATTTTCACTTAAGTTACCAGCTTCATCCATCCATCCATTTTCAACCGCTTATCCAAAGCTGGGTCACAGGGGCAGCAGGCTGAGCAAAGCACCCCAGACGTCCCTCTCTCCAGCAACTCTCTCCAGCTCCTCCTGGTGGACCCCAAGGTGTTCCCAGGCCAGATGAGATATGTAATCCCTCCAGCGTGTTCTGGGTCTGCCCCGGGGCCTCCTACCCCTGCGATGTGCCCGGAATACCTCTAACGGGAGGCGCCCAGGAGGCATCCTGATCAGATGCCCGAACCACCTCACTTGACCCCTTTCGACGCGAAGGAACATCACCTCTTTGAGCTCCCTCCGGATGTCCGAGCTCCTGTAGCTTTTATAGTAGTTGAATTCCATTAGCTGCTTCAGTTTCAGGGTGCTGGTGTTGTGCGTGCTGGCTCACTGCCACACTGTCACAATGTTAAAGCTTAGTGGGACAAATATAACAGAACAAATGCTAATATTAGTAACATGTGCTTTTCCTGTTATAACAGGTCAAAATGTGTGCTCAGTCATCTTCTTACAATCAAATGGGTCCTGACGGAGTGTTCTGAATTTTCAGTATCGTCTCTACTCTTCTCAGTGGTTTGCAGTGGGCAGTGAAAAAAGGCATTTTTAAAGTTCACAGGTGAGCTGTCTGCCTGAACCACCTTCATCTTTCTGTGAGTAGGTGTCGTTTGATGTCTGGTTCTCAACAAACCTGGTTTCCTAAAATATCCCTTAACTTAAAAGAATGCATTCAAATTTTGAAAGTCTGTTTTAAAGCAAACCCCCATGCCTTTACTGTATGTACACATAAAGAGCTTTTCGCTTTCCTGTGAAAGACTGTACCTTCGGAAGACACCCACTTAATTTAATTCCGACGGCTGAGGCTTCTTACTAACTTCAGCTGAATAAGAATTGTGGGTGTTGTCATTTACATTAGAGTCAGACTGGACAGGGATCACTTCACGTCTCGTCTGAACAGACGAAACAACAGTGACCAATAACTCTTATGAACATACGATTATTGTTTTAAGACTTGTGTCACTGCTGAGACAAATCAGAGTCAATGTCGAAATCGAAATGTAATGTCGTGAGGTATAAAAAGTTGCAGGAAATCAGAGATGTATTTCAGACACGTGTGGTTTTGCTGGAAAGTTTGTGATGCACAATTAAGCAGGCATTAAGTGTTTCATGACCTATTTTAGCACTCCCCCTGCACTTTTTCCCCTTTGACGCAAGGTTCTTGAGTATATATAAGTGTTCCTCTGACCTAGAAAACGAACCTCCGTACAACCTCAAAGCAACCTACTTAAAAGGGGCTAACGTCTTAACTTCCTCTCTAAATGTTAAATAGTTTGTTTTGATTAAATACACTGCTCAAAACATTAAGCGCACACTTGAATCACACATCAAATCTTAATGAGCGAATGATTTAAGTTACGATGGAGACTGTGAAATCTTTGAGAACAAAATGACGTAACAACAGTCAGTGGAAACCAAAATCCAACTTGCCTGAACTTTATCACAGTAACTCATAATGTGACTCAGTAGTGTGTGTGGCCCCTGTGTGCCGGTATGCGCTCCTGATGTTGGGTGCTGTGCTGCTGGGCTGTGAGCACAGGTCCCACTAGAGGACATCAGGCCCTCATGCCACCCTCATGGTGACTGTTTCTGACAGTGTGGTCAGAAACATGCACACAGTAGCCTGCTGGAGGTCATTTTGTAGGGCTGTGGCACTGCTCCTGTTCCTCCTCACACAAAGGAGCAGATACCAGTCCTGCTGCTGGGTTGATGCCTCTCTACGGCCCTGTCTAGCTCTCCTCATGTAAACAATAGTCTCCTGGTATTTCCTCTATGCTCTTGAGACCGTGCTGGGAGACACAGTGAACCTTCTTGCAGCTGCACGTATGGATATGCCATCCTGGAGGAGCTGGACTACCTGTACAACCTGACAAGGACACTATCAGAACACAAAGCTAGAGAAGAATCAGTCAGGAAGGATGAGGAGAGAGCAACTGTCTGTGGCCACCATGTAAAACCATTCCCTTTTTTGGGGGTTGTCTTGCTTTTGCCTCTCCATTGCACCTGTTGATTCACAAACACATGTGCTTCCTAAATGGACAGATTGATATCCCTGAAGTTTAACTGACTTGGTGTTAGACTGTTAGTGATCCATTATTGTTTTTGGAGCAGTGTATCTTCTGCCTTTAACTGCACAGTGTGCATGGTGGGAGTCACTGTGAGGGGAGCCGCACCTGTGTAACTTCCCATGTTGCTCTGGCTCTTCAGGGCTGTTTGTTGTATCAAGGTGTGGTGATGGAATGACTGAACACGTGTGACCTAACACCCAGAATATTTATCTATTGAAGTGGTGTGTGATTAAAAGTTCAGCTCTTTTTATAGACTTTATATTTTCATATTTTGTCAGCATGCCGAGTGAGTTTCTGCTCTCTTCTGCTGGATTCATATTATGTTGTTGTGCTGAACCAAATCAGCAACATTATTTGATTAATATCTTTGTAAAACACTGAAAGATCACACTGGATGTTTGTAATTCTTCCTCAGAAACTCAACCTTTAAATATGCTTTTTTAACATGACATTTTTACTTACTTGGAGTTTTTCATATTCCTCTGATGTGTTTGATACTAAGCATGCACCCACACAAACAATAAGCACTTCATTTTATTTACAGGTGACTAACAATAGTGCTACTGTGTGTGTGTGTGTGATATTCCCCCACACCTTCCCCTTTTATTTCTTTCATTGGGAAAAAGTGATGGGGTTTTTTTGTGGTGGTGTAATACTTGATGTGGAAGTTTCCTGTTGCTCTGAAGAGTATAAAGGCAGCCGTGATCGACAGCTCAGTCAGCACAACCCTCTCTGACTCCACCTGAAGACAGACGAGACGACAGCTCAGCTCAGAGTCACTCCTGCCAACAAAGAGGAAGACATGGTGTCAATGAAACTTGCAGTGACAGTGTTCACGCTGCTCGCAGTGTGTCTGCTGGCCACAGATGCTTCTGCAGGTATGTATTATGTTTTGTCCATCTCTCTTTTTTATTGCTGTTTTGTTATTTAAGTTCAATAGACAAATTTACTTTTTCTTTTCTTGTCTAATTATCTTTTCTTTCCACAGTGTATCATGGATGTTGCCGAAGTTACACGAAAACCAAAATACCATTTGTTAAAATCAAGGGGTATTCGCTCCAGACCACCACGGAGCATTGTCCCATCAGTGCCATCATGTGAGTATCTCCTTCCTCTCAACCACAGCATACACAACACATGAAAAATAACATTACTTTATTATATGTGTCTAAATATTCATTCTGTTTCTGTCTTTTTAATTGACAGTTTCATCACAAAGAAGGGCAAAGCCTGCACCAATCCTGCTCTCCAATGGGTGATGGACTACGTGAACCGTTTGAGGTGAGATTTTGAGCAATGAAATGATGCAACATAACTTAAAAAAACAGCATAATTCTGCAGGTTTTCACAAATATTTTCACAAGAGTGTGGCTAACATTACAATTTGATGTATTTTCATTGCAGGAATAAGGCACAAATGGTTCACATCAGGACCTCCCTCGAACATGAGTGAAGTTATTCTGCTTTTTGAAGAGACAGCGGAGACCAAACTTCAGCTTCACCTGTTATCCAGTAACCAATTATGTTTTAAAGTTTAACAATTCAGCCAACTCCTGCACGCAATATAGGAATCAGCTCAGTTGTAAGAGCATTGTATAAAATTATTTTTGTATTCTTTGTTGTTATAAAATGTATTTGTACATGTTGTAATATAGAGTTATTAAAGTTTTGTTAAAAAAAGAAAGAAACTGTGACGTGTGTCTCAATCAAAACATTCCTGTGTGTGTGTTGTTCAAACTGAGCTGACCTTACTACACGTTTGCTCAGCATAACAACTTTTATCTTAACTTCCTTGTTTGTTCTGTCACGGTGAGAAATTCCAGCTCTGGAGGTTTTGTGTCCCACGATCAAAACGTGGCTAATAGTTAAACACAAGGCGGTGGAAGTCCTGTGACATCAGCAGGAGGAAGTCATGAGAGCTGTTTGACAGAGGCACGTAACAGAACAGGTATTTCCATGTTGGCACAAATGCTGGCATCAGCTGTAATGAAGTGTAGCGCTGTTTGATTTATAGGTCATAGGGCAGTGATTTCTTGCAGGAACTAATACTGCAGTAAACAAAAGAGTGTGTCCTTTAACTGAGCCGCCTAATTATGAAATCATCTTGCAGCCATTAAGCAATAAAATAATAAAAGATGAACAAAGTATTTAGGAGCTACCTTTGGTCCATTAAGGATTAAAGTGAGTTTCATATAAACATCTCTCTATTTCTCATTAATAATAATATGATTAATAGAGTCTGTTCCCCACTAACTTTATCTTGACAGACTGGTAGTTCTTCTGTAAGTAAGTAAAAGTGACATATAAACAGAGATAGCTAGTATTCCATTTAAATACATTTAAAATGCATATTTGAGTATTTTGTATTTCGCTGGACAGAAAAAAATACTATGCAATTTGTAACAAGAGCATAAGAGCTTGTATTTCTGTAGCTGAAATACTTTAAATATATTATTTTATTCTAAATTAAGATAAAATTATAGAGACAATCTTTCAAAAAGATCTAATATTAGAAACACTGGTGAATTTAAGGGCATTATAAAGAATGTGGCGATAAAGACGTGCTTGTTTATCTTGAGGGGCCACTTGTTTGCATAATTGTTGTTTAGTGTGGATTTATTTTGTATTATATGTTGTATTTGTTGCATTTTAAATGTGTTTTGGTTTGCTGCTACCTTAGTCAGGTCTCTCGTGTAAAAGAGATTTGCAGTCTTAATGGGACTTCCTGGTTAAAAAAAAAAAAAAAAATCCTATACAGCCTCCCACCTCCAAGTAATCCTGAGTGGACACTTCAAATCTATGATGTGGGAAATTGGCAGAGCTCATCTTTTCAGTGTAGCTGGGGTTAAGGTCAGACTCATATTGAGGCTACTTAATGCCTAAAGTGTGATAATATCAGTTTGTATAGAGCGCATTTTTTTTGTAATTTCAAATCACAAATTACTGGTATTTTCATTAAATACCTTTTATCATTCTCATATTTTGATACATTTGATGCATAAGTATCTGTACTTACACACACAGTCACACACTGGTGGCCGACGCTTCCACTGGTGCCACCTGCTACTCATTTACCATTCACACACACTCACACACTGATGTAACAGCCATTGGGAGCAATTTGGGGTTCAGTATCTTGCCCAAGGATACTTTGACATGCAGACTGGAGGAGCCAGGTCTCAAGCCACCGATCTTCCGAGTAGTGGATGACCGGCTCTACTCCTAAGCCACAGTCGCCCTTATAAGTTGAAATTAAAATTATAAAATAAATAAATAGAAAAAAAATAAACAGATAAAATCAGAATTAAAAAATAAAATAGGTTTTACTGTGAAAATAAGTTATGAGCAGTCTGCAGATAATGATTATTTTAGTATTGATTAACAATTTACTTAATTAATCATTTAGGCAAAGCAAATTTATTTGTATAGCACATTTCATACCCAAAGTTCTTTGCAGATAAGTCAAGTCAAAGGTCATTGTTGCCCAATCACAAATCATGCCTCAAAGGGCTGTACAAATAGTCATTTTTAATTCAATTTCAATTTGATCCATTAAAGTCCAATATCACAAATTAACATTAGCCTCAGAGGGCTGTAAAGCACACAACATCCCTCTGTCCTAGGAGCGTCACAGTGGATAAGGAAAAACTCCCTCCAATAAACCCTTTAATGGGGACAAAGATCTATATATATATTTTTTTTTTTTTTTTTTTAATGTGAAAATGCTCAAAGTGACATCTTCAAATTGCTTCTTATGTCCAACACTCAGTCTAAATCCCAGAGACTCTTCATTTACCATCATGAATGACAAAGAAAAGCTGCAAATTCTCACATTTAAGAAGCTACAACCAGCAACTGTTAAACACATTTACTTAAAAATGAATGAATTTATTGCAATAGTTGACGATTAATTTTCTTTCAAATAAATAATCAATTAATTGACTAATCGTTGCAGCTTTAGACTTGTCAAAATTTCATTTGAATTTCAAAGCTCTTTGAACAACACCACACAAAGACAGGCCTGATCTCACGATTATATAAAACAATCATGGACGGCTCCCAGATCTCCTCAGAAATAAAGAGACTTGCACAGTGTGAGGACTTAAATAGTGAAATCTCGGTCGAGGACTGGCAGACAGTCTGCTTGAAAGCTCAAACACAATCCATCAACACAAATTTTAAATGACTCCAATATAAGTGGATAATGAGAATATATGGAACTCCACCATGTTAAATAAATTCAATCCCAATACCCCTGACATATGGACTAAAGGGCACACTATTTCATTGAGTATGGGACTGCCCAAATATCGTATTGGATATTCTTTCACATGTCTTAAAGTTAGGTTGTCTGTTTGCCCCAAACTGTGTATCCTTGGAATTTTTCCTGTAAATTGTAAACTAAGCAAGGCAGACAACAAAAATGACACTCTACTGCTCACTACAACTCAACTCAACATTATTTATATAGCACCTTTCTTACAAACATGCAGCCCACAGTGCTTCACATGGCAAAAATGGAATGACCCACACACAAAACAATAAAATATTAAAAAAGCAAACCAGCCAGAACAGAACAAGCCAACAAAAACAACAATTAAAACTCCATAGAATAAAAAGAGAGTTATAAATAAATAAAATAGAATAAAAAATGAACAGGAGAGATAAAAGAAGGTAAAAACCAATGCTTAAAAAATCAAGACCGTGATGTTACTCCACATTAAAAGCCAGATTAAAGAGATAAGTCTTTAATTTACCTTTCAAAATATTACAAACGAAATCCAAACCAAGTTTACAAGCCTGGCTCACTGGACTGTCACACTGTGTTGCCCTGGAAAAAAATACTTTTATGATTAAGGGGAAATATTCCACGTTTGAGAAAATATAGGGATGTTTTATGACATTTCTGCTTGTCTTAATCTCTTGAATGCAACATAATTATGACCATTTATTTCCCTCTTTCTGTCCTTTAGACTTATTTTGAGCCTTGGAAAAGTACTCACTGTATAGCCCTGTCATAGCAGCTGTAATTAAGACGATGCTTTACTGTGAATGTTCTGTTTCATATCTTACATGTTTTTTTATGTAATATTTGAAGTATATTAAAAATCCAATAAACACACTTGTTTAAAAAAGAGCTCTTTGAACACTAGGTGGCAGTAGTGTAACTTCTAGGAAGAAGTGCTGTGAAATGATGTTTCAGCAACACTTTGAGTAGTTTTGCTGTTTCAGTGTTTCTTTTTGAGCGTGACAGAAAATGTTTTCATCACACAGCATTTAGAATATCCAGCACTGGATCACATGATGACGTGGGCTTTTTAGCCGCAGCACTTGTTCCTTCTCTTTTTGATATTTGCACGACCGGGCTCATCATGGGTGGATTTCAGGTTTTTGAAATGCAAGTTTGTGAATTTAAACTGCTAAAAAATGATACTTTTATCATGCTTTGTGTCTCAGCTCTGGCCGGACAAACAAGCGTTTCCTCGTGTCGCATGAATCCATCCCAAATGACAGTCTGGAGCCACGCTCTCAGCCACTATTACATCACCTCCACTGTTATGCACCACTGTACAGAGTGCTTTTCTATGAATAATACAGAGAGACTGGGGAGAGAGGGACATGGACATGGGTTACTAAATGACAGAGGGAGTACATACTGGTAGGATGGAGTGATGGAGACTGAGGAAAGATGGAGCTGGAGGGATATTCTGTGAGTTACATGTAGAATTAACACTGTAAATAATCACTTCAGACACTAATGTGTGGATTCAGAGTTAACTTTATTGAATTAATTAACGAATCAGTCACACTTTCCTAAACACATTTCTGCATAGATCAGCTGTGTGTTTGGATTACATGAATTACAGATACAGGACACAGTGTCAGAGACTTGTTACAGATGGGTACAATGAGAAATGGCAGCAGCGTCGCCGGTCCCAGACTGTCTGAAGAAAGACAAGGTTATAGAGAGTGTTTTCCCATGAGGGAGCAGCCTGCTTTGGTATAGAAGGAAAATAACATATTGCACTCTGAGATCAGCAGACAGGTCTTCTATCATGGCATACGTGCACGCACACACACACACGTACACAGAGAGGCAGGCAGGAAACCAGACAGTCTCTCATGAAGCTCAAACACAGATAATGAGACATCCTCAGTCAGAGAGGTGAAAACAATCTTCTTTCTGCATTTGAAAATTGCTTATATCCTGGCACATTTGCAGCACCACCAGGGAGAACATTAGAATAAATCTGCTAAAAACTAGATAATAATTTTCCTGGCGCTATAATCTCTCCACCTTTTTTGTCCCCCCTCCCCTTGTCCTTCCTCTCTTTGTCACTCGCTCATTCTTGCCAGCGCAGTTAACACAGAGTTAACTGAGCTCGGTATATAATTAGACAAACAAAAAAGAGAGGGATGAAACATCTAAAGGAGAAGAGACTCCAAATGATTACACATTCACTCCGCTTCCTTCCCCCTTGCTGCACACATAACCACCAATTAGAGGAGAGGAGAGGAGGATGAGGACAAGCAAGCCGCCAGAAGTCTATTTGTGTCTCTATCTCTCTCCCTCCTTCTCTCTTCCCCTGAAGACTATCCAGTGCCGGGGAGGGAGGAAGAGAGGAGAAAATAGAAGTGAAAAACAAGAAGTATATAAATAAAGAAATCAGAGTGTTTCACATCCGGTCGGCTGATTGGCTGAGACGCGAGTCAGGCAGATCTGGGCCACAGTTGCACTCATTGTTCAGTGAGCTTTTCTACACAGTCCAACCCAGCGACAGCAATGAATGTTGATTGTGACCTTTGGTCTTTGGGTACAGTGGAAACAGAGTGTCACTTTTGTGCATGTGTGTGTGTCTTCGTGTCTGGGTTTTGCATGCGCCCACTTTGCCCTTTTGTTCTTTTTTTTTTTTGCTCATTCCCTGACGTCGTCGTCAGAGCAGGCCTCGGGGCACAGTCAACGGTCGATGGTTTTTATGTGATCCATACCAAAACTCACCGACAGCGTTGAATGTTCACCGAGGCGAGCAGGAGTGTGACCGTGAGCCGAGCTGACAAGACGAGGCAGGGCGTAGAGGAGGGAGGACAGACAGTCAGACGAGCGGGGGGGGGGGGGAGGGGACGGACAGAGCCGGGGACGTCGCTCAAACCCCAGAGGTCAGGTCGCTCAGCAGAGGGACATAATGACACAGGACAGTGGCAGAATGAGTCCACTGTCCACGGGGCAAACACGGCTCTGGTTATGTTATACATGATCACGCTGTGCGTTTAAGCTGGAGCATAAACTGAGAGGATCTGCTTTATTGCATTACCACCACCTCATTAATCAGAGGAACTGAAGTCTTTCATCTTCACTTCAAAATTGGCCGTAACAGCATCTGAAACACAGATGAAGAGGAAGTTGTTAGCGTTGATGCCGTGCAGCATATTTGACTTTAAAGGGTCAGTTCGCCTAAAACTGCAAAAACAACTAATTTTGGTTTTCTTTTTTTGCACAGGTTTTCAGATTTCTGTCTCTGAGATTTCTGCTGTCACCTTATTATAACAGAGGTGAGCAGAACAGCCTTGAGAAACAAAATATTCAACAACAAACCTGGAATTTATAACCTCATTACAAGCAGACTCTGTATGACTCCACTAACGTCTCATCCTCCTTTCCTCTTGTTGATGGAAATGGTGGAAATTAGGCTTGGGTGGTATCTATGTTTTCATACCCTCCTGACTTTTCACCAGGGTATACGGCACATGACGTTATTTATGTAAAAAATAAGGGAAAGTAAAGCTGTAGTACAAGCTGATTTGCTTGTGATAGAAGTCATTGTAGCATGTTAACATCGTCTAGCCTACAATGTAGAGCTGGCTGTTATGTTAAAGTTTTCCAGCCAGCCACCATCAGCCTAGCAGCCACTGATAACCAATATATTCACGCAGTTGTGTGTCTCTTCTACCATTGCTGGTTGGCTTTTTAGTAGTCCTGTAACATTATCCCCACCACTCACAGTCAACATCTTTCTCAGCTCAGCTGCCTGTCCCGCCAGTACAGACTGACCTCTGGTGGCACATGCTGTGCATTACAATACATCGCCTCAATACAGCATCTCTGTATCAGTTTAATAAATAGAAAAGCATTTAAAATTATGCCTCTGGGATTACTAAATACCCCCAAATACCTTAATGCTGCCCAAGTGTAGTTGAAATAAGTTTCCTTAGATCTAATCTATATAGTTGAGTTTTTAAAAGACTGTGTTGTGGGCATATATAAGAAAGCTACAAGCAAAATTTGTGGACAGATTGAAGTGGAAGTACACACAAGTATGTTGGTTGTATACTATGGCTGCAACTAAACTATTTTCTTTGTTGATTAATCTGCTGATTATTTCACGATTTAGTTGTCTATAAAATGGCAATAAAATTTTAAAAAATGCTCCTCACAGTTTCCCAGATCCCAAAGTGACGTCTTTAAATTCCTTCATTTGTCCCAAAAACAGTCCAAAGACTCACTGAACCTCATAAATGACAAAGAAAAGAGGCAAATTCTCACATTCAAGAAGCTCGAACCGTTAAATGTTTCAATCAATAGATCGCGATTAATTTTCTTTCAACCAACTAATTGATTAATCGACTAATTGTTGCAGCTCTAGGAGGATTGACTGTTGATGCTTTCACGACATATTTACACCAGTAGTGTGAATATCATGACTAAGTGTGTAAAGGAAAATAATGGAACAGCACTTAAAGTGATGTAATTTTTCTGAACTTACCAGACTGTACTGTAATGCAGCTTTAAAACTGGGAAAAGATGACATTTTCAATATTATAATGTCTAAAATCTGAGACAGTATTTAGTCTCATGTTATGATATTTAAGATAATATAGATATATATTATATATAAACCAATGTGTCTTTCCAGAAATAAATCCCTGGCTAGTGTAAATAAACCACTAAACCGTTTCCATAGGGACTTTAAACAAAAAAAAAGGGACTTTCAATACAATGAGCCTCACAGACAAAACCCCTATCACCTCTATTGTTTGGGGGGGGAGGGCAGTCAAAGAGACAAATAAATCCAAAACTGTTTGCATGGATAGAAAACACTAAAACTAAGTGACAAAATGTACTCTGGGTGAACTGACCCTTATAAGTTTTAAAAAATATAAACAGAAATGTTTTAAACAGGTTTTAAATAAATGAACTTTTGTATTTAAAAAAAAAAAAACCCTTTGTTTGGCATTGCTCAAAACAATATTAGAGAAATATCTCTGAGCCTGCCACGGTTCATATGGACATCTAGTCCGGAGAACAATGCTGTGATGTCCTACTGTGCAGCCAAGCTTTTCAGACCCCAGCCATCGCCCGACCACAGGCTGAGAGCTCCCATTGTCAGGAGCAGCCCATCGCTGGGGAACAACTCCCGACAGTGTCACCGCACTGCTGCGCAGACCGGGGGCTGACGTCAGGATGGTAAACGCTGATCTATGGTCATTCAACGCACCGTTTCATCGGCTTAGGGTGCTGATGTCATTGAGCAGGCTAGACCTGCATCCATTACTCTGCTGAGGGAGGCAGACGTCAGGCTAGCATGATCACACACTGACTACAATGGATGAGTAATGCATCACGCTACGGCAGCTATAATTCAGAAGGTCATGAAATAGACAGTTTGGTTTTTGTCTGGGCCTCTGAATTATTGCCTCTGCATTCTTTCACGGCGTGCTCTCCTTTATGAATATGTAAAGATGAACAAATTAATTTGTATGATCCTAGAAAAAGAGACATGTCGTCAAATAATGTCCTGAAATGTAGCATAAAATTTACAGCCACTTAGTAAGAATCATAAAACACTAGTTTTTAGACCGTTTCTGCTTCTTTTTTTTTTGGGGCTGTCTGAACTGCAGCATGTGAACCAGAAGTCTCTTCTCTCTCAGGGTGAAGCAGCTCAGATAAGAGACTAAATTCATAAGCCATATTACATCTTCCCCACTCTATCACAGTCGCACACACACACTTACACCTCACCCCACAATGAGACCTAAAACGAAAAATAGGCGGAGGGGTCGAGGGAGAGGAGAAAAGGGGGGCTTTGCCATGGCAACCCTAGTGTCAGCCAGCCATTTCTTCTTAATCCCCCCCAGTTCAATGTCGCGCCCTCTGAGGGACCCCCTCTCTACAGCTGAATATTTCTTTTGTGTTGAGAGACTCTGCATATATGTGTGCGTATGTGTGTGTGTGTGTGTGTGTGTGTGTGAGGGAGGGATCACAGAGGGGGGAGGGATTGGGGTTAGAGGGGGGGGGATCATAGCTAACCCAGCTTAAATGGGGGGCCAAGCTGCAGGCCACAGAGTCTCAACATTACACCGGGGGTACAAAACCAGAGATCAAATCACACACAGACACTCACACACACTCACATACATATACACATTTAAACACTATATTGATGGAGGGAGATAATCTTCTGAAATGGCAGATAATTACATCATATGGCAAACAGCCGGGCCTTTCCTCCCCGAGCCTATCACCGACAAACTCTACTGCACTTTTTTTTTTTTTTTTTGCCGTGCTATGAAACTCTCATGGTCTCCCGCTCTTGCCTGAGCAGGCCACTCTACATTACCGACAAAAGCGGTTTTGGAGGAGTGGGTGGGGAGAGGCGTCAGCTGCTAGACAAAATTAAAAGGCCTCTATTTGTTCCCGACAATAAACGTCCCCATCTTTGGAGCTCCTCCACAGCTGCAGCCAGATAGGCTTTCATTTCTAGCTGCAGACTAATAGAGAGCAATGTCTCCTTCCTCTACTGTAAGCCGATTTAGCGCGCGGGATAAAAAATTCGGGGAGCTTTATAGTCATCTTTCTGTGATGCCTCTCCGCCGAGAAAGAGGACAAAAGAATGTGACACATGGAGGATATTCAGTAATGGAGAAACTAAGGATTTAGTGAAGCTGTTTTAATGATGATGTGCAGTGTACCTGATGGGAGTGATCTTCATGGAGTCGCACGCATCAGGAAGTGAACACCTATAGAGAGAAGACAAAAGCAGATATAAACACAAAACAGTTAGAGGCAAATAAATGTGGATGAGATCAGTGGCTCAGTCAAAGGGGGGCCGGGGGGGGCTTGGAATTAAAGCTGTATATTTGTTTCTTAAAGGCACATACACACCAAAGCAGCATCAAAGAACTAGCTGTGACAAAGGCCGACTGTTGCACCGCCTTATGTCGCCTGTGTCGGCTAAAAGTTGCCCATAAACTACAGCCGACAGCAAACCAGTGTGTATGTTCTGCGCCTGCGTGAGAGGAAATAACTCTCCATACCGGCAGGCGGCGGTAGTCGGTATTTATCATTCATAAACAGATAGCTAAAGACTAGCAGAACAGATTCAAGCATTTAGTTAGCCAGTTAGCATGTTAGCAACACAACCCGATGCTGAAAGGACAAATGATATTTACTGCTCCTCAGTGAACAATAACACAAACAATTAGGAACCATTTCTGCTCAAGAGCTCAACGGCTAAATAACAAATCTTACCTAATCTAATGAGTTAGTTTGGATCTCACTCCCTCTTGATTTTAGCCGTTTGTCTGCCGACCTCACTTCTGTTTCTCTTTTCTTGCACTGAGTTGAGCTGCTAGTCAGAGTGAATCACTCATCGCTAGCTCCGCCATTTCTGTCGCCAATTCAGCATGCTGAATTGGCCGAAAAAAGGCCAACAAGGGCTGACGAGGGCCGACACAGCGCAAAAACTAGCGGGACAGACGCTCGCCAATGGCCTCACATTGTTCAACAGCGGACCATTAGCTTGGTGTGTCAGGGCACTGAAGAAAATGTTTATTTGAAGAACAATGAATCGCCATTGGTTCCATTATGTCGGCATAATTTGTCAGGAAGAGGGCTAAATTAAGCTCCAATCCAGGCTAAATTTTGGGAGAGAACTAGCAAGGCCATTTTTAAAGTGGTCCTTTGAACTCTCACCTCAAGATATCTTCACGAAAATGGGTCATGTGGGTAGCTCGAGTTTCCCCTAAACATGAGAAGGCTTGTTTCCAGTAAATGTTTTGTTCTATACAATAAATGTACTCCTTCAAATTAAAGGACAACAGCCTATTTAAAGACCAATGAAACACCTAACATGTAAAGACACACATTAAAACAGGACTGTTGTGGAACTCAAAATGTTAACTGTGCCTGTATTAGTGTATGCTCATCAGATATTTTAATGTTAAAGTTACAAACTAAGAAAACAAAGTGTATCAGTATGCAGTCCTTAACTCTCCATATTGACATAGTTTTCAACTTGCCCATAAACTACAACATAACTGAACTCCTGAAATTGGTTTGCTGGCTATCCCTGTGAAAAATTTCTGGGAACGCCACTGCTGGAGATCAATTTATTACCTTCTATCAAAAACAGCTCTTCTGGGAATCTGACCATCTCTTGTAGAAACTCACAGTTAATGTGATTTGCACTCTAAAGTTTCCTAATCAACAACAACGACAATTAATGACCAGTGCATCCTCCGGAAATCCCAAAACGGGCTTTCCCCTCAAGGCTGAGCGATGGTGCAGGAAGTGCCAGTGGTGTGTCTCTGGGTGGTCTGATGTGGCCGTGGGCGAGACTTTAATGTAGCTGCATGTCCACTGTATACTGTACATTCACCCGTAATGACTAACAGACCCGCAGTCTGCCTGTAGGGGCCTCACACGCCACTCCATGCCTACACATGCATATGCTCCACTTTAATGGCAGCCTTCAGACTTTATTTGAAGTGTGCTGTGGTGTTCAAGAAAAAAAAAAAAATGAACCCGGATTTTTCATAAGGGAGGAAAAACTCTGAGGACCTCCAGTGCCCTCGGGCTAATATTTGACCCTGGTGGGTTCATTATATAAAGTGGCCATTTAAATCTATTCAAACTGTGGATAATTACAGTTTGGCTGCTTTGTGGTGGTTCTTTTTAAAGCATATATGGATCTCAGCTTGCCAAACATCTGGCTGGGATATTATATGTGACATAGGCTGAAGACATAATTCTAAAGAAGTATATTGTCAGGCAAACTAAGCCAAAGAATGTAACTTAATTTAAAGGTCTGTGCAGCCTCTAGCAAATTTATTTTCCCCTCCTGCGTAGCAGAACTTGTACATTTAAACTACCTGTTGACGAACACTAAGAAAAAGTGTTCCATGCCAGTCTAGTCTATTAGAGAGCAAAGGGCACATTGTAACACAAGGTGCAGAGTCTGTTCAACAAGTGCGAAGACATAAACCAAAAACAAAGGCACAGAGTTAGTGCCTTGGGACTGATTGGCAGGGTGGGGTCGCTGGGTGACCCTTGACCTTTTTAACCCCAAGGAATGTTGTCGTGCTGGTGCGCGTATTGTTCCAGCCTCCCTGAGGAGCCCCAGCCGTGTATCAGATGAATGTGAACGCTGAATGTTCCTAAGGGCTTCTCCTTTCCCCACCCCAAAAAAACCCTCCTCTTTCTTCCCCTAATCCTTTCTTTTCTGCTCTTCATCCTCAGACTTCAACAAACAAAAGGTATCAACAGGTCCGAGAGTGGGCTGTTGTTGTCCTTCTGAAGTGCACATGCACGCAGGGAGGCCGCGCTATAACGTGGGTGCCAGGCTGACTCTCCTCGCTGACCTAAATGACCGGCAAAGATGCAGTAAAAGGCGCCTAAGAAGAAAAAAAACAACGTCTTTGCCCTATCGCTCATCAAATAAACCACTGTTTTTATTGGTCCACCGTCCAGATCTAAGAGATCTGAGAGTATCTTCAGGCAGTCTGAGAGTCTGGCTCTGGAGGAAGTCACCAGCAGTAGAAGGAGACTGACAGATGAGAGGGCCAGACAGACAATTACTGGCCAGGTATGTCCTTTATATCCACCTAGGGCTGGTCAGAGGAAATGGAGGAATTTATGATGTCATAAAAAAGTGCCAGAAGAGAGGTGCCTGAGAACAGGTTGTCTCTGGAGCTGGAGCCATAAAAGACTCCCGCGGCTTCCGCTCCCTCCCCCTGACTACCACCCGAGATGATAACACTAGACTGAGCAGCCAGAGACGCACTGTGTGTATAATTCAACCTCATCTGTAAACATGTCATAATGTGGCGAAATGTTGTTAACGACTACGAAACAAATGTGTCATTGAACGATAAATCTGTGATAAAACTAGAGATGGAGACTAACAAAATTCTTTTGCTCAGGAACTGTGCAGGAATATTTTTTTTTTCTATTTCAATTTTTTTCATCCTGTGGTGCTTTATACTTGCCCTCAACAACATTCCAGCTAAAAATATCTGACTTTTTCTTCAGATTTTTGAAAAAAAGGAAAGATTTTTAAATGCAAAACACATGATAAGCTCATATGTGGTGCATGTGTGAAACTCATCAAGCATCAAGTAAGTCACGATTATTTTCCTTATTGAGTAATCTGGTGATTATTTTCACAATTTATTGTTTAACACTTAGTCTAAAGTGTCAAAAAATTGCGAAAAATGCGTCTTAAAATTGCTTCTTTTGTCCAACCAACAGCCCAAAACCCCAAACTCTTTATTTACCGTCATTAATGACAAAGAAAAGTAGCAAACTGTCACATTTAATGAGCTTAAATCAGAAAATATTTCACACTTTTGCCTGAAAAATGGCTAAAACGATGAAAAGATTATCAAAATAGTTGGCGAATCATTTTCTTTCAATCGACTAATCGGTTAATCGCCTAGACATTGTAGCTCTAGAAGTAATTAACGCTGATGTAGTGCCACTATTGCGTAACTAAAGGATTGGAATGCTATTAAAATCAATAATTTTATCACTAATACAGAAAAAAAACTGGAGCAATGAGTCTAAAAATTTTGTTTTTGCCCAGCTGATGAAACTGGACCACTCCAGCATCTTTTACATCATTAAAAGCTTTCTTTTATACGTCTCTCCTTCAGTTTCTAGCCCTCTTCATACAGTTTAAACCACAACAAACACAAACCTTAAAAACAGGAAACATCTTCAACAAGAGAGGCACCATCTGTCGCCTCACACTAAGCAGGTGTAGGGAAGAGAAAGCCTAAAAACGTTCTATGTAGACATAAAGGATACCCCTTCCTCTTTGCTTTGCGCACACAAATTCACATCTATACGTACACACACACTACAAAAGATAGAGACACACTCTCAGTCTCAGTGCTTGTTGAGAAAAAAAAAAGGAAGAGAGAAGGTGGTTATTTGCTCTACAACCTCACTAAGGAGGTTTCCCATTGTAAAAAGGAGTGGCTGCACAGCCCCGTTTCCTTTCATCCCTCTCCTTGAGGCACGCTGCCTTTGTCTCACAGAGGACAGAACAACCAGCCTCCCGGCCACGCTACACTGGTCAAATACCTGGGAACTACCACCGGCCTGGTGGGAAAAACAACAAGAGGAGGAGGAGGAGGAAGAGAGAGAGAAGAGGGTGGGGGTAAGGTGTGAGTGTTAATCTGAGGTACGGCGAGACTGACCAGCTCAGGAAAAAAGAGCCTGTTAAATAAAACCTGTTATTAAATCTCAAAAGGAAGGAGAAGGAGGTTGAGCTATGAACACCTGGTGCCAAACTCCACTTCAAAAAGATGTTGTTGACTCTGAGGAAAAAAAATGTTATGTATGATTTTTTAAATCACCACCACCTGTTTTTACTTTTCTTTGCGTCCTTATTAAAGGTAGCAACTGTATGTGTGCAATTAAGGACTCTGAGGTTAAGGAAGGCACGTCTAATGTGAGTTTTTTTCTCCTTTTTTTTGCTCCTTCCAATTCTGCACTTTCATGCCAGCTCAGCAGAATGAAGGCAGTTCCTGTATACGAGGCGCTGTATAGGGGTGAAGCGAGTTTAAGTCCTCCCCAAACCCGACCGCAGCCGGCTGAATGTAAAGCTTTACGTTCCAGTCCACACGGACTGCCTCGGCAACCAGACCTCACTGTCACACCTCATAAAGCAGAGCTCAAGCAGCGGGGTTGTGTTTAAAGCCAGGGGGAAAGATAAGGCAAAATAAGGACAAATAAGGAGGAAAATAAGAATGCACCCATTCAGGAAACTGTAGAGAAAAGAGTGAAAAGCCCTTGACAAAAGCTCTTTAGCTGAAACTCTGATGGCATGTCTCCAGTACGCCGAATAAGAAAATATACTTTCGGGACAAATTGCAGCAGGAAACATAAGAAAGTGAAAAAGCCATTGAGGGATTTTTAAGACCATAATCCTCTCTTCTTATTTCTAGTTTTTGCCTAGCTGTCGAGAGGGAAGCGAGGACCCATAAGTTTATTTTCAAATAGTCCACAAAGAATGCCTGTCATTTCCTGGCGTTCCCCACTTCCATATGAAAGCCCCCTTTCCTTTAGGAACAATGGGAAAGATTCCAAAATTTCCATGGGGAGTTTCTTGCGTGGCGATACAATAGAGAGCATGTTGTGACAGAATTGAGACGGGCTGTTTTCTCTCAGCTGTGACAAGATCGGGACTAATGCAGTGTTTTTGTCTCACAGCTACCACACTTCATGATTAAAAGCGGCCGCACAACAGCTGTAACGTCTCATAAATGAGCCCAGAGTGAAATCTAATGGCGGGCCCGAGTGTGTCTTCGACAGCTTACTGGAATATCTGTTATTTCTAGGAAAAAATTTAGCGCGGGCTTCTAGATAAAAGGAGCTCCTGAAGCATCAAACTGTTTGGACAAGTGTTTGACTTTATTAAGCATAGGAGAGGGCTAAAATCAGAGTACATCACAGAGCAGATGTTCAGAGTTTGACAGGTTTTAACAGGCTTCCCTCACCTCTTAATCTGTGTTCTCTGATTTTAAATTTACCTGCAACACACACACATCTACGCACAGTCGCACACAAGCCGTGAGGGTTTCTTAATTAACCAAAAGAACGCGTTTGGTCCCAAAGTGGAAAGAGTTCAAATGTCATGTGTGCTCCTGAACGGGCCAATGGGCTCTTGAAAGCCACCTGGCTTGACCCGAGCAGACCCGCGCCTTTGGCTAGACGAGAGGTCAGAGGTCATCCACTCAACTAGATAGGCAGTATGTCAAGATGCCTGGGGCAGGGTGCAGGGGTCTGCACTACCTAACCTTTCCATTTACCCAACACTGCAACGGCACACTCGAGGGAAGCACAAACACGCACATATGGACACGCAGGTTCCCGCTGCTGTGAACTCATTCAACCCTTGACTTCGTTTACCTGTAATGCATGAAGCCAAGTGTATGGGGGGAACATCTGCTGTTAGATCTTTGGCTTTGGATCTATAGATGTAAACAAGGGTGTAGGTTTCATTTCAGCATTAAGGGGGAGGGGCATGATTGAGCATCAAACACTTAATTTCCTGCACTCTGGTGAATTTTAAGCACCAATTTGTGCCTTTTTTGCCTCAGTGTGTAGTGAAAGTCTTTAATTTTCTCAAAATAAAAGTCCTCTGACACTTTCATGTTTGTATTGGAGCACATGTTCTAAATATTGTCTTCCTAAATCTACACCTATGGATGTACAACAAAGTCTAACGTGGAAAACAACACAGGCATTACCTAACTCATGTTCTATAAATTAACTTCATTATCCCTCGGGCATGTGAGCTTTTTATGTCTTCCAGATGACTCAGAAATAATGAATTAAAAAAGTTTGCGTATTATTTTAATGACTGAATAAAGGGGGGTAGCAAGTGTGTACGCTTTTTTTCCCCTTCCTCCTCATCTGTGTGTTCTACGTTTGATGGCAGCAGGGAAGGAGCTGAGTGTCTGCTGGGAGTCATGTGACGGTGGGAGATGGGACTCCCTGATGCTAACAACATTACATTTTCACCGCCTCACAAAAACAATAGGAGCATTATTTTTTAATTTGAATTGTTCTGCGAGGAGGAGATGATGTGGAGGAACCAACGGTGGCGAGCGGTCGAGGGCCTCTCCACCGTGATGGCAGGTTGCTTCTCGACATAATTGCAGGTTGATGAAGCTCGTCTCGGTGAGATGATGAGACGCACAGGAATGATGATCATAGCTCCAGCAGGAGATAAGATAAGCCAACATGCAAGCGGCCCCTCCGCCCCGCACAACAGGGGCTTTGCTCCATTCACTCAGCTGAGAGCAACTCCAAACTGAATTAAAGCCCTACAGCAGATATGCACTCGGACTGCTCTTTGCTGCGAGGGAGCAGGAGGATGCTGCTTTTTCTCTTCATGAGGTACAAAGTGAATTATCTGTAACTGGGCCCTGAGAGGGACGGAAGTGAGGCCATCACAGCACATCAGCACCACTGTGCATTTCTCTATTAACGTAACACAGATTTTTGTCTCCCTGTTGGATTATGCACAAAAAAATTAAAGTTCAAGCTGTCAGCATGAAGCTAAATGTTTGTTCTTCAATAGAAAGCAATGCATTTTTCATTAAAGCAAGCTGTGTACAATCCATAGCCAGTAAAATGTAGTGCTGCACTAAGCGTCTAGACCTTCTATAATCTAAATGGCAGAAGAATTTATGGTGACTGCCTCATTAACCTTAAGGCATATTAGTGCTTGGCACTGCACGCAGAGAGACTGAGCACGGCAGCTTCTAAAGTCTAAAGAAAGATAGTCTCAGCTGCATTAAATTACCTGCAGGGTCAGGCTGAGTACACCAACAAAAAAAAAAAACTGTACCGCTCGTGATGTTTATTTGGTCAGTGCATCCTCTCAGAGTGCCCACCCTGAAAATGGCAGTCTGGCTGTTTTTTGCCATGTGCTGGAGGCCCAAATTCCGGGAGGAAGTCAGATGCGCACAGACTGTTTCCGAGAATTCAGGATGCGCAAAGCCACGCAAGTAGTCTACTTGCACTATTCCAGTTCCTGTCTGCATTTGAAAAACACAAGTCATGCGTGCGTCTTGCTTTTGCACCCCTTCACAACAGAGTAAATATTTTAATTGCACCAGTTTCTATTCGCTTTCTGGTTACGTTACGCACACCGACACCGACACCGACGGATCACATCATGAGTCACGGCTTGGCGAGAGACGGGTGGCGGCTGTGAATGATCGCTGTCTGCTTTCCGCTCTTCAGGTGTCTCACTCGGATTCTTTGGGGCAGCAGGGCCGCTGTTAATGTCGATACAATGACAGATGGTCCACACAAAGCCGGTGCGCATTGTTCAGCTGAAAAATAATAGCCACCATTTATCAGTGTTCGCCGACTTTCAGGCCCGATAGGAGCAGCAGACTGTCTGCTGAGTGAAATGAATCAAAGTTATATTGTTTGGGAGGCTCCCACCAGGATTCCTTTGGGCCGCACTGGCTGTTTAAACATCGCGTTAAAACTTTCCAAGCAGCGGAAACAAGCCTTTATCTGTACACTGTGTACCATCGATGCGTCTCGGAGAGCTGCGTAAAAGTTGAAGTGTGCACGGACCGGTCGGAAATCACGTTTTTTCTTCGAGTCACACGGATGCTCTTATGAAATGACCGATGAAAGACACGCTTTTCTGTCCGCTGGCATGTTTCACATGCGCTCATTTTGGAGACGCCTCATTAGTACCGAGCGCCAACCCCAGACCCCATCACACACTGTCACAGTTTCACATTCAGTCCGTGTGCATTATTCAGCAGAATATTCACACTTTTCTTTCCAATAAAATGATAAATTAAAAAAAAGCATTTCCTTTTTGCAGTTTGCACAAATTCTACTTGATGTAACAAAACAACGCGTCACTATTTTTAGATTCTACTTTACGCATTTGACATGATGGCATACTTACAACATTTCTCTTCTTGTGAATCAGCAGGATTCACTGTCCTGCTGATGCGTTTTCTTCAAGTCTGTCACACGGGGTATTTTCACTCTCATCACTTCCGTCCGAGCCCAACTCTACACCGACTGAGCGCCTGCCTCTCTGATCCACAGATTACGTCTGTTTGAGATGCAGGAGGGAGGGCATCCGGTTTACAGGGATCACCGGGAGGACCGGGATTGGCTCAGAGGAGATAGCTTGATAAAAAGCGCGCCTGCCATTGGACAGCGGGGGCCACGCGGGGCGGTGGATGGTGGAGAGAGGGGGGGGGCGTCGTGTATTATTCAGGAGAAACCGGGTGGGGAGTGGAAGAGGAGGATACTCCGGGGCAAAGCGGCATATGCAGACAATACCCTGTGTCTCAGAAATTTCATTGGTGGATTTGTCCACCACAGTTTATGGCTTCCAATAATGTCCTCATGTGGACTAACAGGCAAATTGGAGCACTTATGTTAACCCAGGAGTGTCTGTGGTAGCTATTAGTGTTTATAATGACCTCAGAGTTCTTAATATAGGCTCTGGGATCACAGTAATAGCCCCATAATGGCAATTTCATATAGGAAAAAATGATGTGACATAGAGAAAACTGTAAGATTTACACCATTACTTCTCTTTTTTAGTTTTTCTCTCTATGTTTGTCCTATTTTAAGACAAAATTAAATATGCCGGACTAACCAGATGGAAGGGAACAACTATAAATAAATCAAACAACCATTATTTTGCAACATCAAACCTCAAGAAAGTCTGAGTGTGTGTGCGTACGTGTGTGTGTGTGCAAGAGTGTGTATGAGGCTGTGTGTGTTTCTGTATGTAGGCTACGAGACAGCTGGAACTGCAGAATTTTCCACACAGGAGTAGGGGAGGAAATGGTGCATGGATAATTCTCTCTTCAGATCCTCTGGTACTCGCTCCGAGAGTACTCAGCTGAATCAATACTGCTCAAAGCTTTCTCATGTTCCTCTTCTCACATCAGTGCTACTGTTGGGAGGCAGCGGAGTCCAGGGCAGTCCATTTTAGGGCGTTTTCTAGAGATGATTATTTGAATTCAAAAAAACGCCACCGCTCCTTGTGTAGAGGGATAATTACAATGCTAAATCACCCTTGACCTATAGGCCCACTGCACATGCACAGATTCACATCCATAATACAGCCTGCGAGTTGTTAACCTGCATACTGAGCCGGTGTGTGAGCAGACAGAGAAATCCTAATAACCACAGCGGGGGCTCTTCTCTGACCGGTAGCCATGGTGATTGAACACATTTCTCCACACAGCAAGAAAGGCGGTCTGTCTGCGCTGCACCACACAGGCCTTTATTAGGCCCAGACCCTCTGGACTGGAAGGAAGGAAGCACCAAGTGGAGGATCACACCCATTTCTTTGTGACTCTACAATTTTACGACAGTCAAGAGGCCGTCCACCACAAATTAGCTCTTTTCTGGAAGCTCTTGTCTCCGCTAAACCGATAAAATAGCACGCTCAAATCTCAACAAAGCGGCACATCATCTGATTATTGTGCGGATTTGAAGGCTGATTTGCATAACTGGTGGGAATGATGCTCTCAGAAGTGTAGCACCTAGATTTATTCGGTATTCAGTCTAATTTCAAACATCCAAACGAGAGCAACAGCCTTGGCTTGATTTCCTTTAAGCTTCTAATCTCTCTTTCCTCTTAATTTAGCTGCAGCTTCAATCACAGCTCTTTCACAAATCTAACCATGTGGGAGTTTTATGTGTGCGACTGCTATCATGTGAAAAACCTCATAATTCCATTTTCGATGAAATTCATTTTTTCATTTTAATTGAAGAGTCACGTGGTTCTCTGTGGGTTTGAAGATTCTGGCACCACCCTCTGCTAAAACAGCCTTTACAACAAATCCATAAGTTGTAACTTTTATTTCAGCTGTAAAACAACAAGACTTGGCTGGTGTTTGTTCGTCGATGGGCCCCTTCTGGAACACTACAGAGGATCCATTCAATAACCACATATTAACATTTATAACTCCAGTCTTAAAGCCTCACTAGAAGGTGAAAATGTCCTAACCCTGTACATAGAACTCATTAACACTCCACACATGATGGTTTATAAGTTAAGAGTATTATTACTAACATGCTGGTGAAGACTCTCAGTCATTCAGGTCATGGTAATCTCAAGTGCTTTTTGTTCAGCTCCGCAGAGCTGAAGAAGCCTCTCGGATGAGAAGTGAAACGTCCTCAAGGAACTCAAGCAAATCCAGTTGCCAACGAAATAGCACTTAAGACTATTATTACTAATATGACTGCATTATCACAGAGAAGACGGGACAACTGCCCGTCAGAGGGTGTTTTCATAACTTGACTTGAGGATTTTGCACTGTTTTTAAAGAATGTGGGGTCTATGATTAATGACGTTTCTCAACTGATACCCTTTCATAACCTTTTGCTCTACTTTTGTTTTGAAATATGTGTTTTCGATTTGAGGATCTCTGATTAATGACAGCATTACCCTGACTCCTCTCAAAGCCCCGTTTCCCATGTGATGAAATTAAAATACTGTTTTAAGGTGCTTTGTGATTTTATGTTTTTCTGTATTCACTATGTTCCACCATTTGTATTCTAGTATTTTAAGACAAGTATGGCTCCTATTTGTATGCTTCAGTTTGCCAAACACTACTTAAAAACTACAGCTCCCAGGAGGTGGAGCTTCTGTCACCTGGTTACATACAGCCAATAATTAGCCTGAGATTGGTTACTTTTACCTGCCTGTCCATTGTTGCCTCATGTATGCTCCGATGAAGGTCGAATAGACCCAAAGTTTAACAATAAAGATGTAAGTGTGCAGAAATCTTTTCTACCAGTCACAACTCGACAATACAAAAGTGTTGTGCTTTACACTTCATCTATAAAGCATTAGTACAATTTCATATTACAACTAAAGAAAGGCTATTTGACAATTGAAAGAACAATAACACAGTTGTTTCTTAAAAATTAAACTACTTGGCACGATATCAAATTTTCATGGTAATGGCATTATCGTGAAAGAAATTTTAAAAAATAATAACAGCCAAATGCTCTCAGTCAAAATCATCTTTAACCCTGTTTATTGTGTGTTTTGTCCCTTTTTTTGGCAAATGAATTACAATCAAAATACGAGTGTAGCAAGTTGGAGACAGTCTGTAACCATACCTGTACAAAACTGAACAAAATGAGCAGTTTCACTTTACAGATAGTGACAAGGCAACCAGATGGCACTGGGGGAGGGAGACAAAGTGAAACGGAAATGATTCAAGGGACACTGGATTATTTACACACTATTATTATGGCTGTATTATGATATCAATATTTCATTTTTAAATATCACAGTTATAGTCAATACCGGTGTATCGTGACACCCAAAAATGAAACATTACATTTATTCCCCACCCTTGCTTAACTCAATACTCTCTTACCAAAGACTGTATATAAAGATGGACAACATGCCTCCACTCCCACTGTACAAAAATGAATACCTCCCCAATGTCTGATGAGGTGGACATGACACACATATATACATAACATTATTCATCCATATGAATATGAAGTGTACGCTCCACATGCGAGAAATTTTGATGATCGCCTGCATCCATTCTTTTCGTCTTATCGCATTTAACCATAGTTGTCTTTGTTTTAGCTGACGGGCAGTGTCGGTTGATATGCAATAAAATCTAGATCTTGAGCCACAACTCCTTCTATTCTGGCTCCCAATAACACAACAAGATGACATTTTAAAACTCCTATGTAGCCTACAGCCCTGTGGTGGCGAGTCATGTTTTGCCTCCAGCTAATAAAATGGCGTCATCCTGACGTCGGCACTAAAAGGGTCTATAGTGCAGCCAGCCACGAGGCAGCGATACAGATGCTTTGGGCTTCATTTTTGGGAGCTGTTATGTCGTCCATCTTTATATACAGTCATTGTCTCTTACCAGTAGCTTGTTGTAGCTTATGTTAGCTAATGTTAGCAAGCTTTAGATCTTGTTGTATAAGTGATACTGCTGAGTCAGCTTGCTGGCTTTATGTGCTGTAAACACTACGTTTTAGCATGTCATAGATAAACATTTAAAGAGTTTCACCCCAAAAGTCATACAAGAAGTGACCTAGAACTAGACCTCAAGGCCAAATGTGCTACTTAACAAAAGCAAAAAACAATTTGTATAGCTGACCCGTGATTTGGATTCCCTCCTAATGGTTCTTCATTGGCCCATCCAACAACCTTCCACCAAGTTTCACAATAACTGGGCCTGTAATTTTTCCATAATCCAACTAAAAAAAAACCTCCTCAGTAGTAGTAATGAATTGCACCACACAATGTTCATGTTCTGCTGGTTTTGTTCCTGTTTTACCCGCTCCAAAGTCATTTCGCCTCTAGTGATGATATCTTTGAAGCAATTAAGTCAATTGTCGCTTGATGCCAATTGCAAAATCTTCACACAATCAATCATCTAAACTCCAAAATGCCGTTTCATCGATCTACAAACACGTCTGTCTGCTCAGCTCATAGAAAGTTGATATTTCTTGCATGAGGCCGATGTGCAGCCGCGCCTGTGTAAGCTAGACTGATGTGCGTATTTACTCTCATGTCCATATGTGTGTGTGATCCAGATACAAGCCAACCCTGGACCCAACACAAATGGAAAGTGTCCGATGAGCTTCTGTTGATTACCATGACAACGTATTAAGCTGAGGCTTAAAACCATGGCTGTCCCATACTGTGCCTAGTAAGAGTGACATCTCCAACTGCTTCAGTAATTAGCTGTCTAACATGCTGTCATCCTCCACAGATGGAGCGCATACTGTACAGTAGGCCACTCAACATTTCTGACAATTATCCAGTCAGACGTTTCTTTAAGGGAATAGTTTGACATTTCAGGAAATATGTTTATTCCCTTTCTTGTTGAGATCGAGATGAGAAGATTGATAAAGTCTTAGGTGTGAGAGTGATATCAATTTCCTCATCTAGCTCTCAGCCAGAAAAGCTTAGATTGATATAAAGACGTGGATGTAGCATCAGTATGGAAGCAACATCAAAGCTCCTTACACCTACATTATTTCTTATGACCAGCAAGTGACTCAAGTAGATGCAAAAAAAGTGATTGTATAAAAGTCTGAGAAAATGCCCCTACTTCTCACTTGATTTATTACCTCAGAAAACATTGTCCTAAGGAGTTTATGGTCTCAATAACTAGTTTCAAGTCTTCTTCAATACAGCACAATGTTCACTTTGTGCATTATGGACCCATTTAGAGAAAAATAGAGGATAAAGCAGGGTATGCTTCAGGGTGTGGCTACCTTGTGATTGACATGTTGCTCTCACAGCAACTTGTCAATCATGATAAACACGTAGCAATGGGTATCCATGGCGCTGTACATTTAAATAGACATGAACTTGTTTTGGGGTGTTGTCTAGTTGTGTAGTAGTCATTGATGAGGTGGCTCCGAACTGTAGTTGGAAACACGTTGGCTTAATAACATTCATTTTAGCTTGGCTTGTTATTAGCTGGTACCTAGCTTCTACCACTCTGCAGAAGGAAGGATGGCGAGGCTAACAATGGCTTTATTGCAGTCCTCACCACAAAACAATAAACACGGCCTTCTCATGAGGTTTAGCAGTAGCCCTGAGCTTATCTAGACACTTAATTCTGCTGACTATCATCACTCTTTGCCACCTGCCGTCCTCACCGTGACACCCCGAGAGACCTGCTTCCCTCCATACACAATGAAGCACGTCATACCCTCACAGGTCATCCACAAGGCCACTGCCCTTAAAGGGTAACAGTGGGTATGGTGTAAATGGCCAGAGAAAGACGTAGGTAAACCCCATACACCTGCATATACCCATTACACCACTGGTGTTGTTCGTGTATTCGTCAGAGAGGTCTGACCTTCACAGTGTGTTTTCAGCTCATGAAAGGTAATTGTATCATCTTGGTCACCTTAAAATGTCATGTTCCAGCCCATCTGCCAGAATAAACGTTGGCATTATACGTTTCTGCAAATTCATGGTTTCAACAATGCCATGGTTAACGTGTGGTTAGGTTAGGTGGTTAGGAAAAGATCATCTTTGACTCAAAATACCTGGTTTTGGTGGTAGCTGGTTTTAGTTCTCAAATGGAAATGCAGAAATGTCTTGGTGGGAAAAAAGGCCATGTTGGGGCACCATCTATGTTGGGTACACAGCGATGGGTCACTAAGAAAACAACCATGTTTTGTGACTATAAAGCCGCTGGAAGATGCAGCAATGTCACACTAAAAACAACTGGTTGTGTCGTTTGATGGTCTCAAACAGTGGTCTGCAGCTTGGCAGACATCTCGCCCAGGGGTCAGGCCATTCACTGTCCCGTCACCTCTTGATGATAAAGTCAACTCATATACTCCATCACTTTAGAAACGTTGATGATACATATGAAAAGTTCAAATACAGTGTATCCGTAGTTTGCAGAATCATACAACTTTTTCCTCTGGCAACTGGGCTTCTTGTAGTATTTGGTTTCAAGAATCGGCCTGTTCATTTTCTCCAGTAAGTAGCATCCCAAATAATATCACAGTTGACATGAATTATGGATGCAACCTAACCAAGCTAGCTAGCACTAGCATTCGCCAACTATCATTAGCTGATAACTTTGAGGTTGCTATGTTAACAGTGCCTGGCTGGTAACCTGCATGCATAGCGTCCCTGGGTTCTCCATAAGATCCACCCTTCACTGCTCCACGGCTCCACCCTTTGGTCCAGATATGGTCACTTCTGGCTCCAAATACCAAGATGGCAATGGCCAAACTCGAAGCTTCAACGATAGTCTACAAACCAAAAGAGTAACAACGTCATGTTGTCTACGTCCATTAATTTCATAAGGTCTGCATAAGACACTAAATAAAAATATTTCCCAAAATGTCAAAGTTTGAGCAGTTAGGCTAACCCCTACATATGAGACACATATATCTACAAGCCAAAGGAATGGGCACAGGCCTGCCATACAGGGCTGTAGTGCTTTGGGTAATTTGGAGAATCCAGATATCATCTGTTTTTCTGAAAGAGAACGGCGATCACCACCAATGGCCGTTTTTTTTTTGCCTCCAAACGAAAGTAGCTATAAAAGCTTGGTTATCATTAGACACACACAGGTTTTGTTTACTTGATGGGTCAGGAAGTCTACATATGGTTGTTGTCTGGTAACTGTTCTCATACAGCTAATTGTGAAACCACAGTGTGAGCACCTTATCTCACATCATCAACAGTATGGCACAGTCCCCGGCAACTCCGGACCACCTCCACCAACCCCGCGTACAACTCTGCCATCATGGATGCCTCCTGTCGGGTTTCATTCTTGCTCGATGCCAGGAGCAAATTCTCCGTCTCAATTAATCACTGAGTTTCTAATGGAATGCTTCCCTTCAGGATGAGGCCCATCACAGAGGGGGCTGCAGTCAGTGCTGTCGGTGAAGCTGCTCTGATTGCCTGAATACACTCCCAGCTTTGGAGTCACTGCAGATGTCTGCTAATTGTGGTGATTATGGTGAACGGAGGGGGGTAGGAATATGTAATGAATTTCCCATTGCTTTCATGCCTCACATCCTTTGGTTATGTGCATCTGCTATACAAGCGGAGCATCCGCAGGGTTTGGAGACGGACAAAAGTGACATGGGGGATTGGGCACAGGCTTTTGGACGGGCAGCTATTCTAACGGCAAGTGCAGCCAGATTGGGTCCATTTATTCTTTTAGTTCTGTTCATTTCTGACACAATGCTGGTTTTAATTCCTCTCCTCTTTTACTGCTCTATGCTCTTGTTCTGACACTCTGTCACTCTTTTTTCATAAATCTATAAACGGGCAGATGACTTCGAGAAACAACCTTTCACACTGGTCAAAATGAGATCCAATTTACACTCAACACCACCTCAGTTTTATTTATTTAACCTGGAATCACAGGTTTGTTTTAGAGGGCTGTCCTCAGAACATTGAAAAACAGGTGAAACATAGCTAGCTTGGCTCTGTCCAAAGCATAGAAATAGAATAAGTAGAAAGGATATTGAACTGCTCACCGTGGTCATTTGACCAGTACAAAAGAATTTTTCTTTGCATTGTTATGGTAACAATACCATCTCTGGGGCAGTAAATGCAAAAGGCAGTACGTGTCAAAAGTTTGAGAACTTCTTTTTCAAAAAAGCAATACGTTTAAAATAATACCGTATTTCCTTGTTTCTTTTCTTGCCATTAATTGCGTGCTTGCTGAAACATGATGTAACATTTCTGTTACAGCTGCCTCTGAAGAACGAGTGAGAGGTGCTCCTCAGCGAACAGCTGAGAGGGGAGAGAGAGACAGCGGGGAGAAAATACAGCATGTTAATCAGTTTATTTTAACACAGAACTGGGTGAATCAAGGGTTTATTCTGACCAACCCAGAGCTGCTGAATGATGAGACAGTAGACTAACCAACTAGACGATTAACAAGATTAACTGAGATGATTTGGGTGATTTTTATTGTGGTTGCTTTGAGTTTGAATGAAGTGTGTTTTAATTTGTCAAGGCAATAAACTAGTTGAAAAGAAAGAGAAACCTAGGCTGGGGTACGATTGTATTTTTCCTTTTTAATAAAATAAATAAGTGTTAGAATATTTTCTTTTCTAGCCTATATTTTCCTTATTCAATATGTACAAAGGTAGCAAAGTCACTGCTTGAACATATCTCCCAGTTAAAACCATGAGGGGGAAAGGGGGACGCAGAGGTGCTGTAAGGAGTAGCTTCTCTCACTAGGTCACGCTGTAACGTAAATCCAGTAGTCCTCAATTCCTCTCTAGCAGTAAGGCAACGAAGATAGTACACAAAAGATGCCTCTCCATGCTTTGCTCTTCTACTCCACTGCTCGTTTTGTCGTTACTCCAAAACATAACATCAGTGAGTTCACAACCTGTCATGAGTTGGTTTGTGAATTTGGAAATTTATACAGATGCTGTCCTGCTGCAGCACAGATCTTAATAACAGGATGCCAAGATGGGGCCTGTTCATTTCTATATAGCTGCTTGCCTGGCACATATGTCAAAAAAGCTTTCTAGCTTCTGGGTTTATTTCCACAGTATGCACCCGACCCTCTCCTGCTGGCCCTGCGTGAAAGTTCCCGCTTGACTTATAAACTTTGCATTGTGGTGACGTCACTGATTTTTAAATCTTTTTTCTCAGCTCAAGGAAAGTTGAACAAATATAAAGATTCATAATTGACCTTGTTTGCAGTGTGACTTTGATTTAAATGGGAATGTCCATGCTACCCTTATTCTTTTTCTTTGGTCCAAAGGTAACAGAAACCCCTCCAGCAGCTTTAAAGTCCTGTAATTACGCTAAAACTTAAGCGTAAAAATGACAGGTTGTAGTTTTGCCGGAGGACTACAGAGCCATGCTAGCTGTTTCCCCGCATTTCCAGTCTTTATGCTAAGCTATGCTAACCAGCTGCTCGATGCAGCTTTATATTTAACGGGCAGACATGAGAGTGGTATCAATCATCTCTTTTAACTCTCAGCAAGAATGCAAATGAACTTGTTTTTAAAAAAAAGTCAAATTATCCCTTCAAGGAAATAAATAACAAATATACAACATTAAGTAAACATGAAACATATACCTTAAAGAATATCAGGCAGGATGTGAACTGGAGCGAAGACTACGGATCAGAACTACTTCCAGGTGCCACTGAACATGAATTCCAAGGCTGCGTTCAACCTTGAAAAAACTGCCTTTAACTTTGATGCGGGTTTGATTCAGTTCAAGTCAAATGGGCTTTATTGGCGTGGGAAACACATTTACATTTAAATTATAATAAAATAATGTTACAATAAGTAAAGATCTATTAGATATTCATTTATATATATATGTCACTGCTGATTGGGTAACACGTCTGACACACCCACCAAGCGAGAGAAAATGTACCTCAAAGCCCATTTCACACCGTTTCAAAGAATCATGTCATTCAACCTGCACACCGTAACAAAATGGTGCACAGCACTCTGAGACTGAACATTCCCCAGTTGTATCCGTGGTTAAACACTGTAACTTCCAAATCCACAGGCAGAAATAAACAAAATGTTAAATAAGTTGCACAGTCCTCATGTCAGAAACACAGTGTCACAGTTTTAATATATTTACAGGAGAAATAAAACTGGTGGTGGTGCGTATTTTAAAAGCCATATGTAAATTGCTTGTGCAGCTTAACAACCTATTAAACTGAGAGGATTATACACGCAACCTGAATTTCTGCACATTCTTCTCTTTATGGTTATCATGCCACTCTTGGACATGCTACTCTGGACGCTGAACTGGAACAAATCATATTCATACATTTAGCATATTAATGAAGCTAAATATCAGACATTCTCTCTGCTCCTCTGTTGCAAATGCAAACACGCCTGATTTATTGTGGATGTGCTTTTGCAAGGCAAGAGTTAGCTAATTCCTTTGGGGCGAGTGCCCTTCCTGTCACACTGATCAAAGACTTTCTCTTGATATGAGCATAAACTGCTCCATGCCCCATCACCGTCAATGTCTGTGCATGCGTGTGAGCTTGTGTGTGTGTTTACGCGAGTGTATGTCTATGCGTGTGTGAGGTGGGGGTGTTGTGTGTGCATCCATCCCCCATCACCAGAGGCTGTATTATGCATTGTTGTTGGCATGGCCTACATGCTCACCCAAGCATGGTCCAGTGTGGTACAGTACACACGTCTTCCCATCCCCACCGCACTCCCCTGTCGTGTCCGCAGGCCCGCTTCATTTACCTTTGCTCCTGAATTAATGCTAGTTAACTGTCACATTAGCTCAGATCTGTTGGCCCGCTTTGTCAACAACATAAACTAGCCTCAGTGTGTGATAGCCGGGGTTATTTTTGCTTTGATACACAGCACACGCATGGACTGAGCTTGACTCGATGTATGTACCTAAAGCTGCAACCATCCATATATAACATAATAGGAACAAAATGCAATGTTGTGTAATTTTTTAAAGCTATATGCTGCTTTGTATTTTTGACAAAATTGCAGAGAATGCAGAAAAATGCAAACTTGTGCAGTCATGGCTGTGGTGCAGGTGTTTCATTCAGTGTCTCAATAGAGGCCAAACCGTGGGCGTGGACGCTCGGCTGAATGAGTGCACGGCCTTGTATCTGCGTATGGCTTCACATGTACATGTGTGTGGAGCATATATTTGCCTGCCAGAAGCGAGTGTGTTAAATTCTCTTAGCATGTGTGACGAATCAAGTGGCTGGGAAAAGAGCAGCGCGTTGCACGGCCTCTCTCGGCCTCTCACAAACTGAATTCTAAAGAGGCTATCGATCTGTCAAGGTCTCAATTCGAATTTTGCTCTGCTCCCTATCTCACTGTCTTATCTATATGGCTTTGTATCTGGCTCTCTGCATCTTCCACTGGGTCTGTCTTTGTATCTTCTTCTTTATGTCTTGCTCATTTTTTTTGAATAGATATCGTGCAGAATGTGGGAGAGAGATGCAGCAAGCGTGTGAGACAGATAAAAAAAGAGAGAGCATCCCCCACTCATACGTCTTTCATCCTAATCCGTAGTCTCTGTCCAAGAAAGGGCCTCCTTTTCACTTGTCTGCCCTAAAGCCTCTTATATGTGACCCCTCTGTGTCTCCCTCAGGGCTCTCTCCCACGGCCAGAAACCACACGCACAAACACACAAACACACACATCTGTGCATTTTAGTTTATGCTAATAAACCTTGTAAAGTTGCGTGTGTTTGTGCTGATACATTGTAATATTTCCACTAACAAAAAACAAGCAAAGGTCAGAATGCATTTGCTGCAAACACTATTACCATAGCTGTCCAAAGTCAAGATTTGCCGAACTGACAGAGCCTCTTGGTATATGTTTTGCCTGAAGGTGAAGGCAAATTTACCGCCAGGCTGACTAACACAGCTGCTGGGAGAGCGTGTTTCTCGTTAAAAGAACTGACCTCAATAAAGATGGACGTTTGGCAGTCCGTTATGTAACTGACTGAGGATGATCCTGAGGCTGTGTGAATGTGTGTGTGTGTTGTGTTTTTTTTTGTGCGAGTGTTTTCATGTTAGGGACAGATTATGTGTGCATCTGCTTGCATGTATGCGTTTTATGGAGGTATACAGGGGCGTATATGGTGTGAGAATGTTTACAAGAAAATTCATGTGCACATCATGGCAAGTTAGGGACCGTATGAAAGTTATTAAGGTTAGGAGGGGTCGGAATCTTATGTCTTACTCAACTTAAAGGGACAGTTTAACTTCAAAACAAAAACACATATTTTTCTTCTGACATGTAGTGATATTTATCATTCTAGATTGTTTTGGTGTGAGTTGCTGAGTCATGGAGATAATATAGTCTCCAACACAATGGAACTAGATGGCACTCAGCTTGAGGTGCTCAAAGCACCAAAAATTAATTTTGAAAATCTCAACAGCAATGTCTCTTTCCAGAAATCATGACCCAGTTACTCAAGCAAATCTACAGACCTTGTTGTGAGCAGTTTCATGTGGGATTTATTGTCTTTTTAGCGAAAGACACCAGGCAACTGTATCACCATGCAGAAGGAAGCGTACATCTATCATGCATAAGAGGCTAGCTCAGTGGTGCTAGGTGAGCTAGCAGTAGATGCTAGCTTCCTTTGTGGTACAGCTGATGGGTCTAGTTTGGTAGAAATAAAATATTTCCTGAAACTGCTCACAACAAGGTCTGTGGATTATCTCGAGTAACCAGGTCATGATTTCTGGAAAGAGACATTGCTGATGAGTTTTTCAATGCATTGTAATGTGAGAGTTTAATGTGTGGTGGCTGGATCCTTCTAGTTGAGAGTAAACAGCAGGATGCAGCACTTTACTATTCTCCACACTTCAGCAGCTTCACAAGAACAACAACGCCCTTGTTACACTTCCTTGTTATGGGTCAAATGTCTCATAACTAACCAATGAGAAGCTAGAAGAACTTAGACCGAGGTAAATGTGAATGAATTACTGAGACAGGCCTAGCAAATTATTTAACTGTTTTTAACAATGCTGCTGCAAATATTTTAATATATAAATAATTATTGTGAACTTAAATGTGTAAATAGTTTACTGTATAAGCACTGTAAATGTATTTTTAGCAAATTACCAAAGCACATGAATTAACTTGGAAACCTTACAGTATTTTTTGGCGCTTGAGCACCACACCGAGTGCCGTCCAGTTCCATAACATTCGAGAGAAGTTTGTTTTTGTCTTCATAACATGTCTAATAACATATCAAATGTACAGAGTAGGGGTGAAATCTGAAAGGCAAGTTGTATGTCTGATATTCTGTCATAAATATGGATGGCATATGAAAACCTGTTCCATTTTGGATTTGTTTCCAGGTTGGTAAAACCTCAAGATTCATTAAACTCCACAGCCAATGAATCCCTGATCAAATCTTTCCTTCACGATGTTTCGTAGATGTTTCATCTCTGTTGTCTCTTTCTGACTCCACAGGCATCTGTAAAATCTGGCCATTTATGCAAATATGTTAACTCCACAACACAGTCGTTCACTTCACTGACTGACTGAACAGAGCACACCACCTGACTTAAACGTGTAGATACACTTCTCCAAAGTCAACTAAACAATTGTTCGATGCAATATTTGCTGAAGGGCGCTCACAACAATGGGGGGAACAATTCCCTTGCTAAAATATTTATTTACCATCCATCATAATAAAGTCAGAGCTTGTTGCATTTTTGATAACCTGAAAAGGACAAGTGCCAGTGTTACACTGTATTCTGTGACCTATCAGATCCTGTGACCAGTGGTAGTGCAACAACCATTTCATTTTCAGCTAATGTTAAGTGCATCGTGGCTGCAGAAAAATCAGTAATTTATTTAGTTGATATTGGCTGAATGATAAAGTGGAATTAATATTATCTCCACTGTGTTGTTTTTCTTTTGCTTCTGTGGCTTCTGTGGATGTCACACAGCCCCCCAGCGAGGAGCAACCGCTGTTTTCCCTCGCAGCAAAAGGAAACATGAGTCAGGAGCGTTAGTGAATGTCACAGAGCAGTGACAAAATATGTGGTGAAAGCTGCTCACCCTTTTAGCACAGTAGAATCTCTGTGGTTTCAGTATCTCACTAAAAACATATTTTTAAACTAAGGGATGTTTCACTCCCCACCACATAAGCTACCTAAAAAAATCCCCCTTTTCTAAACTAATGCAAGTGTGCAGGTTCTTTTAAACGTGGGGGAAAACCCACTAAAAATATGCAATAGAGTCCTCTCCCATTGCTTATAGACCAGAGCGTGTAGACAGCTCTGCAGCAGACAAGTATTCATTGTCTTTTTTTAGAGTCACATTTAATGCTACAGATGCACTGGAAAACTCGGTTAGCAAACAGTGGAAATCAGCATGGAGGCCAGTGAAAATGTTATCGTGGTTATTTCTTTTGTTATATCTGTTACCTATTAAGTTTCTTTCAACTTCAGTCTGATGTTCCCCCTAAAAGGGGCTAAAATAAGCACGTCCACCTGGATGTTGTACAACTGTATTTCCATCACTGTCGACTACAGCTTGAGCTGATAAATATCCATTAATGCTGCAGAGTCATTTGTCCTGGGAATGAATGCCATCTGTAACTGTTAGCGGGGGGTTTCTGTCCAGTAGAAAAGGGACTTAAAGGTCTAATGTTTAGGATTTAGTGGAATCTAGAGGCGAAGTCTGTAGATTGCAACCGACTGAAACTTAGAACAGGGGTCGGCAACCTTTACTATCAAAAGAGCCATTTTTGAGAAAAAGTAATAAAAATAAGGAGCTGCAAAACATATTTGAGGGTTTTAATGAAGGCAAAACAGTCTGTTGAGTCTAAATTAGCCTGTACAAATAGTCTAAATGAGCATTCATTCATCTGCTGAGCACTATTTTTGATTATTTTGTACTTTAACTTTGCAGAGCTGGCAGTGAAAGCAAACAAATCTGTCCACACACCATTAAATTCTCTATTTATTTCCCAGACTTTTACTTTTGTGGATTGGCATGCATGGCTAACCAGCTAGGAAGACTCGAGACTAGCCACTGCTATCTAGGTTCGACAAAAGTTCAAGGAAGAAGTGCCAGGCAGTAGATATATACACACATTTTAGTTGAAATGCTATAACATTTTTTTATTCGGTATAGAGACTTCACATTTTTACAATGGGAGAACATAAGAATTTATTTAGGCCTACAATATTGGGATGTAAAAATTAAAATTTTGAAAAAATAATCATTAATTTTCATATAATTTTTTTGTCTAAGCCACAGTGAGCCACTGGAGAGGAGGGCCTGGAGCAGCAGGTTGCTTGCCTTTAGTGTAAGACAATTATGGTGGCCGATGTGAAATCACAAAAGCATAATACTGCAAGTGTCCCTGTTTAGTCAAAAGCCCCTTTTACGCTGCCTCTTCAAGGTGGGAATTTCATGTAGTTATCCTGCTTCCCCGTTATTTAGAAAAGGCACAATAGTGGAATGGTGGGACAGAGCTGTCTTACCTTTAAGGTGGCATTGAAGGTAGTAACAGTGCCGAAACAATGCCTGCATAAACGGGAGAGCAGGCAGGATGGGCTCTTGGGCAGCACAGGTGCAATGTTTTCACATAGTGTCAAAATCTCACTGCAGGAGATTTTAAAAGTAGCCAGTAGCCATCAGCAGCTGACTCAAATAAGAAAAATAGCTGAAAATTCCCACAAACTGGGAAAACAATAATGTCTGAGGAGCAGAGGAAAAGATCAGCCGCCATATAACAGGGATGCTAAATGACTGTTTTTGCCATGTTATTGTCAGTGTTACTGATAAGAAGAGGTCTACTATCTTGGGCATTGGTCAGACTCAGCCGTTAAACTCTTTTGCTAACAAAGTTTACTTTCCAAACTCACAAAATCGGAGCAAACACACATCGATTGTGAATCTGACAAAAACAAATACAAAATTAGAACTTGAGTCAAATCAAACAAATGTCCATCTTAATAAGGACAAATAATGCTCTCAAAGTAATAATGCACAGGAGAGAAACTTACCAGCACTGCTGCCCCATGTGATGATGAAGAAACAATGAGTGAAAGGGTGTACAGGGTTTAAATAGGGGTGAGCAGGTGAACTCAGTCAGGTTAATGAGTGAACAAAGTGGAAGGAACCAATCAGTGCTGAGGAACGGTAAGGAGAGGAAGTGAGGTAAAGGAAGTGTGTCAAAATAAGAAAAGTAGTGTCAAAATAAAGGAAAATGGGAATATTTACAACAGTTATTGTTTCTAAAGCACTGCCGACGTATACCTCATATGTCACACTATTATGCCTCTTTTGCTTCTGCCATGCGAGACAGATATATGCCAAAGGGCATATTTGTGTTTTTATGGTTCATTTCTAGTATATATTATATGAGTATATATATATATATATATCTATGTTGTCTTTCTGTAACTTATGTTGCTGCCTGTCTTGGTGAGGACACTTGAAAAACTTTTGATTTTTAATCTCAAGAGGATTTTCTGGTCAAATAAAAATAAAAAAATAAAATCACACACTGGAGCAGAATCATACCACCCTTGTTCGGTGCTGTGTAAAAATGCAAAAGTGGCATAAAGAAGGGACTTTGTCGCAGTCCTATAGCGTGACCTCTGTGCACAAAGGGCTAGTGTTTAGTTTGTCTGTTCTGGGCTACAGCAGAAACAATATGGTGGACTCTGTGGACCCATTTCGTATGTAGATATAAATGGCTTATTTTTAAGGTAACACAAACACGACAACTCTTAGTTTGGGGTGATTAGGAAAACATAGCTATGAATATTTTACACCATTCCTATGGTCAGAAATGGACACACCGGACCTTTAAAGGATTGAACACGATCCCTGATCATATAATCAATACAGTCCCCAACTCCAGTAACTTTACCCCTTGTTACTGTTAGAAAAAAAGAGACCCAGTAAAGTCAAACTACTTTCCTTTCAGCCAGAAGAGAACCATCTGTTTTTCCTGACCCCTCCTCCACACCCCTTGACCCCTAATAATTTCCATACAGTCCCTTAGTTGGTATAACACTGTGCTGGATATAGATGAATTATGCTTAAAACAACAGAGCTGTGGTCGAGGTTGCATGTGCTCAGCTGAATACTTTATTCTGTAAAGATGCATACGTACCACAATATACATAGAAACCACACTTCCTATGGAGTTACGGTAATCCGTCAGAAGTGGTCGCACAGTAAACATATCACACTGCACTCAGCACTAAGAACAGAGAGGCTCTCTGTCTGCACTGTATTGAGGGATTTGATGCTGGCTTGCACTCTGCCTGGTGTGACCCCACCCCTGGTAAATACAGGGTTGGAGGTTTCCTCCGTGGATAAAAATACACTTGCCTCTCAGCAGAGAGGGGGGAGAAAAGCCAGAATTCTTCTCTCTTCTGCGCCTATTGTGCACGAGGCGCTAAAGACTTCCACACTTATCTCAAGTGTTTCTTTTTTTTCCTTTTTTTTCTTGGCAGTCTGCTGTGTTGTGAGAAATCAAACTATAAAAAAGTTGACACTGTTTTATAGAAGTGAGCAGCACTTCTGGTGAATGTTTGCATTGTTGTCTATAAAGGATGGAGGAACTTCTACATTTTGGAGAACTGTTTTACCCTTCTTCCTGCTTTTGTCTTTTGTCCCTCATGAGCTCCCTTAGTGCACAACCTGTGACATCATCAGTATGTTACAAGAAGTTTTCAAAATGGTAGAGGCCTTCAGTCGGCACAGGTATGATCACTGATAGACTTTGGATCAAAAGTTTCACAAGACGCAGCAGTGGTGTCCTGTGTTTGACCTCAGCTGAGCACTAAGAGCTTCCTGTTTAGAGAAAAGTTTTTTACTGGTTGAGTTGAACTGGACAAGAGACACGTTTACTGACTTCCTTACTTGAAGTGGAAACACACACTTTATTCAGTGCCATGGCTCTGAGGACTCCGTGCCAGTAAGTAGTGTCATCAAGTTTATGATAGTCAGAGTGTTTGTTTGAACCCGTGGACGAAGTCTTATCTGTTAAAGTGCACGTAGCTACTCATACAAATAGATTTACTGTTTTTTAACATGCAGTCAGTACAAAATGTCCAACATGTGACCAGAAATGTTGACTGTATACCCTCTGATGTTTCTTGATTTGATCTCTTTACAGAAACAAGCAATGGCCATGAAATTGTGCACCTCTCTCTTCATCAAAGTTTTTGAAGACTTGAAGAATATTTAGAAAATCACATGTGATCCTGTCGGCCTCTGTCATAAGCTGGAGGTTGAGTAGCACATAAAACTGAAAATGAGTCTCGGGGGGCAAGAAGTCCAGGGGACGGGACTGAGAGACGTCTTTGACATACTTGTTAAAGCACCTCTGCAGCGACTCCTAAGCCTGACATTCCAGCTGGGCGAGTCTCCTGAAGATAATATCGTACACGCCTTGTGTCTGATTATTCTCCAGAAAGAGGAGCGGGCCCTGAACAAACTCCAGATGCTGACAGACAACTACTTGGCTAAACATATAGCTGAAAAGTGGCAGAACAGTGGAGGCAAATTAGACAACTTTGCTGTTCATTGTGGTCAAGAGCTTCCAGGGGAGACTTTGTTAGCGCTGGCTCGTATTTTTAAAGTGTTGTCAGAACAAAGGCTGTGTGATTCACATCTGAGGAATCAGGCGTATACTCGAGCCCTCTCCAGTGCCAGCCAAGGAACAAGCAGTTGTGAGGATCTGGAGTATGATCGACTCAGAGAGGAAGCTAAAGTGGTCTGTGGGCCTGAGTTTGCAGAGTTGATGTGCTTCCCAAAGGATCTCAAGTCAGGGTCTTACCGTGATCCTCTTAGCAGCCTGGGTGGAGGAAGCACGACTTTAAAAGTTACCCTGTCTCAGCATCAGTCAGTGAGCGCTCACAGTCTGCCCAGCCCATTGCAGGTGACCTCTTCAATGCCCTCATATCCCACTCATCTAGAGATAAGCATTCCTCCAACAGGCTCGTTTCAAGGCGACAAAATAACTCCAGGAGCATCAGGTGAATCCAGACAACATGGACGTGTTAGTGAATGTGAAGCAAAAAATACACCTCGGCAATCTCTCACATCTGAGCCTACATCCAGTCAACCTCCAATGCTTGGTGCAAATAAATACTCAAAGACGGATGAATCATTAACCACAGAGGGCAGTAAGTTGGGCAGCGTTATCACTCAGAGTGAGACTCTTAGCCAAACCACCAAACCAACCATTGGACCAAACTTTGCACTGCCCCTTGCAACAAACATTCTTCTACCCAAGATGCCTGATCTGGACGACATGCTGGAAAGTAAAGATGCAGAAGAAGAGGAAGAGGCAACGTTTTATGCATTTGTCATCTTGCATGCACCGGAGGATGCAGATATGGCCGAGAGCATGAGGGAGAGACTGGAGGCAATCCTTGAAGGTGACAGTGAAGGTGCAACTTTTTCGGGGGACTTTGCCCTCCCTGGAAAAAGCACCCTGAGGTGTGTCGAGGATGCTATCAGCAACTCGGCCTTCACCATCCTGCTGCTCACCCGCAACTTCAACACTCGCATGCTGGAGATGGAGACGGACTCTGCCCTTATTAACTCCATAAACAATAAATGCAAGCACAACACTGTCATCCCTCTGCTGCCACAGGAGAACTGCATGCCCAGAAAGAGCCTCCCTATAGTTTTACAGACAATAATTCCTCTCGTGGAGGACAAGAGCTTCACAAGGAAAATACAGAGGGTGTTGTCTCCAGCGAAGATTAGAAACCAGAAGAAAATCTGGACTGCAGAGCAGAAAGTGAAAATGCAGATAGAGAGACAGGAGAGACTGAAGAATTTAAACCAGCACCAGAAGCAGCTGATCAAAGAGTGTACAGCAGCAGAGTTGCTGGAGAAAGAGAAGCTCAGCCTTTATATGGAACAAAGACATCTTCTCATGGAAGCAGGACAGGACGGTGGGGGTCAGTGGCAACAACAACAACCACCAAATATTCACATAAATAATGCTAGGTACATCATGATTGGCAATGACTCTCACATGAATGTGGATTTGAGTGGAGGTCCAGATAAAGACGATTCAATTTATAGAGAGGAGGAGCAATAGCCTTAAAGATGACAGCAAGGACTTTTTCTGGAGTCAGTGTATTTGTAGAAAATGAGAGCAATAATCACGTTTTTTGTCTGAACACTAAAATGTCAGAGCTGTTAGAGCCGCGGCGAGGTATTCACGGCAGACTGTTTCATTGTATTTAAACCTGTTGGTGAAGGAAAATTCAATAAACTGTCAAAAGTGCAATTAAGTGCCATCTTATGGATTTCAGAGGACACTGTAAAGAGAGTCTATTGAGCCGAACGAGGGCTTCAGATGATTATTTAGCAGAGGACTGCCATCTACTGACACAGTATGTGATGCATGCCTCCAGAGCTCACTGGCTGTATGAACTCACTGTAGACACTAGGGAGCGATGTTGTTTCACTCCTTATTGCTCCTCAGTGCTCTTTAGGATCTTTGAAGTGCAGTGTCATCCTGTAGCATCACTGTTCTGGTTTATGAGAGCTTGACAAGATTAAATAAACTCTTCATTTGAATGTTTTTCATATTATCTCAAGTGTTCTTGTCTGTGTGTGCAGATTTAAATCATGAATTCAATCATGAAGGTACAGTTTTCTATGAGTAGCTGAACCTTAAACTTTTTTGGTGTGCAGATCAAGTTTGAAACACGCAAAACAATCTCCATAATCTGACACTTTATATCCTTGTCTGACCTTGATTTTTATATCATCTTCTGTCTCTGTGACAACTCTGTGTCATGTCTAGTTACCGAGGATGACAGCAGCAAAAAGTTGGAAAGACGTGAACACCACTGGTTGGAGAAATATGTCACTGATAAGCTAAGGTTATAGCTTACCTACTTAGTACCTAACATTTTTGTCTACGAGACAAACTGCACCCTGAGATTCTCAGACAGGCTGCTTTTAATAGTTCAGACTGAAAATGAGGACGAGCAGTGAGACCTGAGGAGGTCAGGTAAAAAAATACTTCCATGACTGCAGCTGTAGCCATAACCTAAATGTGTGTGTATGCTTATCTTCTACCCCATCTGCTCCTCTGTAACAGCTTATTTAGCCTTTAATCAGGAATAAAAAACGTATTCAAACTCTTTAGTGAGCAGATGTAGCAACACACAAGCCAAAGTGAACAAGTATTAAAATAAAATGTACAGAACATGGTATTAAAAAAAGGCTCGTCTAATGTTGACCTTCAGTAATTGGACTATATCAGCTGAAATAGTGGAGTATCAGGCACATTTTCCCTCTCATGTTGAGTGGTGTAAATCTCTACAGCAGGGATACTTAACTTGCTTCACCTGGGGGCCACTTATGCAAAATGACCGGAGGCCAAGGGCCACTTAATAAACATTAATTTCATTAACATAATATTATTCATCAAATGAAATACATAGATACGCCTATAACTAATACCAGTGCCTGTAACTCATCTATACCTCGTCGAAAATCTTTATTTTTCAAATTGATTGACTTATTAACTTAACCTGTTAACTAAATTAATCGGCACAGGTATTGACACTCGGCCTGTATGACAGAGAGATCATGATTCTACAGCTAGGTACGGCAGCCCAAAGTAATTTAAAAAATGACACATGGTGCTGTATATAATCAAAACTGAACAAAAAAGTGAAACAAAGATTTCCAGTGCATCTTAACTTGTAAACAACTCTCTACTGTTTAGTCCTGAAACTTTGATGAATCATGCAATCTTTGTTTTTATGTTTTTACCTGTATGACTATTGATAATTAATCAACCCACCCTGCACAATGTTCAAACTTTTTTAAATTCTTACTGTCTTTTTTTATACAAAACCAGTCCCAGATATGCTAGGACACTGTACAAAATATACATAAAAACAGAATGCAATGATTAGCTAATCCTTTTTGACACAAACTCAGTTGAATACAGTAGATGTGTGTGTACATGTGCAAAGAAATAAACTAAACTAATGGGCGTTTTATTGTACTTTAGCTAATGTCTGTGTCTCACACTACTTTTTTTTGGTTGGTGGTTACCACGTTTAAGGCATCCTCATGATAAGACAATACAAAAAAATAAAATAATAATAATAATAATTCTTTGAAATTTGAGGAAAATTTTGATGTGTAATTTGCCTAGTCTGTACAGCAGCCCTGACCAAGGTGATTTTATTTTATTTTATTTTATTTTATGTAGTTTATCTCCTATGTAGGAAATAAATGTAGGAGACAACAACAGGTTTTAGCCAACCTAAGTTGTAAGATAGGTTATAAGATACATGTAGGAGATAAACGTAGGTTTTTGCCAAAAAAAAAAAAAAAAAGGCTAAGGGCTTCTGAAAGTCTGCCCTCTAGTTAATTGTAATCAAATTACTTAGATTTTTTTTTTTTCCCCAGTTACCACTCTTAGGGAATTCTCATAAGACAATACAAAAAAAAATTAATTTAAGGAAAATTTGTGTAATTTGTCTAGTCTATACAGCAGCCTGGAGCAAGGTCATTTTATTTTTAGCAATCAGTGTTGGCCAATAGTTTATTTCCTTACATAGGAGATACATGTAGGAGATAATTTCAGGTTTTTGCCCTTATAAAATAACTAAATAAAGAAATTAGAATTCACATTGCCCCTAAGGGCTTCCTTAAGTGTGCCCCCTGGTAGTCTATAATTGTATTAATTATACCTTTAGCAGTAGCTTATGTTTTGTTTTTTTTAATCTTTCCAAATTTCTAGTGAAAAAAAAAATAGAATATGTGTATTTTGCATTTTCTTACAAAATGTGTTATGAGTGTGTGTGAATCTGACACTCATACTAATTATAATGATAATGTGTAGCACGTTTTATACAGGAAATGCAGCATAAATTTCTTCACAATAATAGCATGACAAGCACTGAGTGCTTCACATGAAAATAATGAACATTAAACAGACAAACAGGGCAACTCAATGTAAAAGGACATTTAAAACAAATCATACTGTTAGAGATATATATGAAGAATGACATCCAAAAAAAAATCTATTTTCTCTTCTTTCCATGTGTCCATTGAAGCAACATCTGGGGTTTAGTCAGAGACCATGATGCCAGTGAACTCCACCTTGGTTTGTGTTTCACTGTGGTGACTCCTGTCAGGACTGAATAGACTGGGTGGGTGGATCGCGCATGCGCACTGCGCCCTATCCTCCTATCAGTGCCGCAGGAAAAGCGCAGAGAAGACGCCGCGGAGAGATCAGATAGAGGGACAGAGGAAAACTGTTAGAAAAGAGAAACAAGAACAACATGGACACAAACAGGGCCTGTAGTTGATGTGTGAAACTGTCCCCGCGGTGCCGGACTGTGGCTCTGCTCCTGTGCCGCACAGCTGCTCCGTTATGTCGGACAACCTGAGGAGAATAATGTCAGGGAATGGAGGAAATCTTGAGAAATCCTGCTGCTAAACTGCGCTGCTGTGTCTGGCTTTAAGGATCTTACTGAGACATTGAAGTGAGGATGGTGCTGGTGTGACCGAGGAGCGCCTCTGTGCCATAAGAACTCGTCGTGCTCTCCAACAGCCAGGCCACGCTCAAAGTTTTTTTCCATTTTTTTTTTTTTTTTTTTTAGGAGAAGGGGAAATTTTGCTGCATTGAATTCCTCTGGACGGGATGTCATCCGCAGTCAGGAGGAATTCCTCTGGCTGACTGATCCTCCAGCTGCAGTGTAGCGGGATCCCGACAGAGAGAAGATGGGAGATGCGGCAGATGACAGAGGGATGAGACGGACCTTCATCGTCCCTGCCATCAAGAGCTTCGATCACTACGACTTCACCAGGGCCAAGATATCATGCAGCCTGACGTGGCTGGTGGCCAAGGCTTTCGGCTCGGGTAGGTGGCGCCTCTTGTATCGTCCTCATCTCTGGATGAAATCAGTGGAAAACACTGTGCAGATAATCATCTAGCATGTGTAATAATGTGAACTGATGTCGTGTTGGACCAGGGGGGATATTTAGTAAACAACAGCCTGTAAACAGACAAACACATTTACACTACTTTAATGTTCCTTCCTTGTTACAATAAACACAAACTGAGGCATTTCCTCTCTTTCTATCCAATGAAAAGGCACCAAAAATAGAACACAAGTCCTATTTATGCTGATACTAATGCTTAATTGCTGCATTTCTGTGTGTTGTTTACATTGTTTTCCATACAACAACATCTCCCTGGAGGTGAAATCAGCTCCATCCCTGCTCATGTCACACTGTCATTGATCTAACCTGTTGCTTGCCTATTGCTAATTACTCCCCCCCCCCACTGCAGAAATGTGAGGCTAAACCTATTATGTAACACTCTGACTGCAGATCTTTACTGTCAGCGTCACTGTTTGATGGCTGATCAACAGATGCAGGTACTCTGTGCTGTAACTTGAGTCAAACATCGCAGAAAAGTCAGTGTAAATGAATGTATTTTTTGAGGCAAGCAAGTTTGCAAACATAAGACACACACAAGCATTCATTCACACCCTGTAAAAACAACCTAAAATGCAAAATAGTAGAATACAAGAATTGGCCGACAGCATGTCAACAAGTGGAAATGAATTTGTGACACTATACACACAGTAAATAAACTGTCTTGCACTCTGGAATCTGGGGGAAAAAACACTAACCAGGTCCTTAAAAAGTCTTAACATGTCTTACATTCATTTATTCATATAAATATTAGGCCTTAAAAGACGTTAAATAGTCTTAAATTTGAATTTGTGTTGTCTTTATCGCCACAGATATTGTATCTAATTTCATTTATCCATCTTAAATGTATTTTTGTCAAATTGAGTCAAGCTCCTCAGCGTGAAAGTCCACATTTTTGATGGTACAATTCATTGTATTTATTTGACTCGTGACCATATCACATGGTATGGAGTACAAACATTGCATACAATATCACAACAATGGCACACAGCATGGCTAAAGTACAACCATAGTTACTCAAACAAAGGAAGGACATTCTTCAAAAAAGCACCTAGTTACAACTATCTTTTGGCTCATCTGATTATAATATCAAAATTAATTTAAACATGATGAGCAGTTTAAATAATACCTTTCTCTGTAAGTCATTAAGCTTACATTTGGACATTCAGACTAAATATGATACTCATCTCCCTCATGGTTATCATCACAGAGGTTGCAGATCGTCTGGTTTCTGTCCAGCTCTTTACATGGTCCAGTGACTTTAGGGATTCTGGTGTTATTTACTCTAAAATTACAACTAGCCTGTCTGTACTTTTGGTTTTCATGCAACAGATACTTCTCCTGTTTAAACTCTTGTTTAATTTTGACATACATATCACATGATGTCATACGTCTGAGCTCACTGGTAGAATGCAAGAGCTGGCCAACGGTGTTTGACAACATAAAGACAGCATGTCAACAAGTGAAAGTGCATTTGTCACTCTATACACACAGTGAATGAACCGTGTTGCACTCTGCCTGTTTGTAAGTTTATATAAGTATTAGACCTGAAAAGTCATAAAATATTCATAAATTTGAATTTGTGTTGTCTATATTGCCACAAACATTTTATCTAATTTCATTTATCTGTCATAAATGTAACTTTGGGCTGCAGTGTGGTACAATGGTTAGCATTGTTCGCCTCAAGCAAGAGGGTCTGCTGGCTCTAACCCGTGGGTGGGGGAGCCCCTCTGTGCTGGGTTTGCATGTTCCTGTGTCAGTGTGCATTTTTGCCAGGTTCTTTGGTCCAAAGACATGCAGGTTAATTGGTGACTCTAAATTGGCCGTAGGTGTGAATGTGAGTGTGAATGGTTGTCTGTCTCTATGTGTCAGCCCTGTGATAGTCTGGTGACCTGTCCAGGGTGTACCCCTGCCTCTCGCCCAGTGTCAGCTGGGATAGGCTCCAGCCCCCCCCTGTGACCCCCAACAAGATAAGCGCTTATGGAAGATGAATGAATGAAAATGAGTCAACCTACCCCTTAATCCGTGTCTTCACCTGTTGGCTAGACATTGATTAACCTAACTCCCTAATAACCATATTCCTACATAAAACCTACCTCCACATGGGTCTACATATATTCTACTTACCTTTATACCTGCCTGCAGTGCTTAGTTGAATAAGAAAACAGATGCTTAGTCCTAAAAACAGTCTGAAATTTGGTCAAAAATGATCTTGAAAAGGTCTTAAAAACTGTTGGATATCTCTGCTCTATTGTTCTACTTGAGGCCAGTCTCAATGGTCAGGGTCCAAAAGTGGGTCACAGGTCCATTCTGAATGGACCACAAACACTTCATTTTTAAGCACAGCAGATTTCTGGCACAGAGCTTTTATTCTGAAGTGCTGTTTCCTGCTGTGGAGTGAGTAAATAATGGACAGCTACTTGAGAGAGACAGAAAACTATCTCAACAACATGGCCAAACGCAAGCATGATGCTGAATATATTAAACTGTGTGGACCTTCAACTAATGACTGAGGAGAAATCTGGACCCTGTGGCCCAAGACGATGTCTTAATTTGCTTGTTTTGTCCCACTAACAATCCAGAACCCAAAGATATTCAGTTTAATTTCACATTAGATGAGGACAAGCAGCAAATCCTCACAATGGAGAAAGTGGAAATAGGGAGTGTTTGGCACTTTTTCTTGAAAAACTGCTTCAATTATTGATCTTTTGGTCTAAAAAGTGTAATAAAAACATGAATAATGACCAAAACACTCTCCTAAAGGTGAAGGTGACGTCTTAAAATGTCTTGTTTTGTTTGACCAGAGGTCCAAAACCCAAAGATTCTCAGTTTAGTGCCACATAAGACAAAGAAAAACTCAAAATGACTCCATTATTGACTTAATCAGTTGTAAAATATAGTTGCTGTTGATCGACTGGTTGTTTCAGTTCAACTAAAGTGACTCCTTTTAAAGTACAGTATAATAGCTGCGTACAGTATAACCAATTACTGGCAGTTTTGCTTTTCCTAACAGTAATAACGGTGACGTTTTGACATGGATATGTGTGTCAGTAATTGTTCTTCGTGTGTGACTACATGTATGCGAGCTCTGGCCCGTCTCCTGTCCTCAGTGTGGTCTGGCGGCCTCCTCTCATAAAGACTGAGTAATTCCAGCCGGCTCTCAGCCCAGAGGTTTACTCCAGCTCCTAATGAATGCTTTTAACGGCTGCTCCTCCATGTACGATACTCTGAGACTCTTGAGTGGCCACCGTACAGACAGACAAACCTAGAAAGAGACAGATCAAAAGGCAGACCTCTGAATCACACCCACTGATCCAACAGCAAGCGCCAAACAGAGCTGCACGTGACTCTTTACTCTCAGAGAGCATGAAATGTTGGAGACACACAGGACAGCAACATGTCTGAGTTCAACAAGACCTGCGGCTGTTAGCGTACTGCCGCCGCCTTGTTTTTTCCCATCCCTGTAGTGACACAGTTTCATCTCCCAGCACCGCCAAGAACTGTGGCCCAATTCATAACCAGTCCTCAGAGCCTTGTTTGGCCTAGTTTGGACAGATGAGAGATGGTTTGAGTCTTATGATGCTCAGATGTAACAACTTTCTCATCAGCTGGAAGTCTGTACCGAAACTATGTGCTGACCACATACGCAAAGTGTGCTAGGAAGTAAAAATATTCATATGGCACTCTTCAAAACAAAGTGATTTACATAAGAAGAAGAAGAAGGGAGGAACACACAGAAGGCAATTAATAAAAGCAAGCACAATTAAATGTACAACCCCCAACGTCACCAGAAGAAAACAAATGGCTTTGAAGATGTTTTGTAAAGATGTGGCCTGATAGTCTGATAGCACCGAGGCAAAACACATTTGTGCATGTGGAGATCTGTGAGTGGGTGTGTAATGAATGTCAGAGCACAGCTTAACTGTCTCCACACTTTTGTCCTGATGTGTCTCCATGTTGGCATCAGACGAGCAGCAAAGATTGCCTCAGCAGTGTGTAAGTGCCAGTCTGATGTTTTCAAGTATTGTTAAAGGACCCCACCAGACTGCTCTGCTTTGAGTCATTGTTGGGGCCTGATTTCCTTCTTTCTACCAAACTACACCCGCCAACTGTATCATCTCACAGAGGGAAGCATGCATTTGCTGCTAGTTCACCTAGCACCACTTAGCTAGCAAACATTACAGCTTAAACAAGGAGGATGCCATTAATGTTTACATCTCATGAGCACAAGCCTCTCGTCCATATGTAGAAAGAAAATAGTTCAGTAGAAAGAAAATCGTTCCTACATGAAACTCAACACAGCAAGGTCTGTGGATTATCTTGAGTAACCAGGTCATGATTTTTGGAGAGGGAGTAGCCGATTGTTGTGTAGTCCCATTCTCTTCAAGAGAAGGCAGACATCTCTACAGCTGATATCTCCAACACTCAGCAACTCTCACCAAAGCAATCTAGACTGATAGACAGCACTACAGGTAAGATTTAGGCGTGAACTGTCCCTTTAAGTGAGTACAGATAAAGTTACCCAAACGTCTGCACATACTTAATTCTGCACAGTGAGGCTCAAACATCCGAGTAAAGTTACAATAAGTGAAACACATGTCTGTGTGGACGGGGACTTTAACAATCAATACACGAACAGCATTGATTTCTGCTGAGCTCTCTTGGGACTAATGTATCTGGTGGTTACTGGTCACTCACTGTCTGACGTTTGTTTACCTCAGCGATGCCTCAGTGTAACTGCACTCAGCAGCAATATGTGGTTATAATTTGAATAATTTATCAAGTCTGAGTGTTGAGTTTACACCAGAGTGTGATTTCACATTATCAGCTGCAGCACAGACACCACAATGATTCTGTCTGGACAGCAGTGATGTAACCAGCATCATCACAGGTCATCAACACTGACCTTTCCTGCAGCTCATTCAGAGGATGCCATCAGATGGCTGGAAATGCAATCACTGAATTCCATCACTTAAAACAATGAAAAATATCATCATGTAGAGTCAAGAGAGTAATGAATACTGCTTTGCCTCTCCAGCTATGAGGGACGTGATCTGTGAAATCAGATGGGGCAGAGATTAGCTTGAATGAAAACACACATATTCCTTCCATGAAGTGGATGGACTGTTAGGCTTTGATCAGCTAACGGCTGTGCAGTGATTTTCATGGCTTTATGCTCTGTGTTTCATATGTTGCGCTGCTTTGAAATGAGAGCTCTCCACTAACTTACAGAGCATGTAGGGCAGGAAAATTAATAAATATTGGATATCCAGTACATGGATACATTTGCCGCCAGCCATCCTGTAGCAAAATGCAATGAGAGATCATTTGTAACCTACATTGGCCTCCATCCTATGGCTCATGGAGTCGGTTTTGGCCGCTGCAGACAGTTGTTTTCAACACAAAGTTGTAAAAGCCGACTGTAAGCTAACTGCCTAGCATAAAATGACACAGTTAGACACAGTGTGCGGGCTAACTGGTGAGCTTGAGTCGTTTTCCACACATGTGCTGTCTTGGCTTGACTCTCTTTGACTCAGCGCATCAGCCCAGTGTAGCAGGGATCTGCATCTCCACAGGACTGCCTGCCTAAAGGTGTGTCTTTAACTGATGGCACGCTTATCTTCTTAACTTGCTCACTTCTCATCTATGTAATAATGCCAGAAGCTACCATCTACAATCTCTGACATGTTAACAAGACCTACTCTATCTAGCCTTGAAGTGGGAAAAGGGCTTTTAAGTGTGAATCTGCTACAGACTGATTTAGGTCATGAGGAGCTGGTCTCTTTAAGTGTTTCAAAAGCAGATTGAAGAAGTTGGAGGAAGGTGAATTAGGTTGTAAATGCTTCGACCAAATATTTGCCTCTATGTGGCCAACCATATGTTGACCTGATTTACCTACTTTCTTTATTGTTTGTACCTGTTATTTGTTGTTTGTCTGCAGACTTTGTTCAATGTGCTGCTGCTTGTCGTGGCCAGGACACTCTTGTAAAGAAGATATTTAATCTCACTGAGGCTTTTCTTGATTAAATACAATACATTTTAAATAGAAAATACATTTATGAAATAAAAACACCTTGAGCTGAAACAAAGGCGGTGCCCTCTGTAGCGCTGTTTACTGTTGCACTGTCCAGTGGCTGTTGGGAGCCAGCTTCTTACCATGATGGCTTTTCAGGCTGTTTTGTCATGATTTTGCGTGGCATCTACCGCTTATTGCTTGAAAAACAGAGATGAATCATTGCTGAATCGTATCTGATTATTACGAAGCCCATCTGACATGATTGGGCGCGCTTTGACCCAAACCTGGAGATGGTCCATCATGGGAATGACTTGGCACAACTCAGCGCATTTAAACTGATAGTTGAGGCGCAAATCAACCGAGAATGCACGGTCAAAAGTGCCAGTGGAAAATGCTACTGTTATAATGGGGCATTTAGCAGCTAAAGAGCCAGATATTTCCCTGTAGAGTTGGTAGAGACCAAAATGAGAGCCAAAAGAGTGAATATTGGACTCAAATCTGTCAGGTGGCCAGCAACTATTTGTTAAGGAGCTTGTTTCAGTTGCACCCAAGTATCCAAAAAATCACTTCCTGCAGGTGTAGGGCTGCAACTAGTGATTATTTTTATTATCGATTAATCTGACAATTATTTTCTCCATGTATGGATTTTTGGTTTTGTCAGTAAAATGTCAGCAAATAGTAAAAGGTGTCCTGTAGATTTTCCCAGAGCCCAAGTTGACTTCTTCAAATGGTTTGTTTTGACCAACCAACAGTACAAAAATCCAGAGCTATTCATTTTAGTATCATGTATGATTAAGAAAAGCATAAAAATCTCACATTTCAGAAGCATGAAACCAGCAAATGTTTAAAAAAAGGACTAAAATGATCATACATCGATCAAAATAATCACCAATTAATTTTCTGTTGACTGAATAATGGATTAATCGACTAATCGTTGCACCTCTATGCAGGTGTAAAGCCGTCTTTTATTATCTAGTGTATCACATGATAATCTGTACAAAGTGGAGGACCAGTGCTCTTTCAAATGAATATTGAGTCCACACCCACACTAACAACGTATAAGATAAAGGTAATAGACTTCTAATTTATTCTGTGGAAGAACTTTCGAGATCATCACGACTTGGCAGTGCAGACTGCGAACTGAATTTGTTTTTTTAACAAAGAGCAGTTAGCCAGCAGAGATAAACACTGCTGACCGTGACGTTGTGTATGCTGAGCTGTGATCCCGGGGGTCTCCAGAGCGCTCTTCTACGTGCCTGAGCTTCCTGTGGCAGCTACTTCCTGTCTGTTTCCTCTTTGATGGCCAACACAAAGGAGAGGGTTTTTACTTGACGAGGCAGATTTTCATGAACTCTAGAAAAGCTATTGTAGCCTGCTGTTCTTTTTATTAAATGTTTTTTGAAAGGATTTCATTAAAGGGTCATCTGATTAAACATTGTAAGTGTAAACTCCCATTATCTAAAAAGAAAGCTTGTGTCTTTGTGAATTTCTGAGGGATTGCTCTTCAAAGAGTGTACTGTACCATTTCTAACAAAAGAACCATAGTTAGTCAACACAAACGTCTTTTTTGTTACCATATCTGTATTCTGAGAGGCTACAGCTTCATTAATAAGCTTTAAAGACACTCTGACAAAAGTTGGATTGATTGAATCGCTGTTACTAGACGCAGGAGGGCTTGTTCTGAAGTAGATGTTGATGTGGTTCAACATCTGCCTGTTGCTTTAAATATATCTTTTCATCGCCCGGCGCTGGAGCATGGGAGGGCTGCTCTAACCACAGCGACTGGAAAACTGCAGAGTTTGATCACGAGCTTAATGGATTTTGAGCTGTAAATATTTAATTTTATTGTGTTGTTTTGCTGAGCTTTTTTTGCCCCTCCAGTGTTGTTATTTTGGAGAACTGAAGAGCAGAAAGCTGTACCTTTAAGATAAACTCTTTTAATGTCTTCTGTTTCCTTCAGTGTGATTCAGAGGCGGGCAGAGAGGAAATGACCCCACACACCAGGAATACACACTCATACTGGAGCATGCAGTGTTATAAAAGTGTGTCACCACACACACACACACACACACACACACACACACACACACACACACACACACACACACAGGGGTCTGACTAAAGCGATGAGATAGAGATGATATATATAGAGTTTATATGTAATTCAATGAGAGATTGATGACTAGTACAGTATAACTCTGAGTCACAATGTGGTTAACAACAACAAAGTATGATGAAGAAAGAAAGAGTGAAGAAAGTAAGTGCACAGTGCGAACAGTAAAAAGCACAGAAAGCAAATACAGAACTCACACACACTCTCAGTCCTCAACTACTGACGTTTGGTCATAAGCCCAAAAAGTCAAATTATGATGCTCTAGGTACCCTCCAGCATCAGCTGTGGATGTTCAGGGACAGCATGTCAGTTTACAGTGTTGCAGGCATTGTGTCTTTTTATCATTTTCAGAGGACGTATACTGTTTGTGCTCATTAAATGCACGCAGTTTCCCTTCAAAATAAACTTAGTGCATAGGTTAAAGACTTTTTTCTTAGGTTTACTTACTTAGGCAACAAACGGACAACGATAGGTGTAGAAAAATTCAGAATATGGCTTAGAATGGGCGTGTTTGTTTCTAACATAAAGTTACGTCATGTGGCATATGTCACTAGCTAGCATGCTACGCATATTAGCACACTACATTGTTATTAAAATAACTCGATTCCCTTTTGGTTTCACACAAAACATGAACAGTGGTCTCCTGGTTGAAAGTCTGGAGTTTGTTTGATCCATCTACCTTCCTCCCACCCGCCCTATGCAGACTTTCTTGCTCCATATACTATGGCAGTTGCTCACAGCATCAAAAATCCTGCTGGCCAGTGCTTCTCACACCGCTGCTAAAGGTTGCCTCTGTGCGTTGGTATCTGACAACGAGGGCCACTGACCAAGCATCGATATTTGACCAATTGAGAGTGTGACCAGATAAGGGAAGACAGTTCCAGAAGGTGGGAGCCACTACTGCAAAAATGCAGTCCCCTTTGGTTTTAAGCTTTGATTTCAGGATGGCCAGAAGGCCTTGGTTATAGAGCCTCAGTGAGCTCACCATGGTTGGGGGACACAATAATTCAGAAATATAAAGTGGGGCCAGCCTTTGTAGTGCGTCATAGGTGATAAAAATAATTTCAAAATCAATTATGCACTCTATGGGTAACAGATGTAGATAAATTAGCAGTTTCACAGCCACATTGTGGACCACAAGGCACAGAAGAGCAACTCAGGGTGGTGAACAGTGAACTACAATAATAAAGACAGGAGGAGAGAAAACATGACTAATTTTTTCCAGATCTTGAAAGGGTAACACAGCTTTGATTTTGGCAGCGACTCTTAGTTGAAGGAAACAGGATTGGACCATTTCTTTATGTGCATCTCAAAGTTCACTCATCGGTCAAATGAGACTCCCAAGTTTTTTGAGGCATGTTTAACATTTGCTGCCAAAGGTCCAGTATACGCTGCTGTAATTTCTCTGAAATGCTGTCAGAGCCTTTAATAAGGACCTCTCTTTTGTCTGGATTAAGCTGGAGGAAGCTATGTGACTTTGAATCCTTAATAGCAGTTTAACAGTCTTGCAGGACAGAGAGCTCACTAAGGTCTTTGGTTTAAAGGAGAGGCACAGCTGTATCATTGGAATAAAAATGGTAAGAAATGCACTTATACAGTCTAATTAAGAAACCAAGGGGGAGCATGTACAGGGAAAAGAATAGGACCAAGGATTGAACCCTGGGGTACACCACACATCAGCTGAGCAGATGAGACTGTTCATGTTATACCCCGCCCAATTCTGAAGCCTACTAAGGAGAATAAAGAGGTCAACAGTCTCAAAAGCTCAAAGAAGAAAGAGTGAGTCCTTGAGGTGGAGCTGTGTGTGTGTGTGTCCAGCTATGTTCTTCAAATCAGATTTACTGGATGAGGTAACAGGATTAGAACGTACTCCATGCTTTGTAAAATACACTGCCACTTCCACACATATACCTGTGTACACACACACACACACACACACACACACACACACACACACACACACACACACACACACAAACACACAGTGTCTTTGTGCTCACAAGATGTCCTGTGTGGATCTTCAGTGAGATAAGCACCAACAACGTGACATTGGTGTGCTTATTGTTGTGATGGTGAAAGATCTCCTTCTCTGCCTGAAAACTGCCTTTTACCTCTGACTGACCTCATGGCGTACGCTAACTCATCACAAACCATGTATGTCTGATTGGATGTGGTTGTGGCCATGAAGGTGGGGCTTCCACCTACATACTAACAGACGAGGCAGTAAGACATAGAAAGAGTTGGAGCATAATTTTCCTTTGCATGCATTCATTGTTTGCTTCTCTGCTGATGATGGTGGAGTTCAGGTTAGGGCTACACGATAATATTACCACATGATCAACTTTACTAGGTTAAGGCTTTAAAGGGAAAGTCCAGTATTTTCGAACCTGGACCCTATTTTCTCATGTTTTTGTGTCTCAGTGATTAATGCAGACAACAATTTTTAAGAATTGGTCCGGTATTGAGAGAGACCTCTGCAGCCACAGCAATGGAACAGACTGCAATGTAATGTCAGTGTGCACCGCCAATTTATGTCAACTAAAAGTGCTTCTTTTTGCCATTGACAGGCTCAGATTGTTGTTAGAAGTGTCTGACTATATTATGTAAAGGACCCTACAGAGAAATTAAACATTTTCCTTACCTTTCACTGATTGGGTCCGTTTGTTATTGTGTGTAAACAAGTCTCACTTAAGAAGAGGTCTCGCTCTTGAGTTCTTGCACATGTCCAGCGACATATTCAGCTATGACATTGAAAATCTTTTAGATGACAATCAGCAATGCTCTCTGTACTCCAACACAACAAACTCTTCCTGGCACTCTTCTTTCCAGCTCTCAATAATATTTCACCTCTCTTGAGATTTTTAGAACAAGACTACTCTTTGAGCGAGACTTGGTAACAATAACAAACATACCAGTAAAAGGGAAAGAAATTTATATTCCTTGTAGTGTCTTTTCTATGTTGTCTGATGCTTCCAGTAACAGTCGGAGCCTTAGAGTGGCAAAAGCAAGCACGTTTAATAGACGTAAACTAAGGGTGCACCATTGCTCGAAGGGATTACATTGCAGCCTGTTGTGCTGCTGTCGCTGCAGCGTCCACCTCAGTTTCAAAAATCTGTCTCCATTAGTCACTTAAACACAAAAACATGGGAAAATAGGGTCCAGGATTTAAAATATAGACGTTTCTTGTCAACATGAAACATTGGCATCAACCCGTAATGAACATTTCTGCTGCTCTGACAGGCCAAGAATTTAATTAAGTGACTTTAATTAGCCAAAATAGGTCAAATTAGCCCTAGTAGTCGCAGTTGTCAGGAGCGACTTAGGGAGAGCATCATCCAAGGCTGTTAAAGTGGGATGAACTGTATAGTTTTATTTCAAAACGTTACATAAAGTGCATGTTTTACATGTAACACAAATTTAGTAGTTTTCTTATTTTGCCCATTTCAAAAAGCATTGTATTTTATGTCTACATATGCCGGCGAGCTATAATTATTAGGCATATAAATATATTATTTTCACCACATGACTTGACATTCTCTGCAAAGTGGAAAAAGGTATGTGCATGTATCTGTATCTGAATCAGCAATCAGCTGAAATGAGTTGGAAAATATCGACATGTCTGCAAAAAATCCAATATTATGCATCCCTAGTTCAGGTGGTACGTATTGATCTAACGCAGCTCTAACCCATTTATCCTATTTCCATTTTTGTGTCTTCCTCTCTGCTCAGATGCCGTCCCAGAGGAGCTGGTTGAGCCTCTATACAGGGACCAGTACAACCAGGAGCACCTGAAGCCCCCAGGTGGCCTGTCTGCTCCAGTCTGCAGAGCTCTACTGCCGGGCGGGAAGCCTGATTCTCCGCAGTGATGCTGTCAAACCGTTACTGGGACACAATGCTGTCATCCAGGCCCTGGCCCAGAAAGGCCTGTATGTCACTGACCAGGACCGACTGGTCACTGAGAGAGACCTGACCAGCACGCCTATACACATGGTGAGTGGAGATACACCTGACAGAGGACATGACTGAAACATCCTGATTTTTTTGTCCTGGTTTTACATTTTACAGTCCTATTTATGTTTTTGCATGTTTTTTTTCTGTGTATTTTCTTTTGTATTTTTTTTTAACACAAATGTTCACACTTTGAAATGCATATATGTTGGTAACTGTGGTGATATGATGTGTGAAATGCTGGATTTAGATCTCAGTCTGTTCATTTGGAAATTCATGAATATGCTCACACACAAAATACAAAAGAATATAAACCAGGGCTACAACAAAGGATTCATTTGCATTAATTGTCCAGAAAATTGTAAAAAACTAGCAAAAAATGCCTGTCGCAATTACCCAGAGACCAAAATTAAGTCTTCACATTGCTTGATTTGACTAACAGTCCAAAACTCAAACACAACACACACCATGATATAAAACAGAGAAATGTGAATAGCTGGAAGCAGCACATGCTTGCTAAATGACAGATTAATCTACTAATCATTTCATGACTGTAATAACTGTGGATGTTGTTGCTTTTCTGTGTCTCCCCTCATGGGGAATAAGTGAGTTATATGATAGTGTGTTTGTGTGTGCGGCTCCATATGTCCGACTGTTAGACTGTCCTCCAAGATCTGTCCTGTTGAGAGAAAAACAACCGCTAATGACGGGTTTCCTATAGCAACCCATTACTCACTGTTCGGTCTCTGTGTCATTAGACAGCTCCGGGCAAACATGCCTTAGAGATATTCTGGTACTGTGTTGTTAATACTGTGTGCAGCACTGGATTGGAGAACATAATAAGGCTGCAGTGTACAATTATTTTCATTACCGATTTATCTTAATCTGAAAATTCATTACTACTAGATTAGTTGTTTAGTCTATAGAATATCATAAAATAGAAACAGATGTCAAAGTCATGTATTAATATCGCTCATTGCGTAGACAAACAGTCCAAAACCAAAAGATATATTCAGTTTACAGTTATATTAAAGGGACATTTTGACCCAAAATCAAAACAGATTTTTTTCCTCTTACCTGTAGTGCTGTTTATCAGTCTAGATTGTTTTGGTGTGAGTTGCAGAGTGTTGGAGATATCTACCTTCTCCTGAATATAATGGAACTACATGGCACTCAGCTTGTGTTTTTCAAAGTGCCAAAAAATACATATGAGAAACTTAACAGAAACGTCTCCTTCCAGTAATCATGAGCCAGTTACTTAAGATAATCCACAGACCTTGTTGTGAGGAGTTACATGTAGGAACTATTTTCTTTCTACGTAACTACACCCACCATTCGTATCACAGCGCAGAAGGAAGTGTGCATCTACTGATGGAGGAGAGGCTCTTGCTTGTCACAGCTCGAGATGTAAACATTAATGGCGTCCTCCTTGGCTGAGCTGTGATGTCAGCTAGCTCAGTGGTGCTAGGTGAGCTAGCAGTAGACGCACTCCTTCTTCTGCACAGTTATATGGTTAGTTGTTTTTTTGTTGTTGTTGTTGTTGTTGTTGTTGTTTTGTCAGTCAGTATACTTCTGGGAACGTTTTAGTCCCCATATGTAGCTGTAGAGTGACGGCTACTTGCTTTTAAGCCGCTCTTCGGTACAGGCAGCTGCTAACCCAGACCCAGGATGAGTCTGAGTGAGAACGAGGCAGCTCCCGGAGGAAGAGAGACTTTGCACAGTCGCACAGACCCTAAGTGTGCTTTCAGATGTAGTGTTGCCTTGCTTCCTTGGTCCGAATTAGGGACTAATTTTGTTACAAAGTTGTATAATTTCCTAGAGTTGGTTCGTGTTCTCACAGCAGCGTGAGAAAGCTGCTCTTGATTGGTCAGAATTTTCATGCGGAAAAAATCCAGGAAGTAAACAACACGTTAAAGAAGAGTACACTTGCAAGATAAATGTGACACTTTCTAATGTCACAATGGAGGGACAACTACACAGGTTGGAACATGTTCTCACCACAAACAAACGAAGCAGAGTTCATTTGTAACTGGACTGAGACCACCTCTTCAAGATGGTCTTGTTCCAGTTATTTTGGTGCGCACCCGAGTGTGATTGCTGTGTTCACACCTGCCCAAACTAACCACACTTAGGGGGCAAATGAACTTGAGTTTGACTGAACAGAACCAACCAGGGCAGGTGTGAAAGCACCCCGAGACAATATTATCTTCTGCTGTCTGCTTAGAAGCAGTGAATTTACACCTCTTAAGTGTCGGCAAAGAATGTTTCCAGTCGTTTGCGTAGTTAGCACACATTAGCTTGGAGGGATAACTTTGCTTGTTTGCAATATTTCATGAATGTTACTGTCAACCTCTCACTACAGTCACTACTGAATATTTGTTTCGAACAGCCAAGTCCGAGTCGGATATAGCGCTAAAAATAGATCCTATGTGAAATGACCGGCTGATATCTAAAACACTCCTTAACTCACACCAAAACAATCAAGATTAATAATTGGCACCACAGGTAAGAGGCATAATATGTATTTTTGATTTTTGGGATGAACTGTCTCTTTAAACAGAGATGAGCATAAAATCCTCCCATCTAAGAGGCTGGAAGGAGCTAATTTGGGGCATGTTTGCTTTAGTAATGACTCAAGCAAGTATCATATCACCTTTGACTGGACTGTGAGTAGAGTGGATTAGATCTAGAGCACCAAAAGCATTCATTTATTGTCATGAAAGAAGGGAGAGTCTTTGGCAGCCGATCCAGACACACTGCTAGCACACGCATGGCTGGAGACCGGGCACTTCTGCTGACGCCAAAAGGTGTCTGCATTGCAGTGCACCCTCTCTCCTTCCCTCCCCTCCCTCTCGTGCTCTCACTCTGTCTGTCTCCCTGTCTGTCTCACTGTTTCTTCCCTCAACTCTCCATCTCTCTCATCCTGTCATGGTCTGTTTTGTCCTTTCCTACTCCTACCTCTGTCTCATCCGAGCTCTTATCTTTATGGATTAAATGAGAGCAGGACATTATTATCTCCTGAATATTTAATTGAAGCTTAAGCACATTTCAGCACGTCTACCACTGCCCACATATGTTTCTGTCTCTCAGGTCGTAGGCAGTGTTTTATTTGCCCTCTGCTTCTGCTCTCCAGATTGATTCAAAGTCACTAGTCAAGGGTGTTTTTATGTGTACAGTTGATTGTGTTCACTATATCACTCATTGATTGAGGGTGTCATGAAGGTGGGAAAGATGGGTGGTGATTAGGTGCAGCGCTTAATGACCCCATGTCCTTTGCCACCTATAAAAGTGCATGTGTGTGTCTATACATCTCTGTCTTTGTCTCTGTGATTGTGTGTGCACAGTGGGTGATTTAATGATGGTGTTAAGTAGACAAATGGAGTCTATAGCTCATTGACTCCTCACAACTGTTGACCTTCATTTGTGTAACACACATTAATCTGTCCATTCGTATTGTTGCTCTGTGCCCTTCTCAATTCAGTGGATTGGTTCTGCAAAGTAGAGGAACTGCCTGTGAGTGTGTATGTGTGTGTGTGTGTGTGTGTGTGTGTGTGTATTTGTGGACTCAGCAGGATAAATTCAGTCACGCTACAGTCAAGGCTTTTCATTTTGGGTTATGGTATATCTGCAGAGAAAGTGATGACCTCATGGTTTTCCAAATACTGTGCAACAGAAGAATAACTCATGTCAGGGAGGAGGAGGAGCGTGGCAGTCTGTCAGAGGGCGAATGGATATATAGAGAGAAGGAGGGAGCGGAGGGGGGGTAAGATGGAGTTTAGGGGCTGCCATTTGGCTGCGATTCAGGGAAAAGCAGGAAAGTAGAGCAAGAAAGAGAAGAGAGGAAAGGCTGGATGTGGATGTGGAAGTCTACAAGAGGACGATTGGAAAAGGGGGTGATGCAGAATAGCTGTGGAAAGCCGGGAAGGAAAGATAGAGAGGAGAGGAGAGGAGAGGGAAGGTATTGCCTTCTTGGCGGGCGGGACGACATGTGTGAGCCAGAGAACGAGTGGAAAAGGCCCACTGTTAATATGGCCATCTGGAAACAGGGGGGAGGAGGGGACAAAAGGGAGACGACGGGGGGAGGAGAAGAGCGGAGTACATACATGGAGAGCAGGGAGGGTTGAGGAGAGGAGAGGAGGAAGGAGGAAGACGTGATGTGCACTACTGCAGCACTGTAGTGGGTGGGGTCTCACAGTGAGTCAAAGCACGTCTGGTGCACAAATGAGAGAGCCCCCCCCCCCGATACACACACATGCACATACACCTCCAAAGAGCTGTCAGACCTCCAGAAGCGTGCGCAAGTCCTGTGTGTCCTTGTCCAGCTTTACTTTCCTGCTCCTCTCTCTGACTTTTTTTTCCGTCTCACACACGCTGCCCTCTGAGTGTTAAAACACTAAAGTGCCGGAGGAGAGGGAGCTGTAGCCGTAATTGAATTTTCCTGCAGAGGGGCGTGTACCCTCATCTAAAAGCCTCCTGCCAAATAGCGCTGAGAGATTTGGAGGATTTTATGGACGTGTGTGTGAGAAAGATAGCTGAAGCGGTCATTATTTTTAGTGGGAGTTTGGACAAACAGTCAACATGTCAGTGGAGCCAAACACGTTGGTGTTAAGTTGTACAATAACAACAGTTGTGTTGTACCTGCGTCCAGCGGACACTTGCGATGTTTGTGGGGAAAGAGGTTACTTTGATTATCTGTTTGCTCAGCTGTATTGTGCTTTCCTATAGATGCCTTTGATCAAGGGCGCGCACACACACACGCACACTCATGCAGCCATAGTGAGGATGAATACTGATGCTCCTGTTACAGAGCACTGCAGCTCTTTATGGCTCTTTATGACCAGTATCTGCCATTTCCACAGCCTTATAAGGCGTGTCTGTCACCATGAGTGGCTTAGACTTGCTCCTGTGCCCACACACACGCACACACACGCACACACACGCACACACACCCCAAAGGTCTTTGTGAAGGGATAATAGACAGCCCACAGCTTTTAAATCCATGCTCTAGTGTCAACAGTAGTGTTTTTTTTTTCTTGGATATGAGAGGAGTCTGTAGGTATGTAAGCAACGGCTCCATATACTGTCTGTCTGTCTTCTCCTGTGTCTGTCGTGCACACTTCCATAGATACATACACACACGCACAATAGATTTGAATACAATGTGTTATGAGAAATAGTGACAAAACAGTGACACAGACAATCCTACACGGCACAGTGAGTCACAAAATCACGGTCTTCCACACACATGTAGATGTAGCCACAGTTTAAGTCCTCTGACCCTGGTCAAGACATTTAGATATTAATAACATCATTAGTAATAATGGTGGCAATAACACACTTAATATGACTGTGTTAAAGTTTTTGGTGTCAGGAGAGAGGCTGAATGTCATGTTTCAATTTTAAAAATTGTTGTCATGGAATTATTTTACCTACAGAATGATCATTTGTATGTAAATTTTTCACAGCGTTAAACTGAATTTGTGAAGAAAACTTTGTATTTTCGCTCCACAGTGAGCGGAGAAACCAAAAGAGGCGAACATGCTTCATGAATTAAAGGAAATAGGAGCCTAGCTTAACAACAGCAAAACTATACAAAAACATCTGCTTATAAACTCTCACTCAACTCGTATGCTCGTATGCTCAATTCTTCTCATACACATGCATTTTAGGTAAAATATTATGATATAAAACATGTCAGTATAAACAGTCTCATGGCAGCTGAGTAGCATGCCTAGATACGCGCATGCATTTATGAATGCGTTTGCACGCATGTGCTCAGGAACGCTCACGAAAACCATTAATAACTGTTGGGTAACCTTAGCCATGTGATGCTAACAGTTAGCCCTGTTACTATGAATGTGTGTGACACTGTCTCAGGCACAGAGCTCACACTCCTGCAGCAGTGGTCTCATGATAAACATGATCGTCTAATCTGTGGTAAAGTTACGACAGTTGCACAAAATTTCAAGGTTAATTGCGTTAATTGTTGTGATCACAAAATCATGGAGGGACAGTTTAATTATGGAGCTAGCTTACTTTAGCAAAGAAAAAAATATACAAACAGGTAAACAGTTAGCCTTAAAAATCTGCCTACTAGCACCTTTAAAGCTCACCAATCAACACGCATTATCTTGTTTATTGAATCTGTGCTACTAATCTGCTGTTTTTTTTCTCCCAGTAATTAGTATCAAGCACCTAAAATGTTCAGGCAGAGGGTCCTTGCTGTAGCTCTGGTTGAGGATAAGAGGCTGTCAGTAAATAGTCTGTTGGTTACAGGAAAACGGAGATCTGTGTGGGTACATGAGACCCTAAAACAGAGGGTGCATCATAGGGAGTATCACCAGTTGGTCCAGGAGCTTCTCCTCCATGATGGCCGTTTCCAGATATATTTTAATATGACTCGGGGGCAGTTTGACAACCTGCTGTCTATCGTCGGGCCGTATAGCTCTGGGCATCCAGCAACCGCTACCACCAGTTTCTCTTTTCTGTTTACCAACTGTAAAATTGTTGTGGTGACCACCACAGAAGGCCCGCCTCTCAAATCATCCGATTGGACAATGGGAAAAAAGAAGGCGAGCACAGAAATATGAGGCATGTCGCAACACAAAACCACGAGCAAAAAGCTTCATTTTCATTAAAACCAATTACAAAAAGCTGCCTCCAGCTGCTAAAACGCTTTCTGTGTGATTAGGGCCTAAAATGACAACCCTCCCCTCCGATAGTTTTCATACAGTTCCTTACAAAATTTTCAAAGTACCCACTTTTGTCAAATCATGGTCACATCGTTTGCATTCCACTATTTAGGTGTACAAAACTGTGATTCTTGTTTTGTATTTTAATGCAATTACTGCATGCAATTAATTTGTTCAATAGTCCTAATGAAACATAAATTAACAAAGTGATTTGTCTTAACCATTAAAATTCATGTGGCCTCTTCACCCAACGCTCAGAACACACATGCAGACGCATGCGCGCACACCTTCACAAGCTTCTTAACAACATTAAAGATTTAGGGGGGGTTTATGCAAATGAGTTCAGAAAAGCTTCAATCACAGAAAAAGCTCAGTGGGTTTGTATGAAAATCATGTTTTCTGGATCTCCAGCTTCAGTCTAAGCTGCTTGGCCTGTCTCTCCCTCCCTCTGTCTGCTTGTCAGTCAGACCAGCGACTGTACCTCTGCAGGGGAATGCACGCAATGTCAAATATCTGGCAATATCCTGAAGATGCAGGAATTCAAAACAGTGTCTGCAGACTGATTCATAGACAGTTCAATATCAGGCACCTATCCAAACAATCCTGTTTTCCCTTTTGATGAACTACAGCTGTAGCATTGATAATGTCCGCCAGCAAACATCATTATTCAGGTCAGATATAAGCATCAGTTTCCACAAACAACTGTTTAACTAGCAGTAAGATTTTCTCTGTTTTGTAATGAATGATACATGCCGACATCAGACGACACATATTTCCAGTTTATTTAAGCATCTCAGCACTTATTTCCATGAGGAGTTTGTTTCTAACAGCCATATTTCTTCGGTACATGCTGTCTGTTTAGACTGGCGGGCGCTGAGCACCAGCACCAGTCCAGAGTCGTAGCGCTGGATTAGTTGTTGGTTTCTTGGGGAAACACTTGGTCACACTGGCTGTTACACGAGGCCCTGTGGTTATGAATAGAAGCCTGTGCTTGACAGTACAAGCTGCGGCGGGACGACGTCTCACTGCTTGTTTGTGTCTGTTGGTTTGAGTCACCTGGATGGTGGAGCACCTGACTGTAGGTGTTTGTTCACTTAGGTTGCACACATGCACACAGAGCGTAAATGTTTTTGAGTTGACCTGATGGTGTGACAGGAAAGGGAAGGGGAGGTCTGTTGGTCTGACCGACCTGGAATGGGATTAAAAAGGCCAGGAGAATGTCAAGCTTTCTGTGCTGTAGGTGTTGATGGCCAGTAAAACCACATTAGGTAATGTGTGCACCATAAAAGTAGTCCTACATTTACAGATGTTTTGGAGTGTTACAGATGTCACGAGGCAAGACAGGTTAAACAGAAACGTTGCATCTCTAAAACGTCGACATCTGAGCAACTTCCTGGTGTTCACGAAACTTTCTCAGTTGATATCACAAGCCGGACTAGGTATAAAGCATGACAGATTTACTACAGTAACTAGGCCTGTTACTTCACATGAGCAAACAAAAGTCTGTGTGGCACATGCAAGATCCTTGCTTACATAGCAAACACTCACACAGTGGCTTTATTGAGCTCCTTTAGAAGTTAAATACACAATTCCACACAGAGAAAGTTAAGCCGGTGTGATGCAAAACAAATTTTAATAAAGTATAAACTCAAAATGTATTAGCTACTGGCACTTATATCTCTGACTCTGACCTCTTAGTGCCATACATGCCAGGATGTACTCTGAGGTCCTTGGGCAGAGGTGTTTTGTCTGTTCCAGGGGCCTGGCTGAAAACTAAAAGTAGACAGAGTGTTTGCTGTCAGGGCCCTGGGGCTCTGAAACAGAATCAGAACGGCTGAGTCAGTGATCCCTTTTGAGTCCCTTTTTAAAGCCTCTCCTGATTTTACTCGAGTTTTAAGTTCATGTAGACTGTCTTTTATTTGCTGTTTTTACTGTATATACTAAAGAGTTTTTATCAGTTCATTTGAAAGTTCAGATTTTTATGTCTTGTCGGTTTTAATTATTGACATGTAAATCACTTTGTAACTCCGTTCTGAAAAGCACTTTATAAATATAGATTATTATTATTGTTACTTGTGGTCTAGAGATTTTAAGAAAAACATCACCCCGAAAATGACCTATTTGAATACCAGTGACTCACACCATGATGGATCCATGAAGTAAACAGTGGACGAAGAATCCAAAAACAGAGAAAATTCTTGATGATTGAAGTCATAGGGGCCGTGTTTAACAGCAGTAAAATTATATCAAAACACCTGTTTACAAACTCTCAAACAACTCATGCAGTATAATCCAAGTCTCACCTATCGAGTCGTGTACGCTCAGGACTTTCCAAACAGACAGCCCTTTCCGACGGGAAACTGAACTGAAAGTGAAACCGCCAGACTGCACTGCCAAAAACAGTAATTTTACCTCTGTGAACACGAGAGCTGTAGGATAATCTACTGCCTTGGCTGGTGGTTTTAATGTTACTGTGTGACTTTGGTGTCTTAAATAGTTCATCTAGATTTATCAAAGTCACATAATGCCTCCACAGCGAACGGAGAATCCAAAAAAGGCGAACATGCTTCATGAATTTAAGTAAACAGGAGCCACTATTAGCAGTAGCAAAACTATAACAAAACATCTATTTACAAACTCTCACATAACTCATGCAGTATAATCCAAGTCTCAGCTATCCAGTCGTATTCTCAGCACATCCCAAACACATGCATTTTAGCTAAGTCATTATGGTTCAAAATTCATTTCACTACAAACAGTCTCATGCACAGGCTGAATAGCACACCTGGGTACGCACATGCATTTGAACTCTACTCAAGCAGAGTTCATACACATGCACATACTCAGGAACTCTCAGCGTGAATTACAGGTGAGCGGCAGTGTTATTTATAGTAAGGTTTCAGTGAAAATGCACGTGTTTGAGAAGTAGTGAGCATACAGCTGGATAAATGAGACTTGGATTGTACTGCACCAGTTGTGTGAGAGCGGACCCACATGACTTAAACTCATGAGGCCCTTTTTTCCATTTTTGGATTCTTCATCCATGCAAGAAAAATGTAATTTTCTTAATGAATTGAATGTAACAAAATGTCATTTTAGGAGCTGAAATATACCATCAAGGCATAGACCTTAAACCGCAACATCCCCAGTTTGAGTTCAGCTGCACACCACTGTTGCATGTTCTTCATCTCTCTCTCCCCCCTGTCATATCTCTACTGTCAGCTGGCTAATTAAAAAAGACATAGGCCTAATAAACCCCCCAAAAATATCACCGTATGGCAACATCTCTCACTGTAGGCTTATTTATATTCCCTCACAGCACATAGTGTCAGATTTCCCAACTTTAATCCTTTAGGTGAAAATTCTCACCTCTTTCCAGTGATGCTGTAAGATTTTTTTTTTTTCACAGGAAGTGGCTTCCTCATTATTAGTTGCTAAGTATTTTGCTTTTAGAGACGCCACTTGAAATGTGTAATGCTTCAGCAGATGTCACCGTCATGTCACTGCATAATTAAAGAAGACTATTTTTGCCCGTCACATTAACAAGGAACACCACTTTCGGTGTCGGGTTTCTTACACAGTTTCAAGAAATTTGTCAGGTTTGACACGCTGCGTGAAAGTGGGGTAGAGGAGTGTTGGAAAGTATTTTAGTCAGAGATGTGACACTTATGTAATCTATGTTGTCAGTTTTATAATTGCTATCCTGTAGATGCCTTTTGGAGCTGTATCCAAACAAATTCTTGCATTTTTTTCTTTCAAGAAAACAAAACTTAGGATCATTTATTGAATGAAAACTTCAGTTTCAACCACTTTGGCAACTTAATAATATATAATCTAAGGCCTTTAGTTGTCAGTTTGATGCTTTTGGAAAGAAATAGGAGAATAAAATCCTTGCAACACTCTTATGTTTCTACAGAGTTCCCATCTGGCGCTCATAGATACCTTGATGATGGCGTATACTGTGGAGATGGTGAGCGTGGAGAGGGTGATGTCCTGCATCAACAGGTACTCCTCAGCTGAACCCTCACACAGTGACGGACACATCCAGGAGCTGCCTTACGACACCGAGGATGCAATCGCCACCTGGATCAACAAGGTACACACACACAAACACAGGAGCTATTCTGTGTGCACACAAAACCACAAGGACAAGTGCTTTCTCATCTCAGAGGACAACAACTGTACACATCCTTAAGCCTTTGACAATGTGACACACAGTTCTTTGTTGTACTCCAGATACAGACGACACGAGAGGTGCTGGAAAGTGTGTCAGCGTTCAAATCCTCCGCCCTCCACCGCCAGTTCAAAATTTAATATGCTTGCTAGAGAACTAGATGGAAAAACTGGCGCTGAACACATGTAATCATGCCAGAGAGATTACTAAGAGATAACTGACTCAACCTAACTCCTCTGGTCTGCTAAAGCAGGATTGGGAGGGGAAAGTCAGACCTGGAGTGGGCTTTAAGCTTTAAGAGGGCAGTCGTTAAGTCCCTGTGATTGAATCTTTAGTTTCATCATCATCATCGTCATCATCCTACAGATTATTCAGTTATTTAAATGTGCTTTTACTGACATTACAGGAGATTTTAAGGGACACATTTTGACACAGTTGTCTCAAAATGTGATGTTGACTTAACTCTGCCATGTTTAAAAGCATAGCTTGAATTAATCAATTAAACATTGCTAACATTAATGCTGAAGAAGCTCATGTGCTCGCTGCTCCCTTATAGTGCCCATAGACAGGAAAGATACACATGCAGGATTAATTTACAGACACACACAGAAAAAACACATGGGAGATTGTCTCTCTGTAAAGCTGAGACGTAGCACACTATAGTTGAGACTGGCCGATGTGGCCTTGTGCATCCTCAAGCCAAAATGTTGCATCAGTGTTTGTACAGAACCTTTGAAGACAAATGGAGTAATGCTTAAAACAGGGCTTTTTAAAGAGGAAAATACTATCATTAGAGTAATCTTTGAAGTTCTTTGCACATTGTGCCTGAGTCGGACGTCAGCTGCATGCTGTATATCAGGTTACAGTGATATTTAGCATCAGCTGCTAATGGGCAGAGGTGGTGGTGAAAAGGTTTTCTTTGATGTGTGGGTGGAGCGTCTTGTTCTCATGTTCAGGTTTCTCCTCTGCAACACAGACTCACCATTCAGTCTCTCAGGGTGCATACATTCTTGTCATTTGACCTTGATCTCTCCATCTCTCTCTCTCTGTCTGTCGCTGCTCTGTCTGTCTCTCTCCAGGTGAATGAACACCTGAGGGACATCCTTGTCGAAGAGCAGAAGCTGAGAGAGGCTTCCTTCCAGGGGTCAAACGCAACAACACAGAAAGTAAGAACGCGCACACTCACTCTGACACGACCTCCCATTTATCACTTATCCAATTAACGTTGTGTTTGAAGAAATATTTCAACATTTTGCTTTAGCTTAGCTAGCATAAAGACTAGAAACAAGGGGAAACAGCTAGCGCCGAAGTTCAAAAACTTCCTACCAGCACCTCTAAAGCATTTTGTACCTCCTTTGTTTAATTCACACAGAAACCAAAAGGTGGAAATGACAAACTGTGGTTGTGACATTACTGTTAATTATTTTACTACTTATTTGCTTTTTTAACTGTGGGTTAGATGAGAGTATTTATACCACTCTCATGTCTGTGTGTTAGGCACAGAGCTACAGCCAGAGGTTAGCTTAGCTTAGCATAAACACTGGCAGCAGGGGGAAACAGTTAGCCTGGTCCTGTCCAACGTCTGAAAACACTTCTACCAGCATCTCTAAAGTTCACTAAGTAACAAGTTAAATCTCTCTCTGTACAAGAGTGATGTTAAAATGACAATTTGTGGCTTTAGACTTTACAGCCAAGAAGTATTGCTATGTACTGTAACCACCTATAAAATTTAGCAGGAGTCAATTTTCATTATATCTTGGGGACTCCGTAAAAGCCCCTTGTCAAAACTATTTCAGCCCTCAGTGGGCGGGGTTTGCAGGACGCAGCAGTGCATACTTCTGTGAACTCAGTGACCGTCTCAGTCCATGCTCTGAGTTCACATTCATACTTTATATGATAACCTGCGTGCACCCTTGTAAGAACGCAGAACAAAAATCCTGAATTATTTTGGTTTGATGAAAATGCGAAGTTGGACTGAGTGGCAAAACATGAGCTAGTTTTAATTCTAAAGCTTGTAAAATTAGGCAAACTAGACTGAATAATACACACAGACAATATGAGTTTAGGTTATATGATGCATGTCAAGTGTGAAGGCATTTTCCTATAATATGTGTATTTGGTCTCACACCTAGGCTACATGGAAACTGATGCAAGATACTACATTGATATCAGAATACAGAGCCCCGCCCATCTGAGTAGATTTATGTCATTGGACACACTTTAGTCCATCTGAGTGTTAATATATTTTAGCACTGATATAGTTAAATATTTTTCAGTATAATGTTATGAAGGACAGTTTGAGAATTGAAAGCAGTCAGGTAAAAGTCATTTTGAAATCTGCAGTGAAGTACATAGACAAGTCAACATTATACCCAACATAGGCAATAAGAAAGAAAGAAATAGATAAATAAATAGCATCGAATGCTAAAAATATCTCTACAAAAATGCAAGTCAGCAAATTGTCATAACCCAGTGCCAGTTCTGGCTTTATCTGCCAGGTATGAATGAATTTTAAAATCTGTTCACTCTGGAACGAGGCCCTCTAAATCTCCTACCAGAGGGCAGCAGCTCGTACTCTGTACGCAGAACATGAGAGGAGTCATTGATGATCTTATTGGCTTGACTTAGAGTAGTCTGTTCAAAAATAGACTGCATGGAAATGTGCTCTTTGACGCATGATCACACAAAAACAAAAGTCATCTCTGTTTGAAGGTTACAGTTGGCGTGAGGACTCTGCAGGTTTAAATTTGGGCTCAAGGCAAAGATTAGGTTAATAAACATCTTTTTAGGTTACAGTTTTGCTGGCTGTATTCAAAAAGTGACGAGACGATGTAATGAGAGCCTGACAAGAACACACATCAGGAACACAACACGCTGTGTGACACAAGACATAAGGGAGAAACACCAAGTTTTTAGGGAGTCCCGGTGAACAACAGCAGGCGCACTGACTTCCCTGAGTCTTGGCATCATAGGGAGGTTGCCAGGCAACGAGCAGAGACGTGACACAGAACTGAACTGTTGTTTGCCAGTATTGTTCTTTTTTTTTTATCCTCAGCTTGCGTATGAATTAAACAAAGAGGCACAGCTTGTAATAAGTGAGCTTTTTAAGTGTCAGTAGGCATATTTTTTAACTTTGGAGAGAGCCAGGCTGCACCACTGTTTCCAGTCTTTAGGCTGAACTGAGCTAATCTGGTGGCTCCAGCTCTGCAACAGTCAGATATGACACAATCAACCTCATCAACAAGTATATTTTACAAAATGTTGAATTATTCCTTCCTGAGCAATAAGGAAAACTGCTCTTCTTCTAATGCTTTATTTGCTTTATTGAGTTGTATTTCCTGCTTCTTAAACTTTTGTTCTGCCTCCTCTCTGTTTAGATTACATTTTAAGTATGTCCTACTTTCTCCAAGAGCCATTAGGACACATCTCCGTCCACATAAGGCACACACAGACACCCAATATATACACACACATACAGCACAGCACAGCACAGAGAGCTGTGTAAATCAGAGGAACAGATGAGCTCAGTCTCCGACCAGCTGCAGAGAAATGTTGGCAAGAGTCGCGACTCTGCTGTTAGTGGAGACAAAGAAATGTGAAACAGAGAGAGAAGAAAAGTGAGGAGGGGAAAATCAGAGAGAGGGGAACGGATGAAATGACACCAGGGTGGGAGACACGCAGCGAGACACTCAGGAACTTTGTCAGCTGTAGCAAAAGAGAGTCAGTGACAGACAGAGACAGTGTTGTCATCCTGCGGGCCTCGTAGTTATGTAAGATCCATGTGACCCAAAGAGTCAGTCTGCTGGGACAAACACACAGCAGTCAGCTACTGTCCTCTTCCACTCGCTTAACCATGAAGCTGCAGCACAGCGCCCTATCGGGTCGTGACCCTCGCCTCGGGTCGCTGCTCTAAAACAGAGACGAGAGGGTGCAGGTTAAAAAATGGAAAAAGAGATATAATCTCACTGCAAGCATGTGTGTAAACAGGCCGAAATAGGACTGTGGCAAAAGGGAATGGGTCGGTAAACTTCCTGCGCTTCAACAGCATGTCAAAGAGGTAAACACTGATTAAAGCTCTGATTCAGCTGAATGTGTAAATACCATTACCTCCATGCAAACCTGTGTGGTTTCAAAGATAGCGGCGGCTAACTGGAGCGCTAACCTTTGTCTCGAGTCAACAAGAATGAAAGTCCACAGCTCTGCGAGGCTGATCTCAGATACACGGGTGCTTTGAGCTAAAAACAATAGCATGGCAGCGTGCATAAATAAAATTTATGACAATTAAAAATTTGATCTAATGACGGTGCAAAATGAAAAGTCAAAGAACCACCAAAATTATTATTCATCCTGATGGGAACATAAATGTCTGTAGGGCTGCAATGAATGTCACTTTTTACATCTGAAGCCTCTGTTAAGGTTATCAAATGAAGCCTCAAATGTCTGTCATCATATTTTATGATGTCACCTCCCTAAAAAAAATAATAAATAAAAAATCCTAGAAAATCCTCCATTTAAATGAAGTGATTCATCTGATTAAATGAGTTAGCATGGCTTTATTAAATCAGCTTTCTTTAATGAATAAATGCAATTTATGGCTATCGATGGAGACAGAAGCAATCGATCTCAGGATCTTAGATTAAGACCACTTTGTAGAGCACAGAAAAAACACTTTTACATCATAAATTAGTCAATGAAGAATAAAGTAGCAGTGTAATTTCAACGTTTTTTTTAGTTTTAGTATATCAAACCATTTTAACTATACTACCCACTTTTTTTATGAGTTCAGTCAATCCTTATGAACTGTTACTCGTAAATGTATGTTTTGATTTTATTTACGAATAATGAACTTCATATGAACAGGCTATGAGTGTATCAATTTTTAACTTTTAACCCTTTTTGAGGCAGGGGGGTGACATGCAGCAAGGGGCCACGGGCCGTAATCAAACTCAGGATCACTGCAACAAGGACATTTCCTTCGTACATGGGACATAATTTTAACTTTTAACTTGCTTTAACACTGTTAGATCGGCCTGTGAGTACAGGCGCACGCCTCTCTTTGTGTACAGCAAGTGGGAGAGCGTACAGTTTTTTGACCCCACTGACGTGTGTATTTATTTATTTTATTTTATTTACTGAACCACAAAAACCTCTTGAGATTAAAAACCTCTCTTTTAAGAGTGTTCTTGCCAATACAGGCAGCAACATCAGTTACGGACAACACAGAACAAAAGTACAGAATAAAAATGTGAAGCTCTAAAACAAGCAATATAAAACACAGAATAAGATTACTACAAAGAAAAGCCCAAAAGCCATGTTAAGATATACTAGAAATTAACCATAAAAATGAAAAAATGGCAACTACACATGAAGGCAAAGACCAGCTAAGACACACTGTGACATCAGCATATAGAAGATTGACAAGCGTTGTTTTTGAAAACCTAAACAGCAGCAAATATGGATTGAAGCAGATTAAAACATATTTTAACTATTGAAAACGATTACCTGTCTTATATCAATGAAGAATAAAGTAGCAGTGTAATTTCAACGTTTTTTTTAGTTTTAGTATATCAAACCATTTTAACTATACTACCCACTTTTTTTATGAGTTCAGTCAATCCTTATGAACTGTTACTCGTAAATGTATGTTTTGATTTTATTTACGAATAATGAACTTCATATGAACAGGCTATGAGTGTATCAATTTTTAACTTTTAACCCTTTTTGAGGCAGGGGGGTGACATGCAGCAAGGGGCCACGGGCCGTAATCAAACTCAGGATCACTGCAACAAGGACATTTCCTTCGTACATGGGACATAATTTTAACTTTTAACTTGCTTTAACACTGTTAGATCGGCCTGTGAGTACAGGCGCACGCCTCTCTTTGTGTACAGCAAGTGGGAGAGCGTACAGTTTTTTGACCCCACTGACGTGTGTATTTATTTATTTTATTTTATTTACTGAACCACAAAAACCTCTTGAGATTAAAAACCTCTCTTTTAAGAGTGTTCTTGCCAATACAGGCAGCAACATCAGTTACGGACAACACAGAACAAAAGTACAGAATAAAAATGTGAAGCTCTAAAACAAGCAATATAAAACACAGAATAAGATTACTACAAAGAAAAGCCCAAAAGCCATGTTAAGATATACTAGAAATTAACCATAAAAATGAAAAAATGGCAACTACACATGAAGGCAAAGACCAGCTAAGACACACTGTGACATCAGCATATAGAAGATTGACAAGCGTTGTTTTTGAAAACCTAAACAGCAGCAAATATGGATTGAAGCAGATTAAAACATATTTTAACTATTGAAAACGATTACCTGTCTTATATCAATGAAGAATAAAGTAGCAGTGTAATTTCAACGTTTTTTTTAGTTTTAGTATATCAAACCATTTTAACTATACTACCCACTTTTTTTATGAGTTCAGTCAATCCTTATGAACTGTTACTCGTAAATGTATGTTTTGATTTTATTTACGAATAATGAACTTCATATGAACAGGCTATGAGTGTATCAATTTTTAACTTTTAACCCTTTTTGAGGCAGGGGGGTGACATGCAGCAAGGGGCCACGGGCCGTAATCAAACTCAGGATCACTGCAACAAGGACATTTCCTTCGTACATGGGACATAATTTTAACTTTTAACTTGCTTTAACACTGTTAGATCGGCCTGTGAGTACAGGCGCACGCCTCTCTTTGTGTACAGCAAGTGGGAGAGCGTACAGTTTTTTGACCCCACTGACGTGTGTATTTATTTATTTTATTTTATTTACTGAACCACAAAAACCTCTTGAGATTAAAAACCTCTCTTTTAAGAGTGTTCTTGCCAATACAGGCAGCAACATCAGTTACGGACAACACAGAACAAAAGTACAGAATAAAAATGTGAAGCTCTAAAACAAGCAATATAAAACACAGAATAAGATTACTACAAAGAAAAGCCCAAAAGCCATGTTAAGATATACTAGAAATTAACCATAAAAATGAAAAAATGGCAACTACACATGAAGGCAAAGACCAGCTAAGACACACTGTGACATCAGCATATAGAAGATTGACAAGCGTTGTTTTTGAAAACCTAAACAGCAGCAAATATGGATTGAAGCAGATTAAAACATATTTTAACTATTGAAAACGATTACCTGTCTTATAATTAATATTGACTTTTGGACTTCATAACAGTTTTTGGAAATGTTTGGACATGAGTCAGGAACAATCCTACACAGCCACCACTACAGTCTAATTCTAGAAGTAGCATAATACCAAAATATTAGTGTTGTCTTATCTTAATCTGCAACTGTGCAGGAACACCAGGCTGAAACAGAAGCAGTAAACATGCATAAAGAGCAATTATCTTCTAGATTCAAATGTTGATTTGCTATTTGCGTGTCAATGTTATAAATAAAGCTTTGAACTATTAAATACAACCCTAAAATGTCTTCACCCAATTTTAATGGTCGTTGAGGCATTTCACTCCAGACCACAAATGTAAACCTCATAGAGGCGAAAGTCAGGTGATCACCAAAGTAAGTAGGATTCATTCTCTGAGCACAATGAATGTACAAAAAGTCATGGCAATCCATGCGATAGTTTATGAGATATCTTAGAGGGTGCTATCCATAGAGCCACGTGGCAAGCATTGCTGAAAACAAACATGATCACAGATCACACTGTTTACATACAACAGGTTGTAAAATGGTCACATGGCGAGTGTGTCTCTGTTCCCTCAAAAGGAGCTAAATTTTCTCCTCAAAGAGCTGCAGGATGTCACGAGTGGCTAAATCAGTTTAGAAGGAGCTTTTATCTGCTGTGGGAGTTTCTCTGCAAATTTTCTCTCCCTCGTTTTGTTTTAGTGTCGGTATAGTGACGGTGATCACTGCCTCACTGCGGCTACTCTGTAAGCTGATAATACACATGGGATATATGAACCATCCCACACTGATTCACACAGACTCAGTCAAGCTTTGTCAAAGGCAACAAGTTACAAGGAGGGAAGAAGAAGGTCTTTTTAAGAGTGTGGTGAAGACGCTGTACACTCGGTGTCAGTCAGCTGCTTTCCTCCTGCATGCTCCATCACACAGCACCCTCTCTGCATTATCAGCTTCAACAGAAGTCTATTCACTGAGTGGGACATACTCAGAGGAGATAATTTCACACACACACAGACAAACACACACTAATGGAAGAGCACAAGACACTTCTCAGTCTCGTCTATTCTGGGACAGTGTGAAAATCTTTAACTCTGGTCTTATGACTAAGTGCTCAGTACGTTTGTGTGTGGATACTGTGCGAATGTAAGCTTGTAGCTTTGATTACTTTCATTAAGGAGGTGAAGTTTTAGGTCCCAATTTTTATCTGTTCATCAGCTTGCAACATATTTGAAAACCTTTCAGCAGATTTTAATAAACTCTGGTGGAATGTTTGGACAGAGGCCGAGATATGAGTGCAAAGGTTTCATAATGAGATGAAATACTTTTCACGATTATTTGATGGATTGCTATGAAACATTGTACAGATAGTCATGTTACCCTGAGGAGTAATCCTACAGACTTTTATGACCCCCGATTTTCTTCTCTAGTGCTACCATCGGGTCAAAACTTTAATCTTTCCAATACCTGAGTCGATGACCAAATACCTTCAAAACTCCCATCAGACTCAGCTGTACTGCTGTGTTTAGTGCTAATCAGCAAATGTTAGCATGCTAACAAGCCAAACTGAGATAGTAAACATGGTACACATTATACCTGCTAAACATCAGCATGGCTGCTGGCTGCAGCGCTCTTGCTCAATACTGGCCTAATTTCATAAACTGCTGTTTCCAGGGTGCTTTCAGACGTAGAGTTGTCTTCCTTTGGTCTGAATCAGGGACTAATTTTGTCACAAAGTTGTATAATTGCCTAGAGTTGGTTCGTGTTCTAACGGCAGCATTAACAATGGACCAGATCAAATGTCTCGCGCGAGAAAGCTGCTCTTGATTGGCCAGAATTTCCATGTGGGAAAAATCCAGGAAGTAAACAAAACGTTGAAGAAGAGTACACTTGCAAGATAAATGTGACACTTTCTAATGTCACAATGGAGGGACAACTACGCAGGTTGATTTTAGCGCTGCTCATCGTGGACTATATTGCTGTCATTGTTCATTTGAGTCAAAGCATACAGTTTGAAAACGAGGCGCGGCTCCAACTAGAAAACAATGTTCTGATGCATTGGATGTGCTGAATGTGCATATTAAGGCAGTACAGGAGGAGGCGCACATTAATAATCCGAGGACTGTAACATGCTCATGTTTAACCCAAACAATGTGTCATGTGACTGCAGTCGGTTCAGATCCAGGTCGGAACACGTTCTCACCACAAATGAACCGCACCAGAGTTCGTTTGTAGACACCACCTCTTCAAGAAGGTCTCGGTCTGGTTGTTTTGGTGCACACCTGAGTGCGATTGCTGTGTTCACACCTGCCTAAACGAACCGCACTTAGGGGGCAAACGAACTTGAGTTTGATTGAACCAAACCAAACAGGGCAAGTCAAAACAAAACGTGGTAAAATAGGTTCCAGGTTGAAAAATACGGAAGTTACAGCTTAAGGGCTGCATTTTTTGTCAAATATCCTGACCTCTAAAGACGCTGTCTGGTTGGATGACAATAAAAGACTTGAGTTGTGTTTTAGGGAAGCATCTTTTTATGGCAGATTTTATTTATAGAGCCAGGATTGGGAGACAAAGTTCTTGGAATGCAATGTAATGTTATATATAAGAAGCTGCTGACAGATTCATTTACATAGAGATTCTGCAGCTTTTGCAGAGATGTACCATAAACTCTTGGAGTTCCTCTCTTTCTAGGCGAAGGGTTTGTCCCCCAGTCTCAGCTACAATAAGAATTTAATTTTTTGCTTATTGCCTAATGCGTCTCCCACTCTCTCCTGTTGTTGTTGTCCAATCATCATCCACCATCAAGTCTCCTACCAAATGGTACTGGAGATTAGTACCTGTAAGTCCATCCATTCTGAAGAACTCCTCTCATCAACCACCATCATCAGCCTCCTCTGTCTAATCCGAAACCTGCAAGGACGCACCCCTTCACATACTCCCCTCCAGTTCTCTTGTCATTGCATGTGGCCCTGAGCCCCATCATGCATTGGTCAGATAACTCACTCTACCCCACCCGAGCTCTTGTCTCCACATTCATAGTTGAATGATTTACTAACCATTTAAGAGCAGTCCTGTAGCATGATCATATAAATACCAGGGATTATCTAGTTAATCTTCTGTAAGGCTTTTCACTTAAAACACATCAGAATCTGATGCTACCACTCCAATATTGTTAGCTGCCCTTTCTCTTGTTTGATCTAGCATTATGCTTTGTCTCTATTTTGCATTCGTCAGTTACAAGTTGCTTGACAGTAAAAATAAGCTGTCAAAGAGGTACTGTAATACCCGCGTGTACAAACCGCATCTAATGAGGGACAACATTTTGTTCCTCATAGCTCAGTGCACAGACTAGACAGCTGTCAGACAGTGAGCTGATGTAAATAAAGCTTCCATTGCATCTCCTGTAAAATGCATATGTGACGCCTCTCTTGTGTGTTTACGGGCAAACTGGGAGCTCTGATGCCCTGAAGACATATGCAGTAGTGTTGTCTCTGTGGCTTTTACCGGCCCAGAGAGAGACAGAGACAGAAAAAGATGGATGTGCTAACACAGAATTTTTATTAAACTTTAAATCACATGCCCCCCTAAGATGTATAATGCTCATCTGTTACATGCATTTTCTCCATTTAGAGAACTAACAGCTCCTCACAGGCAATCAGAAGGAGCAAAGTAATGCTGAAGTGTTATGATTGCATCTTTTTTTTAATTCATTTAAATTTAAGATGACACTGTGAATCTAAATATTTAGATGAATTCAGTCTGCATTATTTGAGTTGAGCCTGAAGCCCTCCCTATGCTTGAAATTAACACCTACGTGTCTGTGAACGTGTGATTGAGTTGTGTGTGTGTGCACCAGTGCATGCAGATAAATGTGTTTCTGCAGATGTTGGCGTGTTTGCACCAACAATCAGAGAGCCAGCTGTACATATCCACCCCGATGACACATATAGGTGATGTCTTTGTGCCGTTGCCATGGTTTCAGGCTCGCTACAGGAGGGAGCATGCCCAGCACAGGAGCGCTCCATCGCTCCCCCTGGTGGAGAACCTGCTGAAGGACAACACAGACGGCTGTGCCCTGACCGCCCTGCTGCACTTCTACTGCCCACAGGCTGTCAGACTGGAAGGTGGGAACAACCCCTCAATCTGTAACCACACCCACTCGATCTCAGTAACCACACCCTCTTTTATTGTGATTATTTCAGAAAGTAAACACAAGACTAAAGTCAGTTTTGTTATAGAATCAGAAATATGAAAGAAAAGGCATACAATGAGCAAACCACAATGACTTTCAGTCTCAACTTGAAAGCACAAAGGAGGCTCTTCTCTGCTCTCGCCGCTCTAACTACAACCATACATCTGAATAGAAGGCTTCAAACAAAGCCTGTGTTTTCTGAGAGCCTTCTGCCTTATGATTATATAATAATGTCAGTTCAATGAAAACAAATAACGATAGCACTAGTATAACAACATCTGTTACACTATTGTCACTAAAGATAAAGCTGGTTAACAGTTTGTAGAATTACAGGTCTACAGCAAACATCCAAAGTGCTGGAGAGAACTCTGCTAAATAGGCAGGAACCAAACATCCTGACGATTGACACACAGTTTGGTTTTAAATGTGAACATGGCACTCATGTATATTTATATCCTTCAAAAAGACTTTAAATAAACACAACAGGCAAAATTCCACAATTTTTAAATCTTTTAAATGTGTAAATCATGAAAAATTACTTAACAAATTCTATCATAGAGGTGTCTCTAGATCTTTAGTGAGAATCCTGGACCGGTTGCACAAAACACATAAGTTTTCTCCTTAAGTATGACACTTAAGACCTATTTCTCCTTGCTGAGGGACTTCACAGCTGCACAGAATCCCTTAAAAGGTTTCCTATGTTGGGGAAAAGCATTAACTCATGTACTGGTTTCAAAGAGATTTTACAGTGGGAAAGGTTTCCATGGAGATATTTGTTTGTTTGCTTGGACTCACACTTGCGATTGCCTGTTATCATCTCACGAAGTTGGCTCATAGTTAGATAGTGAAATAATGGCAGAAGGAAAGAAGACAAGGAAACCATATTAGGTCAGAGGAGGAAAAGATTTACCTCTGGAGGAATACAGTCATAGAAAGAATGTGCTACAAAGTAAATTTGATTCCTAAATACCAGAAAACAGAAAACGATTGTAGGAAGACATTGCAACAAAAATTAACTCAGTCAAATCTAAAGTGTAAAATCAAAAGTGTATCCATGAAGTTCTCCTGGTCGCAGAACACTCTTCCTGGGATGTTTTTTTTTTCCCATTTATCGCCATAAACTAACTCAAGTTGCAGTTAAGAAAGAAGTACCATAAGTTTTTTATTTACCCTGCTTTGGTTGCTATTGTCTTTTGTGCAACAGTCTAGGGATTCCTTAAGTATAAGACCAAGACAAGGAGAAAACCATAATACTTAAGTGAGCATTTTAAGGAAATCGTCAGGGAAGACTTAAGGGTTTTTTGTGCAGCTTCTGTTTTTTTAACGTAGGACTTAAAGGAAAACCTTAACTTAAGGTGTTTTGTGCAACTGGCCCCTGGCTTTCTGGTATGCTTATCACATGAAGTGAGTTAAATGTGAAAATTCTGCATCTGCTCCGTTCCATGTGAATAATGGAGTTTGAGAGGGACGTATTTTGTCTCCTTGTTTTCATGTTTATATGGATGATCTTTTACTGCAGCTAAATGGAAATGGAATAGGGGTGCAGGGTTGGTGACCTTCTTATCAACCACTGTATGTAGGCAGGTGATTTGTTGATTTTATGTCCATGTAGTGTCAGTCTTCAGCAGTTATTGTGGCTGTGTTCACAATATAGATAGAGTTTGCCATCAAATATAATGCAAAAAAAGATTAACATTATTATTGTCAGTAGTATGGAAGACAGAAAATTAGTGTTTCCTAATTTGTGTCTAATGAGGCTACATATCTAGGTCATTACATCAGCGATGATCTATCTGATTGGGCCGTAAATCACTCGCTAATGTGTCAAGTTTGTAAAAAACACACTTTATTTTTAAGAACAGTGAATGTCCAACACAGAGCTTTTATTTTGAAGTGCTGTTTCCTGCTGTAGAGTGAGTGACTAACAGACAACTACCTGACAGAGACAGCAAATTAGCACGAACACATGTCCAATGGCAAGTATGATGTTGAATGTATTAAACTGTGTGGACCTTGAACTAGTGACTGAGGAGAAATCTGGACCCCGTTGCTGGAACAGTCGGGTGCCACTGATCTATCAGATGATAAGGACGTTTACCAACAGTGTTGTAAATTATACACATGAGCAGACATGTTAGTTTGTGAAGATCTCACTTTTTAAAGCCTTTAGTACCTCGCTGTATAATAATAATAATAATACATGTTATTATAGAGCACTTTTTATGGTACTCAAAGACAATTTACGTAAGTAAAAACAGTCTTAAAACAGATTACAGGTGAGTTTTGATTAATGATTTGGGAGAGGTTGGTGCAGTCTTGAATGTGTTTGGGGAAAGAGTACCAGAGAAAGGGGGAGCCTAGGGAGACGGATCTGTCCCCTCACTTCCAGTGCTTGGTCCTGAGTGATGGAGACATGAGTTTGGCATCAGAGGAGCAGAAACTAGAGGAAGGAGTGTGGCTGTGGAGCAGGTCAGTGATGTAGGAGGGAGCCTGGTCATGGAGGGCTTTGTGAGGGAGGAGAAGGACTTTGCATTGGATCAGTTGTGGGACAGAGAGTAAGTGAAGGCTCTGAACGACAGGGGTGAAGTGATCACGGGAGCAGGAATGGGTAAGCAGCAGAGTTCTGAGTGTGCTGGAGTTTATTTAAGACTTTGGATGATGTACCATACAGAGTGCTGTTGCTGGAGTCAATTCTGGATGTGCTGTAGGCATGGATCAGAGTCTTGGCAACAGAGAGGAAGAGGGACTGGGGGAGAAGAGCGATATTTTTTAGGTGGATAAAATCACTGCTGGTGGTGTGATTGACATGGTGTTCAAAGAGAGGATGGCTGCCCACCTGTGGCATTGCTATAAAGAAGGCAGCATGCGGAGACTCACAGTGGCTTACAATGACAGTATGAGGCTGCTGCTTGAAGCTCCAAGAAGCTGCAGCCTGAGCCAAAAGTTTTTTAGTGTTGGTGTAGCCACCTGCTCTGCTGTAATAAGGAATCTTATAAATAGATGCATGTGTAGGTTATCTAATTCTGTAAATAGCATTGTTCTAGCCTTAACCAACTGAGCTCTGTCAGGTTGTCGTCTATAGTTTGGAGCATTGGCCCTCATGTCTGTGTGTAAATGTGTAATCATTGTTGGATGTCTTTTTTTTTTTTCCTTTATTTTATTTTATTTTTCTTTTACTTTATTTTATTCAAATTTGTTTTATCTTATCCTACCTTATTTTATTTAATTTTTTATATTTATTTAATTTTTTAATTTTATTATTTATTTTTTTTTTATTATTATTATTATTGTGTTTTATTGTGTAATGAACCCTCATGTTCTTCATAAAATCTGAATTGAGCTGATAGCATCTTAGCCTTTTGCAGGGAATGTGTTATAGTTTCATAATCAAGAGATTAAGGACCGTGTTTTGATTTTTCATAGTTACATTTAATGATATAAATGTTGGATATTTTACTGATCCAAGACGGACACTGTGAGGCAGACAGTATACAGGACAGACAGAGAACAAGTGCGAGACATGAGAAACAAAGACTCGTTTCCTCTCAGCTCGCCTGCGCTCTCATTTCTAAAAATGCCCTGGGTTGGGTTGTGATTGGTCACAAGGGGTCTGTGACGGCGGACCGTTAGAGGAGTAGCTGGCTGCTATTTCAAAGATAAACAACTCTGATATCAGTGCTCTTGGATTGAATGTAGTTCACAGGGTGTACGTACACATGTGGGCCAGATGTGGGGGGTTAAGTTAATTTAGGTCTTGTTGCTGGCAGATTGATTTCCTCTAAGAATAATAAAGAATACTGTGTAAAGTAGAGAATGACATCATTCCAGAGAAATCAGCTGCTGTAGTGTTTGGTCATCTGTCCCTGATTTGTTCCCTCTTGTCAGACATTACACTCATACAGTCCGTGGGCCGTTCGTACAGTAACGTCAGGGGATAAAAATCCTGATGATTCATTCAGAGGGAGCTGAAGACGGTTTGAAAACTCAAACTGTTTCAAGGACTTTGAGTGATTCAAATCAGCTACTGCATATGGTGCACATACCAGTGGAAAATGTAGGATCTTTTTTTAACGTAAACTATGCCTTATCTTTTCCTCATCTTCCTGCCTGGCCTTTTCTATCACCCCTCCCTCGTGTGTGTGTGTCTGACCCCTCCCCTGGCGGAGCAGATATCTGCCTCAAGGAGACCATGTCTTTGGCTGACAGTCTGTACAACCTCCAGCTGGTGCAGGAGTTCTGCAGGAACAACCTCAACCACTGCTGCCACTTCAGCCTGGAGGACATGCTCTATGCACATGCGTCCATAAAGGTAAGGAAGCAGGTGATCAAATTATTAAAAAAGAAATGTATGTAGAGGATGTGGAAAGTGCTATTTTTGTAATGTGTGTTCAGTTATAGAAGGAGAGAAAAGAAATGTGTTTTTTTGGGGATAAGGAGAGTCAGGGCGGGAAATTACGAACAGGCAAAAATGAGTCACGCAAGGAAAAGTTTAATAATGAATGTGTGAGCGGGCTTGGCTCTCACAGGGGTTGTTATTGTGTGTGTGTGTGTGTGTGTGTGTGTGTGTGTGTGTGTGTGTGTGTGGATGTATTAGCAGGGACATAAAGATCATTTTGCTACAGTGAGTATTTCTTTGCTGCCAAATTTAATGAATATGACAGCCTGTGTGTGTGTTGGTGCTACACACGCTGCAAGCCAAATACCCCCCTCTCCCTCTCAGACAGAGGACAGATTCTGCTCGGAGGAGATTCACAGTCCTGACCCGTCTCTGCCTGCCTCCCTTGTTCTCCCTCCCTCCCTCCCTCCTCTCCCACATCCCTTCTGTTTTTTATCAAAACAACGAAATCTGTGAACTTAAGAGATAAAAACAACTGCTGATTCACTCAGTCCTCGGGCTGACATCTCCCCAGTACACACACACATGTGCGTCTGATTAATAAAATACTTACTGTACAACTTCTGTTCCATCCAGACATTAGACGCAGCTGAGCCAGTGTGGGTAAATAGTATGCGGGGAGCGTGGGTAGGAACATTCGGATTCAAGTCACGGTCCGAGCTGACTGAGACTTTCCATTCTTCAAAACAACACAGCAGACGGTTTTCGCACTTGTGCACTCTTTACTCTGTGTTTTCCCCTTCCTTTCTCATTCACCACATTGTTTATAGTGAGTGTGTTTTGACTGTATAGTGCTACAATTGCACAAGGAGGCAAAGGAGGGAGAAAAATGGACATGAAGAGCAGTTAAAGAGACTGGCCCACTGCCCATTCACCATAGACTGCCAACTGAATCCTGACCAGTGTGTGTGCATGGCCATTTTTTAAAATATTACACAAAGGTTTTCCTCAGTTTCAGGGTTCCCATGGTAATTAAATTCCTGGAAAAGTTATAAAATTAGATTGTTTTCCAGGCCTGAAAATGGTTTTGGAATTAACAGGATGTTTTGGAAAAGTTTTGAATATACATTGTTTTGCTGTCGTTTTAAAAAATCCCAAAGCATGTCTAACATTCTGTGAAATACATACCTCGTATGTACTAATTTAAAATCTAGTGCTGTGTTGTGTGACAGTTCAAATGTGTCATGGTCCAGTGTCATGGTATACACACAGACCAGACCAGCTTTGTGTCATTGACAAGGCTGTGCCCCCTTTTTAACGGGAAACAAATGCACTTTCATGTCAGGAGAGAAACAGGAAAAGCACTCCACTCACTGATGGCAACCTCCTTCTTTCAAAACGAACACCCAAACAGCGATCAAATTTGCATTGACATCTAGGATCTTTAGTTTTCTCTGTCCCGAAAAGGGCCGCAACCTTGAAGTTTTGTAAAGTACACATGCAGCTAGTTGGCAGCTGGAATGTCTAACAAGCGAGTTAAGTTAACAATCACCAGTAGTTTGCAAAGGGAAGTTGTTGCAGTAGTTGCCTGGGAAGTGCAGCTGTATTGCTTTATATGCATTTTAAACTACTTAAATAAAGGCATAAAAATTAGGTAAAGTATTATGGAAAAGCTATGAAAAAAGTTTTCAAAATTTGTTGGTAAAAATTTGAGGGAATCTTGTAATGTATAATCACCTTAAAATAAGAACCATTATGTTTTCATTACCTTAGACTGAGCTGTATTATTTCTATATAGGATGTGGGTTCTTGTCCACAGAGTCCGCCATGTTGCGCTGCCATATTTCTACAGAAGCCCAGAAAGGACAAACCAAACGCTGGCTCTAGATAGGACCATTTGCATTGTTGCATTATTACGTCCGCCACTGGAGTTCGCAGCCCCTCCATGACTAACCAAACAGCATTGGGAAAACACTGATTTTTAATGTGTAACTGCTTTTTTCAGCATTTTTACCTGTTTAAATCACCAGGTCTGTTTGTTTCGGAGAGGAAGAGACCTCTGCAGATAATTCGGCTCACAGTTAAAACCTCCTGCCTGGATTTTAAGTTATCAGAGAAAAAAAGCTGAGCACACGATGGCAGGGGCTCAACCAACGATGAGCCAACTGTTTCCGATGAGCCAAACAGCGTCGGGAGAACACGTGAAACTGCTTTATTTAATTGGTTTAAATCACCGGGTCAGCTTGTTTTGGAGAGGAAGAGACTTCTGCGGATTTTTCGGTTCCCAGTTAAAACCTCCTAAACAATGAACACTGAAAGAATCCTAACCAGGAGCTCACTCTTTCTGTTCCAGTTCATAGAAACAGAAATTTTTTTTGTCTTTCTATCCATGCTAGAAAGTAAATCAACAGACCTGTGTGTGTTTTAACTGAAAGGTTTCCTACAGATGAAATCATCTGTTTTGGCCCCCAGAGCCTTTCTGTTTACAACATGAATGCATTTATCACTGATGTGGGTTACTCACTGGCCACTTTTTGCATCCGTCTGTGCACATGTGACATATTTAAACTAAACTCCAGATGGTGTTTTTGGCAGTTTTCAAGCGGCATATGGGTTTGACATTAAACCACTCAGACAATGAAACGTGCACTAATATTCAACTACACACACACCTGAGCCTGTTACCTAGCAACAGCTTGCAGGCCGTGACCTCATTGATCTGTCAAAATGTTGGATTATAGTGCGATTGTATCTCATCTTAAGTCTTTGCAGAGACACGGTGAGGAGGAACTGTGACTGCAGAGGGACATGTTGTTCTAATGACATTAATAAATAACTGCAACATTAACCACAAAGGTGCGTGTGTGTGTGTGTGTGTGTGTGTGTGTGTGTGTGTGTGTGTGTGGTGTTGCAGAGTAACTACCTGGTGTTTATGGCTGAGCTTTTCTGGTGGTTTGAAGTGGTTAAACCCTCGTTCGTGCAGCCCAGAGTCTTCGATCCAAACGGTACGGTACAAGTTCACAGTAATATCAGCATGCTAACGATGATGTTGACAGTTTTGCCGTGTTGTGCATACTAACTGTGATAATTAACTCCAGGTTGCAGCGGAATATTGAGTATCTGTCGTGTGTTTCCCTCAGCAGCCTGTGAGCCTGTGTCCTGTAGAAATATGGCTCCTGTGTCCAGTCCAGTCAAACAGAGCTATGCAGACAGACCTGACAGCCCAGAGAACATCCCTACACAAGGTAAAATATCTGTTGTTAGAATAAAAGCCTTGGTATCATTATTTTTTTCAACACAGCTTTCACAGAGTTTTCCTCTACTTTCTTGACGTGTGTGCTGCATTTATGAAAAATGACATCATCAGTACTGTTAGCCATCACCTGGGACATGAATCAGGGTTCCCACACTGTCTTTGACATCATATTAAGGACTTTTCACAAACTTTTTAGGCCAAACCCTCAAATTCAAGGACCGTAGACAGGATAGTTTGAGACATGAGTCAAGGTTAATAATTATAACACTGAGGATTTCTGTACTGAGAATTAGCAGGCTTTACAGAAGCTCATTGACAACAGTTAAGAAGACAGAGAGGCTTGGTTGTGTGACTGCATCTCAGTTGCGCCATGTTTCAGTGATGACGGGTGATATTAACCCTTGAAACCTGGAGCAACATCACATTTTTAGTTCTTCTTTCAGATGCCTTTCACTTGTATTTACCCCTTTGAACCCTGAGCAAATTGGTTTGATTTCTTTCAAAAATATGGGAAAACAGCAATGAGCAGCTAAGAAATGTCCCATAAATTGCAAAAAATTAATAGATTTAGAAAATTATTAGAAAAAAATAGGACAAAAAGAAAAAAAACTAGGGGGAAATTGTATTTATAATTATTATTGTTATATATTTAAAATTATGGTACAGAATTATTGTAATGAATAAGCACTTTTTCAGGTCATTTCCTTGTTTGTTTCTTTTTTTTTTTACTAATTTCTTGTAATTTTTTGGGTTATTTCTTCTTCCGTTGCTCATTGCCTTCTCCTGTTTGTTTTTAAAAGAAATCAAACCAATATGCTCAGGTTTCAAAGGTTTAAAATAACTTAAATTTCTACTGTGGCACAAAATATATAACTTAAAGCAATTAAAATGACCCACGTCTGTTTTCAAAACCTTTCAAGACCTTGTTTTTCCCCTTCAAATTCACAAACTTTCAAGTATTTTAACACCAGTGAGAACATTGATGCATGCAGAACAGTGAGAGACTGTGTGGATGTGTTGTGTTTGGAAACCAGAGGCCCTCTAGTGGCTGATATACAGACATGCAGTAACTCAGATGACTTGAATATTTGGCTACTTTTAATCATACAGCATATGGGGATGGGAACTGAAAAGATTTTTTTTATACCAATGTCATTATTGATTCTGCTAATCTGGCTGATTCTTTATAGGTTGTCTAGTAGATTTTTAAAAGGGGAGTCGATGGGCAAGTCAAGCTTATTGTAGTCTGAGAGTTAGCTGTCTGTCTGTCTGTCATCATCTAAAATGGATGAAATGAAAAAATATATTTTACATCGTTCATTGTCTTTGAAATATTCCTATATAAAATTCAACGTGGAGTATATATATAGTAAGTCTCACTTCAGCTGTGTTCATATGTAAGCCTCTCACCATGAAACTAAAGCACTCACACTGCAGCATTTGTTGTTCTCTGGTGAAATCAGGGATGTGATACATCCATTAAGAAGCTCCTCTGTGTCTGTAACAGGTATAATGAAGAGGTCTACCTCCATGTCCTACGTTGATGGCTGTGTTGGGACATGGCCCAAAGAAAAACGGTTAGTGCCCAAACTCCACAGAGCAGATGACAATCATTGACCTACAACTATGATGTGGTCTGTTGTTTCCGTGTTAAACTAACAGTCCATTTCCTTCCTCCCTCAGCTCCACCTCTCGGGGAATCTCCTTCGAGATTCCTCTGGACGGCGACCCAACCGTGCCGCTCTGTGAATCCCCCAGCCTCCGAGGGATGACCCGCTCTGCCAGCAGTGACGGTCTTGGGTTCAAAGTTCACTATGCATCTCGAGGGGGCATGAAGCGCCACCTCTCCCTCATGCCCGTCGATGTCAACGGCCAGAGCAGACACATACCTGAGGAGGATGAGGACTTCACCCCCCACAAGCCCCTGGGGCGGAACAACACATTCTCAGTGAAGAACCAAAGCAGGTACAGCAGAGGGATGAATACTCAATCCTCTAAACAGCCATGTTGTCAATTTAAAGGGACAGTTTTGCTATTTGGACGGAATTTAGGATCATTTCAATATTTATAGAGGGAGAAAGTAGTCTGAGCAAGGTTATGTATTTCTATTTATTTATTTGTGAGGACATTTGTTTGTTGGGACATAAGGGTTGTTTTTATCCTCCCTGGAAAAATAAGGATTTACAATTTGCATAGGTTTGTGAGGATTAAGGCTTCACCTCTACACGTGCACGGGTATATTTAAAAACAAAGCTTTTTCTATGTGTTTTGGGCTTTTATCCACACACAAGCTGTGCTTTAGGTCACTGAAAATGAACCTTTTACAAGTATGAAACTTTGTCCAGGGAGAAGATATTCAGAAGCTGCTTCAGTGTTGACGTATAGACAGAGATTTTTGGCCTGTAATGTTGCCGTACTACTTTGTGAGGTGTCACAAATGAGGCAACATGCAATGGTTGACGTGGCTGGAATAGCGCTGGTTCTGACCTTACTACGAGGACTTTTATATATTTTCACCTAAATGTACAGCTAGTTTTTCCTTATAATGACGAACAGAGGTGTCAGAATGCACCACAGAGGTCACTGCTCCAGGTAGCCTTCCAGTTATAGCTTTTTTTAGGCTTCTGATTGGCCAATATCATCTTCTTCTTTGAATGGCTTAAGGGTTACGCATATGTGTAGGGTTGGCGTGCTCTTGTCAGGCGCTTTAATTGTGTTTTTGAGTTTGCATTTGGACTAAGATTTTTATCTGACAGTGCTGGTGTAGATGATTTTTGAGAGCAAAGGAAAGACAAACCCCTTTTGAAATATGCCCATGTACATGTGGACCAGGCCAAAGCGAATTAACTTGGCCTTTAAATTTAAAGGTACATTCATGTTTGTGGCCGCAGCATCACCAAGATACAGTATAAACATCAGCTGCCTGCTCACTTTCAACAAGTTAGCATGCATGTAAACTTCATATTATAGATATAGAGAGATAGAGATAATTTAGCATCTGTCAGACGTAAGAGTCCAACGTCTGTCTGACGTCATGTTAAAGTCCGGTGCCAGTTTTTAAACCCATGTTATTCCGGCTAAAAAAAGCTGATCATACAGTTAAAAATATGTTTAGACTTCATGAAGAGACACAGAGGGACATCCAGCTGTGTGTCTGACTCTGGGTAAGCAGGAGAAATAGCTGAGTGTTACTTTAAACAGCCATCAGTTAATTTACCCACATTTGTCCCTAGGTACTCTAATGGAGTCCTCCCAGACAGCAACCACAGCCCCAGCAATCACCATGACAACCACAGCGGCCACATCAGCCCATCAACTCCTCCGAGCATTGAAGAGGCCCTGAAGATTATCCACGACACTGAAAGGCCCCACGCCAGCATGGGCGTGGGGGAAGGAGACAATGGCTTCTTTCTCCACGGGGCAGAGCCCTCAGACCCTTCGGACCCTCCAGGGGCCCAGGGTCAAGGAGACGACCCGGGTTCAGCAAAGGCTCGGCTGAACGACCACGACGCCAACTCTGTGTCCACAGATGAGGTCGACACGGGCATCCATGTGAGGACAGAGGACATTCAGAGCTTGGACGAGGACTCCTCCTCTCTGAGAGATTATTCAGACATAGACCCAGACTGTGAGGCCATGACCCGGTCGTGCCCTCTGCCTGACCAGCAGGAGAAGGAGCGAAGCAGGGAGGGAGGACGGAAGGGGGTCGGTGATGCTAACCCCGAGGGTGAGAGGGGAGGTGGGAGTGGAGGTGAGAGGAGCAGCCCCTGTCCCAGTTCAGCACCCACACTCCCCAGATCCCACACAGTCAGCCCCACCTCCTCCTCTGGAGGCTCTGGAGGCGGCATGGTCCGCATGACGAGCTTTGCAGAGCAGAAGTTCAGGAAGTTGGAGGGCAGGAGCAGCGGAGGAACTACACCAGAGAGTTCAGATCTCAATGTGCCGTACACACACCCACCAAAAAGCATTTCCTCTCAGGTTTGTGCCCAATAGTGTCACTCACTCCCTCTTTTATTTGAACTCTACTTTTGTTGCAAAGAATAGTTGGAATTAAAAGTTAATGTTAATGATTTTTGCCCTTTTTTCCAGATGTCAACACCTCCTTTGCCAATCACATCTCCCTCTCCAGTAACGCCTTCCCCCAGAGACCCCTCCCACCTGATAGCTTCAGAGATGATTCAGCTGAGGATGAAGCTTGAGGAGAAACGGAGAGCTATTGAAGCCCAGAAAAAGAAGGTAAATGAATAGACAGGAAGTTCTCATATGTTATAGATTTAAAGGAAATGTTAACACCAAGTTGCTCTCTTCGCAGGTGGAAGCAGCTTCACTCGCCATCGTCAGAGGATGGGCAGAACAGCGTTTCTGAATGTGGTGAGAAGGAAAGGAATCACTGCCCCTCTCAGCCCCAGCTCAAGTACAGCAGAAACACCTTCTCCAGAGCCTCTCACAGCGTCAAAGGAACCCAGCCAGGGCAGCATGGAGCGGGCGGAGAGATGCAAGCCGGACGGAGCAGCTCCTAAATCCCCCTGTGAGGACGGTGGAGGTGAATGTTGCTTACACATCACTTATAAAAACGCTTTTCTAACAGTTCACGACCAGAGGAAGTAGAGACTCATGCCAAAATCACATACTTTGATCAGTGGCGGCTCCTGACAAATTTCTCGGGGGGGGGGGGGGGGGGGGCAACTATTACAATGATGACTAAGATGACCCATTCAATGGGTAAAATAATAATAAATAAAAATAAGACAGCTAACTTTACAGTGTTACATTGCATTGTTTAATGTGGTTTTCCTGTTCAACCACTAGATGGCAGCACCAGACATAAATCGTACACACTGTAGTATTTTTGTATAGCTATATCGAGTTAAATGCCTCAAATACAATAAATTTGGTTCCACAATAACCTGTTAAGCCCTGAGCCTATTTTATAGGCCTCGGCTCATAATTGTATACCCATAATTAAATGAGTATATCTCTGCAACCACAAGGTCTATCTGAATACTTTTGGTTTTACAGTAAAGGAAACACTTGTGAGATTTGTTAGGATGTGTAAATATCAGTATATATGTTACTGGTGAAGAGTGAGTGAAGATGGAACACAGCACAGATGAAAACATGTCAGGTTCGCCTAGAAAAAAAAGGATGAGTATCCCTTTGAAAATGATGCAGCTGTAGCTCTAATCCTCTTTCAAATCATAGAACAATAATGTGGACATAATGTGTGCAAAGTTTGATTCTGATAAAGTGAAGCAGAAGAAAATCAGAGAGGTTTTAGCACAGACAGTTCAGGCGAGATCTCCAAAATGGGCATTTTGGCACAGTTTGGCAACAACTATCGTTTGGCTGTTGTTGTTATTCTTTGGCCTCTGTCTCTCACATGCTTCGGTGTAGAGTGCTTTGGCGCATACGTGCGGAAAGTGTAGAGTCTCAGCTTTCTTTCGAGGTAGATGTCGTGTGTTATGAATGAAGTGCCGTGGAGCTGTAGCCAGAAATGTGGCGAGTGGGTTGACACATCGGTGCTGACATGTAGTCAGTCATTTAGCTGTTATTTAAGTTGTGTTTGGAGCACGTAAAAGCGGTTTGTATAGCCGTGTAGCCCAGGTTCCGCTGTTTAATTTGATGTGCAACATCACTACATTCTTTCACTGTTCCATATGTTGTATGGGAAGTGGTGATGTCTGAGCACGAGAGTCCCCCAATTGGGGGACCTTCGGATTAAACAGGATGAAAACACTTCCACCGTACAGATACAGTCATCAACTAGTTTGCTATCATGGATGCCATAGCGACAATCAAATCAAATTGTACTCTCATCCAAACTATAATTAATCAAATATTTCCAGAACATATTCAGTATATATTTGGCTGGTAATATGCAATCAATACAACTATTTACACAGTCAATAAGGCGGCCTAGTACATGCCAGTTCTTGCTCACCTCATCGTTGTGACGGCGCACAGCTAACCTGTAGCTCTCATCCAGCTGTGTTGCAATGTTTACTCTCCCAAAGGCCGAAAGTTTTAGGCAGCTGTCCATATGCATCTTCGATGCTTCATGTTTCTTCACCTTTTCCGAAAGATGATGCATATCAGTGACACCTGTCCTTGTCCAGGCGGTGTCCGTGTTGGCATCGGGGTGAATTAGGACACAGGGGTAGCACAACAGAGCGTTAGCCATGTTTTCCGCTCGTACCAGCTCCGGGAAAATCCGCGACTGTATGTTTTCCCCGCTTTTGTGGACCCCTGCTTGATATTTAAATTTGGTCTGGGTGGTCCCAATTCTTTAATAGCCAATTTATCAACATTGCTTCGACGACTGAACAAAGAAATAATGGAGCTGCTGCAGGTGTTAGCCATGTCCATCTTGCGGTCCTCCGACGGAAGCGCGCGCTGCACGTATCGTCTGAGCACGCATCAGTGCGTATGACGAAATTACGTTGGGGCGAGCCCTCCCGGAACCCATACGAATGAATTGTAAGGTTAACCTTACAATTATACATAATAATACTTATACTCTTATATATATATATATATATATATATATATATATATATATATATATATATTATACAGGTATAAGGTACCTTTAGGTCCAAAATGTGAAAAAAAGAGTTTCTGCATGCAAGTCTATGAGAGCGCCTGGGGCGATTTTCAATCTGACTGAAATCGCCCCAAGGGGGCGGGTCTGCTGGTTGGAAGGTGACATCCGGCTGCTGATGTCACAGCGATATTCAGGCTGCTGATTGGACAATAATATTAAGACTTAGACCGGCAAAATAAACTCTTTTTTCTCTCTTTTTTTCGTGTGGCTTTAGGAGGGCGGTGCACTATCGCCCACTATGGGCCAGCCGCCCCTGACTTTGATTCTGATCTGACTCACTGACTGACCGACTGACCCTTGTGCTGATACAGGTGTTGCTCCAGGAGAAATCGACCTTACAGAATACACACGCTCCATCGAAAGGCTGAACACGTCGTTGGGCTTCCTGCAGACAGAGATGCAGCGTTTGGCTCAGCAGCAGGAGAAGATCATGTCCATGAGAGAGCAACAGCAGCAAGCCTGGGTCATCCCTCCTCCTGCTCCATCTCCACACAGGTATTACGTAATGATAGATATTAATATGTTTCCCTGAAAAATAATTTCACCATCATTTACCACCTTGTGTGTTTTCTCTCCTCCACAGGCAGCTCCGTGAGTTGCGTAGCAGCAGTGTGACAGGAAGAGGATCAGGCCGAGGCTCAGTTGGGTCTTTATCTCCCATCCTTTCTTCCTCCGGCTCTCCCCGCGCTCCCAATCGCTCCCCTGCTGGCATCAAGCGGCGGCCGGCCTCCTTCCATGCCAGGACACCTCGGACTCCGCGACCAAATGATCTGAAGGTCACACCCTTCAGTCGAATGCTGAACACCCCCACTTCAGTGGACAGCCTACCCAGGCTGAGGCGTTTCACCCCCAGCCAAACCCAGATCAGCTCGTTTGCTTACCTGGGCCACGACGAGGGGAATCACGACAGGAAGAACCAAGAGGCCAAGGACAACAAAGAAAACACTAAGGACGAAGAAGAGGCAGCGGTGATGAAGAGTGCTGGCACTCCTCAGCCTCCTGCTAAAGAAGCAGCCAAAGAGAAAGAAGATGAGCGAAAGGAGGAAAGAAAGAAGGGTGAAGTCAAACAAACGAGGTCGTCAGAGGTGTTGCGTCAGCCGGTGTCTGAGAATCAAGGGCCCACGAGCAGCCGGGTCAAAGGAGACCAGCAGGACAGAAGAGACCTGGTGGAGGTGCCTCTGTCTGGGCTGAAACCTCCAGGAGGAGCATCAGAAGGAGAAGGAGAGGCAGGAGGAGAGACGTATGGAGAAGACCAAAAGATGTGCTGTGGATTCTTCTTCAAGGTGAGCTGGAGGGACTCAGGTTAAGCCATAAACTGAAAACCATAAACTAAACTGACATAAGTTTGTCTGCTGTCTGTTGCCACATGTTATTACCTTCATACTGCCTGTTAGTGGAAATAGAGGCTGAGACCTTTGCACCAGAGAGTGACTGTCTTTCCCAAAATGTTTTAAATGCTTTCAGCTTTGCCCTAAATATCAGTGGTCAGTTGTACAAAACACCTTAAGTTAAGATTTTCCTTGAAGTCCTCGTGAAGGTTTCCTCAAAATAAAATTAGTTGCACAAAACACCCTTAAGTCTTTTCCTCAAGGTTTCCTTAAACTGTTCAGATAAGTATTTATTGTTTTCTCCTTGTCTTGGTCTAATACTTAGCTTAACTTAAGGTACATCTGACTCTATCTTAACTGCAACATGACTGAGTTTATGATGATAAATGAAAAAAACTAACACACCCTGAGAATAGTGTTCTGCGTCCAGATTTTTCACTATAGATTTGACTGAATTCATTTTTGTTGCTTCTTCCTACAATTGTTTTCTGGTTTTTGGGGATCAAATTCACTTTGTAGTTTGTTCTTTATATGATTGTATTCCTCCCTAAGTATAATCTTTCCTCTGACCAATATGGTTTTCTTGACTTCTTTTCTTCTGCCATTTTTTACTAACTATAAGCCAACTTTGTGAGACGATAACAAGCATCACAAGCATGAGTCCAAGCAAACAAACAGACTCCATGGAAACTTTTACCACTGTAAAATCTCTTTTAAGGCAGTGAACGTTTTTTTCTTACCTAAATAAACCTTTTAAGGGATTCTGTGCAACTGTGTAAGTCCCTCAGCTAAGGAAAAATTAGGCCTGAGGTGTCATGCTTAAGGTGTTTTGTGCAACCGGTCCCTGAGCTCATACACACAAAAGAGACAAGGCTCTCAAGACCAAGAAAGGCTTCTTAATATTTTGTATTTGACTGATATGTCGTCTTGTCAAAAGCCATCTTAGCTAACTCGCTAGCATGAATCTTGCTAGAATCTCCTTGTTTCTGTATTGTTTCCAAATTAGTCAGATTCATAACCAGAGGTGTGGACTTGAGTTGCATAACGTGGAGTCAGACTCGAGTCTGATTTGACTTGCAACTTAACTTGGACTTTTTTACATGTAATATATTATTACTGTTGTTAAAATGGTAATACATGTGGTCAAGAGTGCATTATGACTTCTCTAGGATGCTGAACTCAAAGTTTAGGACTTGAGACTTACTTGTGACTTGCAAAACAATGACTTGGTCCCATCTCTGTTTACAACAAGTAAGTTACAGGAGGCATTTTGCCCTCTGCAAAGAGGGCAAATAGCCCAAAAAAAAAAGAAAGATCTTAAGTGCAACTTCACATTTTATCCTCCCTTTCAATAGCCTTTCGCCCAGTTCTAGAACCACTACAGTAAAACTACAATACCAGCTGATATACACAGTTAATTAACTCCTCATTAATAATACAGTATATAAAGCCTTATGGTGCTATATGCAGGTTGCAGCGACAGGAAGAATCTCATATTGCGTAAGCTGGGTACAACATGTGCAGTGTTGTGCCTGTTGAGCCATGAGCTGATCAAATACAATACATGAGTGAATCTAGGCCAAAAAAAAAAACAGACAGCCAGAGCACAGATGCATGGTAGACCATTAGAGCTCTGATTATAGAGCAGTGTCAGAGCTTTGTTGACAGACGGTAATCATATTAAAGCCACATTAAATATTAAATACCTCCATAATTCCAATAATTACACACAAGGGTTTTATTTGTCATAACAGCGTAATGCAGGAAGTAGTCATTCATCAACTGAGTAAACATTTGTGTGTTCCCCATCCATCAAACACCAGGATGATGTGAAAGGGGAAGAGGACATGGCAGCAAAGAAGGCAGCCCTGCTGGAGAAGAGGCTGAGGAGGGAGAAGGAGATCCAGGAGAAGAAGCAGCAGCAGGAGCTGGACCAGGAGCAGAAGAGAGAAGCTGCACGGTCTGTCTGACTTTCTTACTCTCTGTCTGTTTGCCTCTGCTGACACCGTTCCCAGGTTTATGGCATCAATACACACAGTTAAAAGTGAGTGTGAAGTCACAGAATAAATCTCCTCCAGGTTGAAAGCCGAGGAGGAGCAGCAGAAGAAGGACGATGAGAAGGCGAGGAGGGAATACATCAAGAATGAATATCTGAGGAGGAAGCAGCTCAAGCTGATGGATGACATGAACGAGGTCATCAAGCCCCGATCTGGAAGTCTCAAGAAGAAGCCGCGGCCCAAGTCCATCCACAGGGACGTCATGGAGTCGTCTACGCCCCCTGTGAGAGCGACAGGTGAGCAGCGTATAAATTATATGCACAAACACACACGTATCACTGAATGACAGCCACTGATCCGTGCCTGACCTGTCCTTGTGTTGCAGGGGTGCGTCCTCGAGGCTTCTCAGTGTCAAGTGTTTCTTTGGCGTCTCTCAATCTGGCTGACAACGACAGAGATCAGCCAAATAACAAGAAGAACAACAGGTAAGATCCATTCCAGTGGATTTTAGATTCTCTTACCTTTCCCTTGATCGAGATGTCACAGATGTTAGAGGACAGGAGAAACAAATATTCTACCTGCACCTGTCTTTGTCAGTAAAACCCTGCTAGCCTTAATAGTCAAAGAACAACACCTCTGCATTACTGGTAAATATAATATGAAGAAAGGTTAACTTGTAAGGTAGTAATGTTTAAAATGAGGTACCAAGATTAGATTAGATTAGACACAGTTGAAACTGTCAGTTTGTCTCACATGAAGTAATTAATGAATTTGAATTACTGCGTCATGCAAGCTGTTATGCCCAGCCCACATGGGCCTACAAGAGCAAGCCAGAATCAGAGACCAGCAGACATAGATTCAGACAGCATTAAGAGGAAAGACAAGATGTTTACCAATTACAATTATCCCACTGAAAGAAACTTCACCCACAAAATGAAAATTTGTATATCGATTTCTCACCACGTGTTAACTTGAATTCATGAAGAAAACTTTATTTTTCTCACATGCGTCTACGCTGAACGAAGAATCTAAAAACAGCAAACATTCCTCATGAATTGAAGTCATAGGGATACACGTTTAACAACAGTAAATCTATATCAAACCCCTCTCACACAACTCGTGCGGTATCATTCAAGTCTAATTTGTCCAGTTGTATGCTCAGTACTTCCCAAACACATGCATTTTCACTACAACGTCACTGCTGCGGTGCATAAGACTGTTTGTACTGACGTGTTTTAAATCGTCATGTTTAAGCAAAAATGCAAGTGCTGATCATACAACTGGACAAATAAGACTTATTATACTGTACATGTTTTGTGAGTTTGTAAACAGATGTTTTGTAATAGTTTTGCTGTTGTTGAACGTGGCCCCCAATGACTTCAATTTATTTAAGAATGTTCGCCTTTTTTGGATTCTCTGTTCACTGTAGAGGCATGTGAGAAAAGCAATGTTTCCTTTATGAATTCAACAAAATATAGGGTGAGTAAGTGATACATATGGTTATTTTGTGGGTGAACTATTCCTTTAAGTAACAGGATCTGTACTGCATGGTGTGCTGCTTTACAATCTTTTAATTTGTGTGATAGGTTGGTCGTGTTTAACAATTTTAATTGTCATGTTCTCTTGTTGGGTCTGTATAAAAAACTACAGTGGTGAAATGTCATCTTCTGTCCTCTCACCAACTCTCAATTCTCATCCCCAAATCAAAGTTGCCAGACATCTTATAGCAGTGGTTCCCAACTGGTCCAGCCACAGGGTCCAGATTTCTCCTTAGTCATTAGTTCAAGGTCCACACAGTTTAATATATTCAGCATCATACTTGAATTTAGCCATGTCATCGAGTTAGTTTGCGGTCTCTGTTAAGTAGCTGTCCATTAGTCATTCAAATGGCACAAGCTCTGTGCCAGGAATACACTGTACTTAAAAATAAAGTGTGTTTTTGACAAACTTGACATGTCATTTGCGGTCCATTCAGATTGAACCATATCCCACTTTTGGACCGCGACCCACCAGTTGGGAACCACTGTCCACAACCACCACAACTTTTCTCCAAACTCCTTACAATCATATTTTATTCTTCAAGTATAAGTGGTTTGTACAGTTGAACATTCATTTGTCCATATATTACCACCACTGTGATGTACACTCCCTCAATTAAACTTTTAGAACTTTAAGGCTCCCACCCCATATTTCATTGCATCACACCCAGATACCATAAACCCTGCTGGGATTTTAATGTCATTGGGTGTTTTGATGTTGAAGTTATTTTGCTCTTATTGTTGAGTCTTGACTTTTATGAGGTTTACACTCTGGACTCTCTTGTACCCCTCCTTCTTTCTCTTTCTATTTTGCATGCGTCCCTCAGAGGCAATAAAGTATCCCATATCCCGTTCTATCTAAGCTCTCCCAAAGAAAGAAAGGGAAGGTTAGTAAGTGACGAAGTGTACTTGGATGTGGCTCCATGTAGACATAGCTCCATGTAACTTTAGCCTGTGTTTCATTAGACGTTCTTTCAACGCAGACTCATATAAAGTAGGCCGATGTGTCAACAGTATATTTTGACAGACTCCATTACTGCAGTTTTTGCTTCTGTATTAAGGTACATGGGACCGGCGTGCGCTGAGATGTTTCCGCCTCACTTCTCCTGCTCTGTATCCTCTCTCTGCCTTTTGCAGTATTGCTCTCAGGCTGCTGTTTGCTCTCCTCTCTCTGCTGGCTGCTCTGCGCTTCACCGCTGTGTTTGCTGTTTCCTCCCACAAGTACTCGAGCTCATGCCTCACAGTAGCCATAAAGACAGCACTGAGACTTTGCTTTGCTTGGCTGAACATGCCTTTCTGTCCCTCGCTGTGCAGCTTCGTCGGAGTATGTACAGTGTGATGTAATGCAAGACAACAGGCAGGGGTTGGAGAATTGTGTCACAGCGTCTGACCTTGTTTTGCAACATCTCTCCCTCTCTCTGTGCATGTCTGTCTGTGCAATCTGTCGGCGTGCGCTTTCATACCTCGTATATGCTCATGTGTATCAACCTTTACGTGTCTGTTGTGGGTTTTTGTTATGTCTGTGTGTGTCATTTGTTGGTTTGTATGTGATCGTCTCCAGGCCGGACTCTGCAGAGGGGTTTTCCTCCTGTCCTTCGACTGGTAGTCGTAACGGAGAGAAGGATTGGGAAAATGACTCCACCACCTCATCCACTCCCTCCAACAATGAGTACACAGGTAGAAGACAGCTGTGTATAACAATACCAGTGCCCTTAAAGTAAAATCAATACCAATAGAGATACTGATTTGTGAGTGCATTTCAAGTAAAAAATCCACCATTATTTTTTTTGTGTATTGTACACTGAATAGCTTGCGGTGATTGGCTGCATGCACAACCATACAAATAGCCATTTTTTTCAAGATCTGGGTACAAGAAGTTGTGAGTGCAGGTATCACTTGACTTGAGAAGTTTTGATACTACTTGGTACTGTGTTATTTCAGTCAATACCTTGAAAGTATCAATTACCGATACCCAGCCCTGCTGTTTATACAGTTCGTCAACATTTAAACAGCTACAGTGCGTGAGGTGACATTTCATGTTTGCAGTCTCATGCTTGTGCTTTTCTTCCCACAGGACCTAAACTATACAAGGAGCCCAGTGCCAAGTCCAACAAGCACATCATCCAGAACGCCCTGGCTCACTGCTGCCTGGCTGGCAAGGTCAACGAAGGACAGAAGAACAAGATACTCGATGTATGTCTTCCAATTATGCACCTGTGTCTTTCTGCATTTAAGGTCCAGTGTGTAGGATTTTTACGGGATTAAGTGGCATCTAACAGTGAGGACTGCAGATTGCAGCCAGCTGAAACTTCTCTTGGTTAGGATTTCGTAGGTGTTTATTGTTCAGGAGGTTTTTACCATGAGCCGAATTATCCGCAGAGGTCTCTTCCTCTCCAAAACAAACAGAGCAGGTATGTTTAAACCGGTAAAAACACTAAATGAGGCAGTTTCACGTCACAAATCAGTGTTTTTTTTTCAACACTTGTTGCTGAGAGGCTGCTCACTATGGTGGCTGACGCGAGTATGCAAATGGCCCTATCTAGAGCCAGTATTTGGTTTGTCCATTCTGGGCTACTGTATAGAAGATAGTAGTGCAACATGACTATCTCTGTGGACGAGGACCTGCTCCCTGTGTAGATAGAAACAGCTCATTCTAAGGTAACGAAAAACACAAAGATTCTCTGTTTTCAGGTGACTATACACAAAAGAAAACATACTTTTTATTGAATGCCATTTCTGCCAATATATCCCCCGAACTCCTACACACTGGACCTTTAAATATTCCAGCACTGAACAGTAACTTTTCTCTGTGGCTCTCTGCAGGAAATGGAGAAATCCGAAGCGAATAACTTCCTGGTGTTATTCCGTGACGGTGGATGCCAGTTCAGGTCTGTGTACACCTACTGCCCAGAGACGGAGGAGATCACCAAACTGGCCGGCATCGGGCCGAGGAGCATCACGACCAAGATGATCGAGGGTCTGTACAAGTACAACTCGGACAGGAAGCAGTTCAGCCAGATCCCAGCCAAAACCATGTCCGCCAGCGTGGACGCCATCACCATCGCCAGCCATCTGTGGCAAACCAAGAAGCAGGGGACGCCCAAAAAACTGCACACTAAGTAGCGCAAGATGGCAGGGCAAGATTTGCTTCTCTGGAAGGAACACAGAACAATTTGTGGATTTTACTTCATCGTTTAAAGGACGCACTGTCCCACTGTTTAAAATCACAACTGGAATGTAGAACACGAGTGGGCCTCACAGACGTTGTCGTCACAGAGCTGACTGTTGCGCTCTGGACTGCTTAAACGGGCACAAGTGTGTACGTGTCAGCATGTGTATCAATGTTCTCATGTGCCAAAAAAAGAGAAGAAAACAATAGGCGGACCAATGCCTTACCTAGTTGAACCACTGAAGCACTGAATGTCACGCCTCAGACGGAGGCAGTTTGGTTTCTATAAGTTGATCATGCGTGGCCTTATGCTTGTTTTGTGTCATATGGATGCGCTGTGGTGTCATTTTGTCAGCGCCTGTTGAAAAAGTCTGTTGTGATACAGGAGAGGTTGTGTGTGTACTCACAGGTCTGGGATCAGATTACGCCCCCCGGCAAGCCCAGGTTGTTAAAAGGGCGGCCTGTCTGATCTGTGATCAGATAGAGGCAGCATTTTTGATGACCGTTTTGCTGCTACACAGGCATGTTTTTTTTTTTTTAATACATGTGACTGAAAACAGTTCAAATTTGTGTATGTGTGTGTATATTGAAGTGCCAAGACGAGTGAGGAAAATACCTCAGTTGGTGATTGCAATTACTTTCCAAAAGTGTGGAATGATGAGAGTATTGAGCATACGGAGTACCATGAAACAATTCTGGAAAGCACCTGCAATAGACTCTTAATTTATTTCATTTTGATAATGCTTTGAAGAATATTTTAAAAAGGCGTCTTAGATTTTATCCAGAGAAACATAATATACTGTGCGTATATAAGTTAAATTAGTTTGTATATGATGGCAGATCCATTCGAAATGAACGAGTCCGCTTGTAGTAGCTTTTGAGTAGCTTTTATAATTTATCACGTGTGTGTATCAGTGTGTATGTCGTCGTTTGGGGCCTTTAATTGTGCTACAAATGCAAAAAGCGTGATCAACAGCATCACTGATAAGACGATCATTAGCGGTAGAATAGACGGACATCCCACCCTGTGTCATCTGTCTGTGCAGTTTAAGAGTATTTTAAATAATCACCACTGACCATGTTTGAACTAACAGATACTCAAAATGCCACTTTAACGTGGATGTTGTCTTAACTATTAGATCTCGATGACGCCCAAAGTAGTCCACACTTGTACATAAATAAACTCACCTCTGATAGCACTTCAGACCCCGCCCACTGTCGTTAAGTCATTCAGGACTGTCATGCTTGTTACTTTACTTTTACATTACTGTTACATTTTTTTTTGTATCACATGTTCCTTCAGTATGTGTTGACACTGTACAGATATATTTTTGGCATATAGAAGTATTTTTTGTAATGACATTGACCTGTCGGAGGTGTGTGCTAGTGAAGCAGTACGGGTGTTGAAGGAAGTGTGTTGAAAGCAAAGGCAAGGTATGCAAAGTCTTCTCGAGGCTTTATTGTGGTGTTGTATGAAATCCATTAAGTATACTGAGAAAAATCATAGTATTTTTTTTCCAACTCTGAATTCATTTTCTTTTCAATTTACTAAATATGCTAAACTGTTCATGGATTTTTTTTTCTATTACTTTGAGCTTTATTAAAATGCCAGCTATCAACAGTATTCATGGTGTCTCATTTCACATTCCTGTCTTGATTCAAGTGTGATGATGATGATAATGGTCTCATTTAAACTGATATTAAAGGAACACTTCACCCACAAAATGATCATTTGTATATGAATTAATCACCCTGTGTTATGTTGAATTTGTGAAGAAAATTTTGTTTTTCTGGCGTGCCTCAATGGTGAACAAAGAATACAAAAACTTAAACTTAACTTAAAAAATTCTTGATGAAACATCAATTTACAAACTCACACAACTTGTACAGTGTAGTCGAAGTCTCCTGTATCCAGTTGTATGCTCAGTACTTTGCAAACACATGCATTTTCACTAAAGCCGTACTATTCAAAACACTTACACAGTTTTAACCACAATGCATAAGTTTAGGAAGTACTGAGCATACAACTGGATAAATGAGACTTGGATTACACTGTACGAGTTGTGAACAAGTTTGCAGACAGATGATTTGATAAAATGTGGCCCTCCTTCTACTTTAATTCATCGAGGATTTCATCCATTTCTGGTTTCTTCATTTTAATTGAATTTTATTTACAAAGGCTAATATCACAGATCACAATTTGCCTCACAGGGCTTTACAGCATACAGGTATCCCTCTGTCCTTTGGACCCTCACAGCAGATATTTAAAAACTCCCCAAGAAAACCCTGGATTGGGGAAAGTATGGTAGAAACCTCAGGAAGAGCAACTGAGGAGGGATCTCTCTTCCAGGACAGATAGACATGCAATAGATGTGTGTGTACAGAACAGATCAACATAGTAAATTTACAGTAATCCATATGACAAAATGATACATAAAGAGAGAGAGAGACAGAAGGTGAAGGCATGCAAGAAAAACAAAGTTTTCCTACAAATAACACAGGGTGAGTTATTAATATACAAACGATCATTTTGTGGTTGAAGTATTCTCTTAATGCTGTTGCGCTTTTCTGTCTGAAATAATATCACTCAGCCACTCGCCCTTATCTTTGCAAAGTGCTAAGTAAACAACAATACCTGCTTGTATCACCGTGATCATTATTACTGTGCTGTGTAGGCTGCACAAACACAGACCATCAGAGTGACACACAGACAGTTACTCTGCAATTCCAGACATACTTATGTCTTCATTATCATCACCAGTCATTATCTGTAGTTGTGTAGCTGTGTGTTTTTGTCCTGACTAATCAAGCTTTACTGAGGCAGACCTTACGCTGTTGAATAAAACATTAAGTTATTAAGAAATTTTGCACTTTATCCACCATATTCTCTGATTGTTCTTATATATGGATAAATCAGCTGAGCACGTATATCAGCTAGTATTAGCATATTGCAGATATATTGGTATCAGCATCTAAGTCTGCTTAGAATTACCTGGAAATTGCAGACAATAATGCCAAAGACATGTTTGAAGGCATTTAGAAAATACATTATTTGAAATGGTGATAGTTAATTCCTATGTTAGAGTTATTTTCAAACTATAAAATGCATATCTCGCATATCTTGGTATCTGTTCTCGAATAAACAGATCAGAGGGATCCTTATCAAAATGTTTGTTGATGTTCAAAAATGGATACCTGCTGATCAGCCTCAAAAACTGAGAATAGTTTGGGCTCTAATTGCTCTGACACATATGGCTATAAATTCTTTCATATTATTTTATATACAAATGTTTAACAGGTGTGATATGTATAGACTATTGAAATAATATATTTCAATATGAATATTAGACCAATGTTGTGCACAAAAACAGGAGCAGGGGTTAAAGAGCCTTTTTGGCTGTGACAGAATAGTTTCCACTGAGGGGCCACAGAAGGTCTGAGCTAATGAGGACAAGACACCACAGGCATACAGAGCACCAACAGCTTATAAAATCTTCGTCCAGCTTTTAGGGAAGACAGTGTCACTCTCCTGAAGGTAAAGTATTGCATTCAAAATCTTATAGTAAGTACCGAAAGTATATATATTTAAAGAGCCAAAAGTAAAAGTACTCATTATGCAGTATGGCTCATGTCAGAATAATATCTATAATATCACTGGATTATAATTAGTGATGCATTTATGTGTAAGTGTCACTAATGTTACAGCTGGTAAAGGTGGGGGTAATTTCATCCACTTTATAAACTAGTTTATTTATATTTTGCATTGACAATCTTATCCTTCAAAGTAGCCTCCTGTCATTTGGATCGTCTATACGGCCATTTGATTATGTTGGTTATTTTGTACACACAGCATGTGTTGCATATCAGTGTGGAAGTTTTTTTTCTGGGGGGAGTTTCTTCTTATCTGAAGTGAGGGTCAAAGGACAGAAGGTGTCACATGCTGTACAGATTGTTAAACCCCCTTGAGGCAAATTTGGGATACTGGGCTATCTGAATAAAACTGACTTGACTTGTAACTAATGTTGTCAAATAAATGTAGTGGAGTGAAAAGTACAATATTGAGTACAATAGTGTGGTGAAACAACAGAGGCATCCTGATCCTGTCTCTAAGGCTAAGCCCCGCCACCCTTCGGAGTAAACTAATTTCGGGTGCTTGTATCTGTGATCTCACTCTTTCAGTCACCATCCAGAGCTCGTGACCACAGGTGAGGGTTGGGACGTAGATTGACGTGAATCAAAAGCTTTGCCTTCTGGCTCAGGTCTCTCTTCACCATAACTGTTTTGCGCAGCGAGGTGATTTTACATTTAGATTTAGATTTAATATTTTGATTTAACACTGCATTTTACTTAATAATAGACGGGATGGGGGTGCAGTGGTTAGCATTGTCACCTCCCAGCCAGAGGGTTACTGGTTCACACCTGGGGTGTGTGGTTGTCCAGTGTCAGCTGGGATATGCTCCAGCCCCCCTGTGACCCCCAACAGGATAAGATTATTTCATATATATTTTACAAGCAACGTAAATATGACAAAGTTCTCAAGTATTGGTGTAAATCTGGTAAAAAAAAAAGTGTGACCATCAATGTGGTGAAATGTTGCTCAGAATGTCCCACTTTACAATTGGTGCCTCATACACTCCTGCCAGTATCTGGCCCTTTGTCCTCATACGAGGACATCCCATTTTGGGTTTGCTGCACCTTATACTACACTGTGCTTAACTTAGACCTGTTGTCCTCGATCATGGACACTTTTCTGTGACATTTAATAGTAGCAAAAGCACAATACACTAGTACACATAAAACAAGATGGCAGCCATGTCTGTCAAGTCAGTCTGCAGCCAATCCCGACACAAAACTGGACAAGGTCCAAAACCTGATCACATTTTATGGCTGAAAGCTGTTTATTTATGATTAATAATGTTTGTAGTTTGATATCGCACACAAATTTGACCAGTTATGGCAACAGTAACAAGTCAAGATGCTGTTAGTTAGGAAATATTTGTCTGAGGACACTGGGACCTTATTATCATCGCGTCTGTCTGACAGCCTGTTCCTACAGACACAAAGGAGTATGAAGCATGGAAAATTCATACAGAGTTACAAAATGAACAATGTTCAGGCATTTAAATGAACTGTTTTACACTTTATCACACACTTGTGGCTGTTACAAAAACAATGTCCCCGTATGAGGACATCATTTTGTTCAAAAACTACTTCCTGTTAAGAGACAATGCTTCATTTTTTCATGCTTACTAGATCCTACTGATCCCAAATAGCTAGGAGAAATTAAAACAAAGGTTTCAGGAGGATATATCCCCCTAAATCCTACACACTGGACCTTTAATCCAGACAAAACATAGCTCTGGTTTTTCTTAAGTGAATGCATTATTCCACAGAGAAGATGAAAAAGGCCCCATTTCATGCTCCATCTCCCCCTCACAGTATTTTTGATGTATCTGTATCATGTTGTATTGTTGCTGCAGCTGATATGAAGTTTTGGGTGTGTGTGTGATTGTGTGTAGGGATGGATGGAGGCGGTGCTCCTGCAGGCAGCAGGCAGCAGCAGCAGGCAGGGCTGGGCAGCAGCAGACCGCAGCGGAGCGGCGGAGACACATCCAGCAGGGAGGGGACACAGTCATACAAGGAGGAGCGACAGCCCGGCAGGACAAACACCGCTGACAATACCGAGCGGTACTCGTCGTGACAGCGTCTGTCAACAGCGCGGAGACACCCGTGGGGACAGTTTTCTTCCACCTCATGTATTTATAGACACAGGTGAGCTGTAAACGCAGGCAGATTTGTGTTGTTGTTGGGGGAGCTGTCAGTGCGCACCCCGCCCGTCCAGCTAACTAGCGGATGATGCCTCCTCTCCCCTCGCCTGGCTAGCTAGTCAGTCCCCCTCTCCCCTCCTCCAACAGCCAACCGCCGCTTAAATTAGCCCGCTTTCCGTGAGCTCTAACGGTAACTAGCTATTTGTTGGTTTTGCTGTAATCCGGTCGTTAAATTCAGAAGCTATGTAAAGCTAACAAGTAGCCTAAGCTTCTTATGCTGTTTGACTTGGGGCTTAGTGCCAGTGTTATTAGCTAACCATCTCTCATGCTAGCTTAGCAGCACTGCAGTGCTTGTGTCATTACATGTACGCAAAACTGCTTTCTGCCTAGTTTTATAGCTGCTAACGTGTAACAGCTGATAGTTAGATTACCTTACATCCATTAGAGGCTATTTACAGTCATGACAATAATTTGAGAGATTATCTTCTCCTGTGTAAACACAACATGTGGAGGAGTGAACATCCTGTCAGGCTAAGGCTTGTTTCATGAACCTCTGTTGTCTGTGACATCCCAGTTGAATGTGATTAAGGACCAACATGCTGCAGACACTTCTCCCACTATAAGACCATCTGCTAAGAAAAAGCTGGACTCTTATTATATCAAAATAATCAGATGTGTGAACCTGAATAGTGCAGTTAAATATTGTAACATCTCATAAGCTCAGGCTCAGTCCACCTGGACAGCACCAGGTTACCTGACCAGGTGTAGCCTGAAGACAGAGTTAACATGCAAACAAGAGTTTGTTGCAAACCATAACAGACAACATGACTGTCAGGTTGATGTGAGATTTGTGACTGTGCATTTCGGGTTTACACATTGTCAGTTTCACGCACGTTAGATGAAATTTGATCAGACTTTGGACTAAGATTAAAGTCTGTACATTTGATTTGGGATGCACAATATTGGATTTTTTGCCGATAACCGATATGCCGATGTATAACAACTCATTTGGTCGATAACTGAAACCAATATTGATATATCTACTTGTACCCCACCTAATTCTAGTGATGATCGAGTCTCTTCTGTATCTGATTTAACATCATATTATGTATAATTACAACTATCATGATGACCCGACGGCAGATGAAGACATGAAATACAATGCCTTTTAATGTATATAATACTCATTCATTGTGCAAAATAAGAAAAACCTCATTGGCTGGTTCTGATAGTTCATGTTAACGCCTTGTTTCCACATGTGTATGGAGACAAGGCAATCAGAAGTTTGTTTATTCCATGGGAATCTGTAATATTACGATCTGGACTTTGCCTTGAGTACGCTAAAAAAAAATTGAAATTTTGTGGTGGATTTCAGAGGGACCATGTGATAGGAATTAGGAATTAATTTATTTAAAACAGGGACAATGCACAATTTAACATTAATCTTGTAGGACAAGAGACGATGTCTTGAGCTAGGTTAAAGCAGCATTTGCTAATTTCCACCTGTAGTCCCTGGGCAGATAGATGAAAAGATAACAACACTGAAATGGTTGAAATATAACAGGATAAAAATGGCCATAATACTTAAAAATAAACAAAACAAACTGACAAACAGGAAACAAGGGCACCAAGTCAGTGTGCTAGCTTAGCTAATAGGCTATTTTCTTCAGTTCAGTTGCCTTTGTTGATGGTCAGGTGAGTTTGTATGATTAAAAAGAACTTGTTTATCTAGTTTTAACACATTGTGAATCTGAGTAATGTTATTCTGCTAAAATATGGTTATACATTATATACAGTCAGATCGTCATTATGACACATTCAGCCGTTCATACGACCTTTTAATGAAATATTTCACCAAACATGCTACGTACCTGACTGGTTCTGCTTTTGTCCCGGTAATGTTCCAAGTGAATATTCCAAACAACTGGATGGTGAAAAATTGACAAAATTAGTCTCTCTTTCAGGGCTACAGTAGTTTACAGTAGTTTCTATCAGACTTAGCCATTATCGGCCGATGACGTGCCAATATTATCGTGCATCCCTAATTTGGATGTGTAACCTCTTCTGTTGCTTCCTCCTGGACACGAAAGCAGAACTGTTTTCTCGCTAGTTTTGGAGCTGAAGATGTGTAATCACTGATAGATAGATTACTGTACATGCATTAAAGGCTGTTTACTATTTTTAATTTTGAATGCATTCACTTCCACACAGGCTTTCCAGTCTAACCACTGTCCTCCAGTCACAGCCAGACCAGCTTCAGTCAAAGGTCCAGTGTGTCAGATTTAGGGGGATATATTGGCAGAAATTAAATATAATAAGTATGTTTTCTTTAGTGTATAATCAACTGAAAGTAAGAAATGTTATGTTTTCCTTACCTTACACTGAGCCATTTAAATCTACATAGGGAGTGGGTCCTCGTCCACGGAGTCCGCCACACTGCACCACCATGTTTCTGTAGCAGCCCAGATCAGACAAACCAAACTCTGGCTCTCGAAAGGGCCATTTGCGTTTTCACATCGGCCACAACAGTGTCGGAAAAACACTGATTTATAATGTCAAGCTGCTTTATTCAGTGTTTTTGCTGGTTTGACTCACTGGGAGAGGAAGAGATCTCTGCGAATAATTTGGCTCTTGTTGAAAACCTCCTGAATATCTGGATCTTAAGTTATCACAGAAAGAGATTACAACATATTAGCAGGTGCTCGCCGTAGACAAGCCGGAACAGTGTTGGAAAACACTGATTTGTGATGTAAACCTGCTTTATTCAGTGTTTTTATCTGCTGTAATCATTCGGTCCATTTGTTTTGGAGAGGTAGAGACCTCTGCAGATAATTCTGCCTCTGCTAAAAACCTCCTGAGCAACGAACACTGAAGGAATACTAAGTGAGGGCTCACGCAGCTCTAATCAAAATGTGGCAGAACAAAATCGTGTATGAAGAACTGTTGTTCAACAGTGTCTCTTTTATGCATTATCTGGGAGCAAAGTTTTTGCTTTTGTTAGTTTTGACTTTTCTGCATGTGTGTGTAGTTTTATTGGTAATTTTGCTTCATTGCTCTTGTTTTCGGCAGCCCGTCGTCACCATGACAGCGGAGGAAACCATAAATGTGAAGGAGGTGGAGATCATCAAGGTGATCCTGGACTTTCTCAACTCCAGGAAGCTGCACATCAGCATGCTGGCCCTGGAGAAGGAGAGCGGTGTCATCAATGGGCTCTACTCAGACGACATGCTCTTCCTCAGGTAAATAAACTCAGGTGTGGTCTCAGGTTGCAGCTCCAGAAAGCTTGCTACTATGAGGCAGAAACAACAGGCAACTGTTCCAGTAATAATAAGTTTAGTGTTTCTGATAGTGTCCTTTTACATCGGGCATACTGTAACACTGCACTGCTGTTGGAGATGTGAGTGCTCCCTTGAAAGTCAGCCAACTGCGTGTGGTCTGTAATTCTACTCAGCCTGAGTCTTAAATACATTTTGGTATTTCACCTAATGTGCAGTGTCCGTTTAAAGCTTGTCTCACCTTGTCATGGTCCACCTTTATGAAGAACATACTAGAGCAATTTAGGAGTCAGAGATTCTGAAATGTTCAGTTATATACACTCACTGGCCGCTTAATTAGGTACACCTTGCTAGTACCAGGTCTGGACCCCTTTTGCCTTCAGAGCTGCCTTAATTCTTGGTGGCATAGATTCAACAAGGTACTGGAAACATTCCTCAGAGATTCTGGTCCATATTGACATGATAGCATCACGCGAAGCTGCAGATTTGTTGGCTGCACATCCATGATGTGAATCTCCCGTTCCACCACATCCCAAAGGTGCTCTATTGGACTGAGATCTGGTGACTGTGGACTGTGGTAAATTAGAAATGAACTGTTTCTGTTTCAGACAATTGGTGCTTGATGGTCAGTGGGATGAGGTCCTGCAGTTCATTCAGCCTTTGGAGTGCATGGATAAGTTTGACAGAAAAAGGTGAGTTCAGTGTGTGTTGGTATGTTCAGGTTCATGCATCCTGTGTAGATGCTGTGGTAGCCTACAGCTGCAAAGTTGCACACAAACAGCATCAACACGAATTCTAATATCAGCTGTCATGTCCTGCAGGTTTCGTTACATCATCCTGAAGCAGAAGTTTCTGGAGGCTCTGTGTGTAAATAACGCCATGTCTGCAGAGGATGAGCCACAGCATGTAAGTCACTAAACTTGTAAATGTACTAATTGTCAGTGTTTTTATAGTGTTCTCTGAGCCTCCTAAATGACAACACAGCCTTGAATTCTCATCCTGTTGAATAGATTTTGTAACAGCGCTGCTTTGTCTTCCCAGTGACTGTCACTGGTTGTCATGGTAGTAAACAAGAAGGCTCAATCTCAAAGACAAGACGAGAAGCAAACAGTGTTGTTCAGCTCATGTAGTTTGAAACTGTAAGCCTCACAATGTTTGACAGAGAAGAGAAGGCAGGTTGCATGTGTGTGTGCTCAGGAGAGGCTGAATTTGCATGCAAGGAGTGACGTGACTATTGGCCTCACTGCGGTCAAGGATTTATCCGGATTAAGCTGTTTATGTGCGCCTCTGATACTACTTCATCGACTGTCCATGTTAGAGTGAAACATTATTATATGTCTGTTCACCTGCGATTTCCCACCCACACAAGATTGGGTCAGAAAGTAAAAAAAAGTGTGGCCATCTGTTGCCTCCCTCTTTTATTGTCTCAGCCATAGCCATTGCATTGGTCACAGTGGAAAGAATGAATGACCCAATGGCAACAATAGTAGTGAGCAATGGACACTACTACAGTTTTTCTCATGTAACAATGTGAATATAGATATGCACAAAAATCCATATTGATCTAGGTGAAATCCAAAAGTACAGTAATCAGTTTAAACTGTGGGAACAAGCAAGTTGCATCTTCTTGTAATCAGAGTGTTACTTGTCAATCCAAAATCCGGTTACTGAATAACACATACATGTAAATGTCGCCATTTAAAGCTGAAGATGTGGGAGCAGAGGGCCTAAAAACAGTAACTGAAGAATGAAATTCAGCGACTTTACCTTTACATGATGAATTGTTTCTCTTTGGTAAAATTTCCGTATGAATTGTAGAAATGTCACCACAACAAATGCATACTGATATTCACAGGGGGTCCGCGACCCCTAGGGGGTCGTCAGAGTTACTGCAGGGGGGCCACCAAATTATTGTTTGTAATTTAAGTTTTGATACAAGCTTTTTTTTCTGGCAAAATTAAAACATGTCTGAAAATAAACAATATGAATCCAAGATTTTAGTAGCAAACATAAATCTGCCTATTTGTAAAATAAACCAAAGAAAACATTGTCAGTGTTTACGGTACACAACACTGATGACAGGCCTGGCAGCCATCTTGTCATCAACCCTTACAGAGGTCAGACAACTCTATTTCCAGTAAATCTATTTATTTTGTTAATCCTAATTGTTAAAAAAATTAGGGATGCACTGATGCCGATGTTTGGCCGACATTCATCTCACTTAAGCCATCAGCCTGTCGGCAAGTATGCTGACATACACAGATGGGATGATAGTGTCCGGTGCTTATCTGTTGTGCTACATCAGTTTTGTGTGGGCTAAATGTTGTGTTGGGAATGGGAAGGCTTTTCCTAAGAGGCCTACGTTCAGCTCCAAGTTTGTGCATAATAGGAACATAAAAAGGTCGCATTCTGAGTGAAAAACATGAGGTGAAAGATAGCCTGATTTATGTTTGTATATTTTATTTTATTCAATGTTTTACTGCTGTTACATTTACATTTAATTACATTCAATTTAGGTTTCACAAAAAGAAAGATTTTGTTGACCTGTGTTAGCACTGAGAAAATCTCATTGAGTAGGTAGTTGGCTTTTGAAGCTTTTTTTTTTACTTTTTAAATACACTTCATGTGAAAGAAGATCACATTAAGGGTTGTTTCATGAATATATAATGAAAATTAATTTATTCCCCTGGCACAACAAGGGGAATAAATGACCAAAGAAAGAAAATTAACAACAAAAAACATCAGTATCAGCACTGGCTATCAGCCCAGAACTTCACAATCAGTGCATCCCCAGTAATAAACTATCAAACAAACCAGTAAATCTGACCCACAGTGTTTCATTCACATCTGCAAAAGACGCTTATATTCAGATCTCTTCTTTTCTATTCATGCTCTAGCTGTGGGCCAGATGTCCCACGGCAGAGCTTTGAATGCAGCTCGTGACACTGTGCCAGAGCCATCGTGTCCTATTAAATGGATTAGCTCAGACTTCTTTGGACATCTGTGGACATCAGTGCGTTGGTGTGCTGATGGGTGTGTGCTGGCTGCTGTGATATGGCATTGATTGTGTGTTGGCAGTGACTTTACAGGGTGGTGCAGGACAAAATTTGGGAAACAACCCCAAAGCATTGTCCTCTTTTTTTCTGGATAATTTTCCTTGTGCATGTTTTTTCATTGAAGCTGCTCTTTTGTTTTTCAGTCTCATGACATTTAGAAGTCAGCTGTGCCTCCAGTGAGCTGCTGCAGACAAAACTCTCTTTAAAAGTACTGTGTTTTTCTACCTCTGCTGCTCAGGGAGAAACTTCTACTCAGTCATCTATGAAAATCTGAAACATATTTCATGTTTTTTTTTGTAGTTGGAGTTCACCATGCAGGAAGCAGTTAAGTGTCTCCATGCCTTGGAGGAGTTCTGTCCCTCTAAAGATGACTACAGCAAACTGTGTCTGCTCCTCACACTGCCTCGCCTCACAAACCACGCAGAGTTCAAGGCAAGATGCATAAAAGATGTCTGGGTTTTTGCAGTTTGCTGAGACTGGATGCATCCTCTTCTTATCTCTGTTCGCACATGTATGCTGATCTCTTATTTCTCTGCTGGTGCATCCTGCAGGATTGGAACCCGAGCACAGCCAGGGTGCAGTGTTTTGAGGAGGCCTGCACCATGGTAGCAGAGTTCATCCCTGCAGACAGGAAGCTGAGTGAGGCTGGATTCAAGGCCAGCAGGGATCGACTCTTCCAGCTGATGCTCAAAGGAGTCCTCTATGAGTGCTGTGTGGAGTTCTGCCAGGTCTGAACCACTAAAACCAAACATAAACACTGAGGTCTGAACCAGTTTACAGAAGGGATGGTGTAATGTTTGCAGACGGTTAAAGGGACAGTTCAACCTATAATCAAAAATGCATATGTCTCCTCTTACCTGTAGTGCTATTTATTGATCTAGATTTTTTTTGGTGCGAGTTGCCGAGAGATATCTGTAATTTGTTGGATGTCTTTGTGTGCAGAGCAAGGCGACAGGCGAGGAGATCACAGAGAGCGAGGTCCTCCTGGGTGTCGACATGCTGTGCGGTAACGGCTGTGATGACCTGGACCTGTCCCTGCTCTCCTGGATGCAGAACCTGTCCCACACCGTCTTCTCCTGCGCCTTCGAACAGAAGCAGCTCAACATCCACGTGGACCGCCTGGTCAAGCCCGCAAAGACCGGCTACGCTGACCTCCTCACCCCGCTCATCAGCAAACTGTCCCCATACCCGTCCTCCCCGCTGCGCCGCCCCCAGTCTGCTGATACCTACATGTCACGCTCCTTGAACCCAGCGTTGGACGGGTTGTCGTACGGGCTGTCTGGCCAGGATAAGAGAGCGAGTGGCGGGGAGGTAGCGCCGGGTAAAGGGGTCTCTCCTATGTCCCACTCGTTTGCCAACTTCCACTACCCTGGAGCAGGAGGACAAAGCCTGAGCAGGAGTCTCATGATGGAGAGCTCTGACTGCCACAGCATCTTTGAGGAATCCCCTGAAACGTGAGTGACCTTTTGTTTCAATGTTGAGGTTTTGACAGATGCCACCCCTTCTCTTATGTCTCAAATAATCTGGTGCTCTGGTGTGTTTTCTCTTTAAAGGTCAAGGACAGACACGCCTGTGGATAAGATGATGAGTTCAGGCGGCTCTCAGAACCTGCGTCCTGCCTCAGCTCCAGGCGAAGACGCACCATCTGATGGTTCTGCTGACAGGAACGAGGTAAGCATAGCTGACCTTTTTAACTGGTTAGACCTGTTGTATGTCACACACGCTGATCAAGCACTTGATTTGATTACGTCCTTGCATTGTTTTTTTTTTCCTCAATGGGTGTTGCCTTCACTGAAGTTCTATATATAGTCCAGTTCTGATTAATTGTTTTCAGCACAGCGTGTCTGAGTCATCGTCCTCTGGCAAGTCTGTCTTAAAGTCTAGTCACTGTCAGGGCTGACATGGCTGCTCAGAGTGATAGGCTCAGACCGGTTTAGCTCAGTGGTGCTCTGCCTGGATGAGAGACTTGGGCTTTTGTATGTCTGTGTGCAGATTAACACATAGATTGAAAGAAAAATAGACAGAGGAAACCTTTTGAAACTGTCAGGCATGCCTCTCTGTGGAACACGGCGGAGTTGAAGGGGGAACACAGATGTAGAGAGGTGACGCAAAGAGGACAGCTGCATGCTGGTGTTCTAAAAACAACTGGAAGCTAGTTATTGTGCTGTAGTCTGGGCTACTGATTCGTCACAATTTAGACTCCTTCTCTGAGTCATAACTCAAATCTGAACACGCAAACATGATGCACTTATTTTTGATTCGGTGTCCATTAAGATTCAGTGTGAATAACACTTTGCATGGATATCATCATCTCTGACGTCAGGGCTCGAAATACTTTCTCTGTGTACACGCACTGGTGAATATAACTTTTTAAACTACATGCACAAAAATGTTTTTAACTGCACCATTTCCTGTATTTGTCCTTCTTTCACAAAATAAATCCAACATCCACTGCTGCAAAATGTTCTTTTTAATGACAGTTGAAATATAAGGAAAATCATCAGTGTGTTTTGAAGTAATTTGGGCTGACTGTACCCTTAATTTCCTCAAAAATTGTACAGTATGAAAACTTAAAATTTCACGTGGTCATGGTAAGGGTCAGGGGCCTTAACAGCAGTTATGGATGCTCATCAAAATCCAAGTGACGGTTGGCTTGAGTTGGATTTACTTAATGCTGCTGTCGCCCTGTGCTGCTCTGTCTTGTCTGTCCTTGTGCTGTCAGTGTCCTCTTTATGTTATTAATTTGTGTTTCACTGCGTGAGAAAATGGACGTGTGGCTTGAGAGAGTGTGAAAATTGTTAATTGCATAAGTCTCACAATCACTGTGTGGGAGACAGCAGGCCTGCACAACGTATTTTCTGTACCAGGTTACATGCAACAATGCGTGTAGAGAATTATGTGCACAGCTCACATTTTAACTACTGTGCATATGCGTGTGGTATTTTGAGTCCTGGATGTTAATTGCAAGCAAAAGTCCATAATCCGCTTAGAAATCTTAGAAAAAAGAACCTCGTCTGGGACCCAGAGTCAACTCATGTTGAGGTTTTCTTCATCATCAAAGTAGTAGTACTGCAACAGGGACAAGATGATGAGATATATAGACTATTTAAATAGATTTAGAGCAACTTGCTGCGTAAATCCCTGCATTAATAATGTAAAGGTGGTCCTTCCTTATGGTGCTTTGTTTTTAGTATGCAGTCAGTAACAAAGGAGATTGACGGGGCAGAAACAGAAGAAGACACCCAGGTGGATTTAGTTCTAGGTCAGCAGAGACACGTGGCTGAAGCACCCGGGAGCTTAACCACAAAAATGAGTCATTCTTGCCCTCCTGTTGCTTGTAAACACAGAGTTAACACAGTATCCGTGTCTGTCTGTCTCATGCCGTCTATTCTGGTCCCCTTGCGCACCGCTGTGTGAAGTTGGTGCTTTGTACTGCCTTCCCCGTCACCCTAGAGACACACAGAGGCCAGAAACAGAAGCAGACTTTGGGGCCTCTGTGATCTCACCGTCACACTCCTCCTCCCCTTTCTTTCTTGTTTTCCTCTCCATCCCCTTCTCAAGAGCGGGCGCAGTGCCAGTGTCTCTTCCTCCTGAAACATACAGTAGATCTGTTCCCCCCAGATTGTCAGGACAGGAAGGAGAGGACAGAGAGGGGAAGTGACCTGTCCTCAGCTATCAGTCTCACCCTCCTTCCTCCTCTCATACCTGAACTGACAGAGGAACAGGATGGAGCAGGGTTCATCTGATCACAATGCTGGCTTTGAGTCGTGTTAATAGGAGTTGGCAGTGCCCTTCTTCGGATGTTAACGTGCTTCACTGTGTGTAAATACTGTGCTTTGTATGTGTTTAATTGACTCCATGTGTCCTTGTTCACTTGCACATACCTGTTCATGTTTTCCCACATGCCTCTACAGTGAACAAAGAATTCAGAAACTATGGAAATTCTTAATCGCGTAAAATCAAGTTTAACAGCAAAACTACACCAGAACAACTCGTGCAGTATAATCCAAGTCTCATTTATCCAGTCGTAATCTCAGTACTTCCCAAACACATGTATTTTTGCTAAAACCTTACTATTTAAAACACTTTAGCTTGAACAGTCTCACATCTGGAGGAGTAACACAGCTGGGCAAGCTTGTGTGTTTGAACTCTGCCCAGTACAATGCACGAACAGAGTTCAAATGCATACGCTCGCCCAGGCACGCTACTTGTAGGCTTTTTAAGTGTTTAAAATAGTTACATTTTAGTGAAAATGCATGTGTTTGGGAAGTACTGAGGCATGCGACTGGATAAATGAGACTTGGATTATACTGCGTGAATTGTGTGTGAGTTTGTAAACAGATGTTTTGACATAGTTTTGCTGTTGTTAAACGTGGCCCCCTTTTACTCAAATTCATCAAGGATTCTCTCAGTTTTTGGACTCTTTGTTCCCCATAGATGAATTCGTTGTAACACAGCGGGAGTAACTGATATATAAATTATCATTTTTTGCTGAAGTATTTCTTTTAACTGCTTTTCTTGATTAAATCACCTAACAATAGCTTAAATCCATAAATGGGGGTTAACAACCTAACAGGACTTAGTGACCAACACCAGGAGAAAGTTAAAGGGTCTTTTTCTAGCCCTAGGGCGATATGGACACACAATATCCAACTTGTATATCTCAGGTATTTTCTACAAAATGGGCTACATGTTTTCAGCTGCAAGCCAAAGCCATATTTGAGATGTTACAGGCACTTTTATAAGAACAGACTGTGATCAAAATAAAATGCAAAACAGGGATTTTTGTTTGAAAATACACAGCTGCACAACATGTAAATGAAAAAAATAAAATAAAATAAAACAAATATCAGGGCTGTACATTACCGCCTTTGCACACAGCACTGGAGCTACAGAGGTTTAAAGGTTTGCAGCACAGGACACAAAACTATAAGTACGTATAAAAGTGAGTATAAAAGTATGAAGTAGGTTTGGAACAGTTAAAAATCTTTGTGGGAGGAGTTAAAAAGTTGTTTTCCAATTGTTGGCCTTTCAAATGTATCTATTATTTATGCACATAGCATGAACACAGAGGCAAACGATGACGCGCTATGAACTAGCAAATAAATGCTCACCTTACACAATCAAGCTGCTCTGTCTCGTACACATGCAGCGCAGTGCTGGATTGCACGTGTGCTGCTGCTGTCATTTCATTCATCTCACAGACTGTTTTAGCGTTGCTCGTGCAACATATAGACCAATGTTGCACTGTAGACTAAGAGATGGATTAAACAGTAGCAGCACTGTGTCTCTCTGAGTGTTGATGGAGAACTTGTGAGTGAGTGAATGGGGCGTAGCTGTGCGGAGAGTGCGAGAGAGATGAGATGCACACTGGTACACGTTATGTAATGCAGCTTGAGCTTATATTGATATAAACAAATGTTTAAATCTATATCTCCCTTGAAAGTATATTGATTCATTGGATAAAGTTGTTATATCACCCAGCCCTACTCCATATATATGTTCTTTAATGATATCATGTTCGATCCTCAGCTTCGTGACTCAACAGAGAAGTACGAGGAGTACTATCGGCAGCGTCTCCGTGTGCAGCAGCACCTGGAGCAGAAGCAGCAGCAGAGGCAAATGTACCAACAGATGCTCCTGGAGGGAGGGGTCCAGCAGGAGCCGCCGCCCAGCGACATGCAGCACAGCCTCACAGAGAAGTTCCTCAACAGGTACAGACGGCAAGAGATGCCTGAAATGTTCCCCTGTCAGACAGGTGGTGCACACCTCTAACACCTAGGCGTCTATTTTAAGACATATGGCGAACTTCAGTCTGTCGGCGCAGCTCGTTAATTACTGAATGGCTTTTAATATCTTGGAACAATAGAGGAGCAGCTGTCAGACATGGAGAAGTAGACATGTTAAGGCCCTGATAATGATGAACCCCATGTGGCTTTTCCGAGTACGACACACACACCTCCCCCAAAACCCGCCTCCGTCCACACTGCACCATCTGTGGTGATCAGCTGCATCACATCACATGGGACCATCCTCTCATGTTTATTACTTCTACACAATTAGACCCAGACTCCACTCAGAAATAGCACCTAAACATGTATCGTGCCAACAAAAGCATGATGCCAAACCACGACAGGAGTATATTTAGCATTGAGTCTGAGACAAAAACGACATGGAAATGTGTTCATTTTTTGCTTTTTCAGCGGGACAAAGACTTTCCTTTGATTTGTCCCCTGAGAGCTCCTCCTTTTCCCCAACCTCTCCCCGTCTCTGTATCCTCTGCATTATTCACAAGGGTGGCTGTGCATAATTACATCATTACATCAGTTTTCTTTTGTCTGCTGCCCTTTGTAGTTTGAAGGGACAGTTCACCCAAATCAATCAAAATCAAAAACACATATTTTTCCTCTTACCTGTAGTGCTGTTTATCAGTCTAGATTGTTTTGGTGTGAGTTGCCAAGTCTTGGAGATATTGACTGTAGAGATGTCTGCCTTCTCTCCAGTATAATGGAACTAGATGGCACTCAGCTTGTGGTGCTCAAAGCGCCAAACAAATGCATTTTTAAAACTCAAAAACAGTGTCTCTTTCCAGAAATCATGACCCAGTTACTCAAGATAATCCACAGACCTTGTTGTGAGCAGTTTCATGTAGGAACTATTTCCAGTCTAACTAACTACACCTGCCAACCGAATCACCACACAGAAGGAAGTGTGCATCTACTCATGGACGAGAAGCTTGTGCCTATTACAGCACGAGTTGTAAACATTAATGGCGTCCCTCCTTGGCTGAGCTGTAGCGTTAGCTGGCTCAGTGGTGCTAGGTCAGCTAGCAATAGATGCATGCTTCCTTCTGCACAGTGATACGATCAGCAGGTGTAGTTCAGTGTAAAGAAAATAGTTCTACATAAAACTGCTCATCTGTCACAGGTCATGATTTCTTGAAGAAGACATTGCTGTTGACTACTTCTAATGTTTTTGTTTGTTTGTTTGTTTTTGGTGCTTTGAGTGCCACAAGCCAAATGCCATCTAGTTCCATTATGTTTAAGAGAAGGCAGACATCTCTATGGCCGATATCTCCAAGACTCGGCAACTCACACCAAAACAATCTAGACTGATAAACAGCACTACAGGTAAAAGGAAAAATATGTATTTTTTAATTTGGGGTGAACTGTCCCTTTAAACTAGATTTAACTGAGTCACTTAAGTCAGCATAGTGACAGCCTGTAGGCAAAAGTAAAATATGAAGTCCCTTTTTGCTTTTCCAAATGTTAAGTAAAAGAAAACTCTTAAGAAATGTGAGAGGAAGGAAGTGAAAGGCTAAAAGAGAGCTTTGTCATGAGTGTGTGTGTTCCACTGTGTGTGTGCTCCTCAGGTCCATCCAGAAGCTGGAGGAGCTCAATGTGGGGATGGAGAATTTAGGAGAGGAGGTGAAGTCTCTGACCCAGCAGTGCAATGGCAACGGGAACCCGCCCGCCTCTGAGGACAATAACAACCCTCCATCTGCGACCCCGGAGAAAACCCGAGGGGGAGGGGTGCTCAGCAGCACCCCACAACGCACCGTGGGGGGCCGCCCAGTCCAGCCTCCAAATGAGTCCCCTGTCGTCTCCCAGGGGTACTGTGGATAGGATTTCTTTGTTTTTATAACAGAGTTTATAGCAGGATTAAATTTTAAGATTAACTGTGTTTATATTTGTTGGCAGTGATCAGAAAGTAAAAGGAAGTCAACAAGGTGACTCTCCAGGCTCCTTATCCCGAAGTAAAGAGGTGGGTGTGCACATGAGTAACTAACAGTTCTTTCAGATCTGCTGTAAATAATTTAAACCCCAGCAAGCATGTAGCTGTCCCACTGTGCTGAATAATGACTCATTCACTCTTGTTTTACCTGCTATTACTGCCACAGAATAATTGTTTTCTGGCACTTTCTAAACGTCTCTTATCTGATTTTAAAATTGTTTTCCTCACAGTATAAGACAGAACAGTATAATGCTAATTTGGCATTTGACTAAGCGGATTATAACGTGATTATATCCTGATGTCACGCTGGCATCACGACAGTATAAATATCATAGAGTAGAGAAGATCAAAGTAGATTACACTGCTAATTACATGTAATCTGTGCAATGATGTGTTTTCACATGTGGCTCTGTTTTCAGGACGACAAGTCTAAAAGCCTGTTTGTGCCAGTGCATTCTCTGGAAGACACTCAGGCTATCCGAGCTGTCGCCTTTCACCCGTCCGGATCGCTCTACGCTGTGGGATCCAACTCCAAAACTCTACGTGTCTGTGCTTATCCAGAAACACTGGACCCAAGGTAACACGGACAGTCACCTCAAGAAGTTTCACACACAGTTGTCCGCTCACTTTTCACCCTGCGTTCTGTTCTTGTAGGGCGTGAACCAAAGTTACTGGCCATGACTTGAATTTTGTGATCCAGGGTTATCATACATCCAAAGCAATGTAAAACATAGATAAAACTGACTTTGCTTTTAGTGACTTAAACTTTAAATTAAGGGCTTTTAATGGTCACCTGAAAAGAAATACTACTGGAACTTTTAACGTTATAAGCTGTATTTCTTAAGGGCCCTGATGAAGTTTCCAAGTTGTCATTGACAGTTCAAATTTTTGGAGATAGTAAGAATCCTCTTTGTTTATCCAGAAACAGCCCCAAGATCACTTTTGCCAAATCCACCAGACTCCATTTAAATGAACAGTAGTTTTAGTGTGTATAGAGCCAGCATATTTTCACATCTAACTGGGTTAATTAAGGGTTTATTTCAGCCAAACTGGAGTTGGTGATTGTTGTAACAGTGGAAAGACAATCCAAGACAGCTTTTGTGAGTCTTATTTTATTTCTGATGACTTTAAATTGAGTGAGTTTTATGATGATAAAATTATTGTTTATTTAAATGGAGTCTGGTGGCTTTGGTGACAGCGATTTCAGGGCTGTTACTGGATCTCTTTTTCTAAGAATCCTTTCAATAATGTTGTCAGATACTTACAATAACAATCTGAGTCTGTCAGCGTCAAAAATGAGCACTTTAATAAAGGAAAATTGACGTGCATAATTGCCCTGACTTGTTACAGTACAGCCTGTTTTGCCGCTGCCAGTTGAAGCACGCTTGCTCAATGCTGGGCCAGTTTTAAAAACTGTGGTTCACATTAGTCACTTTCACTCTAAAACATTGGTAGACAGGGTCCAGGTTGAAAAATACTGAAATGACCATTTAAAACAAATGATCACTTTCTTAAAACGTAACTATGATTTTCTCAGTATATAGTTGACTACATTGTTTTAAAGCCTACCAGTTTACTCATCTTTTTTCCTACCATTTGTCAGTTTCTCTCCTTTATATTTTCTCCTCGTCTCCTCCTCAGTGGTTCAAGTCCAACAAAGCAGCCGGTCGTCCGCTTCAAGAGAAACAAACACCACAAAGGGTCCTATCTACTGCGTGGCGTGGAGCCACTGTGGGCAGCTGCTGGCTACAGGCTCCAACGACAAATATGTCAAAGTTTTACCTTTCAGTGCAGAGACATGCAACGCCACAGGTACAGGCAGTGGGACACTTCCTTGATTTGAAATTAGGGCATCTGTCTCTTATAATCAGCTTCTCACGTGCAGTCTTCTTTTTGTTTGTGTCTCTCTGTGTCGTCAGGCCCCGACCTGGAGTTCAGCATGCATGACGGCACCATCAGAGACCTGGCCTTCATGGAGGGTCCTGAGAGTGGAGGAGCCATCTTGATCAGTGCCGGAGCAGGAGACTGTAACATCTACACCACCGACTGTCAGAGAGGACAGGGTCTGCACGCCCTCAGTGGACACACAGGTGCACTGACTGTCTCATCCATCCATCTGTCCGTCTGAGCTCAAAACAACGTGGAGTGGAGAAGTGGAGAATCAGAGAGAGAGATAGCCACTGACATGTGATTTGTGTGTCACTTTTCAGGTCACATTCTGTCTCTGTATACGTGGGGAGGCTGGATGATCGCCTCTGGCTCTCAAGACAAGACGGTGCGTTTCTGGGACCTCAGGGTGCCCAGCTGTGTCCGAGTGGTGGGAACTGCTTTCCATGGCTCAGGTATGGCTCATGTCCTGGGTGTTACAGGTTTCACCTTCATTTTTGGATCAAATAACTCCATTAAAACCTTGAAATGTTTGAACAATACAAGTTGTGCTGATTCTCTCTCTATAGGAAAATGATTCTTCCAGTCAGTACAGAAGGATTTAATTGGTAATCATGTACTGGTATTTACAGCTACACCTCATCGTCTCTTTACTCCACAGGCAGTCCTGTTGCCTCAGTAGCAGTTGATCCTAGTGGCCGTCTCCTAGCAACAGGACAGGAAGACAGCGCATGCATGCTGTATGACATCAGAGGAGGACGAATCGTCCAGGTGTACCGGCCGCACACCAGTGACGTGCGATCCGTCAGGTTCTCCCCTGGAGCGCACTACCTGCTCACCGGCTCCTACGACACAAAGGTCATCGTCACCAACCTCCAAGGTACGTCTCATCTCATGAAAGCAGCTACAAGGAGCCATGAAACAGTCTCAGTTTAACACTGATGCCTCTATATGACCTATATAAGAGACCATTAGCAAGAAGATTTAGACTTAGTGTCTCCCCCAGGCTTGTAACGTCTATAAAAAGAAGAATGATGGAAAGCTGGGTCTGCGTAAAGGTGGAGTCAGCAGTTCTGTAGGAAGGTTATCAATACGCTGTGGAGTTCAGCACTTTATTTAACATGTGCCAGATTTATCGCCCCTCTCGCTCCCACTGCCTTTTCTTTATACACAGTCGGCAGTGTTTCCCTTAGGGTTTTCCAGCAGCGGTGCTCAAGTGTGTACGTTTTATTTTACGCTGCCGTAAGACATTTAATGCGGCTGCTGACATTAAAAGAGCTTTAGATGCAAATTTGTACATAGATTAGATGTCGAATTATGTTTAATAAAATGCTTCCTGCTCCCCATATGCTGTTACAGTCGCTCCTGTACATGGCCGCAGACAACTAGTGTTTCAATCAATATTGTGACTCTAAAATTGCTTCTAAAAAGAGCAGATGACTGTTAACAAGAGGGATACAAGTTACCTACATAAATAATGTCTCCAGATAGTTCAAGCTACAAAAGCATTCATTGTGGTGTGTTTGTGGCAAGCGATGAGTGAGAGGCAGTGTGTCTGCAGTGAGGACAGGCTGGTGAGCTGGACGTCAGGCGTTATGTGATCTGCTCATCTGATCAACCTTCAAACTATGTTAAAAGGAATATCAGGAGATAATGATTGGCCACTCTTTTCTGGGGCTGTCCAATTTACAATCCTTGTGTCACCGACTCAAGCTGCTTTAAGTAAAGATTGCAAGTCTAATGCATACAGGGAGATTTTATACAGCAGTGGTGCAAATAATTTAGAAGCAGCGGTGCACACTGTATTTTTTCAGCAGACCCAGAACGCACAGCGAGCGAAGCAAAAGAAGATTTGGGTTAAATTTAACAAAGTTAAAAAATGGATTAGAATTGCTGACTGCACCTTTAAACCACTTACCTGGAAAGCACAGGGTTCTATTATTCCTCTATTCTACTCGTCCTGTAACCTCACTTGTCTGTTTCCTTGGACATATTGTTGAAGGTCTTCACACAAGTGTAGGAATGATCATGGATCCCAGAGCCAACCTACAGGAAACTGTTATACAAATGTGAAACGTGGCTTTGTCTTAAGGTACGTCATGGTTGAGCTCCGTTTCCTGTGTGTGTGTTTCCAGGTGACCTGACCAAGCAGTTGCCTCAGACCGTGGTGGGAGAGCACGGCGACAAGGTGATCCAGTGTCGATGGCACACACAAGACCTGTCCTTCCTCTCGTCCTCTGCTGACCGCACTGTCACACTCTGGACACACAACCCATAACACACACACACACACACACACACACACACATATGTACACACAGACAACCAGTCATAATCTAAGAGCTTGTTTACACCTGGTATTAACGTGTTTCAGTGATCCGAGCACAAGTGGACATCACACAGCACGATTCACACCCGTGTGTATATGCGCCTGATTTCGCTACTCCCTATGTCACATACACTGGAACAGGGGTAGGCACGCTGCAGCCCTAGAGCCACATGCGGCTCTTTAGCCCCTCTTCACTCTTCATTAGCTCCTTGTGTCTCTGACAAAATATTATATGGACATTTTTTAACATTCTAGTTTTTATTTATCATCGTTGTCGACCTAAAGTGACGCACACATTCTCCTGTGGTAAAATGAGCAGCCTATACACCAAGGAAAAAATGTTATTTTACATTTCGTCATAGAAATCATCATACGTGCATCATACGTCTACAGCCTGGTGCCTTTTTCTCTAAATTTTGCCAGTACTCAGTAGCTTTGACTAGTCTTATTTCTTCCTAGCTAGGCTAGCTATAGATTCCAAATCCAAAACAGGAAAAGTCTCGTGGGAAAATAGAGAATTTAATTGTGCATGGACAGATTAGTTTGCTTTCACAGCCAACACTACAATGTTAAAGCACCAAATAATCATCAACAGCCCACTGCAGAGTAGCCACCTATGCTAAAACATATTATGAATGCTCAGCTAGACGTATTAGTAATGTTGATAGACTAGTTTAGACTTACATAGACTGTGTTACCCACAGTATAAGGCTGAGATATGTTTAATGGCTCTGGACAATTTTTTAAAATTTTATTTTGGCCAAAAATAGCTCTTCAGATATTAAAGGTTGCCAACCCCTGCACTAGAAGGTTTAAAGGCCCTGTGCACAGTTATTACATCCACACTAGCTGCTAGCAAGTTATGTTAGCAGTTGTGTCCGTACAGCTGGAGATATGGCAGTCAGCAGAATTCAACATGACGGGCACACAACACTTTGTCCTTCATTGATGGAGTAGTCCTTGTCAGGGACGTATCAAGACACATTAGTAATAGGTGCTGTCCACTTGTGATGCGATCACGCTGTTAACACCAGGTATAAAGAGGCTTTTAAAGACACATTCCCTCTAGACCCGTGGTTCCCAACTGGTCCAGCCACGGGGTCCAGATTCCTCCTTAGTTATTAGTTCATGGTCCACACAGTTTAATATATTCAACGTCATACTTGCGCTTGGCCACGTTGTTAAGCTAGTTTGCTGTCTCTGTCAACTAGCTGTGCGTTACTCACTCACTCTACAGCAGGAAACAGCACTTCACACTAAAAGCTCCATGCCGGAAATTCACTATATGTCAAAATACAGTGTGTTTTAACAAACTCGACACGTTGAGAATAGACCTGGGACCCACTTTTGGACCGCGACCCACTAGTTGGGAACCACTGCTCTAAAACAACACTGCTCCTCCTGCACTATCAACACCGTCACACCCTCTGAACACACTTACAGTCTGAAAAAGCACACACATACATTAATACACGAACAGGTGAATGAGCCTCTGTAGGAAACCAAAATGGATACCAACCTGTGACACATCAAAAGCACATGTTGCATGTTGTCTCCTCTTTTCTTTACATCAATCTCTCGCACTGATTGTCGTCATCTTGAGGGTAAAATAACAGGATCATTCATTATTCTCACCATCACGTCATCCCACATGTTCACTCGTCTCACACACACACACACACCAGTCACTTGCTGCATGTCCTTTTCACTGAGGAGTTGTTGAGGTTAGACAGGACAGAGTGCTTTGTTCATGATGGTGCCTTTCTTGAGTTTCCATAGCAAAAATGTAAAAAAAAAAAAAAAAAAAAAAAAAGATAATATGGTCATTTTTCAAGATCAGATTTTGTTAAGTCATCTTGAGAAGTCCTACATTCCTTCTTCTTTTGCATATCATTTTCTTACAGCTGGTGTTATGCTGCTATTGTTTGAGGAAACGAGTTGAATCTATGGTGTAAAATGTTTTTTCAGTGTGTCAGTAGTGAGCTTTGTCCCTATCAGGAGGCTGAATCTGTGGAGGTCATACTATCTGTTGATCAGTCAGCTGTTGCTTCCCCTGTGGGATGTGCTGATGTCTAATGTTACTGTATCCACTGCATCGCTACAACTCAAAAATGTGTAAAAAAATTAGCTTGTGCATTCGTTTTAAAAATTTGAAATCAGTGTTTTTTGCGCTGAAGCTGTTACAGTGTCTTGCGATGGCTTGCTTGCAATGGAAGATCGTTACTATGTCAGCATCAAAGGGAAAAACAAAATGTGATTTGTGGTTGAGCGCCCTAGCATTCAGTTTAGGAGTTTTCAGTGTTCAAAAGCTTTGGTTTGTCTACTGCTGTAACACTATAACAACAGTAGGTGGCAGTCTTTGCCCATAGCAAAGGTCTAACCATATGCACAATGAAATCTGAATGGACGCACGGGTGTTTTTGATATTTATTTAGAACCAGTATTCGGGGCATATGCATCCTTTTCTTGTATTTTACATGCGCACTTTGTCTTTTAACATCGTCTTCTAATATTAATTTACTTACAAAGATGCATATTTTATGTTAATGTATAGTATATATTGTTTTAACAAATAAGGCCAAACTAATACGTACATAGATGTATTTATTTCAGTTGTGTTTATGTATGTACAGTTATTAGTATGTTTTTGAAATGCTAGTGGCTCTTGTATTAAGCCTTTCTAATTCTTGTTTTTAAAAGTGACTTAAATTAATTCAAGCTAACTCAAGTCTGACTGCTGGTACGTTCAATAAAGTGTCTTTTACACAAGCTGGGTCTTTTGCGTTTCGTTAAAAAGAACAGGTCAAACTGAACGTTTTAAAAAGTTAAAACAAAATGCCTTCGTAGACGAGGCTTTAATTCCTCTGACGTCATTTAATACAAACTGGCATAAGGGCTGTACACACGGGTTAAATTCATTCTTTTATCAAATAGTTTGCCTAAAATATAATTTCCTTAGCTTGGCCTTGGTAACTGTTTAACAAAACAAAATCCCCCTCACATACAAAACACAGAATACATGGAAACAGTGCTGTACCTCTGTGTCCGCACTGACTCAAACACCACTGTGAGTAAAACCACATTACTTCATAGTGGTGGGACGGCAGTAAACAGAATCATAACAATCATAAAAAGTACAATAAATACAGACATAACTGCAGTTGTGTATTGAAAAATACACGAAGGATGAAATGAAATTCATACGAGCATAGAAAAACACTTTTGTCCCTGATGCTAGTGAGAGTTTGTTTGTGTTGTGTGAAACAAGTCATTGTTCATTTGAAAATGTTCCATACTGTGTACTACATATAATGCTGACAGTGCTTTGTTTTGTCCAAGAGGACAAATGTGAAGACACACAAGGCTTTCCTGTGAGTGACCACCCACTGGTCAGTCACATCACTGTGCACACCTTCATGAGATGAAACAAAAGAAAAAACCTGGCTGTCCCTTTAGTGCTTAGTTCAGTTGGAGCTGGAGCCCGGCCTGGCCGCAGAAGGCAGGGTGACACGTTGCTCATCCATTCTTTTGGCCTGAGAGCGCATGATGAGGCTGAAGAAGTCCTCGTCTGGTACAGTTGGCCCTCGGACCGGAGGAGGGGGAGGGGCGCAGCGCTGGTCATCCAAACGAGATCCCTGGTAGAGTGAAGAGGAAGTAAGAGAGCGGCAGTTTGAGATTTTGTAATTTGGTTTTTGTCATATCTAATGAAACTGTCACTCTATCCTGACAGTAGTACATGAGACAAATAATCAGTGAGAAAAATCTTGTTCCTCTTTCTCTTCTTAGTGCTTCTAATGGCATTTGCAAGAATCCACCATTCCTTGAATGGAAACAACCAATCAGAGCCAAGAAGCCTCTCACGCCGCTGTCAGTCATGTCAATTACTGCTTGTGAACTACGGTCAAACTAGACAGCGCTGATCAAATATGAATCAAGATTCTGTTCCTGAATTGTCTATTTCTCACCTCAAAGTTTTTTATATACACATTTTAGTGTGCTGCCACTTGGCGGTGCTCTGTTACGACTCAATTGTTTCCCACATGGCGGCTGGGTCACAGACTTTCTCATTTTACAGCTAAACAGTACATTAAAATATCTTTCAAAAAATTATGAGATGAGAAATACGCAAAACTGCAGACTGACCACTGATTGACCTGCAGTTGACCTTTGACAAAGCCCCGCCCCTTTGAAATGGTCCAACAAGCTTCCGGAGTAAACACGGAGCCCACACTGTAACTAACTGCACTCCCTGAAGAAATATCATCATATTTTTGGAAAAATGAAACAGTGCTTCCAGAGAGAAGCAGACAGAGGGGTCTACAGTCTGTGTTTGAAGGATATATCCAAGATGTCAAACTGACTCAGCAGCAACAACAGGTTAAAAAGACAAAGATAGTTAGAAGCTAAAGCCCAACTATAGGCTACAGATCACAGTGTAAAAGTGAACCACCACATCACTGCTGATCGACACAGAAGACAATGAATATAAAGGGAAACTTTGCTGATACTGAACCAGCTGTGTGGCATCACAGTGTGTGCAGATGAACGTTCATCTGCGCACACTGCGATGACACACAGCTGGTTTGATATCAGCAAAGTTTCCCTGCTTCCCTTCACTGGTTCCTGTACAGCAGGGTCGGTCTTTGTTTCACTGTTATAATCATTACAAAGCAAAAGCAGCATGTGTATACATTCAGTGGGCTATATCTTCAGTAGCTAGCTAGCTAACCCTACACTTTTCAGGGTCTGATTTTGGTTTTGGAACAGGGAAGAAACGTACATCTTTTTCCAACCTCCAGGTAACGAGTATCATTAATACATGACGACTAATTGGCTCTGATTGGTTGTTTTCATTCAGGCATGGTGAATTCTAGCAAATGCCTTTAGACATATGACAAACGTATTTTTATAAACTTAAATAACTGTAGGTATAAATGTACTGTATCATTGTGCCGAAGACTGCCCTCAGTCAGCCTTTTTCTTCAAACACTGTATATTTGGTGATGTCATGTACCTGGCATTTGACAAGCATATCAAAGAAGTCATCGTCAGGCTCAGCACTGTCAGCGTTGGCCATCAGGTGGCTGAGCACGGCCTGGTTGCTGTTTTGATTGAGCCTGAGGCCAGGCAGGCTTCCCCCTGCTGCAGACGACTCCTCTAACCGCCGGCCTTGGGCGCCAGAGACGTTGGCAGACTCTGATACAGCTGCAGTTTGACAGTTGATGAAATGCCAGAAGAGATACAGAGCAGAGAGGTTTTATTTTAGTGTGAAAAGGAGTAAATACTGTGGGAACTGGATGACTTCTGAGTGTGAACACATGGACTCACATTTCCTGATGGCTCTGGGAGGCGACTCTGGGCCGCTGTTTAATGATAACCTGCTGCCCTTATCCTGTATTGAACAGCGCTGGTCATCCATACGGTTGCTCTGGAAACGGCTCAGCAGGTCGAAGAAGCCCTCGTCTCCGAGCATGTCAGGACTGAGCCGCTGATAAAGTACAAAAACACCAACATGAAAAACAGCAAAACAGAGCAGGCTTTGTTTAACGATAGCTGTAGGATATTAAATGCGGTCGAGGCATATGTGTGGTTATCAGCTGAATGCACCCTGTACGAGGTACCTTCTGTGGTCCCTGTGCGGGCGTCTGGCTGGTGTCCAGGGTGTTACTGGTGTCCTGGAGGACCTTACTGGAGCTACCAGTCTTGTACTTCTTCCCACGCAGACGGTTGACAAAGAACAGCTTGGAGGAGCTCTTAGCCAAGGAGGGTTTGGACTGTTTGGTCAGGATGTCACTGTTCCACTTCTGACCCTTCAAGACACATGAACAGATTAGTCGCCACAATACAGAGGGAAACCAGGGGGAAGACGATAAGTGTGAAGAAGATAAAGCATCCAACTGTATTCGAAACTTGAAGAAAAAATCTGGTTTGAGCAGCAAAGTATGACTTAGAACTGTGATCATGTGTGTCGGTGGATATCATGTGACAGGAGTGGAGTTCTTACATTCATCTTGTCAGGAGTGAGTTTCATGAGCTCCAAGTTCTCCATGCTGTGTCGTCTGCTCATTCTGGGCCTCGCTCCTGAAACACACAGAACAATTACACCAATATGAACACCAGTTACAAGAACTACACTGTTAAAAGGAGACATATACAGCCCCTCCAGGATGATGGCAGTGTTCATTCATTCATTTTCTGTAACTGCTTATCCTGTTAGGGGTCACGGGGAAACTGAAGCCTATCCCAGCTGATATTGGGAGAGGCAGGGTACACCCTGGACAGGTCACCAGACTATCACAGGGCTGTCACATAGAGACAGACAACCATTCACACTCACACCTCTGGTCAATTTAGAGTCACCAGTTAACCTGCATGTCTTTGGACTGTGGGAGGAAGCTGGAGTACCTGGAGAAAACCCACACTGACACAGGGAGAACATGCAAACCCCACCCTGGGGTCTGAACTTGCACCACTGTATTGCCTTGTTGCAGTATTGTGATCCCAACAGTTAACACAAATTCAGCCAATCTCCATGAATTCTGCACAACCCTGCAATTTTGTCCAATCACCTGAACTTTTCTGCAAATTTGACCAATCATCATAATTTCCCATGAGTTTCACCAATCAGAGCAGTCGCCCGCATGTCACCAAACTCACTTCCTTGTTTCTGGTTGTGAAGATGCAGACACGTGTGACATGAACGTCTAACATTAGCCGACATTAATTTCTGGCAAAGGCTGTGCAAGGTAAGTCCCTGATGTTATGCAAGAAAGCAGGAGTAAACTGTGAAGTGTCATCGATTCACAAAAACTTTTATACCGCATAACACACCTAGACAATGGCTGAAACACGGACAACCCATAAGATAAATCAATATGACAGAGGCTGTTGCATCCAGATCTATTGCACAAGAATCAAGGTGAGTTAGATTAAATACACAGGGTGAGCTATAATATTAGTATATACATCACTAACCCAGAATAGTGAGGTTTTATTCTCACTGGAACAAGTTGCCTTTGATTTTTCGATGAATTATCAAAATTTATTTTTTAAAAGCTGCCATTAAATGAGGCATTTTAGGCTGCAACTACCCTCCCACAAAATCCTGAAAAATCCTGGAGGGACTGCATATAACTTATCACTTACCATGCACGTTGTAGTCTACATCCGTATTCTCTGAGATAGTGGAGTTATTTGTGCTGTAACTCAGACCCAGAACAGTCTGGAGATCAGATACGTTCATACGAGCCGTCAGCTCCCCGCTCCTGTCTCCAGTCTAGAAAGAAAAACATACACACATATAAAGAGGTCAGTTTTTCCACTGAAGGGTTTCTCATCTGTTTTGGTTTAGTTTTCAGAGTAAAACTGTTCAGAATATTGTCTCGACTGCTTTACCATAAAGCATAAGACAAGGACAGAAGAATGCTGCAAAGGAGATTTTACACTGCTTTTATTACATGATGTACCTCTTTGCAGATCTCCAGGTGTTTCTCAGCAAAGTGCATGGCTTGGTCGTGGTTCCCCAGTGCAGTGTAAGCATTTCCAAGACTCCAGCACGCACGGCCCTCCCCAATCCTACATCACAAAAACATATTCAAATACTCGTATAGTGACGTAGTTGAAATGTAGAGAATATTTCTTCCTACAGTGAATGTGCTCTGTGTGTGTGTGTGTGTACCTGTCATTGAGGTCCTGTGCTATGATGAGGTGTTTGAGGTGGTAGTCGATGGCTCTCTCATAATCCTGGAGAAGAGTGTATGTGTTGCCCAGACTGTAGCAGGCCTGGGCCTCCACAGCTCGGTCCTTTAGCTGCCTCGCTAGCTGCAGTGTCCTCCTGATAAACACGCAAAACAGCTGGTTTAAAACACTGCAGAGACGCATCAATATTTGCCTCTGACTTCTTGTCCCCACAGTCTGGCAACAACATGTAATGTCATACACAAGGGAAGACTGGTTCCTGACATCCACAGAGACGTTTTTAAGATGCTCATGAGAGAAAACTTAATTTATCCTTGGTGGTGCAACACTCTCTATGTGGTCTTTCAACAGACGATATGTCACACCACACCCAACATTTATATCTTGGTGGCAGTGTGTGGAACGAGAGAGAAATGATGAAGTGGAGTGTTTGCGCAGTTAACCCTCTCTTCTCTGTTGGTTCTAGCACGAGTGCTTTAGTTTCAGTAAAGAAAGAATTAAGAAATACATTTTAAAACACAACTTAATGATAGTTATCATTAACTGTACTGTATAGTTGCAGTATAAATGGAAGCCCACTGCATTCACAGCAGAAAAAATTAGACACCTTATCTCATAATTATGACAAAAGATCACCTAACTATGAGGTCAGGATCTTGTAGCCTAAATATAAAACAGACTGGTAGTGCATGAATTTATATCCATGAGGCATCCCGTATTGGTTTAACTGCTCCTGCAGGAGGAGGGCAACTTAAAGCAGGTCAAACGACTTGAGATGCTTGAACAGTGCGGACATAATAAAATTAGTAACATCAAAATTTCCCAGTGTCTCATATCAAGAGAGACATAACAGCAGATTAATACGATAGCGCCATTGTTGTCAACTTTCTTATCCTGTAGCCTGGGTTAGCAATGATTGATAAGTAATGCTACCTTAACTTTTCTCATAATTATGAGATTTAGTATCGTGTAATTATGAGATCAGGCTCTCTTGTCTTGTCATTGTGAAACAGTAGCTCATAATTAAGAGATAAGAAGTCTAATATTTTTTCTTTTTGTGAATCCAATGCACTTCTTTAAGTGTACTCTGTAACAGCTCTTTGATATTACCTGTCATGTAAGATTCTTCATGTCACACTTTTTTAATACAGAAAATGACGTAAAAAGATTAATGTATAGGCTCTGTCTTACTTGTAATGCTCAGCTGCCACTTCAAATTCCCCCAAAAAGATATAGGCGTTCCCCAGGTTGCAGTAAGCTCGTCTCTCTGCAGAGCGGTCGCCAAACTCCTTAGCTATGAGCAGGCGCTGTACAAAGAAACAGACATAGCAACACATTTTATTATTTCTGTCATAACTGAGTCACATTTATGATGATTACACTGATAGTGAAAGTTTTAGGACTGCACCACACCTGTTCGTGAGAAGCTACAGCTTTGCGAAAGTTTCCCAACAAGTAGTACGTGTTGCCAAGGTTGCCACAGGTTCGACCCTGAGCAGCTCGATCCCCGAGCTCCTTCACTATCGCCAAGTTTGCCCTGAAAATACACAAACAGTCAAATGTGATATGATCAGATAACAGCAGAAAGACACTGGGCCTCATGTAAGAAAAGACAGAAGAACCATTTTCTCTTATTTTGGTCCAAATACACGATTTGTTAGCCTTTTGACTTCTGGGATTCACTTATGTTTTCCTATTTTTGCTCCTCTCTTAGGTAAGAGATAATTTTACAAGAGGTCAAGAGCGCTCTCACAGGGTTAAAGAAAAAACATCTTGTTTTCACAGTCCAAACTGTTGTATAATAGGTGGAGCCATGATTTTTGAATTTAAGGAGCATTTAAAAAATGTATGAATTTTATATAACTAAACTTAGATTATATTTCAGAGTGACTATAATGATTGGGTTATTTAATTTGTGGGATAAAGAAATATTACTTTACTTGGTTCATTGATCCCTATAACTGTAATTTAAGTTACTGTGCATCCCTCTGCTGCCAGTGGTGGAATGTAACTGGGTACATTTACTTTGTACTGAAGTACAAATTTTAAGTACTTTTACTTCATTTAAGTTTTTAATCTCATGCCACTTTCTACTTCTACTCCAAGACACTTAGAAGGAAAATATTGTACTTTTTACTCCACTGAAATTATTTGCTGACTTTAGTTAACAGTTCCTTTACAAATACAGGTTTGTACACAAACCATATGAAAATATACAAGTGCAGCTGAAACAATTGGTCGACTGATTAGAAAATCCAGTTGACAATTATTTTGATCATTGTTTAAGTCATTTATTAAGCAGAAAAAATTTCATAGTTCCAGCTTTTCAAATAAGAATTTGCTCGTGTTAAATTTATTAAACTTTCCTGCATCGAACACTTCTACTTTTAATACATAAACACATTTCTCTGAATGGACTTACATACTTTCATTTAAGTAAGATTTTTAACTTTTGCTTTTACTAGTAACAGAGCATTTTGACAGTGTAGTGTTAGTATTTTTAGTTTAGTGGAGGATCTGAACACTTCCTCCATCGCTACTGCTGACTCTGCAAATGTTTTTCCATCACCATGTTCTTGATTTTCAGCTAACGTCAGCACTGACTCTATGGAAAAAATACATTGACTTAAGGTTTTTGTACCAGTTCGTCGATTTCACTGCTGCTGAAGTTCTTCTTCTTCTTTCAGCCTTTTTTGGGTGGCATCTCTCTGAGTCTTTGCAAACTGCACAACACCAGCCTTTATATAATATTTCGGGAGCGTTACCTATACTAATACGTGACTTATGATAAAGTGGGATTCATCATTCAGCACATTTGAGTAAGAGCAGATTTGGATGGTTAAGAACATTTAGTGCATTTGAAGGTGATTTCTCTTATTTTTTTATTTAACAGAAAATTAAGAAAATGTAAGAGAAATTTAAAAGAATGTTGCTGCATGAGGCCCACTGTATCATTACAATGTCACCGAGACACTGAGACATCTTCTTCAGGACCGAACTGTACAGTCACTTACTCATAATACTCCGCTGCCTTCCTCAGTGCCATCATGACCTCCTCTGGGAAATCTCCAGGCTCAGCTCCACTCCAACAGATACTCTTGCCTTTGGCATGGTACACGTTCCCAAAGTTATAAAGAGCTCGCGCCTGACCCACCTAACACAAATCCAAGAAAAACATGTCAGTGCTGAGGGTTGATGTCTTCTCAATCCCAGCCGCCTTACACTACAGAATATTTCACTGTATACTTAATAAATCGCGGCTTGGTCCATGTGGGATGTATAAAATGACTTTATCATGAACAGTGAGTATATATCATCACGTCAGTATACACTATCACCACTGTGCTTGAGTATCTTGCCGCCTCACCTTGTCATTGATGTCTCTGGCGATGTCCAAGTGCCTCTGACAGCAAACCACCGCCTCATCAAACCGCCCCAGCACCTTTAATGTGTTGCCAAGGTTTCCACTGGCTTTGGCTTCTCCAAGCAGGTCACCAATCGTCCTATGCAACACACATGTCATTAGTAATAATGAATATAGTGATGATATGTTAGCAGAGTTGTGGGGATTCTTGTGTAAGTCCAACCTGGTCAAGGTGAGGTCATGCCGGTGGAACTCCAGGGCCTTGGCGTAGTCATGCAGGTGGAAGTAGGCATTGCCCAGCTGGCTGTAGATGGCACTGAGCACCTGCAGGTCCTCTGTGCCCACCTGAATGGCAGCTTCAAAGAAGGAGACGCCTGCTCTGTAGTCGCCTACTTTACAGAGCCGCTCGCCCTCCAACGCCAGCTCCAGGCAGGACACCTCCATCCTACAGCAGAAAGAGGCAGTCCTGTCAGGTGTCTAACAATGATACGGCCTGCTGTTTAAACTGGATTCACACTGAGCAGCACCTAAGTGTTTAGAATAATTAAGAAGCTGTGGAAAATAGATCTTCTCTGTGCTGAATCCTACAGCCAACTGAGCGCGGACTCCCCCTCACAACCAGTGAACAAAGCTTTCAGCCTTGTGCTTAGAAAGAGGGCTTTGAGCTACTTCCTTCCACCTACAGAGAACAATGGTTCAAACTGGAGTCTGTTTGTTATGGTAAATCTCACATCCTTTTGACATGCATCAGAAAGTGAAGCGGATTTCTTTTACAGTAAAATACAGCACAGAGCGGGTAGAAATGTTTCAGTATATCAATGTTTACCACTCCCATGTTTATTAGCTTTGCTTCAGAGTTAGAAACAGTTTAAATATTTCGTGTTGTACCTTAAAAGAGTGGGGAGTGTAGGAAATCAGTATAAAAATTGAGTTGCAAATGAGGTTACGCTCAGAGGTTTCAAGGCCAGATGAAAGGAGTGTTAAGACAATGGCTGGTGGCTTATCTGCACATGGATGGATTATCTTTAGATTGAGCAGCATATGTGCGCAAAGCAAAAATTGTCAGTCTGCCAACTTTTGTTTTTCAGGAAACTGCATTGTTGAGAAGAGATCAGCGTCACACAAAGTCTGTTCAGTTTGTTTATCTCGAGCTTTCCTCATGTACCCGCCCAAGATTTGCCTGAAAGCTCTGAAAAACTAAAACACAAACACACAGGCACAATCTAGTGTGGAGCAACAGTTTACATAGTCTATGGTGTGCTATTAAAAATGACACAAAGACCCCAAACAAAGTAGCTTGTTTCATCCAGCTAGGCTATAATTAGTGGACAAATGCAAACATGGTGTTCTGAATAGTCGATAAAGAGCTCATGTAATGGGCCTTAAATTAGAAAAAGCTACTTGAATACCAAGTAAACAACAGACTTTACCAACACTGTAGCAAATACGGTGGCAAATACTAGCCTACCTGCTCGCTTTTTGTGTCTTACAACAACAACAACAGCACATGGAACGTCTGAGAGGCATCTACCGAGGTTTCCACTAGAAAAACTTCCAGGCCGCAGCTCCTTCTGTTTGTCTGAACCATGGAGAGCTAAACTCAACCCTTTTTAGTCGTCTGTACTAAAAGAAGATTAAAATCCTTTTTGTTGCTGATTTAAATCTCAAAATATGTTGAAAAACAGCATTCCTTTCCTGTGACATCAGAACAATCGGTCATCTGACATCACGGAGCTATTTTAGCATCACGCATTGGAAAAATTAAAAAGACGTACGCAGTGTTGTCACAGTATTAACTTCCAACGCATGGCAGCAGGGAAACTTCTCAATCAGCATTTTCTTAGCTAATCTGCTTGTCTTTAAAGCTCTCCCTTCTGACCTGGTCACCTGAGATTACGGCTGTAGACTGCGCACCCGACAGATTACATCCCTGGTGAGTGTTAAGTAGCTTTATTAGACGTGTCAGGCACAAGCAGACTCTGTAGTGAAGTTTAATGGAATCAAGTCATTAACGACAACCATCCTGCTGACAGTGGTAGGGAAAAAACATATCCTTCCAACAAGTGGATGGCTGCTCTGTCCAAATAATTTGGACACACGTGTGGTGAAAAACAAAGCAAGCAGTGATGAATTTTTCAGGGCTTGTTAAATATTGAAGCCAACCGGCGCAGGTCACACCTGCTGCCAGAGCTCTTTACGTGGGTATGTACTGTAGGGACAGCTGGCTGATGCCTATCTGCGAAATGTGCCTGCCTTTGGTCAACAAACTCACGGAAAGAACTGTTAACAGTCCTCCCACTCTATTATTTAACTTTTTAATCCCACATTACGCACTATGCAATCACTTCTTCAACAAGGTAACATCAAATAAATAAATGTTATCTGTCACCTGACACTGAAACATCTTGTGTAAGTGTTAAAGTTTTCTTTTCTTAACCAACAACCAATAATTTCATTTACAGTCCCTTCTAAAACTAACAAGGGAAGGCAAAATGTTAAACACAGAGCCAGAGGAAAATCTACTCTAAAGCCATGCTTTAGTTCAGAGAGGAGAGGTTCCTACCTGTAGCGGACATGAAAGGACTGCTCCTCAGTTCCCATTCTAACCACTGAGCCACTGGTATCCATTGATGTGAACAATATGAGGGAAAATCCCAGTTTCGTTCCCGAAAAAATGATTGCGATTAAAAACGAGCCAACAACAAAGAAAAAAATCTGTAGTCAAAGGGAGCTGGGTGAGAGGAGGTACACCAAAAAGTCACGAAATGTGGTCAAGTGCGTGACCATCCCCTCTGATGAATGCTGACAAGGGAAGGTAACCCCATGAGTGTTAGACAGAGCTGCAGAGTCCTGAGCGTCAGTCCACACGGCTGCGTTCGTATACTGTGTTTTGAGTCACTGCACTTCAATCTCGTCAGCTGCCCTCTGTGAAGAGAACACAAGATGCTGTATGTGAAGCCTCATTCTGGCCACACGGTGCCATGGCAACACCAACCAAACAGCAGCGTGCGCAAGCGGGGCAGGCAGAAAGTTAGAGAGAGCAGGGCGGCAATGAATGGATGAGGGGTCAACACAGGCGAGCTGTCAATCTACTGTAAGACGGTGACTCAGTTCATCCAGGCTTGGAGATGTGCATGAGAGCTGTAAAGTTGCTACAAGGTGAGCAGGCTATGAACGCCACAGAATGTAACCTATGCAAGCAGAGATGGCAGGAAAATTAACATCTCCAGAGTCTGTGAACAAGAAGCAGTCGCTGAAAAGAAAGAGAAACCAGCAACCTGTTGAATGATTTATCAAGAAAAAAAAACTCACTAAATTAAAATTAAAGCTCTGAAAAAACAAAACAGAAGAGCCTACTTCCACCACAGGACAGGACAGTGATAAGCAAGCTACATGGATAAGATAAACTGTACTGAGGAAAAACCAGAGCCAACCGTTACCACATTTCTCCATGAGGTCATATTAGCCACACCCATTTGTCCCCCAAATTTAACCCATCAGCCCCTCCTCTCCTCTCTCACACACACACAAAATGGGAAATGGGGCAGACCAGTTATTTGCAAACTGGGTTAATTCTTTATGCTAAATAACAGATAAAAACAGCAGATACATGACAAACAAGCAGTGTGTGCATTTAAAATAGTTAAATACAATTAGAACACAAAGCACAAGCACATAAATCAAGCCTGGGAATTGTAAACGACCACCACTGCCTTCTTTTTACAGGAATCTAAATATGCTCTGCCCTACTTTGCATATAGGCCACTCAGTGGTGTGCTAAAATGACTTTCTTCTCCTAATATTTCTTAAATACTGTCAGATATGTACTGTGTTTAATAATCCAAGCACAGTTCTGCCTACTGTACATAAAAAGGAGGCCAGTGTTCATACAGTACTTTGGATTAGGACCTTTGATCTACAATAGGCTCGCTGAGCACTTCCTAGCATTAGATCAGCGCTGAGCTCATACTGCAAGAAGAGCACAAATCTTAAAAACAGATGACGACCAAAATAGAAACAAAAAACAAGGAGTGTTTTGACAAATTGCGACAACTCAATCATGCCTTGTTGATGACAGAAGATCTTGTCCTCAATACCATGAGTCAGACTTGTTTCAAGCACCAGTTTTCAGTCAATGCACCTAAAATAGTGTGCCTCGTTGTTAGCGTGCAGGGCGCAGTAACATAAGCCATGATAGCTAGAAAAAAGAATACTTTACAACACATTACTAGTCCAGGTTCCTTTGGCATATCTAGCACTCAACTTTTTGGGGGACATCTTTGTACATTTTGAAACTGTTGCAGACACTTCTCTTTATTGACATGATGCTAGAGTATATGTAAACCTGTCACGGGTGCTCAAACTGTCGGAGTCACAAAGCAAGGTCTCTCTCTAGGTTTAACAGTCCGTGTCTGAAAGGACTATTAATTAATGTTGATTCATAATAATTTATGTTGAGTTTCTATGTCTTAATTAACTGGCTATATGGGATTTTTGGCCTCATGGTGTAGAAAAATGAAGCACTCAAATACTGGTTTGGACATTGATCACCATGGCAATGATCGAAGCCTCAAAGCATTCAGGTCAGGCCTACATTTTACAGTTAAAAGTCTGCTTAATAATACACAGCTAAGGGCTTGTTTGTGCACATAAACAATGCAAATGTAAGGGTACCTTTCTAAAGAGGAGGCTTGTATCTTCAATCCATGCACTACCTAAACAAAAACAGCCTCCCTGGCATTCTATAGTACATATTATTATATAAAAATCAACTTGTCCTGGACCTGAAAAGAAAAGTGACTAGAAGCATCTCTTTGCTCAGCCTGTTCATGTCAAAGTGAGCAGTTATAAACTAGAGCCCAGGGCTTTGGGAGTCTGTGCAGAACATGTTCCTGCACATTATTATAATCACCAATTGCTGTGTGCCAGTGTTGGTGCAGCCTTTTCCACCATTGTATGCCAACTGGGTGTGTTTAGGAGAGACTAGCCCTGCTCACCAACCTACACTGGGCATGAACAAGAGTGTAGCATGAAGAAGTGATCCGTGGCTAAAAGCACAACAAAAGAAACAAGAGGTTGTTTTTTTTAATGACAGCTTCAAGGCAGGTAATCAGCGCCTCTTGAGTCACAAACAGGACATGATTTCATCTTAAACATGCAGCAGAGGTGATCTATTTTCATTGTGCTTACAGCCCATCGATGCTCTAAAAATGACTACTGCCACTGAGAGCAAAAGCTAAATATGGAAACACCACTAAGTGTTACACCATGAGCCAGCAAAAGCCTGCACCAAAACAAAAGAAAGAGACATAAGTACTGGATACTGACCGGTAAGTCTTCCACACAGGAACAGGAAATCTGGGAAGCCTGCAAGGAAAAGTGTTGTGACCATGAATGACTTTAGACCTAAATATACAGGTGTTGCAGTTACTGAAGAGGAACTACACCCATATTTAAGGTTCATACATGCTATTCACATAGTCAAAGACAGTCCAAAAATATTACTTTGCATTAACAACTCACCCCCAAAATCCAAAACCTAGAGAGCTGAAACTCAAATTTGTGGTGTCTTTAAATATAAAGTCTGGAACTGCTCCATAGATAATTAACTGGGAAACATTATAGATGACACTGAAAGCACCGTTCTGAGCATATAGGTATAGTTTCTGTTTCACAGCCAAGAACACTACAACATAATGAAGCTCTTTTAGTTATAAAAAGGAAACAAACATTCTGTGGCCATTCACTGTCAACAGCTCCAGACTTTGTACTCAATGACATCACAAGTTTAAGACTTACATCTCTGGTTTCTGGCTTTAAGAGAGAGAGTAGCTCATGTCCACATGACTGACTGAATTGTCCTAGATCAGGGAAATAACATTCTTAATTTAGGTCATGTCCCCCTGTTAGTTTGTGTATGAATATTTTGATATTTTCCCTAAGGTGATTATGTTTACTAGAGACTGATTTAGTACCACAGATGATAAACAATCTCAGCTGCCTGTTTGCTGGTTTAAACCTTAGTAAAACTAGGTGTACATAACAAGGTATACCTAATAAATAACTCCTGAATAATCCCTAAACATTTTATATTTTTTGCTGGGCTGTTGCACTGGTTTAGCTAAGTGTACCTAATAAACTGGCAACTGTGTGTATGCATGCCACATGATTATATAGTGGGCAAAAATGAGACATTAAGGAAACACCATGGACATAATCTTGAACACTGTGTATTGACCACACACTCTTAAACTCTACCTCAGATTAGACGACTGTATACACACAAGCAACCCTATCTGTTTTTGGCATTGTATATAATTTGCACCTTACAGTTATCTAGTTTGTATTTGCTATACATCTTGTATATTGCACTCCTTCAACTTTGTTTTGCAACTGCTGCACAGCAAGTTCCCTCAGGATAAATAAAAGTTATCTTATCATATCTTACATACTAAAAGTCTGGCTGATGTCAGCATGCGTAGTCCCATAAAACTGTATTACTAAAGTGGCATATTAATAATGTAAGTGCAGGTATAATATGGATGACATCTGCATTAAAGTGGCCACAATCTTGCAAGACAAATATAGTTTGACAATTACTATGTGCAATACTTTCACTATACTCATTTAGTAAGGTTTAAATTACTACAACATGCTACAGCATATGTTTGTGATGCTTCTATGGCCGTAAACAAACAGTAGCATATTGATAATCCCAATTCCGAGTGATTGATAATCTCCACTGGACACATCACTGTCAGTATGAGCTCCATTCACACACATTTTCAGCCTTACTGTTCAATGAAGAAGCTTGATAGAGAGGATTGTACACACCACACGTTCATGCCGGGTGCTACTGTCAGTTTAAATTGAAGTTTAACACCAAGTCAAAGCCACAGTCTCAGGCAGACAGTGAATTCACAGTTACAGTATCACGTCCAGCTACACATTAGCAAGTTAGCATGTTAGCTGCTAAACTTACGTTAGACGATCCAGCTCGAACAATGGTGACTTCTTTTCTTTTCTTTACGTTGTCACAAAAATAAAAACAAGACGTGGATATAAAAAAACGGACGTCTGTAATTTAGGGCCAAACTGTACCGTGTCCAGCCAGCCTCTACATTATCCTTTAACTTTTGTAAAACTTGGCTTTAACTTCGATGAGAAAGAAGAAAAGCTCTGTGGCTGTACTAGCGTCTGTGTTTTCGACAAGGAGCCAATCAGGAGGCGACATTCAAAGATAGCCACGCCCCCGAACAACGGTCATTGGACCAATAGATTTGAATAGAAAAGAGATGACGTATTGTCATGATGAGGCTGTCAGGAGGTGATGGACAGACTTCATCACAAAAATGAAATGTTGACACACTTTAGCCTGCGAGGTAAACACAGAGGACCACTTGGCCGCTGATTCGTTCAGAGAGGTGAGGGTGTAAAGTTCTCCTTTGGTCAGACCTCATAAAACACAATAAATACTTAAAATAATGAGGTTGATTGTTCAAAACTGTCTTTATTTACTAATGATAAAGGACTGTTCTTTACTTGTCAGAGGAGGGAGGTGACTGAGGTGTAGCTTTTTTTATCCTCCTCAAAGTTACAAATATTTTTCCAAATATACCATGAAATATACAATACAAATATCTTTATTTTATTTTAAGAAACTGATGTAAAATACATGACTCTTCCTCCACCATAAGTTAGTGATTAGATTTTTAAAACTAAACCCTTTATGTTTGAAATTTAAAAGCTGAAGATACAATCCTGGAGTTGAAAAAAGCCTTGGTTTTTTTAGGCTTTTCGTGCATGTTGGTTTAGAGTCCTGCACTGGGTAAGGTACCAGCGGAGAGGCTGTGTATATCTCTATCTATCTATCTATCTATCTATCTATATAAATATTTGGGTAGCGGGTGAGAACAAAAATGGTTTTTATTTTTCAGAATAAAACAAGAAAAAAAGATAGGGTAGTATATGTGTAATGTTTTGACATCTAAATCACTATATCAAGCTGCAATTCCTTTTTTCGTGAAAGTCAACGACACCAGTCAAACCTTTGACCTCGTGGTCACATTCATCACTGATGAGGAGGACTCCAGTGATGTAACTTTGCAGCCTAAGGATGAGGTAGCAGCCTACATCGAGTTCAAGACACCCAAGGAGGATCATTTTGAGGTTTTATGGTGGTGTCAGGAGCATGCTAAAATGTTTCCCAACCTGGCATCGAGCACAGCCAATAAAAGAGACCTTTTCTCTGCTTGATTTGTAATTCAAGAATGCAGAACCCAGCTTAATGTAAGTGACTGTGGCCTGTGTGTGTTACATCACAGAGGAGTCAGGTCACAGGTGTGGGCGGGTGTGGCTTTGACTTAGACATAGTGACAGGTAATGGGTCAGTTCTGGTATTGAGCTTTATGGGAGTGGGCAGGTGTAGGTTTTTAAAAATGGATCCATGAAGGACTCTGCACTGGTTAGATATTACAAATGCTTTTCAATGAGATGTAGAATAAAGTGACTGATGAAATATCACTATTTTAAGCTCAGATTTAGTTACTCATTTTTATTATTATTTTTTTTTTCTGAGGGAAGCATTCCTCACACATGATGTGCCAAAGGACTATTGGGAATTTGAATTCAATGATAATGTCTGTTTTTTCAGTTACTGGCTTTGATAAATTGTGTAATTTTTATTTTTTTAAGAAACATGCCTTCCAAGTTCTCTTTAAAAATCAGCACTAAAATAAATACGAGTACAATCATTAAATCTGTATGCCCCTCCTCTAAGCCAAAATAAAAAACTAAACAAAACATGTTTTAATTACAAAATTACAAAAAAAATAATAATTTAACACACCTCCCTCTCCCCATTACAAGTAACGAACAGTCCCTAACTTACTTTCTTCGCTCGTCTTTTTTTGGTATGAGGTTTCACCCTCGTTACCTAGCAACCAGAGTCCGCCTGCACGCTGCCAGCCCGGCTCCAGACGTCCAGCGCAGGCTGCATTATTAATGATGCCACAGACATTAAAACCTGTCCGAGAAACCATATGGCAACAAAGAAAGAGACAGAAATACGGCAGATAGTTACAGGATGATGTCAGGAGAGAGATCATGGCTGTGGATCGGACAAACTTAATGTCGCAGTGCTGAAGGACCACTTCTAAACCCGGGTAAGTTTCCACCAGAGCATCACGACATGAGACTGATAGTTTAGTAGCCTGCAGGATACAGACAGTGACATTTGATAAACCGTTTTATGACAGTCTGACTGCAGTGTAGTAGTCTATGCTACTTTATTGTGATGCTACAGAGCTTTCACAACACTCCTCACTCAATAGTGACAGAAAGTAACTAACTGCATGTACTCAGCTAGCCTACCTGCTTTACTTTAGTACAATTTTGAGACATTTCTCTAGGGTATTTCCTTCTCTGCTACTTTATACTTATACCCCACAACAATTTAGAAGCCAATGTTGTACATATTACTTTATTTTTAGAATTTTTTGACAGATATAGTTACTATACTTAGAGTGTCTGCAGGTCCTTAAAGAGTTTTACAATGTCTTAAATTCAATTTTACAATACATGTCATTAAATGGTTCTAACTTTGAATTTGTGAGGTCTTTAATGCCACAAACATTGTATCTAATTTAATTTATCCATCTTTTAATTTACTTCTGTCAAAATGAGTCAAGTTCTTCTGTGTTAAAGTCCACATTTCTGATGCTACAAATCTTAGTCTTAGTGCTTAATCTTAGTTACCTACCACTGAACCTCATACTTAATACTTGCACTTTTTGTTGGCAAAATGTAAGTTAGCCTTACCCAATACTACTTACCTTTACACTTACCTGCAGTTCTTGAACAAAAACAAGATTATTTGTCCACAATTTAGTCATAAATTCAGTTTAAAATGGTATTGAAATGATCTCAAAAAGCATTAAGTTCAAGTGTCTGATACCTGTAGACACCCTGATTCGTACTATACACATTGTTTTTACATGCAAAACATATCAGCTTATAAAATATAATGCACTACCCAACAGAGTATTAATAACCCCCTTGAACAGCTAAATTAAAATACTATTTTCATGTAAATGAATGCATAATAATTCTCCATAATACTGTATTATGCTGCAGAATCAATGTGTTTACCTTTCATTTCTGCTGACAACCTGACTAAGATTTAAAATGCAGGACTTTTATTGTAATGAAATATTTTTGAAATCTTGGAAAGTGCCAGTCTTATTTAGGCAACCTTCTTTCACCACACTCTTTCATCACACACTTTCACCCATAAACATCATCCACACCAACACCTTACACATGTCACGCAAACCTCTGTGCACACAATGCATGATTGCTAAATAATTGACAGCTTAGCACATTTTGATCCATTGTTGTCAGCTCACGAGTAGCGTTGCTACGTGACCAACAGGTGCTCCATCCTCCTTTCTTACCCCCCGTCTTGACACAGGCGAAGACAAAGTGTCCATGGAGGGAGAACCAGAGGAGTCAGATGAGGACGTTCAGGGAGAGGACAAGCCCACTGTGCTGTGGGAGAAGTGCATCCAGCAGAGCATCTTTGTGGACCTCAGTGAGGATGAAAGTCTCCACCTCAGTGATCTGGAGAGTTCTTTAGCTTTACATCTGTCCCGGGCAGAGTCGGCTGCCTCCGAGGCCAGCATCCATCTCAGTGGTGAGCCCTGAAGCCATTTTTCTCTACTGAGTTTTTTATGTTAAACTGTCTTGTTTTATCTCTCCTGACAGTATACATCACATTGTCTTAATAATTATATGTACTGTTACAAACATATTTGTGGTGATTGCAGGCTTGTACCTGAATTTAAATTCAAACAATAGTGTTGAGGGAAGTTGACAGATTCACAGAGTAAGTTGGAGCTGTCATTGTTAATGGCAGACATCTTAACAAAAGTAAAGATTGTGACTTTGGAATTTTTCAAAATGGACCTATTTCCCCATGTTTCTGTGTCTAAGTGGCAACATCAGTTTTTGAAATCGGTCCAGTATTGAGAGAAAGGGTTGCAGCTGGCTGTCGCTGAACAGGCTGCAGTGTAACCACTTGGGGTATTTCCGTCAATTTACGTCCACTAAACGCTCTTGTTTTTGCCACTTACAGGCTCAGATTGTTATTATAATTATCTGACAACATTACAGAAAGGTTCCCTACGGAGATAGACCTTTTTGTTATAGAGTAAAGTACTTTTTATTTAATGAGAAACGGCTCCGCAATTGCTATAGCTTAAGTCACCAGACTCCAATTCAATAAACAGTAATTTGAGCATGTATAGAGCCAATATATTTTCATATCTATCCTAGTGAATTAAGGGTTAATTTCAATCAAACCAGAGCTGATGATTGGTGGCACAGTGGAGGGACAAACCAAGACTGCTTTTCTGAGTTTTATTTTGTTTGTGGCTACTTTGAATGAAGTGTGTTTTACAATACTGTTTACTTAAATGGAGTCAGGTGGTTTTTGCAATAGCGGTTTTTGGGTTGCTTTTGTCGAACCCAAAGGATCGTACTCTTTAAAAAAACATCTGTCTCTGTTGGAATCCTTTTCATAATGTTGTCAGACACTTAGAATAATAATCTGAGCCTTGTCAGTGGCAAAAATGTACGTTAATGGTGCACAAGTTGCCCCAAGTGGTTACATTACAGCCTGTTTTGTGGCTGAAGGCTGCAGCTCTCTCACTTAATATCAGGCCAGCTTCAAAAGTTGTTGTTCCCATTACTCACTTAAACGCAAAAATAAAAAACTCCCCTCTAATTTGTTATTCATGCTGCTGGTGTTATTTAATTTGCAGGGAGCGCGGAGCTGTCAGCCTTGGATGACACCTCCTCAGAGTCCAGTGTTGTCAGCAGTCAAAGTGAGAGGGTGGTAGAGAGCAAGACCAAGAGCAGCATACTGCATGTGTCCGCCCAAAGACCAAACACCATGAAAGACGAGCCGCCCTTAAAGCAGCAGCATGAGGACCCCGGGCAAGATACCAGTGACGAGGATCATGAGGACCTACCTTACGATGGTGACCTCGGAAGCCCCTACTTCAACCAGACAGCTAACTCTGAGGGTCATATGGGCTCTGATGGAAGAGAAACAGTCCACGCAAGTCCTGATGTTCCTGGTTTGCTTGAATGTAACACAAGAGATAGAGATATTAGTGAACGCTTGGATTCTGTTGAGTGTAACGCTGAGAAACCTGTAATTCTGTCACAAGAGGATGCCAACAGAAAACAGGATGACTGCTTTAATGCTTCAAACCCAAGTGAGGTTGGACCGTCATGTCCTTATCCTTCAGACATTAACCAGGTGTTGCTGCGACACTTCTCTCAGGAGGAGCTGCTGCGGTCAGGTCGGCCGATCGAGGCAGAGACTCTGCCGGACGTGTCCCTACTGGAGAGCGTGGATGACACAGTTGTTAGCTGGGCTCCGACACACAACAGCACAGCAATTAATAGTAACCACTCAGAGGGTTGTGCTGTGAGGACTGATCAGAGTATGTGCTCTGACAGGACTGATGAAAAGACTGCTTCAAAAAATTCAAGTTTAGAGAAAGAGGAAGAGAAGGGAGTTGATAATGTCACCTCTGCTGCTTCTAACAGCATTGTATCCAGCTCTTCAAATACAGACTCAGAACAAGGCAGTGGAGATATGAGTGCTGTAGATGTAGAGGAGCAGGAACAGGCCAAAGAGTATGATCAGGTTCAGAGAGTCCCACTTGTTCGCACAAGGTCCTTCAGCGAGATGAAGTACGGTCAAGGCCAAGTCCATTACCCGCTCCCTGACTTCTCCAAGGTTGCCCCTAAGGTAAAAATCCCAAAGCTCCAAGTGGTCCAGCCAGGCCTGTACCTCAGAGCCCCAGCACCATGCACAGAGCCCAGTCCTCTCCCGGTATGTTGGATGTGATCAGCAGAGTCCTGGAGGATACGGTCCAGCCATCAGAGAAGCCGTATGTCTTCAAAGGCGAGGTCAAACAGACTGCTCCGGCACTGGTGCATTACCTGCAGGTAGAAAACATTCAGTCTTCACAGTGTGCCTGTGTGCTTGTTTTTCCTCAAACAGTAACAAATACGAATGTTGTGCATACAACTAGCGTGTCTTATTCCATATTTCTTTAGGCTGCACATGATAAATTACTGACCAAACATGCTGAGGCAGAGAACCTTATTGATCAAATGAGAATAGAAACTTATGTAAGTAACAAGTTTCTTTTAAAAATCATGTAGGCATGTGAGAAATCAGTTCTAATTTCAGAGTCATATTTTCACTGCAAAGTACAGATTTATGGATCTCTTTTCACAGGCTCAGCCCACCTCAGAACGGATGCTTTATTTAGAGTGTGATGATGATGATGATCAGGGGAACTTAGCTGAGGGAAGCCATCTTGGTTCCATGGCTCCTCGTCTTCCCCCATCAGGTACGTCTCTGTGTCCGACATCTGATATTATGACAGGTCAAAGCTTTGCTTCGCTACCTGTAAATTGCACGGTTAAGTGCAGTTGGTTTCCATAGAGACAGATGGGGTCAGATGACAGTATTTAGTTACACAAACATATTCACTTTGCTGTTGGAGCATGTTAATCAAGTGGGAAACAATAGCTGTAAACTGGACAATCTAGTCACACCTAAATATCTGAATTTTAATTTCTATGTCATATTTTTAAATCATGAGATCATCAGCAACTGTATGCATCATGTGCCATTTTTATACTTCACAAATAAACAAGTTCTTTGCATGTGTACACTGAAAGTATTCATTTAGTATACTGATGAGGTCAAGACTGGTATAGAAAAGAGTAATCCTTTTTATTTAATTTTAATCCTGTCTATTATTTTATTTTACAACTTTATAAGTTTTCCGTCACAAAAATACAGAAATCTAAATGGTTTTTGTTTGGATTTGTTTTTATTAACAGATGCTCAAATTACACTGCATGAGCAGTACAGGACAGTATTGATATGTAGGGCACTTTTGGGCGACATTAGGATATAGCTTGGCTAATTTATTCCTCTTATTGATTCTCTTAGTCTGTGCCAGTTTGATAGATGAGATTAAGATGTGGAAGTTTATCAGAGGCCCAATATCAGGGACTTTAGGTGTGTATCACTACAGCCTTGCTTTGTTTCTCAGAAAATTTTGGTGAAGCAACCCCCCAAAGCAACATTAAAGAGATGAACACAGCTTCCTCCAGCCAGCCTGAGGAGGCTCCCAGTGATGGAGAAAGAATGACTGCTGAACTGACGGACATCGTCAACCAGTTCATGCAGACGGTAAGTGTGAAGATGTGCCAGGATGTTAGTTAGTAGGCTGCCATTAAAAGAATAAAGCAAACTATAAAGCGTCTTCTGTTCAGGTGGAGGAGTTTAAATTGAGTGTAAGCAGCATGTCAGTGAGCACAGCTGAGCAGCAAATGGTAAGTACTGTTCACTTCCTGTGTCTGTAGTTTTTATGTAATGCCGTTAAAATGGTAATATAGGCTGGAACATTACAGGTGCATTCAATTTTTTTTTATTCTGCATGTGCCTAACTAAAAATGTGTCCATTGTCAGATGTTGCGGAGCATTATGGAGGCTCAGGACCAACTGGAAAGAAACTACATCAGTAAGAAGGAAGAGCACAGAGCTCTGGAGATGCAAAACTATATGGGCTTGTCCAGGAACACCGGCACCTTTGACCCAAACAGGTTAAAGAGACCCCGCTATATCACCTATGTAACTGTGTCAGTGTCATGTTAATGCATCCATTCATGTGTGTGTGTGTGTGTGTGTGTGTGTGTGTTAAAAGTTTGGTGGAAGGAGACATTTTCAGGATAGGGATGCTCCTTGAGGACATAAAGGAGATGATAGATAAAAACGTGTGTGAGCAGATTTCTCCACCCCCCTCATCCTCCACTCCCACGTCCATGAAAGAGATGCTGCATGTGAAGCTCAGTCCTCTCCGCATGACCACACCCTCACCTCCACCATCTCTGCATGAGGTAACCAACTCACTAATGTGGCTGCTGACTGGGGGTCAGTCTCCAGAGCTGCTGCCAGCTCCTCTCCAGGCGAGGTGAACTGTAGCGGTGGATAGTGAGGCGGAGAATACTGTGCGATTCAAGGCTCTAGCCTAAGTTTGCTACATAGACGTGAACTCTGCTCCTGTTAGCTGAGTGCTAAAATATTAGCAACATTTTCTCTCCATCTTTGAAACGCTTTGCCGATACTGACACATTTTTTATTTTGTTTATTGTCGGACTCTTATTGATTATTCCATCTTCCTTTTTGGGCTGCTGTGCAGTGTAGGCAGTTGATGCCAATGCTGAAATAGTTACTTTCTCTGCAAGCATCTCCGCCATTGATCAGGCTTTTACTGAGCATGCACATTCGCATTAATAGAACAGCCAACAGGAACACCCTCTTTCTGAAACGACCTGTGATTGGTCGAAGTCTCCCGTCACAGGCTAGATTTTCTAAAGCCTGAAAACAGAGACAACAGGAGGTGAATAAGCCTAGTGTAACTCAGTCCACGTGAATTACAATATGCTCAAAGTTTATGACCGGATTCTTGCCCAGTGACACCAAAATAAAACTGCCTACTCGAGCTTTAAAGTTCCCCTGCAGAGGGTTATGTTTGGCTCAAAGTGAAATACGATTTGTGATGACTGTGGCGAGCCCCTGACTTTTCCTCTCATGTCACCATCAGGTCAAAACTTTCATTTCTCATTTTAGTTCCTGCTCTTTGATGTTTCATCAGCCTCAGCTGTACTTTAGCCTGTTTGGTGAGCAAATGTTAGCATGCTAGCATGCTAAACTATGCACATGGTAAACCTAATACCTGCTAAACATCAGTATGTTACAGTGCCAGTGTGAGAATGATACAATATTTCTTGTTTATGTTATTCTCCAGCCTTCAGAAGCTAATCTGTAGCATCCATGCACCTTCATTTGTGATAAACTCTTTCCTGAAGGAAATTCTGAGTGTGCATGTGTGTGTGAGTGTGTGTAAGATCACACTAACTGCAATTTGTCTGACTGGGTCTCATGTTTCAGGGTCCAAGTGCAGGTTTTTCCACTGTGTGTTATGAGATGGAGACACGGAAAGAGGAAGAAAGGGAGGAGGAAGTGGAGGACGTCAGTGAGGTCAATGGAAATGATGGATTGCAGCAAGGCAGTGGACTCATAACAACTGACTCTTTACTGAAATATACACAGCATAGCTACCACCATTCAAGGTATTTGTTAAATTATTGTAAAAGCTACAATAATATTTATCGTTTTACATATTTTGGACGTTTTCATAATTGTGAAAAATGAATATCTTTTGTTTTTAAGTTTTAGATATAGAAGTTAACCGAGTGAAACACCTCTGCTCTTGTAAATAATTACCCTGGCCATGATACATAAATATAATACACCACTGTGGTTCCACTGTCACTATTGTGTCCAGCTATTGATATTTTGAGTGGTGCTTGCATGTGTGTTTGTGCTCAAATAATAGGCACGTTCTCAGCCCTCCCACAGGCAGATAGTGTTTCAGGTGCAGTGTTGGTGTTAGTTTCCACCGAGTGTTTGAGTCTCTGTGTGCAGGCTTTCTTCTCTGTCCTGCTGCAGGAGCTCACAGGGCTCTGTGGACGGACTGGAAGTCCAGACAGCTGAAGCTAAGGAGGAGAGGAGCTTGTCTGAGGCGATAGATCACAGTGACATCTTGGCATACTTGAATGGAAGTGGCTCATCCTCAAGACGGAGGCAGTGGACACCTGACAGGTCAGTGTTCTGATATTAAAATCTGCCTGAAAATTAAAAAGACCTGACTGTGTCTCATTGGTTCTCTGTAATGGTTTCTCTTTACTGGTTTGCTCTTTAATAATGTATCACTCACACAAGTAATCCATCATGTAATCCTGTCACAGTTTAAGTGAACTACTTTTGCATACTATGTGTACTGTTAATCTATAAAACAGGAAACATTTCTCACTACATTGTTCAATATATTTGCACATCCTGCACAAAACTTATATATATTTTTACAAGGCAAATTTCTTGTAAATGAAAACCAACTTGGTAATAACTTGGATTCTGATCTACTGAACCACCCTTCCCTAAGTCCCCTCATCTCCTCTCCACGGACTCTAAATATCTCACATATTGTTGTTGCAGTCATAGCACCCCGCATAGTGTCCCAAACCCGGTGGGTGAATGTGATCTGGGTGACTCTGTGAGTCTGGCTGTGGAGGTCTCGTCTTCCTCTAATGCACCCAGAGACTCAGACACCCACAGCCTCTCAGAGCCTCCTCTCAACACCTCATCTGTATCACAGGTCAGTCACGGATAGATGGTTTGTTTGACAGTTTTAGTATAATGTTTGTTGTGGAACAGATCCTCAGGGATGCAGTTTATGTTTCAGCAGTGTGGAGGATGTATAGGCTGCTTTGTCTTAACTGTTGTTTGGTTTTCTGGGGTGCAGAGGATTGTGAGTCCAGAGACAGACAGTGGATTTGGGAGCTCCTACTTGAATCAATCAACCTCTGGACCGTTTCAACCAAATCTGCTCACAGAAAGGTACAAATCAATATAATAAGCAATAATAAAATCATTTTTGAGTTATTAAAGGGACACCCCAAAATCAAAAAATATTTTTTTATTTCACTTTTATTTTTAATTTTTGACATTTTTATATATTTTTTGCTTTCTGTTGAATATAATAGAACTAGATAGCACTCTGTTTGTGGTGCTCAAAGTGCCAAAAATAAAAATAATACAGTTGAATAACTGCAACAGTAATGTCTTGTTCCAGAAATCATGACACTGAAATGTATTTTTGGGGGGCTTTGAGCACCACATGCTCAGTGCCATCTAGTTCCATTATAAAAGAAAGAAGGCAGACATCTCTACAGCTGATATCTCCAACATTTGGCAACTCACACCAAAACAATCTAGATCAATATATAGCACTACAGGTATAAAGAAAAATATACATTTTGGATTTGGGGTGAACTGTCCCTTTAATAAAATGATCCGCAGTCACCATCTATATTCCACATGGGCCTAACTGGAGAATAAATCATGTTTTCATCCTCCATCTACAGTCTGCAGTCACCCAATGATGGTTTAAGTAGCTCAGACAGCGAGGGCTCCGGCTCCAACTTGCAGACAGCTATCCACCCTGCCACCCAGCGGTGGGCCAGTCCCCACCCGTCTCTCCAGTCACAGTCCTGTGGTGCAGCAGCAGCAGTAGAGCGGTGGGTGGAGAGCACCACTAAGGAGCCTTCAGTCAGGCTGCAGGGTGAGTAAATCTGTCTGTATAAGGCAGTTCTCTTTTTTATCTCATCTTATCTGGTCATATTGAAATGTTGAACACTTCTCCACCACTGATAAACAGGATCTGAACGCAGTCTGCCTGCCCAGCTCCATCACCACGTATCTGAACCCACTCTCAGCACCACCATGGATACAGAGGAGAGAGGCAGCCCGCTGTACTCGTGCCCTTGTAATAGGTTGGTATATATGTGCTAAAGAAGCAGCTGGTTTGGCAGTTTTTCCATAAACACAACGTAACACAGGGTGAATAATCAATAAACAAATTATCATTTTAGGTGCAAAGTATAAATCAACAGTTACACAGGTGATACACATTCACTTATCTGTGGGTGTTTTTCTGTGTGTGTTTAGTGAGGCTATCCTGGCCTTACAGTCAGAGGTGACCCGGCTGAAGAAGGACCTGGAGGAGGGCTTGGTCCAGCTGCCTCACCTAGCACAGAAGATGGACTATCTCACCTCCAAATACAGACAGGAGCGTCAGGAGCGCAGGTCTAAAACCAGACCAAGGACCCACCACAGATCAGCCTGCAACAGGTGAGGAGCTGGTCCTGCAGGCTGGAGGAAGACGAGAATAGTGGCCATTGTTGTGTTGCGTTGATGTGACATTTGGTTGATATAAACCTCTATTAATTACTGGCACACATACAAAAGTTACGATGACGAATACAGATACTGAATATCAAATGATAGATTATGTTCTTACCAGTTAATCATTATACAGTCATTATTATGACCCTTTTTATTATTATCCATAGTGTTTGGAAGCCATCGAATAGCACACAGAATGTGAGCGATCTTAGTTCCAGTCCGGTGAGGACAGAGGACTGGATCTCGTCAGACATGGACCCCAGCAAGAGCAAAGGTACTCCACCACCAGACCACACTAATAAGCAAACTGTAGCAAAAGACTTCATGTCTAGAAGTATTTATCAATAACTGTATATATGTGTTTCCTCTGTCACCTACTGTAGTTTTGATCATTTGCTCTATTAAGGCACAGACAGTGGTGACACAGCTGGCTCTGAGATCATGTTGCAGTTCCACAATGCGCCTGTAGGGAGCAGGAGAGGCAGCAGCAGTGTGCGCTCCTCACCTGAGTTTCAATATAAACTTCATGGAGCACAGCAATCCAATAGAGGTCAGAGCCACAGCTGTTTATCACTGTATAGTACAGTGTTTTTATGTAGTGTTTCATTTACATGAATGTTATTCTCTGTCAGGGTCAGAGGGGAATGACTTGGTGAAAACTTTTGGTCTGACCAGCTCCTTTTTAAAAGGAGGGATAGCTTCTGACAGCCATGCCAAGCAGAGACCACAAAGTGAGTTTGTAACGTCAACATTTTGGTGTCATTGTTATTGATAAAACAGTGAATATGGCAGTTATTAACTTTATTTTTCTATTGTAGACAAATTGATTTTAGCGTATACTGTACACTAAAAAAGCACAGTGTCCAAAATCACCATCATCATCATCATCATCATCATCATCATAAAAGTCATTATTTGTAACTTCAAAATAAAAACCAGAGCTGAAGATATGTGCAGTATTCTGCTTTATTGGATTACATACTGTAGTGCCTCTTACTGTATGTTTCCTTGGTCAGCAGCCTTCACAGAGAGTTATTACTCCAAGGAGAGATGGTCTCTTCTCTCCTCTCCATCTCTTCAGAAGCCCCTTCTCCAGGTCAGCTACGGCTCCTCCAGCAGCCTGCCTGCAAGGTAAACACAAAAAACACATCACTGACTGAAAGCAGATATTTATCGCAGCTTCCCACGACAAAGTTCTGTTGAAGTGGAATCATTCTTTCTCACTATCTGTCCTTAAATCCAGCTACAAAGTGAGGGAGCCGCCTCTGAGTTCCATGTCCCATCACAGAAAGCGCTCCACCCAGTCAGACACGGCACTCCTGCCCAGTAATGTGTACTTCCAGCGGACGCCGTCGCCAATGTCAGTGCCCTCAAAGACTGGCAGCAGGACAGGCAGACGCAGAGGGAGCAAGGTGAGATGTGTCATCTCTTCACATGCATACAAGGGTGTAGGTTTGGTTTCAACACTGAGGGGGAGACATATGAAACAGAGCGTTTGTGGGTCCTCTGCCAGAAAATCTTCAGCATCAAACACTTAATTTTTATCCACCAACTTGTGCCTCTTGTGCATTAAATTATGGAGTACTGTCATGTTTTAATCAGGGAGGACAAATGCACGTTCTAAATATTGAGGGGGACCCTCGATAAATGTTTCGTGTCCCTCCCCAAAATCTATTCCCATGCATGTCTGCTGACTATTCTGACATTTTAGACATCCTCCTTGCAGACAAGCCATCTGTCATAGCTGTGACATGTTACCATAGTCAGCTCACTGCAGTGTGCTAACTGTTTTCTAGGAGGAAGACATTAACAGGACTCTGGACCAGGCTATTGAGGTGGCCCGCAACATGAAGAGGACCACCGACCGAATGGCCAAGAGGCTGTCAGCTGACCTGGCTAAGGCTCAGCTCCACAGGAAACTGCACAACATGCAGCCACTAGGGGGCAGGAAACACCATGAATTATAACAAACAGCACAGATTAGTTTACTCTGTCATCACCAACCTGCCTGTCCATGAGACACCTGATGCCTGTGTAGAATATATCTCTGTTAGATGATGAGTTATTTAAGGGCCTGCTTGTGCTATGATATTGTTTTGTTTTTTACATGGTTGTATGTTTGTGTATTTATACATATTAAAGTGAAATCACACTGTAAAAATAAAAATTTGATATCATAACCTTTCATGTATGTTGTAAGGTTTTTGGATTTTAGGCCACTTCATTCTTTGAAAAGAAAAATCATGCAGCATCTCAGTTTTATTCTCATCAGCGTTCAAAACAAAGCCAGAAAATATGATGTACCCACGACAGAGGGAAGAAATGTTGATATAAGGCCAACAATTAAGTTGAATATAGTACTCAGACTCTCATTTATTTTGTGAGTAAAGTATGCATTACTGAAAACTCAAAAGGAGAAACAATACGGTCCAGTTGTGACCTTTAGGAGGGAAAAATCAGTCACAGTACAATCCAATAAACATAAACTTTACATTTACCGATTCTCCGTATTAGTACTCTTGTGTCACCCAACCCTCTTGTTTTCTGTCCATTACACCTGCTAGCAGCTACAGGGTAAACAGATAAAGTTAAATCACACTAAAAGTAGGTCAGATTTGTAATATTACATTTCAGGAAAATCCCTCTCTGCCCATAGTTTGAACGAGTATCAACTTTTGTCCTTTTAGCTAATATGCTCATCTGACGCCTCTAATGCACGTCCCTGCTGGCCTGTGGCTGCCAGTGTCTGCTTACTGAGTTTCTGTTGGAGGGCTTTGTCGCTGTCACAGCCTGCTGGTGCCGAGCTGCGTTCACTTTTTGTTTGTGGGGTGTTGAGTTTCATTGTTGTTCTGGAGGGGGGTATCAGGGAAGACGATGTGTCCAAACAACATTCCTGAACTGCTCCCTGTGATTGTTTGAAGAACAGACGATCCTCTCAGGTGTTCACTAACCTGTGGGCCAGTCAGCAGGGCAGACAGTCGCAGTGACTTTTCAAACAGAGCAGTTGATCTCTCACATTTAGACACAAAATCACCTCCACAGATCACTGAGAGTTTCTGAGACCGCTCAGGGTCACAGTCTAGACTAAGCATTTCAGTGACTCATGCTGGATGCATAATAAAACATTTTTAGTTTAAACTGTTGTGATACTGTCAGAGATGTTCTGATGCAATTTTTTCCTTCTTGATAACGACTCCAGGATATGACTGCACATTGAAAGCTACAACGGTAATCAAAGCGGCAGCAATTTAAAGTCAGTTTCTAGAGCACAGCGCTCTGGAAAGATTCTAAAAATAGTCAGTAGATACAGTATTGTAATGTCCGTGTAGGACACTGACAATCTAGTTTATTAATAAATTACATCAGATCAGATCAGTGCAAAGACGTGTACTCGCAATTACCCTGATTCAGCAATTTAGACAGTATTACAGGCATGTTTGATACTGGTATCAGAACCAGAGCAACTCTAGATACTGTGCAGACTTATTATAAATGATCAGCAGCACAACTTTTTGAAAAATAATATTTCTTTGTGAAACAAAAGCCTGCGTATGCATGTTAAAACTCATCACTCTCTGTAACCGCTTATCCTGTCAGGGATCGCAGGTAGGCTGGAGACTATCCCAGCTGACATTGTATGAGAGGCGGGGTACACTCTGGACAGGTCACCAGACCATCACAGGGCTGTCACGTAGAGACACACAACCATTCACGCTCACATTCACTCATCAATTAAGCCTAGAATTAATTGTCTTTGGATGGTGGGAGGAAGCCAGAGTACCTGTGATGCAGTGGTTAGCATTTCCACCAGGTTTCTGGTTCGAACCTGGTGGAAATGCTAACCACTGCATCACAGTACCACCACATTAAAACTAAGTGCCAAATGCTAGTCCATGGTTTTATGTCCTCATGACAACACTAGATGTTCTCACTCCCAGCTCATCAAATACTGACGCTTGATTTATACCATATCAGTTGCTCTAAGCTTCTAATATTACTGCTAATGGGTTTATAATAAAGTTAGTGAAAGCCAGGTGCATCTCATACAGACACTAAAGGGTGCCTTGTGCATTAGTAGCCGAAGGACGTCAGTGTTTGCAGAGCTTTGAATGAGAACGGGTTGCGAGGAGCAAAATTCAAAGAAAACAGGAAGATAAGAGAACCTATAATTCAATACCGGTACAATACAGGTGCAGAAACCCAGTATGGAAAACTGTTGGTATTTTACCTCTTTGTGATAGTCCGATGACTAACGTTTCATTCAGAGATACTTTTATATATCTGTGTATCTTTAAGAGATTCATGTCCTTATTCAGAGCAAGGGTCTAATGACTTGACTTGAATTACAGAGCAACACTGCCACCCATTAGACCTGCAGGGGGTTCTGATTTTTTTTTTTTTTTTTGCTTTAAGGGGACGTCCCATTTTATTTAAAGTGCTCTCTATTTCTTTTCTTTATTTTTCCTGACTGACGACCCAACTGAAATTTAGGGCTTTGGGAAGTTGTGGAGGGTTACAGACCTTGCTCAAGGACATGTCAGCAGTGGGTACCCCTGAGAATTCAGTGTGAAATTCTTCAAAGTATTATAACTAAACCATGTAGTATGTTACATGTATGTTAGCTGTGCTAATTACTTCTTTAATCTCCTGAAACCCGCACTTTTGTTTGGTATGCATTTAATTTATCCTAGATAATTGGGATTAGTAGGACCTGATAAGTATAAAAAAACAAACAAACATTGTCAACAATAATAATGTCCCAGTGTCCTTAAACGAGGTCTTCCTCATTAACAGCGTCTTACTGTTGTTAAAAATTGCACACATTTGTATCCATATCAAACTATAAACATTACTAATCATAAATAAACAAGTTCCAACCATAAAATGTGATCAGGTTTTGGACTGTGTCGACTTTTATGTCAGGATTGGCTGCAGACTGATTTTACACAGATTAGTGTATTGTGCAAATGATCATTCCACATGTTCACCGACGGAGACCTTGGTATGACTTTTAGTTCCTCTAGAAAGTTTAATCGTCTTCTCAGCGCTCCGCCAGGGACACTGTGGGACAAAAAAGTGTCCATGAACGAGGACAATAGGTCTATGTAACGTAGAATGAAGTACACCCAAAGTAAACCCAAAATGTGAAGTCGTCGTATGAGGACACAGGGTCTCAGGAGGTCAAAGTGCCAGTAGAGACATTATCCAGATGGCACGTGAAGGACTTAATTAGATTTGTGTTTATTATATCAAAGTAATTATCACACTATTCATTCTTATGAAAAATAAAACATCATGTTGTTTAGGTGAGGTACCAACAAAAACCTTTGAAAGTAAACAGCAAACTGGAACCATAAATGAGAATTCATTTAAGGGATGAGTTCACGATTTCACAAGATGTTGGTGAAGATTCTGAGTCACTCAGGTCATGGTACTTTTAATTGCTATATCATGGGCAACTGGACTCAGTTCTCTCAAAGGCTGAGGAAGCCTCCTGGATGAGATGTGAAACATCTTCAAGAAACTCAAGAGAGTCCAGTTGCCCATGATTTGTCATACTGACTGTACATTGAATCAGTTTGCTCTCGCTGTAGTCATCCATCCTGTCGATACGGGCAATCAAAAGACCCTTTCCTACAGGGAATTTTGTAATAAAAAGACTTCATCTTTGGAAGAAAGACAGATTTGATATAACTGTTAAAATGGAATAATTATTAAAAGCCTTTGAGCCTAGTTGCTCTGCTGCAATTACAGCTGTTCTAATGCTTTATTTCAGATATTGTTCTAATAGATTGGAAATGCTTTGAACACCACAGCATGTTTAATGTCCTGTATTTTACCTTTTAGCTATTAAACATTACTAGAATTGATTGTTGTTTTGTATAATTTTATATAGATTGTCTGTTCATTGGAACTTATTCTGCGTTTGCTGATTGTTTCTTTTCTTTATGTCTTTGTCCATGCACAGCATCATTTAAACTAAAGGGTCTCCCTTAACTGATTCTCTGAGTCTTAAATAATGGTTTGAATATATATTTGAAAGGACTGTGGATTTCATCTCCCATGTAAAAGTGAAAACGTACATATGTAAATGTGAGCACTGTTGTGAGAGAGACAAAATATGCACCTGTCCTTAAGGGATGCAGAAGAATTTCTACTGAATCTTAAGTTGGGTTTTATATTCTTTGTTAGTTGTGTCTGAAGGTTTATAAATGGTCAGTGATTCAAATAATCAGTGACACGTAACAATGACTTACATCCTTGACTGTGTATTGAAGCACGCTGGAGCATTATGTACGAACAATAAGACTGGGGATTTGGGGAATCGGACACGGTTACGTTTTGTTCTTTGAACTCTTTTAAAGCGATAATTATCTCATTTGTGGAGAGCTGAATTTGATCGTCTCTTTTCTTTTGGCCTTTATGCACAAAAGAGTTGATGTGGTCCTCTGGGATCCTCCCTGCCCATCTTCATAATACACACCTGACGCAGATACTCGGCCACTGGGGAAAAGACAACCTGTTATAAAAACGTCACCTGTGTCACTTAAACTGAAACTATCTGTACGCACAGTTCTGTACATACAGTAACTTTAGGGTAAGGTAAAGTTCCCTGTAGTAAAAGCACAATGTATGAAGTTACAGTTATCCAAAAAAGTACGTTGTGTGTGGTTACATAAGTCAGTTGGTTTGTTTTGTTTGTCAGTGTTGTGAAAGTGACATTTGACCTCAGCTGACTCAGACACAGATTCATTTACTTTATCAGAGAAAGTATTTTATTGTATACGTCTAAGGGCACCTAAGCAGCAACTGTCTTCAACTGCAAACACTATACTTTTCTGACATCCAACATACATATCTCCATTGACAATAAATAAATATCCACAGAGCAAGACTAGTGGCTTATCGAGGTGTTAAGACTACAGCCAGAGTTTTCCATCCTATGAAGGTGGCTCTCTTTTAACCTGGTAACTTATGCAGCAAACCTAACGTGGATGGGACCAGTTTATGTTCTGAGTTTTGGCTTGAAATCGGCTGAGAAGCTCCTTGCACATCCTCTTTAAGTAGTGTCCCTCTGTGGTGAATGTAATTTATGAGTGATACAGATTGTCAGCCGGGGGAATATATGGTAAATGAACTTTATCCAAATTGTTAAGCCATAACCATAAAAAATAGAATTACAGTCTGTCTATTCTTATGGCCATAACGTTACATATATGCCCCCAAACTAAACCATCCAATTACAGAATCACTTACGGTATGTATCACATTGCATTTTTTTTTTAAAAATGGGAACCTACAGTTCATCAGTGATGCAGAAAATCTGAGTAATAATGTTTTGTATGTTTTATTTTATTTGCACGGTTGTTGCGCTCATGTTCTGTATGTTATTTCATGCTCTGTAAGGTGACCATGGGTGTTTTGAAAGGCGTTCTCTGGTCCATTTATCCGCGCTGGCTCTAAAAGAAGCCCTCTACAAAATCACAGGTAGCATACAGTTCACTGTATTATTAAGCAGGATGACGGTTCTTAATTCATTCATCTTCCGTGACTGCTTCGGCAAGAGGCAGGGTACACCCTGGACAGGTCACCAGACTATCGCAGGGCTGACACATAGAGACAGACAACCATTCACGCGCACATTCACACCTACGGGCAATTTAAGAGTCACCAGTTAACCTGCATGTCTTTGGACTGTGGAAGGAAGCTGGAGTACCCGAAGAAAACTCACACTCGGCACAGAAGGGCTCCCCTGCCCTGGGTCTGAACCCCCCACCCTCTTGCTGTAGGGCGACAGTGCTAACCACATATAAAATGTGATATAATTCCTTCAAAGCATACTAATGTTACCATTTTTTGTTAGGTTTTATGCTTTTATTTCACTTCAATTTGCCCCAAAACTTAAGTGATTTCCACGTCTCTTTTATTGTGGGACAGTTAATGCAGTTCTTAAGCACATCTGTTGCATCAAGTTTAAAGTGTCAGAGCTGTAGTACATGCAGCTTTCATGTTAGAAATAAACAGAGGGATAAAATAAATACAGTATATTCACCTGTCAGTTCACATGGTTAGTAATTTTAATGCAAGCACTACTCTCTTGCCTTAACTGAAGCAACGGTGTGGCTTTTTACTGTCATACTTTTTAATATTCTTCAAGGGCGGAAGAAGCTGGCACACGGTAGATCGATTATAAGTGTTTTACGAGTACATGCACAGAGCCTGAAGCAGTAAGCCTGGGTTACCAGAGCAAGTTGATAACTACCTTAGCGGTACCCATTATCTCTGACTGAGGGTTTAGGCAGCTCAGACAAAAAGAGCCGGACTCTGTTGAACTGGCTTCGCGATACAGCCCTCAAGTGTTTTTAGATGTAAGATGGACAAATGGAGGGCGAAATGACTAATTGCTTAAAAAGAGGTATATCTATTACAAGATATAACGGATGTGGAAACCAGGAGAGATCAAATATTGTTTGGATGAAACCTTAATCAGGCCATAAAACTTGCTCCCAGACACAGAAATGGGTCATCACTTATCAAGTTAACATTTTATGTAACGTGTAATGATGGATATTGCTCAACTGGGATGTTAGGGTGGTTTCTCCGTTAGGTACAAAATACTTAAGACTACAACACAGTAATCAATTTCTACCATTTTAAAGACAGGACTGTAAAAATAAAAAAAAGTTTGTAACAGTTGTTTTTTTATCGACATCCTCATCATCTAACAAAGATGAGCTTTCTCCTCTCGCTCTGATAGGCCCCCCAAACACCCCTGTGGGGAGGAGTTACAGCCTCTGGGCTCTTTGGTATTTGCTGAAACAATAAAGGACCTGTCGTTTCATCTGCGAGAGGGAGGGAGAGAGAACAAAAAAAAAAGAAGTCAAATTTAAGCCAGAGCTGCTTCCCTGAAGTCATTTTGAGAAACAGCATCACACTTCTTGCCTCCAGGCAGCAGGGAAACGCTGACGGCATGGGAACAACACAGTTAAAGATGCTGAAACTTTTGTTTTTATTGACCTTCACTGAGGTAAGAGATGGCCATTTTCTCACTGTACACTAATTTTCACTTAAATGTTTTAACAGAAAGACACTACAAAGTATGATTTTAACATAATCTGTGTAAGGTTGTTGGCATGTTTTCCTATTTTTGATATAGTTTAAATATCCAGATACATATAACTGTATAGAGGCAGGACTTTTATGAACACAGGCTCTTTTGAGTGTCACTGCTTTCAACAAGTGCGTGTGGCATGCCCAACCTTAGCTCAATAGACAAATTCATTCCGACCTGAAAGAAATACCAGCGCTGTGACCAGTCCTGAAATCTGTGTTGAGTGAAGGTAATGTGCAGCCTGCTGCCTCTCATGCGCCGAGAATATGATACAGGCATTATATGCTGAGGCATAATTTGCCTCAGGATATAATGTGAAATACCAATAGCTTTGCTACCCTTGGAATCATGTCCTTGTCTTGAAATACTGTATTTCCTGTCGTTTATCATCAGGTGGTCTCCTTGTTTCATTCATTAACCTGCCATTTTTTGTCATTTTCAGATTTGTGCTGCTCAAAATGGTAAATGATCTTCTTTTACATTTGTCTTACTTAATGATGATCCCAAACTATTACAATGTATAGTATCCCTTAATTTGAAATGCAAATTATCTTGTAAAAGTCCCCCTTAAATATTGTTATTTAACAAAGAAAGCTTAAAGGAATACTTCAACCCCCAAATGAATATTTGTATATAAATTATTCACCTTGTGTCAAGTTGAATTTGTGAACAAAACTTTTTCTTGCATGCTTCTACGGCAAATGAGGAATCCAACAATGAAGACAGTCCTTAATGAATTGAAGTCATAGGGGTCCACGTTTAACTGCAAAACTAAATCAAAACATCTGTTTACAAACCGTCACAAATATTATGCAGTATAATTCATGTCTCATTTTTGCAATCATATGCTCAATACTTCCCAAACAGACAGTCCTTTTAAGGGGAACTGAACTGGTCTATACTCTCTTCAAAGCCAGACTCCACTGACAAAAACAATAATTTTACCTCGCTGAACTTGAGAGCTGCTGGTCTACTGCTGCCTTGATTAGTTGCTTAGTTAGTGTTATTGTTGACTCTTTTTTTAACGGTTAGCCAGGATTCACCAAAGTCACACGATAACACAAACTGACAGAGGCAGTGGTAGACCAGCACAGAGTGTGGATACCTGAACCAAGCCCGATGGGACCCGTTGGAACCCGTTGGAACCCATCGGAGCCCAACGGGTCGGGCCAGGTTCAAATAACAAATCAGAAATTTGACAAGCTGCTGTTTTGTGCTATGGCCTATATAAATGCTAGAATTTGTATTTACGTGACAATGCCTGAAAGCAACATAGGCTCCGCTCCAATCGAGTGTGTGTGCTGTGCACGCGGCGTGTTTGACTGTGCGTAACAGCAGCCTTTTGATGGTCATTAACACACTGTCCATGTGTGATCATGGTAAACAGACAAGCTGTAGCCATGATAACACTATGTCAGGTAACAACAATAACAGGGCTCGGGTCAGGTTCAGACTTAAAAATCAGAAAGTCTGTCGGGGTCTGGCCGGGCTCGGTTATAACTGTCTCTGACTTGGGTCAGGTTCAGTCAGGAAAATGCAGCCCAAGCTGTGCTCTACACCAGCACCTCCCGTGTTCAGTGAGGTAAAATTACTGTATTTGTCAATGCAGCCTGGCTTTAAAGATCTATGAGCATCTATGAGTTTCACTTTTAGTTCAATTCCCAGTCATAAAAGGCTGTCTGTTTGGGATGAGGGTTCCTGGTTTGAGGAGGTGGTAGGCTCAAGCCCAGGGTGGGGGAGCCCTTCTGTGCAGAGTTTGCATGTTCTCCCTGTGTCAGCGTGGGTTTTTTCAGGGTACTCCGGCTTCCTCCCAAAGTCCAAAGACATGCAGGTTAATTGGTGACTCTAAATTGGCCGTAGGTCTGAATGTGAATGAATGGTTGTCTGTCTCTATGTGTCAGCCCTGTGATAGTCTGGCGACCTGTCCAGGGTGTACCCCGCCTCTCACCCAGTGTCAGCTGGGATAGGCTCCAGCCCCCCAGTGACCCCCAACAGAATAAGCAGTTACAGAAAATAAATAAATGAATGAATGGTCATTTGGGGTTGAAGTATTCTTTTAAGCCAACTTTTCTGAAACAAGTCAAAAATGCATATTTTAGTAGCATGTGGTGATTTTTTTGTACTTGCAATATGAAAACCTGTACGTCCTTTTGAACGTATCCCATTGTCTTCTTCTCTATCTCCCTCAGACATCACTCTGTCAGTGTATACAGTCACATCTAAGAGTATGACAGTACAGTGGAGCGGCTACAGCGGTGCCAGCTCCTACAAGATCACAGCGATACCCAAGAGCTCTCCGGAGCAGCCCGTCTTTGCTCAGTTCAGTGGAAACTCCGTGATGGGCTCAGTCAACTCCCTGTCACCAAACACAGTGTACACCATGCAGCTCGAAGCCATGGACAATGCTCTCAATGTCCTCAGCAGTGCAGAGACAGAGAATACAACAGGTCAGTATCAACAGCACGCAGAGGGAAAATGAGTCCTGGTGGTGATTCAGATTCAGATTCACTGCCCATAAAGATGGATTCCATGTTTCTTAACATTCCTAGAGTGGCAGAAGAAGACCAAAGATTCCTCACTTAGGTAAAAGCAGCAATACCACAATGTAAAAATACTTCACTACTCTATGATTGGATTATTATTAGTGATGTATCAACATGGAGCTAATTTGAATTACTTTATATACTGTAGGGTAGTTTATCTAAAACAATGCATCGTCTTTTTAGAGCAAAAGCAATTAGGTTGGCTGACGAGAAACCGATCTGCAACTATTTTGGTGACCAATTAATCATAATTTTTCCGCAAAATGCCAACCATCCTCTGACTCCAGCTTTTCCACTGTCAGGATTTGCTGCTTTTTTTCTGTTTTATATCATTACAAACTAAATATCTTTGGGTTGGTCAGACAAAACAAGACATCTGCAGACATCACATTTGGCTCTGGGGAGCTGTTAAGGTCATTTTTCACAATTTTTAGATGTTTAATTGACCAAACAATCAATCCACAAAGAAAAAATGCTAGTTGTAGCTATAATTTATAAAATTTTCTCATGTTTTGCCTATAAAATCATAAATCTTTGAAGAAATAAGCAGCCACGCCTTTCATATAAATTACAATTACTATAGTTCTTTGTGAAATGCAGTGACGTAGGAGAATAAGAACTCAAGAAAAGTACAAATACTTCTAAATGTACTTAGTTACACTCAATCACTGTATTTGTAAAATATTTTTATATATAACAAAATTAGAGAAACAGTTTTAACCCATAGAAATCTACCACAGACCTGTCCTTTTTTTAAGGGGGGACAGGGGACTTTTACAGGGAGATAGCAGCTCAACAGCATATGCAACTTAGAGGGGGTATAGATCATCTGAAAGCAGGGAACCTGGATATAAAATTGAGGTGCAGCTCAGCATGGTATGTTAAATTTTGCTAGTCATAAATCTGTAATAAACATTGTGTTTCAGTTAGGTGCATATTCAAACTTTGAAAGTTTGGGCGTGGTTCCCAAACAGGGTTCCGCAGACCCATGGGGGTCCTTACGGGAGTTCCAGGGTCTCCAGAAAAATGGGAAATTATTTATTTTCATGATTTAATTCACTATAAAAGTGAGCCCAATGTGAGTCACACCTATAAGAGTGACTATTCTGATCGTAGGTTGTACTTCCTCTTCGGTTTCCCCCCCAGCTGTGGTTGACAACTACAGAATTCTGGCCTTAATCATATCTAAAAACCAAGATGGAGGTCCTTAAAGTGATTTTTTTTCAAACGGGGGTCTGTCTGTCATGTGTATTTAGGGTTCCTTGACATGAAAAAGGTTGAGCGTCACTGGTTTAGAGTGTATAACGGCTTAAAACATAATCATGGAAGTATATGATGGCCATTCCAACGCTCAATTATGTCTCATATGTTGTTGCAGCAATTTTGGGTTGATACCATTTGTTACACAGACTTAAGGCATTTTTGACCATTTGAGAATTGTTAAATGATTAAAAAACCCTCCAATACCACATTAAAAATACTGTAATTGTTAATCAACGTACTCTATTTAAAAGCATTTTGTTACCTATCTAACATTTTTTTCTATCATTTTGTTTTTCCAGCTCCCGAAGTGCCCAGCATCGAACAGGCCTACTCCAAACACAGCGACAGCATCACTGTAGAGTTCACTGAGGTTTCCGGGGCAACCAGCTACATCCTGAGGGCACAGTCGGAGACCGGCGATTTCTTCTCTGAGACCATGGTGAGCGGCTCGCCAGGAACCGTGGAGCAGCTCCAGCCCTACACAGACTACAGGCTGAGCGTCATGTCCGTCAACTCTGGGGGGAGGAGCCAGCCGTCGTACCCCATCGAGGCCAGGACAGGTACGGATAAAGTCTTCATGCTAGAGTCCTGAAAACACTCGCTTGAGCATTTCATATATCACTAAACTGATCGAAGCTGAGCTAACAACACTTAGGATTTTCACCATTAAGACTTTTACTAATCATCTATAAAACTGAACAATGACCTTTTTTTTGCCCACTTTCACTTGTCCAGACACTACTGTGTTAGAAGCAGTTTATTCAAGATGGTAATCAGTGTATGAAAGCTGAAACGCAGACTTTCTGTTGTTCCTGTAGGACAATAGTTTGTTAGTTCACTCCGCCGGCCATAACGGCGTGTCCTTTCACTGCCCCATTGTCACAGAGTCTCTACTCTTTGCAGCCAAAGCAGGGGGGTGGAAACTGTATCCATGCCTTTGCACTACACCATTCTCATAATATGAAAAGGGAAACCATGAGAACTGGGTTGTCTCCCTTCCCGAAGGTGTAATGTAACATAATCACGAGGAAATTTCCATTTCACACCTATTGCAAAAAAAAAGAGAGTGGACAGAAGAAATCTGCATGTCTGACCATGTCGACCTCTCATTACTCTCTATCTGGACCTGTCTGTAGTTGTCGTGGCACCCAAGTTGAACACTGAGTCACCCGACAACAGCACCATCGTCGTGACTTGGAACCCGGTGACGAACGCTGCCCTCTACATGCTCTGCATCATCCGGGAGGGCTCCAGCTCCCGTGTCAAACTAAACACCACTGACACCACAGTGACCTTTGATGGCCTTGAAGGAGGGACCACCTACTGTATCAAGGGCACAGCCTGGGACTCTGAGGGTCGAGCTGGGGACGACCTCACTGTCTGCCAGATCACACGTAAGCACGATATGACGTAGTGCCTGAATGTAGCCCTGTAGATCCTGTTACTCATTGCCTTCTGGTTTCCCTTACAGGTCCTCCGAGCACAGATGTGACCCACGTCCAGCTGTCTCAGGGTCGGTCTCTTTGGGTCACTGTGTACTGGGTGTCAGTGCAAGGAGCTGAGAACTACATCGCCTGGTCCAGCAATGGTCAAAACTGTACCTCAACAGCTAATAGTTTCTGTTATATCACATCTGTGGAGTGTGGCCAGAACAACTCGGTCACTGTCTTAGCCTACAACAAAGCTGGTCCCAGTAGCCCCTCACAGCCAGTAGAGTACATCACATGTGGGTATATCACACACAACCACTGTCTGGCATATCGGACATAAAATCCTACACGTTTCAAATAATAGTTTGACATCTTGGGGAATACACTAATTGGAATTCTTGCTGAGAGTCAGACACAAAGATCAATATGACTCTCATGTTTGTAGCCTAAATATGAAGCTACAGGCAGAAGCTGGTTAGCTTAGCTTAGCACAAAGACTGGAAACAAGGGGAAACAGTTAGTATGATCCAATGCACAAACAAAACAAACACATTTTGACTACCACCACCTGTAAAACTCACAGATTAACATGTTATATCTTGTTTGTTTAACAGTTACATAAGTGCTTCCCCCCTATTATCAGTTTCTAGGCCAAGTTGAGCTAACTACCTCTTATCTTTAGCTTCATATAGAGAGGCACAGTCCGTTCCCTTTCGGTGTGTTCCACAGGATCTTATTTTGGAAACACATGTGTTACTGAAGTCAGGGATGAGAGAAAAGTAATTTTTTGATCCAGTCTGAGTTACATTTTACACATGGGATGTTTGTCGATTTAAAACATAACTTTGCAAGAAACAAAATCACAGATTGTCGTGGGTTTGTCGTATGTGCGAAACGGCTCAGGGAACCACATCTCTTGTCCCACACGATATACGCCACAATCGCTATGGAGCTAGACTAGTGATAGTATGTTTTGGCATTGACAATAAAATTCGACAGTGAGAAAGGAAACACTGGCAGTTAAAAAAAGATCCACTGGTAAATATAACACAGGCATGAAAATTATTTTATTTTATCATTTAATTAATTTATTCATTGACAGTCATTCATGAGTTACATGAAAAAAAAATCAGAAGAGGGACACTGACAAAAACATAACATCACAAAAAATATCAAAATATAATAAAATATTTTTAATGTTTCCTTTATCAATGGCCAATTTTATTTTTGATGCCTAAACTTACTGTCACTGTCCTAGCTCCATACCACACCCACTAGCTAGCTAGGTAACTTAGCTATGTTCTATCCACAAATATAATGTTATCTTAACTGATGTGTTTTATCCAACGACCCCTAGTCTTTTTATCAGCTGGAAAGTGAACGAACAAGTAAGACCTGTTGCTCATGTGAGAACATTCCAGTACGAAACACACAGGCATAAAAGCTTCAGCAAGAGAGAAAGTTATGACGTCTCCTACGTGACTTGTGTAGTCGTTTAAATTACGTATTTTTACAGTGTTAACAGTTTTACGATAATTGCATCTTTCTTGACTTTCAAAATTATCTTTTAAATCGACAAACATTATATATGTTATTCATGTAACAATTTAAATGGATTAGAAAAGAAAAGGGATTTCGCCTTTTTATTGACCTACAGAAAAGAGAGTGGTATTCTTGTGTAATGCTCTGCAGGAAAGCAAAATGTATATTCCCCAAAATGTCGAACTATTACTTTAACAAGTGGTGCTAAAGGAGAATGTTTTCATAACTCTTTCTCCTACAGATCCATGTCCTCCAGAGAACATCTGGGTGGAAGAGCCCGAAGCAGGCAACTGCTCAGTGGTGTGGGACGAGGTGCCGCTGGTGGAGCACTACATAACTTTCATAAAGAGGGACGACGGAACTGAGAAGTCGTGTAACACCACTGAAACCACATGCCCATTTTCCTGCATGTGTGGCTACACCTACCTCACCACCGTCTTCCCCTACAACCAGGCCGGCTCCAGCCCTTATGCACACGTCCGCAACTACACCACTAGTAGGACCCTACGCACCCACACCAACACATGTTTTTGTTGTCAAGTAAAGGGACCATACCAGTGGTTTTGTATGTTTTAGCCCATTAACTTACTGTGCAACTTTGACATCAAAAATGCAACCCTGCCACAAGCAACGTTTTACTATTAGAAATGCCCGAATCCATATTATCCTTCCTTTTTACACCCTACTTCTCCTCTAAATTTGATTTTCTAACATCACATCTTATGACTGCAAAGCTTTTTGGCAGGTGACTCTAAAACCTTAGATGACGGAGCTTCCCTGGAAAATATTATCCTTTGTCACAGCAGATATTATAACATGCCATTACAGGAAAGAGGTGTAACTGATACCTTTAAAATGGCTGTTTTCCATTTAGGTGTGCCACCTCTCTCACAATACCACTTTACTGGCATTAAGCACACTGGCATAGCTTTCTAGGACACGTGGCACACTGCCCATATTAACAGTTACACTTGCGCCTTTCCTGATATGACAAATCAAAATTGAATCAGGGTTCCCCACCCATCTTTATCTCACAGCAAATCAGGTGTCTCTCAGCTCAAAGCTCTCAGGGCTATTAATAGACGCTCAGAGCAATGGAGCTTAAAGAATGTAAAAGTTCGCTCTGGGCTGGAGAGGAGGTCGGTGGGTCCAAAAACAAATCAGCTCAAGCACAGAGACGTTCCGAGGGAACAGAAAGGATTGGAGGACACAATTTACAGCCTTTAATAGTGCAAGCAGACTAATGTGTCCGCATCACTGTCTTAATTACAGTCAGCAAAGTTTAGAAGGCAAACACATACAGTCAACCTACAATAATTGACCAGTTCTTATTGAATACTTGAACAGGATTTTAAATCCATTAGATGGTGAATTCATAAATGGGAGATGCCATTGTCAATGCAACACCCCATGAACGTAAACCACATCAGGAACCAGCCTGGTTTCACTCCCAGAGCATCAAAATACACTGCTTGAGCAGTGCCCCCACAGTTTAGCATCTGTGTGTGACGCTTCAGGCTTTCCACCAACTCTAATGTAAACCCATTCATGTCACCCCCCCCCCCCCCCCCCGCCATTTTTACACAGAACCAAACAATGGCAACGTAATGCCGCCCCGGGATATTAGATAGCATGCTGGCATCGCAGCAAAAGAGGCGTGATGAACCTGATATGTAACATAACAGCATCAGCATCTAATGTGACATATAACATGTTGCCAGTGGTTCCTAAACAATAACAATGACATAAGATGGCACAAACAATCATGTACCATCTCTGTTACATGGTGGTTGATCTTGTCATCTGCTCATAGGGTAAGGAGCTCCTGGGCCTCATTGTCTCCCCAGTTGTTAGTCACAAACATAAAATGTTGTCAAAACATCACACCCATCTTGTCCATGTTCCCGTCGTGCCGGCTGTCCCCTTTAGACAGACATTGATTCGGTGCTGTTACTACCTGTGCTCCCTCCATTACGCAGCTGTACCTTTAAGAAAGAGTGGCAAGCCAAACAATAGCGCAACATTCCCGCCTTGAGAGCAACGTTCACTCTGGTTGGGGAGAAGATTTTGATGGGTCCAACAACCACTGGACTTTGACCCAGGAGAGCAAAGTTCAAGCCCAAAAAACAACAACATCAGTTGCTGCGTTTGTGCCACTCAAAGTCAGGTGTGTTTTGGCAACATCATTCTTATCCTAACCATAACCACATAGTTTTGTTGCCTAAACCTAAGCGCTGACTCCTTCTTATCGCCAGCCCCTTTTGTGTTAAGATACAATGCAAAATTCTGCTCCACCATCATTTTAATAACACCCAGGACTCCTGCCCAAGCAGCAAAACATGACGACTTGGGATGAGATCACAAATGCAGGAACAGAAGAACACGCTGCAGAGTCATTTTTCGTCTGTGCACAGTGCGGAGCCATAGTATCGTCCATGATTTGTGTGGAAGAATAAGTCCTAGTTGTAAGCTGACATAAGATAAAAACAATGGCCGCCTTAAAGGTGAAAAAACATGTAAAATACAACAGTATGGTCCTTTGCACAGTGTTGATTATCATTCTTACTTGTTTCCCTCTCCATCTCCATCTCTCCTCCAGTTCCTTGTTGCCCTGAGGATGTCAGCATAAAGCTGGTTTCTACAGAGACCCTGGAGATCATGTGGTCGCCGGTCAAAGGGGCCGAGCTGTACGAGACAACGGCGGCACAGACTAATGATGTCATCCACTGTAACGACACAGCGCCAGTGTGTGCGCTGTCAGATTTGACGTGCAACACAGGCCTATTCTGTGACCGTCACACCTTGCAGCGAGTTACGAGGATGCAACCGCACCTGCACAGCACACACACATGAGACAGGTATCAGTGGGGCTATTTAGAGCTACATCTCGCCTCATAAACACACACTTATCCACAAACACACAAGTGAGGTAAGTTAGAGAATCTTTGAGATGGGATGATAAACCTAAAATATAAACCAGCAAAGACACAAGAAAGGTATGTTACATATGCAAGTTTGACATTTTGTTGTTTTTTTTTATCTTCGATAATTAGGTAAAGGATTAACCACCCTCAGGTCTGTACAATAATCATAAAGCTACATCAAGCAGCAGGTTAGCTTAGCTTAGCTGGAAACAGCTGTTCACATCAGCGCCTAAGTGTTGTTTTTAATTTTCATTTTGTTGGGCTTAAACAAATTAGATAATGTGTTCATCAATTAGCTTTGGAGGTGCCGGTATGTGGACTCTGTGGCACAGCCAGTGCCAGGATTTTTTCTCTCCTGGTGCTGGCGGGGAGCTTGACCAGTAGGTGGTGGTGCCAAGAAAATAGCCGATGTCCATGACTTCTGTGTTATTTAACAAGGAAGTTCTTGTTTTTTCATTAAAAGCAGCACACAGCACATTCCATAATATGGAGTTTTTAATTGAATTTGGCCACAAAATATTCAACAAAACAGCTATAAGCCTAACACAAGTGACCACAAGGCGATGACAAAAACATCTTTGTCGTGCAAAGGTGAAAGACTTCAGCACCAGACAGCACCCATCCAATATAATACATCCAAAACGCAACAAAATCATAAAGTGCACTGATTCCATGAGCACAGTCAGACAACTTGTTATCAAGTTTTGGATGAATTTGCTTTCATGTCTGCCGGCACTCTTCTCTTGATTAGAAAGCAGTCCATCGCTCACATATTGCAGATTAACGTGCACAAGCACACAAACACACAAGACAGCATAGACATAGAAAAATACTTAACTGTTCGGAGGGGCTTAAAGGTCTGTTGTGCAAGATTAAGCTGCATCTATCAGTGAGGTTGCAGAACTGAAACTTCTCCTTTGAGCTAAGCGCGTAGGAGAACTATGGTGAAGCACGCGAAAATCGAATGGCCCTATATAAAGCCAGTGTCCGATGTGTCTCTCTGAGCTACTTTAGAGACAACATGGCAGACTCTGGCTCCATATGTAGATTTAAACACCTCACTTTAAGGTACTGAAAACAATTATTTTTTTAAGGCGCTTATAGACTAATAAAAATGTAGTATAAATATTACTATTACCGCTTTGTGCCAATAGATGCCCCTAAATCCTACACACTGGACCTTTAACTGGGGCTATGCAGATTTGTGACGTGGCTGTAGCACCCCCTGGCCTCGATGTAGCGCTGTGCCAGCTTTGTTGCCTTTGAACAGAGCTAGGCTACATGTTTCCTTCTGTTTCCAGTCTTTGTGCTAAGCTAAGCTAACCAGCTGCTGAAGGTGGTATTGTATTTACCGTACAGCTATGAGAGAGTGGTTTCAATCTTTGCATGTAACTGTTAGCAAGAAACCAAATCATCATATTTACCAAAATTATGAATTGTTTCTTTAAAATAATTTCTCACTCTTCTGCATTCACATACTGTATGACTTTTTGTCCTGCTGCAGCTCCGTGCGCTCCAGATATCCTGAATATGACGCAGACCAACAACTCCACATACAGAGTCCTCTTCAGTACCCCCAACAGCCCCAACACAAGTTACACCATCAAAGCCACTGGTCGCTATGAAACACACAGCTGCCAGTCGAGAACCAACTACTGTGAGCTCACACAGCTGCCCTGTGGTTCGACCTATGAGGTCATGGCAGTGGCCACTACAGCTGTGGGGAGAAGTCTACCTGGATTCAGTAAAACTTTGGAAACAGGTATGACAGTATTGCTGATATTCTCATCATACATCCGTTCACTCCAGTATTGAGTATTGTTCTGTAATTCACTCCCCAAGGTCCCTGCTGCCCCATGTCTGTGAGTGTGACCCAGGTCACCCAGGCTATGACCAATGTGACCTGGTCACCTGGCAGCGGAGCTCGCTCCTACATTACTACACTGGAGTCCTCACGTGGACATGCTAAGTGCCACACCCTGGACACCCACTGCCTGATGGGATGCATCACTTGTGGCACCAGCTACAGCGTCCACTTGGAGGCCATCAGCAGCACAGGACACATGTCAGAGTGCAAATATCACGGATTCTCATCCAGTGAGGACAAACACACACAAGCACAAATATGAACATTTGAGCCTTTCACTCCAACTAACACATATTCTGCTTTACATGGTCTAACAGAGCTGAAACAAACAAATCAATTGATCATTGTTGATCCACTGAATAATAATGGCCCAAAACATCCTCAAACATCAGTATGATCCTTAACATAAACACCACCACAAACTCAACTTCTTAAAACTTATTCTTTCAGGTGCCTGTTGTCCAACAAGAGTCAAGCTCAAACGCATGACCAACAACAACTCCCTCAGGGTGTACTGGCGCTCTTTGGGCTCTCAGTCGCTGAACCACACAGTAGAGCTGTACGGGACGGGCGCTAACTACACCTGCATCTCAGCTGCCGGCAGCAAATACTGTGATATCCTGGAGGAAATGTGTGGGGACGTCTACACAGTACTGGTGGCACCAGTGGGACAAGATGGGGTCATAGTTAGCTTCTGTCAACGCAGGACATACTCAGGTGAGTCATGAAGTGAATGGAGGGTGTAAATGATTGATATCACACATTTAACATTTGGTCTTATAAACTGTGGTAGCAAAATTCATTCATGTTTTTATTTTTTGTAATATTCTCAGTTCCCTGCCCAGAGAGTAATGCTGGTATGAGTAAGTATCCTCTAAACTTCATATTTTGTTTTATATTTTGATATTTCCATGTAGCTAAGAGTCAGATGAGGAGATTAATACCACTCTAACTGTTTCATGAAAACTACTAAGTTTGTGTTCAAACATTTAAAGGGAAAAATGAGGTAATATGAATCAGTCAATATTGTTTTAATACGTGAAGATATTATTTTAAGTGTACATATTAGCATGAAGTAAAATAAAACAAAATTGGATTAAATTAAAATAAATAAAGTTAACTGTCTCTGTCAAACTTTAGTCATGTGAGGTAATACTCAATAAATATTGAATACATTTCAGACTTTTGTTTTTAAGCGCATAAATGCCTCCCTCTTCATGGGAAATACGCTTAAACAAACAAAAGTTAAAATACCTGATTTTTGCATGTCCCTTTGTTCATGTTCCACCCCATCAAACCAGTGTATTTCCGCACCAAAACAAAGCACCGTTCCTTTAAAGGGTAACCCTTTTATTTAAGCTGGACCCTTTTTTCACATGTTTTTGTGTTTAAGTGACTAATAGGAACAATAATAATTTTTGAAAACAGTCCAGCTCTGTCCAGCAAAAGCACTTCAGCTGGCAGCTTGAAACAGGCTGCGATGTAATGACTCGGGGCATTTGTGCATACTCAATGTACATCGACTAAAAGTGCATGTTTTTGCCACTGACAGGCTCAAATTACTATTCTAAGTCTCTGACAACACTATGGAAAGGATCCCTACAAAGACAGAACTTTATGTTAAAGAGTGACATCCTTTTTGTTTAACCAGAAACCGCCTGGAAATCGTTATCTTCAAATCCACCAGACTTCAGTAAAGTAAAACAGTAATTTTATCGTCATAGAGCACAAATCATTCAAAGTCCAAAGAAAAAAATAAAACTCAACAAAAAACATCTGTTGCAACAATTACTAACTCTGGCTTTGGTTTGAAATTTGGTTGAAATAAACCCTTAATTCACCCAGTTAGATGTAAAAATATGCTGCCTCTATATACACACTGAAATTACTGTTTATTAATGGAGTCTGGTGACTCTGGCGATGGATATTTCGTGAAATAATCTTACGCTTTAACAAAGACATCTATCTCTGTAGGGATCCTTTCCATAATGTTGTCAGACACTTACAATAATCATTTCAACCTGTCAGTAGCAAAAACAAACACTTTTAGTGGATCAAAACTGACGGAGCAGAAATGCCCTGAGTAGTTACGTTGCAGCCTGTTTCAAGCTGCTGTCCACAGTCACTTAAAACTGGACTAATTTTTAACACACAAAAACATCGTAAAATAGTGTCCAGGTTAAAAAATATAAAACGTTACCCTTTAAGTGACCTCACTAAGAGAAAATAACATCATTTAAGAGTTTGAAAAAGACACATTCAGATGCTTTTGGTACATATTTATTTCAAAGCCTTCTCTGTCAAGCAAAACACATCCACCCTGTCACTCAAAAAACATAAAGAAAAAAATTTAAAGACATTCTCAAAATGTATTTGTATTAAACATGATTTTTTTTTTCATTTAGCTGCACGCAAGTATGGTCTAAGCTTTGACAACAGAGAGAAGTTTGCCAATATTTCTTTGAATCTTTAAACTCCATCATATCCCACACATCACAAATATCTGGATATAAAGTGTAAAAAAATTTTTTAATTTGTGCCCAAGCTTGCAAAATATGTTTTACTGCAGGTTTAAAATATTATTCTTGCTATAAAATACAAAATTCTGCATTTGGTTATGATCAAAAAAGGTCCAGTCTGAATGCTTTCCATGGTATGAACCTCCCTCCCCCTGTTTCTATTCTTCAAGCTAAGATAATCAGCTGCTGGCCGTAGTTTCATATTTATCATACTGACATAAGAGGTATCGATCATCTCATCTAACTCTTGGCATAAAAGTGAATCATTGTATTTATCAAAACTGCTCTTTTAAACTGTTATTAAGTTACAAACTGTCTGAAAACTGCCCCTGCACTGAAACTTTATCTCTCTCCTCCTTAAGTGATCTCTCGCAAAAAACGAAGTGTGGATTAATTACGGTAAGTTTATTGTTACTCCACTCCCTCCAGATGAGAAAACGCTGCCTTCACAGTGCTCAGCCTTCAGTTATGTAACAACCTGAGACAAACAACAACGTGCTTTCCCGTGAACCTACAGTCCTGTGACGATAAAAGAAATTGATGAAAGCTGCTTTCACAGGACGCATTCATTGTGCTGCTTCACAGCTCGAAGGGTATCTTGTGACAGCATCGCAGGCATCCATAGATTGACTGAGACTATAATGCGCCAGTGTAACAATAGGTGTGAATGTTTGAGTAGAGCATATAGTGTATAGACAAGCAGAGGTGAGGCTGATCTCTATCTGTCTCTACCCATGGGACTTCTCAGATATGTATCTGTCTATAAAACATGGGAAAAGGAACGAGAAAAACGTGACCCAGGTAAATGAAGATGGAGAGCTGCTGCAGGAACGTGACACAAACATCTTATTGTGTCTGTGCTGACAGATAAGATGATGGATATTGAATAGCCTCTGACTCAGTATGACAAGGCTGTATTCTGCTTTTTGCATATAAAGTTTCCCAAAACAACCACTTGTTGAGCATGATGAATCAGAACTGAAGCTATGATGAGAAATAACCTGGTTTTTCCACCAAGTCCAGGTTGATAATTTCTCTCTCTCATCTTTTTTGTCCTACAGTGAACACTTCCTCCCATTACCACCACCAACACCCCAACATGAACAGAAGACAGCGTTTACACCAACAGCAACTCTAAATATCCAGTATACCCAGATGAAATATCACTCTTGTTTAGGAATGTAGGAAATGTTTTGTTTTTACTGCTGTTTGCAGGAAAAGCCACACAGAGGCTGACAAACTGAAAAAGAAAAGTTAGAACGCTGAATTAAAACCATAAAATTTATAAAAGAGGACTTTTAAATAAATAGCTGTGGGCATTTATCCAGTGTTTTTGAAAAGTGTTCTCCATATTGGTACTTTTTAAAGTGGGCTGCATTTTAATTTGCTCTCTGCTCTGCAGCTCATCTTTAATCAGTTGCTGTTTAATAATGACTTGATGTTACGTCAATGTGTAATGACGTCTAGGAAAATTGAAAAAGAAGCAGAAATAGAAACTTTACAGTGACTGTCCCACATAAATGTGTCATGGCAAATAGCCATTGTCTACTTGCATCATTTAGTGTGACTTAAAACTGATTCACAAACTTCATGTCTGTTTACTTCCTGTCAGCTCTACAGTAATGTTACCTTCGTCTCAGACCTTAGTCATCATTGGCTTTTTCATCAAGTTAGTTACTTAACTTTTCGCAGTTACCTTTGTACATATTGATATATATATATAGATATATATACTTAGTATTTCTAGAGAAGCTCACAAGGGAGTCCAGAGCCGTACCAGGGTATTTGAAATTTTCCACAGTGTCAACACATTGGCTGTCGAGTGAAACTGGTTCTGTCTTCAGATCATGGTTCACTAGCTAACGGTTATCCTCTAAGACACTGAGGTGATAGCTAATGTTAGGTCGCTATGGCTTTTTTTTAGCTCGGAGGAGCTGCCAGAAATGTTAAATTGACTGCCGTATATTGTCTTGTGAAAGCTCTGTAAGGCTGACTGCACTCCTCATAAACTTGGTGTGGCTTTTCTTTATTTTAGTAGCCAGCTAGGCTAGCTTTTTTAATATGATCAATAACACTATATACAAACTCAACAGTAAATGCTATCAACAATATGTACAAAGCTAACTGTGAAATGTGAAGTAGCGTTACTAGCTTAAGGATGAAAAAGCACTTAAATCACGAAGGTTGGAGGTGAAGGTAATAACATTATCGCAGAGTTACATTACATTGTGCAAGTAGGGAATTCAAAGACAAAACAAAATTTAAGATCTTAGGACTTCTCCAAGTAGAAGACCTCCATATGGTGGCCTATGACATGACTCTAGGTTGCAGAGCCGGTTGGTGACCCAGAAAAGGGTCACAGTCAAAAGTGGGACAGCAGGTATCCATCTCGATAGCCTGGAGTCATGCATGTCAAGTCCTGTGGATGATACGTCTGATCGGATTGCTGGAGATAGATTCAGTGTTACCTCTGCTCTCATTGGATTTGTTTTCTCTCCGTTGACTGACAACAACAATAAAGCACATCGTTTTTGCATTACCACATCGTCTGCTGTCAATCATCTTGTGTGGGTTCTCTCTATTAAGTAACATGTTTTGTTCATGTGTGTGGGGGTCGGATATGTGAGCTAAATTCAGAGCTCCAGAATTATCCAGAAATGAAATCCATCAGAGAAACTTCCTGAAGTAGGTCTTACTCATTCAGACACCTGTTATGGAATAATACTTTCCCTGAGGAGTTGTATAACTGACACAAGGCGCCTAAGCTTGACCTTGCTGCATACCTATTATACATCCCAGGGGTATTTGTAGGCTTTTATTTGTATTTTTTTATTTTATTTGTAGGCTTAAAGTTCAGTTGCACACTATAATAAATGAAGTGAATTATCTTCCTAGGGGTGTCATAACACACCAGTACAATAACTGTGATATTAAAAGTGAAATATTAATATCATAATGCACATGTAATAATATTGGGTAAATACTCCAGTGTTTGGATCATTTCTGTTTCCTTCAGTTCTCGTTTTGTCCCCTTCCCCTAACACTGTCTGCTTGCCTCTTCAGTATTCATGAAGTGTAACTACTCTTTTTGTACTATTCTGTACAGTTATGGTTACAGACTCGACCTCCCTACACTTGTATTTTGAGTGTAATTAATTTGTCAAGAGAGACAAAACACACAATAAACAAAGTTAAAGATAAGTTTGACTGATAGCATTGTTTTTTTTCTGTAGCTATTGTGATAATATTGTTATTTTGAACTCTTTGGGCTGCACTAATCATGTAGTTAAACTCTGGTATTGTGACAGTCTCGATCCTTTCTTCCATAAAAGGTGCGTTTTATGTGAGGCAACGAGGTACAGCAGAATCATACATATTGTAATAGAAAAGCTTTTCATCTGTGCAGTGCCTCATGTCACCTGCAGTTCCCTGTCAATTTCCACCCTCAGCATTTGTGCCTTCAGAGGAAAAGTTATGTAAACTGGAGAGTTATGTAACCATTCAATCACTATGAAAAAAAATGAAATGCAAATTAGTGTACTGCAATTGTTCTATCACTGTTGCTAAATCAAATCCTAACGGCTACAGTATTCACAAAGCACTGTATGAAAACTGATATTAACTTATAGTATATTCTAAATATTGTTACAAGAATATATATGTATATAATAATTCATCATCAAAGGAAAAAGGAGGAAAATGTTTTTTTTGTACCTTACTGCAGCAGCAGATTGAACCTTTGCAGGAGAAAATGCGCAACAGAACTCTTGAATGGGATTTAGTCTGGACTGAAACTGTGGACTTATTGAACAACCCAAGATTCATGACACTAATAATGATAACACTAATAAATTTATTTTTAGAGCACTTTTCAAACTAAAAGCACCAGCTTTAGTGTGTCAAAAGTGACACTACTAAAACATAAGCATATCTATACGCCTACACCTACATATACACTTAAACACATATATACCTGTATGCATGCATACATAGACACATGGCTGCAAATACACACACTCTCATACACACAGTAAGTCTATCAACAGTCAGGAAAGGCCATTCTGTGAAAGCAGGTTTTCAGATGAGATTTAAAGACTTGAGCAGAGCCAGCTCTGCATGAATAAAAGGAAAACTGTGTTTAAATGTGTTTAACTTTTTTTCCACCACTGATCCACTGAAACAGTTTGCTCAAACCAATCACCACAAAAACGTTGGCATTGCATCTTTCTGAAAACCATGGGTAAGTTACATCTGCACATTATTATGTAATGGATATATTAAAACGTAACATTGTAACAGCACTGTGGTTAATGTGTGGTAGGTTTAGGCACAAAAAAAATCACTTGTTATGTTTGAGAAAAGATCCATCTTTTGGCTTAAAATACCAAGTTTTGGGGACACAATCCCTGCTGCATAGGAAGCAACTTCAGTAAAAACTACAGCTTTTCATGATGCTATACTCGCAGGAATTGGAGAAATGTCTCTGTAAAAAACAACCGCTCTTCATGGCACTATTTCCGCAGCGAAAACAGCGAGGTGCTGTGACAAAACATCCACCTTTGGTGCCTAAAAAGCACACCAATGACTTGCTAAATCACAACCAGCTGTTTTTGAACAGTGGTCTTCAACTTGGCAGGCATCTTGCCTAGGTGATAAGCCATCCGCCATCTCCTCCACCTCCAGATGACAAAGTCAACTCATATTCTACTGTACGTCACTTTCCAAACATTAATATGATACATCTAAAATGCACAAATGTGGCATATTGGTGGTTTGCAGAAATGTACAATGCCTACAGTTTCTTCAGGCAACTGGGCTGAGTTTGTTATAAACTGAAACTACCTCAATCATGGGCTTCATCCCACTTTAGAAAAGAGAAGAGAGAATCTACACACTGGATGTTTTATGCTACCCAGCCTTCATCAAACCAATGTGCCCTTCTTACCCAGGTGTGTTTGTGCTGCTGCTTTCATCTTTGCATAATCTTGTTATATTTTCCAGATTTTAAGGCAATAAAATTTTGTTGTTCTTCCAGTCTGGATTACTCCCATACTGCCTATACCATATAGCTTTATTTCTTCCTGCATGTATTCAGTGTATTTCCCACCCAAACAAGCACAGTGGCCAGAAATCCCAAAGGTGGACTTTCAAAAACAATTACTTGGCTGAATTCGCAAAACGTGCATGTATTCAAGAAAGTTTCGTTCCTCCATGTGACAGACAAAAGCTAATCGACACTCAGGTGGATACATTTCACCGTGATCATTTGCATGCTCACAAGGGGACGTAGAGAGGATAGGGCTCAGAGAGGAGACAGAGGGGTGGGCCTATTGTCACCAGCTCTCTTTGTCACACACTGCAACACGCATCAAGCTATCACATTCATTTACGTAACACCCTCAGCGGAATACAATGGCCTTAAAACTGGGATACAGTACATATTATGAACAGGAAATCCCTGTAGCCTTTAGCTGGTGATAAAGGTATGAGTCCAGTATGGTTTGTAGTTTCAGTACCCTGGGTCACAAAATGATCTTTGTTAACTATCGTTTACAAAGCAATCAAAAAATGTAACCATCAGAAATAAAATTAAGATTTAATCATAAACTTTTAGAGTGTTTAAGACATCACATACATCCATATAATGTATAATAACTACTTTAGCAGAGGGGGATCCGGCAGAATACAACCAAAGAAATTTAGACAGACATAGCAACTTAAAGACAAAATAAAGCAATAAATTAATACTCTGTTGTACATGATACACTGACATTTCAGCTCTGCAGCAGTGAGGACAATGTGCTCTTAATTCTATTCTCCAACAAAGACTGTAAGCCAGGATTATAAGGAAATTAAAAATCATCTCGAGAGACACCTAATAGGCCTTCTTACTATCACTTAACACTTGACATGGCTGTGACCTTCAGGTAACAGTCAAAAAATGTGTCTCCTTGCAACAACATATTTTAAAATGTTGTTTAACAGACATTTATTTGAAATGACATCGTTGCACGTGGATAACGAACATTGTAATCGTGACTGTCAGCTCTCCCTGGAGTGAGACATATTTTCTATAAAAGGTTTATATTACATGCAGTGGAGTAGTGAGGTTTTCACGGGGATTTTTACATAATGGGTGAAATTGGAGCTTCATTAGTAGACCGAAGCTTTTCACATGATATGAAACGTGTTTGAAAAGTATTCAGCAAATAAAACGTAGCAGGAACAAGCTGAATGTATCACTTACAACTTCCTTACAGTATTTACCTATTGATGTGCCCCAGGGGTCAATCACAGGGCCGCTAATATTTCTATGTAAACAGCTTTATGCTGATGATACTTTTATTTATCTACGATAATCTAAAATGAGCACGTTGAGCTGAAAAAGTCATCGGCTGCCCTCTGCCTTCTCTAGAGGATATCTCCAGCTATCGGTGCCTTAAATTAATTACACTTTTTATTTCTGATTGTATATATGACTATGTTGTGTTTTTTTACTTGTTTGTTTTATTGACTAGTTAGCACCTGAACAGATGTGGCACTAATCTCGATGTATATTCTTTGTACAATGACAATGAAAGCTTTCTATTCTATTCTTTGTTCAAATGCCGAGGTTTGTTTTGACTACCTTAATGGCTGTGACTCTCAGGATGTATGTTATATGTGTCTTCTTAGTGCCTCCTCTCTCAGCAGGGAATTGTTAGACCTGAAAATTAGACATACTCTCATGTGGCTGCTAGCATTTATGCATCCAGTCAGTCCGGTGGCCAAAAATAAAATGTTGGCATTGTACATTTCTGCAAACCAGGAATATGTTACATCTGTCATGTCATATGTATCAAATCCACATTTCCATAGTGACGTAGTATATGAGCTGACTTTGTCATCAGGAGGTGGAGGAGATAGGTGGTAGGACACCTTGGCAAGACGCCTGCCAAGCTGCAGACCACTGTTAGAGACCAATTAAAAACAAAACCGGTTGTTTTTAGTGGCCCATTGCTGTGTTTCCACTGGCTCTCTAGTCACAAAACATGAGTTTGTTTCCAGTGCAGATAGTTCGACAATAAGCAATTGGTTTTACCGAAACATGGCTGCATTTCCAGCTGCAAAAGTACCACTAAAGTGGTTGTTTTTTGCAGAGACATCACTGCATTTCCAGTAAGGATTGTGCCACTAAAACCGGGCATTTTAAGCCAAAACATGGTCTAACTCCCAGGTCAGATGCCTGCCAAGTTGCAGACCACTGTTCAAAAGCAAAACACAACATACTTGTTGTGGTTTAGCAAGTCATCGCTGAGTTTCCAGCAGATTTTTTTGACACCAAACATGGGTGTTTTGTAGCAATCCTTCGCTGTTCTCCTTAGAGTACAGGGATAGTGCCAATAAAGACGTTGTTTTTTTTTACAGAGATGTTGCTGCATTTCCTGTTGGGAAAGCGACATGAAAAGCTGTTGTTTTTTACGGAAACTTTGCTTCTTTTCCAGCAGGTAGCGTGCTTCCACAATGTGGTATTTTAAGCCAAAACATTATCTTTTCCCCAAACATAACCAAGTGTTTTTTGTGCCTAAACCTAACTGCACATTGACCACAGCGTTGCTGAAACCTAAACAAATATTAAGTAACGTAATATCAGTTCTGTAACGTATCCGTCACATTATAACATACAAATGTAACATATCCGTGGTTTGCAGAAGCTTACATTGCCAACATTTAGTTTGCCAACTGGGTTGGTACAGTATCACCTGATGTCTCCTATGTCTGTCATTCCTATCTTCCCTTCTTCTTCCTATAGAGCACTTGGTAACTTCTGTTTTGGAAAGTGCTTTAGGGGGTTATGGTTCTTATTGGTGATCTTACGTGGGATTTCATGAGTGTGATTTTTATTAAAAACTGATCTTTTTGTGCAGTTACTGAAAAAGACATTTCTTAATCTCAGTAATCATCACTACAAATACAAATTACGACCAAAAATTAACAAAATAACAACCATGGGAAATATTTTTTAACATGGCCCAGGTCCTGTGAGAGCAGCTGTTACACAATGATGCATAATGACAGAATTTCCCACAGAAATGACCTCAGTCCAGGAAGGATGTAGCAGAGGGACTTCATCAATAATGTCATACAAAGGACATCATATTACTTTACAGCAGGTAAATCCTGTTGTATATACCAGAAAGTCAGCAGAGTTACAGAAATAAAATATTCCGGGAACATGGAGGAAGTGCCGTTTGAGCGTAATAGGCTGGGGGATTGAATGCACCCCCACCTCCACCTAACAGGCCACACACTGTTTCCTTCTCATGATGACAGGGAGCCCACAGGCATCCACCTGTCCTCATTTAGGACGACTCCTGATTGGTTCCCATGGAGTTGATCTACAGCGCTCAGCCTGTAAAGATTTCAGATGAGCTGCTGTGTGCAGAAACCACATATGGATGTAACGCACTGACACGCTGACAATTACAATGGATAAGATGTGGATGTTTTATTCTTCAGTCGTACTATTGTCTGTCATACAGGTAATTGTACTTTATTAAATTCAGTCTATTTTTTTATTTTACTTTATTATGTTTATTATTTAATACTGATTTTATTTATTTTATTTTTTATGTCAACATGTAAGGAATGTAAGGAACTAATTTATTTATTTTTCTTTTGTAGACACAACATGTTTTGGCCACAGGTGAGTGCTTTTTGTTCTACATGTGAAAGGGAGACACTAACAGGGATTTTTTTTTTTTGTTACTAATATGACAAGACAAATAGACATACACAGATATGGATATATTTTTTCTTTATTGGGTAAAAATGCAGATGCAAATTAAGAAAGAAAAGCAGAAACAGCTGCTTGTAGTTAATTGTTTCGCCAATTCATGAATGCCAATTAAGGAAGATGACTAATGAGGCGGAAGTAAGCTGTAACTCTGCCAGTAACTAAAAGGTTTGAGGTGGATTAGATGCACTAATGATTAGATTAATTGAGAATGATAATAGCTGCTGCTCACCACTAGAGGGCCATATTTCTTACTCTTTGTTTCTATTAGCAGAACAACAATTCTTGATGTTACTGAAGTGAGTCGATGGCATTAAATCAGTGTGCAATAGGACATTTTGAACACAGTAAAAGATGTTTTGCAAGCACATGGGTCATTCGTGTTACGCAGTAGTATCATTTCTGTACCATGAATTGGCTACAATTATACATTAACATCAGAATAATGCAAGTTTAAAACTATTTTTTAACTTTACTGCGTTTTTTTTGCAACATCTGCTTGAGTTTACCATGTTCCCCCTGAGAAGCAATCACCTTCTACAAAAACTATAAACCACAAAAATGCAAAATACTAAGGAAAATTATTTTATGATAGGCCATTATAAACTCTCGCTGATTATATTAGGAAACACTATGGGATTTTTTTTTAGCTGTGTTATCAATTTTATTGTCCCTGAAATCATTTTCCAACCTGCTAGTACTTTCTAAAAAACCTTCTTCTTCCATTCAGACCATTTTCACAAAGTCACATCATACTTTTGGAGTGAACTCAAAGGAGTAAAGTAGAGTGAACATAACCCTTTTCTCGTAGTTTAATGATGTTAATCTGTCTCATTCTTAACATTCCACCCTGTCTGGCAAAATCATGAAGACTGTTGGACAAATTTTTAAAAATATAAAAACATATTTGGTATTGTCATAAAAGTTCTGTGTAATAGGTTAGCTAGCTAAATCTGGATCACTCACAAAGCTTGGGCTAACGTAGCCCATAATTTTCCACCCTTCAGGATAGAACATTTTGGGCTACGTTAGCCTTAGCTCTGTAGACTAATATGAACAAGCCGAGCCATAAAGATTATTATTGAGAGCATGAGATTGGCAAACAGCTTCCTGAGAGTTCATCATGTTCTGTAATGAGAAAAAAAAACATAAAAATCTTTTTTTTCTCCAGAAAATGTTATGAAGCCCAAATGGTGCTGCATAACAGGAATGACCCACAGACATTTTATTTTGTTAAGAAATTATTATAACACAAGAAGGCTGGCCTTTTTCCCCATGTGAAAAAAAATAACTACAATAAAAAAAAAAAAATCAAACTAAAACCATGTATGAAACGCTCATTATTAGAGTCATTTTACCTTTTAATCTCAAAAAGCCAGAGGGTGGTATTCATAGACTGATAATATTCTTCCTCTCTCTGTTTTGCAGAATGTAATATTTTGTCAGTGACTTCTCCGTCAGCATCAACACTGAAAGTGATATGGGGCGAGTCCACTGGAGCTTCAGTTTATTTACTGGACTTGAGAGTCGTGAACTCCACCAGTATCGCCCCAGTGGTGGTGACGCAGTCTGCACCCAGCACACAGAGGGTGATCCAGGGGTTAAGACCCGGACATGTCTATAAAGTCACACTAAAGGTCTTTGAGTTTGTCACTATGGTGTGCGAGGACGATGAAATAACCATTACAGGTAAAGACACAATTTTTTTTAAAAGTTGCCAGTTGAATAAAACAGAAGACTCCCTTTGTTGACTAATGCTGAATACTTTATCTTACATCTCCACAGTGCCTGCCACATCTCAGATCACCTATTCAAAAGCTATTTCGAGTACATCTATAAAGTTTGAGTGGTCAAGTGTGACAGGGGCGGACAGCTACAACTTGTTTGTGGAGAAGTTGTTTAGTTTTCCTGCAGAAATATACAACCAGACCTTCACGACTCTGAGTGCAGAAGTGGACGGCCTAACTCCCTCTACGACTTACAACTGTTACGTTTACTCATCAAACAGCGCTGGAAGAGGTGCCAAAAGTAATATAAGGACAATCACGACATGTAAGTGCAGAAGTGCCAAATTACGAGCTCAATACTAAAGTTATGTGTGAACCAATCTCTTTGACTCAAGGATATATGAAAACATGAATGGGGATTCGTAGATTAACACCTGTATTTTCTCTTGGAAGTGGTGCAGCCACCAACTGGTGTGACTGTAGTATCGACGGGAAAGGAGCACAGCCCGAGTGACGTGGATCTCTGTCAGTAAAGTCCTGCTTTATCAAGTGACCGTGAGCGACAACGACAACCCCAGCAACGCCCCGGTCATCAGGAACACTTCGAGCACATCCATGGACATCAGTAACCTGGAGCCCTGCTCCACCTACACAGTGGGAGTATCATCAGTCAATGGCTTCTTAGTCCCTGGGGAGGCCTCTAATGTTACACACACTACCTCGAGTGAGTATTTCAGCAATAGAATTCATTCGTCAGTTTGGATACACTCTCATTTTTTGTTTTGTGTTGACATTGGCCTTACTTCCTCCATATTTGGAGTCCAACAGACCCTCAACTGCTGCAAGTGTGACAATAATTATCATGAATGCAAAATCAGCCAATGTGTAGAAAAGTAGTGAAGCGATAATTCTTCTTTCTGACACAAACTAAGCTTTGCACGTTTGATAAAGGTGACAAAATATGGTTATGACCATTAAGTACAACAAATATTACACATATTATAGGAGGCGTAGATTTCAAGGGGACACGGGGGACACATCATCCTCAATATTTAGAACATGTGCACTTGTCCCCCCCAGTAAAAACATTTAAGTAGACTTTTATTTTGATGAAATTTAAGACATTTCCACCCTAAACTAAAGCTGAAAAGGCACCAATTGGTGCATGAAATGTAACTAGAACAAAGGAAACTAATTATTCTACGGTCAAACTTTTTTAGGTTTTAGCAGAGGATACCCAATCCCCCTGTTTCACATTACACCCCCAGTGCTGAAACACAACTTAAGCCCCTGTGTGTTATATGTTCTATGGGCTACACATGAACAAAAAGCCTCTCACGTAGTGATGTTACTTGTGTCTGAGGTCAATCGGATGCCAGAAAGGTTTCACTTCCAGTTTAACCTCTGTGGCTCAGAAGCACAGCGGCTCGATCCCTGGCTCCTCCAGCCTGCATGTCGAAGTATCTTTGAGCCAGATACTGAACCCCAAATTATTCCCAATGACGCTTCCATTGGTGTGTGAGTGTGTTAAAAACTGAGTAGCAGGTGGCACCTTGTACTGTAGCCTTGGCCACCAGTGTATGAATGTGTGACTAGAAAGGCGCTATACAAATGCAGGTCCATTTACCATCCATAAACAAACTGCTATGAAACTCCAAAAACAAAAATCCAAAAACATTAATGTGGCATTTAAGTTAGTGCTGCTTAAAACATTCGACGCAATCTGTTGTATTTAACCATATTTAACAGCTGAGATCTTTGACAGCTGAGAAACTTGCATAAACATCTTTAAATATGTTGACATGAAATTCTCAGAAAATTTGTAAAATTCACGAGGCGAATAATACAAGGTTAAGTATGCTTTTTAAGCTGATAAGAAGGACATTAACATGTTACACTTCTTTTCCTCAGCCATTAAACCCGTGACGACCATCTCTGTGGACTACAGCTGCACCAGCAGCATGGTGACAGTGACTTGGGATTTGGTATTCGGGGCCAACTTATACAGGGCCACAGCCATTGATGGCACCGGCGCCTCCCTTAACTGCACATCTGCCTCCACCAACTGCCAGATCACCATGCTCAAATGTGGTGAGAAGTACCAGGTCTATGTGACGGCCATCTCTGACGACTGTGAGAGCACCTCCAACGCCACCTCCCTGTTCGAGACAGGTGAGAGAAGCACCTGCTCATGTGGAAACCGCAAAACGTGGCTTCTGTTTGTTTGTTATTCCCTCTTTAATGCTAATGTTTCCCACATGCAAACACCCACCTTCTCATTTTACCTCTCACTGTCACACACTCTCACACTTCTGGACATACTGTAAGCTCATTATCACAAACCTTCCCCATACAATAAGTAGGTCCTATGGGAAGTTGTTTAGGTTCCTCCCATGGTGTCCTGTGGTCTTTTCTCATGATGAGCGGTGAAACACACCCTCTCATTAGCCACCAAGACCTGCCATCCTACACCAGTCAGTCTTAAGCTCTTTACAGTCTATTGAAGTCAGGGAGTTATCTCAAAGGTCAGCTATACATTCAGTCTGGAAAGTGAAAAGGTGGAAGGGGACACGCATACACAGTCCGCCCAGGGAAATGATCTTATGTCTAACACACACACACACACACACACACACCTAGCACCACAAATGCCTCTGATGACGTGGCGAATGCTGCAAAGAGGTTAATTACAAAAGGTGTCTTATCTCAGGTTCTTTTGAAGGACTTTCAGACAATAGAAAGAGAATCACTGGCCTGCAAAATTCACTCATTAATATAAACTCCACACCTCTCTGCATAGCTTCTTCTTTTCCCCTCATTCAGCCAGATTTTTTTTCCACATATTTCACCTTTTGCTTTTATTCCCTCCCCATTAATTGTGCTTAAATGTCTAATTCCATTCCCCCAGTCCCCTGTGCTCCAGCTAATCCTCAGACACTTAGCGACTGCTCTAGCAATGTGATCATCTTCAGCTGGCAGCACACCAACAACACCGCCTACTACGTGGCAACAGCTGTGGACATCACTGGGAAAGTGACTGAGTGCAGGACGGCAGACAACACGTGTTTCTTCACCAATACTGGCTGCGGTCAGTACTACACGTACACTGTGTACGCCGTCAGCTTTGAATGTAACAGCGAAGTCAGCCAACCTGAGTTTGTCCGGACCTGTGAGTAGGATTTGATTTGTTTGTCTTTGTTGTGATTTTTTTTTTTTTCTGAAAATATAACAAGATAATTTTGGTGATATGCTATATTTTTCATATTGTCAACAAATCCCATGAATATCAATATCCGATGTGCCAATATAACTTAATTGGCTGATAACCGCTACTGCTATCGATATATCCACATTTTTTCACACCTAATTTTAGTGATCATAAAGTCTCTTCTATGGTGGAACTAACATCATATTATGCATGTATACTCTTATCCTGATGGCCCAACAGTGGATGGAGACATGAGATACAAAACTTTTTAGATGTATGTAATATTCATTCATTGTGCAAAATAAGAAAAAGCATGTTGGCCGATTCTGACTGTTCATTTTAAAGCCAATATTGGTTGATACTGATGATTATGCACCCCTAGATAAAATGTGCAATTGTCTCGCACGACACTCGTTCACGATTAAAACCGACACTGTAGGACGGCCGCATCGGGCTATAATCAGGCCAATATCATGTAGTCTGAACCCAGCATAAGTAAGTCTTTATTTCTCTCCTTTCCTTCAGCTCCTTGTCTACCAACAAACATAAGGACTGGAGCTGGGTGTCACTCTGACATGCTGATCACAACTTGGGACTCTGCTGCTGGAGCTCTTTCCTACACTGTTGAGGCACAGGGGAACACTGGAGAAACCTACAACTGCACCTCCTCCTCCAACAGCTGTGCAGTGACCGGGGTGCCGTGTGGTGAACATCTTAGCGTGTGGATCGTCGCCTCCAATGACAACTGCTCCACTAACAGGGTGTTGGGAGAAGTTGCTCAGACTGGTATGATCTGTTGGAGCTCTATGATCCTAACATGACATTACTGATGCTCTGTTACTCTCACTTATTTGCCAAACTTTTCTCTGCTCTCCAGTTCCCTGCGCCCCGATCAACGTCTCAGTAACAGTCGACTGCAGTCAGGACTCTGCTAGAGTGAACTGGACGACAAACATCGGTGCTATATTCTACATCGCCGTTGCCGAAGATACAAATGGGAATATACACAGCTGCAATTCAATGGGCTCCACCTGCCTAATTGAGGGTCTGCAATGTGGACAGAATTACACTGCCAGCGTTGTTGGCACCAATCTAAAGTGCAACAGCAGCGCCAGCCAGGAGGTCACCTTTATGACAGGTAGGTCAGAGGGTTCGACATTAAAGCTGGGTTCATGATTGTGTTATCAGGAGGAAGACACTGTGACATAAGATGAGGAGAGGACAGAGCCAGGATGAGGTGTAGAAGTCAGGTTTCCTCTCAGTCCACTTGAATTACAATGTGCTCAGAGTTTGCAATGGGATTTTTTCCCAGTGATGCCAAAATGAACTGCATCTTTAAAAATGTGTCACAGTCAGATACACTGTAAATCTAACTGACTAAATCATTGCTTCTCCATCAGCTCCTTGTTCTCCAACCAACGTTGAGGCATTCAGAGACTGTGACGCCAACCATGCTCTGATAGTGTGGCAGAACCATCAGCCCACAGGCCTCTACACAGCAACTATAGAGGATCAGAGCGGCGCTCAGCTCAGCTGCACCAGCAACACTGTCAACAACTGTAAAATCCCCTCTCTGCCCTGTGGAAAGAGATACAGCGTCACTGTCACCTACAATGATGGAAACTGTCCGTCCACCTCGACTCCTACCAGCATGGACTCAGGTAGCAAATTTAGAGGAGTGAACTGTTTCTGTCTGGACATACAACGAATTTTACAAATGACTGATGATGCCTTGTCTCCTCTTCTTTTAGTGCCATGCGGTCCTGAGGATGTGAAGGCCAGTGTGACCTGTGTTACCGGAGAGCTGACGGTCACCTGGAACATCTCAGTTCCTGCAGAGAACTACACCACCGTCATCACCAGAGGAATGGGTCAGCGTCTGCACTGTAACTCTACAGACACACAGTGCACCATGGGAGGGCTGTTGTGTGGAAGCTCCTACATGGTGACCGTCTTCTCCGTCACCGGGACGTGCTTCAGTCTGCCGAGTACAGAGGTCACGGTGCAATCATGTGAGAGACACAGATTTGTCATCTTTAAAGATGTAGACACAGCAGTGGGATATCCTTCAATGCAGTCTCTAACTTCTCCTTTGTATTTATTTCCCTTCAGTGCCATGTCCTCCCACCAACATCACAGCCGTGCACACCTGCGCTCCTGATCTTGTTCCTGTGTCATGGGTGGCCAGTGACAGTGCCAAATACTACACTGCTGTCGCTGTGAGCAGCAGAGGTCACAGATCAGAGTGCATGACCAATGAAACATCCTGCAGCCTCCCTGAACTTCACTGTGGGGAGGTTTACACCGTTGGTGTTTCAGGAGCTGATGACAACTGTACAGGTCAACTGAGTGACACTGTTCCTTTGAACACAGGTAACACAACACTGACCACCTATTAAAACATGTGCTTCATAAACATTCATAAAGACTTATTAAAAAGTTTTATTTGTTTCTCTCTCCAGAGCCATGTTCTCCCTCTAATGTATCCAGCCACCTGATGTGTAGCGCTGCCACTGCTCATGTGTTCTGGCCCCCCAGTGCAAATGCAGTGAGCTATGCCCTGGAAGCCACCAGCAACGGACAGACCCTCACCTGCAGTAGCTCCAGCCCCAACTGCACTCTGAATAACCTGATCTGTGGCCATGCGTACGACATCATTGTCTCTGCCTCTGATGGTATCTGTGTCAGCAACTTAAGTGCCCCCTTCAGACAAGACCAAGGTACTGAGAGAAAGGGCGGGCCACATTTCATCAAACCATCATAAAATCCATGTCATAACTTTAAAGTGACAGATCTTGGGGTTATACAAGGAGCTTTTGTCAATTTTCCTGTTTGTTTTATACGATACATGCAGATAAATGTAGAAATACACACAGAGTAACTATGACACAAAGCACTGAAGGAATAGTCTGACATTTTGGTGGATATGCTTTTGCAGTTTCCTGTCGCAGATTAGATGAGAAGTTTGATACTGCTCTTGTGCCTGTATGGTTTATATGAAGCTGGAAGATGGTTATCCAGGAGGCTATTAGCTTAGCATAAAGACTGGAAGCAGGGGAAAACGTCTGGCACCTAAAACTCACAGCTGTATGTTTTTGTTTTTGCGATAAAGGTAGAAAACAAAAAAACAAATTGAAAAAAGACACGCTGCGTCTTATTTGACTGAAGGAAGTCACTGTGTCCCAACAGGATTAAACCACAACTTGTCGTTTTCACACATTGGTTTCTGTGTGGTATCCACAAATGAGGTATGGAGTGTTAATTAGTGAGCTTTTAAGGTGTTTGTAGGTAGTTTTTTATTATATATGGATGGACCCAAGCCAGCCATTCACCCTGTTTCCTGTCTCTATACTACCCTTGGCTAACCTGTTGCTGGTGGTGAATTCATGTGTAGCGAGTGGTATCAATTTTCCCATCTAACTCTCAGCCAGAAAACAGGACAGCATACTTCCCAAAATGTCAAACCATACCTTTAAGAACTTCCAAGTTTGCCTGAGAAATATCTTGTTGACTAATTCACATAATGTTCTGTCTCTGTTAGTGCCATGCCCTCCAGAGAACATCACGACGAACCTAATATGTGGCACCAATGACGCAACAGTCAGCTGGGTCACTTCTGCTGTGTCCCTCAACTACAGTGTCACTGCTGTGCCGCTGGCTGGAAACATCAGTGCAGTCATGTGCCATACTGGCAGTAGCAGCTGTAGGCTGAGTGGTCTCCAATGTGGACACGTATATAATGTCACTATCAGAGCTTCTTCTGGCAGCTGCAGTGGACCATTCAGCCTCCCACAGATGGTTGAGACAGGTAATAAAGATGTTGATGATCTGAGGATGATCATTTCCATTAACTAAAATTGTTACTTTGATTTATTTCATGCACTTTGATATCTTCCTCCAGCACCCTGCCCTCCTCAAAGCTTAAAAGCAGTGATAGAGTGTGGCACAAACTCTCTTCTGGCCTCCTGGAACGCCTCTCTCGGTGCCACCTCCTACACAGCAACAGTGACGGGCCCCAACGGCTTCTCTAAAACCTGCTCCTCATCAAACCTCACATGCTCTGTCTCCGGTCTGCAGTGTGCCAGTCAGTACAACATCACAGTGTCATCTGAGGGCAACTGCACCAGCTCTCCAAGTCAAACTGCTTTGACGACAGGTTGCGTTTATGTATTTTGTGCATTTTATGTAAAGCATTTTCTTGACTTGGATCACATCATGTGACACATGTCCTCTTCTCTTCCTCCTCCACCAGGACCATGTGACCCTGTCAATGTGACCAGTGCCCTCCACTGTGGTTCAGACACTGCCACGGTGTCCTGGGAAGCTGCTGCCGGGGCCGGTGGCCTACACTGTGCTCGCTCAAGAGGCGAGCTCTCAGCATTATACTTCCTGTAGAAGCAATACAACTTCCTGTCAGCTGAGCCAGCTGCAGTGTGGAGAAGTTTACAACCTGACTGTGATAGCTGAGGATGCCACTTGTAACAGCACTGGAAGCATCAGAACAGTCCTGATGACAGGTAGAAAAGAAGAAACGTCGACAGACTTAACTTAAAAGCACAAAGAGAAAATATATCTTTTAGATCTTAACTCATTCTCCCTTTCATCTCTCCTTCTCAGCTCCTTGCTCTCCCTCTATCCAGAGCAGCAACCTGATCTGTGGCGCCAATTCTTCCTTTCTGTCATGGATGCCGATGGCCGATGCCACAAGTTATGTGGTTAATGCGATGGCTACAAATGGGCACACAGTTTCGTGCAGCACAGCTGCTGCTATATGCACCCTGACAGATCTCCTGTGCAGTGAAACCTACACAACCACAATCACTGCACGAGGACACCAGTGTGACAGTGCACCTGGCCCCAGCATCAACATTACCACAAGTGAGTATGTGTGTGGTGTGGGAAAACATTCAGTATATGTGTGAAAAGGGAATTTGTTGCTTCCTGGTAAACCCACAACTATACACTGTTTCCTCTGCTTTCTTTTCAGCCCCCTGTTCTCCAGCTATCATATCCAAGCAATATACATGTGGCACTAACAAAGCAGTGTTCAGCTGGACTGACCCTGAAGGAAGCCTTAGCTTCGTAGCTGAGGTAGCAGGAGGAGGGTATCAGGATAGCTACCAGACTACAAATACCAGTTATACGTTCCAAAATCTTCCTTGTGGCTTGGACTTGAATTTAACAGTCCAGGCTCAGGGGGCGCGGTGCAACAGCATCCCAAGTGTCAGTGAATCCCTTGAAACAGGTAATCTTTCCTCTTATGTAGTGCTCATAAACAAGCCAAAAAAAAGATTTAACTGATTGTGACAGAGGTACTGGAATTGGAAAGTTTTGAAGCAGTATTTTTGGAAACTACACTTATTTCTTTGAAGACTGATACCACCGTCATGTCTCTCTAGTAAACGTACAACTGCAGCTAGTGCCAGGTTATCTTACTTTAGCATAAAAACTGGACAGAGGGAAATAGCTAGCCTGGCTCTTCCAAAAGGTAACAAAATCTACCAACCAGCACCTCTAAAACTCAGCAACATGTCAAACAATTGATTTAACTGCTGAACCTAATAAAATGTCTGTTGATGCACTGTATGTTAATAACCACTTATCTGTCTTCTTTTCTTTTCGCTTCACAGTCCCATGTCCCCCGCAGAATGTTAGCGCCACACTGGTCTGTTATAATCACTCAGCCCTGGTTTCATGGGTAGGAAGCCCCAGTGCTGTAGGATACAATGTGACAATGACAGGCCAAGATGGACACACACACCACTGCTGCACCAACACCACCAGCTGTCAGATACCTGACATCCACTGCGGTGAAACCTACAACATCACAGTCACACCGTACTCTCAGACATGCACAGGACACCCAAGTGCAGTTTATAGCTTCAAAGCAGGTGCAGAAAGACTCTGAGTTATATATCCATATTCTGGAACAAAAATATCTTTACATTTCACCTCAGAGAAAAAACATTAAACCCATTTTTTTTCTCCCTTTCTATCCAGGTCTTTGCGCTCCCAGTAACGTCACTGTGTCTCCAGCATGCGAGGACAGCACTGTCTCCTGGTCTCATGTAACAGGGGCTGATATGTACATAGCAATAGCAACTGCAGATGATGGACACAATCACACCTGCCACTCAAACTATTCCAACTCATGTAATTTCACCGACCTCCACTGTGGGGAAACCTATGCTGTTACTGTTGTGACTGTGGACAGAGGCTGCTGGAGCGAGCCCAGCTCAGCAGTGCAGCTGAGAACAGGTGAGAGGAAACTGTAATGTCAAAAGTGTGGAAACACAGACATACCAATAATGTTGTGACACTTTTCTTAATTTCTCTGTGTGTTATCCCAGCTCTGTGTCCAGCTACTAACTTGACGGGCCAAGTCAGTTGTAATACCAACACAATGACACTCACATGGGACCAGAGCCCAGTTCCTGGGGCCACCTACACTTTACAAGTCGAAAAGATAGGCAGCACATTCCCTCCGTCAGTGCACACTACCTCAAATACCTCAGACACACTGACCAACCTAATGTGTGGACAGAGATATGCTTTCCGCATCGCAGCCCAGGATGGAAACTGCCGCAGCAGCTACAGTCCGCCCATAGAAATAAGCACAGGTAGGATGTGTTTCTATGGCAACATCTGCAAGAGTTTCACCTGCAGTAAAAAATGATCATAATCTAAAATCAGGTTTTTCTCCTCTGTCAGCCCCTTGTCAGCCCACCAACTTCACTGCTCGTGTGGACTGTGGGACAAACAAAGGGAATTTCTCCTGGTCTGAGAGCAGTGGAGCGGGTTACTACACTGTTCAGGTGACAGGAGAGCACGGCCACGTAGCATCCTGCTCCTCAAATGACACCTCCTGCGCTGTGAAACTCCACTGTGGCCGGTCATACTCGGCTACGCTGGTGGCTTCCACAGAAAGCTGCAACAGCAGCCAACATGCTGACATTAATTTTGACTCCGGTAAGATATGAGGACAGTCAAAAATAGTCACCAATGACAAATCAGTGAATTCACTGATAAGACAAATCAACATTGTCCCCTTCTAGATCAAAATGAAAATGTCCTGGAGCCATCAATGCTCATTTTTTGACCATGCAGTGGTTATGACTAATAACCAGTTCAGTCACTTGTATCAAATCTCACAATGTCAACACAACTTTTCAGTGTACATATAATGTACAGCAGTGTTTATTAAACATGGATATGCTATTAAATGCTCCAGGGATGACGTTTTTCTGTAGGCTGATGCAGAAGTTAGCATCGCCCTGGTGTCCTTGTCAAATAGCCTATGAGCCTATGAGAAACGCAACCCCAAGATAGCACCCATTAAGTCCAATGGAACTGCTCGCCTGGCGCACTCGCCACAGAAAGTTTCTAGCTTCAGGGGTTATTTTCAGGCTTACTGTGGCACACTGAATATGCACAGTAGAGTTTCTCCCACTGGACCCACCCACGAGTTCCCACTTGGCTCAAATTAACAAAGCACAGGCAACCTGTTGCTCAGTTGCTCTGTCAACAAAGGCAAAAAAACACCCATAAAATAATCTTTAAAAAATACAGTTTATATAACTACAATGCCGTCTGTGTGTTATTTTATGTTTACAAAAAATGGTTAGCATTTTATTGTTCATCAGTCACAAGGTTGTTATTTAGTAAAGAAGTCACTGATTGCGCAGTATTGTGCTGTCCTGTACTTTTTTATATAGTGTGACATTACTGAAAACAGTTTGAGAGCCATTGCTGTGCTCTTATCTATGATCAAACTCTGTCTCGTAGCTCCCTGTCTCCCAGAAGACGTCTTAGCCGACTTACAGTGTGACACCAACGTTATGAATGTGAGCTGGACACAGACCCCAGGCTCAGACAACTACACCGCCTGGGCCATCAGCACTGATGGACACAGAGCCTCCTGCAATTCCACAACCAACTCCTGCTCCATTCACAGATCTGCAGTGCGGCAAGGTCTACGAGGTGGTCGTCACCTCCTCCTCCGTTCACTGCAAAACCATCGCTGGTTCTGACTACAAGGTTCAGTCTGGTCAGTGCAGCTCTTTTGTGTACATAAATGATGTTGCTGAAGGATAAATAAAATGGTTTTAATGACAATGTTCCTCGTCTTTCAACCACCTCTAGCTCCTTGTAAACCTGAGAACACCACTGTCGACCAGAACTGCAGCAGCAACGTAATGACAGTAAAGTGGAAGCAGGGCGCCACAACACAGAACTACACTGTTAAAGCCACGTCTGCTACAGGTGTTAACTCCACCTGTGACTCCACTGAGAACAGCTGCTCCTTCCTGAACCTGAGCTGTGGTCAGCTCTACACTTTCACTGTGATGGGACACACTAATGTGTGCATGAGTGAGATGAGCACTCCTATAGAGAAACTCACAGGTGAGCTGATTAAGTTTACTTTGACAACAAGTTTTGGATACACTTGGAAGGCTTTCACATCAGTTTTTGTATGGAGATATAACACAGTCAGCTAACCCAATGCTAGCAGAGCTTCATATTTAGCATACAAATGTCAGAGTGGTGTCAATCTTCTCACATAACTCTTGGCAAGGAAACAATTAAGCTTATTTCCCAAAAATGTCTTCAGTTTATTTTTTATGTATTTTTATATTAGTGTTCCTCTTTCCCACCACTCTCCTCTATTCAAATGTGCCTCTCTTCTTTTCTAGCCCCATGTCCTCCCACCAATGTGTCTGCTAAAATGAACTGCACTACACACAATGCTCTGGTCAGCTGGAGAAGTGCAGCTGCAGCCACAGCCTACAGCGTCCTGGCAATCTCCACAAGTGGACATAACTCCTCCTGCAGTGAGATGGGCACGTCCTGTAACCTCAGCGACCTGATCTGTGGAGGGGAATACTCTGTTGTTGTGGAGGCAATGCACACAGGCTGTCCTGGCCCAGCCAGTGCTCCTGCCAGGCTCGCTACAGGTGAGTAATAACTCAAACCTTGCATTGCTGATAACCCCAAACCTGAGGGAGTCTAAGTGTCCCAGTCAGCACACAGTGACAGTCATCATCTACACTGGAAACATCTGTGGCCAAAACTACAACTACAGATTCTTCTTCTTCCTCCAGAGCCCTGCACTCCCATGAATCTCTCTGTCCACTACAACGTGAGCACTGCACAGGTGATGTGGGGGGCTGCAAGAGGTGCTGGCTCATACTATGTCCAGGCTGTGACTGACCAGGGCCCAGTGGTCACCTGTAACACCACCAACACCAGCTGCTCCCTGAATGGCCTGCAGTGTAGTCAGATTTACAACGTGACTGTGATGGCACGAAACCTGGCCTGTGACAGTATGATCTCTGAAACCCAACACCTCATGACAGGTTTGTCATTTAATCAGGAAAAGATATGTGTGTGAAAATATTTACAGTACTGCTTTTGTGATACTTAAATGTGTGTGTTTTTATTTCCTTAAGAGCCCTGCCCACCTACTAACGTTCAAGCCAGTACAGCGTGTGAACAACTCACTGCAACTGTTTCCTGGCAGCAGAGCGACCTCACTGTGGGTTATGTCGCCTACTTTGACAACCAGAACGGCCACGAGGCTTCTTGTGTTGGCACAGACACAGATACCCAATGTGCTGTCTCAGGACTGGTGTGTGGCACAGCATACAACGTCTGGGTCAAGGCCTTAGGACGGCAGTACAACAGCTCTGACAGCACAGTGACCACTTTTACATCAGGTAAAGACATACTCCATATATATAGATTTACATATATATTACATGAACAAAGTTATCTAGATTTAGTCAGAGGGTAACATGAGCAAGACCTCTTACTCAAAACCACAAATGTCTACTGTATTGTAGTGCTACAGGAAAAGTCAGGGGATCAGTAAAGTCAATTTGCTTCATTCTCAGGGGACTATAAGTGTCTGTAGTGAATTTTACGGCAATCGATCCAATCCAATAGTTGCTGAGTTATTTAAGTCTGGACCTAAGTGGTGGATCGACTGAATCGGGTGACTGACAGGCCAAGATTACCTTTCTTAGAGCCATAGATTAAACGTGGCTAAGGAGAAATGTGCAGCTGCAGGGTTTCCATATGTATTGGAAAAGCGGGAAAACAACTGAACACTTTTCCAGCTATAGAAAAAAATGTCCTGAAAAATCTTGTATTGTCCTGGAAAATTGTTTCAACGCTCTCCTATTTTCCTTAAGCTGAGGTTGAACTACTAACCAATCTATCAGGGCTCCCAAAAACAGATAAAACAGCCATCTGAAAGGGCCAAGTTATGTTCAGGATTATATTATAGTTCAGAGATTAGTTCAAGGACGAGAGTATTTTGAATGGGCTGCACTCTGTTGTGTTGTGAACACGCAATGAACACATCCCCAAAAGTCACATCACATTGTAGCATACAAAGGTTGGATGACATTACAACTTAAGTAGCCGAAACTCCGAATAATACAAGTGAAGCGCAGTGTAGAGTGAGACATTGTTTGGATGAGTGATTCCTGAGAAAGCTGCAAGCAGCAATACCAGAGGCCAAGCAATCAACCAAAAACAGGCAACCAAACAGGCACTCATTCAGCGGAGACTGCACTAGTACTAATAAAGCGAGGTGTTGTAAATCTGCAGGTGTGTTTGCATTATTATATCATCAATTGTTGATCATTTCTGAGCATGTAAAAGCTGATTTCACAGATAAAATATAGCCATAGACTGCAGGTCTTTTAAATCAGACTTCCACAGAGAGAAAGATTTTAGTGTTTGTCGTGATCCCTGTCTGTCTACCAGCTGGCTAAATCATCACTAAAAATATCCTGGAAAAGTCCTTGAAATTATCTCTAGAAAAGAGTGGGAACCCTGAGCTGGCAGCTGTTTGATGTGTTGGCTGCTCTACAGCAGAAACTGTCAGACAACAGCTGAAAATAAAGTGTTACCAGATAATCTGTTTAATTTCAGCCTCTATGTGTGTGCCTGTGAGTTTGACTTGTGCTTGGATATTTGTTCTCTGGCTGTACATGTGAAGTCATATCTCTCTAAATCCCACAGCACCTTGCCAGACGAGCAGCATTGAAGCCATGATGGACTGTGAGGCCCAATCTGCTATCATAACTTGGCAGCCAAGTGTTGGAGCCGTGTCCTATGTTACTGAGCTTACAGCTTCATCAGGCCACACCACCAGCTGCACCACCAACCACACCAACTGTGAGCAGAGCTCCCTGCAGTGCGGAGAAGAATACAATGTCACTGTGAAGTCTGTGGGAGATACTTGCAACAACACTGCTCAAATGGCAGGACACCTCACCACAGGTACACTGTGTTCACCTGAGTGTGTTTTTGAAGCATGTCAGTCATTGTGTTTGTGTAATTTCTATCGTATTGAATGTAACTGCCACTAAGTTAACCCTTTCTCCTTCCAGAGCCCTGCACTCCCACGAATCTCTCTGTCCACTACAACGTGAGCACTGCCCACGTGATGTGGGCGGCCACAAGAGGTGCCGACTCATACTATGTCCAAGCTGTGACTGACCAGGGCTCCATGGTCACCTGTAACACCACCAACACAATGTGCCACCTGAATGGACTGCAGTGTAGTGAGATCTACAACGTGACTGTGATGGCACAAAACATGGCCTGTAACAGCACTGTGACCTCTGAACCCTACCGCCTCATGACAGGTTCGTCCATAGGGAAGTGTGATTTAAAACAAAGAGAAAGATCATGTAAGTCATTACAATGAGAAACTTTCTCGAGATAATGACTTATCTCAAGATAACAAGGAAACAATGCCAAGTCATTTTGAGAGTTTATCATCATCTTGAAATACAAAGTAATTATTTCAAAGTAAGCAAGTAAATTTTTTTGAGAAAGCTTCTCATTATTTTAGTATACTAAGTGATCATTTTTAAATGAGTAAGTCATTATTTTGAGATAAATAGGTTATTATTTTGAGATACTAAGTAATAATTTTGAGATAAGTGAGTCGTTATTTTGAGATAAGTTATTTTTTGAGATGCTATATCAATATTTAAAAAAAAAAGTTTATTATTTTGAAATACCAAGTCATTATTTCAAAGTAAGTAAGTCATTTTTTTAAAGAAAACATCTCATTATTTTTGTATACTGAGTCCTTATTTGAAAAAAGTCCTTAATTTGAGATACTAAGTGATAATTTTAAATAAGAAGATTATTATTTTGAGATAAGTAACTAATAATTTTGAGATAGGTAGGTCATTATTTTGAGATAAGTTTCTTATTACTTTGAGATACTAAGTCATTATTTTGAAGTAAGTCATTTTTTGAGCAAGTTTCTCAGTGATGTAAGGAAGTCATTATTTAGAAAAGCTTCTCATTATTTTGAGATATTAAATCGTTATTTTTGAGCAAGTTTCTGATTATAATTACTGTATTTACTGGTAAAATAGTCATCTGATTGGGATGTGTATAACATGTCACTACATGCAGGTATTGCTTTTTATTTGTGTTTCCCCAAGGCTTAAATATGTGTGTTGATTTCATCCTTCAGAGCCCTGCCCACCCACCAATGTTGGAGCCAGTATGACATGTGAACAACTCACTGCGACTGTTTCCTGGCAGCAGAGCGACCTCGCTGTGGGTTATGTTGCCTACTTTGACAACCATAATGGCCATGACACTTCCTGTATCGGCACAGACACAGATACCTTCTGTGTGGTCTCAGGACTGATGTGTGGCACAGTGTACAACGCCTGGGTCAAGGCCTTAGGACGGCAGTACAACAGCTCTGACAGCACGGTGATCACTCTCACATCAGGTAAAGATGTAACCAGTATATATGTAATTTTCGGTCCATTTGGATTTTTTTTGGTGTCTATTAATATACTTTCTCATGCTGTATCCTCAGCTCCCTGTCTGCCCAGAGAAATAGAGGTAGAGGTTGACTGTAACTCTGAGGGTGCTGCCGTTGTGTCCTGGAATACTACTTATGGCGCAGCAAACGTCTCCCTGACAGCCATTGTCAGTGGAAGTCTTCAGACTCTGTGTGAGACTCGGCAGAACAGCTGTAATGTGACAGGTTTAAGTTGTGGGGAAACCTACAACATCAGCTTGACTGCCACCAACACACAGTGCAGCCTAACAGCACCGATGCACGCCAACCTCACCACACGTGAGTGTTTACAGCAAATCCTCATCAGCAGCAACTGTCAGTACAGATTTTACTTATTAAAGATTTAACCCTCATCCTTCAACACCTCTTCGTAGGTCCTTGTCCTCCTCAGCACATAGCTGTCGACCTGCAGTGTGGCTCCGGCAACGCAGTCCTGTCCTGGGAGGAGAGGTCTGATGTTGAACTATATGTAGCGAGTGCCATCAAGACATCAGGAGGACAGGTGCAGACGTGTAACTCCACAGGCTCTACATGTCAGTTTGCCAGTCTGGACTGTGGAGAGACGTACAACTTCACAGTGAAAGCACAAAGTCAAGGCTGCTGTAGCCAGGCCAGCAGCACTGTGTCCATCCAAACAGGTACTGCAGAGGCTAAACTGTTTATGTTTTACTCAGTGGTGAAAAGTAATACAGCACTTCACTTTAGTATTTTAATTTAAGCTACTTTTTACTTCTACTTCACTACATTTCAGGGACAAATACTGTACTTTTCTTGCATTTATTTTGACAGCTGTGGTTACTTGACTGATTTTATGTGATCATTTCATAAAATATGATGCAGTATTATAGATCAGATTAGACAAGTACTTTTACATTTGCTGCTTCTATTTATTTTGTTAATAATATTATAATTATACTATACATATATTTTTTGATGAAATTTATATGTAACACAGTATTTTTACATCACAGTATTTCCGCCCAAAATTTATGATTATTATGTTTATCATTGATTAATCTGGTGATTAACTCTTTGAAACCTGGAGCAACATCACTTTTCTTGTGCTACTTTCGGACGCCTTTCACAAGAATTTAAACCTTTAAACATTGAACAAATTGGTGTAATGTCTTTCACAATAATGGAAAAAAAGGTAATGAGCAACTTGGTCAGAAATGTTCCACAAAAAGCAAAAAAAAAAAAAGAATAGATTTAGCAAATTATTAAAAAAAAATAGGAAAAAAGAAAAAAACTTGGGGAAAATTATGTTTATAATTATTATTATTACATATTTTACATTACGGTACAGAATTATTATAATTTTTAAGCACCTTTTCTTTGTCATTCCCTTGTTTGTTTGTTTTTAACTTTCTTTTTTTAACTAATTTTCTTGTTTTTAATTTTCTCTTCTTACTAATTTCTTGCACATTTTTGGGGTAATGTCTTCTTTCGTTGCTCATTGCCTTCTCCCCATGTTTTTAAAAGAAATAAAGCCAGTTTGCTCAGGTTTCAGTTGAGGGTAACATCTTCAAACATCTTGTTTTGTCTGACCAACAAAAGAAATTCTGTTTACTTAATGTAATCAAGGAAAAGCAGCATTAATTAAACAATAAATTGATTATCAAAATAGCTGCAGATGAATTTTGTGTCCATCTACTAATCGATTAATCCGCTTATCCATTTATTTCAGCTCTAGTTATATTTCTAGTTTTGCTTAAGCAAAGGATCTGAGTACCTTATTTGTCTCTGGTAGACTGATAATCGTCTTACTTGTTTCTCTTTTTTCTTATGCTCCCTTCAGAGCCTTGCCAGCCTATGATTGTATCTGCTCAGGCGCAATGTCAGAGTGAGGAGGTCCAGATCTCCTGGCACCAAGCAAACGGTGTTGTGAATTACTTAGTAACGGCCACCGGGAACCTCGGATATGTGGAGACCCACAACACAACCCAGACCCTTCTGACAGCTGCTTTACCATGCGGACAGGACTACAATGTCACTGTACAAGGCGAAGGCAACGAGTGTATCAGCATCCCCAGCAGCCCTGCCTTCTTCAGAACAAGTACGACCTTACATCTTAGACCACAACACACATGAACAACTTCTGTCACACATGTGTTAATTGAAGTTCACCACCTTCCTCTCTCCCCAGCTCCATGTATCCCCCACCATGTGACGACCTATGCACAGTGTGAGAGTAACATGGGCTCTGTCAGCTGGGGGCCCAGTGATGGCGCTGAAGCATATGTTGCCGTAGCAACTGGGCTTGATGGCCACACCCATCCGTGTCACACCAACACCACCTCCTGCACGTGGAACGATCTGCACTGTGGAGAGGAGTACACTGTTGTAGTGAGAGCAAAGGACGGAAACTGCACCAGCCTGCCTAGCAACAGCTCTGTCATCCACATGGGTACGTTGTGCAAAGTTTGTTTAAGGGACAGTTCACCCCAAAATCAAAAATACATATTTTTCCTCTCACCTTTAGTGTTATTTATCAGTCTAGATATTTTTAGTGTGACTTGCCGAGTGTTGGAGGTATTACCCAGGGATGTCTGCGGTGTCTCGAATGTAAGGGAACTAGATGGCACTCAGCTTGTGGTGCTCAAAGCGCCAAATAAATGAAATTTAAAAAGTCAATAGCAATGTCTCTCTTCAAAAATCATGACCTGGCTAATCAAGATAATCCACAGACCTTGTTGTGAGCAGTTTTATGTAGGAACTATTGTCCCTCCAAAGAACTACATCTGCCCAACATATCACTGGGCAGAATGAAGCATGCATCTATCTACTCATGGACGAGAGGCTCGAGCTCGTGACAGCTTGAGATGTAAACATTAACAGCTGAGCCGTAACGTCAGCTAGATCAGTGGTGCTACGTGAGCTAGCAGTAAATGCACGCTTCCCTCTGCACAGTGACACAGTTGGTGGGTGTAGTTCAGCAGACAGAAAATGGTTCCTACATGAAACTGCTCAAAACAAGGTCTCAGAGTTATCTTGAGTAACCGTTTCTGGCCGTGAGTAACTGACCGTTGCCCCCACAGGCTTATCATCGTCAGACTAATAGCCGATGGGTTCAGAGATTAGTAAGAGTACGGACCTATAAAATTAAGCTTGGACCAAACACATGTTCGAGCACATTCATTTACAGAACAATGGTGTACTAAAGCCTAGATGTAGTTGAAGATTTCTGTTTTAACAGTCATCATCTTGTTTCTTCCAGATCCCTGTGCGCCCCAGAATTTGGCTGCCACTGTGAACTGTGATATGAAGGTTGTTTCACTGAGCTGGGATGCCAGTAATGGGACAAACTTGTACATGGTATCAGCTGAGTCAGGAAACAAAACAAATGGGCTCACCACTAACACCACAACAGCCCACTTCTCTGACTTAACCTGTGGACACAACTACAGCCTCACAGTCACACCTCATAGCCAGCACTGTCCTGGAGACTCCGGAGCAGCAGCTTCCATTCAGACATGTACGTACCAGACAGTTACAAGATTATTTCACTTTTAAATGCAAACATAAAAAAAAAAAAACATAACAGTGAAATTAAGCTCAAACAGGTCTAAAATGAACTTTTACCTTGCTTTTCCCAGGGCCGTGTCAACCTTCAGGAGTCTCCACCAGGCAGGACTGTCTCTCTGGCATCGTCATGGTAACCTGGCAGGCCAGTAATGGGTCAGACTACTACACAGCCACTATGCAGACAAACACTGGCATCTCAAAAATGTGCATGTCTGATTCTAATGAATGCAGCGTCCCTGGTCTGACCTGCGGGCACAACTTCTCAGTGTCAGTCACGGCCTCCAACCAGCACTGTAACATCACCTCCAGTCAAACCACAAGTCTGCAGTCAGGTGAGCTTTTAAAAATCGGCTTTGTCTTTGTAATCAAGAGCTCATTGGTATGACTTCCTTTTCTCCTTTTATCATTCCCACAGTATTTATTACTCAGACAGTGCAGCACAGGGTCCCAAAACCAATTTACATTTAATCAGGACAGCATTCAAAATCATCTACTTATTTTTTTCCAACCAGCTTGTGCAGCATTTTTATTATTAGCGGCCAGCCAATTTAATTTTACTTAAGTTCAGGGACATGTCATGCTTTTTACGGAGAGTATGGTTTGGAATTTCACTTTTTTGATAATACTGTTTCAATGAAACTTTGAGAGGTTAGATTTAGGATAGTAACTCCTGGAAATACATATCACATAAAGCTGCATAATCCACTGAAATAAGGCCAAGTGTAATATTCAAATCAAAGAAGTTTAAACTTTGTAAAAATGGTAAAATATGTCACAGTATACCATTACACATGAAAGACTGTGGTGCAAAGGACATGCCAGGGTCTACAAATTAAATTTCAGACCTAATAGAACATGGTTGTTTGGTACTGACCCCAGCAAAAATCACATCACCATAATTTTAATATCTCTGTCAGTGCAAATGAAATACAAATTTTGCTCTTACTACTAAAATGGCGACTCACATTAAGATAGTAACAATATGATTTTTTTTTTTTACAAATAGCGCAGCTGTAGTTCCACAGTAAGGTAACATCCGGTCAAGGTTTTAAGCTAGCGTTAGCAGCGTTCATTACTTAATACCGGTAAGTTATAAGTTTAAACCCAGTGCAAAACTAAATTACTCCGTTTTTCCATTTCGTTATAGAACAGCCTCAAATGTTATACAGCTACCTGACTTAAATTTAAGACATAAGTAACTTAAAATTAATAGTCAACCGTCGTTGTTAGCTAACGTGCTAAGCTAGCTAAAGCTAGTTAACGCTAGCATCTTACCTCGGAGAAAATGAATTGATTTTTGATGGATTCAGGTGTTAATGAGGTCTTTAAAACCGTTAATTCCATATCCGACATCTCTCCACTTGAGTTTTTGGCTCAAAAACAGCGAAAAATTCAACAACCCCTCCAAACTTTGAGGGTTTCAGCAGTCCGACTTGCAGCAGCTCCATATGTGTACATCATCTCCCATATCAGTGTATGGGAATTATGGTCATACCATATATATACATGCATGACCATGTGTGTGTATATATGTATATATATATATATATATACGTGTGTGTGTGTGTGTGTGTGTAATGATGGTATGTATTACAACAAATTACTCTAAATATATATACTTTTCATGTGTTCTAATCCAATCCTGTATTATATTTTGTTAATAATTGTCAACATTAATTGGACATAATATTAGTTTTGTTGTTTTGAGGTGACATTTTCTGACTTATTGGGGGTCTGATTTGTCTCACTCTTATTAACACAAGTACATTAACTATTGCTAAATTTTGAATTCAACATAATAAAATAAAATAAAGGATATATTTTATTAATAACTAGATAGCGGACGCCAAGATGCCACCTTTTCTTGCCAGTAGAGCTGCTCATCTGGTGCATACACCAAAAAATTAATGTATTAATGCTTCCGGGTTTACTTCTGCGGTATGTAGCTCACTGAATATACGCTGAAGTGTTTCTCCCACTGGCCCTGCCTGTGAGCTCCCGCTCAGCTCATAGACTTAACATCCTGATGACGACACAGGTTTTTAAATTTCTTTTCTCGGCTCGAGGAAAGTTTTACAAAAATAAAACCTCCATGGATCAAAAATCCACAAAAATCCAGAATAGCATAATAGCTTAGCAACATGGAAGCCCCCAAAACTACAGTTCCTTGAATGAACACATGAGGCTGGCTCCAGAAGCAAGTCAGTCCCCATTTTAAAATGCTCAACTTTACAGTAAGAATTAACGTGCTTACAGCCTGGTGTAAACAACAGTTTTGGTCTGTATTTCTACATAACTCACCCATTTAAAATCATCCAAATATGGTCACCACAGGTTACCTCTGCCTCCAAAAATCCAAGATAGCAAAGGCCAAAATGCCAGACTGGAAGGGTCAACATAGAACAATCTATGGTAATGACTAACCCTTCTTGTCCCCTACCTGCAGTGCCATGTGCTCCCACCAATGTCTCAGTGGTGATGGACTGTGCCAACAACACTGCTGTGGTGTCCTGGTCTGCCAGTCGGGGCGCCGTACAGTACTCAGTGAGAGCCCACAGTACTCATAGCAACGTCAGCTGCCAGACCTCTAACCTCAGCTGTAGCCTGGACAACCTCATGTGTGGCAACAGCTACACTGTTCAGGTGGTGGCTATGGATGACAACTGCTCTAGTATCCCCAGTCAGGCTTTGATATTCAACTCAGGTAAGACAGAAAACACCAACGAATACACTCTAATACACAGTTACACTTTCATACTATTGTGCTGTGTATATGAAACTTAAAATGTCTCCTTGTTCTCAGCTCCCTGCCCGCCTCAGAATGTGAGTGCTGAGGTCAACTGTGCATCAAACGACATCATGATTTCTTGGGATGCCATCAGAGAAGCAGACCACTTTTTGGTGTCAGTAACCTGCAGACAATGGTGGAGCCAGAGAGCTCTGTAACACCACCAACACTACATGTTCCTTCAGCAATGTAACCTGTGGAAATACATTCACGGGTTCAGGTCACGTCCGTCAGAGGCGACTGCCACAGCCAGCACAGTCAGACCCACAGCATCATGTCAGGTATGAACACCTCAAAAGCCATCCATCCTTACGTAAAACCATCCATCCAGTCACTACTTTAACTGTCGTGTTTACTTTCCAGCTCCCTGCCAGCCTCAGGGAATCAGAGGCAGACTCGACTGTGTGACCAATTCTGCTTGGATATTGTGGGATGCTGCTCCAGGGGCGGACAGTTACACCGCGTTAGCTGTAGGTGAAGGGGACTACACAGCCAACTGCACCACTTCCATCTACACTACCTGTGAGGTGGAGGACCTGGCATGTGGAGTGCTTTATAACTTTAGTGTCATTGCTAAAAACAGCAAATGTGAGAGTCAGCCAAGTGCCACCATCAAATTCCAAACAGGTAACAGATTTCTGACTTTGTTAAAAAAATATGCTGATGATAATCCATTGCATGTCAGTTCAAAAATAATGCTGAACCATTAGGAAAACAGAAATTAATGCATGCTGCAGAGTCATTTAAAGAAATCTGTCTCTTTCCCCAGCTCCTTGCTCCCTCTCAGGCATCACAGCATTCCCTCAGTGCCACAATTCCTCCATCCTCGTCCAGTGGGATCTGATGGAGGGCGGCGATGGAAGCACTGTGTATATTGCCACAGCAGAAGCCAGTGACCATACCTACCTGTCCTGCAACAGCACTGGCACAAGCTGCTACCTCCACGGAGCACAATGTGACCTCCATTACACCATCATCGTTTCTGCTTCATCAGACTACTGCAGCAGTCTGAGAAGTCCAACCTACAGAATCAGCATGGGTACACAGATTTCTATTTGTTTTCTATCATGCATTACATAATTTTAAATACTATATAGAAGGACAGGGCTTCGTTCACACTGTGGTGCTCAAATCACACGGATAGCTGGATCTGATTTGTTTGGCAGTTCACATTACTTTTTAAATCCAAATAATTTTAGATTCCAGTGTGAACTGGTCACAGTGGTCGCAGTACGCTGTTGTATAGAAGTCAGTATTCAAGATTTCATTTACAAGTTGATGAGCAGTGGAAGTCAGCTAATATTTGAGCAGATGATAACAAGGACAAGGAGACAGAGCTATATTTTAAATTATGGCTTTTTGTGGAGCAATGGCCGCTGCGTCTGTGCGGAGGTGTGTGTGGATGCAGAGTTGGAGCCAAGAGTGGTGGGATCATGATGTGAATGGTTTCACTGACACAGATTTCATCCAAGATGTCAGGATGTCGAGGGCTACTTTACATTACACCTGTCTGCGCCGCAAGACACTCAGTCCAGGCGACACATCTCCCTGAGAAAGCACGTAGGACTGGTGTTGTATTGGCTCGCAACAGGGATGGGTTAATGCCAGAGATGTATATGGTTAACCCAAGTTATGTAATCTCCTGCCAGCACAGAATTGTGACAAAAGTGTGACGTAAAAGGCGTATGAACTCAGATGTGACTTTTAAGACTGAGGCCGATTTGCAAAAAATCAGACATATGAAAGTGTCCTAAATCTGATTTGAAAAGATCAGAGTCTGTGTGATATGTGCTGCTCACAGTAACTACATTTACATGCACACTAATGTTCCACTATTATTCCAAATATGATAATATTCGGAAATTGATACAAGTCATGTCAAAAGCATATTCTGTTTGCATATTCAAAATCAGACCTTTTTCCAAATGAAGCATTTTCTAATTAAGATGTAGGATATACCAATATTATTCAGGTTTGAAGAGCATTCTCTTGATATGTATACAGCACGTGTGTCTCAATTTGGGTTTTTACACAACCTCTTGCCTGTTTATGTTCAGCTCTGTGCGTTGCCATGGATACGCTGTACACAAAGAAGGCAACAGTTTGCAGGGCTGGGGTAGAGATGCATGCCCAATATAAAAGTTCACATTTCTGTTCGGAAGGAGAAACACACTTTCTTTCAAATATAAAGACCTGGATATCAGGTTTTTGGTTATGAGCGAATATCAGCAGCTGATGAAGAGAAAGAATGAAAGAGGGAGAGTGTCGAAAAAATAGAAAAAAGAAGCAAAATGGCACAGGCAGATTCAGTTGTTCCATTTTTTTGATAAACAACATGTTAGGGTACATTAATCAGAGTATGTGTAGCTGCATGTTGATAGGAATGTAATTCAAACATTTATTTTTATTAGCCATGCAAACAGAGGAGCAGGAATATTGTCTTTTTTCTGGATTAAGGGCAAAAAATAATAATATTTGGTGCATGTAAATGTAGTCACTATTACGAAAAAAAAACAGATCTGAGCCACACATGAGCAAAAAAATCTGATCTAGGCCACTTCTGCCTGCAGTCTCAATGTAGATGATCATTACCACATTCATATTTCTATGGTAAATATGAAGTTACAGCCAGCAGACTTAGCATTAATACTTTAAACAGAGGGAAATGACTATTTGTGATTTTGGGGGGGATTTTAAATTAGACTATTTCCTCCTATAAAGTCCCTGAAAATGTGGGATAAAATCTTTATCATGTCTCCACAATATTATAATATATATTAGCTGTTAAGACTACATTAAAATAAGCAAAAATCACAGTTAAAAAGACATCTGTGTGTATTACTCATTCAAGATTAATGCGGAAAATTTTAGCTTATCTGCATCTTCAGAGCTGTGTTTTGGGTGCTTTAATCAGATCAACAGTGACCAAACAACTCACCAACTGTCATATGTTGCAAAATCCTGATTAGTGCACAGACGTATGAGACATCACCTATTTCCAACTTTTCCACAGAGCCCTGTCCGCCCAGGAACGTGGCGGCTAACGTCACCTGTGAGGACCACAGTGCACTGGTGTCCTGGAGCCCCTCACCTGTTGCTGAAACCTACCATGTTGTCGCAGTGGGTGCAGACGGACACGTACACACTTGCAACACCACCTCTAGCAACTGCAGCGTGTCAGAGCTCCATTGTGACCAGCAGTATACTGTGTTTGTGACTGCCAGCCACGAGAACTGCTCCAGCAAGGCCAGTCAAAACACCACTATCAACACAGGTACTTGCTGTTACATAGAAAAAACACAGAGCATACTAATGCATGTACTTGTGTTTACCAAACATGACTGTATGATATCACTTTCAGCAGTTTGATCTTTTGGTTTCTGTGCAGGTCCCTGTCAACCTGATGGTCTGTCAGTTACTTTCCACTGTCACTATCAGTCTGCATTTCTGTCATGGACACCCAGAGATAACGCTGTAGACTACTATGGCTATGCCCAGGCTGGAAATGGAAACATGCTTTACTGCCACGGCACAGTTCCCACCTGCACCATCCAGGGTATTGATTGTGGAACAGTTTACAATTTCTCTGTCCAGGCCTCAGATGGGACATGCAACAGCTCGCTCAGTGAGCCAGTACAGAATGGAGCAGGTATACGAGCAGCATGTTACACTCAATAACTTTGAAACATTTGCACTTGAAAAGGACAACAACACTAAATCCTCTTTTCTCTCAGCTCCCTGTCCTCCAGACGCTGTCGGGGTGCAGCTGTTGCCGATGGAGAATGAGATCCAGGTGATGCACTTCAACTGGACAGAGATCGCCTGTGCAGACACAGAGTACTTGCTGTCCTTAACAGGAACTTTGCTGGGAGATAGCCAAGCCCAGTTCGAGCTGTCTTCCTATTGGACAAGCACGACGTTCTTTGAGATTCCTCTCCCCTGCGGTTCATCCTACTCTGCGACAGTGGAGAGCAGGAACGCTGGCGGTACCAGTGACCCATCGGTGGCTCTCAATGACACAACAGGTAAATGACACCAAACACTCGGGATACTGCTCAAAAACGTAGATGTAGCACTTCAAGCCTTTAGCTAACAGTGGAGTGATTGTAAATGTACATTAATTAAAGGTGTCCAGAGCCAGTAGACTGAATCATCTCCCCACCCCACTCATAGAAAAAACGGGAACTGAGGAAACAGGAACTGTGGTGAAACACCAGAAGCAGGCTAACAGCTCAAAATAGAAAACAATTTTAAATCAGTCAATAAGTAAGGACAAAAATAAGTTCAAATAAATTAATAAGTAAAAAAAAGGACAATATTCAAGCTAGAAAATAGATTAATAAAAAATACACAATAATAATACATTTTAAAAAACCATAACGTTCAATTAAAAGCCAGGCTAAAAGGGTAGGTCTTGAGTTTACTTTTAAAAACATCATCACTCCCTGCGGCCCTCAGGTCTTCAGGCAGGCTGCTCCACAGGCCTGGACCATAGTTAGTTAAAGGCCACTATGAGAAGACATGGGGCCGTATTCACAAAGCTTCCGAGTACTAAGTCTAAGAAAATTCAAAATTTAGAGGAAAAGGCACCAGGTCGTAGGCGCATGGTGCACATTTTAGTCGACGAAACATAAAAATGAAGGAATACTTCGCACATCTACTTTCAAACAGGTGCATAGGAGAGGGACGAGAAGAATAAAAGCTGTAGAAAAGACTCCCGCACGCTGTCTAACCTGCGAAAATATTGGAATCCAAATATTGGAAAAAGCAGATGTACCTAACTCCAGTTTCTTCTCTTCTCACAGCTCCTTGTCCACCATCAGGAGTGGAGTACAGTGGTAACAGCTCCTTTGCCACAGTTTCATGGAACGCCTCAGTGTTTGCCACCATGTACACGGTGTACGACAACAGTGTGACGCCAAAAGAGCAGCTGTGCAGCACTCCAGGCCTGTCCTGCTCTCTGTCCAACGTCGCTTCCAGTGACCTGGTGATCACAGCCAGCAACACAGCCGGAGAGAGTGAAGAGACAAGTGTCATTAATGGTAGGTACTGATATGTTGTGTGTGTGAGCATGGAGAGGAGGCTGTGTTAAGATTTAACACCTTTGAAGAGACATATTTTATGTTTTATTTCATATGTTAAGTAATTGATCTAAGGCTTTTCTGTTTAGTGGTAACACAAGATCGCAGGAGGAGAGATCTCAGTGGACAAATGCCAGAGAATGGTGAGTGTGTATTTGTAGTACCATGATTTTAAGTATTTATACATTAAAAGTTGAGCCCAAAATGTTTTTGCAGTCTTTCATTGGCACCTAATTCACAACTGTTTGTTTCTCCCCAACAGGACGCCTCTCAGCCCCCGTGCTGCATGTCGTCCAAGTAGAGTCTGTTATTGTCACTGAGTGGTCTCAAATAGACGAAGCAACCAATTACAACCTGATTATCAGCAATCAAGGCAACTCCAGTGAGCGTCAGGAGATGACGGTGTACGGCGAGCGTGTCTTTCTCACTGATCTGAGCCTGAACTCGACCTACTGTTTCTCCGTGTCGGCCGAGAAATCTGGCACCAGGGGACCTGAGTCGGAGCCTGTGTGTGTAGTACGGGACAAGGGTCTTACCCTCTAAACAAACACTTCTGTAGACAAAGCTAGAGGTCTGCACACATATCCCGATTAAAATGTGATGGTGTGACTGTCAATGTGACAGCGCTTTTGACATTTAAGACTAGTAGGACATGGGAATTAGCATGGGTTTTTGACATTTACCTGCCATAAGCTGCACAATTGTTTGATAAGGCATGACAAAATGGAAGACGTCTTCCTAGAAAGAGCCGCTGCCCAAAGAATTTCTCTACACTATGCATGTAAAAAGCCTTCATTGATCTTTTGTCTGCTGTTGGTTGAGGTTGTTTTGTATCTAGGGCTTTGTTCCTCTTGCTTTTACGTATTTTAATCACTTTTGTAAATTATATATTAGTGTCTTAAAGTTAATATATCAGGAAGTGTTTAACATGTCCAGAGTATTTACTTTTTACCATTTCTAAATGTGTATTTAATATGGAAAATATTTTCAACTACATTCTAATAAAACCATCAAAAACACTGTTTGCATTGTCTCTACTCAAAGATTGTAGCATCCTTCAATTTCTGTTCTTGTATTACATTTTATTTTAAAATGAGAACAGTACGTGTTGTTTGTAAAAGTGTTTTATTAGAAAACAAAATGCAACAGAGCAATAACCCAAACACAGCACAGGCAGGGCTCAGTGTGTGCGGTAAAAAATTACCCTTTGCAGACTGCCCTTGACAGGATGAAAACATTCTCAGGCTGTCTACACACCACCATGGAGAGAGTCGCTTTGTGCTGAGCCGTTGTTGATCCACATCGCAGCAGAAACGTCAGAATACAGCTCACCAAGAATATTAAATATGAAGAAAATTCCAGAAATATGCCCTGTAATATTAGTCAAAATTTAAAATGTTTGTTTTGGCTTTTGTACCAGCCTGAAAAATAACAGTTATTCTTTATAAATTACATAAATTATGACATTTGTTGAGCTGAGATTTCAGCGCTGAATGCACCCAACCCAACAAACAATGCAACTCAGACCTTTAATGGTGTGTAGACACCCTATGGAACGGTATTTACAAACCCACATCTTGCTGAAGGGAAACAAACGCACCATAGAAAATTAAAATGCCGTTTTGCCACTTTTCAAATTTCAAGTGAAGACTAACGATGGTCTAATGGGGGAGTGAAAAAGGCAGAAAAAACATAAATTGAAAGCAACATTACATTGGCCAAAGACAACAACTCCAGATGTCCAATGTGCTGACATTCCTTCTGTTTAGCACAAGTGACAGAGCAGACAACTGGGTAGAAAAAAGGAAGAAAAACACAGGAGAATAAGAAGTAATATTGCTGGGAGGTGACATTTACTCAGTGCTCTGACTCCTTCTGCGTTCACTATGTCTACTATGGTCGTTACTGGACTCTCGCTGATGATGGCTCCTCTCTTTGCTACCACTACGTTTGTGAGAACGTTGCTCTCCGTCTCTGTCCCTGTCTCTCTCTCTGCTGTGGCTGCGCTCTCTTTTCCTGCTCTTCTCCTCTCCGCCGCTTTTGTGTCTCCTCTCCCTGCTTCGACTCCGGCTCGACCTTTTGGCCTTCCTCTCTTCTCTGTGTCTGTCCCTGTCGTCTTTATGCCTCCTGTCATCCGTCTCTCCCCTGTTCTTTCTATCCTTGGACCTCTCCCTCTCAGCGCCTCTATCTTTGTGGTGTTCCCTGTCCTTCCTCCTGCTCCTGTCGTCCCCTCCGTCTCGTTCTTTGTCTCTGCGGTCGTTCCTTCGGTCCCGGCTGCCGCTGCGGCTTCTTCTACGCTCTCGCCGGTCTTGGTTCCTGTCCACGCTGCGGGACCGCCGTCTCTCCCTGTCCCCTCGGTCCCCTCTCTCCCTATCTCTGTCGCGGTCCCTGCCCTCCCTCTCCTTCCTCTGGCGGTCACGCTCCCTCTCCAGCTCTCGGTCGAAGCTGGGGCCGTGGCGGTCTTTCTCGCGGTGATGGCTCCTGCTCCTTGACCGTTTGGGTGACCTTCGGGGGCTCGGTGTCCGTCTGGGTGTCCTGACAAGAATGGTAATATTAGCTTCAAGCAATTTACTCCTTCAGGTCTAATAAAGTATAGATTACATAACCTACATGAATCAGAATTATTAAAGAGTCATGGCCAGAGTTGGCACAGACATTATTTCCATTTTAATTGGTTGCAAAATGATGGGAATAGGTAAGATTGGCCAGGAAATAGGGATGCCAGTTTTGGTTAATTTGCTTTTGATGACACAACACCCATTCATTTTAAGAAATAAATGCAAAATGACATGATATACAAAAGGCCTTTCCTTTTAGTCCAGTGCTCCATTGGTTCATTGAGCTTTAGCACCTCATTTCAAAACGCTATCCATTTAAAGGTGGTGACATTTTAGTGTTTTGTGATATAAATATCCCGCCTTTTATTTTATTTTCTGTTGGCTTTGCTGACAGACAGCCCGCTAGCTGCTTTAACATTTAACGTACAACATACATAGTGCCCACAGCCCAACCTCGAATCTCTTCTGGTAAGCTAATGTTAGTCTTGGTCGCTCTGCACTGCGCACCACCCAGGTTGAGTGGGAGCTAGCTAGCAGCGCTGCTCATGGTAATGCCATCCCACTGCTGCGGAAACATAGTGGCCATCCTCCGGTGTCTCAGCCCAAGTAGACCCTCATATTAAGCGTCAAATCCTCTTCAGCATTGTTAACTATGGTAGCACCACTAGCAGTACTGACAATGTCGGGCCAGGTTCGGATAACAATTCAGAAATGTTGCTCGGGTTCAGCCCATTGACATGCTGCTGTGTTGTGCTATGGCCTATTCAAGTGCTGGAATTTGTTATTTGCGTGACAACGCCTGAACGCAACGTGTGTGCTGCTGTGTGAGCGGCGTGTTTGACTGTTCGTAAGAGCAGCCTTTTGATGGTCATTTACACACTGTCCATGTGTGATCATGGTAAACAGACAAGCTGTAGCCATGATAACAATAACTACGTCAGGTAGCAAACTGCGTCAGGCTCAGGTCGGGTTCGGTCAGGAAAATGCCGCTCAAGCCACGCTCTAGTCCACAGCAACACTATTTGGTCAGGAGGATGTTACTAGCAATAATTGTTAATGAGCAGCACTGCTAGTTAGCTATCACTAGACCTGAGTGGTGCACAGTGCAGTTAACTTAAGAGTAGCAAAATTAACCTACAGATCGACATGCCTAACAGGTCAAAAATATCCTTGCCGTTGACAAAACTCAAGTTAACACTAAAAAGCTTGTTACCTGGAGCGGCGTCGATCCCCTTGCCTTCCTGCCTCTGCCACTGCAACGTCCTCCTCCTGTGTCTCCTTCACAGCAATCTTACGAGGCCTGGCCTTCATCTGCTGGTCAATAATCTTCTGCACAGGCACTGGGATACGAGGGAACAGAGTGGAGAACCACTCCAGTTTGGTCAAGAAGGAGCGCAGCATCTCTCCGATGGTCATCACACAGCCGCCTCCTGCCTTCACGTCGAGCTCCTGGAATCAAACGGTGGAAGAGAGCCGTAGAAAGAGTCAATTAGCAGCATATGGGCATGAAGCAGGTAATCTGATCGCTTTTTCAATCTTGCCTCAAATCAAAAAGCAATTTTGTGATGACCAAGTACTGAACCTTCACCTCTGTTCATCTAGCTTAATCTCTCAAATTAATAATTTAACTGATGATTATAAAGAGGAAACAAAAGTATAAATGTAAAAAGAAACTTTGCCTCATCTAAACTGTCTGGTAGTTCCGGAGTCTGTACTTACAATGTGAGCTTTAATGATCAAGCAAATGTTATTATATTTGTGAGATCCACCCCCCTTTCTTTCACATTATCTGTTTAAAACAGCGTCTTCAAAAAGTGGTTGGATCTACTGTTCACAGACCAGAAATGAAGGCAAGGGAGAGTGGCGATTAAAAACATTAGGACACATCCTCACTGAGCCACATGGCTTCATTCTTCAGCCTCCCAAAAGCACAATGGACTCTTCAGGGGCCATTAGAGCATAAAATTTGCCCACAGTGTAAGCACAGATTGGAGCAGGTAGGCAAGTGCACACCAGTTGAAGTGTTATTGACTTTATATGGTAGAGAACAGCTGCTTTCCACTCACACACGCAGCCCAACAGTGCTGAGATACAATATCCAATTCACCTGCTGCACAGTGGGCATCTAAAGAAAAAAACAGGGGAATTAACCAGTTGGGTAGGATTTCATATGATCAATTCAAATATAATGCAACAGAACATCAAAGGAGGCCTGGCTGCACAGCCTGGGATCAAATGATATTCTAATTAAATACAGTGAAAACACAACAGATATGCAACAGTTGACATGTGTTGTATAGTTTGTATTTAATGTCTGTTTGTGTATTCATATGACTGCTCCAATCGCTGTTTATCTTAAATTTAGTTTTGTGCAACAAGTCCTGATAAAAGCTTTAGCAAAAACAAAGGGCATGCCTTAATATTAACTGAAAAATTTACTCAGCATCATACATGGTACTTACCCTGATAAAAACCAGCAGCAGAGCAGTGAGCAAGTAACCTAGCTACTCAGGTTTAGAGGACAAAAAAACTGGGGACAATTAAGCCAAATGAAGGCAAAGGTGAAAAATCAGCTATGAGCATCACAAGGAAGGAGGGAAACGGACAACTTCTAACGTATGTTGTGTGACTGTGTATTTGATGGAGAAAAAGAAACATCAAATCATTACCCGAGGTGACATACCTCCTCATCATCCAGGAAGCCGTCGTACCATTCTATTAAGTCTGCTGGGGGCTGAGTGTATCTGTGGTAGAACGAAACAAAAGAGCACAACATGAGCAAAAAGCATCAGAGAATCATGTTACAGTTATAATTTCAATCATGTTTTTATAGCGATGTTCCTAATATGCCTCATACACTGATTTTCAGACAGGTTACGTTATTATGGGCAATGATTTAGAGCAATATTGACATTCTATATCATTTTTCTCTACCATAGTAATGTTATCAAAAATACTGACTATCGATACATATTCTGAATATTTTAAACAGTTTCAATACTCATTTTCCCCAATATTGACATAATGGTGTGAGCTTTGTTTTCTTACCCTCTCTTATTGTTATTGTTAAGTACAGTGATTCTGCTGTTCTCTGTTACTAACCAAAAAAAGAAACATCCTTGTTGTCATATCTATTTTTTGATAAAAATTTAAATTTTATGCCTTCAATGTCAATTTCCTCCCCGTGGTATTGAATATCAATATTTTTTTAAGGTACTGTAACTCAAGTTAGAAATTTAAGTATCAAGACAACAGTAGATCACGGGGAAAAACTGACCGAGGGCATAACTTTTTTATTTTAATTAAACCATAAATAACAAGGCTATAATATGATGACAACAACTTTGCTTTCCTTGGTAAGTAGCAGAGAAATGCAGAATTACTGCACCAAACATTAACAGTAAGAGAACAAGTAAGTGCCGCTGGTATCAGTGTATTGATACTGCGAAAAATGAGTACCAACTTTCAAATATTAAGAATCGATGTGTATCAATAAATTTATATTTTTGGCAACACTACAATGATTTCAGTACAACTTTTTTATGTTTTGAATGCATTTTCAGAGATGCAGCTAAAACATTACAATTAAATTCCCCTAATACATATTAAACACATTTAATTGCATAAGAGTAAATCGTCTCTTATTTATCTGTTGTAAACCCGCTTATCTGATGAGGTCTTAAAAATTATATTAAAAAAAAAATACATTGCCTCGAGAATAAAACATCTTTCTTCCGAAACAAGCAGGGAATTAAGCAATGAAAATGTTTTAACTAAAATGTGAAAATATCTAGTAATAGTCTAAAAGAAAAAAAATCTTCCTAAGAGAATTATGTTAATCAAATCTGGCAATCTACGAACAAAAAAGCATACCTTATGTACATGAAGCCGAGAGCCCTGATGTATGGAGAGTCTGTGTGAGTGATCAGACCCATCAGCTGTTTGCGAGTCAGCTTGAGAGTAAACAGTTTGTATAGAAGACAGAAAGCAGTAGACACAATACCACCAGTCCCAACTCCACGCACCTAAGAATGAAGACACATTAGTAAAGAACATTATTCACAGAAAACCTATTCACAACGACTAACCCTTTCCTATCAGTACTCAAGAGCAATAACTCAAGCACTAATGAATCACATCAATGTGCCATACTTGTAAATCATCATCCTCCAGACTGGTAAGGGAAATGAAGACGGGGGTAAAGATGGGGAATATAAAAAGCACGTACTTCTCACTTACCCCTCCGCACATTCCAGTCTGGCCTGCGGTCTTTCTGCTTCCTTTTTCCCAAGGCTCGGCATGAGTCACCTGTGGACACACAGATCAATATTGAAGAAGTATTAAACAACTGAACGTGTCTTTAAAATTCTCTGAGCTCCCTGATCTGAGCTGCCTTAGATCACACATCCCATGTGAAAGATCCCGTCCATCTGTCTAACGACTTATGTGAGAGGATTCATGACGGACGCTTAAACTATCGTGGATGTTCCCCATCCAAATAGCTCAACTTGTATACATATCAGTAGTAAACTGCTTTTAACCTCCCGTTAAACTACTCAGAGAGTGACATTTTAACTGATAGTGAGTACACAAGACGTACCGTTAAACTCACGGTAGGCTTCATTTCTAACGGCAAACAGCGGCACCTTGTTTGTTTCAGCTTAACCGCTAACATTAGTTAGCGTTAGCTCACTAACAAGTTAGCGTTACTAATAATGAACACGACACATTTGTGCTCGATTGTGTGATATGAGAGGACACCTCTCTGAGTCCTAAAGCTAAGTTAGTCAAAACCAGCCCTGCCTGGTCCCAGCTTCCCTTGTTATTTAACGACTGCAGTGAAGTACAGCGCTACCCTGGTACCGTTAGCGCTAGCTTGACTAAACAGCGGTTATTTAACTAGCATGCGGGTTAGCATTAGCTAACGTTACCTTGAAGTAGATTTCGTCCACAACTTCGTGGTAGGTCTTAAGTTCATAAAGTTGAACTTTGAAATACGGCGAAGACAGCACATTTGTGAGAATCATTGGGTTGAGGTTCATAGTCTTTTCGTTGCCCCACAGGGGCAATACATTTCCATGTTTCCCTGGTGCAGGCTTGCTAACGGCCTGCGCTGCTAGCTGGTTTCCGACGTTAGCCATGGTAGCTGAATCCCACGCCGTTAAGCTTAGTGTGCAGTTAGCGTGTTTCCGATTACAGATCCATCAATGTCAAATAGTGAAATGTCGACCGTTTACAGTTTCGTCCGTTTAGTTGTAGCTGTTCTGTGGTTAAATCGATAATAACAACTTCCCGCCGTCGTTGTAGCTAAGGTGCTGTTGCGAGGTGGAACCGGAACTGTAACTGTTGGTGGTGCAGTGTGTACCGACTGCTGGTTACGTCATCACGATGAATGATTTTTTTTTTTTTCGGGAATAAAAGCATGAATGCAGCATAGAGCAGTTTATTGCTGTGGATAACAAACAACAAATGTCAAATCGATGATTGTACAAACACATATATGTTGAGATACTGTAAAGAATATGAACAATTATTATATCGTGGTGTAATTAAAAAAATATATTGTCTCTTTTTTGCGGTTTATATCAATGTTTATTTGTTTTGCCTAAACCGGAAATGTTAATGTTGCAATGTCCATTTGTCATTTCAACAAATTTCCTCTTTCAGCATCTGTTTCCTTTTTACATTTAATTTGGCCTGATGACCAGGGCGGTAAAATAAAATGAAATTATCAATTTGCTAAATTGCTTTTTTGCAAAAAGGCCAATCACAGATTATTCCCCTTGAGGAGGTTGAGGGGTGGATAGATTGCTCTTTTATTGAGTCAGTTATAACATTTGTCATGATCTGCTGGTTTGGAAACCTTAGCGTGGCTAATAAAAAGCTTTGTAAAACTTTGGCAGAAGACCATTGGCACTGACCTGAGAGATCTTGGTCATGTTTACCAGATTAGAGCTATGCAGAGGGCAAAGGCCATCTTGGCAGACCCTCATCACCCTCTTCATGTAGAGTTCCAGCTCCTGGCATCAAGCAGGGTTTAAATTTTTTCAGAGGGCCAAATCAAATATATCTGAGTTCTTTTGTCACATCAGCAGTTGGGTGTTTTAATCAAGTTGTACTGGACTCTGAACACTGTGTCCCACTGCAGTTCATTTCGTGGTGACATCTGTTGTATGTTATATGTACTTATGTCTATTCATTTTATTATCTTCTGATGTTGGTGCCGTATGATTTTGGTTGTGTTGACCACTACTGCAAACCAAATGACCCCTCAGGACAATAAAGATTTTGTAATTAAATCTCATTTAAATTTTTTTTCCCCTTTCATTTTAGTGTTGCAAAAAAATGTCCTCCACGCCCTTCTGCAAAAAGACTGGTAAGATACAGCACACAAAGTAGTTTGGAGTAATCCAGAGTGCATATTTTTTAATTTCAACTTTTTATTTGGCCTTCAATACAACATACATTTTAAAAACATCATGGACTTTTACACAGTTGACTTTCAATACATATATATAGCTTACATTCTTAAGATATGACTTCTCGAGTGGCAGCAAATATACATTTCACTAAGTTTGGCACATTTACAAAATCTGTGGTAAAAATAAATTCATTACTTATGACTTTACAGCCAACAGCCACACGCACATTCTCACACAAAATAGACATCATACATAAGACACAGAACATAAAAACTTGGTATTTAAATGCAGTCATCCTCCCTCACAACCAGGTGAACAGAGGTGTTTATCTATATTTGGCTTTAGCTACAATGGTAAATTTCACAATGTCAGTTTTTTATTACTTAAATATACGACTTCAAGGAACAGACACAGTCTCCCCTCCAGCCACCTATGGTGAAACAAAATCAACCATACCAAAGTCAAGGCATGTTAGATACTTAACGTATTTGTTAAAAATAGCAGAGAGACCCCTTAACAGCTTAAATGACACCAAGATGGTTGAACAATATGTGCACAATTACAGTACTAACGCTTAGTATGACAGTTTTCATAGAAGTAGACCAAGAGAAATGTCAGTACACCAGTTATCTCAGTCACCAAAATGTTCCAATAACGTGGCCTTCACCTCCACTTCTTGAACACAAGGGGGCTCTCCTGGTCAACAGACACTGTAGGTCAGCTCCAGAGGGATTGTGTAAGAGAAACCAAATCTCTTGGAGTGAGGCAGGCACAATATCTGATGGCACCTCCACAACTCTGTCTTGTGTCCCCCACATCAGTGTAATACAGCACCCTTTATGACAGGCACACGCTTCCCGAAGCCTAGCGCTTGATCACCACCTGCTCAAAGGCTCCAGCTGTGACCCTGAAAGAGAATGCCACAATATGTTACATGACAGGAAATGCAGGGGGGTTATCTGACCTGGCTGTGGTCCATTTTTAAATGCAAGGCTAACACTTTGTTGTGAAATTAAAATTATCTCAACATGTGGTTAACGGATTGGTTATTAGAATCCCCATTTAGAATATCTGCTATTAATTTAGATTTGCAATGAACGCCTGCTGCGTGGCACCCACAATCCACTGTTACATAATCACACCCACCTCATATGCTGGCTTCCCAAGGCTGTACTCCCACCAGGACCAACAAACAGGCTGAGCCCCTCCTCTGCAGCAACACAAACACACAAACAGATCAGAAATAAGTATACTGCCAACACATTGCTCACACTTGGGCTACACCCACACTAATGCATTTTCACTTGAAAACGCGTAACTATTGCTACTTTTATACCTAGCATCCACACTACTTCAGCATGTTGAAGCCTGTAAAATGACGACCTTTGAAAACGCTGCTGACCCTATTTTATTAAAAAAAAAAAAACTCCAGGGTTGTGTTTTAGTCTGTACAGGTGGATACAGAGTCTTTTGAAAACCATGACGCAGACACCCACGTTCACTTCCTGATTGGGTTTATCAATCACGATATGCCAAGAAGTTAGGCCTATATACATTTTGTGATTTCATCCGTCTTGTGTGGGTAATGTTACCCCCTCCCCATTGCCATGGTTTCCTCTGGCGATTGATTACGCTCCCTGTGTCACTTTGATATGTCACAGTTTTTGCTTTGCAGTGACTCTAAATCTGTTCTCATTAACACTCCCTTTGAGTACAAAAACTAATATGTGCATTTCAAATGTTGTAAATGCCACCGCCCTCATACTTCCATGTGTCCTTTCTGTTGCCATAGATACATCCAGTGGATGGCACTAGAGGGCAGTGTCAAAAGTTTCTGACAAAACCAAACTTAGCAACAGCAGAGGAGGTCGTGAAGTAACTTTTAACGGAGGCAGTGCTGCCGACGACAGTTGTCTATAAGGCCATTAAATACATCATGACATGCATGGAGATTATTTTCAGTATAGTACAGATTTGTTCTGCAATTTCGTAAATATCTTTGTCACGTCCTACAGTGTTTTATTTGAACCACTCTATACCACCCCTACGATCTCTGGTGGTGCTGCCCTGTTTTGTCCGTATCTGTAAGCTTCCAGGAAAGATGCACAAAAACAGAGGAAATGTACGCAGAGTACAGACAGAAGGCTCCATCCACGTCCTTGTACATATCTTATGTTGAGCATTAATGAGCCATTATACTCATGTGTTACTTTCAGTAACAGTTCCACCTCGTCATCAGTTCAAGCAAGGAAATGTCTGGTCTTACTTTTTGCCATCTCTGTAGCATTTTCTGTAACTAAGCAACCAACTGCAGAGAAGACAATCTGCCTCCCGTTTACATCAGCACATGCATGCCCATGTGCTTGAATGATCTTGTGATATATGTTTTCAGGCATGTTAGTATGGACAGACATTATTTCTGAAACTGTGCTAAAACGCTAAAAGATTCTTTCTGTTTTAAATGCTGTTTTAAAATGAGAATATATTCGTGTGGAAGTAGCCTTCGTTTCGAGAAATTCTGAAAATAAATGACAGTTGATAGGGGAATGTTGCAGCAAAGCTGATGAGCTCTTCTGAAGAATTTCCAGGGAAGTAGTTGAAAAGATGCACTTTCACAATAAGATGTATGCAACATCAGTCTCAGTAAAATGGCAGACTCACCATTTCTTAACCCAACAAATGGCAGACCTCTACAGTAAGTCTTTGGTGAAGGACAGGGGTTTGTAACATGGCAGCCACAATGTGTGCTCAGCTATCAGTAAGGTTATACTGACCTTGTGGTATTTATAAAAATTATATGTAACCTAACCTCTGTAATCATTAATCAAACAAACCTTAAACTTTAGGCTGGTAAGTATTAAAGTATGGCCCTAATTGATGACCAATTTATGATTAGCAGTCATGGACATTTAATCATCATTTAGCATTTCAAGGAAGTACTTAAAGACGTTGCATTGTTGCATTGTTGTATTGCAACACCTCAGAAGTAATTTGATCCCATCATCAGCATGGTAGGCAACTTTCCAAATCCGCCTTCATAAGTCCACCAAGTTAGTGATTAAGTGTACACACCCTCTGCACTGGAGTCCAAGAAGCCATGGCTGAAATCCTGGCTCTGCAGGATTTTCTCTATTATGTCATCAGCATCCACCCTGGTGGCATCAACTCTCTTCAGCTGATTCTCCACTGAGTTCTGCTTCACTGGATGTCTAAACAAAACAGAAACAATATGGAATATTACACAAATGTGCTATAAATAGACATAAGACAATATGTTTGGTGGAAATATTAGAGTGTGATTCCCAGGTTTGTTTATACACAAAGGCCCAAACCAGCATAGAAAATATATTAAAAGGAAAGGTAAGAAGAAGAAAAGAAAATTCAGACCTTGGAACCTTAGCAGGGGTAGAGGGGTATTCAGATGAGTGGTGACTGGTTGCAGAAACTGGGGGAGTGATCCTGCTCTCCCCCTGCTGATCACTGGGCTCCAGGATGCTGCCGATGCCTGTGGAGGCAGAACCTCCTGATGCGCTCCTCCGATGAGACAGATCTGTAAAACTGGAGTGATTCGAGCTGTAACCTACATTAGAGGAGAGAAGAAAAAACACAAAGGTTATGCCTCTGATTTGTATGAATGGTGTGGCAGTAATAATGCTTTTGTTTGAAGGGAATAAATAATGTGTCAATGTGTTTGGTACCTGAGATTTTTGACTGCTGACTTGTATAGCTGGGTGTTCTAGAGTGACCGTACGCTACCAGCTCCTCTGGGACTGATACAGACTTCACCGGAGTGTCTAAATGGGGGGAAAAAAAAAACATACACAAATTTTACAATCACAAGTTTTGTTATATACACTTCTGAAACTGCTGACTCATGAATAAGTCTGTATGTACATACCAGTTAGTGAATGAGATATGATCAGGTCACCTCCTTTCCTGTCCTCAAGGAGACACTCTGCTTCAGCCTGTGGGATTCCCAGAGTCATGGCGGTAGATGGGGGACTAAAGGGAACACAGGAATGACTGATGTTACCAAGAAGCAGGGTGGTGTCATGAGTATCAGTGAGTGTTGTTGGAAAACAGCTCCTTTAACTGCTTTATCAACAGTGAGGACGATTACAGGAAATAAAAATTTGACTCTAACCTGATTAAAGTGTAAATTAAGTTTTTTACTTTAACTTATGAGGTAAATGTTAATTGCACAATGTAATGGCTATAGAATAATGACAACATCAGTGATTTGATTGGTTCCCTTTAAGTGTTGCATTCACTGTCTGTCACCAAGGACGACCTCCCAAAAAAGTGAAGGCTCAACTTAGGGCACAAAGGAAGTGCGTCAACCAGTGCAGAACTAAAACAGCAAGTTGATAGTGGTTTTGTTTTTTCTGGTAGCTATCGGTAGCTATTACCAGTTACTTAAGAGTGGAAATGGCAGACGGTGAACAACTGAAGTAAATGTGGAAACTTTGCAAAAGGAAAAGAAAGCCGTTGCTAGGCTCTGAGGAAAACACAAAATGATTACGGCGGTGCTAACAATAATACCACATGGAAATGCTAAGGTGTCTGTGTGTGTGTGTCTGTGTGGTTGTGGTGGGGGGCACGTTGCACTTCTACTCTGGGATTGACTCATTTTTCTAAAAACATCAAATCAGGTCTCAGGGCCTGTGACCACACTGTTTTTGTCTGAGCGCTAGTGTCCTTGTTCAATTGTTCCCAGTGTGAAGAAAGTGTATGTGGCTGCCTCAAGCCCGGCGTCTTTTTTCAGAGTGCTTTGGCTTTTTTGTGTGGCTGCCTTGAGCATTTTGAGTTGAAGGTCTCTGACCTTTTCAGAAAGGTGCTCTTTATCTAGAGCTTTATGACATTTGAGCCAGAAACTATCATAACAAAGACAGAAAAGCCAGTTTGTGGGACCAGATCAGCCAGAAACTGAATGTTGCTGGTCAGTGTTGTGCTTTTGTCCATGTATGCATTGTAAGCTTGTTGTTTGCTGTGTAGACAACGCCTCTGTTAATGTGGTGATGCCTTAACATTAATGTCAAGATAATGTCATAGAAACAAAACCCACGGATGAAGCCCTCCCTGCCACCTTGCCACAGTTCTTCATGGTACTCTTCTGTCAGAGAGAAACACTATATGGCCACATTCTCTTAAGGTGCTATGATTACATAAAAGCTCTACACATAGGACCCTTGATATTATAATTTTAACTATTAGAATTGTAATGTAGATACCCTTGTCAAACATAAACACTTGGATTTACTGGTTTATTTAGAAACCGTATTCAGCTATGTTTACGCTCACCATTATTTAGAAATATGCTCTGTGTGCTTTGTTTGTAAGTGCTCCTAGATCTCCACTAATTTTTCAATCCTCACTCAGCCTCCTTCATCTATACCAGTGGCACCATGTACCTCTACTGGTAAACAGATGGCACAAAATATTGCTTACTGCAGTATCAAAACCTGTACATGCCTGTACTTGACAGGCTAAATGTAATGAGGCCAAAACTGCAGTAACACTGGGATGGTTTTTGTTTGTAGTCACCAAACATGTAAAAAAAACTGTGGAATGGCTAAACTGCAGATATTTAAACAAGCCAGTAAGGAAACATCAGAGCGAGTCTCTAGGTGGATACAAAATAAGTCTATTAAAACAGAATCACAATTACTTCTCAGCAGGTCCCTCACATTAGCACAGGACACCCCACTTCTCTGCTACTAAGCTGCTATGTTTAACACAGGAATGTGGGCAGAGAGGCAGACAAACAGTGAAAAAACAAGGAGCGTCATTTCTCTTGTTCCGTCACACAGAGTGAGTAACACTGTGTGGGATGAATGACTAGGCTATCCTCGAGTTTACGCATTAGACATCTCCTAGGCGTGTGTATTATTACACTAAGAGGGAGTTGGAGCCTGAAAGAGGACAGAAACAGACTTGTGTTGATTGACGAAAGTTGTTTGCAAATGGTACAGGCTTTGGCAGCAGTGTGTTGTTACATCACGTCCTTTGTGACAAACTGCTCATGACAAAAGAGATGTTGCGTCCTCTGGGCTGAGCTGATCACATATCAGCTGTGAGCTAGGTTAATGTCTGGGTGAGGTGTTATTAGCTCTCAGATAAGACTCTGATAAAATCCCAGGTACAATATAATACTTCATAACTTTAAACTGTGTGAGTGTCTGTAATGTCAGACAATAGAGTGTATTTTCGGATGGGTGACAGACAGGATGCAATGAGAACGGTTTCCTCTGTGGTTACGTGCAGACTTTTGTAAGTGGGGGACAGACTTCCTTTATAACCACCTTTTTGTAGCTGACTAAAGCTGAACACAAGTTAATTAATACAGAAACACATTTTTAAATTAAAAATATATTCAGACTTTCAAGATGAGTAATAAAAAATGAACAGATGAATAAGGTCAAGATGAGGTCTTACGTTTTAAAACAGGGATCTCCAGACATAAGTTGTGTGGTGATGACAACCTGTAACAGAACAAGGAGGAATAGTAATGTCAGTTTTAGGCTGAAAAGCAACTGTATTTGTGGGGCCCGCTGTAGATCTGTGCCCCAGGAAAAAATATTTTAAATTTCATTCCCATGTCTCCAGTAGTTTATAGCTAACAGGCTCAGACATGTCAGGGCATTCAACTTTCCCATACATGACATAAATCCAACTTTTCCAAATGGAAGTGACGACTTCTGCGAATGAACTCAAGAGCTGATGACTTGCAAAGCGACATCATTTCGCAAGAACAGGTTTTAGGCTTATCTGCGGTTTGCTAAACCAAATTATATTTGTACAGACATGTAAGAACAAATTATCGGACTCCACCAAAACATTGCCAGTATGGCAAACACTCCTAAGGACATTTCCAACAGTGTGGAGCTATGCATTTAGACACTACCTCACCTTCAGAATTGAGTTGTCCTGTCTGGTATTCTTTGTGTCATATCCCTCCAGGAGACACCGCCGTGTGGTGCTGCCAGACCCAGCAAACTCAGACAGGTTCAAGTCAGCAAAGCCCAGCTGCACAGGGATATAAGAGATCAACCAGTTAGAGCCATCTGACAGTCAGTTTATGTCTGTAAAAGTGCCAGCATTAAGAATCTATTTGTATATAAAACACTATCCAAGGATTATGTTGTGGTATTAAACATATATACAGTAATCTACATGTGAGGAAATCCAGCCCAGCTCATGTTTTTGGAAACACAATACATGTGTCTTAGATAGGACCTTCAATTCTTGAGAAATCAGATAACCTAATTCTTTAACTCATCATTAAAGTTATTGGTTAACACAGCGTGGGTTTTGTTTTACAGATTTTTCAATCAGTAACCAAAGCCGGAAACTAGAAACAAAAACATTCCTAGTACATACGCTCACCAAAATGTCCTCTGAGGGCACTTGGAGGCTGACTGTTATCACATAAATTTTATGATAACACTGTTCTAATGGAAATTTGGCACCTGCTGTGTTTACAACAGATGCCAGTCTACAGAGTTAAAAACAGAGGTATTACCTTTGCAAAAGATTTTCCACCCTTCAATTCCTAAAATGACAAAAACACAAAAAATAGTGAGGTTACATTCACCTGTTTCATCATTATCTCACACGCTTTTCATCAAAACCTTTTTGACTCCTTTCAGGATGACAACTTTCTGCACAAAGCTCTTGTGCTATGGTTACAAATTAACAGTGCTCCTGATCTAATATACATAAATATTTTCTTGGCACATTCAAGCTCAGTTAAGTAACTGGACTCTGTTATGGAAAGTTGCTACTGCATTTTTGTAGTGTCAACAAAATAGAGCTTAATGGCACAAAAAAAAAAGGTCCTGTACCTTGCGCACAGACACTCGGCACACACAGGGGTCCAGTACACCCGTCCCAGCGTTGGCACTCATCTTACACATGAAAGAGAATCTCTTCCTCCAGTGTACACAGTTGGCCTGGACTGGCTCCCTGTGAGAGAGGTACATGTAGAAACACTTCTTCATACAGAAACAAAAGCACGCAGGCATACTGAACACTGAAAGAGCAGATATCAACCACAAATCTGCCAGATCTATGCTTGGTTTACCCACAGATTGTGTGACGCAGATGTGCAGTCTATTAAGACGGATAAAAGATGAACTTGTGCATGTTTCTAATTTTTATGAAAATATATAGAAGAATGTAGTAAATTACATTGAGTGTATTTACATGGACATGAATAATGCATTGATAACTGGATTTTTGTAATATCCTGTTTATGTGTTTGAGCATGTAAACACCATATCCTGAATATGATTATAATCAGGATACGCCTCATAAACAGGTTATTCATGTCCATGTAAATACACTTGTTTAACTTAGTCTGTGAAGTGAGCTCATGATCTTTATTTATTTAGGCTTTAAAGGTTCAGTGTATAAGATTCAGGTGGATTTAGTGGCATCTACAAGTGAGGATTGCAGATTGCAACCAGCGATAACTTCTCCCGGTTAGAAATCCTTCAGTTCTCATTGTTCAGGAGGTTTTTACTGGGAGCTGAATTATCTGCAGAGGTCTCTTCCTCTCCAAAACAAACAGGCTGTGTGATTAAACCTGTAAAAATGCTGAATAAAGCAATTTCATGTTTGAGAAATCCATGTTTTTCTGACACTGCTCATCGCGGAGGGGTGGCTAACTATGGTGGCTGATGCAAAAACACAAAAAACACTAGTGACCCTATCTAGAGCCAGTGTTTGCTTTGTCTGTTCTGGGCTACTGTAGAAAATGGAGGTGCAACATCGAGATCTTCATGCACCCGCTTCCTATGTAAATATTAACTGCTGATGATTCTTATTTTAAGGTGATTATAGACTAAAGGAAACATACTTATTATATTATATTCTACTTCATTAAATATACCTCCCAAAATCCTGCACACTGGACCTTTAAGCTGTCTCCAACAAACTAATATTAAATGACATATTCAATCAGTCTTTTGCAAACATTTGCCAGTTCTAACTGGGCAGTCACTCGGTCCTAATCACTTTCCAGTACTCACTGTACTTGACATGTGAGTCTTTTGGAAGAAGACTGCCCTTTGAGGCAAGCAAATTTAGGCTTATATTAGTAAATTTGAATTTACAAGGGTACATGCAGAATGCACATAGTAGACAATGCTGATGGTGTTGCTTTTAAGTACATTTTTGCCACTGTTATATAATTATGACTTGATATCATTAAGATAGCATTAAGAGCTTTAATGTATTATTTAAAAGTAATAATAGTAGTGTTATTAAAGAAAAGTTTTTTCATACACCCAGAGGATTGTCAATATGTTTGTGTCTGAAAAAGAGAATAAAGTTGTGGTTGGAGCAGGGCATAACTTGGTACACAGTGTTTGGGAACACACAGTAACCATGGCAAAGTAATGAGGGTTTAGCGGTTGACATGTGCTACGCCTGTGTACTTTTTTCCACAGTGACTCATTGTAATGCTAACGTTACAAGCAGTCCTAATCACAGGCCCGAGGGAATTCATGCTGTACACTTTTTTGCAATGGAGGAAAATACAAAATGTGCAAATGACAAGAGAGAGAGAAAAACAACCAGATACCAATTCACCACTATAAGGATCCCTTGTTCTATTAAATAATCTTAAAATAATGATTATTATTGTCATTGTTGTTATTTATACTCAACTGCTGACTGGAAAACAGCGGAAACGTTAGCTCACGGTACTGGTTGCTTAGCAACGGCTCAGATTAACTATGCAGCGTTACACAGGTTAACAAAAACTAATATTTCCTTTTATTAAAAACTGTTAAACCTATATTTTATTGAACTAATTAGAGTCACTGGCTCTTTTAATACTGCTTTAAACCACAGCCTCCTCCTTACACACTTCTGCACGTCTTCAACTCTTGACTAGGTACGTTAAGTTTTAACAGTTACCTACTAAGTTTAGCTAGCAGCTAGCTAGCGTTAACCGAACGTTGGTTAACCCACCTGTTAGCTTGCTACTGTGGTGAAGCTAAACGTTAACCACACTTAACGTTAAACGTTACACGTTAATGTGAAGGACTGCTGAAGCAAAGACAAACGCTTAACAGGTGTCTAACGAAAATTAATCAGGGGCTTAAAATGGTCAAAAACACTTTTAACTTCATTTTAATTTTAGCTCGTTCAAACTGAACCGTTGCTATAAATAGAAAAGAAAAAACTTACCGAGACGACTCTTCGGCAAAGCCTCCATCCAGGAGTCTGACTTTACAGAATAAAATTGCGTTAACGAGGGGCACCGATGACAGTTCCTCCAAGTCGAAGTCCACTTTAAATTTAAATTTCTTCTTCTTCATGAGAATGAACGACATGATATCCGAGAGTTAGTCCTGACAGACAGACAGCTGTACACTTTCCCTGCTCCGTGCTGCCGTCCTGTCACTGCTGCTCACTCAGCTGTTGCTGGCTGTTGCTGTAGTCTGCAGACACGATTTCAAAGTTCAAATCTCCTCCTTCCCACCCACTGAAAAATATAATTCATGACGTGGGGGAAATTCCACAGTTTGATTGGACACTGTCGCTGCACGGGAATAAAAGAGAGTGAAATAACGAGGTCACGTTGTAGTGGTCACACACCCCACGGATCAGACTCATTCAGAGTGAATGCACTGGAGTTACTTCCCGTGACCACGATACTACAAAAGAGAAGTGGGGAAAACTGAAAGGACGATGTCTTTCATTACGTGGGCATGTGACAAAAAGAAGAAATGCAAAATAAGCATATGACACATCTGAACAAAATACAGTGGGCTACTATGGTTCAAATGACAGTGAAATTAAACTTGCAATCTGTAGGTGGAATGACTTTCTACAGCACAGGAATAGACCATGAATGCTATTAAAGATATTCAGTCACACCACAGTCATATCAATGTCTGAACCAATGACTGTGGAAATGTATTCAGATCATTTAGCCTATAGGTTGGAGTATACTAAAGTGAAAGTAGCAAAACCACACTGACTTCACTAGTGAAAGTCTTCATTCAATTAAATTCAATTCAGCTGTTTACTTACAAGAACACAAGTATCATTAGTTAATGGACTTAAAATACCTACAGAATGATCATGTCATAACATAAAATTTCGATTAATATCCCAGGCTTTTATTTGCTTAAATCACTGAAATCCCCAGGCCTATATTTGGGACAGGCCTTTAATTCCTTTTGCACAAAACTGTTGATCAGCAAAGATGAGGAGATACAATCAAATTGTTTATTTACACCAGTGTAAATATTACTTATATAACAATTAGGCTTCAGATAATATATCAGTTATTTCATTCATTGATTTAGCTCTGACAGACAGCTCATCAGAGAGAGAGTTACAGCACTCGATTACAGCACCCGGCATACCGACACAACACCACTTTATTCTGTTTAAACAACATTCATGACTTGGATAAATTTTTATGAAAAATCTTTTGATTCTTTTGATCTGAGGACCCTTACAGACTAAAGAAATATGAATAATTTACAGGGTAATCCAGGAACGGACACATAATTCAAGGTAGCCAACAACCAACTTTTAGACGTCTGAAGAATTTACATTCAAAAAATGGACTTCTTGGCAACCAGACCAGGAGTCTAATTGAGACAGGTGTTTATTTGTGGCTAGTAAAAGGGACTGGGTGTTTTCAGGCCATTTTGTAAACAGATAAAATGGAAAAATGTCTCCTACACTAAAAAGAAAAGGAAAACTTGGAGGGGTTGTTATTTATAGGTTATTATGCAATGGTTTTACTGGTCCAGCCCACTTGAGATCAAATTGGTCTGTATGTGACCCATGAACTAAAATGAGTTTGACACCCCTGGCCTAAATATATTCTGCTCCAACAACAATATGGTGTCAAAATAGCCACTGAGCTGAATAATCACTCTTGAAATCAATAATACAGATCAACCAGTAAATTAATCAGCGTGTCTCTATGAGTTTTGTCGAGGGTCCCAGGGATGCCACACACAGGGCCCTTGACCAGTGGTGTAAATAAGTTATAACGGGCCTCAGTGCACACTACTATGAAGGGCCCTAGTGCACGCTATCATGCATGTATTGTCTTGACACAAATAGAGACCTTATCATTGCATATCTGGTCAAAAAAATTAAAAGAAGTAAGAAATTAATCACTTAATTGAATAGTATATTTATTGATTTTGTAGTTTTTATAATTATTGATATATAGTTCCCCAGCATGCCATGAGACAATGGGTTTTTAAAGCCATAAACCAAAGGAAACTGTGTTTAGATGTGTTTTAAATCACTCCTGTTACCTATTACGCAGTGATTACTATTCATGCATTTCACAATAGTTGTAATGGGTTACGGTTAATGTTGTGAAATTTTGCACCTTGAGTTAAGTTGTACATGCAGTTAGTGACCTACTGCCTGTGTTCATATCAGAAAAACAAGTACATAGGTCTGCTACTGTTAGATAAAGAGCGGTTTATAGTTCAGAATTAATGTTTATACTACCTTCTTCTTAGCAGGAAACCCCAGCTTGCTATAATATATTTTTATCTACGAAAGCCACCAACTACTGATAAAGAAAACCATAATGCAGATAGGTATGCCTTTTTGTTGACATATATAACAATTGGTACAGTTTTAAAATTAATAATATTCTTTTTTTTAATAATTTATCTTTGAACACAGTTAGATTTCCAAGGTGGCAATCTAAATCACTTGCAAAGGCCTGCTCTCCCTATAGGCCCCATCCCAAGTGCCCCATTGCAATCACACTGCCTGCACTGTCTATATTTGTGCCCTTGCCCCTTACCATAGACCAGTGGTTCCTGACTGGTCCAGCCACAAGGTCCAGATTTCTCCTCAGTCATTAGTTCAAGGTCCACACAGTTAAATACATTCAGCGCCATACTTGTGTTTGGCCATATCTTTGAGCTAGTTTGCCGTCTCTGTTAAGTAGCTGTCCGTTAGGTCAGTCACTCTACAGCAGGACACAGCACTTCAAAATAAAGAGCCCGGTCTCACTCTGAAGTAGTCAGAATTCAGCACCTGGGCAGTTACTTGCGGCGTCAGAAACCAACGACAAAAGGCATCCTTTAACGTCTGCATGATATGCAGTTGGTTGCCATTATAGTTTAACTGGTGCCCGACGGTATCAGGGAAACGTGGCGGGAGAAGGACAAAAGTTGGATTTTCACTGTACCTTAAAATAAAGTGTGTTTTTAACAAACTTGACATGCTTGCAGTCCATTCAGAATGGACCTCATGACCCATTTTTGGACCGCGACCCACCAGTTGGGAACCACTGCCATATACTGTATCATTTTGGACTCCTTTCTCTAGTGTGCGCCACCTTTAGTCTGATGCAAACACCGCCCTCTGGTGGCGGCCAGCGGTGCTGCGCTGTAGGAAATACTACGCTGTGTGTTTCTACTGACACGTCCTGCTAGATGAAGAGATTAAATTTCCCCTATAATACACCACGACATATCACACAGAGCAGGGGTAAAAAAAAAACAGATGGGGAGGTTCAGTATGAGAAGCATAAACCGGATTATGCACACGGTTAATCCGAGGGATATTTATTCCCCCACTTTCCTATTTTACCATCTTTCCTGCTTTTCCGTAGAAAACATCGAGCGGCTGCAGCCCTCTTTGCTCCGCCCTCGATTACTGCAGTTCGCCTGAAACGGTACGGAGCAGTCTACACCTCTGCACGGGACAAATTAAAGTAACTGGGAACCGTTTCTCAACGCCGAAGCCGAGCTCACATCTGGATTGCTGCAGGGTTTGTGGATGATTTTCAACATGGATTTATAACCAGATCCTGACTGCAGGGCGACTCGTCTGGACTGCTGCTTCCACATTAGCCTTACAATGTATCAGACGCTACGGACGCTTTTACTATCAAATGCGCGGTGCTGGGATGCGGACAGCCAAAAGTCCTACCAGGACCTGTTTGAGAGACTTGATACCAACAAAGATGGGAAGGTGGACGTTGCTGAATTGCGCGCGGGCCTCAAGGCGATGGGCATATTCCGCCAGGGTGCTGCACAGGTAAGACCTCAGGATGGGGGTCCTGTAGAGACAGGTTAAGGGTTTGGCCTGCTCGTTTGGCAGGAATTCCTTAGCAGTGTGACTGTCTGTGTGTGTGCCTGTGTGAGCGTGTATTACTGGAGGAGGCAAATAAGCCATTAGATTTTATCTCCTCTCTGCAGAAAATAGTGTCGTCTGGTGACCAAAACAAAGATGGGAGTCTGGACTTCAACGAGTTCAGCAAATATCTGAAGGAGCACGAGAAGAAGCTGAGGCTGACATTCAAGAGTCTGGACCGGAACAATGATGGTATGTGATGAGTGTAGCGGCTTCCAGGAGCTGCCTCATTATTAGAGAAATACTTGGCACGCAGGATCACACATAATGATACATGCCAGTGATTGTTTACAAAACCACACATCCTCTGTTTACACTGCAGCATATTTGAGTAGAGTTTTTATGGTGTTTCAGGGCGCATTGATGCCTCAGAGATCCAGCAGTCCCTTGCAGAGCTGGGCTTGGAGATCAGCAGAGAGAATGCTCAGAAAATATTACAGAGGTTTGACCAACAGTTCAATCCACTTTCTGTTTAGGGTGTGACCAGAATGTTGCTTGTGTGTAATCTGAAAGCTTCAACGTGCTGATTGCACTCATAGATAATAAATGATGTGGTTTCTGTGTGTTTCCGTAGCATGGACATCGATGGGACCATGATGGTGGACTGGAACGAGTGGAGAGAACACTTCCTGTTATGCCCAGCTCACAACCTGGAAGAGATCATCCGCTACTGGAAACACTCCTCGGTATATACACATGACCCTCACACCAAATCCACTCTGCAGACAAACACACAGGCCACTGCAGTGAAATGAATCACATGACATCTATCCCTCTTGTGTTAGATGTTATGGATTTTCTCTGCAGTCCACATTTTGGCAGCGACTTTGAAAGATTAGACTGCCCAACATAATTAGGTCACAGCAGCACACTCTGCTTCCCTCAGCTCGCTCCTCCACCGCTTCTTAGTACAAATAAGGATGTCATTGTCGAGATATGCGCTCCGGCATGAGCAAAACACTGCCTCCCTTTTCTTTAAAATGTTTCTGAATCTTCCCTGCACTGTGCATTTATGGTGTCTTGGGTAACAAAACCAGACTAACTGCATTCCCATACCATTAATGTGCCTTAGTAGTGACGGCAAAACCAGCTGCAGAAGCCCCTGTGTTTCTCTGCAGTTGTATTAAATTGCTGCTATGTTTATAACTGCAGGACAGCGCCATGCTTTTGGAACAACATTGGATATGTTTATCTGAAACAGCTAATGCATGCAAGACGAGGGTTCAGTCGGCTCAGTGATAATGCTCTCACAAGCAGTTTTAGCTACAGGATAAGGAGGTCAATTCATTGTTTGTTGTTAAAATAGTTTAAACTTCTGAAGTTTTTTATCCTCTTTCTCACAGCGGGACCTGTTTTTCTTGCACAAGTTGTACCAAATAGGCTATACAGCAAAAAGAAGCACATTATTATGTGTTTACTTTCTGTCTGCAACCTTACATTCAAGGTTTTGTAAATGTTGCCTTCCCTTCTGTGTACAACTGGTAATTTGGTAAGATTGAAAAGACAGTTGCTGTGTCACTGTGAAAATAGACCAGAAAGCAGAAGTGTTTGTGAAGTTTTTTTGTCACATTGACAGGCCACACAAAGCAGCGCTCTGTGACATGTGCCTTCCTGAGGGAGATACAATCACAAAGGCAAAATAATTCTGCTGTGAGACATCTTAGAGTCTTTATTATGCTCGTAAACAGACATACCTTTGTGCTGTTTTTGACTCTGATAAAGACACAGTGGTGCTGAAACCTTTGCACTATTTAAGGCTGTAAATTGATCAGTCTGCTCCAGTCCTTTCCTCTCCCTTGGAAAGTCTCTGTCCTTGAGCTGAGAGGTACCTGATTTGGCTGCACGCTGTTGAATGATGCGTGGAGAACCCTGTTTCAACCATACCACTTAGAAAATGTGTCATATAGCAGTAGCGGGAGCAATTATACTACCAGACATGTCCTCAGTTTTACCAGAGTCCATAAATAAAAGTAATTTGCGCAACTGTGTTTATGTAACCACCAGGTGCTGGACATAGGCGACAGTCTCGCCATCCCAGATGAGTTCACAGAGGAGGAGAAGAGCTCAGGTGTCTGGTGGAAGCAGCTTGCAGCAGGCGCGGTGGCGGGGGCCGTCTCTCGCACAGGAACTGCCCCTCTGGACAGAATGAAGGTCTTCATGCAGGTAAAATATATTCAGAAATAGACAATAAATCTCTTCCTTGGGAGGGTAGGTTAAAGATATTCTATGCAGGATTTTCCTAAAACACAATGTATAGACTTATACAGAAGTAAGAAGGGACTCTGTCCTCTGCCTGTGATTACTTTCTGTCTTCATATTTTCTCTGTTTGGGATGTTTATGGGTGTGTACCACAGCGCTCTGGTGAGGTCAGGGCTTTAAAAACAGTAGCAACCAGGTGCCAGGCCATAAGCTCCACACATCTGAGGGACACAGTGTGGAAAAAACGCAAATATAGTGAGGCGAAATGCAGAACAAGAGTGAATTTATGGTTGGCTTTTACTTTCACTGGTGAGTGTATTTATAACCAGGAACAGACAATCCTGCTTTGTCTACCTTTAAAATAAAGATGTGTGTACAACTGTCATACAAACCTTTTATATCTGTACTGCAGGTTCACTCCTCAAAGACCAACAAGATAAGCCTGGTAGGAGGCTTCAAGCAGATGCTCATAGAGGGAGGTCCCACTTCACTGTGGAGGGGAAATGGGATCAACGTTTTAAAGATTGCACCTGAGACGGCAATCAAATTCATGGCATATGAACAGGTAGGCTCCAAAATGCACATGTCACACATTTAGTGGTGTTTATTGCTGTTTTAAAACAACATTAATATTTAGAATAATTTATTTCTTGCTATTTGTGTGTGTTCTGTAGTATAAGAAGTTGTTATCATCAGAGGGCGAGAAGACTGCGACACACAAGAGGTTTTTAGCCGGCTCTCTGGCTGGGGCCACAGCGCAGACAGCCATCTACCCAATGGAGGTAACACAACTGTTGCATCACTGTCTGAGCATACAGTAAAATGAAGTCAGCTGTTTTACTTTTTTCTCCAAAACTTGAAAAAGTACCACACAAATCAAAAGAATCTGTTGCTCAGTTTTTCTTCTTTTGTACTTTCTCTCTAGGTGTTGAAAACTAGACTGACCCTGAGGAAAACTGGCCAGTATTCAGGAATGTTTGATTGTGCCAAAAAGATCCTGAGGAAAGAGGGTATCAAGGCTTTCTACAAGGGCTACGTTCCAAACTTAGTGGGCATCATTCCCTACGCTGGGATAGACCTCGCTGTTTATGAGGTACGCTGCCCCTGTAGAGATATTTCAAAGCAGAGTGCACTTTGTCCGATTAGCTTATTAATATGCATGAAAAACAAGTTCATCTTGGATTGTAGAGCTACATTAAATCAGAGAAATAAATTACAGTGTTCTGCTGATGCACACTATTTCAGTTCATTTTTCTCCTGTGTGTCAGACTCTGAAGAACACGTGGTTGTCGTACCATGCCAAAGACTCAGCTAACCCTGGAGTTCTGGTGTTGGTGGCTTGTGGGACCATCTCCAGTACCTGTGGCCAGCTGGCCAGCTATCCACTCGCACTTGTGCGCACACGGATGCAGGCACAAGGTACACTCAGCCAGACATTTGATGACTGTGATGACAGACACTTACATGACACGTTAATTAGGCAGTGCATAATATTTTTCATGATAGGTGAGATGTGTATGTGGTGACACAGCTCTGTAAAGGCACCATATATTTTCTGTAAACATACACTTGAGTTGAGCGTGTAATAAGTGGGCTGTAATGGAGAAGGGCTGCCTTTAAAGAGACAGTTTGGATCTTTTGAAGTGGGGTTGTGTGAGGTATTTATTCATAGTCAGTGAATTATGTACAGTAGATGGCAGTCAGGCGTGCTCCTGGTTTGGAGAAGTGGCAGAAGTAGCACCATGGAAGCTAAGCAGTTTACCTCTGTGGATCAGGGGCAGCAGCAAAATGTATTTTAGCCACCAAAAAAAGAAAGCACACAGAAAGCATTTTGAAGGTTGCAAATCGCAAGGCCTGCCGCACTTCCTTTTTTTAGAATTAAATGCCACTAGCGAAAAAAACACTTGCTGCACCTTTTTATTGTTGCCAGGCAACCACAGACTCATTTCTTTATTTTTACCTTCCCGTGTAATCAATCTACCGTTAATTTATTTATTTAAGTTATCTGACTGTAATTAGTATCTAGTTCCAAACCTAACAGGCAGAGGGTACTTGCTGTAGCTCTGGTTGAGGGTGAGAGGCTGTCAGTAAATAGTTTATTGGGCACAGGGAAACGGAGATCTGTGTGGGTACGTGAGACCCTAAATAAAAAAAGGGTGGATCACGGGGAGTACCACCAGTTGGTCCATGAGCTTCACCTCCATGATGGCCATTTCCAGGCATATTTTAGGATGACTCGGAGACAGTTTGACAACCTGCTGTCTGTCATCGGGCCGGTATAGCTCTGGGTATCCAGCAACAGCTACCAGCAGTTTGTCCTCCATTGTTTACCAACTGTAAACTTGTTGTCATGACTACCACAGAAGACTTGGTTCTCATATCATTTGATTGGACAAAAAAAGATGACGAAAAAAGAGATGACGTGTGGCGTTTTTACACTTTGAGTTGGGGTTTTTATCAACTTGAGGAGTTCAGAGCGCTGCAGCAAAAACACCAGGTGTTTAGAGCAGAGAAACATGAGGTGCGTTGCAACACAAAAAACACAAGCAAGAGACTTCATTCTCATTAAAAACAATTACAAAAGGGCGGCTCCAGCTGCAAGAAAGCTTTCTGTGTGATCAGGGTCTAAAACAACCAAAAGCAACCAATATCAGTTAAAGTGTACGCTTATTGAAAATATTTCAACTGCTTTACCTCACCATCAGACAGCAACTTCCAAAGTGGAATTCATTAACTACTTCAGGTTGTCTCCCATCTTTTCACTCATCAGAGCCTCCAGACTCCATTGACAAATACAGCCATTTTAGCACGCTGAATGCAGCTACCGCTGCCTCAATCAGTTAGTTTGTTATTGTGTGACTTTAGTGAATCTGAATGAACCCCTTTAAAACACCAAGTTCACACAGTAATACTAATTAAGTAACAAAACAAGGCAGCGATGGAACAGCAGCTCCTGTGTTCAGTGATGTTATATTACTGTTTGTCTCAAAGGAGTCTGGCTCCAGAGCTAGGCCTTCCTCTCAATTTAAGAGAGGGCTTCAGTGCCCTGTTGGAAATTTTGTGTCTGATGATCAGGTAAAGTAGGAAAAATACACTAAATATAGCATACACTTAAACTGATTGATTTTTTTTAGACAGCTAATATACATTTTGTTGCTGACCCCTCCACAGCAGTAAATTGCTTAGCGTCTGTGTCAGTACTCCTGTCTGCTTCTCCAACCTGGGAGCATGCCAACCAACATCTACTGTATGTAATACACTGACTATGAACGAGCACCTCATACAACCCTGCTTTAAAAGATCCAAGCTATCCCTTCAACATACTGTACAAGAAGAAAAAGTATGCTTTCAGATGCACCACTACCTCCCTAACTTCCTTTTTCTCTCCAGCGTCTCTGGATGCATCAGACCAGTCCTCCATGAGCAGTCTGATAAAGAAGATTGTAGCCAAAGATGGCTTTTTTGGACTCTACCGGGGCATCCTGCCGAACTTCATGAAAGTCATTCCTGCTGTCAGCATTAGCTACGTGGTTTACGAGTACATGAAGACTGGTTTAGGAATTTCCAAATGATGCTGCAAGCAGATGAAAAAAACTTTATTTGTCAGACTTGAAAATGCGTGAAAATAACTCCAAGAAAGCAGACAGACATCAAACATACAGAGCATGACTTCCGCCAGCTGGAGTTCAGTGGATGGAAAACTGTATGTATCCCACTAAGGGCCATCTGTCAGTAGCTAAAGCATTATCATTGTGCTGAGCATGCTTTAATTTTTATCCTGCTGTTATATATAACACACTCCCAAAAAATGTACACCGTCCAAAGCAATATTTGACATTAAGCTAGCACTGTTCATAAATACATACATAAAGATCAGAAAACATACATGATGATGTTATTCTTTTAAAACTGTGATCAAACCAAAGTGGTAGCTCAACAGGACAGAATATTGTGCTTTTTAGAAACAAAAGAAATATTCTCTGGTCTTTTTTTTTTTTTTTTTTGATGTCAAATGACACTATGCCAGTTGAAATGTAAAAGTCCACACCCTTCAGAGGTAATTTAACACGTTTCTAAGTTGTTAACACCTGCCCCTGGAGTGACATCAGCTCCAGAAAGACACTGCTCCAGTCTGCAGCTGTCAACTATAAATAACTGGCCTTGAAAAATCAATAAGTTAACACTGGAATACTGTCTGCATGAAGACAAAAAGCATCTTGTGCAATGTGAAAACCACTAAGTCTGTGTGTTATTTGATAATCATTTCAATGTGCCTTACAGCCACTCAATGTGAACTCTCTGACATCAACAGATGTGTTTTATACTTAATATATATACTGTATTTATGTACTGTATATATATCCGTTTTCAGTTCTGGTTATTTTTGGGTTTTGTTGATGGCTACTAACACGTTTAAACAGTAATGACTGCTCGTTGGACTGAAATACTTGAAGGAGCATGGTTTTTGTCTTGTGTCACTTCTCATTTCAACACATCAAGCCCCCCAGCCACAAACGCACACATACACACCCACAACAGGATACAGTTACCTTTAACACTGTGTGACTTGTTCTTCCACACAGCACAGTGGTGGGCCATCTGTATCTACCATGTACAATGATAATTAGCCTGTTGTTTTTATTATAAATTGCATTAATTTGGATTTTAAGAAGCTAAAACAGGTCTTGATTTAACAGTCGTGAACTTGAACATGTGGAAACTTCCCTCAGAAGTATAATGTGGTCTATTGCTGGGAGGCTTATTTGAGAACAATGGTTGGGTGGTGTTAAGTTCAGGGTGGGGGACTGCATAAAAAATGACTGAGGTCTGTTAACAGCTCTGCCTAGTGGTTAATAAAGAAAAAAAACCCATTGACACATTTTCATGCTGAGTAAACCACATCATTATAGTATTCTAGACTAAGTGTTTTTTTGTTTTGTTTTCACCTAATCATCTCAGTTCAGGGGCGTTAAACTTGCTTTTATAATGAACACTAGCTTGTCCTATAAAATTTAAATGGGCAGCAAGAGACTCTTCAGTGACAAAGCAGGCAAAATACAGACTCAGCAAAAGAACTAAGACTTAGAAAATTATTCCATCAGCTTTATATTTGTGATTTGGTTCTCTGGTTTTGTTATAGAGTATTTTGGTCATCGTGTCAATCCTAAATTCTCACAATTATTTGAATTTGCTTCCATTCATTTACAAAAGGGATCTAGACATTTGTGAAAATTCTTTAAAGATAATATTAAAAGGACTCTCCCCAAGATTAAGAGGTAAATGGGTTATATCTTAATCAACCAAATGAATGAATGAAGCTGGTCTAATGATTGTGTAAATGACTCTTCCTCATTTTATCTATCTGTCCAGCATGCACATAAAAAAGGTAATATACAGGCTTTTATCAGGAGCCTCCCTGTAGCAAAGAATGCTACCCGGGCTAACTGACATGGCTCGTAAAGAGCATGTGGTGTCATATTACATGTACCTTAACTAGAGGTTCACTGTACTCCAAGAAAAATGATTTGAGCATGGTGAGGAGGGTAAGGCTGGTTTATGGATGTCTGACAATCACTGTCTTTATCTTAAAGCATTCACTGTAAACATTAGTCAAGTAAGAATTTGATTTGATTATTTATATACCAAAAACATTGATATTAATATGCACAATAACACAGTACTAACAATCATATTAGAAAAGTTCAGACAGACCAAGAGACCATAAAGAAACAGATGACCCCCAAAGTCTAAACACTAGGTGTTTTGCTGCTTGAATAATAGAAACAATACCCATCTAGTTTATATTTCCATAAAGTAATGTACTATAATGTCACTGATGTGTACGCATCTGTAAACAATCTTCTGGTTTTATGAAATGAAATAAGATACGTAAGTATTTTAATTTTTACGGCCACTAAATACTAGGTATTGAAATTTTAACACCACTAAATTCATGGCATTGAAATATTTTACTTTGAGAATCATGTATTTGTTCTGAATTCACCCCTTTGAAATAAGAAATTTATTGATTTACAATTTCAAAAACTACAAGTTTTTTTACAAGTTTCAGAATAAAAATAAAATCAACATAAATATGTAGAATTAAATTTAAGCAACCTGAATCTATTTTTCAAAATATGAAACATTATTTTTTTTGGGCTGTGAATTAGTGAACACTGAAAAAATATATAATTTTTTTCCCTTTAAAACTGTAAAGTAATAAATTTCATATTTCAATTTCAATAGGTGAAACCAGAACAAATAAATTCAGGGGTGCTGCATTGATTTTAAAGTAGGATATTTCAATGTAAAATATTTCAATGCAAAAATTCAAGAATTAAAATTAAACTTTCAAAAAATGAACTTGAATTTTCAGAAATAAATTTTAGCAACCTGAATCTTTTTTTTAATTATTAAACTTTATTTTTTGGAGGGGCTCTGTATTGTTGAACATTGAAAAAATATATATTCAATTCAGCTTTAGAAATTGCAAATCAATCATTTTTATATGACAAAGAGGTGAATTCAGAACAAATACATTCAGAGAGCCTACATGGTGCTAATGCTATGACTTCAGTTGTGTTTAAATATCAATGTTGAATGAAAAAGAATGAATAATCTTATTTTGGTGACATACATCTGGAGAAATAAAGATTATTTCACACTAATTTTCTCACAGTCAAAATCTGAAAAAGGAATAGGCTTAAGCCCAGGATTTTTCTGCCTATCTTATTTATATCATCTATATATCCTGAGTTTTTCTTGACTCTTAAAATACAAATATGTATGTATCTCATTTGCCTCCATACAGTTTCCTCTCATTCACCCTGCTGATAGGTAAAGCGTCCCACTAAGTTTGTCCTCGCCGCACACCGTAGTTGGGGCGCCACCGCGCTGCTGTTGTTGTAGAGAGGTTGGCCCTCCGCTGAAAACTAACTAACTTCAGCAGGTACCGGTGAGTTTGTCGCTTTATCGTTTCTACATGTTTATGTTTTCGTCGCATTTTATTAATCGACTCTGACGTCGAATAAAAGACAAACGTCAAGCTAATCCAGTTGTCAGGAAGTGACAGCTAGCTGCTAGCTAACTGTAAGCTAAAAATATTCCCCTGCCGAAGTGATTTGAGGTGGGCATAGCTGAACTGCCAGAGGGGACACTCCGGTAGGTTACAGCTAGCAAGCTATGTGTGCTCACTGCTCTTAGAGAGTAGCAAAATTATATGTCTAATTTAATTTGGGAAGTTTAAACTTGTTGCTCGGTGAGCAGCTGGTTAGTGGGCGTTAACTGCTGGTGACAGGGTGATTGTATTAACGTTAAGCGGTCGTTGCTGTCTTATCTGCTGTTCACAGTTAGGAGACAGTTCAGCTACAATTACTTGGTTTTATCTGAGACTGTCTAGCCTGCCTGATAAGCCTGTTAGCCTGTCTGCGAAGCCGTTTAGCATCACGGGGGAACCAGGCTGCGGCTAATTTACATGTGCATTTAATGTATCCTTAAAATGTCTCCCATTGTAAGTGTGGTGGTTAGTGGTGTCACAACAGGCTGTAGCTAGCCCCAGTTTTTGCCTGACATTTGTTAATCATTACACTGCCATAGTATAACATGAGAGGCACAAAATGGGGCTCTACTATGGCTAGTATTCATAATAATTTATGTCTTCTATATATTATTATCTTAAGTCTAATCCTGTCAAACGCATGCCCAGGTTTTGCATTGATGGCATTAGATTGGTAAGAAGGCAGGCATAAGACATTGTTGTTCTTCAGGCTGCTGCATTATTGAGATTCATTAATGAGTTTGTCCACATGGTTGCACCTTATCACATTTAAAGACTGTATAAAGGGACATGAAATCAATACCAGCTATTATGTTGTTCACTACTGATTCATTTTTAATCTGTTTCTAGTGTCTGAATAGCTGCATTACAATAAAGTTAGTCCTTCAGTGTATGGTTTGTGCCCAAGCACATAAGACATTGTACTTTCTTTCCAATAGCACAATACATAGTGAGGCATTATGGGCAACACAAGCGACAGGGTGTCTGCAGATCGCCATGGAGCCAAGGCCCACCGCTCAGACAGTGGCGGTCACAAAGACCACGAACCCAGCAGCAAGATGGTGGACAGCACAGACGACCCCAACATCTTCAACACCCACGGGCCAGAGTCCAAGGTACTGCTGGAATAATGCAGATTATTTACAGAATATTGTTTGTTGTGCAGGATTACCTTTCAGAGTTCTGTGACCATTTGTTACATATTATTGTTGGGTTATGATTTAACTGCTTTTAGGCGTTAGGAGAGAAAGAATCAGATCTGGGTGACCAGGTGAAAACTGGTCCTCAGGCTCGACCCACGGTCATCCGCTGGGCTGGAGGGGGAAAGGAGGTCTACATTGCTGGTTCCTTTAATAACTGGAGCACAAAGATACCGCTAAATAAGAGGTAAACTTCTTATTTTGTTGTCAGCATGCTATTAATGTTAGTGCATTATCACTCTCACGGTCTCATTGGAATCATGTGACACTATGTGACAGTTGTAGAGTTTAAATTGAGAGGAAAGCCTGGTATTTACACTAATAGTCTTTCTTTTCCTTCCTCCAAAGCCATAATGACTTCGTAGCGATCCTGGACCTGCCAGAAGGAGAGCACCAGTACAAGTTTTTTCGTAGATGGACAGTGGGTCCACGATGCCTCAGAGGTACATCAGTATCATTTTTATTTTACTGTCATTCTGGTGTTACTGAAAGTTTTGCTTATGCCCTGTGTACATGTGCACAGATATTTTTGAAAACTGATATTTCTGTCCACACATCCTTCATTTGATCAAATATCTCCACACAAACTAGAACTCAAAAAAACGACCCCAAATGCTCACCAGTGTTAGCAGATCTCTGCAGTCTCCCCTCGTCACAAAGGTAGTAAAACGTCCAGGCTAAAGATACTTTTTTAAAACACCTACTAGTGATCTGAGTACTGTCGATTCCAGTTCTGTATAAGGATGAAGAAGCTCACTCAAACTTACGAGTTATTCTCTGAACATACTGAAGTTTTCCTTCAGTTCCTTCCCACTTTGGTAAGTGTCCAGCATTTGCTAGTTCAACAGGGCCTGATCCAGTAAAGTACTGAGGTGGACCAGATAACAGTGGCTGCAGTAGATGTCACAACATCGTCATCAAAGCCGTTTCTAAATCCCAGGGAATTGTGTGCAGAGTGCTGTAAATAATCATTATAAAAATGCTCGGCCATAACCTTCTTGAAAATCTTTTGCAGCCGGTTGTAACCAGCCAGCTCGGCACAATCAACAACCTGATCCAGGTGAAGAAGTCCGACTTTGAGGTGTTTGATGCCCTTCATGTTGACTCTCTGGAGTGCTCCGACACATCAGGTCAGCTTATGTCCGAAATGTATTTGCAGTGCAGTACACTCTGATAAAAACTAAACAGTATTTTGCAGTGAACGTTTAATCAAGGCCTTGAAACCCTGTCAGCAGTGTAATCATGACTGTTGTGTGTTTGCAGATCTGTCCAGCTCCCCTCCAGGTCCATACGGGCAGGAGCAGTACATCTTCAGACCCGAGGAGCATTTCAAAGCCCCACCTATACTCCCTCCTCACCTCCTTCAAGTCATTCTCAACAAGGACACCAATATATCTGTCAGTACCTCCACCTGTCCTGTCGCCACAACTCTCATATTCACCATAATTTCCCCAGATGTTGATTTTTTTGACCTGCATTTGTTGTTTGTAAGTTTTTCTCTCACTCTCTCTTGTCAGTGTGACCCTGCTCTGCTGCCTGAACCCAACCACGTCATGCTGAACCACCTTTATGCTCTCTCGATAAAGGTAGGGTCACTGGAAACAGCTTAGACACTTCTCATATGTCTCTAGTACATGTTTTCCCCCAGTTCTATTAACTGTAAATTCCTGAGCGAAGGAGGGGGTTTGAATCTCCCCTACCTCTCAGCCAGTGTATCAGATGACAGGGCAATAACAGCTAACTTAACATAATAGCCTTTAACTAGGAGTATAGATCACAAGTTTCATCATATGAAAGTATATCAATAATATTTGGACAATGATTCAACATTTTCTGATATCAAAAAGCCTGCCATGATACAATTTCGATTCAATTCAGGGGCCTGCAGTCGATATGAGACGATTTCTGATATCAGTAAATATCTTCATCATCTTTAGTGTGGCTGCTTAATTTAATCTGCCTGATGCAAGGCCGCTAGCACTGTTTGAATATTTAGGAAGGTGGGTTTAAATGAAAATGGTGTGACAGAAGTGACATGGACATTTAAAAATGAAGGTGAATCTTAAAGAGAACAACATGTATCCATGATTTAACTTTGCATCAGTGGTACTAGATCATTGAATTGATGTATTGATCCAAATCAATGTGTCTGTACACCCCCACTGATAACACCCAAAGTCTACAATCTAAACTAATTTTATCTAACTTGTCTTTTCTCAACATGACTCAGTTGCACATACCTAAAGGCCTCATACTTTCCAACATGGGAGTTATGTTGTTTTTGTCTTCTCTTCCTGCGAAGGCGAACAAGTGTCTCTGAAAATATTTACACAGCAGATGTGTGTGTACTATTGAGATTAAGGCTGTTAAACAAACTTTTAAATGCCACTGTGTCTTACTGTGACAAACAAAAGGAATTTGAGCCTGCATATTTTTAAAGCAACCAAAATGTGTTCAGTTACTAACACAAGAAGTGGTTGTACTAATGCTAAGAATGAAGTTAGACAGTTTTATAGTGTTGAAAATATATGTATATTTTCATGAGCTAGCTGCTAACAGCCACTGCTGCCACTAACAGTCTCCACAAATCCATGTAATAGCCCCACCATCTAAAGTCAGACACACACGGCTGCTTATTTACTGCTGAATTACAGCTCACTACATGCAAAAAAGGGTGGTGCTGCTCTGTGTGAGTGTTTGCAGGCTAGCAAAACATCCTGGCGCTGACTATTCAGTGGAATTAGTAAGCCCATTGCTGCTCCAGTCGTATTACGCTCATATGGCATTAGAAATAACTGCAAGCACGGCTGCTCCCGACTTCCTGGTTAAAAACATTTCTCCAATATATTTAATAAAATCACGAACAAAAACGAGAGACCTCCAAACTTAGTTATTTTGCTAACTGCGAGCTGGTACCAGGCTGTTTCCAGGAGCAAACGTGTTAAATAGCTGATGCGTGAAATGTTTGCTACAGTGCAATATCTCAGGTTTCTCTTTCGTTATCTGTTTCTGAATCTATTGTAGCGAGCGACAGAGAGCAAGATGCACCCAGCATGTTGTGTAGCAGTTAATAGGGGTCCCCTGTCAATACAGTACACAGTGTGTACTTCTGGAGATAGTAATGCACTACTATTAAATATCTCCCAAAGATCTCAAGAGCTCACAGTCGACACTGCACTTCCTTACATACAGCCACCAAGTGTGAAGTCAATCAGATGAACGGTTGTGGAAAAAATTGAAGGACAGACACACAGACAGACAAAGACTCCTTCCACTGTAGTCAGATGCAGTGTGGACCAGAGGTAGCTCATCATGTTTATTTGCTCCGTGGGTTTGGGTTCCACTAATGGCAGCTCGCCTGCGTATTGTGTTTCTGTCTGTGCAGGATGGAGTCATGGTGCTGAGCGCAACTCACAGATACAAGAAGAAATACGTCACCTCTCTGCTTTACAAGCCTATCTAAACCTCAACTCGGGTGCTCCACAGTGCTTTTAGAGAGCAGCATGTTTGTATTCTGCTGTTTTTTTTTTCTGTATCATCACGTTTAGCCAAATCTTGCACTGAAACAAGTTTACAGGCGAGCTGAGGGCCAGTGGCTGTGACTGTGGCTTGGTGTTTTAAGAGGTTGCACTTCTGTCTACATAGGGCTCTGAACAAACGTAGCGAAGTGTGTGAGTGTGTGTGTAGGGTGTCAGAGAGAGATGAAAACCATACTGTGGCTTTTTCCTGTGACATCTACGGACAGAGACTGACTAAATCACTGTGTGTATTTGAGTGTTTGCTGCACCTTGTGAATATATGCATGTCTGTGTGTACAATGAGATTTTTTTTTTTTAAATGCGAGGGGTAAAGGAAGGGGCGATGTGTGGAGGGTCATGTTCTTTTTAGGACTTTTGAGTGTTACTGATGTGGATTAACAGTTTGAGTTTAAAGTGCTGTGTCGTCAAATCTTCTTTGAACAGATCGACAGCATTTATGGCAAGTGCAAACAGAATGACTCAGTCCGGCCCAGAGTGGGGGGCCTGTAGGTGCTGAAGAGAGCAGCAGACTTGGCATTGCTTGAACATTAAGTGCAATAACCTGCTGGAACGAGAAGTGAATTTAAACTCAAGATAGACTCACAAGCGTGATAAACAAGAACAGGATGAGGAGGCAGCAGTGAACGTGTTACTTCGTCTGTACATATTACACATTATTGAATTTCTCACAGTTTAGCCATCATTCAGTGGAATCTGCAGTGTTAACTTGACTACCAGGAAGTCCAGGATTCCTGTTTTGTTAATGTTATCAGTCCCCCCAGGATATTGCAGGCTTTTTTGGGATAGCTGTGGCCCAAAATCTAGAAACTTTCTTTGCAATTTAAGTGCGGGAGCAAGTGGAAGTTACTAAAACAGCAGTTTTTTTCAATGAGAATAAAACCACCCTGTAGTGAGTTTGTGATTTATACTACACCAACGTTACCACCAAGCTTGTATATTTAGCAGCTGGGAGAAATTTCCCTCAAGGGCTTTCTACCAGAAAGGGACCTGTTGGTTGAGGTTAGGAAAAAAGTCGTGTTTTGGGTTAAAATAAAAGGCTTTCTGGGAGAAAGTCTACAAGGCAGACTTCTTCCATGTGCGCGTATTTAATCTGAGTTACATTGATGCTTTCAGCACGTGCAAGAGACGTGGATACAACGTCCTCTGTCAGGGGGATTTGTTGTGTCTGTTGTCCACAGGTTTCAGCCATTCATCTGGTGTATTTTGTGTCAGAGAAGTGTTTGTCAATTCCATTACAACGAAAACAGTGCTACCGTGCAAAACATCAGGGAATTACCTCGCTCCATCTTTAGCATGAATTTTTGTCAGTAAATGTGAGACATTCGTCCTGCACATGTCCGCATCTTCACAACCAGAAACCAAGGCTGTTAAATGAAGGCTGGGACATGGTGATTGACCACATGGGAGCTATGGGGTCTCACACATGCGCAGTGTGACTAGAGCTGTGATGTTGGAAGCGATAGAAATAAAGGGATGTTGTCGGCTCTTTTTAGCCTCCGTGGGTGCACACTGCCTGACAGAACTTTTAGGGTACACTCGAATGGATGGTGACCAATAAACAATAGAACATATTTGTATAGAAAGCATTAGTTTGCGGTCTTATTAAGTATAAAATATAATTGAGCCTCGACAGGTGCAGACCACTTTTACTGTGCATGACACTTCATTTAATAGCTCTGCCAGAAACAAGGAAGTGAGTATGATGACATTATGCATGGGGACTTTCGGAGAAGCTGCGTTGACTAGACAGAATTGCAAGGTCGCTCAGAATTCACAAGGATCCGTTGAATTTGGGTTAATTGTTACAGTTGCAACATCCTGGAGGGGCTGTGTTCTGGTCACTATTGATTTCTGTGTCAACACTTTCCACATGGGGAACAGAGGTCAAAGGTCAATGTTTAGTTCTGCTGTTGCCTTTATCCAGACGTAATTTAGCGAGCACTTTACCATCCTGTGAGCAGGAGTGTTGATATAAGCTTTTAACTATGCAGCAGACAACTCTTACTGTACTGTAGCTTCTCTGGATCATAGAGCCCCGATTTGTGCTTTTACTTCTTTAGATATCTTGATGATCTTGCAGTGCTTTATTTGTGTGTGTGCATCTGTACTGAGTTCTATTTATCAAACAGGAATGTACTGTGTGTATCTGTCACGTGTGCAGTCGTACACACAGGCAGTTTTTAACTTGCTGCTTTGCATGCATTAAATGTCCGCGACGTGTGTTGATCCGACACAGTTACTGAGCGTGGTGCACATTCGGATGCAGGTCGACTGCGTTCAGATGAATTCACAGGGCTATGAGGATAGATAGTTGCCATAAATTTAAAAGTGTACAAAGTTTGCTCTCACGTGTTCTTTAAAGTGTAACCATTTAAGGTGATCTGTATTTTAAAGTACGGTGGCTTTGAAAGTTATTTTTGTCACGTGTTTTAATTGTCTGCATTTACAGTTCAGTATATATAAATATACCCGTGGTTGATACACTCTACACTTATAAACAGGGCTTTCGTAAATCCTGTTGGTGTTCAACTAGATGCTCTGAAAGTATTTTGTGAATGTCGAGCCTAGCCATGAAGTTTTGTCCAAAGAGTTTTTAAATATTACAGATGTGATAAGGGAGACTGGACAAGAGCCGTGGACGTGGTGTTTTAAGGCTAAAACCAAAACTTGAATTTTACAGCCGTTTCATGAATGTTTTAAAATGCTTTGCAGAACCAGTGTGATGATTCACTGTACAAGGTTTTACTTGTTTGCAAATAAAGAGAGGACACGCTGGTCCTAATCCCTGTCTGTTTGTCTTTCTTTCTATATAGTGTGAGAAGCTGGTATTATGTATTCTGAGTTAGACACTTTTCTGTGTTCTTGTAAGGGTGAATTTGGACCTTTTTTCTAGTTTTGTCTTAGTGTTTATGGAGACAATTTTTGAAATGTATCCAGTATTGAGTGAGACAGGCTGCAGTGAAATCACTAAGAGCACGCTTGCACTGTCAATTTACATCCATTAGAAGTGTGTTTTTGCCACTGACAGGCTCAGAGTATTTCAAGTGTCTGACAACATTGTGGAAAGGATCCCTACACAGACAGACCTTTTTCTTTAAGAGTAAGATCCTTTTTGTCTAACTAGAAACAGCCCTGAAATTGCCATCGCTAACCCACCAGACTCCATTTAAATAAACACTAATTTTAGTGTGCACAAAGCTAGGATATTCTCACGTCTAACTGGGTGAATTAAAGGTTTATTTCAACCAAACTGGAGTTGGTGATTGTTGGAACAGTGGAAAGACAAACCAAGATGGTTTCTGGGAGTTTCATTTTGTTTCTGTCCACTTTGAATGAAGCGTATTTTACGATGAAAAATTACTGTTTTTTTAAATGGAGTCTGGTGGGCATTGGCGATTGTGATTTCAGGGGCTGTTTCTGGTTACACAAAAGGATTTTACTCTTTAACAAAAATAGGTTTCTTTGTAGACATGCTTTGACGAGATGCTGGCAAAAACAAGCACTTTTAGTTGACATAAAGTGACGATGCGAACATGCCTCGAGTGGTTACATTGCAGCCTGTTTCCCCGCTGCCAGCTAGAGAGCGGCTTTGCTCAATACTGAAGCAATTTCAAAAAGTGTCGTCTTAATTCATGTCAGTTAGGCACACAAGCGTGGGAAAAAAGGGGCCAGGTTGAAAAAAAAGTATCCTTTAAACAAGTGTGGAGTTATTTCTTCAGTTCATTCATTTTTCTGTAAACTCTTATCTTGTTGGGGGTTGCTGGACGGGGCTGGAGCCTATTCCAGCTGACACTGGGCAAGAGGCGGGTTACACCCTGGACAGGTCACCTGGACAGGTTAGTTTAGTCTGGTGTATTAAATCCATACATACATACAAAAGAAAAAAAAAAGAAGAAAAAAAAAAATCCATACACTTTAGATATGTTTTGTCTTGACATTTGTATGTATTGTCCAACATTTTGTTTTTGTACCCTGGTCTTGGAAAAAAAAAAATTCATTTCTGTTTTATATTTGCTCAAATTACAAATTCAATTATACCTGCAGAATTTTCTCATGTTAGTAAATGATATTCTGTAGTCTGGGATGAAGACACACTTATGGTCTCCATGTATTTCTGTGTCTGTCAGTTACTCTACTCTCTATCTAAAAGATGTGCAGCAGCCTGGTGTTAAGGTGCTCTTGAATGAACCAAGCTACAGACTTTTATCTCTACTAACAGCACAGACAGAAGCTAATAAGCATACAGAAATAAAACAAATCAACCAGAACCACTTTGAACAAAAGTAAACCACACAAGCGTTTTAAGTGTTTTATTCGTTCTTTCCCAAAATCTTTCACTGATAATACTTTTGCCAACACAGCAAACTGTTAACTGTCGTCAGAGACAGGATCCTTATGAGTCCTGTATCGGCTTCCTAGTTCATTATGCACAAACTCAGAAAAAGCTGCTTTCCAATCACATAAAAGCTTCACCAGTCAAATAGCACTATATACATACGCAACTCAGGACCAGCAACACATTGTTTCAAACTGCCGTTTGATTCCCTTCTTAATAACAAATAGCAAAAAGGCTTTGTTTACGCTCTAACAAGGTGCTTTGTGGATCCAGCGACTCACAATCTTTCCAGTCATTGGCTTTCTTTTTTTTTACAGTAGACAATTCTTTAAAACTTTTCCCCTTTTTAAATTTCAAAAGGCACATATCAAACTTTTCCCCTTTATCGAAATACTTGGCAACGTTTGTCTTCTTCCGAAGACTCGAGCGCAAACAAAACCTAATTTGGCAGATCTCAGGTAGACAAGCGCGAGTTCAAGGCCATTTCTACCACTGAGAGCAAACTGAAGACGCTCTCGAGCTAAATTTAAAGGCAAGCGAAGCAACGATAATCAGAGCTTTGTTATAGGTGGACGATATTGTGATCAGTGACTTAGATATCATGAAGGCATAGTTTGTGATTTCTTATCAGACCTATGTGACTAATCGATTCAAAGTGACGTAATCCTCTAACATACACTGCGTTTAAATCATACATCGCAGGAAGTGAATGCAGCGAACAGACTCATAATACAATGATGTTTAACATCAAAATAAAACAGATAAAGCTATTGCACAGCTACCCAGAAAATCAACTTTGCAAAGAGCAAATGTTGGATGTTTTTTTCACACACACACACACACACACACACACACGTGCACGCACACACACACACACTCACACAAAAGTTCATACAGAACAAGCCGGTTATTTACAGCATAAAATGGCAAATGTACAGCAAAACACATCAAACTAAATCTGAACTGTTACAAGCGAGTGAATTAAAGAACAACGATCCTACCAGTAGCCTGCCAAAGTTTGCATCATCTATGAGAACTTGATAACCTATATTGCCGTTGCCATGGGAATGCTAAGACGGCCTGAACCAAGAGAAATAACATAAAGACAATAGCATATGGCCACATGGGAAAAATCCACTGTTGAGTTTTGGTCCAAAAAAAGGAGCTCATTTCCATCATACAATTCCAAATATACTGAACCAGCTGTCTGACGGTTACCGTCTCTGTGGTTCTGAAGGCCCTCTTAAAAAAAGACACCTTGGTATCCCCGCGGTCTGATCAGACCTGGGTTTGTCATTCGCATGGATAAGGCAAGTCAAAGTGAAGAAAAGAGTTCAAAGTTCAAACTTTGGCAAGTATTGGCAATCCCCTGTTCCATAGCTTAGATTTTTACAATCCCTGTCATGCATCAACACTCCAGGTAAAAAGTACAATCGTAACACTGATCGTGTCCTAACGTTATTCATGAGTGTGACTAATAATCCAGTGTCAAGCAAAGAAACGATAATAACCCGGTGCAGCATGATCATTCAAGAAACAACATCATTATTGCACATGCTCGTATGAGAACTCCTACAGAGGAGCTTGAATACGCGTGTTTAGCCCGGTTCCATTTGAGCACTTGAACCTCTTCTTTACATATTCTAGCACAGTGGCTCTCAACCAGGGGTCCTTGAGGGAGTTTCAGGGGATCCCGATGAAAACGGGGAAGAGTTTATTTTCACTCTTTAATTTTCTATAGAAGTGAGTCCAACGTGAGTAAGGTGGAATTCATACTTCTGCATCGAATCCACACCGTAACCCGTAGCCTGACGTGCACCTCCCCAGAAATGGCAGAGGAAATCTCTGCCTTTCGCTAGGCTAATTTATACAATGTAAAATGCCATAGGCTTGTGCTAATAATGTTAGCATGTTATATTTGTTTGGAAAATGTGTTCAGTATAAGACAGTTGTTTTGTCATGAATTGTAATAGAGCCGAATTTTGTAAGGTTACCTTTGTTAAATGTTGCTGTTGTCCCTGGTTTTATATGAGTTGAGAGAAGTCCGCTAGCTGCTAGGCTAATTTATGCAATGTTAAATGCCATAGGCTTGTGCTAAAAACATTAGCATGTTGTATTTGTGGGTAAAATGTGTCCAGATAAAGACAAGTGTTTTGTCTGTGAATGCTGATTTGTGTACTTGTATTTTAAAGTGTCGCTATTAAGCCATGTTTAATGTGTGTTTAATGTGTGTTTTGAATCAACTAAACTTTACAGCACTTCACAGAAACCTCCGCTGCTGACCAGTGTTTTGGAGGTGTAACTGCAGAGTGACACAGACACACCACTGCACGGGTATAAATGCTCACAACGGCGTAGGCCACGTGCGTAGGCTACGGCGTAGGGTCTGCCACACAAGTATAAATCCCCCGTAAGGGTGCTTTTCATCATGCTAACTTACACTTCCTCGTTTCCTCTCTCCTCCCCTGACCCGCACGTTTCCCTTCCACCATCATGGTGGATCCTCCAGTTCCATAAATGCATCAGATGGGAAGCGAGGACAGAGGAGACTTTTGAAAGGGCGCTTAGTGTGAGGAAGCATCTCTTCCTCTCTCACATCCTCACTGAGAGGAGCTGAAACCTAAGTGAGGGAAGAGCAGCATAATGAAAAGCACCCTAAGAGTCATAAGAGCGACTATTCTGATCACAGGTTTCACTTCCTTCACAGTTATCTCCCCATGTGGGTTGACAGCTATAGAATTAAGGTCCTAATCATATCTAACAACCAAAATCTTTTCATATGGAGGTCCCTGAAGTGAAATCAGATCAAACAGGGAGCCGTTTGTGTATCAATTTAGGGGTCCTTAATGCGAGAAAAGGCTGAGAACCACTGTTCTAGCGTACATCCTGCTCAGAAATCACAACCAACCAGATTGTTCAAGACTCTTTTTTTGACTTATTCAATATTTCAGCAGGTAGATGCCAAAAAAGCATCATCAGGTCCCTAATAGAGGCGTTTTGTGACTAAAATGGAACCTTTCTCTGGCTTTTGTTCTGCTATTCATAACCCTTGGCTGATGGCTGACAAAGCATTCAGAAGCTTCCTCCACAAATACAGATACAGCTAGTACACGACTACGTAGCAGTGATCGCTGAACTCCTCTACATTCCTCCACTGTGTGTAGTGATACGTCGTGGGTGTCATTGTTCTTTGCATTGCATTTGCAAACAAAAGTGTCCTCGTTAATAAAAGCGCCACGAGAAGTAAACTTGCATTTCTGTGGCAGTCAAAGTTGTCTTGTCTTTGAGTGAGCCGTTTTTCGATCACACATACGGATGCGTATGTGTGCGTACGCGTGTGCAGAATTCCTCTCTCAAGCCACGATTAAACATGCATGAACATCTATTCCGTCCACAGGCTCTCAGGAGAGGATGCTCCTAGATACAGATCTGAGGGTTTATTACAGAAACGTCTAATTTTAACTCCTAAGTTAATATCTTTCAAGTCTACGGTTAATTTTCCAAAACTTTTAAATCCTCTGTTGTATTTTATTTTATTTTTTAATGTTTAAATCAGGTACAATTATGCCGAAAATCTCTGTAATACTACCCCTGAAGCCAAATAACCTTTACTGAAACCAGATTGCGATCAGTGTCTAGGAGCATCTTCAACCAGCTCCGTCAGTAGGACGCACGTCACTGAAACCACCAGAGGCACATTTCAAACACCTTCGTCTGTCACACACACGACGAGGCAAACTGCCGACTGTATCACTCAAAGACAATAATAATACACGTGGTGGGAGGCGGTAGAGAGTGACAGTAAATTGGCGAGGGGGTGACGGGAGTTTGGTAAGGCTCAAGGTGCAGATTATACTGCGCACATATTGCCTGGAGGAGGGAGGGTGGAAGCACTCTCATGGCTGGACGGAGGCTGGGGAGGTCGGGTGGGACAAGAAAGGCTGGTGTCGGGGGGGGGGCTGGGCGGAGGAGGGTTGGGGGTGGTGGGGGAAGTGGGTCTTGGCTGTTTCAGCATAGAGGTTAGAGGTCAGAGGTGGTAGCGTTGAGGCTGGTTCTTTAAAAGTCTAAACTAGGCATTGGCTGCTGCGCTTCCTCGCTGCTGGACGTTGATTGGCTGCAGCTCCGGAAGCACTGCTGGTCTTCAGGAAACTGCGATCTGCAGGCTGCTCTCCGGCAGCAACTCCTGGGTCCTCAGCTGGGTTTGGGGACAAAAGGAGAGAGGGAAGATGTAAGTTGTTATTCAACAAGCCTAATACAGGCTGATAAAACTGCTACAGAGGTACAATGTTAAAAGAGCAGTTAAACATTTCAGCAAATATGCTTATTTGGTTTCTTGCCCAGAGTTAAATGAGAGGATAGAAACTAATATGAAGCTGGAGCCAGGATACGACTGGAAAGAGGTAGAAACAGCTGGTCTGACTCTGTCTAAGTGTAAAAGAATCTATCAGTTATGAGCTGGACTGGATGCAGTAATCCAAAATCTCTGTGACCTTTGGTAGTCTTCAACCTGGACCACATTTTCTCATGTTTTTGTGTCAAATGGAGACAACAATTTTTGAAACCAGTCCAGTTCTGAGCAAGAGCACTGCAGCCAGTAGCAGCAAAACAGGCTGCAGTTCATTCTCTCAGGGCATTTGTGCAACATTAATTTACATTACATGAATTTACTTGCTTATTTTTGCCACTCACAGGCTCAAATTGTTATTCTAAGTGTCTCACAACATTATGGAAATCCCTACAGAGACAGACTTTTATGTTAAAGAGTAAAAACCTTTTTATTTAACCAGAAACAACCCAAAAATCACAACTGGCAAACCAACCAGACTCTTTAAAAAAACAGTTGGTGATTGTTGGGACAGTGGACAAACATACCAAGATGGTTTTTGTGAGTTTTATTTTGTTTCTGTGAACTCTGTATGAAGTGTGTTTTACACTGATAAAATTACTGTTTATTTAAAAGGAGTCTGGTGGGTTTGCCAACAGTAATTTGGGGGCTGTTTCTGGTGAACAAAAAGGTCTGCCTTTGTAGGAATACTTTATATAAGTCGTCAGACACTTGAAACAAGAATCTGACCAGGCCAGTTACAAAAACAGGCACTTTTAGTGGACAGAAACTGATGGTGCACAATTACATTGGGGTCTGTTTCACAGCTGCTGGCTGCAGTGCTCTTGCTCAATACTGGACCAATATCAAAAAATGTTATCTCCATCAGTCACGTAGACACAAAAACATGGGGAAATAGGTTTAAGGTTGAAAACTACTACAGTTACCATTTAATTACTGAGCTTCAGAGGTGTAGGCAAGAAGATACTGCTACCCTAAGATAGAGCCAGGCTAGCTGTTTCCCCTTGTTTCCAGTCTTTATGCTAAGCTAGGCTAACTGTCTCCTGGTAGTAGCTTTATTTTTAATGTACAAGCCTGAGAGCGGTGTCACAGTTTCATCTCACTCTTGGCCAGAAAGAGAATAAGCGTATTTTCTAAAATGTCAAACTGTTTCTTTAAAAATAACTAACGCCACAGCAAGAAGTTGTTTACTGCACGTAATGTTAGTTGTAACATTATCAAAATACAACCACAGGCAGATGAGAAGCTGAGAATGAGTGATTTGAGAATAAGCAATGCTGTTACTCAAATCCTCTGTCCCTCACACACTCACACACACACACATGCTTGCTGTGTTTTTCCTGAGGGCTGCGCGGCCGGTGGTGTGAATGAATCTAGGTGTTTATGACTCCACTCAATCCTAAAATTGAAGGTCAGCAGTAAATCCTTTTACTTGAAGCTGTGTACATCCTTAAGCGATACTGTGACAGCATACACACAGAATGGAAACTATGCAGCGTGCAGTTATTTTGGAGTTACTGTTGGAGGATCCAACGCTATGAATAGACTCAACTTTAGTGCAGGGGACACAATGTAGGAGTAAACAACACTTTGGTGCTCAGTAGATGGGTGTTTGTGCAATGTGGTGTCAGAGTTGTGGGTTCAGGAACAAGTCATGACCTCTTACTTAAAAATACAGTTATTTGCAATAGCTGAGTAGTTGGAGCACGATTTTAAAGGGACACTTCACCCTCAAATCAAAGACACATATTTTACCTCTTACTCATACTGCTATTTATCAACCTAGACTTCCTATGTTTTATTTCTCTCTAATACGGCAGACAGGCCATAAAAAAGTCAGTCAAACCAGGATGCAGTTCGCTGTGACAGGATGGTAAAGCAGTGATGTCAGCATGGTCAGAAAAAGCAAATCCACACGGAGGTAAAAGCTGCCCCAGACCAGAGTCACCCTCACGTTTACTTTTACACCCACAGATCAACTAGTAGACCAAAACTGCTACAGTCAGGTTACTGAAATACAGCATCTGGGACAACATCTACCTGTCAGCGAGATCACAAGATGTCAAACAATTACCAGCATAAGAGGAGGAAGAGGAGGAACTTAGAGAGGAAAGTCTCAGCTCATTCTTCTGTGGGGGGTTTAAAGGAGGAGAGGAGAGACAAATGCAGGACGAAGGAACAAGTGAGGCAGGAAAGCCAACAGTGATGAATTTACATCGTAAAGACACCAGGGACATCATGACATACAATACTTATACACGTAATACTGTGAAGAATGCACACAGATAACCGACAGTATGTAGTATGATATCCAGGATGAGTGAGGGTCAGTGTTTGCTTACCTCTAGATTTGTCCTTGCTTTCTTCAGCACATCACGAGTCCTGGACACTGCAAGAAACAAGAAGAAAAGCACTTTATGAGCTGCATACATTAACAAACATCACAGTAACTTTGTAACTCTGTAACTTTATGAGAGTGTGGAGGATTGATTGTCTTGTTTATTATTTCTGTCCATTTCCCAACCAGGAATTTCTCCACACTTCCAAGAATAGACAAGCAATGTTGTCTGCTGAGAAATTCTTTCTTACTTCCTGTACTCATACCTTATTAGGTTTTGTTTTACGCTCACCCCTCCAACATTTGTTTCCTCTCTCACACTCTGGGCCTTATTCTCGTGGCTGTCCACCGACCAGCACAAGCAGCGCTCTGTCCATTTTTTATTTTCCTGACCTTGAAGTTCACTTTGCGTCAAGTCTCTCTAATGATCTCTCTCTCTTTCACATGCAAACACAGAAACACTCACACTGGTTGACTATGAAGTGCTCCATGTTCTCCTTGGTGCGGCTGGTGCTCCTCAGTCTTTGAATCGTCCCCTTGAGAACCTCCTCCTGCTCTGAGATTCGCAGTTTGAGGGACAAGATCTCCTCCTGCATACACTGCTCCTACACACACACACAAAGTGACATTTGACATGAGTTACATTTGTTTTTGATGCTCAGTTTTCTTACCAAACATGTTTAGTTTTCACAGCTCTTCAAAGAACAGGACTGGTAATAACAAGTATTTTCAGAACAATTATTCGATCATACTAAGAAGTGTTGTCTGTGTGGCATAAAATAGCCTATTCCTCCGTCACAAAGAGCGCACTGTTGTTTTATATATATTTGAGACCTGTATAAGGGGATAGGTTGGATCTTTTGAAGTGGCCTTGCATGAGGTACCTACCCATAGTCAGTGTATTGCATACAGTAGATGGCAATTGCCACAGCCTTAGTTTTGAGAAACAGGAAGGAGACTATTTTCACAGCTTTACCTTGCTGTCAGACAGCAATTTCTGTCAGACAGCTGCCTTTATTGGTTATTTTGTTTGTGTTATTGTGTGACTTTGGTGTTTAAAGTGGTTAACTGAGATTCACCAAAGCCGCCATTTAGTGTATGTAATACACTGATTATGGATAAATACATCATACAGCACCACTTCAAAAAATCCGAACTGTCCCTTTATAAGATTTACTTCTTTAGTAAGAACAAACGAGACAGTAACACAAATATAGTGCATCTCCAGGTTTATGCTTTTGAAAGTTTAGACCAGTCATAAATCGTAGTGTGTCCCAAACCTTCTTAAGGTTCTGGATGGAGGGATCGGTGCTGGGCAGAGCTGCTCTCCAGAACATCTTCAGCAGAGACATCGCCTCCTCCAGAATCTGCCTCAGAGTCTTGGTGTTGGACAGCAGACTCTTCACACACCCATAGTCCAGGACCTGCATACAGAGCTCAGTTAGATACACATGTGCTCTACATTAATTATTTGTTGTCATTGTTTTGCTAAAATATAGTACTTTGGTCGTTTGGCTCTCACCAGCTCAGTGCTCTGCTTCTGGTTGCCCTCCAGCAGTGGGGGGCCGAGGCAGGCCTGCAGGGTTGTCTCCATGCGCTGGATGAGGCTCCGACCCTCAAGGACCTGCTGCTGGAGAGCGCTGAAGTCATCCACATGACCGATGGCGTGGCGGCCGTTACGGTTCGCAAATGATCCGTCAGGGGCCTCCCCCTCCAGCTCAGAGTGAGGGTCGAGAGGGTCTGCTGGAGGTAAAACAGCTAGAATGTAGTTTTGGATTTTGACTCTAAGTGACATTGTATTTTTTTGTGTGAGTTCAGATGAAACAATGTTCTGTCAGGCACATTAGGATAAAAATTAGTTATTGTTACAGAGCAATACGATCCCTCAACAATTAGTCCAGTTAAAGACAGATTAAGTTACGATCATGCAGTGCAGTTTAAGTCACACCATTGGCAGTGCTATGGCTGTCGTCCAGGTCTGAGTAGGGAGGACCGGGAGATCCACAGTTAAACAGACCAATGTCCCTGACTGGTGGAGACGGAGCGGGGTCTGTGGAGCACACAGATACACAAACCAGGCTTGGACACACAGCAAACCACACCACAGCACACTGAGCCTCACAAACATTTCTGTTGTTATTACTGCTGTCACATCTAGAAGCCTCTGTCTCACCATGCAGCAGCTGCCGCCTGTAGAAGTTCTCCCTCTGAGGGCTGGCAGAGAGAGCTGACAGGGAGGGGGTCCGAGGAGAGCCGACACCCAGCTTCTGCTCTAGCTGCTTGTGGAGCTCCAGTTGTTTGAGCGCACTGTTCTCCTGGACGCTGTGCTGCAGCTGGGCTCGCAGACTCCTCACCTCCCCGAGCAGCTCCCCCAGCTCCACCGGTAAACCTGGCAGCTCACACAGGTAGCCTGAAGAGAAAACACACAAAATCACTGGAGAGTTGGACTGGACATGCCTCTGCTTTAGGGGCATTGGAGGGTTTCACAACTCCAGGGTTCAAGCCAACATGGGAAGGATCAGGACCTTTGACCATTTCCAACACCTGCGTTAATGTTTGTAAGTCATCGGGGAGATGTTTAAGTCATAATTTAGAAAGTTTTGTAATTTTAGGATCTTCTAAAATGTTCTGATGCTTTAAAGTGAAACAATCACAGGAAAAATGTGTGTTAGTATCCCCACTTCACCATGATGCCATTCTTAATACCATCACTAGATGGCGCCAAAGTATTTTATTTAAAAGGGGAGTACCAGTATATTAAACATAGCTAGTGTACAATGAGCAGACTGACCTTTGTTAGCATTTGTGCTGGAACACACTCGATCATACACTTGTAACTCGCTCTGCAGGGAGTGGATGAGCTCTCTGCTCTCACATAGCTGCTGCTGCAGGAGAGACAGCTCATGCTGGAGCCTGAGGAAACATCACAGTATATCACACTCAGAGAACAGATATGTATACACACAGAGCACAGTTTCTATCCACAGATCAGTCACTGTTTGAGTCAGTCTATATACACACATACTAACCTGTTGGTTTTCTCCTGACTGGCCTGCCGCTCCTGCCTCAATATGTGTATCTGCTGTCCCTGCTCCTGACTGTGAGCCTGAAGTCGTCTCAGCTCCTCCTTCCACTGCTCTGCCTCCAGCTCCGCTTGTTTCAGGCGGGCACGTGCTGTGAATACTGCCTCCCGCAACTGCACCACCTCCTCACATGTGTCTGAGGGAAGAGGAGAGTTCAAATGGGTTAACATACATATGATAGAACAGGGGCAAATTATGTTCAGATTTGAAGCAGTCTATTATCTCAAATTGCTTGAATAATAGTGCATATAGCTGCCATGAAAAGGAACCGCCAAACCACCCTTTGTTTTAGGCCGAGCCCTGAATGTTTACAACGTGTGGCTCCACCTGTGCTCCAGAAGAAAATCATTCAAACTTTAGTTAGCTTTCAGTTGAAGTACCTGTGCTGGCCTGCAGGCGCGACTGTAGACCCAAGTTTTCCTCCTTCAGGACTCTGATCTCGTTGGACAGTTGAGTGACTGTGTCCAGTCCCTGAATGTAGATGTTTGTTGGTGCCCCTGGGCAAAAAATAAAAACAAAAAACAGGGGTTATTGTATGTAATGTCTGGCATAAAGACAAAGAGATGTTTTAGTGAGGACTCAAATACCTCCATCACGCCCAGTCGACGCCAGTCTCTCTTCCAGCTGCTGTCGGAGCCGCTCATTGGTCCTAATGGACTCCTCCAGACGCTGACGGAGACACCTCACCTCCCGCAAGTGCTCCTCTATCAAATTTACCCCTAAAGACGAACAGCATAACAGTGATATTGTGATACTGATATTGTGAGCGCATGTTGATGACTAACAGACGACAGTATAGAGTCACACCTGCATGGCTGCTTCCTTGCTGGTGTCCTGATGATCCAGAGTAGCCTCCAACCTGCTGCACCATGTTCTCCATGTCCCACAAAGTCCCTCCTGTCACTAGACCTGAGTCAGACTTCAGCGAGTGGCTTTCAGGGATGCCGCCCAGCTGATACTGTTGAAAGGCATGATGGGATAGCTGGCTGTAGCTGGAGAGGTCGTGCTGGTTGTGGGCGCCAGGTGAGAGAGTGAACAGAGCCTTGTCGTGGGGAACTGCAAAACCTGAAACCACACACAAACAGAGGAGTGAGATAATGTGAGAACACTTACAGGACAACACAGGAATTTGATCTGCGGGTGAGACGATCTTTGTTTTTGTCTTTATTTACACTTTTCACATATGGCACACACACCCCAGCCCCTCACCCCTGTTCTGTTCATTCATCTGTTTGTACAGCGTGTCCAGCTCTGGGCGAACAGCGATCACAGACAGGGCCCTGGGCCGGGGGTCAGAAAGGACTTCCTTCCCCCAGACGTCAGGGCCAGAGGGGACAGAGAGGGAGTAGGAGACAGGGTCACTGAAAAGAGCTGGAGGAGAATGAAAGGAAGTGACATAAACAGAATACAAAGGAGGAGGAGGAGGAAAAAGACAAGGTGATTTTGGGGTACTGTTGCAAGTCATATCCATCTGTTTGTCCCATACCTCTGGAGGACTGACTGGTCAAACCCACAGGGGCTGAGCAAAGCATGTTGGGACAGCTGCTGGAGGACTTGAGGAAGCCATGAGGAGGAGGGACAGATGGATGGACTAAAGGGGGGGAATGGAAAGTGAAAGGATAGAAGATGCATGTCACAGGCAGGAGAGGTGAAAACACGAATTAACTTTAACAATACCGTCTTGATCTGATCCGTGTCCTGGCTGCCGCAGCCGGTGCTCCTCCTGATATTCTCTGGCATCTAAATCAGAGCACAGCTCCAAGTCTTCAGTGGTTCTGTACTCATCGGACACCAAGGACGTTCTGTCTGATTGGTCGGTGGTCTCAGAGAGGGCGTGGCAGCTGGATGGGGTCTCTGGACGCTGCTGCAGCTTGGTGTGGAGGGACTCGATGATTTTATCTTTCTGCTGGAGCTCCTTGCTCAGCCTACACGTGCACACAAGAGGATCCACCATTACATTCTATACTGATAGCTATGAATGAAAAATGAAGCGTGTTCATAATAGACCACTAATACATCACCTGGCATAGTTTACAGCACAATAAATCTAGACTGTTTTGGTGTGAGTTGCAGACACATATTGGCTGTAAATATGTCCGCCTTCTCTCCAATATAATGACACTTAAATATACTCAGCTTGTGGGGCTCAAAGCATCAAAAGAAAAAGAAATGTGCAATGTCTCTTTTAGGAAAACATGACCTGGTTACTCAAGAAAATCCACAGACCTTGTTGTGAGCAGTTTCATGTGGGAACTATTTTCTTTCCCGTCCATGAGTAGATGCATGCATCCTTCTGCACAGTGATATGATATGCAGGTGTACTTCCAAAGACAGAAAATAGCTCCATCATGAAACTGCTCACAACAAGATCTGTGGATTATCTTGAGTAACCAGTAACAAGCTGAGTGCCATCTAGTTCCATTATATCGGAGAGAAGGCAGATACCTCTGCGGCTGATATCTCCCACACTCTCACTCTTAACACCAAAACAATCTAGGTTGATAAATACCACTACAGGTAACGTGGATGTGTGTGTAGGATTTAATGAAATCAAGGGTTGAGGTTGCTGAACTGAAACTATCCCATGAGCCAAGTGTGTAGTGAGAACTACAGTGGCCGACACGTAAACATGAAAAAGTGAATGGCCCTTTCTAGAGTCAGTGTTTGGTTTGTCTGTTCTGGGCTACTGTAGAAACAACATGGCGCACTACGTGGAAGAACACCTGCTCTGGATAAACAGCTCATTTTAAGGTCACTAAAACACAGCAACTCCCTTTTTAGGTGATTATACACTAACTATGCCTCTATGAAGTACCCTTACTGTTTTAGTTGCTGAAGCATGATCTCCCTGTTTCTCTCCAACAGCATCCTGAGAAAAGATGTCTCTCTTGCTTGGCTTCGCGCCATAGAAAAAGACCACAGAGAGTCCCTGTATATGAAGCTGTCCTTAGAAATCATAGATTTCCACAGAGGAGCCATCTCACCACCAGTCCGGTCCAAAGAACAAATACCAAGTCCTTAACACACTTCAGCCTTTTGTCTGTGAAGATCCAGCTCAAATTCTGATTCACTTAACCAAGACTTCTACCTTCTAAATAATATCCATGTTCAGAAAGTGAATTTTAAAACTAAAACTCCAGAGAAATCACAGTGTTTATAGATGCTGTTGTCAAAATAACAGAAATCCGTAAATAAGTGACTCATTATAGATCCAAGAGAAACAATCTAAGCACAGTACGACCGACAGCAGTGAAGGACTGTCACACAGTCACACTGAGCCTCTTAAGCTCAGCTGCTAACCCTAACCCTGCACCTGCACCGTAAGTCTGTTCAGCTAAAGCAACTTAAGGGTAAAGGATCCATGCTGTGGGCTCTGTGTGTGGATTAACAGCAACCTTCTGTCTCCTCTCCACAGGGAGCCATGTGGTGTGCCACAATGCATCACATGACAAAGTAAACTAATCACCAGGGCAGAAAAAGTGCTGTACAAAGTGAGCTTATAACTCTATAGACCATTGCCTTGTTGCTGCAAATGTTCAGAAGTTAAAGAAACATTTCACCAAGCCTACTCACCGCAGGGCGAGCAACTCATGGCCTGCCTTGTCATCATGGCTCTCTGCATGGTCGCCTACGGAAATAAAACAGAAAGGACGGAGCATAGGGGAGAGGAAACAACGTTAAAAATTACAATGAGGGCCACAAGAATAAAAAACTGTAAGACACTGATTGTGCTGCTGTTCGATGGAAGATATGGGAAGATGTTCCTTACGTCCACTGATCTTGGTGACCACTCTTTGTGCCAGGGCGGAGTTCTGTGCTAGCTGCTCTCTGAAGCTCTGACCCATGTAGTAATCAATATCATTGGCCCTCAGCAGCTCCTCAAAGGCCTGTAAGATATAGAGAATTTTAGCAGGTTTAAGAATAGCGACTACAAAGGCAAAACTCCACATGTATAACTTGTAGAAGTGCAAAAAATGTGGCTTAATGATTTAGTGTGTACAGAAGGGTTTGCAGTACCTTGGTGGTGTCACCCAGGTGCTGGGTGAGGATATGGCAGATTCCTTGCCCCTCTCTCATCCTCTGCCTAAGGTGGGACAGCTCACGAGCTTGTGCCTGGATCAGAGAGTTGTATTTCCTGTGAAGGAACCACAGAATAAGATTAAAAAAAGGTGCCTTTGGATACTATTGTCTCTCTGTCTCTGTCGACTCACCCAGGCCAGGTGGCACATTTCCCCTCCTCTGCTTGGCCTTTGCCCTCCAATCTGGAGCTCTTCAGCTGCGCCTCCAGTGATGCAACTCGAGCCATCAGTTCTTGCAGTTCCCTGCTGGGCTTGGACCCTGAGCGGATTCCCTGGGTGTCAGACATCCAGCCCTCATCCTCTTCCACACCGCTGGGGGCTGGTGATGTCTCAAAGGCCCAGTTTACCTAAAAGGTGAGGATATAATGCCAAAAAACGTTATAAAGGGCATCACTATTAAAGTAAAATGGACCTAAAAGTAGCTGGTTAATGTTAGAGTACCTTGCGTGGGGTTCGCTCCAGGCTGGAGGCGTAGTCACTGGTGGCAGACAGAGAGCGTACACGCAGCTGCAGCCCACGTATCACCTTGTGGCAGCGGGTCAGCTGTGAGCGGAGATCCTGGACCAGATGCTGGAGTGAGGCCGACTCATCCGTCATTTCGTAAGCACCTCTGTTGCTGCTGCCAGTGTACCAGCTATGACCCGCACCATCATAGTCCTGTTGATGGGACAGTGACGTGCACATCTCCAGGTCGTCAAACTCTGAGGGAGGGAGAGATAAAGAGATACACTGAGGATTAGTGAGTGTATTTTTCAGTAAAGGATATGGGTAACAGTTGGAGAGAAATTTATTTGTCACCTGGGCTGCTGGCGTCTTCTCTCTCCGCTTCGTTCTCACTGCGACCACAGGTCTCATAACCCAGATCCTGGAGATCCACCTGCACCTGCTTACTGGCCTGCTGGACCGACGTCTCTGCTGCAGACATGAGAGAGAAATTACTTGAATCTTGCATACTAGTGTTTGATTAAGGTTCTGAGCACTTTCCACGTCTCTAATAACATGTGCGCATGTCTTTATTCATGTTCCTAGGAGAGACTCACTGAGCAGATCTCTGTAGTCCTTCAGCTGTTCAGCCTGAGCGTGCACCGTGGCCTCAGACACCATCAGCCTTTCCTGCAGCTCTCTGTTCTCCTGGTGGCTCAGAGCCAGATCGGAGCTCAGGCGGGCCGCCTGCTCACGGAGACCCTCCTCTATATCCTGCCAGAGAACACTGCTGTCACCAGCAGGCTCCACCTCCTGCAACCAGCAAAGTGTTTAGCAACTCTGACATGTAATATAAGAGACGATATCACAGGTATGTCATTTTCTTAATGTTAACAAATAGGAACAATGATTTAATTGGCTTGCTTGTTGTCATGTGTAACAGGACACTACCAGCAGTGAAGGCTCCATTCCTTATATAAACAATCATGGGACTAAAAGAACGAAACACCCGTGCACAGAGACTGAATACGGAGACCCAGTGACGAGACGAGGAGGGCAGGGCCTGGAGGCAACGCTGCTCCAGCACAGTTTACTGAAATCTGCTTCGCATTTAGCAAAGATGTTGTGTTATTCACAGAGGTGGAACAAAACAAAGCACTTCTGTTACATTCATTTGCTGGCAGCAGTTTTTTTTTCTCCAAAATGGCTTAAAAACATGATTCATTTTTAAATTACTCAATATAAAAGTTACTTAATACAATCTGGATCATTCATAAAATATTTCTAGTGCATTAATTATTTAACACTATTTATTTTGATGCCATCTTTTATGATTACAGCATTTTTCCCACCACTAGGTAGTAAATTTCTCTTTTTAAGATTGCTTTGTTTTGCGTTTTTACCTTTATTAGACAGGACAGATCTTGAATAAAGGTGGAGAGAGGTGGGGGAAGACATGCAGCAAAGGACCATGGATCGCAATTAAGCCTGTGGCAAGGACAAAGCCTCTGTGTATGGAGCATCTGCTCGACTAGATGAGCTTGTAGGCTTCCCCTAAATTTCTTTTGACATTTTATTCTCCTAAAGAATTTATCAGATGTGTTGAAGGAGAAATTAAATAAAATTTGTGTCTGTCTTTCACAATAAAATGAACGTATAGTACAAAGGGTGGCAAAATAACAAATAATCTCATACAATACAACACACTAACCCTTCGAACCTTTTTAAGGCTTGTCATATTTACTTTTCTACAGGTTATAACTGGGGTGTTCACACATTTGAAAACACTCTAAAATGAATTTAAGCAGGATTAAGAGAAAACCTTTGACACCTCAGAGTTAAAATTACTACAACAGATTTGCAGTAGCTTCTTAGAATAATCTGAGATAGGTCATTCAAAGGTGAATTACCGTCTCAGGCTGGTGTGTGTGATGATGAGACGTCAGACAGCGCGGCCTCTTGCAGTCTCTCTCCCCTCGCTCGTCACTCAGACTAACACACGGATGACCTCGCTTCCCCACCGGCACTGGAGATGTTTCCTCCTCTTCATCTTCCTCCTCAATATCCTCGTCCTCCTCTTCTTCCTCGGACTCCTCGTCCTCCTCCTCTTCTTCCTCCTCCTGGTTCAGACCCCTGTGGTTCTTCTCTGGGTTTGTCCTCAGGCCCAACACTCCAGATCTGTGTTGGCTTTCTTTCAGAGCCTGGTTCTCATGCTGCAGCGTCTGCAGTGCACTCCTGGCACAATATAGGAAGAGAAGACAAAGGTGTCAGTTATTTCTCCTACAGCTCAGAGAGCTTATGGACGCCCATTCACACCCATGTGATAAAAAAAAAACAAAACAAAAGATCCTTAAAGTCATTATGATGAGAAACCTTCAAAAATGACTTAAGTTAGTATTGTGCTTCATTATCTTGAGATACTAAATCATTATTTTTAAATACTAAGTCATTATTTTGAGATAATAAGTGATTATGTTGCGATACTAGGTCATTATTTTAGATACTAAGTTATCATTTTAAGATAGTCACTATTTTGTAGATACTAAGTCATTCTGAAATGCTATGTCATTATTTTGAGATGACAAGTCACTACTTTTAAATACCAAGTCATCACTTTGAAATACTAAGCCATTATTTTGAAATACTACATCATTCTGAAATATTAAGTCATTTTTTTTAGATGCTTAGTCACTATTCTTCATGATATTAAGTCATTCTGAAATACTACATCATTATTTTTGAGATACTAAGTCACTGTTTTAAGATACTAAGTCATATATTGCCATACTAAGTCAATATTTTTTTAGATAATATTTTAAATGATTCACATTATAATGACTTATTGGTTTGTTTTCATTACATTGGCGGAAATGCGCTTCAATACAAGCAACAATAATAGTGCACAATTTCTCACTTCACACATACATTAATGTCCTCTTAGACCAGGGGTGTCAAACTCATTTTAGTTCACCAGCCACATACAGTTCAATTCGATCGCAGGTGGGCTGGACCAGTAAAACCATTACATAATGTCCTATAAATAACAAACACCTCCAAATTTTTCCCTTTTTTTGTTTAAAGAAGTATATTTTTAAAGTACTAATCCATTTCTAAAACAGATGACACACAGCTTGTGATGTCTTCAGAGGAATAAAAGCAATTTTAACAGTATTTCTCAGTGTTTCCACATTGAGTCAGTCGACTACGCACTGTTATTACATGAGCATTTTCCTTAACATTTCCTCTCCTGTGATGTAATCCTGACATCACCACACCAGACTGCAGTGAAAGAAAATAACTGTATTGTGGTCTGAGTGGAAAAGCCTTTGAAGCAGCATTTTACATGAAAAAGAGCTACTCAGTTTTTAACCTGCTCCTGAAACCTGGGCTCCTGAAACCTGGGCTTCACAAGTGCATCACTATTAGGTGTGCAAGGTCATCCAGTGGTCCGGATTGGACCCTTTGGCAGGCCGGTTCTGCACCCCTGTCTTAGACAATCAAAACCTAAAGTTTCCAGAGGATCTCAGAGTCAAATACGCACCTCATCTGAGTCACGGAGGTGTATCCATCCCTTTCAAGCTGTGATCTTATTTCTTCGAGCTGAACTTCAAGTGTCTTCTTTGCTTCCTCAAGCTGCTTTACATCAGCTCTCTGGGACACCAGCGGCCCAAGCGCACCTTCAGCTCCACAAGCCTGAACACAAGTCAGAAAAAAGCTGACGTTTGTTATTGTGCTACAAAGTACAGGGCTGTTTCCAAGGTCTATATTAGTCAGAGCTCCATACATCTGTGGTTACAAATAGCCTGAATTTAAAGGGCTTTAACAGTGAAATGTGAATGTATTTTACCTGAATGGAAGCTAAACTCCTGGCCGTCACTTTATCATCATCATCCTCTATGCTGTCCGTGAACTCATCACTGCTGCCGTCTTCATCGTCTCCCTCCTCCTCCTCGTCCTCTGTGCTGAGCTCTGGAAACACAACAACCATATAAGGACACTTGCTTTTATTCCCTTTTTGTTTGTTTACTAATCCTCTGTTATTTTTCTTCTTCTTTCTTTTCCCCCGTCTCGCCCTCTTTAGCATCCCCTCTCTATCCCATTCTTTCCAGAACTTTTTGTTCGCTGAATCACCTCTTTGGAAGTCATGAGACTAAAGGGAAATGTTATGTCATACAGTGCCTGCCAGCCAAAAACACACTCAAGGCAGGGCAACCCAGTACGAGGGGTGTGTATGAGACACAGAGACAAATGCAGTGGATCATTTATATTCACTCACATGAAATGTTTTGTGCCCAAACTGAATATGTATGCAGCATGTTTCTGTTGTGTTATTAAAGTACTGCATACACACACACAGGTCGCAGAGGTTCAGTGGAAAGAGACTGGCAGGAACTTCAAAGGAAAATTGTTTTACATAATCGGCCCTGATGATACACAACAGACACACACATGCTTCACATACAGTGTGTAGCTGTAGATGTGCATCATGTGTGTATGGGTGTGTATCTATCCACAGTTAGCCCGTACATTTTTGGGAGTTATTATGGGATTACTTAATATAATCAGGGAAAGTTCAAAGGCGCTTAATCACTACAGATGTCTCCACCCTAAAACAAGTATTTGACATATGAAATGTCTTTGTGCTGCACGGTGAGAGGGCACAAAGTTCATGGAGCACACTGCTGGGTTATTATATACTGAACAATGTGCTCTGTAAGCCGAACTGACTGAATGTGGGGCCCTGTTTACACACTGTGACACTACATATTGTCACTGCTCTCATTCTGGGAACATATGGAAAGGGACACTCCTTAAAACTGTATGTTGTTGGGTGTATAGGTGATTTAAAGATATACTATGCGGGGTTTTACTAAAAAAACAAGTATGGAGTTGTAAAAGTAATCCCTCACGGCCCACTAGAGGGGTGTGGCGGTGTATTTTTCTGCAGAGACTCTGCCCTCTGCTTGTGCTTTCTTCTTATTCTCTGTGTTTGGGATATTTATAGGTGTCAGGTGAGGCCAGGGCTTTATAAAAAGGTAGCAACCAGGTGCCAGACTGTAAAGAGCAGGCATCCAAGAAGCACAGTGCTGACTCAACGAGGCAAACTGCCAAGGAGATTGAATCTGGGGTTGGCTTTTACTCTCACTTCTGCTGGTGAGCCTGTTAAAAAACAGTAACCAACGATTCTGCGTAGTATACCTTTAAACTATTTTTGGAATTCATGTTTTGTTTTTGTTTGTTTAATATCGGGGCTGTTGAGTAAAAGGGCTCACATGAGCTTCCCTTATTTGGTGACCGTGGCAGTTTAGTGTTGTGAGTATCTATAACTGGGCATTAGAGCAGAACAGCCATGCAAACATGAAAACCATGCCACAATATCATGCATGAGGGAGGACATGAAGGAGGGAACACTTATTTGGATTGGAAATGTCTGGGAGTACAAATTATGGTGTATATTTATACATAAAAGCTCAGTTATCTACAGAAATCAGTTGACTATTTCAGATATTTTTAATCATATTTCAACACATTTATAACATTTGTTCTCATGGTTACAGGACTACATACTAGGTAGAACTAGTGGGGTGAGGATGATGTAGGAATGGTTCAGACTGTGGGTTGATTTCTGGGGAAAGAAGGAAGGTTTATCCAGGACCAAGTGGGGGGTTTCAGGTTTGGGATATTCTTAAGACAATGTCCCAATTAAACACAACAAACAGAAGTGCTTTTGACAAAAAGCCAGCACATTTTTATTTCCGTTGCATTAAAAATACAAAAAGAAGTGTTGACAAGGATTCCATCTCGGAGGCTAGATGAGAGATCAGGGCACAAATCCCAAGAAAATGTACTCCTACCTAATATAAATATTTAATGCGTACGTATTATTTCTGGCATTCACATCTCATGTGATTTATAGAGAGCACAGTGCAGACAGTAATATTAACTGATATTTTATTTTCCTGCTTTCTTGGTACAAAGCTGAGCTTGGGTTCAACAAGCAGATAAACTAAAAACACATATATTAGATTACCATAACGTTACTTAAAGGGACAGTTCAGCCCAAAATCAAAAATACATGTTTTTCCTCTTACCTTTAGTGCTATTTATCAGTCTAAATTGTTTGGGTGTGAGTTGCAGTGACGGAGATATCAGCCCTTGAGATGTCTAGGAACTATTTTCTTTCTAAACTACACCCGCCAATCATATCACCACGTAGAAGGAAGCATGCATCTATTGCTAGCTTTGAGCACCACATGGCTAGAGTGCCATCTAGTTCCATTATACTGGAGAGAAGGCCGACATCTCCAACATTCAGCAACTCACACCAAAACAATCTACACTGATAAATAGCACTACAGGTAAGAGGGAAATTATGTATTTTAGATTTTGGGGTGAACTGTCCCTTAAAGTGTCTAACGCGGCTGAACTTATGTTTCATGCATATCTGTCGGACTAAAATGTAACTAGTGGAGAGCAGGTTTACGTTTAAACTGTCTACGAAAGCAAGTCAAGGTTAAGCTGAACTGAAGGAAACTAGTCGGCCATCTTTTGGGATTTGTATCTTGGGCCTTAAGTTAAGTGTGCACATCCTGTCCACAAACAGATGATATAAAAACAAATGATGGATGGTGAGACGCTTCACTGTAAGGCATGAGCTTGAGTTTCTCCACAAGACGTAACTTCACTGTGACAGTAAGGCTGGAAGAGTGACACCGGTGAGAGACAGTACACAGAAATGGCAATACAGAACAATCGCACTGCAAAGCAATACGCAGGCCGTTTTCAGGAACGATACAAAAACATATTCACACCACACTCACAAATTATATTAATAAATAAGACTCTGGGTTGCACGTTGCCACTTCATACCATTGCGGTTAATCTGAACAGGCTTCTGCTACTGTGAGTAGTGCTTGTGCTATCTGGATGAAGCTGCCTGAAGACTGACGGCCAGATTTTGATTCACACTTAAAGCAGAATATTCCTCTTCATATTCAATTTTACCACATCTTTGTCATAAAACTGACCATCAGTGGCTCCAGACAGCTCCACCTCACATAAAGAGTGTCACTCAGCAGTGTTGTGGTCAGACAGAGCATCACAGAGCGTTAGTGACAGTGCCCCCTGCAGCCCTGGAGGCTGGACCCTGCTCATCCCCACCTCCAAAGTCAGGCTGCCTTTTAGCTGCCCGTTCCAGCACCAGGGCCATGTTACGGGTCCTGGCCAGGACCTCCTCCAGCTGTCTGCGGAGTGCCTGAACTGAATCTAGCTCGGTGTGGAGAGCCTGGATCTTCTCGGAGCTGAGGAAAAGGAAAATGGATTTTAGATTTAGACCTGTAACTTGGGGCCCTGACACACCAAGCCGATGTTTGGCCATCGATTGGCAGTTGATGAGCGTTTGTAGCACTATTTCTTGCGGTGTGCCCAGGCACTGTTTTCATCCATTGAGCTCTTTAGTAGAAACTGTTCGTAACTGTCTGTGTTACCGTTCGCTAGCATACAGAAAATATCCTTTGCTCTTTAAACATCAGGTTGTGTTATCAATGTGTTTACTGGCTAACTAGCATCCTGAATCTGTCCTGTTGGTCCACCAGTTTCCCCTTTTAAATGATGAATCCAGACTACTGCTGGTACGTAGAGTTATTTCCTCTCATGTGGGCACTGAACATATGTCCAAGTTGGCTCTTGGCTGCCATCTTTGCGGTGTGTTTTGATGCAAATTTTTGGCTGGGACACAGGCAATGTGAGGCAACGCAACAGTCAGCCTTCATCGCCACGAGTTCTTTGATGTCGGTTTGGTGTGTCTGGGCCTTCACTGTATTCACAGTAACTGTCCTGTTACTGGGGCGCAGCTTCCCTACCTGTCACTCTTGGTGTGAATGTGCGTGAGATTTTGGTATAATCTCTTCTCGGCCCTCAGGGCGTCATTCAGCTTGTTGTACTCTGACACAAGCTGCCCCAGCACACACTGAATCAGAGTGGCAGGCAGGGTAGAAGAGGAAGGAGAGACATAGTAAATACATGTTATTAAACAGCACAAACAGCCACATACTGTCTTGTTGGCTGAGAATGAAGGAAAATCCTACTTGATGATCAGTGCTGTCCTTGGTGTCCTGCTGCTGAGCCAAAGATAAACGCAGAGCAGAGAGCTCCTTCTGCAGGGAGAGAGCACAAAGATATGACTCATGAGATTTACAAAAATTGTTGTTTTTATGCATCATCACAGGGGCCACACAGATACCTGAGCTTCCCTCTCCTTCTTCAGTATCAGCTGCATCTCCTCCTGTAGAGCCTTCATCTCTGCCTCACTCTCTTTAGAGGATGGCTGCATCGCCTCCTCGTGGCCCTGCATCAGCTCCTGACAAAAGAAGTGTATGTTAAGATCAGGTGTACAGGAGATGGAGCGAGGCAGAAAGCCGAGGAGGAAATGAATGAACACTTACCTTAATAAAGGCTTCTTTCTCTTTGAGCAGACTCCGCAGATGTTCTGTGTCTCCTCCCATCTCTCTCTCCTTGTCCTGTTTCAGCTCAGACAGCTCTTGCTCCCTTGATTGCAGATGTCTGCGGAGCTCCTGCAGCTGGTTGGTCCGCTCACTAATCACAAGGGAGAGCCTGTAGGAGTAGTCCTGAGACAGCGGGAGAAAATGAAGAGGTTAAAAGCTTCATGTTGGGTGCAATCTATCAGTTGCATTTCAGTTATCATTAACCACACCTGTAGATACTGGTCTTTGGAGCTGAGAGTGTTCAGCATGTCCTGGACCTGCGCTTGGTGTTCATTAGACTGGCGACTGCGGTCTGACAGCAGCTCCTGGAAGAGTTTTTCTTTCAGCGCCAGTCGAGCCTTCAACTCCTCGACAACCTCAGTGGGACCAGCCTGAACTCTGGCAACGAGGGCGGCTGTCAGATCCTGCACACACCCACATAAACCACAGAACAACATACACCCTGAAAAGCCTGTTTCAGCACACCTGCTGTATTTGAGAAAGTGAAAACAAGTAGCTCAGGTTTGTCTACACAGGCTGTTTTCCAAAGCTTTAGAAATACCACAGCAAACAACTGGAAGCCATGACAATAAAGGTAATAAAGCAGTGTGTGTGTTCGTGTATTACCTGTGCCTCCTGGCTGTGTGTCTGTAGAGCTGCCTGTAGCTGGCTGATGATGGTGTCTTTCTCTCTCAGGGTGGTTCTCTCCTTCTCTTCGCCCTGTTGCTTCAGCCACTGCAGGTTCCTGTAGGCCTCTGCCGCCTGCTCTAGCTCCAGCTCTTTGCCACGCACCATGGCGTCCAGACTCTGGTGGTCACAATCACAAGTGTAACCACACAGAAAGGAAAATATAAGTACCTTGCTTTTGTCTAGAATGTTAAATGTTAAATTGAATTTATGAAGAAAACTTTGTTTTTCTTGCATGCCTCTGGTGAGTCATAGGGGTCTGTGTTTAACAACAGCAAACTATATCAAAACATCCTGTTAACAAGCTCTCACAGAGCTCGTGCTGTATAATCCAAGTCTCATTTCTCCAGTCGTACTGTCAGTACTTCTCAAACAGACAGACCTTTCTGACGAGGTGCTGAACTGAAAGCGAAAGTTATATATGCTCTCTTCAAAGCCAGACTCCACTGACAAAAACATTAATTTCACCTCTCTGAAAACAGGAGCTGCTGGTCTACCACCACCTGTGTGTTTGCTAAGCACTGAGCATGCAACTTTGTTAACAGATGTTTCGATATTATTTTGCTGTTATTAAACATGGACTCCTTCTACTTCAATCCATCAAAAATTTCCCCAGTTTTTGGATTCTTTATTCACCAGAGGCATGCGAGGAAAAACAAGGTTTTCCTCATGAATTCCAAGTAACCAAGGGTGAGTAATTGACATAGGGGATGAAGTGTTTCTTTGAACAGTACAATGCTGGCAGCAAAAAATGCATACTCATTTTATATCAAAACCTTTCTCTGTTCATTTAATAAAGGATTCCAAAGGATAGTCCCCATGGAAGGTCTGACATGTTTGTACGGTGTGTGATGAGCGTACCGTGATGGTCTCCTCGTTGTTGGACAGGATGCAGCGGAGTCTCTCCAGGTCTCGCTCCTTCTCCCTGAGGGCCAGCTGCAGCCTCCTCACCTGGCCCTCGCGCTCCTCCACACAGCGGAACTTGTCATCGATGGAGCGCTGCAGATGGCAGAGGGGGAGAAAAATCACACCGCTGCTATTCTGGGCGCCCTCTGTGATATTCATCATGTCCTGAGAAGGTGTGCTGTAAGCTCATGTTCCTTACAGACCACTTAAATCAAATGAGTCAGGGCTGAAATTAAAATTATTTGTTAGGGGACACCAGCATAATCAAAAATGTGATCCTTTTTAGGGTAATGTTATTATGCCCTTCTTTCCCACCTCTGTACAGTTGGACTTTAAGAAGATGGTGGTGTTCTCCCTCCCATCTCTCCCTAACTATTCCCACCAAGAGTTTTTTCTATGGTTGTTAATTTCTTGCTGACCTACTGATTTAGAGGGAGTTTGCATTACTGTCTACCACTGGCGCGTTTAACTGCTGCAAGATGCACACTTTGGTCTTTTCCCTGCATTTCCCCTGCACTGAGTGTACAGGAAGGACTGTCGCATTAATCACACAGTATGTTACACACGGAACAGCAGTTGGGGTCGTCTCACTATTTCTACCAAGCTGACATTAATTTAGGTCCCTGGCGTGTACATAAATGTGTGTGTGTTTACCTCCAGAGCTCTGTCTCTGTCTTTAATACGCTCTCTCAGTTTCTCCAGCAGAGCATCTCTTGGTTTGGAGCTTCCTGTTGACTCGAGCATCTCTGAGTAGTCCTACAGATACAAGGGTTTTTAAACAGTCAGACAGTGTGCATGTGTGTGCATCTGTTGTAACTGCGATTGGCACTGCGCATGTCACCTTTAACTGTTGCTCCTTGTCCTGCAGAGAGCGTTTGAGCTGTGTGATGCTCCTGTCTTTCTCCTGCACCACAGTGTGTCTCTCTGCCTCGGCCTCCTTCAGAGCTGCCTTCTTTAGCCTGAAGCTCAGCACGAGTTTTCTGAAGGGCACAGCGCAGGTCCTGCAGCACGGAGATGAGAGGCTGCACTTGCTGCACACTTTATACTTCCAAGACTTTCTTTGTGATCATATGTTCACAAACGCACTAACCTGGTTGTGCTTTTCAGTAACCTCCCTGTGCTGCTGCACCTCCTGTAGATCAGCGTTAAGTCTGTCTTTAAACCTCGACAGGTCATCTCCTTGCCTCTGGCTCTGTCTCAGACTCCTTTGGCTGGCCTCCAGCTCCAGACCAAGGGAGAACAGGGAGCTCTGCACCCCCACCAGCTCGCCCTGCAGCTGGGCGAGCGTCAAGGACTCGCTGACCCCCTCTGGAGCCTAAAGAATGACCACAGACGAGTATGACACCAGCCTGGAGACAAGATTTCTAACTGTAAGAATGATCCTGGATCAGGGTTTGCACCATGTCTCACCTTGCGTTGAGCAAGCTGGTGGCGGTGGACCATTTCTCTCAGCTTACACAGTGTGGTGTTCTGCTCTTCCATCAGCCGGTACAGCTCCTGGGCCTTTAGGCAGAATAAATCATGGGTATGAGTACCTTCTTAAATGCAGGTACCATCTCACACGGGTTGACAACAAAGACAAACACTCACCTCACTGTCTTTGGTGCTGATGGACTCTGTGAGGCCCTGAATGGTCCTTTCCTGACTCTGAGCAGCCTGGCGGATTGAACGCAGCTCACACTCCATCTCATTCAGCTTCTCCTGCAGCTTCTACAGACAGAAACAGGTAACACTGTTCAGCTGCCATCAGCTCTCAGATGTGGATTTATTAAACTAATCTAACTGTAATGAGGCGCACCATATTATTGGCCTCGCTCTCCTGGATCTTGGCCTGCAGGGACTGGACCTGGAGCTGGGCTTTCTGCAGCTCACTGACACACTGACCGGCTGCACACTCATACTGGTTCAGCTGACTCTGCTGCTCCTCGACGAGGCTCTGTGATGAAGAGAATAAAGTTTGGGTTTGGTGATAGCAGTTTTGTGGCTGTTTCTAGTTAAACAAAAAGCATCTTCCTCCTTAATAAAAAGCTCTATCTCTGAAGGGATCCTTTCCATAATGTTGTCAGACACTGAGTATAATAATCCGAGCCTGGTGGTGGTAAAAACAAGCACTTTAGTGAATGTACATTGATGGCACAGCGCCCTCGCTCAATACTGGACCCATTTCAAAAACTGCTCTTCCCTTTAGTCACGTAGACACAAAAACCTGGGAGAACAGGGTCGAGGATCTCTTGTTTCAAATTAATGAAAAATACAGAGGCTGCAGGCTACATAACTTTCACAGTGGATTGCGTAATATGTGTACAACATTTACAAACTCTGCTCATTCATGTGTGTACTTTGTAAAAAGCCACGACAGGGAGAGAGCCTCTGGAGCGGTGTGAGAGTGTCTGCATGCATGAGTTAGCACAAGTGAGCGTGCTCTAAGTGCCCTGTGCCACATTATCTTTACATAACCTTGTTTCCAAATTTCACTTGCCAGAGGAAGGATGCCATTACGACATACTTACTTTAACTGTGATACACCAAAATTAATTTGTTGTTTCATGTAGCTGAGATTAAATTAACACATTTTTTTTCCTAATAGAAGTGATTACGTTCACATATCATATAAATAGGGGTATTGTACTAGCCAACCAGAGCTGAGATGATAGGATGGTCTGACATTGCGTGGATCACTTTGCCTCAAGGGTTCTGAGTAAAAATAGGCCAGTAGTGGAGCCACTTTGTCTTAATGTCTCCCCACATCTAACCTACTTCAGTCAGCAGCCCCGGCCTGAAGATCACACAGAGACAAATACTCACCCTGCAAATACTATCGCTTAGACTTTTTGTACTGAGGAATTTAAGTATTGCACACTTAGCAGAAAATCCTGTGCTAAAACATACCAGTTTGTAACTGGAAAAACTGGGAGACGGGCATTTGTGTGCAGGGTGTGTTCATGCCTCAGAGAATTTGGCAACTGTGATAGAAATCACTGTGGATCCTTTGAAATCTTAATTTAAAATGATTTAAATATACTGGCAATTACTTATTAAATCTATCTGATATTTATACCTCAGTGTCAGAATGCCTGTGCTTTCACTATATGCTTTCTTCTCTACTGACATGACTAATGATCTCTTTGTGCGTGCTAACACCCACGCACACAAACACGAGGTAATTAGGCCATGTCGAGTGTCACAGCTTACCCTCACCTGACTGCTCATGTAATGTATTCCCACACATGGGCAACTCAGTGCACACGCACAAACATATACACACACAGCACTGGAGCTCACATCCTCCTGGGTAAAAGCTTGTTGGAGAAGCTGTGGGTAGGATTTAAGTGACTGACAGTGGGATTATGAGGCTAATTGAGGTATTAAAAAAAATGGTGAGAATGCTGGATTCGTGGGCAGGCTGCACGTCAAGCATCAAAGCCTGTTGGGTTGCTGCAGATACTGCAAATTTGCAGTGTATAAGCAAAATGTGCTACCCCACTGTGTGCTATCATCCTGCAGTAGTAAAATCCTTGTATTCATCACCACCACCATCCTTGTGGAGGTTTTATACCTGGTGAGGGCGTGGGGGAGGATACTCTTTGTACAAATCTTCCAACAACTCTTCCATGTAAGCCAGGTTCAGATCTTGATCTACCACGCTGATCAGAGGCCTCTCCAGCTCAGGTGTTGGCATGTGGTTTTCTCTTTCTCCCTCTGGAGTTCCGTAAGACATTCCCAGAACAGGATCAGGGAAGCCCAGCCTCGAACCTCCATTACTGGAGCTCTGTCGGCGCAGCACTGGCAGCTTGCTGCCCTTTGAGCTCAGGACTGGCCGGTACACAGCGTAGCTCTGCAACAAACAGAGGGCCAGAGAGAGGCTGGGTCCAGGTGAGGCTTGGCCATGTGAGGCTCCCATGTGCTCCTCAGAGAGGGAGTCAGATATCGGGTCATCTATTAGTTCCCTGGGGGAGCTCAGCGGTCCATCTGTTATGGTCCCAGGCTGATTGTATTCTTCAGTTGTCTCTAACGATGCTATAGAAGGGCTGGAGCTGGCTCGTCCAGCCAGGGTGCGATCACTGTCTGACGTCTTTGAGGGGTCCTGAGACCCAGGGACCAGAGTTAAAGAGGAGGGGGGTTCTTCTGAGTCCTGCACATTATTTCTTTCTCCTCCACCACCTCCCACTCCTCCAGTCACACTCCCTCCAATAACACTGGCTGAATACCTGGTTGATGGCCCACAGGAAATACTCCGTGCCAGCTTCCTGGGCACCTTACAAACTGCTTCATAGTCAGAGTCCGCCACCCGCCAGTAGGAACATCCCCGACACCTCCTGGGGGTTGTGGGAACACGATGTGAGCCTGCGACTGTAACCTCTGACCCTGGACCAGCAGGACACTGAGGGTGGTGATGGTGGTGGTGCTGACAGTCCAGGCTGTCATCAGCCCAGGACTCATACAGAGAGTAGACCAGATCATCCTGGAGCAGAGCGCAGTATTTTGCATGAGTGAGACCTGAAATGTCCACCATCCCATCTCCTGGTCCCTCATTAACTCCAGGTGATGTTACAGCACCCTCCTCTGAGTTAGTTTTCCTGTAGAGCCCACCGATGCACTGCCTCAGCCGGTGCTTCTCCTGCAGGAGCCGCTGCAGCCTCTCGATGGACAGGGCCTCCACGCGGGCGATCACTGTGTCGAAAGCGGTACATGCGGTCCAGCATGAAGGTGCACTTGGAGCAGGCGAACTCTCCTCTGCCATCCCGGGTCACCTCTCGTCCTAAAGCGTGAGACAGCAGCACCTGCAGGTTGAGCTTGGGGGCGGGGTGGAAGAGCCATCGCCGCTGGTTACCGCAGAGCTCCCTTCCACAGATGCGACACGTCTCCTTCATCTTCAGATCAAGCATTCCACAGGTTTATAATTAACCCTATTTACTCTGATATGAGGACACCTGAATCCTTGTGATGAATTTGATGCCACAAAAGCTGCATCAGAGTGAACACATGCTCTCAGTGCATGATAAAAGCCTTTTTTTAAATCTGGAATATTGTAAAGCTTGTGACATCAGTCTTTGCAGTGGCATTAAATTCAATGGCTTAATAATAAATTAAATGAGGTAGAAAAGGAGAAGCTTGTAGAAAATGGTTGCACATGAGGTTTTTGGCAGGACTGAAAACCACGAGGTAACAATAAATAAATAGATATAATTAAAAAGTATCCATGAGCCCTGGATCACTGATTGATGTGCAGGAGGAGCAGGTGCATCGGGGCTATGGCGCACACTCCCACAGCGAAGTCATGTGAATGTCTCTTCAATCAGATGCAGCATTTATCTGGATACCGTCCTCGCGCTGTCACCAAGCCGCTGTTTCGCAGTCCCCGACCGCACCGCACGCGCCTCTGCACCATCAGTCGGCTGTCACGGACACACGAGCCGCACCTCGCGCCGTCAGGTTAATAATGAGCGGGGATCGGTAATAATCCGGACACTGACACGGAGCGGTAACAGGCGTCCCGGGACAGTCCTCTGAGTCTTCCCCCGGTGTCTGCGTCTCATGGAGGGGACTCTTCGTTCATTTCAGAGCCGTTACCGACAGCCAGAGAGGCAAACACACGCTCACCGGGGTCGGTGCTTCGTGCGGTCGGAGATCCTCCGGGCTGATAACGATGTGTCTGCCTGAACCAGACCTGCAGCGGCGGAGCGCACCATTCACAGAGTACGGGGGTGGAGAGGCACGATGCAGTCATGTAGAGATATTCATGGGTTAATATCTACAGTGATTCACATTCAAAACGCTAATTTTGACTTTAAAAAACACAACGAAATGTAAATCCAGCGAACATTAGTTTTATTTGGGGTTTATTGGTGAAGAGACAAAGTGATACTCCCCTGGGAGTGTGTTACTTCCTCCTGCCCAGTTTACTAAGCTCTGTGCGCCTGACTGAACAGGTGAAATGCTCAGTTAACATGGTAACATTAGTGACGCTCTGTAAAATTAAAGAGTAGAGACAGACTCTATTCTGTTCTATTTTTATTTATTTTTTTATTTGTATTCTATTTTTTTTATCGTTATAATCAAACCATTTTGTCACAGCACGTCGTACAAGGTTTACAATGTAAGCCTAGTACTTAATATAAGATATTATATATCACAATATACTGGTTATGTACATTACTAGACTAGATGCACTGTACAAAAATACTGTATGTGTTGCCATGTGTGTTTTTCTTTTCTATTGTAGACTCATTTATTCTGGTATTCTATTCTTTATGTAAGAAAATCAAATGGACAGCCATGTATACAACACAAACACACAGCACAATGTCAGGTTCTCAGTAATTAACCCTCTCTCTTTCTCTCTCACTCACACACACACACACACACACACACACACACACACACACACACACACACTGCCTAAGGGTTGACTATAACCAGTTTCAACTTCAGTATTTTCCTTCAAACTGTACTGCATATCATGAAAATGGCAATGCTCTCCATTCACATAACGTTTTTACTAGTCTTTACCTAGGGTACATACGGAGTTTGACAAAGGTGGATTTATGTATGCAGCTCCATATATGTGGCATCTTCCGCAGAAGGACTTAAAATTGCACTCATTGGTTACTCTAGGCCGTTTCAAAGCACTGTTGCAGTGCAATCATCTATTCATCTATATGCTAATGTCAGGGCAGGGTGTATTTTAGCTGGTCTTTGTAATCATGTGTAGTTGCCCACATTTATTTGTTGCATTTTTATGGTTCCCTTATAGGCACATAGCATTATATACTTAATAAAATGCAAGTGGTGAGTTATATAAAAATTCACCGCTGTACAGTTGCCATGAAGGGGGAAATTAGCTATAGAGACTAAAGGCGTTTTTTGTACCAGGCTGTAAATATGTTTATTTCTGCTACGGTGTCTACGGGGATTGAGTGGCTCCTGGAGCCAGCCTCAACTGGCCGTTAGAGTAACTGCAGGTTTTGGCACATTAGTTTTGGCTTTGTCAGCCCTGGAGGTTGCTGCTTAAACCCTGACCTGGTGGAACTTTCCAGTGTAAAATATCGCCAAATTTCCCAATGCAGCTTGTTAGGCAGTATCAGAGGCATTTCTGATACTGTTGTCAATATCAAAACAACTCTCAGAAAAAAACAAAACTTTTGCTGCATAAATTAGAATTAGTCTAAAACACTCCCTGATTTATTCTTTATTATTTTCTTTATTATTATACTGGGAATGTGTATGTTTACTAGTAGTTCTAAAAACTACAGAACAGACCAATGAAACTAATCATTTTTACTCTCTATTCCGTTTCTGCCTCACATTTAGTTATTCATTGGTATTTTATCAGGCAAGAGGCTCTGCAAACTCAAGATAAAATCATCTTTTCTCTACCACAAAAATAATCATCAGTGAGCATTGAAACCAGTTACCAAGACGACACCAATCAGCAGTTCAAGATGGCTGCCGTAGGGTGAGTGGAACATTGCCTCAGGTTATTTATTACAATAAACTCTGAATAGAGGTTATTATCATACTGTCAGAGAAGCAGTCAGTGCTTCACATATTGTAACTTCTAATAATAACTAAATTGTCTGATTCAGTTTTCATTTTTAAATGTCAGTTTGGGTCACAGCTACATAATTACTGTTATAGTTGCTGTCTATTAAGTTATTAATAATAGTGGAATTAAAGATCCAGTGTGTAGGATTTAAGGTCATCTATTGGTAGAAATGGAATATAATACTCATACACTATGTTTCCATTAACTTATAATCACCTGAAAATAAGAATCATTGTGTTTTTGTTGCCTTAGAATGAGTGGATCCTGTTCCACTGAGTCCGCCATGTTGATTCTACACTCAGTACATTACATGATGTTAAAGAAACCTATTTGTTTTGTTAGTCTGACTAAAACCAGACTTTTAAAACACACATAAACATGTTAGTCTGACTGAAATCATGCTAATTTAAATTTCTCAAAGTCAGACTAACACATCCAGATAATGCAATAGGGAGTCGAATTAGTCCTGCATGTATACAGTCAATCGGACCCAAACTAGCCAAGGCACTCAGCGCATGATCCAAGGTGTCTACCCCTGGGCTTTGACCCAAAAGTAGAAAGCATCAAATGCACAACAGAAGAAGAAGGAAGCCAGTTACAACATGGCGAAATCTACATCAGGAGCTTTGTATTTTTAGATGGACAAAATCTACAGAGCTGTAAAGTTGTCCATGATGGTACCAGTTCGCTGCTAGCTAACCGTAGCTAACTTGTTTGTCGATAGTTTGGTCTGTGATGTAATAGGTCAACCGCAAAAAGGTCCAATACTAGCAAGCTGAAAGGGGGGCATATCGCCACCTATTGTAGTGGAGTTGAACATACTTCAGTCAATAAATTAATTCCCCTTCCATGCTTGTATACTGGGACAAGAACAGAAGTCCAATTAAAATGGCCTAGTTGAGCTATAACAGTAGCTCAACCTAACTGTGCATGTGAACGCACTGACTGGCTCTAGATAGGACCACTTGCATTTTCCTGTTGGCTCCTCGTACACTTGGCACACTGGAGACGTTTCAGCTGGTTGAAATCTGCAACCTCACTGCTAGATGCCACTGAATCCTACACAGTAGACCTTTAAACTGTTTTAAGACATCACTTTGAGTTTTGCTTCCTTGTGCATTTGTCATTATATATGGAACAACAAAATGTTAATACTAGATAAATAGATTTGTTTGTAGTGTGAGAAATGTTGCATGTTTACAAAAGCTCACTAAATTGAGCTAGCATTTTCCTGAGCTTACTAAATACAGCTGTAATGGTCTAATCATATTGGTGAGGTGGTTTCGGTCCTTTAATAATGACCTCATCAGAGCAGCGTGACTTGCGTTAAAACATGGTATTGCCTCAAAATTTGTCTTATTTGTATTCCTTGTTGCCGTGGTGCAGATACTTCAACAATGATTCGACTGTTACGTTCAAACAAACAGGCCTTTCTCCTGAATTTGACTGTGCATCTCTGCGGTAATCACAATTTTGTTTTCCCCGAGGGCACACAAACAGATGGTCATGCTGTCACGCTGTGACTTCCATGCAGATAATGCGGTGCAAACTCTCCTGTCGAACGTCCGTATACTTTCATCCTCAAAGCACTTCTGTTGCAGACAGGTAAGTGTACACATCCTGTGTTAGTGTGTGAGTCAGAGCCGTGGGACCTTGTGTCTGCTTCAAGATCCTTGATTTCTGAGTATTTGAAAGTTAATTACTGGACCTGAGTCATTTTCTCTAAATCGGATGTTTGTTAGAATTTGCCTGAAGGAGGTCACAGACAGCTGACAACACATGAGGAAGGAATGCGGCTAAATAATAAGTTTGTTTCTTCTTTTTTGAACAGATGTTTTGTGAAATGTGATGTTCACAATTATGTGTATGTAAAGCAAATGTACAAAGAGTTAAGTTGTTCACAGCGTACCAATTACCACAAATTATTTTTTTAAAGTAAACCCTGGAAATAATTGTCTTAAGAGGTTTCAGATGATATTTCTTCCCCGCCTCTTCCTCTCTCTCCAGACATAGATTTGATCTTAACGGCTGTGTCGTCTGGGGAACTAATTAGGAGCTCTTATTCCGAGGGTCTGTCTGAAACAACACAACTTGATATCAGTGTTGGGGTCGCTGAGCACTCAAAGGTCAACCTGACCTATCGACAACCCGGCTGAAACCAGAGCCGCTAAACTGCTAACCAGCGAGATGCCTGCATGCACACATGCACGTATGAAAGAAGGCGCCTCATGGGAATGTGCGCACACACACACACACACACACAGACCCAAGACCCCTGTTACACTGACCCTCACATGATCTCTGTGAGTAGATGTATTAACAGTTTCTGTCACTGCTGCAGAACTTCAATTGCTAACAAGTAAAACTAAAGCCCGCATTTAGGATAATTTAACTGCAGTAAAAGACACAAGTGTCATTTAAAGCTACAGAATATAGCAAACCATTTTTGTTTGCAATGGTGTTTCCTTAAATTCTTAAAATGCAAAATATGCGTATACAGTATAATATGGAATCATTGTCAAATACATATGTATTTGTAATTCTATACACTGTCTCATTCTTGTGTGCGCCCATGCACCAACAAACAAACAACTCTCACCTCCCTTTGTTAATGTGCTCTGACCTGAAAACCCACATTTCAACACACTGGAAGTTCAACTTCGGCCCTCGAAAAAGGAAACACCCTCTCCTCATTGTACTCACATTAAGGTTCTGTCTTTTCTCATCTATATAAACACTCAGACACAAAATGTTGCACATCATATGTAAATTATTGGCCTTTCCCTCCCTAAAACATTAGTCCACTGTTCCTTTAGTGACTAAATGTTTTGCACACAGTGCATTTGTCCGTCATTGAACATACCACTCAGCTTTGTTTAATCTTTCAGTGCACACTAATTGATGCACTGCGTTGGCCAACAAGGGAAAAACGTATTATTAACAGCCAAAAACATTTTTATTTAAAGAGACGTGCTGCAGCTTCAGAAGCAACGCAAATTAAAAACACATACAAAAATCTAAAACAACTACATCAACAGCAAACACCCTGCAAGAGGAATAACCTGATTTTTGCATTAAGAGAGACCAGACATGAGAGTGTGTTCATTTTTGAATCGGAAAGAAAAGTGAATTCAAAAGGCAGCATAAAAAGGTTCTTTTTTACATTTGGCCTTAGTCTTTTATACTGTCATAAAAAGGCAACAGATATACTCACTAGCATTAGCGTCATGCTAACCTTCTCATTAGCGCTCCCCCTAGAGGCCAGGAGAATATCTGTTGTGTTGACTGGATATGCAGCATTTTATTGGTGCATTCATTTTGAGGTTTGTGTGTTTATGTCTTCACATCGCTGCTGTATCTGCAGCGTGTTTGCTGTTTGTATATGCAGCTCAAAAAATTAAGGGAACATTTAACTGTCACAGTACAACACAGAGTCTGTCAAACTTCAGGAATATCTGTGCATTTAGGAAGCACAAGTGATTTGGAATCAGATTCACGTGCTTTGGTGCAAATAAAAGTGACAACAGGTGCAATGGAGAGGCAAAAGCAAGACAACCCCCAATAAGGGAATGGTTTTACATGTGGTGTCCACAGACAGTTGCTCTCTCCTCATCCTTCCTGACTGACTCTTCTCTAGTTTTGTATTCTGATAGAGTCCTTGTCACTGAGGTGGTACCTGCAGCCCAAACAGGTAGTTCAGCTCCTCCAGGATGGCAAACCTTTTGTGACTGCACGTATGTGGCCACAAAAAGGTTTGCTGTGTCTCCCACCACAGTCTCAAGAGCATGGAGGAGATACCAGGAGACCGTTACACGAGGAGAGCTGGACAGGGCTGTAGAAGGACATTAACCCAGCAGCAGGACCCGTATCTGCTCCTTTGTATGAGGAGGAACAGGAGGAGCACTGCCAGAGTCCTACAAAATGACCTCCAGCAGGCTACTGTGTGCATGTTTCTGTCAGAAACAGACTCCACGAGGGCCCAACTTCCTGTGCTCACAGCCCTGTGCCGTGCAGCTTGACTGGCATTCGCCAGAAAACACCAGAACTGGCAGGTCCGCCTCTGATGCCCAATTTTCTCTCAACAAACTATACAATGTACATCAGTAGGCAACAGATTTTCAACTTGAATAATTTGTACATCAAGATCTGATGTGTGATTTAAGTGTTTTCTGAATTTTTTTGAGCAGTGTATTTGTTTTGGGTCTCTGCATCACTTTTTTCAGCACACATTTGTTTTGGATTTTCGAATTGAATTGGCATCATTTCTGAAGCTGCAGCCTGTCTTATGGAAATGTCCTGGGCTGTTGTAGTGCGTTTGCCCTGATCGGCCACCGTACGGCGCACACTCACACATGCAAACTCTTACACACGTGCAAACAGTGTGAAATCTAAGCAGAGAGCCTGCCTGGTGAGTACATTTGCATCCTTCATTCACAACTGATTTACAAGTTAAAACGCCTCACCCAACAACAAATATGTTTGCAACAAACACTGTGTCACACACAGGCTGTTGCCAAATAACATGAAGCAACACTGCTCAGCACCAGAAAGATGAATAATGAAGCTAACTGTGATTATTAATTTATAGAACTGCAAATTGATGCTAAAGATCCCCTCTGGATAAAGGGAGCTGACATGAAGGGTAATGGTCCCCCTCCATTTGTGGTTTCATTAGACACAGGGACAGAAATGCGTCCTTGGGGACGTCTGTGCAGCTTGAGCCTGTAAACGTAATGAGATTCTGGCACTTTGTGTGATGAGATCAATCCTCTCAAAGATCTTTCACATGATGCTTAATGAATGCATTGCAGTATTCAGCACTCGGCACTTTCTCTTTGCGTCTCTGTTCGCTGTAGAGGAACAAACTGCTGTGGATGACTCATGAAACATTCAGGGTTCGATTGCATAATGACAAGCAAAGTTGCAGCTCACCACAGGATGTTTCCTAACTTTTTACCTTGACACTGTATTACAGAAACTAGTTGTATTTATTTTATCATGCTGATTTCTGCACAAAACATTCAGCAGAGACGGTATTATGTGTTTTGAAATACTGCACTTTTCTTCAGTGAAAATATTAGAAAAAAAGGTCGAACTTAGATGCAGTTTTTTGGTTCTGTGCCACAACTTCTTACATGTTGCAAATGTCCCGATCCCCTCTCATCTTAAATATTATAGGAAATTTACAGATTATTCAAATATGTGTCGCGTTTTATCTGGAGTCAACTTCTGTATGAAAATGCTATGTGTCACTTCTCCATAGGGAGGCAGAGTCTGTCTGACATTAGACAATGAGAACTGTGATGCTGCTCTGACCCTTAGTGGAGAACTCTATAATAACATGTGAAGACTAATGAACCAACCAGAGCTCCACATACCTGCATCTCCTGTTCGATGCGCAGCCTCTCTCGACCAAGTTCCTCCTGATAATACTGTAACAGAGGAGACAGAATATAAAACTGACTGCATGTGCTAATCTAAGAATTAAAAAAATATATAATACAAACTTAAGAATAAGGACACAGATACAGACACAGGAGAGTGAACGAATGAGCCTTCGCAGAAATATCAAACTGTTGTTTTCTTTAGATAACATCACACCTCTTGGGTGTCAAAACTTGAACATGAAGGCCATCCAGATGTCATTTTAGTGGATGAGAGAAGGACAGTAAAATTAGGTGAAGCTGGCAGAGAATACCAGCAACGGTAAAGGTAGATGGCATTGCCACAGAAAGTTAAAATATTTTAACTTTTTGCCATCCTGCAGGATGGAATTTACAACCAGATGTTACATAACTCCCTGAAGCAAGGAGAAAACATGGGTGATCTGGACAATTACTGGACATTAGTAGAATAATTGTGGCCAGGGACACGACGTCAGTGTCCGACTGATGTTTTCTGGGTTGCAGCTGTGTGTTTGTTTGAGTAGTAGTTTGTGCGTGCAAATAGGTCTTGTGACCCACATTAGTAGCTGTTAAAATAGGGCTTAGGAATGTCACATATGCTGCTTCAGGAGCCTCTTTCTAGAATAGAAGTCTGGCCAGAGGAGACATGGTGGTCCAGAGGAATGCAGTAATGTTAGAAGGCTCTTATAAATTGTGCAGGGTTTGACTGATATGCTCTGCATACATGGGATGACTAGCCCATACAAACACATCCATTGAACGGGTCCATCACTTCCTCGAGTTTTTAGTATCTATCTGTTATGACCATTTCTGGGGAGGCTTTTTGATGTTTGGTTTCTTTCAAAACAGGACTAAAATGTGTACTTACATCCACATCCTTGTCCTTCTGCAGCAGAGACGAAGACAGCTCCTTGACCTGTCCCTCCAGCTCTCCCACCCTGCGTGTGAGAGTCGTCTTCTCTCCACTCAGCTCTGTGATGAGCGCCTCCTTGGAGCAAAGCTCTTTAGTCAGCTCCTCTATTAACCTGAGAACAAACAGAGATATGAGAGGTGAGGCAGGGCTTTGGTTTGTTTGATATTGCTGGTGGCTGAGGAGATATCTTAGGGTTTTGCACCTGTCTTTGTTGGTGCTGGATGGGGACAGGATGCTCGGAGGCCTCTCGTCCTCTGGGATGTCCTCCATGGGGGTGTCTAGGGAGAGTAGGGAGGCATGGGAGTGTGATCCAGCCAGCGAGGCCATCCGCTCAGCCTCGCTGCGTGCTAGCTGGGCCTCCTGGAAATACACACGGATAAATAGTTATGGTTTGTAAATCTGGGACACCTATGTGTCAGATCAACTACAGCGGAAGGTGTGAGCAGACAAACCTCCTGCAGGAGCTGAATCTTGGTCTCAAGCACTTGCTCCATGTGGTCGATTTCTTGCTGTCTCTCCCGACACCTTCTTTGCAGCTCTGCCTCATTGTTATTGGTCAAGCTCTCCGCTGTTGTGCTGTTGATCGGGGAAAGAGGCAAGTCAGCACTGATCAGAGGTTCTGCACTAAATACAGCCCAAATCAACTCGTAGTTGATTTATGTGCACACAAATCAAAAGTTTGTTCATGTATTGTTACCTGTCTTGATAGTACGCCACTGCAAAGAGTTAAACGCACACAAAAAACCTGGACCTATGGCTTGACTCTGACCTTTCATTTAAATGCCATGTTAATATTATTTTGAAAAAAATGAACCAATCCAGAAACTGCTTTTCACTGACTGTTAGAAAGAAGCTTGTATTACAACTCATTTTACCAGTACTGGATTATTCTGATGTTGTAAATCAGGCTACATCCAAAACTAATTAACTGCCTCTCTATATAACTTATAATAGACTATGCATATTTGTTCTTGACTGTCCTTTTACAGCTCATCATTGTACAATGAATAAAACACTTAATTTGCCTTCTCCCATCATAAGAAGACAGCAACATTAGCTGCAGCTTATTTTTTATGTCTACCTTTCAGTTACCCTCACTATTTAAATCAGTTTATGGTACATTTCTCCTCTAATTATCAACTAAGACACTTTATACAGCTCATTTTTTTTGTTCCCGCAGTCTGTAAAAAAGCCTTTATGTTTAAATCTATTTGTAAATATTCAATCCACATCGTCCTTCCGCTTGTTCAAAATGCAGTCTTCTTATTATGGGATCATTTCTACATGTCCATAATAAGTGACTTTTAGTGATTGTGCCACCTACTGGCAACAGAAAATGACACTGTTTCATACTTTGATATACCCCCTTCTCGTGGGTTGACCAGATCCATGTCAAATATGTTCCACCATGAAACCTTGATGACACTGTATTGTGATGACTGTGAGTTTTCATGGAATGACCCTGAAGTGGTGTGGCAGCCATTCTTTGTGTTTCATCATGAAAAGGGGAGCTGTTGTGACATGAAGATACATTATCCAATCAACCCCAAATTTCTCATGCTTAATAAGAGTCCAGCCCTGACATGCATGAAGCTGTGAGGGCCCATTTATTGCGGCTTGCAACTTAAATTGTGTTTTACGACTTTATTATATATTGCTACCTCTGATATTAACACCTTTTTAATGAATGTTCAATTTAATGCTCCTTTTGGAGTCTGATCTCCTGATTTTGTGTTTGTTATTATTTGATATGCATTGGGATTTTTTGTTTTTGATGTTGTTTGCTGTTTGTCTTTTTTGTAATATTTATTTATTATTGTTACTTTTGTCTCTTGTTAAATGTTTGGTCTAATTGTGCATATATTGTATTATTTTTATTATACATCTCAAGGGGTTATCCCTGATATTTAGGACCCTCTTTAAAACAAGATGGTACATCTCAAGAGGTTATCCCTGATAAAGAATTTCCGATAAATGCAGTCCAAGGGGTCACCATTAGTCCATAATGGAGAGCCAAGAAGCAATGATGTCACCTCTTTCCTGTCTGCTACGGTGCTCATGGGACACCCAACACCCTCCCACTTATAGCAGAAATTAAGTAAGCTGCCCCACCCATGGTGTGGGTTTTTAATGTGATGGTTAGTGATGTTAACACCATCTGAAAGTGGTGAAAGGCTTGATGTAGATACAGCAGTGGGTGCAATTTAGGTCCCTTTTCCAGTAGCAGGTAACCTGCACTTTATGGTGTCACACTCAACTGATACACACTGTGAAAACTACACATGCATATGCACATTTTAAATTTTCTGAAATGTGTGATTCCTCCCACACATCTGTTTCTTTGCATTCCCGGTACATGACGTCAGTGTTCCCCTCGCTCCTTCGGACCCCAACTGTGCAAGCATCTGTCTATATCACTTAGTCAGTCAACAACGCTATCCCAGAATTTCTACTCCCAGAATGGCACACGCCACTCTGTCGCCATGAGTCCTGTTCTGGACCCTCTCTACATACGTTTTTAACTCTGTCCACCGCATGCAACAGCTCAAATAACTGGGATATTTTGAACCAGTCTGAGTAATGCAAATGTCTGTCTCGGGGACAAATGTGCTTTATGTGTGGTGGACAAGACCTTCGTGTTAAGGGCCAGCCTTTCTGCGAGACCGCAGTCATCTTGGTGTGTCAACAATGCAAACAATGTACAAAGAAATGCTGTGAGGCTTCCAGTTCATGAGGTTGAGATTTAAGACACTGTGGGATAAGATTGTGCTTAAAAATGTGGCAAGAACAAGTGTTGGTCAGACAATGCTACTGAATATAAGAAGAGGGAGTGACAACAGCAACAAAAATAGAGACCAGTAATTAGAGACAATTTATCCTTTCCAAGAGCATCAACAGTTGGCCAATGATGAACTACACTGATTTAAAGGTCGGCAGTCCTGACCTTTAAGCAGCATCTCTGTTGATTTCAGCAGTAGCGCAGTGCCAACTATTATGAAAGCAGTATAGAGTGAAAACTGATATGCCAAACCAGAAAGACCTCCGCCCATGTCTACATTACCCATGCAATCTACTTAACGTCTGCAGCAGGTTCAAGCTCTATCCTGGAGCAAGAGAGGCCCCACATGGAGAGCAAGACATCTGTTTCAAGGAATTAACAGTATCAAAAAGGGGCAATCAGTAGTCTTTAATAAAGGTAACTGGTGTTCCCTGTCTTAAACTACCAGTATACATAATCACCATAAATCCTGCCAGATATCTCTTCAAACACCTCTATATTTTGATAAAAAACAGGGATGGATAATTGCTTTCATGGATGCCCCTAGGCTGAATCCCTTGGTTCATCATCATGTCACATTTACAAAACCAGCAGTTGTTGCAACGTGTCAACAATAATCCTGAACAAGACTTTTGTAACGTGTCAGGGGTTTAAGTTGTGGGATTCATTTGCCTACCCATGAAGGTTTTTGTGTCCACAATGCCTGTGTGCGTGTGTGTGTTATCTCTATCAGCTGCTGCATGACATATGAGCTGTTAGAGATCCGAGGTGTTACCGCAGTCAAGACAGGACCATGAAGCCAACACCCATAGATGGAGGTGCACACACACACACACCTAGGTCAAACAGGCTGACAGATGACTACTGAGCATAAAAGAGGATTCATTTTTGTTATCAAAGCTTGTAAGTCTAACAAGCCTCACAGTGTTGAAGCTCTGAATTAATTACTGGAGCAACTTGTGGATCTGCCCAGCGGTACACATTATGTACTGTATTAATCAAAGTAATTTCTCCCACCAAAAAAACATCAATGTAATTAGATCCCATTACGTTAAACAGTCTGTTAATGAAGGGTATTTGACTAAAGCTAGGCAGTCAATAGCTGCCTGTCTAGTCTGCGATTCATTACTGATGTTTAAGTGCAGAAAGGACCTTTTACTCCGTGACACTTTCAAAGATAGCCACTCATTTTAACTTCCCAGTCAAGCATAACATTATCTTTGGGGTAACGTATCTGTATAATTGTTTTGACACAAACATTTACAATTAATATAATCTGTATGAACAGATATCTGCACATGAACGCTGAATCTGTTGACAACAGGATGAGATTTTGGTTCCTGATTCTGTTTGTCATCCAATTAGTATTGATTAATAAGGTCTGAGTGGGTTTTGGTTAAATGCAGGTAAATACCTGTGAAGAGCAAAATCAGACCGTAAACTAACCAGTGCACAGAAGAGAAAGTCTTGGTGCAGATATCCATCAAACAGATATCCGCAGGCTACACTGGAACCCCGAAAATATTGTCCGTTGCCCCCAGAGGCTAAATCGTTTTCAGACAGTTGATGGGTCCCCAGATTGCGCACTGATCAGTAATTGTGAATAATATTTGTGGACTTACAGTGCCTTGTCCAGAAGCTGCTGTTTCTCCTGAAGCTCCTGCTTCAAGCTCTCTACTTCCACCTTCAGCTCGATGTTCTGCAACAGATGAAAGTAGTAAGGTCAGCCAACAGTCATGTCGTCATTACACGTCATTAAAATATCATTAAGACACCATTAACACATCATCTCCTCCGACATCAGCAGAAAATCTTGCAACAGATAGATGTACATTTGCAACTGCACTGCAGTATCCATGACACTGGTGGCTAATTACTATAATGTGCCTGTGACAGTAATCGAGAAAACCAACACTACTGGCAAAACATCTGACATGGATTTTTTTTATATCTATAAAATCTGCAATTTCTTATAATTTCATAAAATGGGCCAAAAACATATATTGTTTTACAACATCATACTTGCAGACCCACCAAAAAAAGATGCCAAAAGTTGGTTGTCCATATAGCTACCATATTTGGCTTAAAACTTTTTTACACAAAGGTTGGTAATTTAAAAAGACTTGTTCATTCCTTTCATCATTTAGTTTTCAAAAGTTCTATGTGAAAAAATAGGACAGATATTTTAATTTCTGAGGCTTGAACAGGGATGGGCTGTACAATATTGTCAAATGATTAACTTGAAAATATGCAAATATTAAAGCTTGATGTTTCTGACATCTCTTCATCACGCACTAATCTATGCGTCTCTGCTGTGTGAATCAGGGCTGGTGAGTGTTGTGTATCATCAGTACAGAACATCTGACCATGCTGTCATGGCCGGTATATTTAGAGCTGCAGAACTCAGGGCAGCTCAGATATTCACCCCAGGGGCCAAAGGCTAATCTCCACTGTTTATTTACCTGCCGGGGTCCACGGGGGACATTTTAGGGCCAATCAGAGCTCTTACATTAGGGGACAGAGGATTTAAACAGCGGGATTGGTGGAGCTCATTCTTTCCATTCCGACCTTAGAGAAGAGCGAGAGGACAGTTTATCTGTCTGTCTGTCTGTCTGTCTGTTTGTCTGTCTGCTGGATTCATCGGACAGCTGGTTCTATCACTACAGCTTGGCTCATTTTAACGTATTGTCCACTTTCTGCTGTCCATCATTTTTTTTATTAGCTACTACTCTGTCCCTGCGTCTCTCCTCTCTTCCCTCTTCCTTTCTTTCTTTTACCACCTCTTTAAGCATGTCCGCGTCTGCTGACCTTATCCTGTCCCTGCCAGAGAGCTTCATGTCCTTAACACTCACAGAGAGCCGGGCTACACGTGCACCAACACTCGTAGCCTGAAACCGACTCATAAACATGTTCCTGAGAGGCACCACGAGTGCTCACACACGCACGTACTGCTGCTCACTATGCCATTCTGTACATGTGGCATGTGCACATAGTATTTTGACATAAACTAGTCACGTCAAATCAGAAAGAGACAAATACCCAGGAACAAAAACACAGTCTGAATTTACACATTTACACATTTTAAGTTATTTAAAAGAGGTGTATACAAGTGCATATGATTCATAGTCTGATTCAGGTTGTCTACACACGGTAGCCAACATGGAGGTGGCTAAGCTGGCGGCTAGCAGCAAGGGTGCTAACAGCAAACAGTGTAAACAACAGCAAAAATAATGCCAGAAATAACATTATTATTCTGGAGAATCAAGAGGGTAGGCTCTATGCTTCAGCAATGATGTGGGTCAGTATGCTGTTATTACCGTATCACTGCGGTACAGAACGGTGGCAATTAGCTAGCCAGTAGGATACACACACAGTGACTCACATGTGGGGTTGCAATGGTGTACTGATTTCAAGGTACACCGTGATAATATATTAATTGGTTATTGTACCGTGTACATCTGCTTAACTACGATATTGAAAAAATAAATAAAACTGGACAGAAAATCTCTACTTTATTTTAGTTATTTTTGTAATACTGTAATAATGTGAAACTGCGATATTTTCTGAGATGATTATCGAACCGTGAAAATCTCATACTGTTGCAACTCTACTCACATGCATCAACATGCAAGTGCCGCCAGACCGTGCCACAGCAACAAACAGAGAAGCTTGCATTACACCGAGGTAGCATGGCCTCTCTAGTCAGGACACCATTCCTCCACTATATCTTTACATAATAAGTACTGCTTTGCTTATACATTAATCTCTGAATTTCATCGAGAACTCCTTTAAAAGGCAAAAACCCCCACCTTCCTTACAATTACAGTGTAATTCATCAATGTTGTTGAACTATACACGTGCAGTTAGAAAATATATGGATGGCAGAAATGAATTCTTAGGGACATGAGGCTGTGTTTAGTTAAGTAGAAAAGATGCATATTTTATTAATAACCTGTTTCTGTATTAATCAAAGAGTGAATGTAAAGTGCAAAGAAATTTGTCTTTACACAGTTAATAACACTTGTAACAACTTTATATAATGTTTAATATGTTTTAAAGTCTTGAATTTATGTATTTTTCTCAGGGTTTATTAAAGCTCTTTAAGCAGCATATTGACGATTGATTTTCTTCAGACCAGCTAATCTCTTAGAGACTCAACAAGCTAGTAAAGTAATCCAGCAGCAAATAGAAGTTATGCAACACATGACCAGACATGTGCTCTGAATAACTAATGACAGTAAATGATTCACCTTAAGGCTCTAATAATAAATAATGTAACACCCGCTAAGAGGAACACGTTTTCCTGAGTGTGTGTGTGTGCGTGTGTGTTCCAACAACTTGGCTTACAGTAAGAGAGATATATTCCCATCTTGAAAACAGCTCTATATATAGACACCCCATCACAGTGCACCTGCTATTCTGGCCCCTCCTGGCCTGCCGGCCCTCAGCAACAGATCCCCTAATAACCAAACTGTGCGAGAGGAGGGAGACGACTGCACTTAAGAACACTGACACTCATAAACCAAACACATCTGCAACACTGTGACTGATGGGCCATTAACAGATATTATAATTTACTCTTAATTCCTCTGTTATGCTGCTCATTTTGCCACATTCCATACTAAACCATTTACGTGCTATGATAGGACCACTTTAATTATATGGTTGGAAACAGTGAAATACGCATTTTTTATTACAAGATGCCAAATGTATGTAACTATGATTAATCTCCAGATTATTATCTTTATGAATTGATTATTAATTGGGGTGGCTGTGACTCAGAGGTGGAGCAGGTCGTCCACTAATCGGAAGATCAGTGATTTGATCCCCAGCTCCTCCAGTTGGCATGTGGAAGTATCCTTGGGCAAGATACTGAACCCCAAATTGCTCCTGATGGCTGTTCCATCAGTGCGTGAGAGCGTGTGAATGGTTGCTGAGTAGCAGGTGGCACCATGTATGGTAGCCTCGGCCACCAGTGTGTGAATGTGTGTGTGAATAGGAAGACTAGAAAGGCCATATACAAGTTCAGTCCATTTACCATTTTACCATTAATTTTGTCTATAAAATGTCATAAATACTGAAAAATCTGAATTCAAAGAAATTCAGTTTACTCTTCCATAATATGATGAAAAGCAGAACAACCTCTGAATTGAGATCTGGAGCTATAGGGAATATATTCATATATATTGTTCTTTGAAAAATAAACGAAAGGTTATCCAAATAGTTGCTGATTGGTTGAATATGGCTGTCTACAGTCTGTTATTTCTACAGAGCAGATCACTGCTTTGAATAACACACCATTATGGATGCCGTAGATGCTTAGTGGTTGCAATAATATAATTTTTAATCAATCAAATCATTTTTTAATCAATATTTTGTGTCAAATTATTGGTTCCTTTAGTAAGTAGTTTTGTAATAAGTGGGATAATGAACAGCAAGCAGGTCAGTCTTGCAAAATGAATCCCAACAGGGTGATGCCAGATTTATCTACTTAAAATTTACTTAAAATTCATATTGAATAAATCTCTACATTCAAATTAATCTCCACATTTTAATGCATCTATGCACTAAAAATATGCACCAATGCAACAAACAATATGAAGGTAAAACACACTACAAAGTCTTAGGGCTGCTGTGAAACTGCATCTACTTAGGGCAACAAAAGTTTATGTTGGGTGCGTCGGTACAATGGACAACCAGCTTGACAGCCACAAAAAAGGTTTGCAGGCTGACATCAACACAAACAAAGAAAGTTTATTTATTTAGAACATCGGTGCACAATAAGAAGGGTACTCAAAGTGCAAAAAATCATAAAAAAGTCAATAAAAACAGCAGCAAGCATTTCAGTCCTTGACTATCATCAGTGCCATTGACATGAGTGCTTCAGATTACTACCAGGTGTGGTGACTGTGGTGCACTCATGTCAGTAGCACTGATGAAAGTCAAGGACTGAAATGTTTGCTGCTGTTTTTATGTACTTTTTATTATTTTTTGCACTTAATGCACTCTTCTTTTGTGCACTGATGTTCTAAATAAATAAACATAAAACACCCACAGAAACAAACGTTATGATGCATTAGTTTTATAGAGACGCTCATGTGAATGCATGTGATAAATAAATCAGTGCACTCAAGCCTGTTCTATAAATAGAAGTCTCTGGAGCTCTGAGAGAGATCACTATGTGCCCAGGACCAACACACCTAGTCTGTACTGTATTACACTGAAATGCTTTGGAGAGCGGACAGAAACACTGACACTCCAACAGAGCGATGAGCAGCTCAGCTCAGATACTACGGAACAAAGATTTAGTGTCCAATCAAACAGTGATTAGACTGATTAACCTTCAGCTGCACAGAGTGAGAGATTGTGAAGCATGAGGATTAAAATCAAGTTGGATGACGTGGGATCAGTTTACTCAATCACTGCTGGTATGCAGTAATTGTGGAGGATAAGTGGCAGGACGCTCAGGTCTTGTTCGGCTGGATCAAACCACCATTTAGTTTGTCTCATATCAAAGAGCTGCTGATGATCTGAGGGGATTTGGAATGAAGGGAGAAAGAAAGACACAAGTTTTGAATGCCGGCTGGCTCGTGTAAACAGAGAACAGCTGAACCGGGTCACCTTTTGTAGGTGCACACTTAGCACGCACACAGAGGGACGCACGCACATAGAAACAAACACCAGAGCAGAAACCAACAAACATAAACACATGCATAGCAACTACACACACACTATTGCGTCTTTGATTAATTGGTCAATTGTTTAATCAAAAAAATTGGGGAAAATGCCAGCAAGAAATTCCCAAGGCCTGGAATAACAACTTAATATTCCTTGTTTTGTCTAAAAAGTCTGAAAGATATACAATTTATAAAGACAAAAAAAATAAAGAAAAGCAACATGTCAGCACATACAAGAGGCTGAAAAAGATATTTTTGGTATTTCTGTCTAATAAAGGACTTGAACACTTAATAAATAAACACATATGTTGTCATTCTGCTGTCAATAGATTGATTAATCAAGTATTTCAGCACTAAAGCCAGGTAACAACACTAAGGTACTGCATAGTATCATTCGGTTTCAGTGCCATTACCAAACCACAACACCTTTACGATACCTCCTTTATCCACATTTGTGACCTCAGCACTCCTGATTCAGTCACATAGTGTTCTCTACACACAAACCTTGAGGAAAGTATTCAAGTCATTTTGTACTGTTACATAGCAGCGGGTTGCATCTTGAAAGGTATTTTTGTGGTTTCACAGATGTTAACTGACCTCCTAAAATGATAAACCTTTTGCCAACATTTAAATCAACGCAGTCTCATATCAAAACATGTAACAGCTACGTGTATCCACAGTGGGTAATGAAGCTTTCTGCTATTTGAAACTGATGTAAAAAAAATCTTAGAATCAAATAAGAAATAACCCAAACTGATGACCTTAACATTTAACCATTGTATTGTTGAGTTATTAAGGGCATTTTTATGTTTTCTGTTGAGAAGGTGGCAACGCTGTGCAAAGACAGTGATTCAAACAACGTGCAAGGTACATAGGTTTAGCCTAGCAACCAGAATGTCAGCGATAAAAAACAATGCATCTCAACAGTTTTCTGGGGAGACCTGAAATAATCTTCATAAAGCATAGCAAACTTAGGATCATATAAGTCCATTTACTGAACAAAAATAATAAAAATTAAATGCATTTATCTCTTGAAATGTTATCTAAATGCATTTTAATGGTGAAACAATCTCAAAGTATTGTATTTTTCTTCCAAAATCAAGTGCATGTTTTGATTTTTGTTTTCCGATAAAGACTCCTGGCAGTCACATGACGTGGATACAGGCCAACAGAGAAGAAAAAGGCCTGTCATGGCTATTGCAGCAAGGAGTTGGATTTAAATGGTGGTTTAGCCCCTGGCAAACATTTTTCTATTCTAGCCAGACAGCAGACATCTGTGAGATCACGAAAATACAATCGAAGCTGCAACGTACTGCCAACAAACAGATAAAGATAAAGGTTTTTTCCAAGAGCTATGTGACTGATACATGGATTAAGTGCTGAGGTCACCTATGGGACTGTAAATTACTTTAAGGAACACAACATTTCTTCATTTAACAAATGAACACAAGCAGCCACTCAAGTACTTCCACTAGATAAAATACAATTGGCATTTTCAAAATTTCATTCAACAAGCAAAAACAGCAATCTTACTCCCAATACTGACCCCAGTACCAGTGCTCTTTTTGTTCCAAATAATAATCTGTACACCTCACTGCGTGGAACTTTTTTTAAAATAACGACTGCTGTGGCATTTAAGATTGAGTCAGTGGCACCAAAATGACTGAATGAATGTAGCTGATGGCAAAAACACATACATTTATAATGGCATTGAGAAATAAACTGCAATAAATGTGGATTGTTCATGTCATGGCTGACACCCAATCTGCTTAAAAGGGTCAGCAGTAATACTGATTCAGATACACGATAAAGTAAACAAGAATACCAATCTGACCAGGGAGTGATGTCAACTTTCAGTACCTTTACATTCTGAATGCTTGATGCTAAAGACACATTTTGGTCTGTACCAAAAAATTAATTGACCCATCGTGATGGCTAGCAGGCTTTAGGGAGTTAGCATGGAGGCCACTGTCACTAACTGCCCTGAAGAAATATTATGTCATTTTCAAAAAAATAAAACAGTGATTTTAGAGATAAGTAGACAGAAAGGTTTCCAATATGCATTTAAAGGATATATTCAGGATGTCAGCAGTAAAAACAGGTGAGAAAATTTAGAGACAGAAGCTAAAGCCTACAGATCACAGTGCAAAGTGAACCACCACATCACCTGGTGATCAAGACAGAAGACAACGAAATTAAAGAGCAACCAATGACTGTAGGAACAACACTGTCCCTGTAAAGCAGGGTAGGTCTTTATTCACACACAGCAAAAGAAGCATACATTTAGTATGCCTTAAGTAGTTTAGCTTAAATGCTTAACTTAATGTAATGTACGTGATGTACCGTGTAACGTTTAATGTGTATCTCCTTCCAACCTCTCCAGGTAATGAGTATCACTATTACACGTCTCCCAGGTACAGCATTTAACCATGAGAAGCTCAAAATCATAAAACCAGCCTGAACATAGAGAAAATCTTAAACAGTTGCTTTACAATCTGTAGAGCACGGCCACATTAGTTGCCGTACCCTAGTTGGAGTCGAACAAAAGCTATGCTATGATTTGCCAGTCTGAGTTCAAGGGCGGGACTTAGCGAAGGGTCAGTTAGGCTCAATATCCAGCCCTGCTAATGATAAATGATGATCATGACAAACTATTATTTTCTATTGCTGAGATTCCTTTCATGATTTACAGGTGTACTTCACCATTTATATCCAGAGCTGTAGTAAATCTAATTAAGTGTCTCTGGGCTGTGAGGTAAAACTAAATGTTCACTGTTTAACTTAAGTACTTCACAAATCACTGTGTGACATACAGACACAATGCTCAGCAAAACAGAGGTCCTCCTGGACAGATGTCAGCTACGTACACACAAACTGTATCAGATATAAGCTCCTGAGCAAAGATCTAACTAATGTGTCGTCCTTCCCGGGCCAGCCATAACTTAAAACCACCACCTCAATCACATCAGTGCAACAGCTGGGTCAACAAACAGTGGAAGAGGCTCAGTTAAGAGACTCTTCCGGATAACATACATGTGTGCTGCCATGATAATAATCACCTGCTAAAGGCACAAATCAGCTCTATTGATTATCTACTCAGTGCCAAATACATCAATAAAGCAAAATCAATAATTTTTTTAAAACAGTTTTGTTGTAAGTGAAACATCCCTTGTCCCCTTCAGCGGGAGACACCCCAGGTGAAGAGGGTAAAACTTTTTATTAATAGATATCACCAAACTACCCTGGTTGATTACTTGCATAAAGACAAATATTTTTGTATTACAAGATTATAGAAATTTTATGTTTAAATATGCAAACAAGGCATTATATAATGTGCTAATCTGCATACATGTCCAGAACAGATATCCAAACATCAGATAGAGCCAGGTTCAAGATTCTTGTTTCATTTTGTTGACATTTAAGAGTCAAAGGTTTTAAAGAGAGGATTATGGATATCTCTTTCACGCCATAAATCGCCATTTCAATTCAATTTTTGCTGTGTTTTTGGGAATAAACTGTTATGTAAATCAGGCTATGAATGATTTATGAACAAACCCCTCAGTAAAAACTTTCAGAATACAAACCGGATTAAAATTGTGTAAAAGTGTGGTGTATGAAAGGACGACAAAAGTTGAGATTTCTGGCTCAGAGTATGAGAGAAACTTATTTTGAGAAAGAAGCCTTTAAAGATACGTATTGTAAAATTTTAGACTAAAAAATAAGATACAACTTGTGATTAAGGGAAAACATTTTAACTGACAGATATCACCATGAGACTTTCCCTATTGATTACTAGTATTAAGACAATTATTTTTCTTAGCACAAGTTTTCTGAAATTTCATATTCAAATATATAAATGATGTATTTTCTAATTAAATATGCACTTTTTGCATACATATCCAGAACAGAAATCTGACCTAAAATCAATACCTAAAATGGATGTGTTCTTGTGGAGGTAGAACAGCCCAAAATCTCAAAACTGACCAGTGTATGAAAAAACTGTTTTCACCTGGGGTGTCTCCCCTGAAGAGCAACTCCTCACACCATTTATAGCCCCAGTCAAACTGGTTTCCGCTAATTTCTCAATACTCAATGAGAGATGCCCTACTCACCGTACGATAGACATCCTCACTGCTCTCCTCGTACTTTTGCTGTATCCTCTCCTCCAGGAAGTAGATGCGGAGCTTGAGGCTGAAGTTCTCCTTCTTCAGGTCATTCAGGTGCTGTGACAAAGTACGGTAACCGTTAGACATGACCGTCAAAGAGCACCGTCACAGCTTGACATGTCCGTTATAGGTCAGAAATTAACAGTCGTCTTCCACCTCTCCGTATCATGGGAAAATACGGAGTCCATTTTAAAGGACAGCGACTGTCATGGCATGTCCTTGTGTTAGAGTCCGGTAACCGTCAGACATGCTACCTCCTTTTCCACAAGAGCATAATTTCACAATAAACTAATTATTTACAAAATGGCATCCTAGCTCCTATCAGGCCACTAGGATACCATCGACAAACACACACTACAACTAACACATTCACACACACAAACACACCCACACACACACACACACTAAAGTCTATAGGGTGTTTGCAGTGCAGAGGGCGACTCTGCAGCCCAGCCGGTCAGAGATGTGGCCATGTCAGCTCCATGGTGTGTTCTGGTCTGTGAGGGGACGGGACAGGAGCTTATTTTACAGGAGGAGACATCCCTGGAATCCCAGATTGCCAGGGGGAGGTGGATGGAAGGGGAGATAAGGGCAGGAGGGAGGGTGGAGGAGGGGAGGTAAGAGGCTCAGGGCTCACAGGCAGTTGTGATATGAAGAGAAATTTCACCCCGCTGCAAAACAGGAGCGCCAAAAGGAACAAACAGGGACATGAAGAGAAGGGAGGGAGTTAGATGTGAGTCCTTTTCTTTTCACTTTGTCTTCCTTCCTCTTTTCAGGTGTATTAAAAATAAATTTCATTTGCCATGTTTAACCACTTTCCTATCTGATTTTAAGATATTTGAGTGTGGACGTTGACCCCCGTTTGGAGAACAGCTGAAACTGTCTGTCTACACTAGCCTGCAAGTTATATAATCACAACAATGACTCACATCTATTTAGTCTCTATTGACTCAAGGATACAGCAAATTCAATAATGTGTTTTATTTAGCCTTTTGCATGTTCATAACTTTTTAAGTGTTCCTTTGGGGAGACACTACACCCCACCTTTTCACTAAGATGCAAACCACTGTCTCTCTTTATGCAGCATTTTATGTTGTAGCTGGTTAAAACTATTTTATATACTGTTGATAAATGTACAGTGTAACACTGCATCATATCTTTTAAACACATCATATGGTTTTATATGTCACACCTTCATCTTCAAAGTAACTAACTGCCTGACTACACCGATCAGCCAAACCATTAAAACCACTGACAGGTGAAGTGAATTACATTGATCAACTTGTTACAATGCAATGTTCTGCTGGGAATCCTTGGGTCCTGACATTCATGTGGATGCCACCTGTCAAGCTCCACCCACCTAAACACCATTACAGACCAAGTACACCTCCCTCCTGGCAATGGCACTCGTTGATAGCAGTTGATAAATGTCTAAAGTCAAGAAAACCGTCTTACCAACAGATTTGAGAGTGTAATTTACCTGATGTTTGAACAATTTTAGACTAGTGGACTAGTCTAAATGTAAGAAAACAATTAGTAGAAAACAGTCAAATTTCAGCACTTTTGGGTCTATCATGATAAAACATTGTCCAAGAAAATATTGCGTAGCTGAATCACATTTTACAATAACAAGATATCTTTAAATGCTGCTGAAAAGTGTGGCAGTTTGCACTGTGCATTAAGAACATTACACATTAGCCTACAAACATACTGACAAGGACACTGTAGCTGCTACAAGAGAGTGCCGAACGAAATTTCATTGTACCCCCTACAATGACAATAAAGCTTCTTATCTTATCTTATCTTAAAACAAAAGATAGATGGTAACAAATAACATGCTAACTAGTGAGGATGGTGATGTTAAATAAACTAGTCAACTACTTAAGTTGAGTATGACATCAGTAGGCTATAAGCTGTCGGTCTGTGATTTCAACATACAGAGCCAGGGAAACATTAATTGAACATTTAACTTAGGGAAAAACATTGCTGAGTACATAAAACCCCTTAAAATGTCTTCTTAATGACTCAGGATATTGAGCTGGGGAATACAGGACCCTAGTTACATAGATACACTCCCAGTATTTAACTAAATGTACCTAGTTACTTTCTACCACCAGAAAATAAGAATATGTAGTATGTGACTGACAGTAAACAAGCCTCAAAATCAGGTTCTTACATTTACATGAATCAATATTTTCTTTATAAAAGTTATCACCAAGTCAAATGGCAATGTAAAAGGAAGTTTATTCAACACAGAATAAGCAGCCAACTCAGCGCCTCAACAGAGGTTTGTCTCTTTTAGCTAACATTAGCAACTTAGCCTATAGTTAATTGTTTTGGTAGTTAAGTTAGGAGATTTAGTGTATGGCACAGTCTCACCAGTCTCAATAAATTATATTTCTAGCAGTAGCAGGCAACCATTTCAGAGAAAGAAAGAAAAACATAACAAAACAATCCGATAAATCTACGGTAACAATGCTAACTGCCTAGCACCACAACAGGCAGATAAAGTTAGCAGCTAGCTAAAGCTAACGTTAGCTAGTGCTGACAGTTGACATTAGTGAGATAAATGCCCAGATGTTTTTCTCTGAAGTTGATAGAGACTAAAACAGAACAAAAAGGAGAATAAATATTGAACTTACACTAATTTGGTGGCCGGAAACATGAGTCCACATTAATGCTAATGATGGCTTTGTGTCTGCTAGATGAGAAACTAAAGCTGTTTGCTAACATGTTAGCAATAGCATCTGAAAGGTCTAGTGTGTAGGATTTAGAGACATCTGTTGGCAGAAATGGTATATAATATTGATCATTATGTTTTAGTTTGTTTATAATTACCTGATAACAAGAACCATTGTGTTTTATTTACCCTAAAAAGACTGGTTTATATCTACATACAAAACAGATCCTCTATGGAGTCCACCATTTTGTTCTACAGTAGCCTAGAATGGACAAACCACACACTGGCTCTAGAAAGGGCCATTTCTGTTTGCACATTGGCAACTGCAGTTCTGCAAGCTTGGCACGTGGGAGCAGTTTAAGTTCTGCAATCTCACTGCTACATGCCACTAAATTCTGCACACTGGACCTTGAATAGGTGATGATGTCAAAACTAACAGCTTGTTTAAGTGATTCTGTGCTCCGTTTTGGTTACAAGCACAATACTATTGAAGGGAATGAGTCAGTATCATCTGACATTTCAAATGTTAACTAACACCTATGATAGTTTTAAACAGCTTTGCTAAAATTCAGAGACTCCCCTGACAAAGGCTAACCAGCATGGGAAAGCAGAGGGGCTGATGGGAGCGGGACAGACAGGTGAGTGGAAAGAAGTTGGATGAAATAGGAAACCTGGGAGCTGTGAGACACCGTGCTATAAATAGGGAGGTGTCCTGAATCTCACAGAGTGGTGAATCCCTGAAAGTCCCACTGAGAGATGAGTGAACAGAAAGAAAATAACTGAGAGGAAGACAAGCTTGACTGAGTGTTTTTGATCTCATAATAAAAAAGCTTGGCTAAAATCAAGTTTTAAGACAAATGTCTGGTGCAAAGAGCATCAATAATGAAGCAACTGAGACGTGTTACCAACACATGCAGTTACGTCATTATGAGTTCTTAATGCATTCAGTGAGTGTGCCCATTAAAGTGTCACATTACGTGCTGTTGCTAAATAATTCTGAACAAAGATAGGACAGGCGCCAAGAGGAGTCTCCACACAACATTAGGGATGACATCATGTGCATAGTGTGTGTGCTTTTAAACTCCACACATGACACAACTCATACATGCTCTTTTTATCTCTTCTTCAAAGACAGATACGTACAAGTGAATGTGTGTAACTATGTCAGCGCAGTACGTGTTTATTTCTGTGTAAAAGTGACACATCCAAGAATTGGCGGCCATGTAAGTGACTCCAGCTCTGAGTCCTCTCGGAAAGTAACTGCGGCTTTCGTGACTAATTGGTGACACCTCTCGTTTAAACAGGGCTCAGCAGCAGCACCTCCAGAATAACATTAAAGGAGTATCACCAGTGGTGAGTTCCTCAGTGACAGTGAAAGTACTTGACTTGCTTTTTATTCTGATCTGGTATGTGTGTGAAACATCAACAGTTTTGGAGAGGAGTGCTGAGGTGTGTACTGGAGAAAAAGTTAGACTTGGTAGTCAGTATCAATAACACAGTCTGGGTATATCAAATGATAATCAGCCATAACTGTGTAAACTGTTTTACAGGGGGCATAAGCTACAGATCAGGCCAACCTATGAGAACTGTGGACAGGGGGACAAAATTTTCCATTTTGGGTCCTTTATTAACACCCACTCCAGCTACCACTACCCACGCCCACTTACCCTTAGCCCCAATACCAACACAAGCAATTTCAAAAAAGCTCTTGGTCAATAGCCTGATAGTGACAGGGATGGACTATCAACCATTTCCCAATCCAGTGTTATAGACCCATCGTGGCCATGCTCTTTTGCATGCATACTCAATATGATTACAAAGCACAAAGGGTCAATTCAGTTATTTCAAAATGATTTTCATAACAAAAAACGTATTTCAAAAAGTTAAATTCTTCTATCAAATATTTCTCCTTTTACCTTAAAACAAAAATTGAAGGAAAAAAAGCTGAAGAAATTACTGGCATTCAATCATGAGATCAACTAATGACTGAACAAAAAGGCCTAAATTTACTCTTTTGTTACTATTTCCAAATAGAGAGTTTATAATGTGTTAATTTTTGCAATTTCAAAACTGTTTAGAGAATCCAGCATGCAGAAATAATCAAATACAACTTTTTAAAAATTGGCAATGTCACTTTTTCCCTTGCCAAATTTGGCTTCTTCCCAACAAGATGGCCCTGCTGCCACCGCATGTCAAAATGATATCAGAAAGTCGCTGGACTTACATTGAACAGATGTAAAATTTTGGTTGGAATGAAAGTCAGGTTGACAATATTTTAACGTCTAACAACATTAGAATTTCACATCGTGGATGTTTCCATAATGTTGTCTTGCAGATGTTGGGTTTGGTTCTCCATACCTTACAACTAAATGTTGATAATCTACATTGAGATAACGTTAACGTTGGCGTGAGACATTTGGAAGATGTAGGATTTTGGTTGCCTAAAGACATAACTCAGAACCAACAAAATATCAACATCACCTGCCATCATTATTCTACATCAATTGATGCTGGCATTAGATGTCCTGATATTGAAATTTGGTCACCCCACGTCACAACCTTATCAAATATTAACTTTGAAAAATGTTGGTGGCCAGCTGAGAGCACGATGTGACTTGGAACCAATGGATGCCTCAGATTGTCTGGTTTCATCAGGTGCCAGTATCTTTACTCTACTTTTAAAACTGAAGCCTTTACAGCGGCTTTTATTTTCAAGTCAAATACACATATTGATTTAATGCATAACAGCTACATTGAATGAAACACTCTCAAAAGTTGAAAAAAAAAAATGCTATCCAGCAAGTCAGTTTGGCTGTTTTCAGGCCATTTATGGATGTTTTCAGTGGTGATATGAATTATAGATATGGGTTGGTACAGGCCTGCCACACCTATTATTATTATTACCTCATTATTATAACCTTAGGTTAAGAAGGTCATTACCGGAGTTTGAGTCCCATATGAGGCCAATATTTATGCCTAACCATGATCTTTTTCTAAACCTTATCACATCGTTTTGGCACCCACATCTAAGGAAAATGAAAACAAAACTTGACAAATTTGTAACAGTCTTTGAATGGGCTTATGATAACAGGCTTCTGCACCTACCAGTGGGTGTAACAGGCCCCTGCTGATCCATATATGTGAGGTTTAACTACAGATATTGTCCATTTAATGGGCTTGTGACATCCAGAACAGTGCAAATCAGAGCAAACTGGATGAAAACCTTTTCATGTGTACCATCTTTCATCCAGTATTTATGAGTTTTAGATTTAAAAATTAGTCAGTGACTTCTTTCTTATTCATATTCGTTAATTTTAGGACATCTCCATCATATTTAATTTCAAGTTAAACTTAGCAAGAGTTGCCTCAGACACATCCTGCAGCTTGTAGGGAACTGGTGCCTTGTTAAAGTACACTTTAGCAGGATAAATAATTACTGTCATACTGTATATGGGTTTGGGCATGTAATGTTCCCCATGCTCATTTTTACGACACCCTGCTGCCACACATCAAAAAGAATATTTAATATATCCTTTTTGCACAATGTGACTGGTACAGTGCCCAAAAATAGTGCAGCAGAGACGGATGAGAAATCCTTAAGTGGGCCATGCTGTACCCAGAGGCAGACTTTCACCACCAGGAGGGTTCAGGGTGTTTGACATCTGATCTCATCAGCTGCAGGTGTTCTCCTTTTCTGTGCAGTAGTTTAATAGCAAAATGTTCCAGTTTGGATATGAACATGATCTTTCACGTTAGACATCTCTGATTTTCTGAACATCTGATCCCACAGAGAGGAGACTGTATCAGAGTCAACCAAATCAGCTCATTACATCTTGTAGGAAGACGTGAAGCCACAAGATGGCACTGTGGAGCATGTTTTCACTGGGCATATTACCAGAGTATTGTTCATGATGCTGAAGGACGAGGAAGGAAGAGACACCCACATCAAGCTCAATGACAATTCAAGATAAAGTCTCACCTGTTCAAATTGCTTGAGTGTGTGAAGCTGAAGAGGAGGAGAGTTGTCTGTTTCATCGCTACACAAATCTAAGCAGAGGGCAAAAGAAGTGTTTTTAAATCACTAGAAATCATGGAATTAATAAGCCATATGAGCAGTTTATGTTTTTATAAAAGCCTAATAGTTTTAATGTGAGCTACATACCTGTCATGTGACCTGTGATCTTGGATGAAGTCTGCTCTTCCACAGCACTGTCCAGAGAAACAAAAAAGGCAGCACTGTCAACTCATACATAACACATAAGAGGAAGAGACTGTTAAAGATACCTACAGCAGCATATCAATAAACATTTATAGAGGAGTCAGTATCAGACAAAATAAGCCTTATAAACCAGTAACTGCACCAGAGAGCTCTTTTGGAAATGAAAAAGCCACTAAAATCTTTTCACTGTGACAGCATGATCTCATTTGCACCTCTGTAGGGAATTGGGGGTCATCAGGGAGTCCCAGCAGGGGGGAGTGGAGATAGGAGGAGCCGCTGAGGGTCAAAGTTCAACTAAGCCTCTCAGGCCTTAAGCACTCCCAAGTATCTGCTGTTAAGCAAAACAGGGGGTGCTTACTCAGTTAGTGGAATAATTTCTCCCTTGATCTGGTTATAATCAAATGATTGGAGTGCACCCAAAAAGACACCTTGAATAATTTTCCCAAGTGATTGACATACATAGGTGTAGATTTTGGAGGGGACGCAGGGGACACGCCCCCCTAATGGGACTTTTATTTCCACATATTGCTAGAGCACAACTCAGATGCAACAATAGCCCTTTTCGCACAGAAATCCTGCAATACTACCACGACCACAACCCCTCATAATGCCAGCCTTTGCTGTTTCATACATAACCCAACAGTAGCAGTACCATGTTTCCCCAGTAGCCCTTTTTACAGAGAGATTGGCCTGTAGGGTTCCTTCTGATTTTAGAAAGCATGCAGCCAACCAACAAGCAAAAGAGGCATGATAGGCGTGATGTGCAACACGATAACATCAGCCTCTAGTGTGATGCATGACATATACAACAGGAAGTGCTTTCTAAACAATAACAATGGCATAACATGCCAACCACAATCATTTACCATCCCTGTTATGTGGAGGTGGATCTTGTCTTCTGCTCTGAGGGGAAGGAGCTTCCAGACCTCATTGTCTCCCCAGTTTGCGGACATTTTCGATTACTGTTCTTACTTGAGTTAGCTGCTAACTGCTTCTAGCTGCTTTTTTTTTAATTATCACTAGCTGCTTTTTAAATGTCCCTATGCTGGGTCACAAACATATTACATTGTCAAAATGTCACACTCGTCCCATCATGCTGCCTCATACTTTTTACAAAGGCATCCATTTGGTGTTGTTAATACCTCCACAGCTGGCTTAAAGGCGAGACAACTCTGTCCCACCATACTGCAATCATACCTTTTATACAAAGCGGTGAGGCTGAAATACGGTGCAACATTCCTGCCTTAAACAGGCAGTTTAAAAGGGGCTACTGCCTTTGTTGAAGGAGGGGGTGGCAGTATGCAACCTCAAAAGCAATGGTTGCAATCTGCCATAAAACAGAGAGAGGATGAAGCAACTACATGCAATGGAAGCAGTTGTACCATGAAATGTCAGGAAATAAAGTGTTTGGCGCTCAGTATTTCTTGGGGAAGAACCCTCATACACGTCCACGAATGTGTCCCCTCAAAATGTGAGGAACAAAAAAACTACACCCCTGCTGACAGCTACACTACAATAAAGCACTGTGTGCACTGACCACAGTGTAACATAACAGTAGCACTATAAGTCTACTACCACTACTCAGACAGCGCTGCATACTGTCCATTAGTGCTCCCTCCTCCAGTCTGTGCCATGTAAATTCCACTGACAGCTGCTCCATCATAAAATGTAAAGCCAGTTGCTGCATGCCCGGGGGTTTAAAAGTTTACCAGGTGAATAAATAGTCTACATGCTGCATCATTGTGGTGGGCGGGGTATCACGACTTCTCCACTACTGTTTTCTTCAGCATTGTGCAAATATCAGTGGGATGGTCCATTTATAGTTACAGTGTGTGTATGTGGGAGGGATTTGGTGATGCAGTAACCTACATACAACACCACACAGTGCATGGAGGACCTGAACTGTGTGGGTACTGCAATCACTCTCAATTAATAAGTGAACCTTGATGAGTGCCTGTCAAAACATTCATGCATTCACCATTATTCTGTCCTGTACAGCCTATAGCAGCCTACCTGAGTATATACAGTGATTTAATCTTAGTTATTACTTGTGGGCCTGCAGCATGAAGTGTCTCCCGGGCCCTATTGCCCCATTTCACAACTGAGCCCTTGAAATATTTGCTACTGTATCGCAATGTAAGTTAAATTGTGCGAATTAGGCCATAATTAGCCCCCTGAAGCGCGTCCTTATCCAAAGCCTGTATTTCATGGAAATTGTGATGTAAAAAAAATACAGGCATCTAATGCAATATGGCAATCAAAGTCAAAATGTGTATCGCCATTGGCCTCAATAGATTCATCCAGCGATAAAGCATGCAGATGGCTACTGTATGTGACACAGCCACGGCCTTTCTTACACCAGAGGATGCCCGCCTGCTTTATTACAGAGACTGAAAACAACATATGATCGAGAAAACGACATTTTAACAGAGTATGGGGGTTTAATTCGCCCAAATAGCGGCTTATAAGCTCGGGTCTTGTTTTGTTAAAATACCCAATGCGCGCTGTTGTCTTCCGCTGCGGTGTCCCCCCGCACACAATCAGCTAAACGCCGCCTCACCTCTCAGACTCTCCCCAGATTTGCTCCGGCGTCGATGAGCTCCAATCCATAAAGCCTGCTCCTTCAGTCAACGGGCATCCATGCCGGTGAGCCACTGCCTTCAAATCATCCGTCCATTATTCAGTTTGAGAGAAAACACAACCACAGGAACATGTTAATGTGCGCGGTCGACGCGCCGCACACCGCTCAGGTTGGAGGGTGTGAGTGTGTGTGTGTATGTGTGTGGATGCGCGCCCTGAGAAATGAAAGCAGGGATGACACAGAGCCCCATCCCACGGAGCAGAGCCCCTGCTGTTCAACCAGCCCACTACCAGATGAGCTGAGAGGGAGAATATGCTGTTTGAAAAGTAAAGATGCTCTCTAAGGATTTATCCTTCAAAATAATGATCTGAACATTCCATTATTCAACTGAGAATAGCTTATTTTTCAAAATAAAAGTCCAGTTTTCACAGATGGAGTACATTAAACAGTCACTATGTGGTCCTGCTCTTTATACAACACATATACTGCTATTATAGTGCTCCTCTTCATGTATTCCTAGACTGAATTATGATAGAGTTCTTAGTCAAATGTCCATTTTCTTCCATTTTCTTTGAGTGTATCTAATCAAATTGCAAATTACCAATAGCAAACTGCATGCATTATTCAGACACAAACAAAGGATAAACAACAAAGCACTCAGCAGAGCAGTGGTGGAGGAAGTATTTAGATATTGTCCTTAACTAGAAGTAGCATTACCACACTATAAAAATACTCTTTTATAAGTCATGCATGTAAAAGTAGGTAGGCATTATCAGATAAAATGTACTTGAAGTATTGAAAGTTAAAGCGGAATGGCCTCTGACTTTCGAGACTTTTTGATATACTAGATTTTTATTATGGATGCTTTATTATGTAAGAAACATTTCAAATGCTGGTGGAGGTGAAGCTAAATTTAGTTCACAGTTGGACAGTTTAATCTGTGGCAATGCCTCTTATTTTACCATATATTTCCATGTTTAATGTAGCAGAATACAAGTATTAAGTAGTGTAACCATAATTACAGCAAACATTATATTTTGGGGTTATTTTTATTAGTTAAGTTACTCTGTTATTTATTAATGGGTACGCTATTTATATTTAAGTAGTAACAGATTCTGGTAAACTATTATTTCATTGTCATTTATACTACTTTGCATCTTGTTTCATTTGTATTTTCATGTATGGTTTTTAAGTGGTGTCATTATGTTCCCTTGGTTATGAGCTGATTGGTTCCTACCTGCCCTTGTTTTGGGGGACAGGTATGAGTGATACACAATAGAGAGAGTGTGCCTCCTGCTTTAAGAGAAGTTGTTATACCCCTCAGTTGGGATGTGTTAGTACTGTCTCGCCGTGTTGGGACTAATTAAACAAAGAGGAAGAAACAGTTGTGTAGTCCACTTATTACCCACAACCCGCAAAAGAAAAGAGGGTTACAGCAGCAGAAAATGGCAAATGGAAAGTACACAAAATTATACTTGAGCACAAGTACACCATTTCTAAACAGATACCCTACTGTTGCCCTGTGAGAACAGTAACATTTGTTCTAATTGACACAGAAAATGCTTGTAAAGGTTGCAGAACATTTTAATCCTGTGACATGATCTCTCCTCCACTTTCTACGTCACAAAATTATTGCAACATGCTTGGAAACCTGTTTCAACACTAACTTTGCTACAGCCTTCAAAATTCTTCTCTGGAATTGCTTTTTTTCCCCAAAAGCAAAAGGACTGCAGTCAGGGTTAAGGATGCATTTTACTTAAAGTAAACATTTAACAGTTAGCCCATCCTTTCCCCAGTGAAAACATGAATCCAGACACTGTAGATTTCTGTGAGATCCCACTCAGCCATCATTTATATCAAGCTGCATTGGCTGCTGATTGTCTTATCTATTTGCAGATTGACTCGGGGGTTCTGCTCAGAAAGAGTAGGGGGATTCGGGGGGGGACATAGTTAATGAGATTATGCCATTGTTTGCTTTAGCAGTCAGTAACAGCATGAGTATGTGAAGAGGGACACAGCTTTGGTATATCTAATTAAAGGATCAGTTCACCCAACTCTCACCCTCATTACCTGTAGTGCTGTTTATCAGTCTAGATTGTTTTGGTGTGAGTTGCTGAGTGTTAGAGATATCAGCCGTAGAGATGTCTGCCTTCTCTTCAGTATAATGGAAGTAGGTGGTACTCAGGCTTATGGTGCTCAAAGAGCCACAAAGATAAACAACACTACAGGTAGGAGGAAAAATATGTATTTTTGATCTGGGGGTGAATCGTGCCTTTCAAGGTAACAGTGTAATTTCCACTGGAAATAAAACAGATGCAACAGAAACAGCTTTGGATGAGGAGAGTGAGTTCTTAGCTGAGGCTTTGGCAGCACATGTGCCTGACAGAATGAAAAATCATGACTTTGAGCTAATAAAAGTATAAAAATAACAGAGTGAAGAGGCTCTGCTTCACATGTCCTTCTTTACTGGAAGCCTGATTTGTTGTCAGTTTTAAAATCATCACATTCACATCAGCCTGAGAAGGCTCCTGAGTTTCCTCGACAGTACATGCTGTTGGTTTTCCGTGAGGGCTTTCTACCAGGAAGTCCATTCTTGGTTAAGTTTAGGAAAAAGATCACAGTTTGGCTGGGAATGAAAAGACCTCTGTCAGAAGACTAAGTTTTTCCATGTGCTGACAGTATAGGTGTGGTGGCATGCAACCTATGGGGATATGTTTACTATGGCGCCCTCTCCTGGAGCTGTGGTAGACTCCACCTTATGTATGTTTGTGCTGAAAAGTTCAACTTAAGCTTTGTCCTGTGAGAGTGCAGACAACTGCTGAACTTGCTGATGTCTGCTTGTGCTATAATTAAAGATGGAGGACAACAAGCTGACTTTTATATTGTATCTATATTAAGGTGTATTCAGGTATTTGTTAAAACAGGTGTAAATAAGAAATATGCCTTTTTCATTTGGGTGAACTGACCTTTAAGGTTAGCATTAGGTTTAGCCTGGTTAAGATATTTCTCATGCTGATGGTGCCTCTGAACCTCAGCAGAAGTGTGTGTTCTTTATGATGCCAACAAAAACAACAGTTGCAGGAAATTTTAATGCCTCTAGTGTGTGTTTCAACAGAATTGTACAGAGGTGCTTGGGTTTACTTTTAAAAACAAGATGAAGGAAGTTCACATTTTTTGTGTCTCGTAAATTGGTTTAAATTCCCATATATTTTCTATGAAAATGCCATAACTTCTGTATTTGGTATATTGTATATTTATGTATTTATGTATTATAAGTAGTATTTTTAATTGTTGATATTCTGTTTTTTATTTAATTGTTGCATTTTTTTTTTTTTTTTTACAAACTGTTGCAACTTCATACTTCTATGTTGTGTTTTTTCTGAAATTCACTATTGTTAGTATAACAACAGTAAGTTGGGCTTCTGTAGATGCCATAGATTTATGTTTCCCCATACTTTACAGTACAACTATTGAATCAGTGTAAAACATTTTCAAGTGGACAGTTTTGGTTTCCTTTGTTTATATAACTCTAGTTATGTGGACTACCACCTGACTGTGAGTACATAGAGCTTTAATATAAATAAGTTCTATTCAAATTGTTGCGTATTTGCACCCTTTGAATTGATTGCATTTACATCTTTGAACTACTTGATTGCTCTTACTTATTTTTATTTTGTATTACCTCTTCTATTTTACACTTATCCTTTTGCACTTTCTGCACCGTGGGTTCAGAACAAAATGATGTTTGGATTCTCTGTTTCCCTTTTACATAACTGTAGAGCTCACAATAAGCCTCTTGCATCTTGAATTCTTAAATGAACATACTGGTAAAAAGGAAAGTTAACATTCAAAAATGACCTTAAGATGTTATATTCCACTTGTGTTTATTAAAATTAGGCTACTCTGCATATCCTATAACATGTGCTCTTGATACACTTCACTTTAAATCAACACCTCTTATAGATGCACTACAGAGGAGACATAAATATTTACATTTTCTCTCATTAATCATCCCAGAAAAAGTAATATCTTAAGCTTTTTAACCAGTCGTCAGCAGAGATGACTTAAGGCATATTATAGTTTTTTTTCTTTTTTGACTTCAGACAAACAAACTTGTGCTGACATTTCTGTGTAATGCAGTTCATGTGTATTGCTGCAGTGACTGCAATGACAACAACAGACACTAGATGTCCTCATAGGACCACTGTGCACTCAAGTGTTCACTTCTAGCAGCAGATACCCTCCTGTGTCCTCAACATGGCAGCACATCTTCAGCCTTACACAGTGACGCTTCATTACAGCCATTCACTTCACTTCTCAGTCATGTCAGTTCAGTCACACCAGGTACAGATGATCTGCATCAACATCAAGTCTAAAATCTGATGTCATCTTCTTTCTCCTAAGACCTCCTTTCAAAGACCACACGGGGTCCCGACTTGCTCCCCCGAGGTTCAGAGATGACCCAGATGGCGGGGGCTTTCATGAAGTCCCTATCAATCGCCTTGTTCTCCTCGGCCCGGGCCATCGCCTCGAGTTCAGGGGAGGTTTCTGGGCACCAGTCTGCCATGAATTTATCCTTGGCCTCGCAGTAATTCACCACCACTTCCTCAGGTTGCTCCCCTAACACCCAATCTGAAATACAGAAAGAGAGGGGAGAAGGAGCGGAGTGGAAACAAGAGAAGAGCTGTGAGTGATGAAATTTAATAGTGGAAACAGACACTTCTGTTTAAAGGAGGAGTATATGGGATTTGGTGACATCTAGCAGATTGCAAACAAATGAATACCCTTGCCCTCACCCATCACGCAGAGCACGTAGGGAAACCTACAGTGGCCTTCAGGTAATGTAAAAAGTGAAAGGCCTTCCTTTGAGCCAGTGTTTTATTTGTCTGTTTGGGGCTACAGTAGAAACATGCCAGTGAAATATGGTTGGCCATGTAGAAGAAGACCAAACCCCAGGAACAGCGCTGGGAATTGAAGCCAACTTGACAGAGTTTGACACAAACCATGGAATTACAACTTTCAGGTCTGTCATGTGATGCCATGTGGCCCAAAACGACTTCCCATAGACTTACATTGTGAAAGATATGCCTTTAAATCAGTGGATACCTTTTTCAGCGTCACAGCTGCTGTGAAATGACTCGTTTTGCTATCAGGATTTGATCCATTTGGTCAGCTGGACAATTAAATAATTTCATTCCTATTAAAGTTAGCGGAGGGCTAAACCTCAAGTTAGCCGCTGGTGCTCTTGCTCTATGGGCCCTAAGATATGGGAGATCTGGGTCATTTTATACCTGGGAAGTCAAATTTTTGGGGGGGTTTATGCAAAATTAAGCAACTTTTATAGGAATGAGCAGAGCCCTGCCTCAAACGCTGTATCCAGATCTCCTTGTACATTCATACAGAGGATCCTCTCCCAATGTAGATATAAAGGACTCATTGTAAGCCAACAAAAACACAACAATTCTTAGTTTCAGATGATTAGACACCAATGAGAACATAATTATGAATGTTATATTCAGTTTCTGCTAATGGATCCCCTTAAATCCTACGCACAGGTCCCTTAAAACTGAGCAGTACAGTAACAAACCTGCAAAGTCATGGATGAGGTCTTTGATGAGGTGACCGATGATGGCATAAAGAACACCCAGCAAGATAAAGACCGCCATGATCAGGTACAGGACATAGGTAGGTAGGTGGACGGCATCCCGCGAGGGGGGTATGTAACTCTCAAATAACACGGTCCCATCTTCTTCCTTGAAACGAACACGTAAGCTGTCCTCCTTCACCTCCATCGCTGTCTGAGAGTCCTCAAAGCTGCTGTCAGCCTGGGAATCCACTTAATATCTCAGAGTCATCGCTGTATTGAAATGAAGCGGCACAAAGGTATCGTCTTACAGATCACAATAAGAACAGAAGAAAACTCTCAAACTTTAAAATCAAATATATATTTCTGCAGATATAACTATATTGTTTCTTATAATGTAACACAATAAATACACTTCTGACAAAAGTTTAGCAGCCACAATGTGAATATAAAACCTCTACATACAGCAAAGAAGCAGGCAGCTGGTCCTTCAATTCACCAGGTGTCTTCACACTCCTGGCCACACTGAGCAAGTAAGACTTAAATTAAAAGTACAACTATATCCCTCACCCTGACAAGTTCTTTATTTGGGCTCCCTGTACAAACTCCCTATCTGTCCGCCTGTGGAGCTACGCAGATGGAAACTAGATTAGCTGCAGCAGCTTGAGGTACTCAAGGTCAGAGGAACGATGCTGCGAGCTGTTTCTTAATGAGGCAGAGAGAATTTACCTGATGCATAGAATAGCATTCAGATCTATCTGTCTATCTATCTATCTGTCTGTCTGTCTGTCTGTCTGTCTGTCTATCTATCTATCTATGTATGTATCTATGTATCTCTTCTTCTGCTGATGACATCATTATCAAACAGTATTTCATATGGCTAATGTAAAGTAATCCTCGGCATTGACAAATAAGGTCACTGGCCCTGACATATCCAGGTATTAGAGGAAGGTAAGATGGATTAAAGGACACAGATAAGACATGACAGCACTCTTGTATTATTCAGTTGTTTACTGGAGAGAAGCTTAGTCCAACACCAGAACAGGACAGTTTGACTGGTCGGCAAGAAAAATGCACAGAAACTGTAATTCATATGCAGTTTTATTAAACTTTCTTGATATTTTCACAAAGGAATTTAACATTTTTATTGTAAAAATGATTTTAAATTATACAGTCTTTGGATTTACATGTCAGCAATTGAAATTAAATGTGTGTTTTTACAGCTTTGAAGTTTATATGAGAAACTCTTTGGGTGGCAAACAATAAAATAGAGCACTGTATTTGGAATGACTGACAATAGAAGCCATGTTTACATACATTTTTAATAAGTAATCAAAGTAAGCATTTCTTAGCAAAATGAGTATAAACTATAACAACATGTTGTATATAAAACAATAAATGCTTTAGCTTAGGCGTCACTACAGCAAAGAGACAACACGGAGATATGACGTGACAAAACTGATCTGAACCACTGCTGTGACAAAGTGACAACTCAAAGGGAAGTGGCGTAAGGGGTCGCAGGGCAGGCGAAGGTCACACTATGAGTAGATATCCTTTTTTCTCCAGGGTATGATGAAGCCATGGCGCTTTTCAGAGGAGGAGGGGTGGATGGGCAGGTGGCAGCCTCCATCTAACCGGTAGAAACCGGGCAGCGGGTCTTCCTTTTCCTTCTCCATCACCAGCCCATCTTTTTCTATCAGCTTACTGCAAACGCTCAGCCGCCGCTCTTCTTCTATTTCTGCTCTCCCTTCCTCTGAATCATCTTCCACTGGTTTGGGGCCAAGAATCCAGTCTGTGAGGTGAAATAGAGCAGATAAAAAAAGACATGTGAGAATGAAATGATTTACTGGGATTTCTGAGTGTCTTTTAAAGGGGCACGCCACCAAAGAGTTATATAATTATCTGTTGCTCTGAGGGGAGCACACTAAAGTTACCCTGATGATGTCATAAGTGATGTCTTCAGATTCAACGAGTTGCGTTATATAAATGATTCAGTGTTTTGGGGACTAAAAGTCTGGATATTTTGACCTCCGAACGTTGCGGAAACGCAACAGAGATAGCCAGAGTGCCCCTTTAAAGTGTAACATTAGCAGCAGTCATTCACTCAAATTTTAATTATTTCTTGGAAATCATCTTAAAGGAAAAGTTCACCCCCAAAATGACTATTTGTATATCAGTTACTCACTACATGTCACCTTGAATTCATGAAGAAAACATTGTTTTTCTTGCACGCCTCCGCAGTGAACGAAGAATCCAAAAATGGAGAAAATTCTTGATGAATTGAAGTCACAGGGTCTCATTTGTACAAGTCATATGCTCAGTGCTTACATTGCTAACTCCCTTGTTAACTATTATAGAACAATGTGACCTTCTGCCTGCTGGTTTATTGGAGGTTCCCAGCAACAGCCGGAATGAAGATTGGAGATGCAGCCTTTGTCAATTACGCCCCAAAGCCATGGAACACACTGCCAACAGATATCAGAGAGGCTAGCTCACTAAATATTTTCCAAAGAAAGCTAAAAATGTTTACTTAAGCCTTTAACTAGCTCTGACTTTGCCTTATACAGCTCTGAAACTCTTTCTTTTTACACTTCACGCTGCTGCAACTCTTTTAAGTCAAGTTTGGAGCAAACGAATGGATAAATGAGACTTGGATTTTACTGCATGAGTTGTCCGAGAATTTGTTTTGGTACAGTTTTGCTGTTGTCACACGCAAACCGCACGCAAAATTCTCATTCACTGTTGAGACATGCGAGAAAAACAAAGTTTTCTTTACAAATTCGACGTAACAAGGGATGAGTAACTGATATACAAATGATCATTCGGAGGGTGAAGTATTGTTTTAATGGTACAACAAAGGAAACTGTTGAGAAGGTTGACCTCTGCGCACAAACCTCAGGGTGAAGGTGAAGGAAAGTCATCACATAACACCCAAAAGAGGAAAAAAGGGAAAGACAAAACATGGATGCAGTCTTGGCCCACAAGTTCAGGGAGGAAAAAGGACTCAAAGACACTGGAGTGGAGACAACGATGGGAAGGAGACGACACCAGCCAGGGGTTACCTGCTAGGTCATGCATCAGATCTTTAATCAGATGTCCCACTATGGCGTAAGTGGCCAGTATAACCAACACCACCCCAACTAGGACATAGACTACATTGCGCGGCAGAGTTATAGCATCTCTCGCCGGCGGTATGTAGTCGACAAAATACGCCTCCTCCTCCCTTCTCCTGGAAGACAGCTGGAGGAGCTGTCGATGCTCAAACACCAGCGGTGTGAGGTTCAAAAGCAGAGCTCCTCCTGAGGCGTTTAAGGACACATCTGGTTGTTCGTTCATGGTTATAGCTGCTTTGGTAGAGTTGGTTAATACAGTCTTTATATGATGGTCTGCTCAAGGAAGGTGGTGAAACTTTTTTGGCTGTTTCTTTGGGTGAGTTATTGCCTTGTTGCACATCAAAGCTCCTTAACGTCACTGTGAAAACTTGGAACACAGGTGATAAAGGTGCATTAGATTGAAGGAGGGAGAATAAAAAGAAGATCTTAAACATTTTTATATTTTCTAAAGCTGGGAAGAATGGCAGGACTGATGACAGATGGAAATGTCAGAGTGGTTCAGATTTAAGAACGCAGCCTCATATGAGTGACAGCTTGCTGTCACAAAACAGTGCCTCAGAAAAAGTAGTTCACCAGACAAGAAAAATGTGATACCATAAGTGTGCCAACTCTCCTAATCTTTTGTCTAGACTTAAATCCAAGCATTCCTCCTTCTAGTGTTTTGGAGAGGGGCCCTGGGTCAAATTTCCAGGGGAGCGAGGAGTGTGAGACGGAGGAGAGGTGAATATAGGACAGACAGAGTTAATAGGATTGAGTCTGTCACAGAGCAATATCAGCTTTCCATCTGTAGGGATTAGAGATATGAGCGAGGAGAGGTGGACAGTAATACAGCAAAGAAGCTTATGGTTCTCCATGACCATGTTGCACATATATATAGAGACAGATATAGATATAGATATATATAGATATATACAGTAAATGCACTTTCTCTTGGGTTTAAGCTGGCATCACTTTATGGATATCCCCTGCTTTGAATTCATCTTAAGCACAGCCAGTCCACTTCTTATATTCTATAAATGGCTTGTCACATAATTCACTGAAATGACACTTTATTTTCATGCCTCATTTCTTGCTTGATAACAGAGCAGATGGTGATATTTCAAAATGTACCAACAGGAAAACTGTACATCACCCAATGTAACTTATGAAATTTGGTAAAGAACAACACATCAGCACCCTTTTGAATATAAATATTGAGATGATCTTTAAGATGAAAAGGATCAAATTTTGATGAAAAGAAGGAGTTTAAGATGTTTTTGGTGAATTTAAAGATCCCTTACCTGGTTATTAAGACCTGAAACAGCCCCTCAGTTCTTTTCTTTGACTTGTGAATGAAAGGACTTCCAAATTAGCACGTGTCATACACAGACGGGTCTGTAAATAATCACAAACACATGGCAAAAAGTTAAGGTCATGCAAACAGAAAGGCTTACCACAGTGGCTGCTACAAAAAACCCACCATCAGTGAATAAGCGGGCAGGTAAACAACAATCCAGAAATTCATTTTTATCCAATCAGATCTTCTTCGTAGAGCATCAGGATGTAGATGGTTTAGTTTCATTTTCTTTTTGTGGCTCAGGAACTTTGCAAAATTGAGAAATGAGAAATTGCCATTCTATGAAGGTGATGGCAACATTCGCAATGAGGATGAACCAAGAGACCGGGTGCAGACCGAAGTAGAAGACGTGTTGTGTCATGCTGTGAGGCAGCCCAAAGATATGAAAAAAAAAACAGATTTAAAAAGATGATAAAGTTGAATGAAAATCAAATCTCAGGAAGGCAGCGTGAGGTCTCTGAATGTGTCTCAGGATGAGGCTGTCAGGAGACACAGGCTGTCTGTGTCAGTGTCAAGGTGTTCTTTAGTAATCCATGACAGGATTTGGCTGACACATGTCACCACTGTCACCAGTACCACCTTTTAACTGAGTCAGCAGACAGCAAAACAGAAGACAGGGGCTCATTTAGCATCATCTGAAGTACCTGTTGACACTAAAGTGTGGTGCACTTTCAACAGCTGATTCACAGCCACAAATACTACGAGAATATTACAGCAATACTACAAGACAATAAAAATGAGCAGCTTGATGTATCATTTTGATGTGTTAAGTTTAAGATAAATCTTGGGAATTACCTGTAAGAATGACTCCTGTCTCATTCACTTGCAGGATCCATTCAGTTCTGTGAAAGTTTTAAGTTAACAGAAGGGTTTCCAAGTCTTCTCCAGGTGAGACAGGAAGCAGATCAATTGCAAACTCAGCCTCCACAGACAGAACTACAAGCTGAGCTACTCTTTCTCACTAGTCCTAAGCAAAAAAAAACAAAAAAAATTCCCGTCATGCAGTCAGTCCATATCGACTGTGACTCTCAGGCCGGGGTAACCACCTTCTTTGGTTTGTCTTCTGGCTCCATCAGCCAACTGAAGTATGCATCGCTCAGGAGGAAGGCCCAATAAGCGACTGTTAGAGAGGTGTTCACGGTCATAATGCCGATGATTAAAGGGTGCAGCATTGTGGCAGACTGGGTGGACTCTTTTCAAGAATCTGTGTCACCTCAAAAAACTGAGCGTCTGCTGCGTGGGCCAAGGGTTGTCTCTGTTCTTTAATCACCTCCCTGTCCGCTTCTACTCTGGTCTCCCCACCCCTTTCCACTCTCTCTTTCCACTGGCCGCTAAGTTTCTGTAGCAGCAGCAGCAGCAGCGTAATCCTCTTCATCTGCTTTGTTACAGAAGATGAGGATTCATTAGATGTAGGCCTGCTTTACAAATGTTCATCCATAGATGTTGCGTAATGCATATGTTCATGCTTTACCATGTGCAGAGTTTAGTGGTATGGCACTGTATTTTGCAAAGAAACTGCTCAAGACAAAGCCATAGCCATGGAGTCAATACCTGGGGGGACCATATCTGCCCAGGGTCCCCCCTTCACCACATTTTTTATACATTTGAAAGTTATAAAATAAAGACAGTACAGTGTTTGAGACTGATTTTTCCTATCCACAGCAGTCAAACAAGAGCTTCTGCTGAGGCATGGATACACTACTTGAACAAACGACATGCAAAACTGCAGTACACTGTAATACTGGAACCAGTACTATAGACAATGTGCAGTAGCTTCTTTGCATATGACATCATACACCAGTGTGCTGTCCAGATGGACGGCAGGCAAGTAGAAGCAAGGACTACCAACTCTACACAAGTGCCTATGATTTGAGCTGTTTACAGCTGTTCCAATCAATCATATTCAGAAAAAACAAAGGCCACTTTAAGTCCAGAAAATGACAGGACAAAAAGGGAGAAGTGAAAAAAAGTCTGAAAAAAATCACTTTTCTTCATTTTGTATGCATCACATCCAACATGAGTTTCGATTTTCTGTCGACACCAGCTATTTGCAGGTGTATCCAAGTCTTTTATGTCATCACATTCCTCTGTATACAAATCACACAGTATATGGATTTATCACTTCCTGCCCTCCATTTGAATGTTGCCTCATAATAATCACATGATTGCAAAGAAGCTTTCTGTTAAATTGCTATTTATTATTTCTGACAGGTTGCAGTGGTGCATGGCATTTTGAGCCTACCTGAATATTGGGTGGGTCTGGGGGGATTTAAACAACCCCAGAGACTGATAAACAAACATAATCTTTGTTCTGAACTTTATGCTCTCTCTTAGATATAATCCAGAAACTAATCAAGACTGGAGACATCAGCTGGAGGAGTTCTTAATCTTACACCAAACAGGACAGATGGCTCCTTAATGGAACCCCAGGGGCCACAGGAGCCCAGACAGCACTTCAACATGTGCAGCATGACCGGGATTTTTTTTCATTACTCATGTCATCTACCTAGAAGCCATAAACTGGGTGAAATTAGAAAGCAAGAACACACAAGTGAACTTCATTATCCTGACAAAGCCAGCTAAGAAAATAAAGGTCAGCACTACGCGCCTCCACCAGGTGGCAGTCTGCACAAGCATACACTGAGAGGTGAATGACCAGTTGAATGATCTAAATGGTTCCCTCAGAGCCATGTGGAAATGCACAGCAGATAGTTTAGCAGCAATCAGGTGCAGCCGATAACACCAAAGTGCGTGTTTTCATTAAGACAAACGCGTATTTTACGCATTACGCACGACCCAGAAGTCCATTTTGTGCACTTTGCACCGCTCTCCCTTAAAAACTCACACATCAGACGCGACACCTGCCCTGAGTTGAACTTTGAGACCCATCAGATAGCAGACTTATTGGAGCAGCAGTTGTTTCATCACAGATCAAAAGGCAACGAAGGTGACACTCCTTTTAATTACCTCATTCCCTCGGTGGCAGCGGAGAGGACACTGGCTTCTAACATGCCTCGCTTCACGTCCAAACGTGTTTAGCGTTTAGCGGACATTTCTTTCCAGAAGAGGTCAAACCACAAGTTTTCAACAATGAGGCCGCCGGTGGAAGTCTGCGTGTTGATCCTGTCTCTCTGCGCTCCTGGAATTTTGTACGCCATGAACAACATCCCAGCTCTTCAGGAGTAAGTGTGCATGCCATACACCCTTTGATAATTTCACTGTGATCTCGGCCTGCTGTATGGAGGCATCGCACGGTGATATTAATAGGCTTATGAAGCGGCCCACAGCCCGAGGGAAAAGGAGGTTTAGCGAGGGCGTGTTTATCCCGAGGTAACCTCGTTTAAAAGTCACTGTTGAGATCCTTAAACCAACACAGAAAACAAGAATCACATAAGCCTTTCAGGATAAGCTTTGGGGAATTTGGGGAAAATATTAACTCTTAAAAGTAAACTGCAGTGAGTGTGTGGCTCTGTCACATTCATCAGTGTTTCATGTTGGCCCCTAGATCAGAGCAGCACTTTTAAAAGTAATGATATAACTATAGTTTCTTTGCTTGAGATCATGGATGGTGGACAAAACTTGACCAGTGTTTAACAAAACTAAGAACCTGAATTTCACCAAAGAAAGGTCAATGAAAAGTCTTTAAATTTGGTGTCTAAATCAGCAGAGCAGTCTGGGCCCTTTTGAGCCTGAGCAGAGATACATTTTCTAAAGAGAAAATGGTGGGAAGTGTCAGGTTGTGGAGATGATGAAATAGTGTCCAGGGCTGTCAACATCCCAACCTCTTTTTTTTCTGACGAAAGTATGAATGGAGGGAAAACACACAAGTTATCCCGCCCCATGAGTTACAGGGTATTGACCTATGACACCATGGGACAGTTACCTGTTAAACCATTAACCATTCACTTAAATTCATCAATCAAACTAATGACTGGTTGCCAGATTTTCTTAAAGAGTCCCTCTGTTTGACAGGGTGAATCTAATTTTCTCTAAATCTAAAACATAACGGCAGCGGCATATCAAATGTTAGGAGCTTCGCAGGTTTCCAAAATTGAAGCAATAGTTTTCCCGCCAGCAGTGTGGACAGAGAGATGACCTGAGCTTCATACCTATCCTTTTCTACACCTGGCTCAACCACCCCAAATAGTGTGGATAAAGGGGCAGGCGGAAACTCCTTCTGAAAGGCCTTGGCAAAAAAGTCAAATAAATGCCCCCAAAAAGTTTGCAACCTATGGCATTGCAGGAATTGGTGAGACACAGAGGGGTGAAGCATCTCTGAATATTTTTTGTAATCTAGTGCGAGAGTAGTGCAATCCATGAACTACTTTGAATTGTATCAAACCATGTCTACTAATGGTTGTTTTGATTGTCTCGATTGATTCAGTAATCGCTTGATGAATAAAATGTCAGAAAATTAAAATTTCTATTACTAAAGGACAATTTGTACATTTGATGCAAACTGATGTATGACCTCTCACCATTATTCTTCAGACCCCTTCCTATCCTGGGAATGGAAATAGTCGTCCTGGGATTAGTTCTTGTCATCCTCCTCCTCACTGTGCCAGAGAAGATGAAAGTGGACCCCTTATTCTACGGTACAACCAGACAAACACACAATTGAAACATCTGTCAGTGATATGAAGGTTTTCTTTTTTAATTGTGCCTCTTTGCATCTGTCCAGTGTTTGCAGAGTTCTCCTTCACCTGCATGGTGGGCCTGATCAATGCTTTAGAGCATGATGGCTTCATCTCTGGCTTCATGGGCTTCTACCTGAAGAAGGTAAGGGCAGGTTTCTCTTATCTAAGACGACTTCTTAATGATGGTTTGGCTTTCAGACCTTTAAATGTCAAAAGTTAAAGGGGATCTATAGTGCTATTCTGTATTTCTGTCATATATAGTGTTACAGTGTCAGATGTTCATATCAAACATGGCCAGATTTTCAAATATTGAGGTACTTGTATCTAAAAGTGATCCCCATGAGCAAAAACCTCAGGCTTCAGACTGTTTTAAATACTCTTTTTAGTGTTTTTTTTCTACTTTGGAGACAAGTTGACGTCAGCTTGTGACAGATTTCTGTATATCATAGTTTCCCAAAGTGTGACCTGCAGGCTAATGGCGGCCCTCAGAAACTAATAGACATGCATTATTTAAATCATCTACAGTCCATTTCAGTACTTTCACTTTTAATAGTTTACATTAAATACACTACTCGGCTACTATGTCAAACTGCAGCCCCTAACAAGCATCTGTTTGGTTACGGCTGAACTTGCAGTAAGCCTCTGGCTAAGGAGACAGGCGCTATAGTGGAGTGGTTCAGACAGGGGGTGAATACAGGTGTTCCAGTGCAGAAAGTATGGGAAAAATAAAGTGTTTGTAACATTAAAGCATGTAAACATGGTCTATTAGGAGCCCAGAATCAAAAATGAACATAAGAGCTCACCTTTAAAATTCATCATGTGATGCTGTTCCTGCAGGGTGAGCCTCATCTAAGTACCGCCTATGCTGTGATGATGTCATACTGGGAGGGCATCTTTCACTTGGCCCTCTTCTTCACCATCATCCACCGCATGTTCAAAGGGTAAGCTGCGGCATCACCGTCAGAAGCCCATCCGCTTTGTGTTCATTTAGTCCTCTAATGAGAGCCGCTGATTTTCTGTCCATGCAGGAAGTCCTATCGTAGCCTGGGGCTGCTGTGGGCAGGGCTCCTCAATCGCCCATCAAATTGTTCACATCCCAGGAGTGGTCATTGGTGAGAGCTGTCTACATTTGATTCATCACATCATCCGAGTGAGTTTCTCTCTGTTTTTTGTTATTGATGTTTCTGTTTCGCACAGGTAAATATGGATCAAACATTAAGCCAGCCTTTTGGAGGAACATCCCTTTCTTCGTGCTGCCTTTCTGGGCGGCCTCGGTGCTCTTTAGCAGACCCAGAGAGATGCCAGTTGTCACAGCAGACAAGGTAAATCTCAGCTGTTGAGACTTTTATAACATTTTGTTTATCTATAGAGTGGTGGCGTCCAACCCTGTCCCTTATCAGATAGTTTTATTTGAGCTATTGTCAGCAGACTGAAGAGGTAAAACTGTGCGGCATTAATCTTAACAGTCAGAAAAATGCAAAGGTAGAAAAGTACAAAATATAAAACCGCATGTTGTGAAGCAGACTTTTTTTTTACTTGTTTCCTTACTCTGCTTATAATCTTGCAACCCACTGGTCTGGGTACCAACCCACAGTTTGAGAACCTCTGCAAAAGAAGATTGACAAATTTGTGCTTTCTTGCTTGCTTGATTATATCACAGCCTGACTCATGATGGATTTCTGAGACTGATACCAATATTAGTCTGAATTTGTAAGCAATAAATATTCAGTAGCCTGATATGATAGCCAATTATTGTTTTTTTAAAACTCATTTGGTCCCACAAATTAGCACATAAAAGGCCCTGACACACCAGTCAGTGGTCAGCTGTTGGTCAATTTCAGGCCGTTGGTGAGCATCTGTTGCTCTAGTATTTGCAGTGTATCCAACACTGTTGGCACTGGTAGGCCCTTGTTGGCTTTTCTTTGGCAGATTCAGCATGTTAAATCGACGTCGGAGATGGTTGAGCCTGTCCCATTGTTTTGTTTTTTTTAGCCATTGAGCTCTTTAGCAGAAATGATTTGTAATTGTGTTTTTGCTCACTAGTTCAGGGTGGATATCATTTATTCTTTCAACATTGGGTTGTGTTGTTAATGTGCTAACTGGCTAATTAGCATCTTGAATCCATCCTGTCAGTCTTCCAGTGTCTCTCTTTAAATGACGAATACAGACTACCACTGCCTGCTGCTGTGGAGATTTCCTCTCACGCAGGCGCAGAACGTACGTGCTAGTTGGCCGATCGGCTGTAGTCTTTGCGGTGTGTTTGAATGCAACTCCTGGGCTGAGACACAGGCAATGGTTGCCACTAGTTGTTTAATGTTAGTGTGTGTCTTAGCAGCAGAAACACAGGGAGCGCCACTGCATCCTCTGGTCAGGACGCCATTACTCTACTATATCTTTACATAGCAAAAAGTTGTTTTCTGCTTTGTTAGTGTTCTGAATGTCGTATACAGAACCTTTAAGTGATTGAATCTACAGTATGTGTGCTGAGGTTTTTCCTGTGTTGACTAGATTTCAGTGGAGCAGAAGAAAGGGCTGCTGTCTCGACCCGTTGACCTGCTTCTGTCTCTTCTGTTACTGGGAGCAATGGCCTTCTCTGTTTTCAGAGGCTTTGTGAGTAAAACTGCTTGGAAGCTTTTGTATTTGTCCAGCATTACTTCTGAATGAACTCAGTGAGACATGAGATCAAATGTGCAGTATTGATAAACTAACTCCCCCTTTCTTCTCTGCTCCAGGTGGTGCTGGACTGTCCTCTGGACACCTGTTTCACCTACATTTACCAGTATGAGCCCTACCTCAAAGACCCAGTTGGCTTTCCCAGGGTTATGGTCAGTCTGGAAAAATATATACCAGATTAAACCAAATATACTGTGTATTTTTGTTCAAAATTATAAGTGATTTTTTTGTGCACTGTTCCTGCAGATGCTGGTGTATTTGTTCTATGCTCTACCGCTGTTCACTGTCTTTATCTATGGTCTGAGAACACCTGGTTGCACCTGGATGTTGGACTGGACCATCTTCTTTGCCTGGGGCCATGGCCCAGGTAACTATTGTGTCTTTGCTGTTGTTAATATTCCTTGAAAAAGCATAATACAGCATAAAGCTGACTTCCTCCTGCTGTTCTCTCAGACCCAGTGGTGCCATATCGGAGCATCTCTGCACTCCCGCACTCCCTTCACGTACCGAGTCCCAGCAGACAAATGGTGGCCTGTTATCACCCTCAATGTGCTGCTGGCTGCTGCGCCGGCTCTCCTGGCCCTACGCTGCCGCACCAACCCCGCTTATTTTATGAAACCTGTTCCCAAGGGACAGACCAACAACGAGAAGAAGAAAAACTAGACCACACACCAGCCACATACTGTCGAGGAATACTTCACGCTGTGACAAGGCTAATGTTTTCTGGGGACTCTCTTTGGCGCACAAACTGCATTAAACACACAATTTTTCAACCTTAAACCCAGAGGAAATCTAAAAACGTTACTCTCTGAGTCAACTGTTCAAAATCAGTCACCTCGCACAGCAGCAGCTGCAACAGCACTCCCTGCATGGACTATTGGACCCTGATAAGAAGGCTGTTGATGGGAGTTGAGGACTGTGATCAGCTTTCAGGTGACTCATGTAGATACCCAGTTGGAATCTTCCCAATCTAACTGGATCACACAGTTTGGCAACACACGACTGGAGAGCGACAGTCATCATTATTCATGTTCCTGAGCAGAAATCCACATCACATCTCGCAGCTTGAAGTTTATTTTTACTGATCTAAACTCGACAGTCGGTGAAAATGATCACAGTTTTCATTGTTCAACTGAATGTAAGAAGAAGATCAACTGAATGCTGTAAAGGCCGAAGAGTTTCTGATAGGGGTGATAATAGCAGATGTTATTTAAGTGGAGAATTTGATGAAGGAAAAACACCACCTGGTGCCTTATATTGTGCAAAATATTTGATTATCCTACATTATGTCACCGGTGCCGCAACTACCTAATTACTTCCTGCTTAATTGTTTGATCATTTAGTCTTGAAGAATGAAAAATGTCCATCGCAATTTCCAACAAGGCAAAGGTGACATCCAAAGATGTTCAGTTTACAATGATATAATATGGAAAAAAGCTGCAAATCATCACACTGGAGAAGCTGGAACAGTCTGAACCAGTTGATAGATTTCAGCTCTAGCTGTAACTGAATCTCAGAGAGGTTTCCATGTTTCATGATCCACTTTATTTTGTACAATAAAAGCAAACGGAGCACTGAATCGGGCTTGTTTTTGTATGGGGGTAAAGCTTATTTGAGCCAGGTATTGGCATTATCTGTGAGTGCCTTCGCTGATGTCTGTCTGCACTTTAAAAAAATAATAAAGTTGTCATTGTCAATATTGTCTCTGAATGGTGATGTCATTGTGCCCTATATGCAGTGAACCTGTAGGGTGAACTGCTGGCCCAGTTAACTCTGCTGAGGCTGCTGATAAGAGGTGAACCCTGGATTTAGGTGAACTGTCACGCACAACAGCAGCGCGAATGTTCACGTGACACGTCAGTCAGCCGTCCATGACTTTTTTTTTTTTTTTGGGGGTGGGGGGGCTGCTGAAGTGGAATTTTAACATGGCGGTTTGAAATTATTGTTCTGTTGCTACTTTTTCCTCAGAAGTTTTGGCCTGAAGTTCACATTTTATAATTTAAAGCTACATAGTCTTTGTTTTTAAAAGAGGATACCAGTGTTTTTTAGATGCAGTGAGATTTGACACCTTACGGAATTGCAAAATTATGAAATGCATACATGAATGGATAAAGCAATTAAACACATTTTTGCAATATGGCAGAGGAGAGAAAAAGAAAATTAGTTTTTAGACAAGTAGAAAAACACTAAGACATTAAAGTGGTTTTAAATTAAAAAAAAAAAAAAAAGAAACAAAAAAATCAAGATAACAGAAAATGTTAGTGAGTTTCCATGTCTCTTATCTGGGGCCGGAGGGCCTGCATGGACTTATTAAAAGTGTTATTAAATCCAGGCTATCGCCCTAAATTAATCCAGTTCAGAGATAAGTAAAGAACCACAGAGAGAGGAACCATAGATAGACTTCTGTGGCTGCAGTATCAGATTAAAATCAAACTGTAATTCACCAGAAGGAAACTGGATGGTTATTTTGACAGCAGGGTTTCTGTTGGTTTGTGAGTCATTCTGGCAAACAGTCTTTTATGTCCCACTCACCTGGTAGGCCATCCTTCTCTCTTAAAATATTCTGCTCACAGACACAACAGAGATGAGAAAATTGCCTCGTGAAGCAAACAGGATGAAACTATTGCTGGCTGTGTAGAGTGCAATATGAAGTGAGCAGCAAAGCTCAGAAAGATAAAGCCAAAATAAAGGGGATTGATCGAGTTTCATCTGGTGGGGTACCAAGGTGACACGATAGAAACAATCTCTGAACACAACAGCACTTTCCTGTCTCATAGTAATGGATTATGGGATCTGTGCACACTCCACTAAAGCAAAACTAAAGTCTACAGCGATGCTACGAACTCTGTGTGAGGCTAGGTACAGTAAATGCTGATGCTAACATGATTATGATAAAGCACTGATGTTTAGCAGGTTATACCGTGTTCAACATATTCGTTTTAGGTTGCTAACATTTGCTAATCAGCAATAAAGGTAAGCTAGCCAGCCACCAGAATGTTGTTATGTTGGACAAATTAAAAAATAAATAATAATAATAAAAAAATTATGGAATCACGAATGTAATAATTAATACTGTGTGAAAAATGAATCTGTGTACCAAATTTCATGACAGTCTGTTCAATATTGTTGCGATCTTTTACTCAAAACAACACAGGATGAGTGTGAAAGGGAAAGAGGGAGGCGACAACATGCAGCAAAGGGCCAAAGGTTGGAATTGAACCAATGGTCACTGCAGCAAGGACATAGCCTTTGTATATGGGGTACCTGCTCTACCAGCTGAGCTACTGGATGCTTTGATGAGATTTTTTTTGTATGCTTACCTGGAAGTTAGCATCGCCCTGGTCCCCTTGACAAAAATCCAGTGGGATATTTCCATTGGATTTTGGATTATTGCAGAAAATAAGCTCTATGGCAAACTAAAGTTTATGATATTTAAGCCAACACTGTTTGCACAGCAACATTTATTTACAGATGAACACAGCTTTTATGAGTTTTTAAGCATATATGCAAAAATAAATTGGGAAAAGGGGCCCCTGATTGCCACTGATATTGGCACATTTAGCACTGACAACTGTTAACTTCCCTTAAGCTCCCGTAAGTCACTATAAAGCACACCAGTGGTTCCTAGCTGGTGGGGTTAGGGGTCCATTCTGAATGGACCACAAGTGACCTGCAAACATGTCATGTTTGTAAAAAACATACTTAATTTTTAACTACAGTGATTTTCCAGGACAGAGCTTTCATTTTTAAGTGCCATTTCCTCCTGTAGAGTGACTAACTAACAGAGTACTTGACAGAGGCAGCAAACTAGCTTGATGACATGGCCAAACACAAGTATGACGCTGAATGTATTAAACTGTGTGGAACTTGAACTACTGACAAAGGGGAAATCTGGAGCCCATGGCTGGACCAGTTGGGAACCACTGCAGTACACTACCCCGCCCCAAAACTCCCCTTTGTAGGGCCACTTCTAGCTACTGTAGGACAGCTCAGGCCTGAGGCCACCCAGAGTCTAGGATTGTCATTGCAAAGATGAAGTTGCCAGGAAAGCTAACATCAGGCTATAAACAAGGCCTAGACAATGATTGCATGACTTCAACATGACCAACACTAAACTTCCAACTTGACTACAGTTGAAAAATGGCCTATCTACAAGTTGTAAAGTTTGCATATAGTTTGCATGACTGTGAGTATAAACACAACAAAGCTGTATGTTGGACGTGAATGAGTCAAAAACGTGAACTAAATTTGAGGTTTAAGGACCCTTCCTGCAGCACTCTTTAAGTGTTCGTCATCTGAGGAACATCTAACACATTTCATGGTAATCCATCCAGTACTTGTTGAGATATTTCAGTCAGGACCAAATGTAGTGCTAGGATGGCTGATAAAACATGCATAGTAGATGCTTGATTTAAATAATAAAATAAAAACAATCAGAAATGCTGTTGTTCATTTTTTCACTTTATTAAGAATGGAATACAACAGCAGGACAAAAAGTCATAAGAACACCAAAAAAGTGGATGACCGATCAAATATCAAAGGGACCAAAGACAAAAAATAGTGACATTCTACCCATCATGTAAATATATAGCCGTGCAAAGATTGAAAGGTTTAGCAATTCAGATACAATCAAGTGGTTATCTCGAGAAAAAATTGTATAATCCCATCCACACTACCTATGCCAACGGTACATATTCATTAGCTGAGAGTGCTTATGAGGTTGGGGGGGATCTATTTGATTAGACAAGGTCCAGCTATTGATCAGGGATCAGCCAATAACAAACACCACAATATTTACAATACAGAGATTAGAGGCAATCAAATGATTAATTTAGTTTATTGTTCGTTGTTGGACTTATATACTGGTATAGAAAAATCATGTTACGTCGGCTCTCTGCAGTATAAGTAAAAAAAGAAAGCATCTTCACTAGCAAACAATTCATAATAAATAGTAACATAACACAAAAACATAGCAAATATTAGAAAAAAGCATGTCAGTAGAATAAAACAGACCAGCTATTCAGGTGCTCTATGGAAAAAGTAACAGCTACAGTACACATACAAAAAGCTCAGGGTCACCAGGGACTGAATGCTATCTTGCATCAATTACATCTGTGCTTTGTAAACAGAATACTAGGATGAGAGTCATTTTTCATGTAGAACAAGCAGACCTTTGCAAAAAAAAGTGACTCCGCACTTTTCTAAGTTCCTCTCTTACATGCATACGCTCACACACACTCACACACTGCTGTCAGTCTGACAGACCGAGAGAGGGTTTTAGTTCATATACAGGAGGAGGATTTACTGTACTGAGATGTTAGGGAGGGAGGGCGTTAATAAGAGTTAGTGTTATAGTTAGTGTTCGCATGGACCTCGGTTAAAGGAAGCAGGAAAACAAAAAGAAGCATCAAAACACCCAAACTCGGGGATATAGAGGTTATGGAGATAAACTGTAGAAGCAGGAAAGGAAATGAGGGTGATGTGAACTACTGTCTTTATTTATGGGCCATGGTTAGCACCTAGGCATTGCAGATGTTATATTATTTGGTTCAGTAGTAGCTGTGTGCGTCCTCTCTGGCCTTGTGTCCCTCTCCTCCGTGTCTCCTGTGGCCGCGGCGTTCGTTGTGCTGATTGTGGTGGTGGCGTCTGTACCGGTGTGACCGCCGGGCTAAAAGTGGAGGGAAACAAATGGGTTTTATGTTGTACATACTGTGGTAGATATAATACCAGGTTCTTTCTGTCCTTGTACTTCTCCTTCACATATTCATTCTGTTAATGTAGGAATATCTTAAAGGACCACAGGTTTGTACTAACAGCTCAACTGATACTGGACTTGAGGCTGATGCTGATATGAAAATGGGAGTTTTACATTCCAATAGCAATGAATCAGCAAATACTATTGTTTTTATAAACACAAAAACAGCCATATTTTTAATAAGAATGCATTAAAGGGTAATTAAACTGGCCCATATTTTCCCATGTTTGGAGACAAAAATTTTTTAAATGGTTCAGTGTTATGGGAGAGTGATGCAGCTGGCAACAGCAAAACAGGCTGCTATGTAACCACTCGGGGCATGACTTGCTCAATATCTTGGACTTTAGATCGACCTGGAATTCTCCTTTAAGCCCTATATTGACTTTATTATTAAAAAGAGTGTATGGCTCTATCGATCACTTAACTGTTTTACATTTCAGGTCAGCAATAGAATAATTTCACAGTTGATATTACCTATCATTGATTATACTGACTTGTCTATCAAAACATGTTTGACACTCTCTTAAACCCCTTAATGTGGTGTTTAATTCTCTATATTGATTTGTTTTTAGGTGTCCATACAGAACTCACCATTGCTTCCTGTATGAATCATTGAACTGGCTGTAGCCTAAATATGGAAGGCGAATTCACTGGATTTATTTCATTTTCAAATGTGTTCATTTCACTTGTCCCTTGTATTTGAAACAGTTTTTGACTCCATGTAATTCCTCATATCCACTTAGACATATGTAATATCCCTTTCTCTTTGTCCCCAGAATTTTTAAAGAAGTTGGAGGAAGGTTTTTCCACTACAAAGCTCCATCTGACTGGTTTAATCTTTGTCTTTTCTTGAGATCTGTTACCTCTTTCCACTGCTTCGGGACCTCCTTATATTCATATCTCAAAACAACCTGTTCATGTCATGCTGAAAACTGCTATGTAACTATTAGAGGTCATGATATCCAATTCTAATTTTATGTACAACAGCTGAGGGCAGGGGGTGTGGGTAGGAGATGGTGAGCAAGATGTCTGTATTTGTAGTGTATGTTTGTTATGTAATGCAGTTTTGTCTGTATGTTTTTATTCAGTATTTGTGTCTGAGGACCCCCTTGAAAATGAGATGCTACATCTCAAGGAGCTATCCTTTCAATAATTTCAAAAGTGCACTGTCAATTTACATCCACTTAAAGTGTTTGTTTTTGCTGCTGACAGGCTCAGGTTATTATTCTAAGTATCTGACAACATTATGGAAAGGAACCCACAGAGATGGATGTTCTTGTTAAAAAGTAAGATCCTTTTTGTCTAACTAGAAACAGCCCCGAAATCACCATTGCCAAACTCACCAGACTCCATTTGAAAAACACTCACTTTATCATTGCAAAACACACTTCATTCAAAGTCAAAAGAAACAAAATAAACTCACAAAAAACATCTTGGTTTGTCTTTCCATTGTTCCAACAATCACCAGCATTTGATTAGTTGAAATAAAACTTAAATTCACCCAGTTAGATGTGACAGCATGCTGGCTCTATACACGCTAAAATTACTGTTTATTTAAATAGAGTCTAGTGTGTTTGCTGGTAGCAATTTCTGAGCTGTTTCTAGTTAAAAAGACACAATCTTACCTTTTAATAAAAGATCTATCTCTGTAGTGTCCTTCCCATAAGGGTGTCAGACACTTATAATAATAATCTGAGCCTGTCATTGGCAAAAACAAACACATTTAGAAGACATAAATGGACGGTGCACAATTGCCCCTAATGGATGCATTGCAGCTGGTTTCGATTGTCCAGATTGGACCAATTTCAAAAATGTTGTCTCCAATAGTCAAAAAAACATTGGAAAATAGGGGCCAGTTTAAAAAATACTGAGGTTACCATTTTTTTAAGATTATTTTTTGGCTTTTGCCTTTATTTGACAGAACAGATGAAGTGTGAAGGGGGGAGACAGAGAGGGGATGACATGCAGCAAATGGCTGCAGGCTGGAATTAAGCCTGCGGCCGCTGCAGCAAGTACCATGCCTGAGCAACCACTGAGCTACTGGGCGCCCCCTGAAGTTACCCCTTAAGTGTGCCTTGAAGTTAACCCCCCCCTTTTTTAAGTGTTTTGTCAAAGAATTGTGACCAATATGTAGTGTCAAGTAAGTTGACTTGATTCTAACTCTTACTGCTACACTAACTGTACTGTAGATTGCTCTGAATATGAGCATCATAACACCTAAAGACCAGTAATGGGGCTACATGTAACCAGAAAGCCAACAAAAACAGGTTATTATTTACAATGACAACCTGGCAGAGGGTTTAAAAGGTTATCAAATTGTCTACAACTGATTAAAAAACTAATACTGATAATCTTTAACCTCCAACCAGTTCGTAAAAATGAGCCTTTCCTTGCATGACACATGACAAAGGACCAAAATAAACACTGAACACTCACACTTTGTGCAGATGATCCTAGGTCTCTCCCAGCTCCCGTCAGCCCGGCAGCGAGCGGTGGGGATGTGACGTTGAAAGAAGCCCTCAGAGCACTGGTAGCGCACCACTGCATGGATGTCATAGTGAGATCTCCGCCGACCTATCAAATGGGCGTTCTCCACTGCGGGCGGGGTCCCACACAACACTGCAGAAAATAATCAAATCAGACTATATAAATCATACAGATAAAGATTTGTACATATTCAGCTTCTATTTCACATAAATCTGGGGATGCATATGGTGTCAAAAATCTAAATTTGTATGACCCCAAGTGTTGAAAATCCCAGAACAACAGCCTCTGCTTCCACTTATTATGCATCAGTTATGTGACTAGACTACAGCAAAAGAGACAAATATTTGTATGCTGTCCATATTGTTCAGTTTTGACCAAATTAAATCTTCAAGGCACAGTATTGTGGATGTGTTTGACCTGTAGATGGCAGCCTTGTTGCTGTGTCTGAATGTTGAGCAGAGCTGTGCTGAGGCCAGAAGGTAATGGGTCTCTGCAGTAGACAGGGAGTACAGCCAAACCACAGAGCCATGAGCCCACAGCCAGACAAACAAACACTCTTAAACTACTTAATCCTTTTCTCCATGTCCCCCTCCATCTTTATCCATTCTTTTCTAACTCCTCCTGACCATCCTCCGTTTCTGCAGTGCATCCCGGTCTTTAGATTTCTTTGCATCCTACAAGCTCACTGCACTCACATTGAGGCCGGCTGAGTCGGGTCACAGAGGGAAGGTGTGGGAGAGTGTTAGGAGAACCTGGCAAACAGGCTCAGAGGAATTTCAGATCATATTTGTGAACAAGACGGTAATTGGCAATAACTGCAACTAATGCTTTTGCTGTCTGGACAAGTGTAAGTGAGCCCCGAGGAGAGAGACGGCAATAAGAGGAAGATTGAGATTGATATTGCTCTCAGAAATCAATACAGGTTTGAGACTGAATCACAATCTTCACTTAAGATTGTGTTCGTCGTCTTTTTTTTTTTTGTTGTTGGAGCATCTGCAGCTGTGACCTTTAAAGAGATACTGGCCGATTTTCAACCAGCTATGTATCATAACAATGTGGGTAGTATGTGTATATGAACTATGGTAAACTTCCCTCCATCTTGCCGGGGCTCAGATCTCCCTGCATCATCTGGCGGATTTTAGCTGGCTCTAGGGATGTTGTTTAAACTACAGATTATACTTCCTCATTTATATACGCCCGCCACCGCCACCACAGACACAAAGAAGAAGCATTATAGAGGCATTTTGAAAGAGATGCCCCTCTCTCTCAAACTCAGAACAAACTGTAAAATGAGGCAGCGCTGATCAAATATAAACCAAGATCCTGTAACTATATTGCCTATTTCTCACCTAAAATGTTTCCAGAAACACATTTTAGTGCACTGTTTATTACAAGAATCTGTGGACAGGAAGTGGGTGCCATACTGTTTCCTGTAGCGGAGGCTGAAAAAACAGGTCAGAAAGAAAAACTAGCCAGCACTGATCAAATATAAAGCCTTTCTCTCAGAGGCCGTACACATGCCATGTTTTTTGCGCCCTCAGATTCATTGTTTTCAATATAGATGCCCTGCGCCCTGAGATAAACAGGTTAAACTTTTGGAAAACAGGGAACGTGCACCACATGTCATGTGATGAGAAACAACCAATTACAGTAAGATATCTTTCCCTCCTCCCATAAATATCAGTCTGTGGAAAATATTGAAAAGTTGACCATTTTAGTGCAGGGCTACACAGAGCTTTTCATCTGTCCCACAGATGATATGCCCACACACTTATAAACAGCGCCTGGAAGAAGATCAGCTCTGCACTCAGGATTTCAGGTAAACAGGCTATGATGTGTTGCTTGTTAAGGTTGCTTAGCAATCTCAGATGCAACTTGCCGCTGCGCTTTTGAAAGCTGGCTCAAAAGAGGAACAAGAGTAGCACCCAGCGCCTTGACCTTGCGTTTTCCAGGTGGTCAAAGACACGGCATGTGTGCGGCCCCTTAAGGTGTTTTTCTCACCTATAATGTTTTCAGAAACACATTTGAGCTTACTCTTTCACTGTAATATGAGATCATTTGTTACCAGCTGGCTGCCAAAGTGTTCTTCGGACAAGCGCAAACTTAATGGCATTACATCATCTACCAGCCGGAGAGTTCTTTCGTCCAGTGCAGCACAGTGCATTCTGGTGGCTGCAGGTTTTCTACCTCTTGAACAGAAGCCCTTTTTCACAGCCCTTTTCAGTGTTTCCTCTGGTCATGTAGCACCAGTTTCAGAAGTATTTGTGTCCCTCTACTGCATCGACAGCCCACTTTTATGAAGAGACCATCTTTCTAGCAGTGAAGTACTTCTTTAATGGAGAAAGAGTGCAAGTGATGCGAAACAGCTACTGAAGTCTGACCAATCTTTTCTGCATAAAGAGCACAAAAACTGATGATGAGCAGTGATGACTAACAGGTGGCCAGCTGGTCAGGAATGATACACACGCAACCACGTTGTATAAGGACAGCAAAAAAATCTCTCCTCGTGAATTGATTGAGCTTTAAATTGCTGAGAAAGTCACACCGGACCTGAACGTGTCAAACAAGCTTTTGGTGTGCTGTTTGGTTACACTGTGTCCAGCAGTATTTCAGTACCTGTGCCTTTCTTGCAGATGTAGGGCAGGTTGTAGTTGCAGGGCACGTCGTTCCACTTGCCGTCCTCATGGGCAATGGTCACCACACAGTCCTCTCCACCCGCAAAGAAGTTATCCGGCTGGCTCTCCCTCCAGTTCTCATATACCTACACGACAGCAAAACAACAGAATTCAGCTGCAGTTGCTTTCATTTGTCAGCACCATCAGACTGGGAGGCTCCAATCTTCTCTCTTGTTAAAAGCAGAGATGAACACTTTTGGAAGAAATATGACACGTGAGATCTTGCACATAAATGGGGACAGAGCTTTAATTAAAATGCTAAAAATGAAAAGCTTTGAAGGCCTTGAAAACAAATTTTCTGTATCGGTTTCTTACTATGAGCAATTGGGCCCTTTGTGAATACAAAACTTTGTGCCAATGTAAGAGCAGTTTTGGCTATTTAACAAGAGATTCTTAATTTGTGTTTTTCTCTGTGCTCTTCTCACTGGTTTGAAGTAATTCTGCCCAGCTCAGGATTTAGCAACATTTAAATCACGAATCTGATGCCAGTTGTGGGGTTGTCTGCTGATAGTGGAAGGCTGTCTATCAAATGTGATCTATCATTCTTGAGTGTTTTAATTTAATCAATAATAATTATAACTCAGGATATTTTTTTCTCAAAACTCAAAATGTCTCAAAACATTTTTGATTGTTGCTCATTTAGTAGTTGAGGTTATCCACAAAAACTTGAGTACTACACCTGCAAAATGGCTGTTTGTACATCAATTACTCACCCCATGTCATGCTGAATTTGTAAAGAAAACTTTGGTTTCTCACATGACTTAATTATGAACAAAGAATCCAAAATAGAGAAAATTCTTGATGAATTGAAGTCACTGGGTTCCGTGCTTAAATGAATGAATAAGTGAATTTATCTTTGCTCTCCTTAAAGCCAGACTCCATTGCCAAAAACAGCAATTTTACCTCGCTAAACACTACAGCTGCTGGTCTACAAATGCCTTGTTGAGTTAGTTTGTTTGAGTTATTATGTGACTAAGTGTTTTAAAGGGATACTTTAGATGAGTGGTGTCCAACTGGTCCAGCCACAGGATCCAGATTTCTCTTTTGTCATTAGTTCAAGGTCCACACAGTTAAATACATTCAGTGTCATACTTGCGTTTCGCCATGTCATCGAGCTAGTTTGCTGTCTCTGTCAAGTAGCTGTCCATTAGTTATTCACTCTGCAGCAGGAAATGGCACTTCAAAATTAAAGCTATGTGCCAAAAATGCACTGTACTTCAACATAAAGTGTGATTTTTAGTCACTTGCGGTCCATTCAGAATGGACCTGTGACCCACTTCTTGACCGCAGCCCACCAGTTGGGAACCACTGATTTAGATTTATCAAGGTCACAAAATAATCGAGGCAACGGTAGACCAGCAGCTCCCATGTTTAGTCAGTTAAAATGACTGTTTTTGTCAATGGAGTCTGGCTTTGAAGAGAGCATAGAAAGGTAGTTTCAGTTCACTTTTAGTTAGTAAGGTTTTTGCAAGAATGCATGTGTTTGGGAAGTACTGAGCATACAACTGGATAAATGAGACTCGGATCATACTGCATAAGTTGTGTGAGAGTTTGTAAACAGATGTGTTGATAGAGTTTTGCTGTCGTTAAAAGCAGTTCCCTGTGACTTTAACTGATCAAGAAATTTCTCCATTTTTAGATTCTTGGTTTACTGTGGAGGCATGTGAGGAAAACAAAGTTCATTTTCTGAATTCAATGTAATGTGGTGAGTAACTGATATACATGTGGGGGTTGAAGTAATCCTTTAAAATCTGAGGATTTTCAGGGGCCTTGTAAGTTGGCAACTCAATTCAAAACTGATTACTGACCAGATCGTTACTGTCAGTCCACTGGAAGTCTTCCTCCACTGTGCGATCATTCAGACCGATCCAGGCGTTGTCATGACCCAGACCTGTAAAAAACAACAACACAATATGTTCTCAGTCTTGTCTCAAATCTGTTAAAACCCGTTCTTTGCCCTCGTCTCTATTCCACCATCTATTTCTGTCTCACTTCGCTCCTGCATAATTTTATTTGTGACTCACTTCCTCGTCTTGCTTTGTCTTCCCTGCATCAAACAGTGAGATAACAAATCCACAGGACTATGGAAATAAGGTAAATTAACTCTTAGTTTTATTCTGTTTTCTGCCAGAGTTTTATGCATAACACCTTGTCTTTGCTTTGAATATATAAACATTTGGCTACACCCAGAAACATTCACTGAATTTGTGTCTTTTGTGCTGGCTTTGGTTTGTGAATATTTGTACAAGTGTGTTATGTGTAGGGTGTTTAAGAAAGAAATGCACACATACCATTGATAAACTCCTGCTCAGTAGCCGAGATGACGCTGCTGAGGTGGGCACTGTGCTCTCTGCAGTCTTTTTCTGCGTCCTCCCAGGTGTGTCTGTGGGTGAAGTACCTGTGGGACAGCGCAGTGAAAGTGGATATAAAAATACATATTTCATGCATTACGCAGCAAGACAAGTTTAAATGGTACAGAGCGCTGTGGTAAGTATATCACAGATAACTCCAGGGTATGAAAGAGTAATGCAGAAAGATGAGGCACCTGTGGTTGCAGGTAAATATATTTATTTCAACAGCACAGTTTTTCATCATTTCTACCTGTAGCAATGGCCGTGGAACTTCCGCCAACCGTGCTCGCAACCTTCTACGTCTGTAAAGATGAAGAGAAAAGAGGAGGGGAAGTGAGAGAAGATGGAATAATTTCTTGAAGGGCACATGAAAGCGCAGTTAAGTGCGGGAACACGAAGTAAGATAAAATGGTCTGTATGAGATGGGAGGAGAGAGGAAGCTTTTTTTTAACCGAGCGTTGCATCCCATTTGGCAAATAAAGACTAAAATATATGACTCTGGCATCTTGAGAAGCTAAATACATGAACTGTAATTACACAGGCTCGTTTTCAATTCACAGCACATGTGGCCCTCTCTCTGCACTATTAGTATTCATTAATAACACCAAAGCCTGTGGATTCATTTATAACTGGAAAGGTTAGATATTCATTAATTCTCATTACTACTTGTGCAAGGCAGACACACACACACACACACACACACCTACACACACACACACACACACACACACACATAAGGAGGACATATCTGGAACTGGAGATGGCTGAAACCAGTGAGGTGATGAATCAGCGCTTGTGTGCATGTTGGTGTGAGTGTGTGGTATGGGACGTGATAAGCACCACCTACCAAACAGACACACTTGAGTTTTGCCTCATGCTCATGGGACTACATTGCCTCCTTTTTGATGTATTATGGGCTGCCGGCCCTGTATTGGTGGGTTGATTGCTGTCGCAGGCTTCTTTGACTACCTCACGCTAATCCTGATCCGACTGAATTTTATATCAGATCTCCTCCATTTAACTACTTTGTACTGTATTTAGCAACAAAGCCATCTGCCTGCATGTTTTCCCTGGCTCGTTCCTCTGCCCTCCCATCTTTGGTTGTGACTCTTATTTACTCACTTATTTACTTCACCAACAGAAGCTTACCATAAAGACTGGAAACAGGGGGAAACAGCTGGCCTGGCTCAATCCAAAGTGCCACCAAGCACCTTTAACACAGTTGTTTTATTTGACTTTATTTTGTGGGTCGTCCATTTAATCCCGCTTGTTTTTATACATTGTCTTATTTCCCTCTTTCCCATTTTCTGTATCCTACAGAGCACCTTTTATCCTCTGTTTTGAAAAATGCTGTATAAATAAAACTTGCCTGCCTGCTTTATTTAGAGCCATAATAATCTTGAACATGGCAACAATTAGTCTCTCTGAGGTATTATATTATAAAATATTTAAAGGTACCCAGTGAAGATTTTGACCACTAGTGGTGCTATTGAGCAATGGTTTTACCTATGGAACCTGCTGATCGACGGAGAAGCATGCATCAACATGGATGCATGCATGGAAGAACAATGCAGGTTTCGAATAATAAAAAAAAACCAACATTAAACACCTTTGTCTAACATCAGTGATACCTTAAGGAACAGTGAATGTGAACATCATTTTTGTTTGTTTGCAAGAAAAGTAGGGTTGGATTCCAAAACCTGAACGACCAGTTTATTATTTGAATTTGCTTTATATTTATTCACATTTATATATGTAGGTATATTTTAAACCAGTGGTTCTATCACACCAAACACGTATCATGGACATATGAGACTGTGTGTATGTACTGTATGTAGGATGCTGACTGGAAACTGATGCTTGGAAAACAGCGTGTCTATTGTTGTGCCTGCAGGAGTTTCAGTCAGTATCTGTCACCCTGCAGCCCTGTGACACACACAGATACACTGTGTCTGATAGCTGCCAAGAGATGCATCTCTGCGATACAGTGTTATGACATACAGCTGTAACAGATGCTGCACACTGATCAGGATTATTTCCACACACAGCACAGTTTGCGACAAACCTTTTCCTACAAGTATCAGATGACCGAGGATCTTAACAAGTTCACTGCTGTGGTTGCACACACGGCGGTGCTCTGATGCAGTATGCTCACTCTCACCTTTCTCACACGTGTCTCCTCCATAGCTGGGCAGGCAAAGGCAGAGGAATGAATCAATCTTGTCAATGCAAGTGCCTCCATTTTCACATGGCTCGGACTGGCAGTCATCAACATCTGTGAGGAGGGAGAAAAAAAAAAGAGGCAGTAAGAGCAGGCGGGTTGCAGATCTCATTAGAGTTCAGATTGAAAGGATGCATTCTGCTGAAGACGTGTTGTTCATAAAGAAAGTGTGTGGGCGTTTGCTGCCATTCAAATGTGAACACAAGATGAGCTGGTCATTAGTCCTCGTTTACACAGTGATGTGCGTCCATGTTGGTGAGTACAGTATCGTAATTCAAACAGGGTGTGAGCAGAATACAGACCGTCTAATCCCCTTTACATTCCCTATTTGTCCTCATTCTCTCACTGAGGAAGACACGCTAAAAGCCCTTCAAGTGTTATTACATCCTTCTCTATGCATTTGCAGAGTGTAAGGTCGGCTTGATGTACGTCTAATCTCTCCTTTTGTCTCTAGTCCATTGTCTCCATTTACAAAAAGGCTGCATGAGGGAGAAGTAGCACGTTGCATTGCTTTTCCTTTACAGCAGTTTAAGTATAGACATAAATTTGGTGGACTAGTCAGCAGAGAGGATGGACCTGACCGGAGGATCTGGGTTCAAGCCCTCATTTTGGCAGCCGTCCACCCTGCTGAGGAAGCCTTAAGCAACAACAGATACCCTACCAGCTCCAGGGCTGCTGAGCTGCTGTGCTCTCTAACCTCTCTGTGGGAAAAAAAAGCAAGCAAAAGGAACATTTCTCCACAGGGATCAATGAAATATCACTTTATCATTGTAAATGGAGGGCATGTAATCTTCTTTCACCACTGTGGGGGGCTTTGGACCCAGAGTAACAGATATTCCCCAGGACTACAGAAATCTATTAAAACTCACAGCGAGGGAGCACAAAGAAAGCTCCTTATAAGTTTAAACTCACCCCAAAGTATTTGGTCAAATCTTTACGGCTACTTAGTTTGAAGCAAAAAGCTGAAAACAGTGAAAAAGGTCAGTGGCTGTAAAGAGCGAAATGTGTCAGACAGATCAAACTCAAATGACCTTTAGCCTCAGACAAAACGTTCATTTCAGACTGTTGTCACAGCCTGATAGTTACTTTTGGTGGACAAATATTGTCCCAAAAATGACTGTGATAAAAGATATTGTCATTTTAAGACCATTTTATGCCACTGATATAAAGCTCAGAAAATGCTTGGTGCTCTTTAGTGAACCAGCGTTTTGTGTTTTGAGCTGAACAGGGGGCGCTGCACAATTCACTTTGGAGGTAAAGAGACGTAGCAAGATGGCAGATTGCAACGAACAAGCATGGGCCAACTATTAATGATAACAAGATGTAGTAGTAGACTATTACGTGCATGACTTTATCCTCTCTAACATCATACACTCACGTCACATTTCGGGGTCAAGAAAAACATTTTTTTGTTCTTTTTTTGTTTTTATTTTTAAAGCTGGGAACCGACTGTTCGGGTTTTGAACCAGTTTATTTTTGGTCAAAATTCTCCAAATGGTGAATCCAGAAGGTGCATTACGTGGAATGGATGAATGGGCAGAAGCAGTGCAGCCAGAAATGACAGCAAAATCTGTCTCAGCTTAGTTTTTTTCTCTTCATTCAGTTTAGACGATGTGGAAAAAATGTACACACTGCGCCCAAGTCTTAAATAGCAGAGAAAAAAAAACTGATGTTTATTCTGGCATCATGTTGGCTTAAATGTTTGTGACATTCTCATGTAAACAAACACACATGTAAACACAGGGGCAATATTATATGATATATGGACACATCATTTCTGCTGACTGGGAAAACTCAATATTGTAATTATCATGAGAAAACCCGGTCTACTGGAAATTACGATTGTATGTTACTAAAGTGCGGCAGCACAGTGGTGCAGTGGTTAGCACTGCTGCCTCACAGCAAGAGCAAGAGGGTTTGAACCCCGGGGTGGGGGAGCCCATCTGTGCAGAGTTTGCATGTTCTCCCCGTGTCAGCGTGGGTTTTCTCTGGGTACTCCAACTTCCTCCCACAGTCCAGAGACATGTAGGTTAATTGGTGAATGTGAGTGTGAATGGGTGTCTGTCTCTATGTGTAAACCCTGTGACAGTTTGACAACCTGTCCTGGGCGTACCCTGCCTCTCACTCAATGTCAGCTGGGATAGGCTCCAGCCCCCCCTTAGAGACGTTTCTATCAGGTAACAAAATACAACATTCACTGAGTGCGTAGGTTTCAAATGGAGGTGGTCAGGGAGCATGGTGGGCGTAAATAATGGCACCAGAACTTCAGATTTGTTTCCAGACACTTGTCTTAGGTTTAGGCAATAAATGCACTTTGGGTGAGGTAGGTAGTTAAGGTAAGGGAGGAATCATGATGACGGTTGTCTTAGGTTTCAGGAACAAAGTTGAGGTTAAAGAAAGTTTGTGATGTCAGTTAAATATTCATAAAAAAAGGTAATAAAAACAATGATGCTGTCATCACTACGAGGTGATACTGTACTGCAAGTTTGGCTGTTTTGGCAGAAAACAACTGGAATATGTTGTCAGTGAACATTCTGTTGATTTGTTTCAGATTTCGTTGATTTGTTTTGTTGATAAGCAACATTTCCTTGTTATGTTAATAGAAGACGTAATTGCATTAAACTGCATTACATTTCCCTCAAAATGCATTCGCTGTTTCACATTAGTTGTAAACAAACATAATTTCTAGGAGACATGGCTGCTCACATAGGTTTCACTAGACACTCTGAGAGACGGCTGCAACAGCAAACATTCATTTCTAATCTGGACTAAAATCGAGGTTTATCAATAAAGCATGTCGCAGGGTTTTACTGTAGTATGGGACTGTTTTTGCATCAGCTCCATTTTTGCTGTGGCTTCAAAATGTTTAAGGTTTGATCTAACTTTAATCTGACAGCAGAGGCTGTCTGTCTGTTTATAAAAATGGCAGCTGAGGCAGTTTTTTGAGGACAGATATAGGAAGTGAAACCAGAGATTTATGCTAATGCATTTTCTCCTCCAACAGGCTCGAAGCTGTGCGATCCATCAAACAATGTTGTTTGTCTGTAAGATCAAATAGCAATTTAAGAGCATAAGTAGCTGGAGAGTTTCTCAAATGTCACTTTTCTTATTGAAGAAATAGCCTTCTTTGACAGCTCGGTTCACTGGTTTAAATCACTTAAAGCTGCTCTGTGGAGAATTTGAAAATGTCCTAGTTTTGCAGTATGAGGAATGATACTGTACCCGCACAGTTTAATTTTTCATAGATTTACCAAACTGTGGTGACACTGCACAACAGCTCTCATAACTGAATCAAGGATTTGTGGTTTCAAATTTGGTTTGTACATCAATCATTTATTAGAGATGAAATGAAACTGTTTGGACACGGTGATGCTTCAATTAAAATTCTGAAATAAACTCCAAATGTTCAAGGCAAGAGAAAATTAATCTGAAAATCACACAAGAGTGTGTTTAACCAAAAAGTGCAGAGGCTAGATTTCCTGCAAAGTGATTAGGAATTTTTTTCATTTTTGTTTTCTAAACACTAGAGACAAATACGAGCTACATGAACTAACTAATCTCCGAACTCTTCAGGAAAATAAATGCAAAATGGTTTGTATAATACCAGAAACCAAACATATAATTTAAAAAAATGTCATATATACATGAAATACCCCCGAGCTACTTATGCCTGGCGTGACCTTCAATGACCTCTGGATGTGTAAGCTCATAGTTAAACACACACCACCATCTCTCTCTCCCCATTAAAATCCGTCCAGCTCTTTGTTGTTCGACATAAAAAGTCTGATCCCCTCGTCCCTCTCATCCATTATGCAGAGGGGAAGCTGCTCCTCAGAGAGATAATACTGCAAATTCTGCAAATCCATAACTAAGCCCTCCAGCATACCCACGCATCAGCTGCTGGCTGTCAGTTTGATTGTCTGTCTGTCTGTCCGTCCGTCTTTCTGTGACACTAAACACACAAAACTCGGCACTCAGGAAGCATCAAGGTGTTCACAAGTGTGTTACTGTACACTTATTAATAAAGTGATCACCTCCTCCAGGAAAGGCAGCCTAATGAGCTGAGCGTATGTTAAGGAACAAATTAGGACCCTTAAGGCAGATTAATACCTGCATGTCAAAGTGTCACAGCACCTCTGTGTGCAGGTGTTGATTTGGGATGTAGAGGGTTATGCTGAGGTATCGCACTACAAAGGTGTCACTGAATTAGTGGCACAGGTTTATTTTAAAGTCAGAGGTAGGTATTAATAGATTAGATCTTTTATCATGGTATATATAATCATGAGTACGTAATGTATAAACCGAGAAAAAAAATGTACACATTACATTAGTGCAAAGATGCTCTTTAATTAACACTTCATGTGCTCGTGTACAAGCACAGATATTAAAAGGATAGCTATCACAGCATAAACAGTGTGACATCTGTCAGATTTTTATAGCCTCATATTTAAAATGTGACCCTTGCAGTGGGTTGGCAAAATAACATTTGTTTGTTAGAATACATTGTATGAATTAAATATGGATTTCAATATTAACTGGTACGATAAATCATTAAATCAATTAGAAATTTTTATACCAGTCAAATGTCATAAAACCACCACACCTGCAAAGGTGTTTTTTATTCTGATGTAACCTCTGCTCAAGTTATAGATGGGCAGAGCTGCACAATTACAGCACATAATATCATAAAACTACATATACCAATGAGGGCACTGAGGGTTCCGTTCAGTGTAAGCGACTGGGCAAATAAAACGTCCTCTTTCAGTGGCAAAGTAAATTTGCGTCCTCGCATCACGTGGAGTTATACATCGGTGAATCTGGCTGACAAAGTCACAGCCTCAACCACTGACTAGATTTACCGCACACCAGTTAAATTTCTCTTACAGTTTATATCTGTGTTTGTAAAAACACGGATGCTTCACACACATCTTCCTCCCAGCAGCACAGAAAGATCTATACAATCAGCACAGTTTCAAGGTGGGCAACCACGATTCACCAATTCAGCATCTGACCAAATTTCTCGCCTTCTGCTCCTGAGTTATGACATTAGCCCCTTTTACACTGCCAGATTTTTGGCGAATGTTGGGCCGTTTTGCAGGCAAGCTGCGAGCGTTTAGACACACAGAGTCGGATTGGCGAGTTGATCCAAGGTGCCCAATTTTCCGCCGCACAGGGTAAACATATTGGCAGAACCTTCTTGGTGTAAAAAGAACAAGACGCCCTTCCATCACAGGAGGGGCTGTCGATGACTTGTGGGAGGAGCTGTTGATGATGTGGACTTAAAAACAGGAGACAGCTGATAGCAGGAATGAGCAGCTAGTAGCAAGAGGGAAACGCAAACAACATCGACAACAACCTGAAAGAAACTGTAAAGATGAGCAACTGGGAAGACAAGGAATCGCGCACCCTCCTTGCTCTCACAAAAGAAGACACCAATAACCGTCAAATGACGGGAACGGTGAAGGACGTCACACGCTGAGCTACACATTTTGTTACTTGCTCATGCCCCATTGCCCCAAAAAAGGCAAATTCTGTATGGACAAAAGGAGGCAGGCGGCATTTTGCTGCACTCCCCGATTTTGCTTTTATACTGCCAATGCTGAACGAAGACTGATTGGGCCTTCCTGCAAATTTGCACAATTCCTATTTAAAAGGGCTATAGAGTAATGGCCAGAAACATTATGATGTCACAGTGAAGTTGACCTTTGACCTTTGTATTAAAATATTATTACATCCTATTGGACATTTGTGTGAAATTTTGTCATAATTAGTGTAAGAATTCTTGAGTTATGGCCAAAAACATTTTGTGATGTCACAGTGAACTTGATCTATGACCTTTGACCATCAAAATCTAATCAGTCTATCCTTAAGTCCAAGGAGACATTTGTGCCAAATTAGAGGAAATTCCCTTAAGGTGTTTTTGAGATACCGCGCTCATGAGAATCATATGGACAGCTGGATGGACAGACAACATCAAAACATAATGCCTCTGACTATGGCTATCACCGACATGGAGGCATAACAAAGCAGTATGTGTGTTTGACCCTGATTGACTTTGATTGGCTACTGTTTTTCAATTGAGCCAAGATGGAGGAGACATTGATTGTTGCCATGTCTAACCATCCAGTATTGTATGATACTGACCTTGACAATCACCCCAGACGATAGGGGCAGTTTGTGTAGAGGCATAGAATAAAAGTAAATGGAAAATGCACCCATAACATCTTATTTTTCAGTATTTATCAGCGAGCTAGTTTTCCATGAGCGTCACATCCACGAAACCAGCACGAATATTGCCTCAGCAGGCCATTGTCAGTCGCCTGCATTCCCTCATGTGTGACTGTGCCATAACAATGATAAAGTTGCACATTTTACCATCCAAACAGGGACAACAGAAGAAACGAAGTTAGGTTTATCAGTCTTTTTTCACAGCAGGCATTTTGAATCGTCACAGCAGAAAGACAATGTCTTTAATGAAAAAGGCCTGTAAAGCACGGTCCTGGGAGGAAGTCTAATCAGGAAAATGAACTGAAAACACCTGAGTGGTTGTGTGTGTAGATCAGGGTCAGTCATTAAAACAAGAACTTGCTGTGGGAATACACTGACAGTCTGTGGGTGGAGTTATGTGAGTGGCAGAATTTGCTGATTTTGTGAACACTGGGTTCACTGGCGGTAGCTGAATGGTTAAGGTGCAAATCATAGAAACGGCTGTTTTTCACTTCTAGCCGTGGACCTCTGTTGTTTGTCATACAACACTCTCTCTTCCCTCATTTCCTGTCTGGCTCTACATTAATAACTATCTAATAAAAGACAAAAATGAAAAAAAGGAGTACAAGCAGCTCATGAGGCAGCAGGTACGACACTGAGTCACCATCATGAGCTCAACTGCGGCAGGTAGCTGAGATGCTTTTTACAGATTTCATGTGTTGTCAGAGACGGTAGAGTACACAATGTTAAGAATGTGTTTATTAGTCTGTGTTGTTTGCATGCTGCATGAAGCTATCGATTAAACACAGCGTGAGCGGCATCTGCCTGTTTTGGAGTGCACCTGATAACCACAGTGTCAGCTGGTTATCTGCAGATGTTTATTCTCACCTTGAAGAAACAGGATCACATGTGGCTCTGTGATACCATGGCAGTGTAATATAGTTACACCTCAATGCAGAGGCATAATTCAGACCTGCCCTTACCATGCTAGAGCCGAACAGATAGGAAAAACAAAAGAGGAATCAGCGCGAAGAAAGAGGGAGACAAAGAGATGAAATTGCATGCAGATAAAGAAGTATTCAGGAAGAAAGATTCTGAATCTAGATACTGTCACTCCCTCTTTGTCTCGCAGCTCATGCAGGTCACAATTGGTTCGGTGAAACACGGCAGCCTGTTGGCCCTGACCTCCTGTGGTGAAATGTATCTAATCTCTACAGGTGTCATCACAAACAACAGTGATCAGCACCTCTCTGCTGTCTTTATAGCTGCACAAGAAGGATAGGTCGTCTCTGCTGTTGGTTGTTCCCTCTGTCAGCAGCATATCAACAGATTCTATGAATGGATTTACAATGAGGCTTACTGGGTGTAAAGGCCTTCGGGTGAGGATCAATTGATTTGTTTTTGGTGCAGATCCGAATCTGGGATTTCCGCCATTAAATGATTTTTTTTTAGCCGATGACAAAACTTCGAGAGGCCGTCAGTTGATTCCAAACCCTTCAGGTGGTGTTGCAGGAACAAGGAATCAATACAGCTTAAAAAATCAATTGACTGTAAGTAGATCTTTTTTTAATTCACTACATGCAGGGTACGGCTGTACAGTTAATCAAAATATTATCAAAGTCACAATATGGCCCAGTGCAATATCCGAAATATAATAATAATATAAGGAATCCAATACAAGGAATGAGTACTTTTCCTTGTTTAAAAACTGTACTTACTCTTGTGTATTTTTTCTACTTTACAACTACATTTGTCATTTATGCCTTTGTTAGGAGTAATCTGCTCTGAATACGGGGATTGAGTGTCGGGGGAGAGCACGTGAGAAGGACCTCTGCTGCAGATGCCAAGTTGCCAGCTGCCTGGAAGAAAAGCACCACCTGTCTTCTGACCACAATGCCAGGATGACGGAGCAAAACCCAGAACAAGAGGCAGCTTCCAGCCACAATGCCTGACCACATCTGGCCACATTTTTTTAGCCAAAATCTAAAAAAGACAACATCTACATGATGAAGTGCTGTGCCTCCTGAAAAGCACTGAAATCTCTGCTTTTAAAAAATCATCTGCAAGCTCACTGAAGTAAGCTGCACACATACTGTAGGTAAACTTAATTGATGGAGTTACAAAGCTCATGTAAGCTTTGTTAATTTCTCATGTGTAATGTCAATCTTTGCTGATGCAATGGCTCACACACAAAGTAACTTGCAGCGGTGTGGACTCAAGTCACATGACTTGCACTCGAATCAGACTCGAGACACAAATTTGATGACTATAGACTCAACAAAATAAAAAAAGACTTTAATACCAATAACTTGTGACTTCACTTGAACTTGAGCCTTTTGACTCAAATATCTTGAAATCGTTCTGACTCAGAGGTAGAGCAGGTCGTCCACTAATCGAAAGATCAGCGGTTCAACACCTGTCTCCTCCAGCCCACATGTCGGAGTATCCTTAACCAAGATACTGGACCTCAATTTGCTCCCGGTGACTGTTCGATCAGTGTGTGTGTTAAAAACCGAGTAGCATGTAGCCTACAGACAGAGACACAACAACTTCCAACACACTTGTTTTATCAAATTAATCTAAATATTAAAAAGTATCTATGGTTTTTTTAATTTAATATATCATAACATTTGGTGAAATGTGCATTATGACTTGTAAGGACTTGAAACTCAAAGTTTAGGACTTGTGACTTAAGTGCAAAGACTTGAGACTTACTTGTTACCACCTCTGGTAACTTCCACTTTGAGTGATTATTTTATGTATCTATTTATTTTTATTTATTTTATTTGTTATTTTATTAACCATGTACTTTTAAGCTTGTCCTGGAGTCATTTTTAAAGCAGTAATTGTACTTTTATTTGAGTATAGATTGTCAGTACTCTATCCACCACTGGCTACATGGCACTACCACTACAGGAATTTTATTTGTGTGGAAAAAAAAAAAAAAAAAAAAAAAAGTAAAAGCCTCTGATGGTTTGACCTTGAGGGAGCCATATCATCACTCTCCTCTGCGGGTCTGAACATAATCTTTGACCCCAGCCTCCATTCACCTCCTCCTTCAATATGATGGACAGCTCCACCTTTGACCTGCCAATAGGCCGATGGAAAGCCTTGCGTCAATATGTACTAAAGCAGCGCTGACGATCATGCCGCTGTGTGGATACATGTGTGTGTGCTTGTGTGGGACGTGTGTGTATGTGTAAGCATCACTCACCAATCTCACAGTTCTCCCCAGTGTATCCTTGTGGGCAGTAGCAGCTGTAGCCTGTTCCCTGCGGAAGGCACTTTCCTCCGTGCAGACACGGGTTTGTCACGCAGGGCTCCACCTCGTCTACAAGAGACAGACGGATGGGGGGTGGAGGGGAGATTTTGGGAATCAAAATAAGGGAGTTAATTAGTGAAACTGTAAAGGAGAATGCTTTCTCTGTGTGTAAATGTGATTTATTTTGGCGAGGACAGAACAGGTGTATCTAAGCTCACCGGCTGAATAAAGCTTCAAGTATTTATTTCCATGGTGATCCTCTAAAGTTGGTCGGCCTGAAGACAATTTCCCTCACTGCTGCTTTGATTTTGAATAAAAATAAAATAAAGGCATGACTCAGAAAAACAAACATGCCACCCTAATTTTCCATCATTGCAGCTCAGCCAGAACCAGCGGTTACAACACACGCATATCCATTTCACACTCTGTCTCTTTTCAAAGGGATCAGAAGCCAGAGCGCCTCAACCTCGCCATCCACTCACAGCCACAGTTGTCATGGTTACCATATGGAAAGCGAGGCCTTGGCTCACTCCAGCGAGCGTAGTGGGCAGCGTGAGAACTTCAGACATTAGCCACCCTCAACAGAAATGAGCAGACCTCCCGCTGAGCGCCTCTGCCCTGCTATTCACCCCCTAAATGTGTGCGTGTGTGTGGTCTCCTTCCACAATTAGAAATTTCCATATCAATTGACACACCACCACGTGTTTCTCCCCTGAGCCGCTCATTATAGCAACTTAAGGTCTTTGAAAACCACCACTCGTTCATCGCGGCCGCAAAAGCTCGGCTGTGGGAGTCTTTATTCTGCCAGCTCTCTCTCTCTGACACCGAGGACTGCTTAGGAGGGGATGGTGTGTGAGGTTGACAGCGTGTGTGTGTAGGTTTGTGTGTTTGTGTTTACACGGTACAATGAGCGAAAATCAATACCTTAGCTATGATTAGCCTTGAGGCTGATCCCGTCCAATAACTACCCAGAGGCAGACATCTCACACTCACATCCTCTGAATCATCATGATGCCGGCTGCTGTGTTGGGTGAAATAAATGTTCAAGGATCAAAAAATAAAAGACTAAGGGTTTTCAATCACAAGAGCCAGATTTCTCAATAGCGTCAGCTCCATGGATTTATGTTAAGTTTTGCGAGCTAATCCTCTGCTCACGGTTTGAATTCTGCTGAAGTCAGGTGCTAAAACCAGCCATGCATTTCATTTAATGTACATCAGTCCGGGCCAAAGTGCACATGCACCCTCTGCATCAGTCAAGGTCATGGCACGCCTTGACAAATACCAACTGTTATGACAAGCAGATTTACTACAGCATGCGTGTGTGTGTGTGTGTGTGTGTGTGTGTGCCCATGTGTGTGTGAAAGATAAACCCTGTGCGATCGGCCGTTCATTAAAGCGAGCGGTGCAGAAAAATCAATAGTCTGTAGAAGAAGCTGACAGAGTGGACTGTCCCTCGCTCTGCACAGCGGCCGACACCACCAGCAACAAACAACAACAATAAGCTGGCAACAGCAAAATCCAACTAATAAGTTTACAGAAACAGGACAGTGAGCGGATAATACGTGGCAGCGACAACGCTGTGATACCTCAGAGTATTAATCCACACATCACACATTGCTTCGAGTAATAACAGCCACAGTGGAAACACGGTTTACTTTGGAAATATGATTTTTTTGTGGATAAGCGCTTTAGACCTCAGAGGCAGCATTGACATTTCTGTGAGGGCAGATGAGCACGGAGAAGAAGGTGGAAACAAAGAAATCGGCTGCAATTTAAATGTTACGGAAAGATGGTGTGATAAAAATCTGTTTAAACAGATGAGACAATGGAAAGAAAGTTGATGCCATCGTGTGTTGAATCCTCCTGTGTGAGAATGATGTGCTTTGCTACTGAAGGTCGTTGAATCTAACCTGAGGCTTCTCTTTTTTCTCTCCTCTCTCATTGATTGAACTGACTGATGAAGTGCTCCGTGATCCAGTCAAGAGAGAAAACACTGACCACCACCATGAAACCAAACCACAAGGGACTGAACTGGAGACGGGAGTGTGTACACCAAAGACAGCGAGAGATGCAAGCTATTATTCTGCTCCAATCTCCTGCGAGCGCATCCATCCACTTCTCCTGTTTGTGTAGCAAAGATATCACCGTGTGTTTGTGTGTTTATGGCCTTCTGCCTGCATGACTCCAGGGTGTCAGTCAATCAATCAAGCCTCATACTGTACACCAGAAGCCCAGATGGTTGCCCTCGGCTTCTTGTCGATACAGTTTACAGCTGTTTTCCATCCGCAGACTCCTCACACCCCGAGCAGGCAGCTCAGCCATGTCTGCCGCAGACATGAGCGGCTTTCAAAGGAAGCAAAATAAATCACCATAGAAATGTGTGATAGCATGATGCCCGCGGGGCTTTCAAACGCCGGGGTGATAGGATGTTCCCTGTATGAGCTCTCATTATCAAGCGAAAAATAAGTAAACCAGGTGGCCAGCCAGGAGCTTCACTGAGATTTACCGTGCTGCAGACTTAATCAACAGATTGTGCATGGTGGTGGGAATGTGGTCCCTGCTCCTGGTGGGAATAAAAGGTGTGTAGCCAAGGGAATACACACTGAGGTTTTTGAATAAATAAGCCAGTGGCAAGGTCAGGGTAGGAAATGAAAAGGCAACCTTAAAGGATAGTTCTATTTATTTACTACTTGGGTCTTATTTTCACCTGCCTTTGTTCTTATCAGTTACGATAACAGTGTATTTACCGAAGTAATTCCTGAGACATGCAGTCAGACAATCAGACTTAAGGCCTTAACACACTGAAATAACTCGCCTGCTAATATTTCACATCAAAATTGTTCACACCAGCAGCGATGCAAAATTGCAGCAGTTGCAATGGGTCCGCCATTGTCATGACATTGTGATTTAATGTCTGTTTTGCACAACTGGAACGAGTGATGCCTTTATTTAAGGTGCCGAAGCTTGGAAAAATCAAGTCACTTTTTCGCTGCGTAGTACTCATGACGACAAAAACAGTGCAAAAAAATATACTCACGTGCGCATTGATTGCATGAAAAAACACCCCAATATGCAAAGGCAACCCATTCTCATCCATGGTCAGTGCCATTCACATTTACATATTACACATTTGTTGCTGACGTTCCGGGATGGCGAGTCAATTAACGCCTGTTAAATGCATTGCGTCATTTCAAAATACATGTCAGTTTTCACAGGAAATGTTCACTTGTTGTTCTACTTGTTAGAGCTGTACAATCTTTTCCAAATAAACTACAGTAAAACAACTTGTATTTACATTTATTTCCTTGTGCAACACAAGCACGTGGAGACGAGGTTTAGAAAAAAACATTGTGGTTTAGCTCTACATTCATATGTGAACATCGCAATCCTGGGTGAAAGTCCAGGGTCCCCCCTACCCCCTCTCTATAAGGACTTCAGCTCCTTATATTACATTAAAACCGGCAGTGTTTTTAACTGATGCCGTACAGCAGCGTATCATACCGCCATGACATGCCGTCCGGTCGCGTTATTAACTGGCACCAGCCATCTATGAATTTTTTTGCCGCAAAAGGTCCCGTCTGGCTGTGTAACAAATTGGCGCCCTGGTGGTGTGGGTACTGCTACGTACGGTGGCTTTTGGCGTCACTGGTAAAGGCATTTCTACTGGGCTGGGCAAGGTACATTAATTACTTAAAAGCAGAATTGTTAAATTACTAGGTACATTGCTTTCTGTTTCTCCACACAGATACCTTAAAGATGCTTTTAAACAACCCCAAAGCCTTGTATCTATTTCCCACCCAAATAAGCTCGTATATGCACATCTAAATGCGGGAAAACCTGCTCAAAATGGGTGATAGTCTACTTTCCCATTGCCAGTAGATGAGTATGCCTTTCTGTTTTTTTGTTTTTTGGTGTTATGTTCAACATCACAAATGTGCCGGTGTTAGTAAACAGTAAAAAGAATGAAGCTCAATTAAAATGTTAGGGTGGTTACTTATTCATTCTCCCTTTAAACTGGGTGCTGCCGAATATGGAACGAGGTTTGAGTGCTGCTTGGATGGAGACAGACGTGTCGTTGAGATGACATAGAGTCGCAGAAGTTAACAACAGTCATGGTGGAAAAGGGGCGAAATTAGTGTGTTGACCCAGCTGTGATGTTTTCATGACTGCCAATCAGAGCTGGAGCCATTAAATACCCATAAATACCGCAGAGTCATTTGTCCCGAGAATTAATGCCAACCTTTCCCACGAAAGACATAAGCCAGATGTTAGCGGGTGTAAAGGGGCTTTACTGGGGTTATATGCCCAACTACTTCTTGGCTAGGAGATCTAACCTTCTGGAGCCTTAGCTGGACGCCTGGTAACTGATCTCAGCCAAGAAATAGTCCAGCACTTAACTCCATGTAAAACTATAATTTGTTGTTTTTACACAATGTGTTGATTAGTGAGCTGTAGCTGTGCTGGTAGGTTAATTTTGTTCTGTCATCTAACTCACAGCAAATAAGCGAATAAACGTATTTACCAAAATCTCAAACTTTTACTTTAACAAGCAGCCAGCCTCTGATTGGAGGTATTTTCGCCATCAATAGCTAGATGTTGGTAAAGATTCTCAGTCATCCAGGTCAGAGGCTTCCTCAGTTCAGAACTGAAGAAGCCTCTTGGATAAGAGGTGAAACGTCTTCAAGAAACTCCAGCTGCCTGTGATATAGCACTTAAGATCATCAGCAGCTAGCTTGACTGCAAGTCCAGTCCCCACAGTGAAGCAGTGAGGTTCACACATTATTATTACTGCCAATAGAAATGATGGCCAAAACAACAAAAATAAGACCCAAATTGTAATAAATGAGAATGATACGCCAAAGCTGTCAAATCAAAATAGTGCCTTTTATAGAGTAATATCAAGTAATTACAATGAATACACAAACACATGGACGCACTTTTCAAATCAAAGCAAAACAACAGAATAATAAAACCTCTGAAACAGGCACACAATGCTAACCTGTCATGGTACTGATGTTGACTCCCCCTCTGTTGCTCTCCTCCTCCATGTTGCCAGGTAACAGAGCCCCTGACCCCACAGCGTGAGACCAAGCAGGCTCCTCCACCTCTGAGGGTCCTGACAGTAATGGAGGATAATCCAGAGAGCTGTTCACAGCTGCCTTCTCCACTGGGACCCAGTGAGGCGATGTCGGGGGGTTAGTGGAGCTGCTGTCTGAGTGAGAAGATGGAGCTGGGTCTCCCGATCCAGCGCTTTGAAATGGGGAACGCGTTGATGATGGTGAGGTTGACAGGGCCGGGGTTTGGGAATTGGATGGAGGTGAGGAGGTGGTTGAGGATGGGGAGGGGGAAGACTCAGAAGACGGGGATGGGGAGGGAGAGTCGGGTTTAAACTCAGACTGAGATAGGATTGGTTGAGAAGAGGAGGGAGATGGGGATGCAGTAGCAGACGGCGATGGTGTTGGAGTTGAGGAAAGGGACTGGTATGGATCCGGTGAGCTTGATGGTGATGGGGTTTCTACTGGTGAGGTGGACGGGGATTCAGATGTAGATAAGTCAGTGCTTTCTGACACAGTTGTGGTCATCACTGTGAGTTCCAGAGGACTAGAAGTGGCAGTGGTAGTCGTGGTCGTGGTGGACTGCCCCCTCCTGTGACCCCTCTCTCTAGATCTTTCTCTGGATCTTTCTCTCGGTTTGCTTGTTCCAACTGGTCGACGTGAAACTTGAATCTCCCCTTTTGCTTCTGCGCCGGTGATTTCTCCACTCCCCTCATCTTCTCCTTTCCCCTTCTCTTCTCCTCTACTTTTTTCCTCTCCTCTGTTCCTGTCCTCCCCTCTGTTCTTCTTCCCCCTTCCTCTGCCTCCTCTACCGCTGCCTCTGGAGGTCACCGTCTCCTCCCTCTTATCACTCGGCTGGGTTGTGGTCTCTGATTCAACGCGGACCCAGGTCTCCCCGCTGGATGAGGTGATTCCAGGTGCAGAGCTGGAAGCGGTGGATGTGTGCGTCTCTGAAGTCTCCCAGCGCTTGGTGCTCTCTGTAGTCATAGCGCTACTGGAGGCGGCCAAAGTAGAAGCCAGACGAGTGGGTGATTCTTCACTAGAGTTTTCCCTCGAGGGACCATTGAACCATGAACTTCCCCAAGAAAACAGACCTGCAGAGGGCAGAAACAAACAACAAAAAAGAGAAAAGAACGAGTGAAGTCAGTGGTGCAATTATTGCAGACAGAGAGAAAAGTGCAAAAGACAGAGCCAAGAGTGACGAACAAAGCAAAAAATCATCTTATGGATTCTCTCTGCTTTGCCAAGGGAGACAAAACAAACACTTCTAAGCTGTCTGAGCTGTCCGTCAGCTGTTTTTCTCTTTCACTGTACAGGCACCGTCTACACTTCAATATGATCAACGTCAGCACGCAAACCTCTGTGGACACTGTGGAGAAAAACATTTACAGAAACATTTCCCTCTACAGTATGTTTAACATTATCGTGACAGGGATAAATATAACAGTGTATATAAGCAATGGAAAAACAAAGGCAGTGAGACAGGTGAGCTCTATTGTTTGCCAATTAGCAGAGTGTGCTTGTTTGAAAGGTCTAACATTCAGTACAGAGCTTTCAAAACAATATTACGCCCCCTCCATGTCATATCGGAGTTACCGTAACGATCAGTTTCTGACTTGTAAATGCCGTTCATGTCAACATCGAAGCTGTAATTACAGCTAATTAACTGCCACTTCTGCTCAGAGTTCAAATACGTTCGACTTAATGCTCAGCTGTATGGAAGTGTTCATTTAAAGGCTAACTTCAGCCACAAGGTGACCATTTGTAAATCAATTAGTTATAACGTGTTACCTTAAATTCATGAAGAAAATTTTGTTTTCCTCACATGGCTGCACGGAAAAGGCAAACATATTGATTTATTGATTGACTGGTGACCACATTTAACAACAGCAAATCTACTTCCATCTGTTAATGCAACACATTCTCATTCTGACCTCGTCACATATCAACGTTTGGTCATGGACCTTCCACGTCCAGATACGACGTGAAAGATACCCTGAGTGCAGCGCCGCTATAAGCGAATTAAGCAGCTGCTTAGGGGCCCGCAGCCACTAGGGGGCCCCTGATTGAATGCACCGTAAACTGAATTGACTGACTGTCACACCTCTGCACAGAACTGGCAACCCCGTTATTTACAATGAACTGCAGCCTACTTGTTCATAGGGCGGCATATGAGGATCCTCATGTTTGTTTGATCCAAAAAACTGGTAATGGTCCACATACATAATGTGACCTGTAGCAGGGTGGGGACCCTACGGACCAGGGGCCAGGTGCCGTTCACTGAACGGAGCATGCGGAGTACCGTCTACAAAGACGTCGAAGCGGGCATATTCCCCAGCAGCGGGGTTAGTATGTGCAATTTATAGACCAGTATGTTGTTTTGTTGTTTGACTAATATTTCTTGATAGTGTCTCATAATAAAGGGTCAAACACTACCTGCTCCATACTGTGAATGTCAGAATATGAACAGTATGAAAGGATTTAAAAAAAATCACACTAAACTAAAGCTGTATTGGTAAATAACATTAGTTACCCCTACATAAATTATCTTTTAACATTATTTTCTGTTTACAGTAATTGTTATTGAAATAAAGTAATTAATATGTCACTTTGTCAGAGGGAGCAATACTCAAATATTTTGGTGGTGGAACCAGAGAGGATGAAAGCACTGATAAGTGAAAATGTTTTAAAATTACAGGTCACTGTGTTGTCTTCTTGTTCATGGATGTTACCTGGTATAATTGCTCATGTTTTATCTACTCTTAATGCTATGCAAGCTGACTCATCTTCAGCCCCTGGGTTTGGTTCCAGTGTCACATGTGGTAAGTTTCATGTTCACTGCCAAATTATGGATGACTTTCTTGGAAAATTAAAATGTTACTAAAGCTACTAAAACATTACTAAAGCTGTTCAAACTGATTTTGCTCCTCCGATCCAGTTGTAACTATGGCCCATCATGTTGATGGAGGTAAAATTTAATGCATAAGGTTTATAATTGCATATGGTATCTGGTTTGTGTATCCTTAACTGTCTGTGTATGAAAGTAGGGCCCCCAAACCCTGCTTAGATCCCCCAGATGTCCAGGGCCGGCCCTGCCTGGGTGCTTTAGTTGTTGACATTCTGGGACACCATGTCAAGTTATGCTTGTTACATGCATTGTCTTCTTTCAAAATACAGGTCTGTTTTCACAGGAAATTTACAGTTTACATACAGTCTCTTTCAAAATAAACTCATTATGTCAAGAAACTGACGTTTTTTTATCCTTCAGCAACAAATCAGCACAAATCAGCTGTTTATCTGTACACTCATATTCTGTACTAAATATTATCTTACTTCATTATTCTGTTTCTCTTGATTGAAATGCATTTTTGCTGAAAAACCTTAGTATTGGATTACGACTGGATAAGTGATACTTGGATTATACTGCACGAGCTGAGTGGGAGTTTGTCAATGAATGTTTAGAAGTTGTTTTGCTGTTGTCAAACACGGCCTCCATTCAATCAGCAAATCGATATGTTTGTGTTTTCTGTGGGGGCATGTGAGAAAAACTAAGTTTTCTTCACAAATTTAGGGTAACACGGCATGACTAATTGCTTTACAAATTGTGGTAATTTTGTGGGTAAAGTATCCCTTGAAAACAACCTCTGTTAACTACAACAGCTAAATAAATGAAAACGAAATGGGTGAAGGTCTGAAACCTCTCTAGACACACATAAAGACAAAGACGCATCCATACACAGTCAGGCAAAACAAAATGAAACTTTACAGCCTTCGAATTAAATCAACAACTCTTTAACACAGTTTCAACAAAACGCTGAACAGAGATGCCTGCCATCACATTAAGCACATAAAGACATGTGAACCTGCTGAACCGCTGAGACATAAAAGGAAGAGTACAGGCTGATGAGATTTCAGTCTTTTTTAATCATCTGCCCACGTCCATGTGTGAAGAAAACCTGATGTTTTTAACCCACGTTGCCTGTGTCTCAGTTAATAATGGACATCTCGCTCAGCAGGTGACATGATGATTTTCCTGCATGGATACACCAGTATGCTACCACCACTTCTACTGTAGAGATCTTTTGTTCAGCTGTTGCCTGTGGTTTAGCATTGAGTCTGCTCAGTTTTGGATGCAAGTTGAAAGTGTTTAATTTGCCGTTAGAAGAGACGTGCTGAGTGTGAAAGTTAGGAAATCATCATATTGTTGACTTACTCTCAGTAAAGTTTTTCAATGACTGCAGTGTTTGTGCTCCTCACTGTGTGTGACAGTTACACTGACATAAAATCGATCATCTCCTACAGCTGCCCTGGCTTTGAGATGGACACCCCTGATTTTCAGTTCAGTTGTATTTACTGCAGAGACTTCATAACAACTGTACTGTAACAACAATGAACAAGGAGCTATGATCAGCCCTGAAAAAACAAGCCGAACCCTCCATGAACCCGCATAGTTTCTGTCCAAGCCCAACCCCTGCCCGAAGCATGGCAGCAGTTTTGGAAGAGAACCAAATTTCCTCTGTCATTTGTTTATATTAAATATTTAATATAAGCCTAAGTCAAGTTAATTTTTTATTTACGTGTGGTAACAGACGCTTGTGACACGATCTCCAACAGGCACCTTCTTCTACCAGGTGGCAAAGCCCAAAAACTGTCATATACTATATATATTCAATAGAGATTGTATAACATTTCTGAATGGGTGGATTCTAACACAGCCAATACATTACGCATGACTTAACTTAATTTTGAGAAATTACAGCCCAGTCTGGCCCAAACCTGGTGGGTCAGGTTGGGTCCAATGGGGCTTAGGCAGATAATCAAAGCTCTACACCCTGTGTAACAACAGCCTCACATCCCATATCACCCAAACAGCAACCTCAGAGGCTGAAATATGAATATGGAAGTGCCAAAAACTGCAGTGCTTTGATGGGCTGTTTGAGGATGGCTCCAGATGCTGGTCAATCTGCGTAGAGCCTAATGTCAAAATGCCCAACTTTAAAGAAGAAATAAACATGTTTACAGCCTGGTACAAAAAATGGTTTTGGTCTCTGAAGCTAATTTCCCCCTTCATGACAACTGTACAGGGGTGAATTTTTTATATAACTCACCCGTTTACATTTTGTAAAGGCTTAAAGTTATGCATAATTAATGGCAGGTTGCTTTGAGTGAACGGCTGTCTGCCAATGGCTGCTTAGCTTTTCAATCAGAGCACAGTGCCAGCCACTCGCTCAAATATGGTTACTTCTGGCCCCAGAAACAACCAGATTGCAATGGTACTGAGTACCAAGTACTGAACTTGAGGCTTTAAAAAGAGAGTCCACAAACCAATGGGTGATGACACGATAGCTACGTCCATTATTTTTACAGTCTATGGTGCCACCTCAGGCTTCTGAAGACCGCTTTAAGTACAGTGTTGTACCTGATACTGTCAGTAGGCCTACGTCGAAACACGCACAGTAACACATAGGCTATAGGTCTATAGTATGTCCTTTACAGTAGGCCTACTCTTTTTCCAGAAGCAGATGTACCTCATAGTTATTTAGGAACAACGTAGTCTGCCTATCCTGATTTTCTTATCATCTGTACCCTTCGGGTGTAAATAAGTAGTATATGAATACATCACAGCAGATTTATAAAATGCCACCTCTCCCCTCAAACTTCTAGCCTTGTTGCTCAGTAATGGCCAGTTAAAAACACATAAAGCATATATTCTCAAATTTTATGGAATTAATTGATGAGTTTGTACAGGATTATATTAACGTCACATCTGAAGCCCTGTTGAAAGACTTTTTAATAAATGTCTTGCACATTTGGGCATGGGTAGAGTTATAAACGCTCCTCTGAAATTCTACAAAAATGAAAAGCAAATATGACCTTTCTTATAAACATCAGTGTTAACCTCCAGCATTTGCTTGTGTTACCATTTGATTTCATCTGACTTTGTTCTGTTTAATTGAAGCAGACCTCAGACTTATCTAATTAAAAATTTAATTCGTTTTCAAGGCACTGACTTAAGTGCTTGTGTGGCAGATTCGTGGCTGCTCAGCACAGATAAGACACAATGCACCTTGTATATTCTTTATTAAAGCCTTAAAGCTATAGTTAGTAACAGTTTCATCAAGTATGACGTATGTTATTTTTATAGAAGTTACCAACAGTAGCTTTAAGGAATGCTTTAACCTTTATATTTTTAATTATAAAATCATTATGGTGACATTTTCCATGCAGGTCACTGACCAGGCACAGCTAAAAGGACAGGTTGTTATTCAGCTACACTGTATCCCAATGTGAGAGAAATCACAGCTGGAGCTCATCAGCTGTCACACCTGGTGTCAATCACAGCTCGTTAGTGAGCCTGCAGATGAGCCAGCCGGAGCTACAGAGAGACTGCGAGCCAGTTTTTGCAGAAGGGAAGGCTGGTGCTGGACACACTCCCTCTGTTCTCCTCACCACACGCCGGGGCTCCGAGGCCTCTGCTCTCCCAGTTACCCCTTATTAATTCTGTGTTTCTCTAATGAACTTCATTCCTGGGGCATCTTTGTAGTGTAATTAATGTGCCATCCTGTTGTGTTGCCCAACTGATGTTTCCCCAACATCACAGACCTGAGCCAATTAGTGCCTCAACAGCAATATGTTCGGAATAATGTACGCGCTCATAAATATACACTGTCATCAAGCCTTCTGGTTGCTTTATTATCTTACAATATGAATGTAGATATCTGTAGGCGATGAGACAAGAGTTTGGTATCAGAAGTGTTTCAGTTTCCATTCAGTAGTATTGACCAGTCACATCTGAGCAGGCTTTGGTTGCATGCAGGTAAAATATCTGTGTATTGAGCATAAGAGGTGGAACGCATTGGCTGAAATGCGATCTCAAAACCCACCGGCTATCGTGTGATGATGTGTCATCTTTTAATTTCATTCCTTCTGGAGCCTATCCCAGCTGACACTGGGTGAAAGTCAGGGTACACCCTGGACAGGTTGCCAGATTATCACAGGGCTGACACATAGAAACAGACAACCATTCATGCTCCCGTTCACATCCACAGACAATTTAGAGTCACCAATTAACCTGCATGTCTTTAAATTGTGGTAGGATGCTGGAAAACCCGGGCAAAACCAACACTGACATGGGGAGAACATGCAAACTCCACACAAAAGGGCCCCAGCCAGCCAGCAGGTTCAAACCTGGAACACTATTGCTGCGAGGCGACATTGCTAACCACTGGTCCATTGTGCCACCCATTTTGTGATCTGCTTTATTCAAAATTTGTGCTTTCACATGCAGAAATCTTTTGCCTCAAGTTGCTTATCCAACTGTAAACAATGAGTGCCACACAAAGAAGAAGTCTTGGCCCAAATAGCGCTGGCTACACCAGAACCCCCAGAGTCTTGGCTGTTGCCCCCAGAGGCTTATCGCCGAGTTTGGTTGTTTAATACTACAAATCCTGCAGCTGTGTCACCGTTCCAGACTACATACTGCGCTAACAGTAATGTGCACTGTATTGTGTGAACACTGGAAAAGTTAGTATACCAAAAGATGTCAGTCGATGCTGTTGATGGACACTGTTGTTTCACAGTGAAGCACACACAGGAGCTAATGGTGGATGGATGTGAGATGGTAAAAGACCCATCCCAGAAAGTTAAAATAAAGCATTAAATCTTAAAATCTTTTGCTTTCACCCTCAACTTTCCATTTTTTTGAACGACACGATAGGTCATTTGTACATGCAGCTTATTTTGACCCATATTTACGTTCGGTGTAGGCAGCGACCTCTAGTATCTGTAGAAATTATGACAGAAGTAAAAGAAGAAGTCAGGTGATGTAGTATAAAGAGCGACAAAGCCTGCATAGGGAGGCAGACAAGATGGATGGATGGGTCAAACAAACACAGGACTTTGATCTAGGGGACTGGGGTTCATGTCTTGTGTAAGACCAAAATTCAACATTGAATTATTTAACTTGAGTACATACATAATATCATGTTACGTACTTAACGTCACGTCGTCAGTAACGTCATGTCATCACATTAAATTCAGTCAGTAATGTGACAATGTGACGTTAGATATGTACGCAAGTTAATTGAAACCAAACCTACCCAAACAGGTATGGGTGCTAATTTAGGAAAAACACTCCTGTGGGTCATATTAGAGCGTAGGAAGAACTGAACGTACTCTGGAGTTGGATGCTTAATTTTTTACCCCCAAAATTTCAGTTTTTCTTCAGTTTTTCCTCTGTTATCCTTTTTTTCAGACATTTAAGACATGTTTCCTCATAGCGTTTTGTTTGGCAGAAAAGCTGCAGTGACAGAGCTCTGATGAATGCTTCATCCCAGCGCGTAATTATCACTCTACAGTTGGGTTTTGTTTCTATGGCAACAGTATCTTGAATTAACATTAGGTAGGTAGCTAACAAAATGCAAGGTTGACAGAGGGCTGACTACAGTCTACAGTCATCAGCAAGATTCAGTGTCTGGTCGATCTGCTCCCAAAAAATGGGCTTTTCTGTTTTTGTTGTGGTTGTTTCTGACTGACATATCATACAGCTTGGGACAGACAGTAGAGGAGTGACAGTGATGACACCAGCACCTTTTCTGAAAAGTTCAGAGATTTTCAACTGGAAGCACTCCAAGCAGCCGCACCAAACTCAGGTTAACCTCAGGTGGTAACCAGACCATATCAGTTCACACATTTGAAGCAGTGTCAAGCCACTCACCTGGTGTTGCTACACTGGTTGGATTCAACCCCTCATCTGTCTTTTTCGTGGTCTTCTCCTCTCCCCCTGCCTGTGCACTTGGTGCTTGGGTTCCCTCCTCATCTTCAGTCCCTGCCAGGTAGTTCCAGGGCTTCCAAATGGATTTGACGATCTTTGAGATGACCTAAAAAAGCATATAGACGCACAGAATCTTGGCTCACTGATGCTGCTTCAAATCTCAGAATAAATTTAACAAGCTTAAACCCAGACTAACCTTCTTTTCAGCAGGAGTGGGATGGACTGGCGGTCGGAGAAACTCCTCTGAGTCGGGGCCAGGCTCCAGCGGCTCTCCCCAGTCTAAGAGGCTCTGTCCTGGGATTATCTGAATGGTCACAAATGACCCTGAAGACTCTGAGGACCACGGGTCTGAGGCTGAGGACACAATCAGTTTGATTAATGTCACAGATCCACAGTCTTTACTGATCAATACACATAATTAATTCAGTCTTAGAAAGCAGCCTCACATGGATCAGTGCTGTGAAGGTCCTCCTCTTCAAGGTCAACTAATCCTGTCCAGTTTGAAGGTGAGGCATCTCTGCTGTCCGAGGACACTGTTTAAAAAAAAAAAACATATGTATTGCAAATTCTACCTTTCTATATTTGTATTTACTAATTAGATGGCTGATTCTTTGATTAATCAGCTGGTTCATGCCTCTACAGATGTGTAAATCGTAGATAAATGTAAAACCTCTGGTAGTGGTGGTTTGCTGTGTAGTCACGTCAGGACTGCCAGTCCCTGCGGAGTCTGCATCACTTGAGCCTGTGAGGTAGCTCCAGGGCTTCCACAGGGAGGTGTAGATCTGAGAGATAGAGCCCGAATTCTTCACTTTACCTGGGAAACAAGTTGAAGAGATTTGCTGTTCACATGGCAACTCTGACGGATTTTATCCAGTTTGTGTCGGAGATTTGCTGTGTTTTAATTTTGCAGAAGTTGGCCGACATCAGTCAACACAGAGAACAAAGGCTGAGCATCTCGATATTTAACCTCAACACTGTTGTCTTTCTCTCTCTCTCTCCCACGGCTGCTGTCAATCTAGTTTCACAGATATATGACAGTGGGATGGATAATGTGGATCAGAAATCAGTGTTGCCATAGTTACAACAGTGGCAATGACATTTATTGTCATTGTAACAACATTAATAGGACTCAGGGCTTCCACAGCAACACACACACTTCTGTTAGGAGTGAGATGGCAATAATATGAACATGTACTCATTAATTCTTTTTCATTTTTGACTTTTAGACACACTTTTGAACCATTATTTTATATTATAATGAAACATAATTGCTGTAACCCCTTTTCCATGATCAAAAAAAGTACACAAATACAGCCAGTGCTTTTCCTCTTATGTATAAGTACCTCTGTAGCAGTAAGCATCATATAGAGCTGTTGTGTTGTCAGTAGTGCTGTTCGGTGGAACGGTGTGGACTCCCGGTCGGTTCCCTCCACAGTCCGGGCGAGGCCAGGTCACTGGGTAGCGGACGCTGCCGTCAGATAACCAGCCCGGGGCGCAGCTGTCCAGGCCAGTCTTCCAGGCCAGATAAAGCTGCCCCACTGTGGCCAACTGGCCCCCGAGGGACACGCAACGGTCTGAGGCTGAGGACAGAGACAGCCTGCCTGGGACCGAGGAGTGAAACACTTCACCTGGAGCAGAGAGACATGAGAACTTGTCAAGAAGCAGATGACGTCTGTTGGTTTTCCAGCATGGAGGCACTGGGGTTAAATACTGTAACTACATGTGTAGGCTTTAAAAACACACATAATATTGTCTAATTATAATAGTACTTAAAGAATAAGGCTGATTGTAGTCTGTATTTTTGATGATCTCGACCAATAAAAAGACCAAAACCAACAATGTGGTTCCCTGCCCTGTGTAGCACTCAGCCCATTGTTTGCTAATGAAGTCGTAAATCTTTAAAAACAGACTGGACAAATGTTTAGTCTCATTTTTAAAAAATGTTCAGTAATTTGCAAAAACAGCAGTTTTTAACAGAGGTTACTCAAACAATAATCTTTTTTAAAAGATATCTGCATATGTGTGCAGAATCTGTAGCAACAAGACAAGAGTTTGGTATCAGGAGTGTTCTGATTTTAATTTGCAGTCTGTTTGTGGTCCGAGGTCCAAGTACTGTTGACCAATCATGTTTGAGCGGCAGATAAACAGTCTGTGTTGAGAAGTGGAACACACTGGCAGAAATGCAATTTTGCAACCCATTGACTATCGTTTGATGACAATTTAGCATTTTATTACCTTTTTTTTAAATGTATCTGCATTAATATACAGATATCTGCTTACTACTGTAAGGAAGAGGAAGTCTTGGCACGGATATCAGCTTGTGAGCTTCCTGAAATACTGGCCCTCGCCGCCAGAGGCTTAGTCAGATGGATAAAAGATTGGTTGCTCAAACAGGTATAATTGGTGTCTTTGATGGGGATGTCTTACAGCCATGGATTCATACATATTTGTTGCAAAAAAGTTTTTGTCCTCTCACTTTATAGAAAGTAAGATTTAAAGGGGTTCTATGCAAAATTCAGAGCATATGTGTTGTCTGCACATGGTTCTCAACATGGAGGTGGATGAGCTGGTGGCTATCAACTAATCGTGCTAACTCCATGAACAAAATGTCTTGTTTTTACATTGTTTTTATTTTTAATACTAAATGCCATGTGCGTATTACATCCAAAGTCCTCCTCTACAGCTGTCAATATATACCCATACATATCTTCATACATATATATAGTGTAAATAGTATTGAGCGTACAGTCGTGTCTAAATTTAGTACTTTATATGTCATATTTTTCTAATTCTGATGTGTGTATCTTTTTGTATTTTATTTGTATCCTGTAAGTAGCCTATTCCCATTCAACCTGCTTTTCTATCTGTGCTATTTGAGCTGCTGTAACGTGTGAATTTCTCCTGTGTGGGATCAATAAAGTTTTATCTTATCGTATCTTAAACAACAGCTGACAGAACTAGCAGTGTTAACCAGGGGGTACCGGAGGGTTGGCGCTATGTTTCTGCAACAACAATGTCCTAACATCAGCAGTAACTGCCATATGAGCACAGTGCAAAGCAGACCAGGGTACCACAACAAACAACAGAGAAGCTCAGATTACAACACACACAGAGGGAGTGTGACTTAATTTGTTACTCAGGATGCCAATACTCTACCATATATTTTATCTTTACATAGCAAAGAGTGATTTACTGCAATAGGAGTGCTCTGAATGTTGCATACAGCTCCTTAAAAAAAGGAAAAGAATATCGCCTTTAATATTGTAGCAGAATATGATGCAAACATCAGTGCTAAAGCCAAAAGCTGTGACAGGTTTTGATGTGTTTTGTGTGTGTGTGTGTGTGTGTGTGTGTGTGTGTGTGTGTGTGTGTGTGTGTGTGTGTGTGTGTGTGTGTGTGTGTGTGTGTGTGTGTGTGTGTACCATCCAGTTCTTTTGCAAAACAGTACACATCAAACAGCTCTTTCGGGTCCCTCTTCCCATAATTCCTCACTCCAGCTGAGTACTCCTTGTGTCCATAGCAACCAAGCTCTGGCAACTGGACAGAATAGCTGTGGAGACAACCATGTGGGAGTCATAATGGGAATAAACCTCTTTTTTACTAATCACAGAAAAATAAGTAACAATGTCTCGTGAACATTTAACCATATGAACATTATCTCTGCTCACATATCAAAGTGTTTATTCTCATTACGACTTTAAATGTCACTTCAGAATAAATTCCTATTTGCATTCTCTTGTAAAGGTTAAGAGATTAGAATAAATTAAAATACAATTAACAGCAAAGAAACAACAGTGGTAAAAAAAGAAGAACATGAGTCTGAGGCTGATGAGGTGACAAAACAGAAGAACTGAATATTAATTGAGACAGCATGACGATCCAAGAAGAGAGAGAACAAACTGTACACAAAACAAAACAAATTGATTAGCAGGCATATCAGTAAATATAGCAGTATTCAAAACAGAGCTGAAACGAGCAGTTCATTAACTGACTGACAATTTTGATAAACAATTAATCATCTAAGTACGACCTCTCACACTGACCACCAGCAGCCAGTTAGCTTAACTTAGCTTAGCATAAAGACAGGAAACAGGAGACGACAGGTAGCCTGGCTCTGTCTAAAAATAACAAAATCCAATTGCTACGAGCATCTCTAAAGCTCTCTCACACATTATATCTTGCTTGTTTAATCCATACAAAAACCACAGTTTTAATGGGATTTCTGCCTCTGCAAACCAGTCAAGTTGCAGTCAACTATTAAATTAATTTCCCAGTTATTTGATAGTTTGATATTTGATCGGTTTAGCGCAAGTTTTTAGGGGGAAAAAAAGTCAAAATTCTCTGATCTCAGCATCTTAAATGTGAATATTTTGTTGTTGATTTTTTTGTTTTTTTTTACTCCTCTATGACATTAAACTGAATATCTTTGGGCAGTGCACAAAACAAGAGATTCAAGGAAGTCATTTGGGGCTTTGGGAAACAGTGATCAACATTTTTCACCATTTTCTGATATCTTATAGACTAAATACTAACTTTTAATTAATCAAGAAAATAAACGACAGATCAACGGGCAATGCTTATTGCAGCCTCTCAGGGCGGCTGTGGCAAGATACTGAACCCCAAAGTGCTCCTGATGGCTGTTCTATCAGTGTGTGAGTGCGTGTGAATGGTTACTGAGTAGCAGCTGGCACCATGTGTAGCAGCCTTGGCCACCAGTGTGTGAATGGGTGACTGTGAAGTAGTGTAACTTTCTAGTGTGACTAGAAAGGTGTACAAGCGCAGTCCATTTACCATTTACCCTAGTCCAGATTCATGTGTAGCCATGACAGTAGACAATGCTTCAAATATGGATGTCTCTGCAAGGTAGCTTCAAGTTCTGAAACATGGATGCTTCACATACATCTTCAGCTCAGCAGAACAGAAGATCTACACAATCAGCATTTTTGGGAGGTCACGGTGACCTTTGACCTTTGACAACCAACATCTAATGAGTACATCCTTGAGTGGATGTTTGTGCCTTGTGAGGTCACAGTGACTTTGACCTTTGTCCACCAAGCTGTAACCTGTTCATCCATGAGTCCTTGTGGAAGTTTGTGCCAAATTTGAGAAAATTCCCCCGCTGAGTTTGTTAGGTACCGTCTTCATGAGAATGGGATGGACAGACAGACAACCAGAAAACAAAATGTAAGAGCCGGGCTAGCTGTTTCCTCTTGTTTCCAGCCAGTCTTTGTGCTAAGCTAAGCTAACCAGCTGCTGATGGTATCTTTATACTGACCATGCAGACATGGCAGTAGCATCAATTCTTCTTCAATCATATTTCCTAAAATGTTAAACAACTCCTTTAAGCTCACGGGTTTTAGTTTTCCAAATGTGGCTTTCTTTATCTGCTACAATAGCAAATTATATATGTTTGGGACTATTCAATTCATTGAGAAAACAATCTGCAGATTAATCAATAATACACATAATTGTTACCCTGCTTCAAAGCACCACCTGACTCGCTGCGACTAGTGAGCTAGTGAACTCTACATGGGTGCGACAAAGCAGAAGAAAGATATTGAACGTCTCCTCACCGGACAGTCTGATCATCCAACCAGCCGGCTGCACAGCTGGCAAAGCCGTCATAGTACGCTGCCCACAGCTGGGCCGGCGTGGCCATCTGAGCCGAGTTCTCCTGGCAGGCCCGCTGGGCGTCAGTAAATGAGAGGGCGTATCGGGTGCTGGGAGCCTGATAGTGAAACACCACACCTACACGTGTAGACAGAAGCACAGGTGGTGAGGTGACTGTGAATTTATTAGAGGGGTAAACCAACACCGGCAAGTTTAAAATCAATAAATCAGCGGGATGTGATCAATAAGCATGTTATTGCGGCCACAAACAGATCAATCTAACATGATGTGAGTTTGAGCAGAAATTTCACAGATGGGCACACAGAAAAATTAGCATTGGTATTCAGTTCAGACTCTTTAATTAAAAGAATTACACAATTAGTCAAGTGGAAAACTAGATAACAAAAACAACACAAACACAGAGAGCAGTGAGCGACATTAATTAAGTCAGTCATTATGATATTGATATGGTGAATCAATGTTATTAATGTTTAATTCAATAAAAAAGCTGAAAAGGGTTGGCAGCGCTCCTGTTTTCAAGTTTATCTATCTTACATTACCACAACAAGCCTGGAGCGCAAAAAAACAAAAAAATCTATAAAGCTAGAAAAAGAATTTTAAAGTCTTTTGTGTTAACGCTGCTCAGTCCGTCAGCAGCGTCTCCTCTTAGTTTAAATGTTTCCTCTGGGGAGCTGTGGCACTAAACTTTTCTCACAGTGAAATCTCCCGTCAGTGGCTGCTGCACTTACCGGAGACCACCAGGGGCACAGCGTCTCTCTCATAGTCGTTGCCCATGACAACCTGACAGTGGTAAGTGCCTGAGTCGTTGGTACGGAGACTGGAGATCTCCATGGTAGCATTCAGAGGATTGGCAGTGTATCCTGGCAGCATGACGCGGCCACTGAAAGCCTTATTCACCTTGATTACATCACCTTTGGCACAGAGAGAGGTTTCTTCATTATGAGTGTCTATTGGCATCCTGCAGATTTTACAGATAAAACATAAACTCATAAGAGGCCCTAAATGCACGGATTGAGCTGAAGGCCTGGAAACGAGTCGTATCAATGGGCCTCTCACTATAAGTGATTGGGTCCTATGTAAACACACAGTTGTGTGCCAAACACAGTTTGGGTTATTTCCCACGATCGACTTTTGTATTTGTGTTTTTGTCTTTACTTTTCCCACTGGTTGGAATTGGGGACTCAGTTGGAACAACATGATGTCACGTACGTCTGTGGGCCAATCAGAACTAAGCAACACTTGAATCTTCAGTTTCCGGGTCATGATCAATTAAATGTGCTCAAACTACACCCACACAGTCCTGACGAAGCACATTTGTTCTGTTTTGTTGAGAATTTAATTAAATTTTATACAAATTAAGTTTTTATTTCTAACTATACATTTAATTGCTTCTCATTTAGTCATTAACATTTAACTTTACAGTGACTGCACACTCACTCTAACTTCCAACAACAACTTTAATAGCTTTTATTTTTACTGAAAACAGCTGTCTGCTACATCTCAACCCCTGGCTGATCAGAGCAGTGAGACTGAACCAAAACAGTAAACTGAAAGGCATCAAACCTTTAAAGGGGTTATTGATAGAAGAATTCAATCTGTACTTTGCCTTGACTTTGCTAAAAATCCCTCCACTCAGGAAGGTTTGGGGCATCCACACGTACATGTTCTCAAGCTCTACTTGAGAATTTATCTCCTATGAATTCCAGCAGCTGCTCTTGTCAGCTTGTTGAGTTCTCAGTCATTGCTTTACTTATGAGGCCTGCATTAACTCTTTAAAACCTGGGGTGACATCACTTTTCTTGTGCTGCTTTCAGACGCTTTTTGCAAGTTTTTAAACCTTTGAACCCTGAGCAAATTGGAGCGATTTCTTGGGAAAAAAAAATGGAAAAAAGGCAATGAGCAACTTGGTGAGAAATGTTCCACAAATTGCAAAAAAAATGAAATGATTGAAATGAACAGATTCATAAAACTATTTTAAAAAATAGGGAATAAAGAAAAAAGCTAGGGAAAAACTATATAATCATTATTATTACATATCTTAATTTTTTTTTTTTTTTACTGATTTTCTTTCTTTTCTTTCGTTCCTCACTGCCGTCTTCCCATATCTATCAAGCCAATTTGCTCAGGTTTAAGGGTTAAATACATCAAGCTGAAAATAGCTGCACAGTGATAATTGTCTGTAAACATACACATTTATATCCACACTGTATACTTGTGTTGGTACTGTGTATTTGCTAGGCTATATTTATTATTTTCTTTTTATCTTTATCTCTTGTGATATCTTTTTATATTTTATCTTGTTAATTTTCTTGTACTCTTGTATTTAGATTTTTCATTTTGAATATCTTGAGTTTCATTGTTAAAGTCTCTCTGAAACGAAAGTTCAGAGTTTCTTTAGCCTCTGTACTTTGACATATTTCCCAGTGAAATGGAATATTTAAGCAGTGTGCAGTAAGAGGGATTTAAGTCAAATCCTTCACATCTGATTGGACTGCTTAAAAATGGGTGGGCTTAGAGTTTATCAGAGGTACAGCAGAACCAGCAGAGATGACTGTTGGCTCCACACAGCTCCCTCACTGTTAGATCAGGAGGGAGATGAGATAGTGGTGAATAAATTAAACCTCAGCCACATTGTTTTGGAAATGAAAAGTATTGCCCACTGATATCCACAGACAAATCTCTTCCTGTCTCTCTCCATATTGCTCTGTTTGCAGCTACAACCCTCAAACAGTGAAGTGACTGGTGTGTCTAGCTCGTCGCCCAAAGTCTCATTTGATTGGATGAACTTTTATGAAAACCCCAGAGTGCAGAATGAGTCATCAAACATTTGAAACCATTTCACTGAAAGAGAGAAGACAGGGATTTTGATGTCAAAACACACTGATACTGATTTGTCTCTGACATATATCTGGCATATAACAAGAGATTAATGATTAATTAACAGAGGGAGCAGATTTAAAACTGGTAAAATGTACTTTTCATTTCCCGTAGTCTTTAAAATGGCATCCAGAAAGGAAGGCAAAGAATTTCAGCGTGCAGAGAAACAAACTGCATATGACAATAAACACCCTGACCTTGACCATCACCACTTGATCCAGTATTAATATGAAAATATTCATCGGAGCATCTTTTCAGTGTACCCTCTAAGCACTAGTATAAATGTTATCTGACTGAGGAAAGTAGAGTTATGTAGGTCTGATCAGCAGCTAAACTAGTTCATCATGTCTTTGTTTTACCTTTAGCAGAAAGCACAATCTGCTCCAGAGGAGCGCCCTCTCCCTTTGCTGGTACCCTGATGTGGGTCCACAGGAGGTGGGGAGGCTGGCTGGAGGAGCTGGTCTGGAGGGTGAAGACACAGGGGAGGACGGCTTTGCCTGCCAGCGTTTGTTGTACTGTAGGATGGGTGATCCTACGCATGTTCACTATGGAGGAGGCTGCGCCTAGAGAGGATGAACAAAAGAACAAGAGAACAAGACATAATTAGATTATGCAATTAAAATATTGGAGGACATTTTGTTTACAAGAAAGGAAAACAATGGACAAGGTATCACATGTATCTACTTTTCGACTAGTCTTGCACTGCAACTTATCGCCACAGTAATGTGTCAGTGCTAGAAAAGGGTCTGGAAGCACACATTATCTTTCTGCTTTAAGGGAAAAAAATACGCTGCCTTGTTTGTATTTTTTTTAAACCAATCACAAATGTCTTGGGCAGCCCTAAGCCCAGGATGCAGCGATGGTGCTCTTGCAAAAACTTGATGGACGTATTCTACACTAAAGAATCCACACTACAAAAACAGTAGGCCTGACAGATGTATGTCAACAATGTGATTCAACTTTTAGTCAATATCGCCACTTTTACATCTAAATATGACACGATATGACATCCTCCTGCGTCTGTTGTTGACATCCAGGGATGGCATGTTAATATATGCTTGTTACATTTCAAAATACACTTCCATTTTCACGGGAAATATTCACTTTTGAATTTTCAAAATACACCCACAACGTACGTAAAACACCTTGTTTTTACATTTGTTTCCTTATGCAACAAAATACGTGGTTAGTTTTGAAAAAAACATCAAGGTCTGGCTCAACACTCACACAGGAAGGGAACAGTGGCCTCCAAGGTGAAAGACTGGGGTTTGTTGGACCCATTGATTTGCCCTCCCACCCTATATGGACCTTCCAGGTCTAACATTGCTGCTGGCGGTGTAACAACCTGACGCTGCCCGGCGGCGTTACAACCTGAAGCTGTCCTGCCACTGCCCCATGGTGTGTAATACCACAGTAAAAGGTGCCTTTTTGCATCGGTGTATGAGGCTGTGAGCAATGATTAGTATTTGATGAGTTGGAAATGAGAATGGGCTGGGGAACGAGGGCGATGCTAACTTCCATTCTGGCCTACAAATAAACGTCATCCTGCACCCTGGAATAAGTCCACTGTTTGATTAAATCATGTGCAGCGCTCTCCACTACGCAGTGGAGGAGATACTGTAGAAAGTGTAGGCTGTACTGTAGCTTCTAACCAAGGTGTCTGCTACAGTAACAAGACCTCAGGGATTCATTAGCAATTTCACACTCATGTTTCCACACAAGAACAAGGAACCGGTTTTATCATTAGAGCAAAAGAACATAACGCTGACCCATTATAAGGATCCCAGCCACTCACATACAATTAAATACACACACACGAATAGGAACACGCACACAAGTGACCAGAGTAGCTCACAGGCTTCAACTTAATTATTTCTTTTAATCTCTAACCTTCTCTCTCTGTGTTCACACAAATGACTCTGACTGTCACTCACACAAATTAATTGTGAGTTATTTCATGCACAGAGAAGCATCAATGTAAAGCCAATGTCAATGGGAGAGTTAGGTTCATGGTTCTGCAGATTGATATCAGCAATTCACTCAGTCTGGTTGCCATGACATACAGGTTCAATGTAACCATGACAACAGTATCACCTGTACAGACAAAAACACTCCTGCCTCTTTGTTGCATTATCCTCCATGCACCTGCTGTAACATACCAAGAAGATTTTATTTTATTTTAGTATACTTTATTTAGTGGCAAGTCAAAATTGTATTTCTTTTAAACATAAGAAGACTTTTCCAAATATAACAGTTGATTTCCTTAAAATGCCACTTATTTGCATATCATAATGACAACTCAGCTATCACCATGACAACTGAGCATACTCTATCCACTAATGAAGGCTGTGAGATGAGGTTGAAATCTCCAGAAACCGCTGGTTAAATGACCTTGTGTCAGATTTGTTTGTTGTTAGTTTTTTTTTTTTTAAATGATCAAAAACAAATTACTATATACTCTTTAACAATCCATGATAAGTTAATGAGCTGTTCCTGCTCACAAAATCAAGAAGTAGCATGGACTATAAGGTGCAATGGTCTCTGGCAACATAACAACAATAAGGCAGAAAACATAATTACAAAGCTTTAATAAGCTTAAAGCAAATTTGCTCAAGGATTTTTGTATTTTTTCTTTTCTGGTCCTCTTCATTCAAATTCTCACCATTAGTCAAATGCACCAGTTTTTAGAAAACTAATATGAGCAGAACAAGGGAACCTGTGTAAAATACAACAACAACAACAAACAAACAAAACAAAACAAACAACAAAAAGCCTTATTTGGAATACTGCACAAGGTGGAATTGAATCCCCAAAAGATATTTCCATCTGCATTTAGATTGGACGGCTTTCACAAGCTGAACCCCCTGAGAGCATCTCTCTATGCTGAAGAACGCCTCCGCTGCCTTCCCCCCCAAATCAGATGTAATCACAGAATCACAACTACCAGGGAAAAGCATGAGAGCCTGAAGGAGACAGAGAGCAGGAACGAGAGCAGGATGGAGAGTAAAAGAGAGGAAAATCCAGAGATGAAGATGGAGGAAAGAAGGGAGTCTAAGAAACTGAATGGAGGAAATTAAGAGACTTTGGATGACAAGTGTAGCCTGTAGCATGGTGGTGACAGATGGGACAAAAGAAAACAGCCTATAAAGAGGAAGATGGAGCTGGAAGTGACATGAAAGGACACTCTCTATCAATAACAGATGCCATCTCTTATTCCTGTCAGTCCTCTTCGAGAGTTCAGTGAGCTGTCCAGTGAGGTGCACTGCAAGAGGGCTTTCAAGGCCGATTTCAGTGCTTCTTAAACTGAACTGATGGTGCAGGATAATTGAATTAGATCATTTCATGCTAAATTATGTTGCTCACAACCAAAATTAGGACATATTAACACCACAGCAACAACTTAAATACTGATATATATTTAAATGCTGACCATAAATGTTTATTTTTGACTTTGGAAACTGTCATTTGATAATAATCTGAACTAAAGGTCTTCTTACAAGCTTTTTCTGGAGCTTTTAACTGCACCTCACAGTCTTCCTTAGCGATTTGCTCAGTTGTCAAGTTGTTACAAAGCAGACAAAACCCATGTTTCATTCTCATGTGAATATATGCTCTATATGCTGAGCTAAGCTAACTGGTTGGTGGTAGTTTCATATTCATTGTACAGACATTAGAATGGTGTCAGTGCTCTCATCTAGCTCTCTGCAAGCAACCCAGTCACATGAATACATTTTGGAATTGTATGTTTCTGCAAACCACAGATATGTTTTATTTATACATTTTATATGTAGCGGATATGTTGACCCTTAATGTGTGGTTTAGTGTGTGTGGTTAGGTTTCGGCGCAAAACACTTGATCACGGTTAGGAAGACATTATGTTTTGGCTTTAAAAAAAAAAACAGTCATTAAAAAACACCTGCTTAAAACATGGATGGACATGTCCCGAACTCTCATTAACAACACATTTTTGTCACTATAAACATGGCAGCAGTGTCGTAAGGTAGTTGCGATGGGCCTCAGTGCATGCTATAATGATGGGCCATAGTGCATCCTAGTTACTAGTTATGAAGCACACACACACAAACACACGCACACACACAGTTTTTTTTAGGTGTATATATATTTACCTGCCACTTTTATGTGCCCAATATGTCAGTCTTGAGAGATTTTGCACCTAAACTAGCGACTGTAAATTGTATCATCTCATTACATGACTGAACAGAGACTTGATAATGGACAATATCAACATACATATTACCCAACATCATTACATATCTGTATATGACAAAAACTACAGTTTTTATGTAGAATAATACTATAATTTTGTTTATAGATGGACATTATTTTACAAAAACAGAAAGCTGCAATGGTGATGGGTTTGCCTTTTTGAGGGCATATATTTAACGTTCTTCTTTGAACACAGGCGTATTTCTAGATGGTGATTGGGTCCCTCCACCATGCGAGTCCAAGTGGAACTGTACTGCCTGTACCGTCGGCAGGACACGTCCCAAACTCTCGTTAAAATAAATGCTTTTGGTGCTAACAAAAATCAATGGACGTGTCCCGAACTGTTGTTTAAAAAACATCCACTTTTGTTACTACAGACATGGCAGGACATGTCCCAAACTGTCATTGAAAACCTGATTTGTCGCTTCAAACATAGTTGGATGTGTCCTGAACTGTTGCCAAAAAACACCCACTTTTGCTGGTCTCAAACAGTGGTCTGCTCCTGTCTGCTGCTTGGCAGCCATCTCACTTAGGTGTCACATCATCCTCCGTCCCCCACTCCTCCTGCTGAGAAGCTCACCTCATAAATCTGAACTATATCATACATATAAAATATAAAAATATAACATATCCTTGGTTTACAGAAATGTACAATGCCAACATTTCATTATGGTGACTGGGCTGCTGCAAGAATGTGAAACAACTCCTTAAAGAAGAAATACGAACATCATCAGGCTGATAATAAGATCCCATTTCAGAAGCTCCTCCAACTTCAAGAAATGCAACCTTACACAGCTGGTGCGTTGTATCTCTTGCAGCATGTTGTGTCTCACAATCCACTGTGCAACATTTCAAGGTTTACTGAAATCGTTTAGGTGATTTATATCAACTTATAAAGTCAAGAAATATGCAGTCTTGTACCACAGAGTTGTGATACCATCACTAAGAGTAACCAAGGTCAAAAAAAGGTTTATATCCAAAGCAAACAGCTTTAAATTCTACTTGTTTTGTTAGCAGGCTGAACATGTTGTGCACCACAGGGCAATACAGAGAGAGATGGATAAACAGTATTTACCATTAACCTGGCACTGTACTGCTGGCCAGCTGTCCATCATTGCAACTGATACAATAAACTCTGTTATCCAGATGTCCCAGTTTGGCATGTTTAGGCAACTTTGGTGCAAGCTTGAGGGCAGCTTTGTGGAAATAAACTTATAAATTACTGACTTAAAAATGAAACAGTTCAAAATATAAATGTTTTAACAGCTTTTACAACAACTTATGGGATTGCTGTCTGGTATTTTTATTTTAGTAGTATAAGTAGATCCATTTGTTTACTTTTGTATGCTGGATTGTGCAACAAACACAGACAAAAACATGATTGAATGTTGAGTAATAACTTTCTGCTGTCAGCGTAATGACTTGTAAGGTAATGTTTTAATTTTGCAAATGACTGATGCAGTTTCTCCTTTTAATGAAAATCCAGGCTGACCAGCTACCGTCATGCATGCCAATTGCAAGAAAAGTAATTAAGGAGAGAAACTTATCTTTACTACAGGCAGTCAGCTGGCTGCATGTGGGACCTCAAACCTGCGATACTATCCACCAGAGACCTGCAGCTCTGAGATGTTTTGTCTTTTTGTTCCATAATTGTGAATTTTATGCATAGTTGTAATGGAACAGATGGTCGACTAAACTTGCATAAATGGGTTTGGAGGTGTTCCAGCTCAGTCCCACCGAGCATGTCTGCAAACATCCTCAGCATGTCAGCTCTCACTTACAACACTCAAATTAGTACAGACCTGTCTTGTGTATTCATGTCTATAGAAAAATGTATTTAGAAACTGTTTTTTTCTTCATTCTGGTCCAGCTGCTCCTCTCGTCTTTCTTTTTCCTGAGCCTCCTTGTGTGCTGGTATTATTTGTTGCTATTTTTTCTTTAGATCAGAAGCTGCTGGTTAATTTACACAGCACCTGGAGATGCAGCAGAAACAAAGAGTGGAGGTACTGTAGGAGACAGACAACTTACCCGAGCCTAAATAGAGCAGCAGCATCAGAGCGAAGAGGATCTGCCGCCCAGCTGCAGACAGAGTGAGCGCCATCCTGGGCCTGCAGAGAGAGAGGAGGGAGAGAAACCAGAAGAGGCTGAAACTCATAGTAAAGTTTTATATACAGAATAAAACAAATACCGGTACTTTATACACAGTGCCCCAGACACTTCTGTACAATAAAGTCCATGTTTTTTTTTATGTTCTGTAAATATTTTTATCTTTCAGTTTAGGTGTAGCTATTTGACAGAGTTATGAGTGTCTCCATCTTCTCAAATGTACGCTATCATAACTATAAAGCATTTATTTATCCATAGTGCTGTCACCCTAATAATAGACGGACTAAAACATTGTGTTTGTTTGTGTGTCGGTATTATCCTGCAGGCTGTTCCTATGCGCTGTCCATATGTATACCTGCAAAAAGTAATGCACGAGAATTCATACATAACATGTCATCATGAGCCAGTAATTTAGACATAATCTACATAATCAGGAAGACTGTGATCATGTGAACAGTGCACTAACAGGAGTAAAGAAGGAAGTAGTATAAAGAGCAAATGTTGGGGTGGTGGATGATCAAACAAACACAGGACTTTCCTCCAGGAAACCAAGTGAACTTTGTGTTATTTTAAAGTACATCGTCACCATGTATATCATTCTTTACTTAAACCAAACCAACGTAACTTTATGTTCAATACGTAACTTTATGGTAAGTGTGTGACGATGCCATTTCTGGGGCGCTAATTTGTTAGATATCATACAAACTGCTGTATGTGCATTTTCACAAGATATCATATGAATCTTAGCATAAATTTCACTGATGTTGTCTGTGAATTTGAAGCTTCTGCCCTTCAAAGGTACAGTTTCATTTCATTCACTTTGCATGTTAGTTTGCTGCCATTGATGTCACAGAAATATGTGGAATGTCCACAACTTTTTAACCCCGCATTATGTGGTGGGGGCACGTAATATGGCAGCCCAATTGGGTTTAGGTTTTAAAAAAGCTATGTTTTTTAACATAGTGACGTAATACATCATGTACAGCGATGTTACTATGTAGTGACGAAGTACATAAAGTTAAAAGAAGTCAGCATTAACTTTTAGTTTTACACAGGACATGAATGTCCTCGGTAAAAGTCCTCTGTGTGTTTGACCCATCCACCACCCCAACTTTACTCGCTACGCAGACTTTCTTGCTCTTCATGTTACCTCTAATGTCATATAGTGTGACTTTGAACCAGGGATATACGTGTCCACCACGATAAAGGATCCTAACTGACTTTCCATTAACATTGTTTCCGTGGTGCCAGACATGTAATTTTAGTGCATAACATGCTTCCGCCACATATCGTGGTCATTACATATATATCTCTAAGACCAGGATGGTGAATGAGCGACACATTCTCAGCCCAAGTTGCCACATATTGCCGTTTGTCAGTGGCGTCACCGGGCCGTCAACAAAAGCACATGGTTAGGTTTAGAAAAACACATCTTAGTTTAGCATTTAGGAAGCAAACTTCAGGCTCCCAGATTAAAGTCCTGGGTTTGTTGGACCCATCTACCACCCCTCCCTGCCCACCCTATAGGGACTTTCCAGCTCCTTTTATTACGTCGTTACAGCCAGAATTTTAACCTGATGCTGTCCAACGGTGTATCATACCACCATAACAGGTGCCGTCTGGCGACATATCATAATAACACGAAAGGTTACCTCCAACCATGTTACATACTGATTCCACCTGGCTGCATATTATTCCGCTGCGAAAGGTGGCTTTTGGCAGCAGGTGTCTGACTCCAAAATCACTTACAGTGGCTGTATTGAATGATTTCAGAATGAGAACAGGCTGGAATGAGAGGCAAATTGGAAAGCGCTTTAAGTAAAAGTGTGTTATAAATTAATTCAGTTTTCCTGTCAGGTGAAACTGTTCCGGTGGTTTTCGTGTTTCAACAGATGAAGGGCAGCTTGTTCCTGTGTGTGCCGGGAAAAAAAACGCTCCACAGCTGTCTGGTTTACATAAACCCTTTCAAAACTAATTAAACCAACTCAAATCCAAAGCCCCATTCTCTTCTAACTCTGTTGGTGATGTTCACTCACACACACACCAACACATGTCAATCATCTTGAAGAGCTGTCTACCATGAAAGTAGCTCTCACAAGCTGAGGCAGTCGGCATCTACAGGTGTTCACGCAGCAGCATGAAATCTTACCGACACAAAAACTAAAGCTGACCTTCACAAGGTTTTTGAATAAGAAAATTACTCATACTTTGTTTTTCTCTCATTTATCCTGAGTTATTGCATTGTGGCCACACCTATAAAACAAAATACACCAAAATGGCCTTGAACACTGAATCCTTGAAAAGCCAGTCTCAAGCAAATGAGGTCATTTAGTAGCACAGCATGCACACAGTAGCCTATCACAGACAGGGACGGATAATGTATCGTGTCCATTTTATTTATTGGTGTTATAATGTAATAAGAAATAAACAATATTGCATCTGTAAGGGCATTTAAAGGCCCAGACACAGTTCACTGGCTTGTATTCAAGCTTTGCTTTCCATTTAGCAGATGCCTTTGTCCCCGGCCGTTTACATTTTTCACCCTCTCTGCCACCTGAGCTGCAGCTGCTGATGACTAATACCAATATTGTCATCCTGGTCTCAAAACTGGCCATCAGACATTGTTAGGTCGGATCTGACGTTAAACCATACACAGAGTGACACATCTAATCAAGAGACATGATTGGATCTTATGACAACCACTCCAGACTAAAAGATTGGATTAAGTTTTAGTACACTGCAGTGAAAAAGTGATTCTGGTGCATTCCTACTGCACAACATAGAGGAAATCCTACCACACATCAGAAATGAGCTGCTGACTTTGCCAGAGGATTTGGCTTGGGGCCCGAAGCTTCTCAGCTCAATGGAGAGACGCCTGAGAAAGAGCTTTATTGCCCCGCACTGGTCTGAAATGAAGACGAAGGGAAAAGTATGCTGTTTGAAGAAAACACGCTTTGTTTTATAATGCTGGTTTTAGGGGCAACACAAATAACTCTACATTATTCATTTACAAAATATTGGTTCTTTATACCTTCCTGACTACACGGGCATTACCATCAGGGGCTTACAAATAGATCATTTGAAGAATTTAAAATAGTTTGGGCAGAAATTAGTCCAACTTGTTTGGACTGTGTGGATTTCAGTTACATAAAGTAAATAATTTATCCAGGAAAGCAAAAGACCTCTTTGCATTCACCAAGGTAACAGCAACTCATGGCCCCAGCATCCCTGATGCTTAGAAAGAAGATTATGCAACACCAGTTCAACCCTTTATAAATAACAGGAATAATGGTTGCTCTCTTCTCCGACCATGTGAAAGCTCAGTAAAACCTTCAACCGTATAAAACTGGAGTGTGTGAGGCAAAGAAACACATTCCTCTCAGATAAGTAAAACACTGTGCCAAACTATACTGTCATTAAACAACAATTTGTTGGGTGATTTTTAATGATGGGCGAAGAAGAAGTTGGTGTCTGGACTGTTGGAAAAAGGGGGTTCTGGTGCGGATTGGACCCCGCTGTGCCACACACTTTGAGGCATGCCATCTCTGAAGGTGGGTTAGGACCTTGTGATGGGCTGTGACAGATTGGGGTCGAGCCGTTGGACTCTTTGCATGTTGAAGGCCTGAACCATTGGTTGAGCTAGCTGGGTGGGTGACAAGAGATTTCTAAAGGCTTGGAGAGGGTCATGACACCGAGAAGTTTGCCCAGTCTTGTAAGCAGAGAGCGTTAGAGAGTCTTGTATTGGAGGGCCTGGGACTGGCAGGGGCCCAGCAGCCACTATCCCCAGCAACAGAATACAGAGTTCAGCCTATGGACATCTCTATGGATGCTATACAACATACAACGCTGTGTGCCTATAGACAGCCGCCTTTCAAAGTTTTACCAGAGGGGATTTACGACATACAGTGCACTGACCATCCAATCACACCAGCCGCATACTAACCAGCAGCACCTTTTGTTCAGAAGGAGACATCAGATGTCGTGAACGCCTCCCTCTAAATCGCCCCTCTTCACTTTCACAGGCACAGCTGTGTCTTCAGGAGAAAAGAGCCAGAAGTCTCTAAAATGCTTCAGTGGACTTCAATGTGGATGTCCATCCGACACATTTTCACGATGTTGCCTGAATAGGACGCATTCTCTGCTCATTGTAAGAGCCGACGAGCGGAGTGACAGAGATCCAAAGAGAGCTAACAGACGACGCTGGCAAACCTACATCACGGCTCAGCACTGAGCTGTCAATCTGCTGAAGCAGGAGACCAAACTGGCCTCATGTTCATCATGACGCAGGAGAGAAGACGGGCCCCTCGACCCAAATCTCCTTTGGTTGGTGGGAAAATTGCTTGAAGAAAAAAAAAAAAAAAAACATGAAAAGTGTGGAAAACATCTTGTCAGCTGCTGCTGTGGTTCCAGGATAAATTGTGTTTGTGAGCACAGCATGACAGCTTTATGCTTACAATGCCTCCATCATGCTACACTGAATTGTGTGTGAGAGTGAGTGTGTTCACAGACTGCAAAGGTTTACTTAATCAGGCCAGGTTTGGTCCCATGTTGATTCATGACACACACACATGCCGCTGTAATGGTACAGCTACTGTAAAGCTCTACATCAAACCCCAGCCAATTCACAAGGTAGGTCACTGAATCTCACCTTCTGCATTCATGTGCACATAGCATGTACACTAACATATAGGCTACACTTATTATAAAACACAAGCCAACACAAACACACACTGGCAGCTGGCATCTCTCTTAAAGCCAAGTAAACAAGTAACCTTATGTACTGATTTACATAATGTAGTTTACAAATATAAGGTAAGTAAGTAATGTTTTAAACAATGGGCCCTGGACTGCAGAAAGAAGAAGACTTCTCATATTTAACTGTAGATTTTGCCCCTGTTTTAAAAGCTAACTTTACAGCTAACTCTATGAGTTGTGTTCTCCAGCTGACTTCTTCAATTTTCCATTTTCATTGTTTGCATTTCATAGCTACAGTATGCACACATTATAATACAAAACAGGCCCACAGGAACGCTGCTCAGTCTTGCTTCTAATTTTTCCCAGTGGCCACTCACGGCATACAGCAAAAACATCCCCTGTGGCCCTAAAAGCATTTCCCCCATAGACCACCACTGTTAACTAATACTATTGAATTACCTTAAATTGTAAAGAAGGTCAATTCTAACTCTTTTTATCATGAATTTTTGATCCATTTTATGTTTGTAAAACTTTCCTCAAGCTAAGAAAAGTGATTTAAAAATCTGTAACATCATCAAAATGTAAAGTTTATGGGCCAAGTGGGAACTCGTGGGCAGAGCCAGTGGAAGAAACGCTGCTGCGCATATTTAGACGGCCTGCATAGCCATTGTTTACATACAGCGTGTGCTTTGTCTGTTGTCTGTATTTTCTCCGAAATCCAAAATATTTCCACAGTGCTGATTTATTCCCAAGTAAATAACTTCCCTCTCTTGGCTGCTTGCCATCTGCCTGCCACTGTTTGACTGTGACACAGACTTTCAAAATAAAAGCATATCCTAAAGATGATGATATAGATCTATGTCTCCACTTTGCATCGATGACACTGGATCGTTGATCACTGAATCTATGCATCAATCCAGATCGATGGATTGTTACACCCCTAGTATCCAGTATCCATTATCCCCTACTAATACATCCATGCAACAAAAGCAGTCATTTGGCATGACAATGCTGCGTTCCCAGCAAAAAGTCAGCATCTTCATGAGTCAATGATCCATGTAGATGACAAATAAAGGAGCAGCACTGTTCTTGCAGGGAAGAGCTGGTCAACCCCAGTATTACACATAACTAGTATTACCTCCTTGTGATTGTATGCCCCCACGAACCAATCATGTGTCACCAACTGACACATAACCAAATGCCTCCCCTTCTGTTCCTGAGATATGATGTTGAGTATGGCCAGAAAAGTGTTTTTGCAGAATATTATTACGATATTATGAAGTCACAGTGAAGCTGACCTTTGACCTTTTGGAAATAAAATATCATCACTTCGTCTTTATATTCTATTAAACATTTGTGTAAAATTTTGTCATAATTAGTGTAGGAATTCTTGAGTTATGACCAAAACCATGTTTTGTGGTAACAGTGTACTTGACCTTTGACCTTTGACTAAATTCTGGTCAATTTATTCTTGAGTCCAAGTGGATTTTTGTGTCAAATTTGAGGAAACTCCCTTCAAGACCTTCTTGCAAACCCCCTCAAATCATATTCTACATGACAGAGTTGCTAATGTTATCCTAAACTCTGATAAATGTCTCAGTCTTGAACATGGCTTACTGGAACATAACTTGCAACTAGGGCATCACTCAGTACCTTTAAGGTATCTCCTGATATAACTATAATTGAGATGTCTCCAGTCAAACAGTATCTGCATTTGAACTTTTAGCATCTGGGGTTTGATCCCAAACCATCTTGACTCCCCACCGGGTCAGCATAGTTTCTGTGGCTGCCATCTTTGGAGGTGCTCTCCTCCCAGGGAGTCTGCCCAGTTAGCCAACACTGAGCCAATAAAGGGTCCCAACAAACTCACATCAACAGCAAAACAGGTCAACTCTGTCATTAAATTGACGCTGAAGGAGTTGGCCGAGAGTATGGCTATACTACATGCCACTCCATTCAAATTATGGGTGTTGCATGAAGTACTCCACTGGGATTGGTATCACTTTAAGGGTACTCATATTGTGACTTTATTCAACCATACCCAGCCCTAGTTGTAACCCCTTCAAAACACTACAGTTAGCTACTTGCTATAATTGCAGTTAGCTTTGGAAGTAATGCTTGTTATACAGGCCCTCTAACTTCACTACTGTGAGGACTGAGTAAGTTTGCACTTTTGGGAAGGCTGAAAGTCTCAAGATCTTGTTTATATGCAATATTTTCCTTTTTACAATAAAAAAGAAAGAATATTGTTCTCTACCCAACAGAGAAGAGTCTGAGCTCTCTTTGCCCCTTGGGAGAATGAATTTCCGATGGAAGAAAAATCCAAGAGTTTCTTTTGTATTTTTACAGGAAGTTCCAAAACCTTTCTTGGGCAACAGCATGATGACAAAAGGAAGCAACAGAATAAATGTCTAAAAATAAAACATAGCTTAAGAGGAGAGGCTGAGGACTTCAGATAAATCTGTATTATTAGACTTCAGGACAGAAACAGAGCCAGTTTTACAGTAAGGAGTCAAACTGTCAGTCTTGTATCCCCCTCCAGGGACCTGACAGGAGAAGGTGATTTCTCTCCTTCGCTTTTTCTTTAATCATGTCTCACAAAACTATTACCTCCAGAGAGCAGCGGCATGAACAGCAGAATAACAGCTCCGGATGAGTGACAGACAAAGTGGTGAGCTGGGAGAGGAAGAAGATGAGGGAAGAGAAATGAAAGGAAGGTCATTTTATCACCGTTGTGATAATACTACACTGCCATGATGAAAGCTCTTCTCAAGAGCTCTATAATTCTTCTTAATTTGCTGTTTGCAAAAATGTTGCAACTTGAATAGATTTGTGGCCAAAATTTGAACTTCTGTGCTCTCACACAGACGCGATTTTCTTTAATGTACTGTAAAGACAGAAGAAATTACAGTGGTGGTGTGTTGCAGTGGTGATTTGGTGCCATAAAAGAGACATTAAACCAGAGTGCATGATCATTAATTGCTGAAGAAATTAAAAACAGAAAAAGGAACGCTCTGAGAGGAAAGTGCTGAGCTGAATCAGGTATTCACTTCCTGCTCCCTTCATGCATCGTGCACTCTCTCACACACACACACAGACACAAACACACACAGACACAAACACCCATTGTGTTCGGTGTGCCTGTGTGGTGACTAATCACACTCAAAGCAACTAATGACTCATGCAGCTCTGGCCCTGGCTTCAGATGCAGAGAGGACTCTGGAAAGCTGGTCCCTCCGATTCAAGATTACACACTCCTTCCTCTCACACTGACACCATTGATCTCACTGGGCACGGAGACAGAGGTTATTTAAACCGGCTCGGTTAGGAGAGGCCAAGTTAAGATTTGGCTATATGTGTGTGCAGTAAAGCGCTGAGAGGAGGCAATTTAGATCAGTCTGAAGGATCCTCAACAGACAAGTCGAGAGAAAAAGAGACTTGTAGTGACTGTAAGTAGGTAGTTACAACTTTTCTGTTCTTTTCGTTAATTATTCAGTGTTGAACGGCGGCCCAAGAGGAAATAAACTGATGTAATGTTTAATACATGTATCACCAATTTGTGCATACCTGTGAGAGATTGACAGCTCTTATAACATCCATCTGTTACCGAGCTTCCTGTAGAGCTGTTAAGCTGCTGTGGAGCGACACTCAACAGACCTGCAGCAGATGATCTCAGATATGCTCATTTTCTCTCTCCACCTTTTCATTCTCAGCCTCTTCCTGGCACCGTGGTACGTCTGTTTTTGTTGTGTGTGCATGTGCAAAAAGTGTAGGATACAGTGTATGTTATCCAACTGTGAGTCGGACCAAAAAAATCAATTTGAATGTATTTGATTAACATATGAGGGAGCCACTCTATTTATAAGTGTGCACATAAATATGTGAGGACAGAGTATTGTAGCAGCTTTTAGAGGAAATAGAAACCAGGGAGAGCCAGACAGCGACCTCGGTGGAATCAATCATCGCTCTTTTCTGTAATGCATCAAAAAGGATCAAATCACACCCACATCAATTGATTTGTTACCAGTGAACCTTTTACTGGAACAGGACATTTTTTTCTTATTTTACTTAAAGGAAGACTTCAAAGGAAAATCAAGCTGATTTGTTTGTGTATAAAATTGTCAAGAATATGTCCTTGGAGTTATTTTATTCAGAAGACTCTACGTTGGGCCATTTTTTGCCAGCAAAAATAAAATGATGAAAAGTAAATATTGATATAAAAAACAAGCAAACGTATTAGTGCTAAATTAATAAACTGTGGGTCTATCTGCGTTCTTCTCCAGGTTTTTTAAATGGAAACGCCTACTCAGCTGTTAGCAAAAAGCAGTGACCAAGGTTAGAGCTACGATCACTGATAAATAATAACTGAACTGGCCAGTATATATTGTCAGTATATTATTTCAGTGCTTTACATTGCTGGGGAACTGAAGCCATTAAATTTCCCTTGGATTCAGACTGGCCAATCATAACGTAGCATCAGGCCGGCTCAGACCAGGTTCTGACAACAACACAGCTGTGCTCCATTCGTTGCAGATTTCCTTCATTTTCAGGCTGGTTTTGTGGATTTGGAGCTAAATGTTGTGTCTGGGGCACGTCGTGTATTAATGATACTCGTTACCTGGAGAGGTTGGAAAAAGATATACGTTTCTTCCCTGTTCCAAAACCAAAATCAGATACTGAATGTATACACATGCTGCTTTTGCTTTGTAATGATTATAACAGTGAAACAAAGACCGACCCTGCTGTACAGGAACCAGAGAAGGGAAGCAGGGAAAGTTTGCTCATATTCAACCAGCTGTGTGTCATCACAGTGTGCGCAGATGAAGGTTGTTTGACTTACCCATCCGGCTACGGAGGTCCGGGTGCTGGCAGCGGCACGGGGGCGGAGCCAAACACCATTCATCTGCACACACTGCGATGCCACACAGCTGGTTCAATATCAGCAAAGTTTCCCTTTATATTCATTGTCTTCTGTGTTGATCAGCAGTGATGTGGTGGTTCACTTTTACACTGTGATTTGTAGCCTCTAGTTGGGCTTTAGCTTCTAACTATCTTTGTCTTTTTAACCTGTTGTTGCTGCTGAGTCAGTTTGACATCCTGGATATATCCTTCAAACACAGACTGTAGACCCCTCTGTCTGCTTCTCTCTGGAGTCACTGCTTCATTTTTTTTAAAACTGTTGCTGCCTCAACCAGTTAGTCTGTGTCATCATGTGACTTTTGGATGTGAACTAGCATGCTGTCCACAGCAGTACATTGCTTATCTTCTGGGGTTAGAGTAAAATAGCTAATTAATGATACATGATCCTCAAAGAAGGCTTGGCTCAGTCATGGTTATCAGTATTAGCACTGTATTGTTAAAATGTGTTTCATATTAAAAACCACAAATTAGCAGCATTATGCACTTTTTGCTTGCATAAATATTAAAATAATAACAGCCAATTTCTTATGTCAACACATAAAAACCATGTAAAATATTAAAGTGAAAGATAGCCTGTCTTTAAAATGCTGGCTTGAGCGTCTGTGTCACTGTAGATGAGGACAAGCGACCATTAGCATCACTGGGTTTGCCTGCTGCACGCCCACTCTGTAAACAAGGGAATAGCAAAACAAACCCACGTTGCATGCTGCGCCTGCGTCTGGGAGGTTGATGTTAAATTTGGTTGATGCTGGACAGTATTTACTGGGCAGTGATCAAACACTGTTTTAATCATAAGTCAAATTTGAAATGGTGATACTAATTGCCAGGATTTTTGAGGCTCTTTATCATGAAACCAGTAACCGTTATGTAAATGTTTGTTTAAGTTAATAGCAATATTGAAGGGGATAATGATTTTAGGGTCAAAGGTCAAATATATGTAGGTAGGGACTGTTTAAGTAGCCCCTCTGAGAGACACCAGAGGTCAAAGGTGAAAGTTCTGAGGTTGGCTCTTGGTAACAAAGTCAATAAAGGATCAGGTGCATGAGACGCAGCTATCATCTTGAGTGTATTAGTTAGTGGCTCCACACACACTGGATCATGAGGGCTACCATAACCAGGATACAAACCACATTTTCATCCACAGGGAAAGGTGGTCAGAAGTGAAATGAAATAGAATAGTAGACACAAACACAGACGTGGTGGGGGGACTTCATCCAAGAATTCCTTATCTTTAATGGTGAGCTGTCAACAAGGTGAGGAAAGACAAAAAACACAGAGCTCTGTCCTTCAGGTATTTATCCCCAGCACCAATGCTCGGAGAGGCAGAAGCTATCTCCTCCTCCCCCTCGCATCAGCGGATAACAATAACAAGAAAGAAGTGCTGAGTCTTTCAAACAGTGTGACATTAGGAAAAAATATATCAAAAAGTAACTGCAATGACTTTTAACTACCTCTTTGAAAGTGACTAATCATTCTAATCTCTGTTGCAGAGGCGGATAAAACTTTGGTGCTGCCTCAAAGGGCTTCTTCTCAGCCGACTGCAAAGCCAAACATTTGTCTTCCACCAGTCACTACCTTAGAGGAGAGCCTCTGGCCAAAGACAAAGAGAGGGACCTTTCTCTTTGTGTGGGTGAGCTGTTCAGCTGTGGTCTCATCTACGCTTGTAACGATTGGCCTGGTGGGCTGCTTTAGTCCCTCCCAGGCTAAAGACTGGAGTTGATTGATGGATTGGTTTGTCCAATCCCTTTTGGGTTTTGGCGGCTGGGGACTCACTCGGATTTCAATATTCCAGGGAGAGAGGGAGACGTTATTCCATCCAGCAGCTCAAAACACAACTACTCACTGCTCTTTTTCTATTTGACAAATGTTTTTGGTCGGACTGTTGGGCTCTGAGATTTGGGAGCTGTCCAGTGCTGAAAACGTGGACAGTTTTAGCTCTAGTCGCTGTGAAGTCATTGTTAGTCTAAAGCCTATTCCCCTCCTGCCTGTAAACGCACCACAAAGTTCAAAGAGATCATAAAATCCCCACTTTAGTTCACAGTCTAGTCGGATCTGCTGTTCCTGAATTACTGCTGCAACAAAAAAGTCTCATACATTTGCTGCATTGTACAACACATTCTGAGCCAAACACAGTCAACACATTTTCAGGACAGCACAACCAACAAGCCTGTGGCTGACTCAGAGGTGAAGCTTATTTTGATCGTCACTATGAGCGAGCGCTGGTGCTGATTTGCATTTTTATAGCACTATTCTGTTAGCTATTAGCACTGTATTAGAGGGGAACAGACCCCATAATCACCCGAGTGACATATTAGAGTGGGCACTTACATACCATAGAGAATAATATCAAACCCTGACTGTGATTTACCTTTAGCTTCTACTGAAAATACACCCCGGGCAAGATTTGTGACAAAACAGTTCACTTAAAACCAGCAGGGACAAACTCCTTTATTTCATTCTATTCTGAAAAATGACAGTACTTTAGTACTATTTTCATTACCAATTATTCTGCAGATGATTTTCTCAGTCGAAGTCATAAAATGTCAGAAAATAGTGAAAAATCTTGTTGGACCAACAGTCCAAAGCACAAAGCCATTCAATTTTCAATACAAAAAAGCAGCAAATCATCACATTTGAGAAGCTACCAGCAAATGTTTGCCTGTTTTGCTTGAAAAATAACAGAAATTTTTGACATCAAAGCCGCCGCTGCTCCTCATTGATCTGGTTTGGTGAATAGTATGCAAGAAAGTTGTGGAAAAACTTCATCAAATTGCTTGATTTGTTCAAGCAAACCCAAAAAATAATCAGTTTGCTACCAAACAAAGGCGTAGATTTTGAAGGGGGGCACAGAGGACACGTTTGTTCCCCCCAAGAAAAACATAAAATGGCAGAGGAACTTTATTTTGACGAAATGACATTTCCTCCATAAATTGATGCATAAAAATTCACCGGAATGCAAGAAATTAAGTGTTTGACCCTCAAAATTTCCTGGGGTAGGAGCTCAAAGTCCCCTTTTTCATGTGTCCGTCTGCCCCAGTGTTGAAATAAACGCTAGAAAATTATGGAAAAACCTCATCAAATTGATTAATTTGTTGGAGCAAACCCCCCAAAAGCATCAGTTTGCGATCAAACATAGGTGTAAATTTCAAGGGGAACACAGGGGACATGGATATTTAGGACTTTTATTTGGACGAAATGACATTTCCTCCATAAATCAATGCAGAAAAATTCACCAGAATGCAGGAAATTAAGTGTTTGACACTTAAAATTTCCTAGGGTAGTACCTCAAACCCCCATTTTTATGTGTCCCTCTGCCTCAGTGTTGAAATGAATGCTACAAAATTATGAAAAACCTCATTAACTTGTTTATTTGATGAGGCAAACCCCCGCAAATCATCTGTTTGCTTTTAAATATAGGCATAGATTTCAGGGGAGATGCCAGGGACACGTCCCCCTCAATATTTAGAACATGTTTATTTGTCCTCCAATGACAATATGAGTGTAGCACAGGGCTTTTATTTTGGCGTTTCCATTATAAGTTGATTGTGGAAGGCCCAAATGATGCCTAAAAATTTACCAGGTTGCAGAAAATGAAGTGATTGAAGCTCAAAATTTCCTGGGGTAGTACCTTAAACCTTAGATTCATACATTTCATATTGCTGTCATGAAACCTATGCGCTTGTTATCAAATAAGACAAAGAAAAGCAAATCCTCCCAACAAACGCAGAGAAACAAGGGAATGTTTGACATCTTTGCTTGAACTATCACTTCAAAAAGTCCCAGTTCTTTTGCTGTCGATCAACTAATCGATAAATCGTCTCATCCTTCCACTTCTACACAATTTCATCCATCTGAAAGCTTCATACATTACTCTTTTTTCCATCTTCCACCGAAGCAAAGTGACTCCTGGAATTGCAGACGTCTCAGAGCCCAGACATGATAAACAACACTGAGGCTGATTGAGTGCAAAGTGTGCAGCAACAGACAGCAAGGCAGTCGAACTGAGCTCGTCTATTTTAGTCAAACCTTTTATTTCCCCTCAACACCGCTCTCTGATCCCTCTGCTCGTGTGAGTGCAGTCATCTACATACACACAACTCTACTGTATGCGTGCGGGGGCTCATGGATGCCCTTTCAAACAGGCTACACACTCGCACACATCCAGACAGAATGAAAAATGCATGCTGTAAACTTTCAGCTGGGTCTCTTAGCCTCATTCCTCACTATTCTCCTCTTCTCTCCTCATCCCACAGGCACTACTTCTCCGTTATCTCTCACACACATACATCTCCTCAGCTCGGGCTTGTCTATAGCGTGGCGTTTCCTGGTTAACCACGTCCTGCTTTGTGGCACTGACACACAGCTGGTGGTGGACGCTCTAACAAGGCCAAGGAAGAAAAGACTTGGAGCCGGTGAATAGAAACAGAATGGGCTTTATTGGGCTGCAGGGGCTCTCATATTCTCAGACAATACAGCTCATTTGTCAAGGTGACCCAAACTGTTCTCCTCCTTCACTGTGATTTGTACATGCCAGTGCTTGTTTACAGAGCAGGCAGTCATAAATACAAGACTTCCAGAGATCTATTCACCTGCTTGGCACCAGGCAATCACTCATTTTTGCATCACTTGGTCGCTTTTGCTACCATTTTCTCTTTTCAGGACCACAGCAGAGTTAGTTTACTAGGCAAAAAAGACTTAGTGCAAAGATAAAATACTGTGTGATCACTGATAATCCAGTTTCCATACATAACACAATCTTTGATGTCACGCCCAGGTGACAGCTCTGGAGGTGGACCAATATAAGATGTGAATTTGGCAGTTGTTCAACACATGTTGTTTGTTCACCAAAGGACTCTGATTTACATAATACCGGTTCGCAAACACCTGTTCAAGTGTTCAGATGTGCTTCCACAATTGCATCACTCAACAGAAGGCATCCTCCCGCTTTGATTTCTTTCGACAGGAAGATTTAAAAGATGTATACGTGCATGTAAACCAAAGTTCTTATGAAGACATCTCCTGAGAGGAAATCGTGTAAAGGGCACACTAACAAGGTTACTTGGTGAGTTGATGATTTATGCATGCCTCTACATGGCTCGTAAATATAGACCAATATTAAAAGCTTTGACCTGTAAATAATTAAAGATATCCCAAACGGGTGCGATTTGTGTGCGTCTGTGATCGTGCCAGAGGAGAGGCGTTGATTGGTCCACAGGAAATAGTTATTGCATATGCATAGACTGAATGCATGGATGGGCGATGTGAAGGGAACTCTACAATTTCCATAATTTGCAAGCTGTGTTTCTGAAAGTGCATTTTTATATTCTAACCAAGGAATGAAACCACTTTAAATCCTCTTCCAGCAGCTGAGCGGTCTCAGGCGCCTCCTGCCACCCGGTGACTTGAGATATCACACACTGACCAAATGATTGATTTCATAAAGCATGCATGCGAAGCAAATCATTCCCGTGCTTTTCCCTCTTACCTTTTTTTCCTGACAAAAACCAGACGCGTCTCAGTGGTGCAATCCTCAGGAATGTGAGCTTTGCGCCTCAGTGCAGGTGCTCTCCAAAGCCCCCACAGGGTGCAGAGACGGCAAAACGACGAAACAAGGGTGAAACAGCACTTTGCAGACACAGAAGAGACCGGGGTGAGTGTGTGCACAAGCGCTCCACGTCTTGGACTTTTCACTCCCTCTCCAACGCTATCCTCTCCTCGCTGAGCAGCAGCACTATGCGCCGTTCATCCTCGCACATTGATAGATCGGAATGGATGCACACACACACATACACACACACACACACAGAGCAAGGTGCTGCCTCCGTCCGTCCCCCTCCTCGCCAGCAGCAACGCTGAGGGAGAGAAGCAAGATCAGTTTGAACAAAGAGGCAAGCGGTGACAGGCAGACGGCTCCAGCGCCCCCATTCAAAGAGGGGGAAACAGAGGGTGGTGGTGTGGGTGGGAGAGGGAGGGTGGGGGTGTCAGAGAGAGAGAGAGGGAGACAGAGAGAGAGAGAGAAGGGGGGTGTACTTTATATGTGACCATAATCCGATTCCTACATAAACCTCAAAGGTTGATCCGGTGTCTGTGAATTTAATTCAAATTTACCCATGAGCTTACAATGACAGTCTGACCATGAGCTAAACCCCTTTATATCCTCGTGTCACAGCCTCACATGAATCAACACAACTCCTGTAATCATAGGTGTAGATTTTTGTGGGGATGCAGGGGACACATCCCCCTTCAATATTTAGAAAATATGCATTTGCCCCTCCCCAATAAAAACATGAAAGTGGCAGAGGACTTTTATTTTGGCAAAATTAAAGACATTTCCACCATAAATTGATGCAGAAAAGGCAAAAATTTGTGCACAAAAATTTGCCAGAATGCAGGAACCAGCAGGCACAATAAAATATCCTCATACAACGGTTCAACAGTATGATATCCTAAAAAAATACACACCACATTTTGTATGATATCATACGACTTATCGCCCCATAAATTATGTGAAGTCCTTAATATAAAGTTAGATAATTAATGTAAAGTTACAGAGGTTGGGTTTAGGCAAGTAAAGTTACTGTGGTTAGGTTTAGGTACAGACACATGATGAAAACGTACCTTAATATGACTCAAAGTTCACACGAATCCGAACACCGGTCTCCTGGGGAAAGTCCTCTGTTCTGTCTGACCCATTCACCAACCAAACCTGCCACTTGGGAGCACTTCCTTCTTTACCCCTCTGCAGCAGTACTTGGATCATGCACAAATTACTGGCTCATCATTAGATAAGATATGTATGAATGTTTGTGCATTACTTTACGTCAGAAAGACGTTGGACTCCTACGTCAGACAGACATTTAAGTTTGATTGGAATGAAAATCAGCTTGATGATGTTTTTAAGTGTCTAACAACATTGGAATCTGGTGTAGACGTTGACATTATGATGCTTTACAAACGTTGTGTTTTGTCCTCCAAACCTTGTGACTACATTTTGTTACTCTACAGCAAAATGATGTTGGCAAGATACCATAGACTGTAGAAACTAATGGGAGCAGCTACTATGACATCACCCGTTGGTTTGTGGACTCCCGTTCTGAAGCCTCAAGTTCAGCATTTTGGCCTTCACCATCTTGGTTTTCTGGAGCCAGAAGTGACCATATGTGGATGAGAGGGTAGAGCTGTGGAGGAGCAAGGGGTAGCCCTGACTCATAGGCTGTTGTGACAGCGTGTTCTCACTCCGAATTCATCAAGTACTGCCGTCAGAGACTGACGCAGAGAGGTGAGGTGGCTGGGTCAAACAAACTCTGGACTTTCACGTTTGAATTTTAAGCCAAACCATTATGTTTTTTCTTGACCTTACCACCTGCCTCTGAAATAACCCTAAAAACAAAGTGCTTTACCTACTTTGTTTAAGTTTATTTTGAAAAATACTATGTGCACGTAACAAGCAAAAAACTACATTTCCTGTGAAAACAGAAGTGTATTTTCAAAAGAGACATGCGGGTAACAAGCATAATTTGACATGCCATTCATGAACGTGCAAAACAGAAACAGTAGGGTACCTAGTGTGTTATATTTTAACTTGTATGTCCACTGACAAGGTGGAAGTATTTGACGAGTTAGTGGTGACGCTTTGCAGACAGCCTGTCAGTCAAAGCAGCCTGCCCTTAATAATGCTTAATAAAATGTAAACAGATGAGTAAAAAAAAATCACCCCCTGTACAGTTGTCATTAATGTTGAAATTAGCTTTAGATACAAAACCATTTTTGGTACCAGGCTGTAAACATGTTTATTTCGGCTGTTAAGTTGGGAGTTTTAACACTTCTGGAGCCAGCCTCAAGAGGCCATTTATAGAGCAGCAGTTATTGGCACTTCTGTGTTGGCTTCATTTTTTAGTCCTAGAGGTCGCCGCTTGTGTGAGACATCTGGAAGACGTTAGATTTTGATTACTTAACAACACAACAAAATGTTAACATTATCTGTCATCAGTACTCTATGTCAAATTGCCATTGGCATTAGATGACCTGACACTGAATTCTGGTCACCTGTGTGTCTCTCACCAATGATGAAATACACTCTACACCCTTGTGTGTAATAATTACATATAACCTTCAGGCCTTCAGGCTTTACTGAGACAAAGATAAGATCATACTGTATCTACCCAATTAATATGTGCGAGCAGGAATAACATTTGACTGATGCTGAGCAGAATTCATGGTGACAACTGCTGAGTGAAAACACAGCTGCCTCAGATGCATCTCACAACCTGGCAACAGCCAACATCTCATCACTGCAGCAGGGTCAATACACACCAAACAGTCAGTCTTCATCAGCACATTATAAAGGAAAGCCTGTTTGTCGCTGGTGGCAGTTCTGACCGCAGGTTCAGCTCCTACACTGATTTCTCTCAATGATAAAGTGAGCAGGAGAGCAGCAGACTCCTTGTTATTCATCATACTGTAGATCTGCAGTCTGTTCCTCAAGATGGTTTTGAATTATGCATCTTCCCTTGTGTAATGGAGGCAGGAGTTGGTTTTTGGAATCTTAATAGAGCCACTAATCATGATAATCACAATGACTTCTAAGTTAAAATCTTTATTTGAGGAAAACGCCTCCATTTCACTCATTGAAATATTATGTTTATTTGGAGAATTGGGGCCTTTCAGAGAGCCGACATTTGGAGCGAATAACTGTGAAGTGTTCCTTTCAAATGTTTTTTTTTGTCAGACTCTAGATTTATCAGTGTAGATACAAGGTCTCCAGTGATAAGAAATAAAGTCAGGGAGAGCTTTTCTCTTGGCATTTAGACAAGTGATGAAGCGTGGTTTTGAGGGTTTTTTGTAGTATTCATTTTAACCTCTCTTCAAAGGTGCAACGTGAAGGATTTAAAACATTCAAAAAATGAACATTATTAACAGAATGTAAAGCAGTATCACTTTTGACGTCATGTCAAGGATGTCTTTGTACTGTTGTAGAGATAACTACTGACCAGCTAGCCTATCCTGTCTTGTAATGCCACTTGTACCTCGTCGCGGCGATAGTGAGTCCAAAGCCCAACATGTGAGAAGACAGAGAAGTAGAGCTGTCATTTTATTTTGTACCTGCTTCATTACTGCTTCACAGCAAGACGGTTCCTGGTTCAAACCCTGGGGTGGAGGAGCCCTTCTGTGCGGAGTTTGCGTGTTCTCCCCGTGTCAGCGCTAGTTTTCTCTGGGTGCTCCAGCTTCCTCCCACAGTCCAAAGACATGCAGGTTAACTGGTGACTCTGAATTGCCCGTAGGTGTGAATGTGAGCGTGAGTGGTTGTCTGTCTGTGTGTGTCAGTCTGGCAGCCTGTCCAGGGTGTACCCCACCTTTCGCCCAGTGTCAGCTGGGATAGGCTCCAGCCCCCCTCCCCCGTGACCCCTAACAGGATAAGCGGTTACGGAAAATGAATGTATGAATAATTTTCTGCCTTCAAAGAATGAGTGGGAGCCGCTCAGTGTGCAGTGAGAGACAGCAGTGGAGAAACAGGATATAGAACCAGAGTATTGTCACATCTGACTCAGTGAATTAAGGGTTTACTTCAACCAACCAGAGTTAACGAGAGAGAGAGAGTTAACGAGTTAACGAGACAAATACGCTAGTCTCCTCAGTGAAAGACAGATATTTGAATTCTGAATAAGGAATTACATTTTGTGAGTTAATTTGGAGCATGTGGCCACGCATTACTCATTGCACCTTTAACCCAACTGACCTGCCTGTGGGTCAGTCAAGAGAAACTCACACTGAACAGCCAACTTTGTGCAACTTTATTTTCAGTTCTGGTGGAGTTAGTTTCCGAATGTACCAGGCTGAATTTTGAGGAATGTGTGTAAAGAAAAAAAAAGACATTTAGAATACTTCCATATGATGGTTCAGCAATAAATACGGGGGTGTTTTGTTCAGGTAGAGCTCCCTGGGGCCTTTGCAGTAAAACTTTCAGAGTTTAGTTCTTCTGCATCTCCTTATAGTCCTCTTCCTGTTGTGTTTAGTGGGAAACAGAGACACAGTCAGAGCCGGATGAATCCCCCACTGCCCTGTTTGTCTCTGTTTTCCCCATCACTCTCACAGCGGCGATGAGGGCCTGTAAATGTGTCTGCTTGTAAAACAAACACACTGACTGGATCAGCAGCATCAGTGGTAGGCCTTAACTGCTGTTAGCATTTCTGATCCGAAGTGTCTGCGGCTGCAATTTGCATACATTTTCTCCTTCTGTCCCACAAAAGTCTGACAAAATACACCATTGTTTCTTGGGTGCCAAGAAAAGCGAAGCCAAGAACTGACGGTTGCGACGGGATTAGAGGCAAACCCAAATGCAACTATGTTTACACACTAAATACGATTAAATATGACTAAAATATGTTCTCTAAGACATCAAACAGCTTTGTTTAATCTGAATTTATGCTTTTGAAATGTTGATTTTTGGAAGAATTTTTTTTGTATTTTGTACAACAAAGTATAAACACTAAGAGTGCATGATTAGGTGTTTAGATGGTTGAATGAACTAACATTTGCCTTGAAGATGTTCAGCTGGCTGGCTCGTACCTTGTTGTCACAAACAGTGTGTCTCGTCGAGTCACTCAGCACTGCACCCGCCGTCCTGTAGATTTATGTGCTGACAGAAAGAAAAAGCTTTTGTGTTAAGGTGCACTTATCCATATTTGCACCTCATTGTCAATTCTGCAGCCCAGAGCAGAGACAGAGACAATGTCCATCAATCTCTGTAATATTTATGTCAGAAGGCCACAAACTGTAAGTCTACACCGTTCAATAACAGTAATGGACTGGATCGATACTTGTTATTGGAAACTCTCATACCTCTGTGGACTGGAAACAGATCAGTGCCACTGTGGAAAGACAATCTGCCCTCTGCTTCAATTCCAGGGGATCAATTTCCGGATGATATATAACAAGTCTTTCTCTGTGCAGTCGACCTTGTTTATCCACACCCTTTCCAGTCAGCTCAGTACCAGAGAACAAACTGTATAAATATGTGTCACATATATGCCGATGTCTTCACTTTGTCTGAAGTGTCCCCACTTTTTGAGTTTATAAAAGAAACAGTGCATCACATTTCAAACCTGTGCAGAGTGTTTCAGCACAGTCTCAATGCCTTCAGATGTCTCAAAAACATTTATGAAACAGCACTTTTTAAAGCTTCACATGACTGTTTTATCCCATAAAATCCAAATTTACCATTATTTCTTCTAAAGATGCTCTAATTAATATTCTTATCTGTAAGATGAGATTTATTTTCACGAGGACATATCCAGTAGATTGTCTTGTTTTTCTCTGTTCATTATTTTGCATCTACATAATTTAATGCTAACTACATTAATATGTTGTTTACATATTTGATTTTGTTCTTTACATTAAATTTGGAGCTATTTATCATCGTGCACCTTGCGTGCAGGAAATGAAAGTTCTAATTAAGTTTGGCGGAGTGGTATATATGAGATGTGAGACGCCACTGGTGTTGTCAATGTTCAGTTGTCTTTTTCGGTCATTAAAGTGGATCAAGTTACACAGAGAAGCTGTCCCGTGCTCTTACTTCACCCACAGCCCTTTAATACTTAATTCAGTAACTAGTAAGTTTATAGGTAAGACATGAGAGAGACACCTGCCTTACAATATTAACAATGGATGAAAAGACGATCTGTAATCTTCCTCATGGTGATGAACCCACAGAGAATGAGGACCTTTGCACGCCAAGTATTTTCCATGTTTTTTTAATCTGTTATTCAGTAAAAACTGTCACACACACACACACACACACTTTGCACACTGACTCAGATGCTTTTAATTGTTCTATTCATCGCCAAAAGTCACAATACAATGAAAAATGGAAAGACACATTTTCTTCCTTGCTTTATTCCTCCCTAGGCTGGTTGCCATGCTCTACCCATGTCTTTCATTTGGCACCACAGCTACCTGAGTTATGAAATGATACTGGGCAGCTATTAAGCTGCACTCTGCTGTAAGCATCATCTTTGCTGTTGTGCGTTTCTGGATGGACTAATGTTACCTCCTCTTTGTCTTGAAAGGTTCCAAGAAGGATGTTACTTTCATGTATTTTCACTTCGTTTTCTTGCTGACTCCTTGTTCACATCTGACCTGTTCCTCTCTCGTGTTGCGGGTGTTATGTGTCCTGCAAGTTACGCCAAATTTTCTTCACTGTGCGTTGGTTAAACAGCTCTTTAAAGCTTATGACAGGTGAAAAAACTGCACAAAATCAACCTGCTCTGAATGTTTCAGGGTCACATTGTAAAACGTGCAGTTGCTTTTTTTTTTTTTTTTTGAAGGAGTTGGTGTACAAAGGTTTTCATTCTGTAGTTTAGCTCAGTTCTACAGAGGTTTTAGTGTCTTTTCAGCTCATTGTTTTGGTTTGACAGCCTGCAACTTTACTGTTTTGGATCAGTTTCACAACTCACAGTAGCATCATTGCCAGATGTAGCAGGCAGCTGTTAATAAAACCGAGGCAGACAGACAAAGTTACTTACTGGTTTGTAACCATAATGGGCTTTTCTATTGGCGCTTTTAGCCGCACAGAGTCAAACCAAAACGTCATGTTTCCATTATCAGTTTATACATGATGAGGCGTGCCTGAGATTGACCATCACTGGAGTCGAGCCAAAAGCCTTGAGGAGGGTGACGCTGACATCTTGCCAACTGCAGCCAACCCCTGTCGGCCCTTTCTCTATCTGAAACAAGCATGTGTTGCAAGACTCAACGTGCATCTGTCTGTTCAGGAGACATTTTTAAAAGTCTGTGTGTGTTCAGCTCTCAGTACTTTTGTAGCTTTTAACTGAATCTCTGTGTTTTGGAGTTTAGTTTCTTTCCTGTGCTCCTGTTTGTTCTTCAGATGTTTACTTTATTTTTCTGTTTCTCCTTCGCTTTCTTGTAGAAATGGATGAAACCCAACATTTTCTTATTTTGCTGCTTCACAATATAAAGCTTGTACGTAACAAAATAATGGGGGATTTTTATTGAGAAGAATTTATAGGAAATTAAATGTGTTTAGCTAGCAGAACTTTTTAAAAGCTATTCTTATATAAAAACAAGTAACAGCCTGCTGCAGGGGAGAAGAGTACAACTAGTAACAGCCACAGTGGGATGTTAGATAAAGTGCTTTCTTTGTGCAAACAGCTCACTTCCAACAGGTAAACTTTTTTTTTTCTCTGCTGGGCTGTGATGGAAAAAACACTAGGAGCAAAATAAAGAGGGACTTGAGTCACGTATCAGCCCGCTGTTTTCAAACAGCACCGACTCAAGACAAGCATATTATCAATGAAAGACACACCGTCAAGAGGGTAGTCCTGCTGTAATGAAGAAACAAATCCCTGCTGTACTGGGCTGACACGCAGAATCAAAACGAGTCAAGCTAAGCCAACACAGTGTGGGGAAATGCCAATAGCAGTGTATTTAGCAGCCTAAGAGTTAGTATTGGACTAGTATTGACCACGTGGCTGGGAACATGACCCCAAATGAATGCTGATGTGGCTTCATGTCTCTGCTGAATGTGTATATTTTTATAATGTAATAATATGGTAGTGTTGTGTCTACAGCTTTTTGCATCCCCCAAGTAGCCAACAAAATTAATGAATGCAGCTTTATGTAGCTTTAAGGTCAGAGAAATAATCTTCTTTTACCCCGTCTGGCATTATCATGTTTACTTTCTGAGAGTTTATTTTTGGCCAGCTCTGCAATGAAGCTGTATGATGTTTGAGAGAAATATTTAAAGTCGCAGCAGAGCAGATGCAAAATATTCTAAACTCTGATTATCAAACATTCACAGCAGGAAGTGGAAGTGGCTATCCGAGCGTGTTCATGCTCAACTTTTACGAGATTAAATCCTGAATTACACAGTTTTACAACATGTACATACTGCACATGCTCTGCTCATAGTCACTAATTCATGCACAAACACACACACACACACACACACACACACACACATACAAGGAAGCTTGGCTCAGCCTTAATGTGAGCTGTGACTTTTAGAAATGTCAGGCGCCTCGCCAAAGAGACAAACAATGTCAATCATTCTCCAGCAAGGGAGCAGCCATCCACGCACAATGGAGAACACACAATACACAAGGGAGGGAGGATGAGGATGATGACACAAAAATGACTTCTGGAAAGCTATTATAGCATCTTAACGGGTGCAAAATAACACAGCCAAGTAACACACGCTGCCCTCGGTGGGAAACAGGGAGCGTAATGAGGCTTTCAGTAGCATTGTGATTTTCTTCACACTGATAGAGATGTGTGGTGTGTTTAGGCTCCCGTGTTTGCTTATAATTTGCTGGGCAGACTTCTTGTTCATGGGTTTGCTTTTATGGTGATGTTGTTAATGGGAAGAGATCAAACAGGCCAGTAACCAAGCCACATAAAAAGAGAGGAAACAGGATATGTCCCAGTAGAGAGAAGTCTAAACTAAACTGGGTTTTTATAAACTCAGCAGTTGCTCAGACTTGGTTGAGCCACCATGCTGCGTTTAAGTGTTTGCGAGCCAAGAGGCCCCATCTGGGCGGCAGCAGAGCAGTCATGGAGGAAGTTGGGGAGACGTGGGGGCACCGATGATAACCACATGGTAGACCTTCACACTGCCTGACCACAAGCCGACTAGTTAATGTTTGCTTTGGCTGAATTTTCTAAGATTGATGGGGCCGTGCAGATTGCCATTACAGACATAATTTTCATATATATACATATCTGGTTATTTTTTTGTGGTTGCCCTGTAGCAGTTGTGAGATTTTCCTTTCAAGGTTTGAAGCCTGTTCTGTGTTAGTGGAAAGGCTTTTATTTCACTGAATAAGTGGAAACTTTACTGTGAGAGTTCATTACTGCTGTCAGCATGCTGTTCTCATTCACTGTTTGTTCTTATACCTATAAAAAGAAATGCAATATAATGTGTATATTATCCATGTAATCAGGAGCATAGAGGCTGTGATCATGTGACTTATGCATTGCAGGCTGTCCTCCCTCATCTGACAGGAGCAAAGGAGGAAGTCAGGTGACTTAGTGCAGTTGTTCCCAACTGGTCCAGCCAAGAGGTCCAGATGTTTCCTCAGTCATTAGTACAAGTCCACACAGTTGTATATTATCATTATAGTACTCTGTGTTACTGCTATCAGTTACTTTTCAGGCTGCACTAAACCCTGACTATCCTAATATAAAAAATATCCGAATGACTTCCACATGATGACAACTGTAACATCTCCATGACAATCCAAAAACTAGACCATGACTAGTCGACCGTGACTTAAAGGTACAGTGTGCAGGATTTAGTGATATCTAGTGGCTGAGGTTGCATATTATAACCAGCTAAAACTTCTCCTGTGTGCCAAGCGTGTAGGTGAACTATGGTGGCCAATGCTAAAACACAAATGGTCCTATCTAAAGCCACTATTTGATTTGTCCATTCTGGGCTACTGTGGAAACATGGCAGTGCAACATGACAGACCTGTGAAAGAGGATCTGCTCCATATGTAAATCTAAACAGCTCATTCTAAGGTAACGAAAACACAATGATTCTTTTTTTCAGGTGATTATAGACTAAAGAAAACAAACTTTTAAAACTATATTCAATTTCTGCTAGTAGAAGCCTGTAAATCCCACACACTGGACCTTTAAGATTGTTTTGTAGAGATTCGTACAATAAGATTTGATGGATCATGCCACTGAGCCTGAGGCCTAAATGAAGCTTTCTAAGCTGATACGCAAGAGAAGAAAAATTTAAGTCAGGAATCAAAGAGAAAGACGGCCTTGGCAGCCTGGAAGAGAAAAGAAATGAAGGAAAAGAAGATCATAAACAGTAGTGGAGGGACTATTAGCAAACAAGAGAACAGAGAGATTGGAGGAGGAGAGAACAAAAGAAGCTACAAACTCCCAAATCAAAATGTTTTCTACAGTGATAATACAAATGTTTGAGCTCCACGCTTCAGGGACAGAACGACTTTTTTTTGTTTTTTGGCGAAGGTTTTTTTTTTTTTTGTTATTATTATTTTTTGATCTTTGAAGTGTATTGTTCAGTTTCAGAGTCGGTTTGTTTGTGCGTGTGCAGCTGAGCTCGTCTTACAGTTTTGGCTGATGTGTGAGGGCTTTTAATTCAGACTGGATGACAGCTTCAACACCCCCAGCCCCCTGACAACACACACACACACCCACACACAGACTCACATGCAGGCACACACACGCTAGGAGAAAAAAAAAAAAAACCTTTTACATGCTCAGTTAAGCGCTGATCTACCTTGGCAGTTAAAATTCAGGTCATGTGTGGAGGAGCAGCTGTGTGTTGATGCTTGTGCACATGTGTCTTTGTGTGTAATTATGTACATTCTCAGGCATGATTGGGGTGTGTAGCTATGACTGAAATTATGTATTCGTGTGTGCCTGTGTGTGTGTATGTATGTGTGTGTGTGTGTGTGTTTCTAATGAGCTCTCCTGTGCAGCATCTGTGGTCTGTGTCGCACTCAGCCTTCGTCCTTCTCCTCCTCCTGCTTTCATCAGGTATCTGTGGCAGTCGTTCTCTTCACAGCAGCAGATAAAAACCACAGAGCTTTGAAAAGAAGAAGCTCTGCTGTCAAAGCTTTCGGCTATTACACTATCTTTTACACACACACACAGACCTAGACAGAGACAAACAAACACACACAGATAAAAACACAAACAGGTTTATTATATTCGTTAACATCGCCCCAGATAGGCGACATGATGAAAATATTCCAAGAGGAAAACATTATCATATATACTCTTTCTCTGCTGTAACTCTTCCTTGTTCTACTCGACTCTACTGGAACTCAGCTGTGCTCAGCTGTACTCTACTTTTCTCCACTTTACAGTAATAACTCTACTTTAAGTTCAATCTGTTCTGCTCTGCCTTGTTGGACTCTGTGTAGGCTGCTTTTAAGGCCACTTTTCTCTGCTCTTACGTACAGCCATAACACTACTCTAATTTAATATTCTTTACACAGCTGGTTTACAGTTATTATAACCTTGTTTCACTGGTAAAATACCCGAGATATAAGAGCGCTGCAACATCACAGTCCAACAAGAATGAGATGATCAGACATATTGTTGACAAATCCCCAAGTTAGCCAAATATACTCAGGAGAGAAATCAAAGGCAAACTGAAAAATTCCAGCACAAATTGTCCATTTTAATAATCCTGTATATATCAGAGGTCGGCCAAATGTGGCTTTTTAAAGGCCAATATAATAACTATAGTTTGGAACAGGAAAAAAGCCACATAATCAGCCGATACCAGCACAGCTGTATACTGTGATATAGATATTAAAATTAAATCCCAAGCCCAGTCCGAGGTGACTCTGATATCAACATAGACTGTAGGTTTTAAGCCTTTTTCATCATTGAGCCACATGACTTATTTTAAGTTGGACCAAATTTCAGCTTCATCAGGCACTGTTTGCTGTGCAGTGATTAGGGGAAATCGGGGATCAATTGTGGCCCTATCGTCTGCTCCCAACCGGCCAGTCGGACATTACGATTAATTTCTGGCATGTCAGAAATTTTGGCCAACCATAATCAGTCTCTTGCACAGTTGATACAGAGCCACGAGTTGATTCCCCAGCACCTCTTTATTTCGCTGCACCTATGTGAAGTGGAAAATCAGGAGGGCAGAATGGCAACAGAATACACACCTCTTTAGGCTCAGACACACCGCACCTCTATTGTGAAACCACTGGTGTGACATTACAGACCTCAACAAGCAAGGAAACCTGCCTGGGAGCTTTCAAACGAAACTTTATTGACAATTGTTAATAACCAGAATGTTTCGCATGGGCCAAGGTACCATTTTATTTTCTTTCTATATTTATTTTTTTAACCAATATGTTTATTGTCATTGTCTTATGTAAATGAGAAACACCAAAGAAACACACATTACACAGACATACACATCTACATACACCTACACACTCTATATGCACAGATATCAGCTATAATGACAATAAATCAAAACATTTCCCTACATTTTTACAACTTCCTATCAGGTAATGCCTACAGTTCCTCCTTTCATAATGTTCATATATGGTTCCCATGGCTGAAAAAAGTCTTTCCACTTGCCCTCAGAAATGTAAGTTAGTCTTTCCAGACCAATGCACTCTGACAGCTCTTTAATCCACATTCTCAATGATGGGGCGTCCATACACTTCCAACATGATGCAATAGCTCCCCTGGCTTGGAGAAGTCCAAAATCAGAGTCTGTTTTGATGTTTGAATGAAGTTCTCTGGATATATTCATCTCTGACAAACATTTTATAACATCTTTACCGTTTTAATTTCTATTTTAAACATACAGTGTGAGGACTCAGCTTAGAGCTTGATGATAGGAGCATGTACAGATTAAACACATAAATCGTGACCGTTGGCTTTACATGGCACAGGATTTACTCGTACAGTTGGAGTTGGAATATTTCCAAAATCATGCACTGTATGTCCAGCTTTATTTTTTAACTTTAGAAAGCTCCTTCACAACCACAAAGATAAGATGTAAATGTTTTCTGAAGTGAACCGCATGTGTAGATTTGGTGGAATGCCCCTTTAACTCCAGTCTGCCTACAGTCTGTTCAGCTGTAACTCCCCTGTGCTCTACTCCATTCAGTCCTGTCTGCTGTACTGTGCTGTAACTCTCCTTCACTCTGCTCATTATTACTCCTGTCTCCTGTAACTCAGCTGTATTTTACAGTGATAGAGATTGTAACATAATGAAAGAGTGTAACAAGTAGGTGAGCTCTTTATTTCCTCATCGCTGCAGGTAAGACTTGCCCTAGTTGGCCTGATAATAAAGTGTGTTTCAGTCTTATTGCCTCACTCCGCCTCCCTGACACTGAGGAGAATCTGACTAAATGATCACATAGATCTGCACACTCACTCCTTAACCTACTTTACTCCAGTTTTAACCCTGTTTCATCACCCAGGTCTTCAATCTGTGTTTTTTTTTTTTGTTTTTTTTTTTGTTCCAGCCTCATTCTGTTTGAAAGCAAGCTGCTAAAAAACATGCTCCACTTTCCCTCCGTGCCGACCAATGACGTCTCAGTATGTTCAAGGACTATATTTCATAACAGAGTAAACACCTCTCGTGAAGCCTTTCATAACGCCCTTTCCCTGTCTGTTATCAGCCTGCTCTCCTCTGCTTCGTATTGAAATGGAAAACATGGACCTCAGCTCCAATTTCCAATTACTGCAAACACAGGATGCTTTGCACAAAAATGCATGTAATTCACTGTTCAGGTAAGGGGGTGTTAGCTTTAGCCCATGAGTGAAAAAGCAAATCAGATCAAATTATAATGATAAAGGCCAGAACAGATTGCTTCTAGAGGCTAAATTATCCTGCACAGCAGACCTATCGGCATGGGGATTAATGCTGAAATAAATTGGATATAAAGGACAATTTCACAGTATTTAGCACTGAGAAATAAGGCACCTTCTATAAAAATGTTGTGGAATAACAAAAAAAAGCTTCGCAGAGAAGCTTTAAAACCTGTTTTTGTTGTTGATGTTGATTAGATTTTTTTTTTTTACTAAACCTGCAAATTAACTCTGAAAACTTAAATGAACTCCCTCTCTCTCGTTCTCTTTCGTCCTCTCTCCCTCTCTCTCACACACACACCCACGTTAAACGCCTCTAATGAAAATGCCCATCTGTTTGTTTTTCCTAATTACAACACATTTGGCTTGTCAGAACATTAACACAGCGTGAATCCAACATATTCTTTAAAGCACATAACTCCACTAGAAATATTGTGCGTCTTTTAGACACACGTCTGTTAAAGCAGCAATTAGTGCCATATAATCTCACACTGACGCTAACTACATTTTCAGGTTGATGCAACAGGATAACTGGGAGTATCCTTAAAGGAATAGTTAAACATTTTGAGATATAATACTAGTTTCCTGACTGTCCTCCCAGGGAAAATGACAGCATCAGTAGTTTCAGCAAGTGACCCTTAACGACATCTCTTTGTAGGAATTATGACTGTGCAACGGAGGAAGTCAGGTGCTGTAGAGCAGCAGGGGCTGTACAGGGAGGTGCAGGGTGACTGGACAAACAAAGGATTGGACTTCAGCATGGAAAACCACAGTTAACTGTTTCATGATCACAATTGTTTCAGACCTTAACCCAAGTCATCAAAATCTGGCACTTGGGTGGTGACTTGTGGCGTCAGATACTGACGAAAAAAGCCATCCTTTCATGTTGGCATGATACCTGGCCGGTCAGCATTATACTTTAATGCCACTTGGTAGTGTCAGAGGGAAACGAGGCAGGACAAGAACAAAAGTTAGGGCGTCCCAGAACATCAACAACCAACGCACTCAAGGTACCTTTCACATCGTATCTGGACGTCCATGACCAAATGTCAATATGTGACGAGGTCAAAGTGAGAATGTGTTGTATTAACCCAAACTATAAGCTTTCCTTACACCTAACCAAACCTTAACTATAACACTGTCAGATCATAAAACTGATTTTTCAACAGTTTTGTAAAGCACAGACAGCAACGTGTACTCCAACCCATACGACCACATTTGTCTTTGTTCCTATCCTTTAATATGACCTAGAGAAATGTTTCCTAAATCGGCATCCCTACCACTTCGGTTACTTTTAGGATAAGAGTTGTGGTTGGTTATGTACTGAACATAATGTTACATACTTAACATTACGCGATGACAAAAGTCAACAATGACTTGGTTTCACACAGGACAGCAGTCTCCTGAGTCAAAGTCCTGTCTTTTTTGACCCATCCATCCACCACGACTTTCTCCCTACACGGACGTGGTCGCTCTATAAACTATGTCGCCTGACTTCCTTGTTTGCTGCTGTCATAATTACTGCAGCCACTAGAGTTCACCGCCTGCCCTAAAAATAAATATGCGCTTCAAAAACAATGTTGCTCTGCTCACAAAAACGCTTATCTGTGCTGTTCTAGACCGGGCCTATTTAATTGGCGGCCCGTGGGCTACATCTGGCCTGGAAGCAACCTCCAAGTGGCTCAGCATACATAACTCTGATATACTATATATAAATATGTAAACTACATATAGTCCCTGGAACTAGCTACTGGGTGAGCCATCTCACTTCCCCCTCATCTCTGTTGAGTTGCACATGCACCAATGTGTTAATTGGTATAGTGACACCACCAATTATATCTTCCACCAACTGGGGGCAGGGGGATACCGGTAGACAGAAATAAAGTGTGGTTATGGTATGGTAGATGCTGTGCATTGATGTATCTTTTATTATGTTTCTGCACTTTGTGATGAGTCTGGGTTAGATATATGACTGCTTGCTTTTTTATTTCAAAAGTAAACATTCAAAATGTGTCATTACCAAAACTAAAAAGCTAATAAGCCGCTTAAAGTGGCACATCTACATTTCCTGGTTTAAAAATTTGGCTTAATTAAAAAATTGAATAGCCTTGTTTTAGAAGGCATGGATAAATGACGAATGTCATTGAACTTGGAGGACTTGTTGGTTAGATGAGAAGATTGATACCACTTTCATGTTTGCACAGTAAACATGAAACTGATGTGGGCTTCACTTAGCTTAGCTTAGCACAATAACTGGGAAAAGGAGAATAAGGCTAGCCTGACTCTGTCAAAAGGTTAACCATCACCTCGTAAGCGAAATAATTGGCATGTTGTAACTAGATTGTGTACATTGTATGAAAATCAGGAGTGTAAAAATGGAAATTCACTTTACATGCTAGGCATGTAAAAAACAGCAAATTGTTGATTTCATGCTTTGGTTTTATAAAGTCTTAGCGAGCTTCAGGGGTGCTGGTAGGTGGGTGACATGAGAAAAACAAGTAACATCACAGCAAATTAAAGTGAAATTCCCAAAATACAACTTTTTTCAACTTTATCGTTGAGGATGAGCAGTCAGAGTAAAAACAGCGCCGTTACTCAGATCCTCCGCCCTTCACACTCACACACCATTAATCCTAAAATTTGCCCTTCATGGCTCATTGTCATTCTGAGGAACCTGGTCGTCCTTCATTTGTCCACTAGAACATCTTTCTCCTCTGCCTCTGTTGTGTCGCTGCTGTCTGCCCGGCGAGGTGAGGGGGGACATGTTGTGTGAGGATTACACAGACGGGCCTGTAAATCCTTTAGCAGCAGAAATATTCATGCTTCACACAGCTGCAAATCACAGCACCATCCCATCGCCCTTCACTGAGCACTAAGATACCCCACATTTTATTGATTTTTAGGTTTAAGGCTAGGATACAGACATACACACACACACCTGGCCAGCTGGCTAACACTCCCATTGATCACTGGTCTTTAACCTCCTGGGTAAAAAAAGGTCAGTCTAATTGAAACCTCAGCAGCCTCAGGAGAGCTGAACTGACATTCACCGAGTCCTGATTTCAGGTCGCCTCCTTTCGCCCTCTGTCTCCTCCCTCCGCAGCACTGTGCCGCTAATGGCCTCATCTCTGCAATGCAACCACTGTTTCTCACACCACAGCTCCCTTTCTTGGTCTCCGCTGTCACTTCTGTGCTAATAAATGTTTCGAGGAACTTTCTTGAAGGACACAGAGTTGCCACTGCTTGTCCTCGGTGCTCCAGTAAATTACACCTCAGGGTCAGTTTGACCCGGCTGACAGAAAGTGATGAGCAAGGCTCCCCAAACTTTTGTCACACCTCTGACACTGAGGATGCCTCCATGTCACCGGGGCAGACTGAATTAGATGTGTGAAATAAACCGTGAGAAATTTCCCATATGCTGTCCAGCTGTTAAAAGCTTTCTTTGGTGCTTTGTGTTTAAAAATTCACCTCTTGCCTTCCTCACTTGACGAAGCAGAAGTGTTTTAATATCTGTCACACAGAGGAGCAAGACAAGGGAACAATTTCAGGTGATGTTGCAGCAGCTCAGATGGTGATGTTTTAGGGCCATCTAGTGGACATAATCGGTGTCACATGACACTTGATACTCTAAGCACGCAAGCAAACCTTTCTGCAAATGCTCAAACAGAAGTTTGTGCAATGAACAGAGATGATATTTTTAATTTTTAATGTGTCACTTGAGCAGCATTCAGTCAGATGCTAGTATCCTTTTGATTGAGTGGACTGATTTTATTTGTGGATTATCAGATACAGGAACAAGATCTCCAAAGGATAAAATGTTAAAGGGGACTACGGCCTATTTTATAAGTTCAAACACGTTATTCCAGTGGTTTAAGACCATTAAAATAGTGCTAAACATGAACAACTCTCTCCCAAATCTAGAAACAAGAGACCTGAAACTAAAATTTGCGATGTCATAGGTATAAAGTCTGGAGCTGCTCTATTGGCAATGAATTGGAAGAGATGTTTTTGATACACTGAGAGCACCCAGGGAAATGTTCTGAGTACATAAGGTACATTTTCTGTTCCAGAACAAGGAGATTTCAACAGAATAAAACTCATTTGGGTATAAAAAAGAAAGCAAATGTTCTGTCTCCACAAAATTCACTCGCATGTATAGTCCAGACTTTATACCTGATAACATCACACAAGTTTGAGACCTACTCAAACTCATTGCCGCAGTTTAAAGGTCCAGTGTGTAGGATTTAGTAGCATCTGGTGGTGAGGTTGAAGAGCTAAAATTTCTCTTATGTGCCAAGCGTGTGAGATATCTGGCCAACATGAAAATACTACTGGTCCTATCTTGAGCCAGGGTTTGGTCTGTCCACTCTGGGCCACTGTAGAACAACACAGTGATCTTCATGGATAAAGACTCGCTCTGTATGTAGATATAAATGGCTTGTTCTTAAGTAATAAAAACAGAAACTCTTATTTTCAGGTGATTAGAAACAAATAAAAACATTGCTGTGAATATTATATTTGATTACTGTCAATAGATGCTCCTAAATCCTTCACACTGGACCTTTCAGACAATAAAAAAACTCCTACATCGAAACACAAAGACAGCTAAAATACCAGTGCCTAAGATCATTCTTTTTTGGCTTTTACCTTTATTTGATAGGACAGTCTAAGTGTGAAGGGGGGTAAAGAGAGGGATGACATGCAGCAAAGGGCCACAAGGGCTGGAATCGAGCCTGTGGCTGTTGCAGCAAGGACAGCGCCTTTTTATACGGGATGCCTGCTCTTCTCACTAAGCCACTGGGCGCCCCTAAAATAACAATGTCATTGCAAATTCTTAATTGTAAATCTGTTACCCTGTTCCATAAAAAAGTTTGACTTTTATAAGCCCCTCTCAAATTTAAAGACTTCTGGCTACATTATTCACTCGAGGCACTTTCAGTGAAGGCACACCGGCCCTGGTTTTATAGTTATGCTGAGTTTTGGCCACTGTCATGAGAATACAGACATTGAGGAGCATTGATGAGACTGTACATATGATGCAGCTACCATGAGTTTGATGAGATGCATTATCTGCAGTTTGCTCCTTATTTAGCTGACAAACTGATGTACCAAGCAGAACATGCATAATCAGAATGATACTGAAAGCAATATCAGATATAGATCATATAGATAACTCACTAGGTGGTGGAGACAGATTAAAAAGACTCTTACAAAGAGAGTAATTAAAAGCTATGCAGTACACTGGTTTAAATGTGGAACGTTACTTTGCTCCTTTGCTGTAATTGTCTCTTCTTTTTTAGGCAGCTGCGTCGTCTGTCGTCTTGCCCGTTTGCTCTGAAAACTTAAATATTACTCATTAAACTTCTTGAATTAAGAAGTTCTAAGATGTTTTGTATATATTCTTATATGTGTACAGTATTGTTTTGCCATGACCTGATTTTTTTGTGTGCGGTTTCCTTTGCAGAACACAGTCAGTCATGTGACTTTACCTGTCGACACTAATCATGTGACTTCTTGCCAACACATCCAAAGGCAACCATTTTGTATTTGCCCTGATAAAGGCCTTAATGGCTAAAACACCTGGGCATGTTTTTAACTACTGAATAGCAATGGGATATTAAAGGCTTGTTGAATCTTTATCCTCTTGAGTGCCTCAGATTTAGTCAACAATTTAACACTGAAAGTAACTCTTACTTAAGTACTGCACTTCAGTAGAAATTTAAGGTGTTTTTACTTTACTCGATTAATTTGAATTTACACTCCATTACATTTCAAAAGAAAATATTGTACACGGCTCTATGGATTTTGCATCCAAAATACAAGATAAATCTATAGAATATTATGCACAGAATATAAGTTATAGATTAAACTAATCAACAGAAGTAATCTAAACAGTCTCCACCTTATATAGCATACCACTCACAAAAGGCATTTTTCTGTCTTATGAGTACTTTTACTCTTGATTCATTTCACCATAATACTGACTTTTAATTAAGTATTTTTACAGTGTGTTACTGTTACCGTTGCCCAGGCTGAGTAAAGGATCTGAATACTTCCCACACAATGGTGGACAATGTTGTTGATGAAATACTAAACAGTGAAGTGGTTAAATTTAACTCCATCTTGAGTATTTACAGCAGCGATACTCAACCAACAGTTGTAGCCAAATCTGGCCCATGATAGGGTGCCTGGAGGCCTACCAATAATTTTCTAATTTACAATGTAAGTCAAGTGATTCACACTGGGATTTTATTTATTTATTTGGTATACTTTGAATATATCTAAATTGCCAAAGAGCACAAAAAGCATTACAATAGATCTTGTGTATCTATCTATCTATCTCTCTCTCTCTCTCTCTCTCTCTCTATATATATATATATATATTTTTTTTTTTAAATGCCTGTGGACCCCCTGACAGAGGTTCAGGCTAAGCCTCAAATGTCCTCAAATCCTAGAAACACCCCTGCATGCACCTGACCTGTGCAGGACTGCTGCAACTGGATTTGCCTATTTATTTCTGTGATCTAATAAAGATTATTAACGTTTGTTTATTAACTGGCCCCTGGACATTTAGCAAAAGTGGCTCCTGTGCAAATCAAGTTGAGTATCTCTGGTCTACAGCAATAAAATGTTGTTTACAATCGATGAAAATGAGCGAATAATACAATATATAACAATATAGTTAATCTTGAGGGGGTATTTTTCTAGTACATGTTTATTAATATAGCTTTATTTCCTCCACTACTGTTTTTATTCATATATTTATATTATCTTTTATTATTTACTATAAACATTTCATAATAATCCTGCATGTCTGAAAGTCACATAAAATATTCCAGTTATAGTCTATGTCACCACTAAGTTTTATTTTCTGCTGTTCACATCTCGTCCAGCAGAGGTCACCTGCTGCCCTGCGGCTGCCTCCTCAAGAGGGTCTCTCCCCTCAGATGGAGCTGCAGGCCCCCTCCCATTCATCAATCTTCTTTTATTCACAGTGACAAAAGAGACATCAAATAGGGAGGTGTGGGAAAACACAACAATGCATTTCAGAACACAGACACTTAGCTAATATATGCAAAGTGGGAATAAAGCGAGCCCAGGCGCTCAGTGTGTATGTGTGTGTGTGTGTGTGTCTGTGTGTTTGTGAATTAGTGAGTTAGTATTTATAATTTACTTGCCCCTTTTTTGTATTTTTTTTTTTTTTTTTTTGCATCTGTGCAAATATAATGCAAATTAGTCTATACATTTCACAAAGTTAAAACATTTTTTGTTTTTTTTTAAAAACATTTGTTCTCACAGAGACATTTGGGACCAATGAAACAGGGGCCAGCACACACACACACACACACACACAAACACACAGTGATACAGTATTCTTGCACCAAAATCTAAACAGTTTTTGCTTCCTGCCATTCTTGTCAGTCTCACAGGATCCGCACCCACAGTCCGCAAAATGAACCTGAAATGATCTGTCTCTCTCCTGGCTGGCTGCTCGCTGTTTCCCACCCAAATCAAAAGGGGCGAGTCGTGGGGGGTCATGTCTGGCCACCCCTCAGGAGAATAACGGGGTCTCTGTCTGCCCCCCAAACCACCAACGGTTCTCCACTGTCCCTATGGCAACAGCCAAGGACCCTGGAAGACCCCCAGACTGGGGCGTCCAAGCAGATGCCCATAATTAACGTTGCTATACGGAGGTGTCAGTCCTGCCAGTCTGCCTTACATGGAGGCAGACCCTCTCCCAGACCTGTCAGAGGCCCACAGGGCTGGGTGAAAAATGACTGCCCTGCGGTGTGTGTCTGTGAGGGTGTGTGTGTGTGTGTGTGTGTGTGTGGTGGGTTGGGGGTGGGTAATGACTGCCCACCAGTGTCTGCCCAGTCCTGTTCAGAACTGAGCATCCTGCAGTGGCAAAATACAAAAAGGATTTTATACTCAAGAACATCTTTATCAAACAGAAGCATCTGAAAATGTGGAATTCATGTAAAGTCAAACTGAAACAAAGCAGATCTAAACACATGCAAAAATACATGTTCATCAATGTAGCTTATATTATATTATCTTAAATAATTTCTAAAGCCGCCCTGTTGTACTCCACTGAATATATGTTAAGTCAGTGTTGTGGGTGACACTGACTGACTGGGTGTCTGGCTTACACGGTTGGCTGAGGATGAGATTGTGTCTCGTCCTCTCATACGTCCAACCTAAACATGTGGAGGCACCAAATCAGAAATCTCCATAAGCACTGAAACGACCAGACCTTGGCAACACATATCAGACCTTTAGACATTCATCATTTCACTAGCATTTTGATGGAGATTCATTATAGCAAAAAATATATAACCCACATATTCACATAAAGAAAAAAATAAGAGAAGCCTGTTTGTAAAGTGGTAACATTTTATTGTAACCCCTCATATTTAGCATTTATAGGCAGCATCTAAGCTGTTAGTTGAAGGTTTATAACATACTTTAATGTAGTAGAAGTAGACATAAGGCATTTTCATGAATGCATTTTTCACCTAACTCTTCTACTGAAGCATCAGTAAGTAGTGTGAACAGCACTCTAATACAGTTATGATCAGTTTTAGGGAGTCACTAGTTACACAATAAATGTAACTGTAATCCTTTACAGTTACTGTGCAAAAAATATGTCATTAAATTGCAATCACAAGTCAAAATGTCCTCCACTGTCCTCAAAGAGATTTTCTTCTTGCAACAATGAATCTAAATAACACCAAACTTGGACATAAGTATAGATTTCAGGGGGAGACACAGTGGACACGTCCCCCTCAACATTTAGAATGTGCATTTGTCTCCCCTTAATAAAAACAAGTTGCAGGGGACTTTATTTTGACAACTTTTAAGACATTTATACCATAAACTGATGCAGAAAAGGCACAAATTGGTGCACTGAAATTCACCAGAATGCAGGAAATGAAGTGTTTGACACTCAGAATTTTCTGGTAGAGGCCCCCAAACCCAGTTTCATATGTGTCCCCTCATGTTGAAACTATACGCCCTTGGACATAAGATACTTAAAACATGATATACAAAATAAACATGTAAAACAACATACGTCCGCTCACATGAAATAAATGCTGCAACTACACCAGAAATCCCGTGCTTAGTTATTTTGTGATTTTTTAAAAAATGTCACTGGGGGAGCCCTGAAATCAGGACTCAGTGAATGTCACAGTTCAGCTCTCCCAAAATGTTGGTGATTACAAAACGGTTACACCATTATTTTCAGTAAAGAGTTCATATGTAGAATAAAACATTCATTCTGTTGCTTTAAATATTTATGGACATTTTTCAGCCTTTATTGCCCAGTTTAAAATATTTGTTAAAATCACATGTACACTCATTGATGCAGTAATTAAAATTTTTACACTACATATTACATTTTAACAGGGTAACTAGTAACCTGTAACCTGTAAGACTTCAAAAGTAACCTTCCCAACACATTAATATGTAAAATATGTTGTCATTCGTAATTATTCATCCACAAATACTTCATCACTCTCAGAGACAACTGAACAAACTCCATTTGATTATGAAGGCCATGGGATGTGGCTGAAAGCTCTGGTAAACATCTACACAATGGACCTTGAGTTAGGTGGTTTTTTTCATACTACTACACTACTACATGTATAAACTTTTAAACCTACCTTGTATGTATTTGTACTTGTATATAAACAGTTACTGCTTAATAACACATTATAAGGATTTGTTGATAAGATTACAGCTGCATTATACTGTGTTATCAATAATGTATTTAATGTTTATACACCAGTTATGAACGCTTCATAGGAGGAGTCATAGATATATGCAAAAAATAGTCCTTATACATTTGCTGACAAGTACATTTCACTGCATGATGCATCCCTTTATTTGCATCATAACTGCAGTATATTTATTATTCTATCTTTGCACATATCTTCACTGTACATTTTTCTTTTTGTATTTTATTGTTTATTATGCCAAGCTTATAGTACTGGAGGGGGCAACAAATATTTCACTGCACACTGTAGAGATCTGTGACAAATAAAAACTTGAAACTCTAAATTATAGTGAGTGGTTTATAAAGTGTGCGTATACTGCTTACAAGTGCTGAATGACTGGTTTAAATGAAGTGCTTCAGTATGTGCTTGAGGTGATTATAGACAGGAAATGTCCAGCTGGTTTTATTGAGCCAGCTTTGATCACATTCAATGATCCTCTGAGACAACATCGTCCCTCCCTGTGGCGTCCGGCCTCCACAGGTCAACTGATCATCAATGCTGATCGGGTTAAAGACACATCCGTCTGCTGTCCGGCGAGTGACACCAAAGGTCACCAAATGCACTGTCCACAAGTCCACGAGTTCATCATCAGCCCTGTGGTCACCGACACGCTCCGCGGGCTCAGAGGGGGTCAGGGGGGTCATCTCACCTCTGACCTGGCCAGCCCTCCTTGTCGTCATTACATAATAAGATGTTTCCCTCCACGCTGATGAATCTGTTTCTTTCTTTTTTTTGCAGGACCACTGAGAGTTGCATGTAAAATAAATGCTTTATGAGGTTGTTCAGCCTTTAAAAGCTGAACTGAAGAGGTCTGTAAAAAGGAGGCTAGGTGAAAAGGTATATGGGCTCGTAAAAGTGGAACAACAGTAAAGCTACACGCTGTTTCAGAGGTTCAGTCAAATTTAGTTTTGTTATTAGCTGCAGAGTTTGATGACCACAGCTGTACTGGCTTAAACTGCAGGTGTGAATTTCAAAATCCACATAATATTGTGACAGAAGATTACAAATGATAAAACTCAAAGAACATTTTAAAGTGCCATCATGAAACATAAGTATCAGGATAACAGTGGAGTAACTTCCTGATATGTTAAACTCTTCACTTCATGATCACAGACAGATCTTCACCGTCCAAATCATGAGTGAGGGGTTTATTCCCTCAGGGGTCGTGGGATCAGCGAGCCAGACACCGTTTTATGGGGACCTCAAATGCAGGAACACGGGGAGGTGGGACAGGGCTGTCTGGGACCTGAGCCAGCCAATTATACTCTGGCTAGACACATCACACTTACATGCCTTATACATGTGGGAATCTTCTGACATCACACTGAGCTCCTGCTCATGTTGGGCCTGAAATAACCAGAGGAGATTTTAAAAAAAGCTGATTGACAGTTTTATTAGAATAGAATAATAATATAGAATATTAGAATGCTATTTTATCTGTGTTTTCTGCAAAGATAGCCTTGACAAGTGCTCTGGAGAACCTTTTTATGCTTGAGACCCTTTTCTTGCTGTTTAAGGTTGTTTGAAGAGCTGCGTGTAGAAAGAGAGTCCTTGAAGTCACATCTTGTAGCATTTTCAATGCTCTGAAGAACCTTTTTGTGTTTCATAATCTTTTTTTCCTGTTAAAGGTTTTCTGGAATAATAAATGCACAAAAGTGTCACTCTTTGCAGTGATGTGATTTCAATAAAAATGTCCCCAATAAAGGGACAGTGTGAACACTGCAGACTTTTTTGGTGAATGTGTGCTAAAAGAACAAATGACTTAAGCTATTAATCCTACACAGGACAATAAAGTGGCTTCATCAAATGTGTTTTTTGTTTGTTTTAAGGGAAATAAAGTGAGCTGAGAGAGGTGTGGACTTTTTGAAAATAAATGAAACAGTTTTATTTCTTGTTTTTTTAATGAGTGAATTAACTTACAGTCCTCATAATGCAGCTGGCTATTATTAATATAGGTGTAAAAGTTGTGTTTTAGAGCCGAATAAGCCCATGAGACATCTTTATTATTATTTATTATATTATTTTCTGTCCTGATTTCACTTACATCACTCCTATAATAATGAACACTATTTATTTAAAAAAAAAAATATGTTCTTAGTTATTATTCCTCAGCTCAAATTTTCCTCACATGGTGTTCCTGCAAAACAAATCTCTGTCCTCAAAGAGAATTCTTTCTTGCAACCGTGATTCTATAAAACACACATGCTTCGACATAGCTGTAGATTTTAGGGGGACATGCAGTGGACACGTCCTCCTCAACATGTAGAGCATGCAAAACAAGAAAGTTGCAGAGGACTTTATTTTGACAAAATTGAAGACATTTTATACCATAAATTGATGCAGAAAAGGCACACATTGGTGTATTAAATTAACCAGAATGCAGGAAATGAAGTGTTTGACACTCAGAATTTTCTGGTAGAGAACCCCCAAACCCAGTTTCATATGTGTCCCCCAGCGCTGAACCTATACACCCTTGGACATAAGATACTTAAAACATAGACAATTATACACAAATAAAACAATATATGTGTCATAACCTCACATGAAATAAATGTTGTAACTACACCAGAAATACTGTACATAGATGATTTGTGGTCAGATTTGAGTTTTGTTTTTTGTCACTGAAGGTAAAAGAATATCTTTTATTTCTATTTTCATTTAACCTTTATTCGAACAGAAAAATGTCTTGAGATTAAAAATCTCTTTTTCAAGAGTGTCCTGACCAAGACAGGCAGCAGCAGAGGTTACAGACAGACAACACAGATCAAAAATACAATCACACGTACCCAGAACTGATGTCAATCCACAGCCTATACATGCAAACACATTGTTGAAGCATTTAATGACACATATTAGTATTATTATTTGTCCATACACAGCATTACAGTAATTAGCTGCCCAAAAAGAGCTTTTCTCTGCTCCTCAAGTCATTAAAACATTTTCAGGAATTTGTTTCCTTATGGATAAAAACAGGAATATTAAAATAATGTGCAGTTGCTGCCAAAATGTCCAACATTAACACAATTATTCTTATTTGTTCTTATTGTTTTCTGTAAAAACCTTGATTAAAATTCTTATTATTTAAAGACAGTGAATTTAAATTTGATTGCTGTTCAGATTTTACATACTTATTGTTGTCAGCTGCAGTGAGTCACCATCTACAGAAGAAAAAACAGGCTTTATAATATGCTTTATATGGCTATAGGGCTGTTAGTCTTTTTTTTGTTCATATTTGGGCCCACTATGATACAGTGAGTCAACTGCAATAAAAGTGCTACAATAAAAGGTTATTATACTAGAAAACAGTGATTAAATACATGTAATAAATCTTTAAATGGAGACACAAAAAGAGACATTTTCACTGCTGTTTAAGAAACATTGTAGTTTTCGTTTTAATAAACAATTTAAAAATGAAATAAATGTTTTTTTGTTTACTTATTTACAGTTTTAGAAGAGGGGCCAAATGCAGAAGCTTTGTGTGTGTGTGTGTGTGTGTGTGTGTGTGTGTGTGTGTGTGTGTGCTGTTTGTTTGAGTGTTGATGACAGCCTCACAGTGGGCCTATCTATCTATCTGCTGCTGCATTTGAATACAAGGTGACGAACTCTCCCACGGCGGGGAGTGCGCGCCTTTTTGGAATTAGCCACGCGGCACGCCTCGCATAGTAATGGTGGCTCGCGCTTTGAGCTTGAACTTGACCGGAGGAATGCGGCTCGTGGGAACGCAGGCTCGAGGGTGCCCTCCTCTATTCATGGCGCACAGGTCGGTGTCAGCTCTGATTATCATAAAACCCAGCCTGCTTCAAATTAAGGCACGAGGGCTCGGGCTGGCTCTCCCTCTTTCACACCAGGCAGAGGAGGAATTAACAGGTCTCTGCACGAGCCTGCCGCGGTAAGAACTTCACTCTCTTTACTGCCTTTATACTGAAAAGTTTAACCAACATTTTATCACACTTCCTGTGCTCTCCAAAGATACTCAGATATTTACACAAAATATCTGTAATCATCTGTGTGAAGTTTGTAACCTTGTGTTTGCTGGGAAAAAGTTAACAGTCTTAAAGTTGTATCTGCAGTCATTTCCTTATTTCTGCTACTATAACTGCAGGTTTATTTTCTCACAATGATGTTTCTTTGCATCATTTTAAGAATAATATTTCTCCTTATTTAAAATATATGTAGCCCATATATTTAGTTGGAAAGTGTTTTCTTTTTCTTGGCTAAAACAAACATGGCCAGTGAGAATAAAAAAAGACTGCACTTTCTAGTTTAGTTTGGTTTATATATTTATTTAGCATATTTATTTTTGTCTAATTTTGTTTTATTAACTGCCTGATGCAAATAACTTTGACACACCATATGAGTACACACAGCATTAAGATTTGTGTTTGTTATATTGTCTCTTTGTTGAAAGGCTGAATTTACAGTTTAAATGTGACAAATTTGGTCTTAACCTTACAGGCCATAACTTTTATTTCATTATTTATTTTTGATATAAAGGCTATATTTCTCTTCTCAATATTGGCATTGCACAAAATTGAGAAACTGTAAATTATAATAGAACATTTCTTCTTTAAGAATACATTTTGAAGACAAAAATGTTATAATTTGCAATATTTTAATTATTGTAAATTGTAAACATTATAGGCAGTGTTCAGAGACACTTTATTAATCTACTCTTAATCTTGTATTAATCAAGTTTGTGTCTTCATCTTCCAAAAATTAAAGGTACAATCCTAAATATCAAACTGTAAACTGATCATATTTACTACAACACTCTACAGTTCAGTCTACAATAAATGCACAAACAAGATTTTAATTTAAAAATGCTCATACACTGGTAATTTCAAAAATGTAAAAACTGCACCTTGATGTCTGTTTCTTAGATGACTTAACTAAATTCTTCTCACACAGGCCAGACTTGAGCCTGATGCTGTTTGTTGACTTGACAGAGTGGATTCAGTTTAATTTGAGGCCTGTGAGCTTTAACATGAGACATAAACACACATTTTGTTGGCAGACAGTTTATAAAAGAAACACGGCCTGTAAGAACACAAAAAAGTAAAACACTTTGATATTTCTGTCACAAATCATTCACAGTTACCTTTTTGTTACATTTAATTCAAACAGCAGACAAACTGAAAAAATCAAGAGAGTAAAAACATAATATAGTGCTCAATATTTAATTAATTAAGACCACACTGCTCACAATAGTGTGTTGAAACAATTATCACATTTATTTCACATATTTAAAAGTTGGGGGGAAAATCTACACAGCCTTTTTGCTATATGTGAATGAAAAAGTTCCAATTATTAAGACAAAACTCACAAAGTGTATTATTTTCTCATTATAGATGAGCTCTGCACAATCCTGCAGCCTCAGAAAACATAAATCTAAAAACACTGACCTCACTGTGTTCAAAATTTATTTACAAGATCAAAATGTGTTTTAAGCTCATATGCCACACACTGTCTAATTCTCTTTAACTCATTTCTTTTGCACTAAATAATATGCTATTATACAGTGTGGAAAATGTATCTGATCCTGTATCAGTGGTAAACTGTATAATAAAATCTAAATGCAAAATAAATCAGAGCATGCACAATTTGTGGAGGTTCTGTTAGAAAACATGTGTAACAAGAAATATCATTGATTATTATCAAAATATTTATTTTCAGAAATTAAGCTAAGTAATATATAATATGAAGAAAAATTACAATTCATACATACAGTGTTAGACAACTTTTAATATACAGTATCAGCTTAATTAGCACAATAGTCGTATGCTGCTAAATGATACAGGAAGAGTGTGTTAAATAGATAAGCATGCCATTTTTTCAGCCAAAATGTAACATTATAAATTTCATAGAAGATACAAAAAGATACTAAAAAGACATGCAGACCAATGTTTTGTAATAACAGTAAAATAGTAAGCATTTTTAAAAATTATATGTAAAGACTACAGTTAATCTAAAACTACAGTGTGTCAGCCTCACAAGCACTGGGAAAAAATAATGATTATATTAATATAGCTTTTTTAAAATTAATATAATCAAGTACAGATTTATAGTTATCTGCTCAGTGAAGAGTAATGACAAAAAAAGATTACAAATACAGAATTTTGTAGCTGTGTGAATGAAACAACATCACACTTATCATCTAAGTTTTTCTCAACCTCCAGCCTATGTTGAATGTTCATGATCTGAAATAATAATAGTAATAATAATGATAATAATAATAACAATAGCACTAGCAATAACACTTAAAGTCTAAAGTATTTCAACCTTTGTTTGAGTCAGTCTTTAAATCTTAAACCTTTTTTTGTGTGTTTTAATTTCAACAGGTGAACTTCAAATAAAAACTAAAACAAAGACTAAAGTAATGTTAATTAATCTAAACATATCCAACACAATTCCCCACATAGTTACACAGCCTGTTAATGTACTGTATTAATGCAGTAAAGCTTATTTCTTCTGTTGCTTTAATTCCTTTACACCAGTGTTTAATATGGGTTTATAAACTTTACAATAAGTAATCTTTTCTTATCATAAAAACATATATATTTAACCCATGACAGGGGATGATTGGATGTTAAATTCTACACTTGAATAGTCTATAATACGTTTTCATTTAAATAAATACGTAACTTTCAGAAATATCAGAATAAATTTTAGGCTTTCTTATTTCTTTTTCTTTTCCTAAAATACCTGTGCAAACACAAACAAGCTTTGTGCAATGAATAAATATTCTTATAAAACACAATTACAGTGTCACTGTACTGTAAACAGTCCTGTCCCTTCTCACCGAGGTGTGGCGCTGTTTCGTCCTGTAAATGCACCTCTACTGTACACTGTATGTCTCCAAGCATGTGCCAGTTAGAAACGAGACCTGCAGCGAATCGTTTGTTTTTAAGATCTAAAACGTTGAATAAATTCCTCCTACTCCTGAAACAAACACAATGTGTTAGTCTGCAGGTAAGAAGCTGAAAATAATACCTGTAAATGCTTTTATTATTATTATATTAATGTAAATAACAGGCTTGTCAGTAACAGGTAAACAGGCTGTAAACACCCAGCATGCTTAATTGTAAAGTGTCTACCTACAGTATAGCACGTCATAAAGTGCCTTATTGGATTATTATTTTAAATGTGTTTTATTTGTACCACAGATTGGCATCTTTGTCCCACATATAACACTGAAACAAGCCAATAACATGTGAGGTAAAGTCTTACTCATCGTCACTGTACAGATGAATGTGAATGTAGGAATAAAACGACTGATCCTGGATAATAGAGGACATCAGCCCAACCTTAAAGGTGGGTCCTCCTGTGTAAGGACGTGGAAAAATCACCACATAATTTTAATTATAAATCCTACTGTACAGTATGATAATAAGGCAGTAACAGGCATGTTTGAGTTCTGTAAATAAAAACAATATTTTTAATTTATAAATTTACAAAAATCCGAAAATAAGAAGAGTAACACAAAGAAAATACTAAATAAAATACCACCAGGTTTTAAACTGGAGCTTGTTTGTCTATAATGTTGACCTCAAGGTTATACATTATATTATTAATAACCACCTCATCAACAGATGTGTGTATTTAATAAGAGCAGCAGCAGGTTTTCGTTGATGATATTCTGATTTCAAAACAAAACCAGCAGCAGCAACCTACTTTCAGGCTGTTTTATATTCCCGTTTATTCCCCCCAAATATCATAGGGCCTGTTTGACACATTTGATAGGCCCTGAGCCGGCTCTGCTCCCTCCTCCTCCTCCTCCTCCCCATCATCACCATCATCATCCTCATCCCTCCCCTCGCCTCTCTCGCTGCCTGCAGCCGCTGCTCTCACACTCCTGTCTGACCTGCTTTATCCGGTAAGAGAGGATTTTTCTACATAATATGGCAGACAGCTCTCTGTTAATGCAGCAGGTGAAATATTTTTAAGACTTGAAAGGAGAATTTGCCCCCAACAGCAGGCGTTGAGTGTGGTGCGTTTGAGGATACAGGAGGTAGATCACACTCTGAATATCGAGCCCAGGTTATTTGGATGGAGTGCAGCAAGGACGCATTTTGGGACAAATTATAAAACTTACTATATTGTATGTATTTTGAAAAACCAGAGAATCTGTGTGGATTTAATTTTTGGATTGCACTCAAGTAAAATGTGAGTATGTTTGGACACAAATGTGCAACATGTTCATGTGGGCTTTACTTACGTTTGCTTTTAATTTCACAGATATTTGATTATATTGTAATAAGAGGACATATTTTGGTGTGTGTGTGTGTGTGTGTGTGTGTGTGTGTGTGTGTGTGTGTGTGTGTGTGTGTGTGTGTGTGTGTGTGTGTGTGTGTGTGTGTGTGTGTGTTACCTTCAAATCCAGAGAAAAAAAATTGCAAAGCATGAAAATACTTCCCAAAAAATCAGTTTATTTTTGCAATTATTTCTACAAATACCATTTCAGAACTATAAGCAAATTGTAAGTGTAATATTAAAGCAACATAGCAGATCAAAAATACTATAAAAGTAGGACAGGGCCTCTTCAGCACCTCAGATTCAAACCATCAGACAAATCTCACACGATTTTCTCATCATGCATCTTGCGTTCAACTTTATGCAAACTCCGTCATATTTAATGAGGCTCTGCTGCCATGTGCTCATGTGAGAAGTATTCATGTAGTAGTAGAGAAGGAGGAGGTGGTGGGTATGGTGGTGGTGGAGGAGAAGGAGGAGGTGGAGGAGGAGGAGGAGGCCCCAGGCAGCGCTGCAGTGCAGAGTTCAGCAGGGAGATATTGTTGTGAGCCTGGGAAAGTGTAGCGGGGCTGACGCCAGACTCTGTTGTGCAGGGTGGGGGGACCTCGAGGATCCCAGACCTGATTGTCATGTAAATGTCTCTCCGGCACGTTGTTGAACTTGATGTTGACTTCTTTCTTTTTTTTTCTTTTTTTGGGGAGGGTGAGAAAGGGGGGAGGTGGGGGGTTAAATTTTCCCTGTCACTTGTTTGTGGGAAAATCCATCTAAGAACACACACACAGGGACACCTTGTTCAATAGATCTTTTAAAACCTTTAGTACAGTGACTGGATGCCGTTTATATTTTACTGCAATATCACAGCTTATAGTTTAACAAAGCATGTTAGATATAGTTTTAATTTTAAAATAGTTTCAAATAGTTTTAATTTTATTCAAAACTCTTTCAAGACATTTCATAGGGCTGCTCTAGAGTGCTAGGATTTTATTTAATTGGTTAAAAATGTAGGAGAAATTGTAGGAAACAAAATATTAAGTCAGACGTCCTTCTTTAAAATGCATTGTAGAATTTTAAAAACAAAGGATATCATGGGTTCAAGGCTTTGCAGGAACATTTGCTGCATCATTTTATTCAAGAATGTTATCAATGTGGTAGTTTGCAAGCAAGTAGGCTACAATATAGGGACGCACGTGCACTCTAACGCCCTGATCGCGCATGCTCAGGAGCAATAAGGATTGTGCATCCAATCAAAATGAGCACCGCTCTCATGCTAATGTAGCAACAATGATTTTGATTTTTAAAGAGCAGTGTGGGCCTTTCCCGCTCTTCTTAAACCGCGGCAACAGCACAACGTGGTGTAAGTTCAATTACAGGATGACAGCAGCAGAGGCCACAGCTGATTACATCTACTTATAAATGATGCAGAGTAGAATAGGATTCATACAGTAGAGCCGGACCTGTGTGTGCAGCAGCAGCAGCAGCAGCAGCAGGCTGACAGGAGAGCTGCACCTCCATGATACTAACAGATTGCCCATGCGCAATAATCAGATATGTAACTGCTATCTGATGCAAGCTTCGTTTGGAAACCCAGACTGTAGCTCGCTGCCTCTTTTATTGGTTTATACCTGCTCACACACACACACACACACACACACACACACACACACACACACACACACACACACACACACACACACACACTGATCCCAGCACCTTTTTAAATATCCTTTCAAACTTTGAGAGATATTGCAAGTTGCTATTCGGGTCTTGTCTCTGCCACTGGCTCCTTTTATCAAAGGGTGTGATTGTTATCGCGCGCACTATCTCATCTCCTCAGCCCAGATATCATTCATATCATAATATCGCAATCGATAAGGCTGCATATTGCCTGAATGAGCTATCAGGGGTTTGGCTATAGGCGTGGGCCTTTTCTGCACCAAGGACAGAAACCCTGAATTCCTCTGCTCGGAGCTGCGACTTCTTACATACAAACCGACTAAAATAAAAAACACAGTATAATTTTCTCACCTTTTGTAGAGTCTCTGCATCCTGATTAAAATACTGATCAGAAGATGTACTTTAAGACTGTTGTTGAATGCTACAACAAGGCTACTGTAGGTGTAATTGGTGATAATGTGGCAATTATGGCAAGAATAATCCTCAGCAGCCATATCAGGGTGCATGGGCACGTAAGGAGAATGTAGGGCAGCTAATTGGCTTTATTTTGCTACCATAAAATGCATTAATCAGCATTTTATAACACGTGCACAACAAAGGAGAGTCGACTAACTAAAATTTCTCAAAACTAGAGTGTTTTGTCTTTTAAAAAAATGTGTTTCTTTGCGTTTTGTTTTGCTTCTTAAATTAGAAAATTGCAGCAAATGTAGCTTATTATATATGAAAATCAGCTAAAGCTAAATCAGCTAATTGATAATAACTCAGCACTAATCAAAAGGTGAGAGGATTATGTGTTTTTGTAGAATATTAACATGACGTTTGTGCTCCTATCACACTGGCTGTGCAGGAGTATAAGGAGTAGAGCTTATTAAAAAATAAAAATAAAAAAGAAAGAAAGCAAAAGACCCTCGCAGAGCTCATATTTTCCAAAATCTAAAAGTTTTAAAATGTCTAATTAATTTACTAAAATACAGCCTATGCTCTCCTAACACCATGATCGACCCTGCTCCATTTGCGCAACATTTTACGCACGCCTCTGTATTTCCCTAATGGGGGATAACTGGGGGAATAAAGTCCTAAATGAAACGCACCTGCATTCATTTTCAAATTGGCTTTAATGATTTCAGATTCCCGCCTCTCTCTGTCTCTCCCTCTGTCTCCCTCCCTCTCTCTGAGGCGGAGTTTATCCCCTCTGCTCACCGTGTGGACTCTCTGCACTTGTCAGTCGCAGCTCGCGTGTGTGAGGGAGAGGACACATGCAGGTCTATTGAGGCATAGGACACTTTGTAGCTTCAGTAATACTCTGCAGTTTTTTTTTTAATTCGCACTGTTTCCTCTCATCGGGTGCGATCAGACCACAGGCTCTGATTAAACGGGAAATCCGAGGCGGGATTTGAAATTGCTGGAGGATATCGACTGTAGTGGAGTGGAGTTAGCCTGATGTGCAAGTAAGTGGGATGCTGGCTTTATATGACTGGCTGTAGCTGATGTGAGAACAGCCTTGAATTCTAAATAAGAGGTGTTTTGTGTGTATTTCACCACACTGATTGTGGTTTTCTGTTTCCCAGAAATTTAAACCACAGCTGTGACATTAATTGAGGCTGTTTTGGGGGAACTTTGCTCTGTTAGGCCTGATGCGGTGGAATAATGGCTCTGGTGTGGCAGTGTGGGGCCACAGTGTTGACCAAAGGCAACCTGGACTCCTAAAAAATGCGTTTATATATTTCTAAATGGGTTTTGAGGGTTGCAAAAGACGAGGTTTGGCCTTTGGCTACATGCACTGGTGATGTTTGGCAAAACAAGATGCTGCTTTGGCACCAAAGTGGTCATGGTGATGTTGGTACAGCATCACTGTGCGTAAATATGGGGATGCCAATGAGGCAAAGTTGATGGTGAGGATGGAGATAATAGGGTGTGTGTGTGTGTGTGTGTGTGTGGTGTGTACCTAGTCATGGAAGCCAACACAACCTGCGTGTTTAACTTTATTTCACCTCAATTTCATGATGTATAAAAGCTTATTATGTGCTGAGCAGCTTTGTTGCTGCTCTTTCTCTTTATCTATCTCTCTCTTCCTCTATGTGTGTGTGTGTGCGTGTGTGTGAGGGGCTCTCAGTGCAATGTGACCACAGGCAGGCTCTCTCTCTCTCTCCTCTCTATCCTCTCTCCTCTCCTCTCTCTGTTTGTATCGGAGAGGCGGCCCCTTTAAGAGACGACGGGTTAGTTTGTGTCTTTGGTTATCTAGCTGTATGAGTTTTAATTTCATAAAGCTAGAGAACCGAAAGTACGAACTGATGCCGAGCACTTCGGATCCGGGGGCTTCCTCCCTCTCGTTTCGGCATGGAGGAGAAGGAGGAGGAGATGATGCCGGGGCGGGCAGCAGCAGCAGCAGCAGCGGGAGGAAGAAGCAGGAGGGACGGATGCTGAGGGAGGCTGCACGCCGCGGCTGCCGATGAGGAGGAGTGATGGTGTTGGGGAGGGGGAAGAGGGGGGACTCCGCTGGGCACTGAAAGCGTGATTTTAGTGCTGGCTGTCCACCTCTTCTGGACAGGTGCTGGCACGTTCACAGGAGCCACCTGCGTGTCTGTGAGGGCGTGAATGTTGCTGCTTCGTGTTTTGGGCATCGCGGTGATGATGCCGGGGCCTGTTGAGAATCAATAGGCTTGAACTTTAGGACACAAGCCGGTGATGCATGTGGGAAAACATACTTAAAAAACACAGCGCGTGCTGCTGTGCAGTTGTCATAACTGTGTGGGTGCTATAACATTAATATCTTGAGGGGTTAGAGACAGAAATAGTTAAAGGACTCGTGCGATTGGTCCATCCAGGACTCACGTGACGGTGTTGGCAGCAGCAGCAGCAGCGTCAGATCGCTTTTAAGATCTCACATGTTGGTGATTTTTGCAGGCCTGGAAGTTGCCTTCATTTAAGCCAATAATTACTCTGCAGAGCTGCATCCAGTGCATGTGCAGACTCCCTGACTCCTCTGACACTGAGTGTTTTTCCTTTATGAGTGGTGTAGGCTATAAGTGATGTCCCCTGGCTGTAATTTACTTGACATTAGGAGTGTGATGTATAATTGGATGCACATGCACATCACTTGGTGCAAGATGAAGCCTTATTAGAGCCTGAACAGAGAGGATAGGACTGGACTACTGTGTGCTAACACGCCTGTTAACAACAGTGCTTTTGCATCATTTCAGTATCAGCTAGTTTGGGTCTTTGCTACCCAACCAGAACCTGCAGGGTACAACACACCAAAATCACACTGCATCAGTCGTTTAGAGCAAAAGAGTCTGCACACGATCATCTTCAGCCCGTTTCGAACATGCTTTCATCAGTGAATCCGAGTCAGACATGGCAGATATGTTCAAATTTGTGTTTTCGCCGGGTGGATTATTTTTGTGTTTGCCTGCTAGATAAGAACAAAATAGGACATCGGCTCAGAGTTTGATCTATTCTTAGAGCGGAATCAGCAAGCCTTGGAGATGACTGAATATCCCTGAAGTCCCAGCATGCTCTATTTAGACCATGACTGACAATATTTGATGTGCACCGTTAAACAAGAGAGCTCGGATCATGTGTGACTGTGTGTGTGAAGTTTGCAAATGAGAGCAGGTGTACAGTTTGAGCCAGTATATGCACGATTTGACCTCCACGTCCTCCATCTTGTAGTGACACAAAAGAAAATCAAGGATTAAAATATTGTGATTATGTAATCCCTATCTTTCTGTTTAATTCCACGGTCATAGCAGCAGTGATTTTTAGAATTTATACACTACTTTATTTTGTATACAACATTTTTCCTGTTCAATCTTGGATGTTAGTAGCATAGCAACTGAGATGAAGCATACCCTATGCTATTGCTTTGTGGTATAGTTTCCAACTTAGTGTTGCTTTTCCATCACATTTTGCAATTTTGGCTTTTCGCTAACACTTTTATCAAGCTTGACTTATTGTTCATGCAACAGAAAATATATTTAACCTCGGAAAGAAGCAAAAATAATGAGAAGTGCGTGGGAGAAAAACACCCGGCAAGTTTGGTGGAGTGCTGTTAGCTGCAAGGTCAACAACGCTGCATTTATTTCCCCCCTTTATATTTCCCTCCACTGCCTCGCAAGCCACTTATTTATTCCTGGAATATGTGGCTTTATTAAAAATGAGAGCACCAGCAGTGATTTCACACTCTCTCTTTTCTTTTGTCTTAAAAGGAAAATGCCGACAACATCAGCCCTGAAGTTTGCATCAACTCTCAGTGAAGACAGAGTGCCACCAGACAAGATGAGGAGCAGCTTGCAGGTAAATATTTTAAGTAAAAACACATGCATGTAGGGAAGTGGTTCAGCTGTTACTTCCACATGAGCAACAGTCCATGATGTTGCCAAATGCACCAGCAGTTTGCTCATTCTGCCTTTTATATTTTGGATATAACCACGAGTCCTCGGTGTTAAGAGGCAGGTTCAGGTCAAACCTTAAGATGCTGGAGGCTTGAAGATAGTTTCGTCTTGAGTGAACGTTGGTGCAGCGATGTTGGTTGATTGTTGTCCATGTTTTGTAGAGCTGTGAGGATGCTTGTGTGTGTGTGGGTGTGAAGAAGACAGAGAAAGAGAGACAGGCTGAGCCTGAATTTTGAAATATTGAGGATTTTGTGTCTTGCATCAAGAATGATTTTTAAAGTGTGCAGCCCTAGTAACCCTCCCCATCTTATTCAAAAGAAAAGGGGCATTAAGAGGGACATTTACTGCCGGTTTTATTTGCGCACAGTGTAAATGTCAGTTTTATATCATTCATGTATATATCAGAATACATACATACAGTGTGGAGCTGCAGTAGCCTACAGCAACAGAGTGTAAACGGTGTGATTTGAGCGAGTGAAGTAAGACCTCCATGTTGAATTCCATCATTCCTTTGAAGTATTAACATTTTTTACATTGCACATCACCCCCCCATCCTCCTCTCTCACACACACACACCTCTCTCTTTCATTCACATACATTCAGCGTTTTATCCCTTTAAACACTATGATCCTATTTGTCAGGTAGAGTGTGTGGTAGGTGCAGGGGAGGTGGCCGTGTAATCTTTGCTGCGGTTCTTTATCCCGTTAGGAGAGCGCGGGCAAGGTTTGGACCTGCTCATGTGGAAAGAGCGTTTGGGTGGCTCTGTCCTTTTCGGCCCTAATGCCTTGACGAGCCACCCTCCCCTTGTCCAGAGTCTCCTGATTACTGTGGGCAAAGTATGCATAAAGATATAGCACATGCATAATTTAGCAACGGTAACGTTGAGTCAAAACGCTTGAAAATACCGTTAGCTACTGTAAGATCAATGTGGTGAGGTGTTTATGTTTCACTGGCACATTGAAATTAAAATCCCCAAATTTAAGGCTTCTAAAAAATAAAAACCAGAGCCCGGAAGACGTTATTTCACTTCGATCGAGACAGAAACGTTCCCAGCTTTAAGGCTGTCAGTACGTTCCCTCCAATTCCTCCTTTAATAGTCGAGCATTAGGAATTAAACAATAAGTACATATTGTTAGCAAGGTCAAATCTTCATGGTTCCACAACCTTGAGGCTCAATATAAAGCTCAGTTATTCAAATTTAGTGTGGAGTTCTTTGAGTCGCCCAGATTTTCCCAAGCTTTATATTAGCATATGCAAGGGCCGGCCTGTGCTGCTGTTTTCTAAAGTGGATGTAAATTATAACCTCAGTATTATACAGGCTGATAGGAGATAAATCTCTGCAGTAATGCATTGCAGCGAATGGGGAGGTGGGGTGGGGAGGGGGTGCTGTGGAGGGGGGTTGAAGTGTGTGTGTGTGTGTGTGTGTGTGTGTGTGTGAGGTACTGTACAATAGCCGGTGGCAGATGGAATACAGACTAGCAAAGCACTTGCTAATAGTCATGCTAAACTCTCTTTTCACTGGGTTTAGTTTCTTCAGATTTTCTGCCACATCTCTAGAACAAAAAGGAGAAATTTTACGAGGGAGGCACAGAGAAATAGAAATTTTAAGACGCTTGCGATGTTGGTTTAATAGTTTTGCAAGTGTGCACACACCGTTTTAAAACAAATATTAACACAGGGAGATTACTAAGTCGAAATTTGCACTTGTGCGGTCCAAAAGGCTGAGGGGCTTCAGGCCTCACGAGCAGAGTGGAGATCTCTTTGGAATCCCTATGCAAACTAGGGCTTGAATAATGAGATGTATTTATGAAGGGCTGGGAAGGGGGTCCTGCTTTTGAAAGCCAGTAGGCCGGAGCCTGAATGGGATGGAAGGAGGAGGAGGGTGGTGGTGAGGGGGGAGTAGTCAGACAAGGGGGAACGGGGTGGTGTGTGTAGAGGGGGTACAGGGGGCCCCCAGCAGCCCAGGCCTCGGCCGAGGCAGCTGTGAAAAGGGGTCCCGTCTTTTTCCCACGCCCAGCAAGACGCGAAACACTGCCGCAGCTCGCTAGGGTCAAGTCCCATCGCTAATATATACACACGCATACATACACACATAGAGGGAGAGATGTGTGTGTAAAAGTTGTGCAAATTAACAAGCTGTCTGGGAAGCTCTGTGACATGAGGGGGGGGACACCTGCTATTCTCCCAGAATGCTTTGCACTCTCATCAGGGGCCACTGGGCTTGATGGGACAACAATTAGGTCATAACTTCAACTTGAACTTAAAATTTTGTTGAGGAATGAAAAGAGGCTGAATACAATTTTTATTTATTTAATTTTGTGAATTTTAAAATAGTTTACGTCGTGCTTTCTGTTCTTGTTACAATTAAAAACAATCACTTTTAAAATAGTGTCATTTGTTAATTTTTTAAAGCACACTAACTCTTTATTTTTTATGCTTTGATGCAAAAATTTTGAGGCTTTTTTAGAGGAAATCATGAGATATTTTACCTCTGCAACTGCTGATGAGTCCTCTCACTCAATCTGTGGAGACAAACTTGGCCTTGTGCTTGATCCGAGACCCTAACTGTCAACTTGGCATTGTCTGCCTGCACACACTCACACGCACACACACACAGCTTGCTTCAAGGACACACAAAAGAAAAATTTAAACATGAAATGGAGGAGGGTTGGAGGAAGATATGGCAACTCTGGAGGAATGTTTTTGGAGCTGAACTCTCAGTGTGACCTTCTGTCCTTCTCTAAATAAGGAGCTGAAAGACGACAGCGATGTTTCAGAGTCGGAGCATACTGATCACCATCTCTTTTATCAGAAAAAAAACGAGTGCTTTGCAACAATAACCAGCACGCAAACAAAAAGCAAAGCAACACAAAAGCGTCACACAGTTATTTAGTTTATTTGCTGCTTTGCTTTTCTTTGTGTTTTGCTCGTTCCAGTTTATTTAATCGCTTGATGTTTAAGAGCAGCGTCTCTCACGCAGCTTTTCTGAAATGCCGTCCAGCTGCTCTTTTGCTGCCTTCCCCATGAAGCTGGTGTCACACCCATTCCTTCCCTCTATCTCTCTCCAGATACTGGCACACCAATCAAATCGGTGCAGCACTCAGTTCCCTCCCCGCTGCACCAGACCTACACAGAGCGGTGTCACACTAATTCAGGTCCCCCTGCCTGCCTGAGCTCCTTGCTTTAATTCCACCCTGTGAAAGACTGCTACCTCTTTGACTACATTAGCAAGCATCCTCTCTTCTTTCTCTCCCTTTCTCCTGCCTGTCCCTCCATCTCTATCTCCTTCTCCCCTCCTCGTTATCATCTTCCCTCCTATTCAGATGAGTTTCAAATAGAGAGGGGGACCCTTCTAATTAGCTCTGTAAAGATGCTTTGTCGTGGCCAGTGTGGCCACCAGTGTGTGCATTGAGAGGGGATGTGTGACAGCTAGTGTTAGCATTGAGAAAGTGTGTATGGGCCCTTAATGAGGTTTGTTAGCTGAGTGTGTATCCTGCTGTTTGAATGCACCCTCGGCAGCCTTTGAAGGAACAGAGGTGAAGAGAGCGCGGAGGAGAGAGGAGTCTTTCAGCGTGGCAGGTTGCAGAATGCAGATGATGCATTATGCTCAGTGTGGTTTCCATTTGAGCAGCAGATGAGAGGAGAATAACGCTTTACTTGCGTGTTGTCCGTGTAAACTGTGGGAAATAAACGGGGGTCATCGTGCTCATCAGACGCTGGAGGGGATTTTCCTTAGCCTCCGAAATTTGTGTTAACTCCATTAAAACCTCTGTGGATTTGCTCTCAATAGATTGGTGATGTCACGACTCTGGAATTTCTAACCTCGATACAACACCTTAAAAAACATCGCTACTCGATACCATTTTCACATTCCTGTCTCCTAGGACTTGCTAATTCGAAACAGCTAAGACATTTTGAGGGTAATACTGAACAAAGTATGTTTACTGTTAGCATAATGAGAAAATGTTGCTACTCAGTGTAGCTGGCAAGTTGCAAAAGTGTTGATACTAATGATATCAGCAAAATGTTTACTGACAACATGTTTCCACGGGCGGATTATGAGACAATGAGACATGCAAAAAGGCCTCACCACTATTCCTACATAGGAGCGAGACACACTGACACCTGTTTTGGCTGTTGTTGTTTTGCGTCTCTTTGTGGTCGTTATGCATCTATCTCTTGGTAGCTTTGTGTCTCTTTGTAGTTGTTTTGTGTCACTTTGTTTTTGTAGTTATTTTTTTCTGTGGTTGTTTGCCCCTTTTGTAGTCACGTTGTGTCTCTTTGCTGCTTTTTTCGATCTCTTTATAGTAATATGTGTCTCTTTGTAGTCATTGTATATTTCTTTGTGGTCATGTTGAGTCTCTCTCTGGTCTGTACATGTCTCTTTGAGTGACATTTTGAAGGTGGAGGCCAGGTGGAGGCCAGGTTAGCCCCTGGGCCTTAGGCTAGGCCTATTCAGTCACACCTCCATGTGTATTTCAGTAGTTTTCCAAGAAAATAGTCAATCTTGCAAAACAGTACGCACCCGTAGTTGCTGCATTATTTTTTGTTACCCTTTTTATCAACACTGAACCAAATCACAATCTTTCCCTAATCTAAACCGATGTGCTTTTGTCGCCTAACCCTGAGAAAGAAGTCTTAAGTTCTGGTGTCAAGGTCCTGCACTTTGTACGCCTGCCATCCTCCCCAAACACCTCCTTCTGAGGCCTACACTGTACATGAATGTAGTGTTTCGTTTCCTGTAAGAAACGCTGTCTCTGAACATGATCTAGGCAGCGATTACGTTGCCACAACAATGTAATTTAAACGCATTTTAGTAACATACAAATGTAAGTTTTAGGAGACAGGGTTGCATTTCTAATGTCACAGGGAAAATTTGACCTTGAGGGCATGAAATTTAAATTTTTTTAAAAGATAAATATTACTCCCAATTCCCAAAAAGTTGGGACGCTGTGTAAAACATCAATGGGTGAAATAAGTGTTCAACACATCAAGTTTTTTTCCATTACACAATTTTCCAATGCAGCTATTCACGTGAAATTTTAATCAGACATTGGTCTTAACTTTTTTAACATTTAACTACACTGATGAAGAAATCCTTACATTTCAATCGATATAAATTATGTACAATAAAGTTTAATGACACAGGGAAAAAAAGTATTAAACCTGCTAACTGATATTTATGTAATACTTGGAGAAGCTTTTGTTTGCAATTCTAGCTTCAAGACCCCTCCTGCCTAAAGAAACTAATCTCTCACAGTGTTAAGATGGAATTTCTTCCCATTCTTCCACACAGACAGTCTTGAATATTCTTTGGGGCTGCATGACAAAAAGAAGCAAAAAAGAAAAAGAAATTTCATTTTCAAAACTTTAGTTTAACATTTCATGTCTTCAGTTATACACCTACTGAGGGTAGTTAAAAGAAATAGTGATATAATACAGTGGTAAACACACCCCTGTCCCAACTTCTTTGGAATGTGTTGCTGGCAGCAAATTCATAATGAGTGTTTATTCACAAAAAATAAATAAAGTTTATCAGTTTGATTTTTTTTTTTTATATTAAAAATCTTGTCTTTGTACCGTATTCAACTGCGTATGTGTCTTGAAGGATTTGCAGATCACTGTATTCTGTTTCTGTTCAAGTTTTACAAAGTGTCCCAAATTTTTTGGCATCGGGGTTTGTATAACAGCACCATGGGATGACAGGAGAAACTGAAGCAGAGCAACAAGGTGCTGTTTTCTTGGAAATATTAGCTCAAAGTGTATCCACTGGTTAAGCATGAAAGAAGGTTACATTTTTGGAAACTCGGTTAGTGGTTTTCTAATGAATGGGTGGCCGGGTGCAGAGAGAGTCATTCAGCTCATCGTTTGTGGTTATGAGTCAAAGCCAGCTCATTGAAGAAGAGCTGGGGGATCTGTCAGAAATCATTATAGTGCAGCTTCAGTATTAGGAAACCTAAAACTTGTTAGCATGGATGGATTACTGAGCGGGCATATTGGCACGAGCCCAGGAGCCCAAAGTGTCAGAGGGCCCCTGTGACTTTCACCTGCAAAATGTCAAATGTCAAATTAGCTTGTACCGACCAGGAATAGACTTGAAAAGAGATGCAAAAGAACTACAAAAACAGGTAAAACAACCACAGAGAGACACATATTGACTACAAAGAGACAAAAAACAACCACGAGGGGATGCAAAATGACTTCAAAGCCACAAAATGACCAAAAACGATACAAAATTTCCTCAAAGAGACATATAATCATCTCAGTAAGACACCAAACAACCACAAGGAGATGCAAAATGACTTCAGAGGGACAAAATGACTAAGAAGAGACACAAAATTAGCTCAAAGGAGACCCAAATGACTACAAAACAACCACATGGAGACACAACATGACTGCAAAGACACAAAACCACAAATAAAGACACAGTATTCCCTCAAGAGATGCAAAACCACCACATGGTCTGTGTCTTGCTCTTGTGTAGGAGAGGTGGTGGGGCCCTTTGCATATCTGCACCCACTGTCCTGTTGTCTAGTAATCCGTCCATGCTTGTTAGGTATTCTTCAAGTCTAAAAAATCTGGACTCGCATGTCGCCGATCAGCCCGAGGATTATGTAGATGATGGCTAAATAAATTGGTGAATGACTGTGAACAGTGCGAGGAAACATTATTTTAAGATGTAGACAAAATGCAGAGGACAGGTGGTGGTAGTGGTGGAGATTAGAGATGGCTGGAAACAGATGAGAGCCAGAGGTGGAGGGAGGGAAAGAGAAAAAAAATAGGTTGAGAAATGAGGGATTGTATGGAGCCAAAGAGCCGACCTGCTGGGCCTGCCTGCTGCCTCAGAGATTGTAAACTGTCACTCAGGATGCAGACAGACAAGCAAGACAGACATCATTTCCCCATATTACCTTCTACTACTGAAACTGTCGTCCGTGCAGCCCCTTCTGCTCCCCTTCTTTTCCCATCCTTCGCTCCACTTCGAGGTGATTTTTCTTTCTGTGCACATGCATGAATATGAACTGCCTAATCTATTTCCTCTATCTCCCTGCTCTCGCACTACTTTCTCTGGGTCTCTCTCCTCTTTTTTTTTCTCCGTTGATGAAATGAGTCAGCTTGCAGTATACTCTCCCCTCTCTCATTGTTCGATGGTTCGTTGCCTCTCCATAGGAGGCAGAGAGTGTTTGGGCTCTTTCCCCTGTTTTACCAGTTTACCAGTGTAATCCTTTACACCGGCACAATGAGCTCTCACTCCAGCCACAGGATTCTATTAGGCTCCCAGAGAGACACAAGATCTCCATAAACATTTTCCAGCTACCCCTACACCACCCCCCCTCCTCCTCTCGCCACCTATACTGCCTCATGGCCTCAAACAAACTGATAGCTTCCTTTATACATTTTAAGCAGAACCCCCTCTTTGTTTAGCCAGAGGAGATTTTACCTGTCTGGAGAAGGAAGGTGGAATAAAAGCTTATACGCTTACATTACCAACGGCTTGTTAACGCTGTCAGCTTCACTCCCAAACTGACTCCCAAAACAGTGTTCCTTTACAACCGCAGAGTATATAACAAGCAACTGCGAACAAGCAAATGCTTGTTATACGGTCTTTGGAGGAACGCTTAAGATGTTTTTTAAAAAATGCTGAAGTCATTGGAGGATGCGATTCCTGCTCCGTGCTGCAAACATGATGCCATTAAAGGCTGCAGATAAACTCCCCAATCTGTCATTTCATTCGCAGACAGTGTATCAAACTCGCAACTGGGGTCTGTGTTTCAGCGAAACCTTTGAAATGTACAAAATACATGTTGGTGTTTTATTTCAAATCCTGCTTCATCCTTAAGAGGAAAAGTTGTTCACGATTGTAGAGCTGCTGGTGTAAGAAAATACTGCTGCTTTTACAAACTGTTGCCAATACATCACTCTCTTCATCCCTGCGTGTCAGTCAGCACAACATGCACCAAGCTTTTTTTTTTTTTTAGATTTATTTTTTGGCAGACGGGAAACTGTGAAAGAGAGAGGGGTATGACGTGCAAAAAAAAGGTCACTGGTGGAAATCAAACCAAGAACACTGCAGGTATGTGCAGCAAGCATTTGAAATGCTGCTCAGTTGTGTGTGTTATTTTATAAAACAGAGATGCAGCGTCCCAGTTTGCAGGGTCAATATTCTTTAACAGTGAGGCTGCAACTAATGACTATTTTCATTGTTTATTAATCTGCTGATTATTTTAACAGCTAATCGATCAGTAGTTTTGTCCATAAAATGTCAGAAAATGGTGAAAAATGTTGATCAGTGTCTCCAAAAACCTGAGATGATGTCCTCAAATGTGTTGTTTGTCTACACTCAAAGATCTTCAATTTATTGTCACAGAAGGAGTAAAGAAACCAGAAAATATTCACATTTAAGGAGCTGAAATCAGAGAATTTGTATGTTTTTTTTTTTTTTAAAATAACTCAAACTGGCCAATAGACTATCAAATTAGTTGGCGATTAATTACATAATCTATAATGATCATTGTAGATCTAACCAACAGATCACTAATGTGGATAGTGTGGATACGCTCTGATTTTATCATGTTCCATATGATGATCAAAATAATTTAATATTTTTTTATATGGTCTGTTTGTGTTGCTTCATCTATTTCCAGAAAATGCTCTTAAAGGTATGATGTGTAACACTTTTCAATTAAAATGTCTAAAAACAACAACACCTATGTTATATATTTTTAAGCTGTGTACTTACACAATCCCAGATGTTTCCAACAATGTTCAAACCCAGAGAAGTCTGTCATTTTATTAAAGGTAAATATACGTTTCAAGTGGTCGCTTGTCAAAGGTTTCATATCCCTTTTAAACCCTCTTGTTGCTTTAACCTCTGGGGAAACACCAGATACATGGATGTAGGTTTCAGGAGGGACAAATCTCCTTCAATACATGCGTTTCCCCCAACAATAAAAACAACAATGTAGCAGGTGTCTTCTACTTTGAGGCACAAATTGGTGCACAAACATTCTCCAGAATGCAGAAAATTAGGTGTTTGATAGGCAAAGTTTTCCTGAGGAGGACCCCAACCTCTTTTTCATGTGTGTGTCCCCAGTGTTGAAACTAAAAGTGGGGTTTTGTCAAATAAGTCTCCAACTTTTAGTCTCGCTAACTTATGAAACTGAAACTGGCTTAGTTTGTTATGACTGCGGTGGACACCACAGGACCTACTGCAAAAGAAGAAAACTGGTGGGGACAAGAAGACAAATCTTAGAAAGATAGTGCAGAGTTCACTCTGTGCTGGGAAGTAAGCAGTAAACTGAGCTGTCCTGGGAAGCAACTAACCAGACACAGACAGGGAAACCTACACTGCTGACCAGATGTTATGTCAGAGAGTGAGGAAGGAGGATAGCAAGTTCATGTTACGTTAGCAAACTCAATGTGCAGGTATTCTGTCAGAATGAAATGACAAAATGTGACTAAATGTACCCTTAATGAAACTATGACATGTAAACTCGTCCGTGAACATGATTTCTGCCCAAGTCGTCAGATGGATTTTCATCTGCAGTAGTGGTGGTTTGACAATGAAAACAAAGGCACCTACTCTCCATAAAACAATGGCTGAACCTTCTCTCTGATCTGAACACATTTCACCACACCAAATCTCTGCCAAACAAAATAGTAATTAAGAATTCAATGAAAATTTCTCATGTCTGTCTCCAATCTGGCTCTCAGTCTGTCGATGAGCTAAACACCACCCCATTACTACAGTCATCCTCATTACAAACCCACCTCTAACCTCATCGTACACACCTAGAAACAAGACAAAACACACAGGACTTTACTTAATACATTTCCTTTCTTGTCTGTCAGATCTTTTGTTTGTTTGTTTTTTGTGTTGTTGTTGTTGTTGTAGCTGACATACATGCACCCATGTCTACTTATGAGTGCATTTCTTTTGCCTGTTTGCTTATTTATGTGTTGTCAGGGTGGCCTTTTCATTTTTTAAATAATATTGTTAACCCTATGACTATGATTATGATTATTATTTGTATTTTTTTATTGATAAGAATAAATTAATAACAATAAAAAACAGGTAAATGTAGTCCTCCAAAGAGGGGGGATGATGACGGGCCAAAAAAAAAAAAACAACAAACAAGGACAATAACAACTCCCATGATCCTATACGACTTCACAACATCATCAAAGTCCATCTATTGTTATTGGTTAGATTGGGAGACTCCCTAGCAGCAAAATACATACAGTACATTTAAGCTATAAAGTCCAAGCATAGGGTTGAGATGTGCTTCAATAAAAACTCTGTATTCCACAATTTTTGTCACAACCTGTTCATTTTTAAAAAATGTATGAAAAACAATAGCATGAAGAGGACACTCTGAGACCAGTGAGCTCTTCAGGATGCATAGCTTCATGTAAATTAACTAACAAGCATATGGTTTTAACATGGTCTTTAACTGTAGTTAATGCTTTGATGCTGATTCATGTGGTTAGAGATATCCTGATTAACCACCTGTATTTTACCTTATTTTACGAGTGTAATACATCACTGTAAAGATTAGGGGTGGGAATCACCAGAGGCCTCACGATCTGAGATTATCATGATCCCAAAGTCACAATACAACATTATCGTGATTTTAGACGTGTTGCATTATGCTAGGTGTTGTGATAAAATTATAAAACTGCAAATTATGTACCAAAAGGAAAACTTTGTCAACATGTGGTTAAAGTTCAGTCTGTTCATCTCACTTCAGTCTTTTTTATTGCATCAAAATATAACTAGTGGACTGATGAAGCAGTATAAATAGACTATTCTAGTTGCCTAACAAAAGTTTAATTTGTGTATATATAACATTAATAATTTATATACTAAAAAAATGTATACTTGGTGTCCGTGTAACAATAAGATTTTGCCACACGAAAATATCGCAATACTTTACTGTATCGATTTTTCCCCCACCCCTAGTAAATATGCCGGTATAATAAAATTACAACAATAATCTTTATTGGTTAAAACACATCAAAGTCAATTCACAATGCATACAATATATAACACAACATGCACAGTACAGACAACAATAACAGACGTGTTTCCTGCCTGAATGGTTGTTACAAATTTACCAGAGTTATTGCACCTGCTATGACAGACTTGTAGATGTTCTCGGTTGCTGCAGCAGCCCTGTAGCATCCTCCAAGGGGCGATTTTATGAATTCTTTAAACAGGATCAGACACAATTTTTGGCTTTTTGTTACACTTGCGTTTTACATCCCAGTTGTTTCTGCTCTTTACCAACATTTTTATTGGACATGTGTAAGTGCTCTTACATTGTACACATAATAAAAGTTAAAACACTTTCAACAAGACTTCTTTGAACAGTCCATAAAATGGTCTTGCTTATGTTGTATGAATCAGTTTCCTTCATAAATTCCTGCATTGCTCGCTTGAAAAAGTTATCTGTGTTGGCTATAAGCGATGTAGCTAATTTCCAACTGTTGTCCTTCTGGCCAAATGTTGAATTATCCTTCAGAAATAATAAGATGGATGACATGAGCCAAGAGAAAGCAGACCAAGTCTAGACTGACCATATGTACTGTGCAGGCCGATGATGACTATCTTGTTAAATGTTAGAATAATGAGGATACTGAGTATTGCTTAAAGTTTTGTAAATATTTAAGGATGTCTGCTGCTGCAATGCGTTTGTCTCTGTTTTGTTCCTCAAGTCCAAAGCCATGGGTCACAGGCAGGGCTCCTTTCTGCTCCCCTCCTCATACACAAACATATCCCTCTATCTCCTGTCCCGTCCCTCTCCTCCTGCCCCCCCATCCATCCTTCCCTCTCCTCCCATCTTGATAATGCAGCTCTTTTCTTTCTTGCTGGGTGGAGGGCTGCCCTGAACCAACATTGTCCCCTACGCCGGCTCTAGTGGGGGGCCCTATTGTGTGTGAAGGAATGGGGAGTTAACACCCATGTCTGAACCCTCTCAATGGGGGCATTGTGTCTGAATCTTCCTCCGGCTCACCCAATCTCACCCCACGTCACTCCCCTGCATAGGCCAAGCCAGGGGCTACTCTGGGCGCTCCCCCATTATATGATGAAAACATGCACATAACGGCGAACTCCCAAACAAACCATCCCATAACTGACCTCGGCCGCTTTAACCCGTTGCTTTCCATGTCCTATTAATTTTCCAGCAAACCACACTGAGCTGAATGTGTCTTCGCTGCTGTTTTTTTTTACAGAAATGGGGGCCAGTGGGTGCACGGTTACTGAAGGAGGCCCCTGCAATTCGTTTTTCGTATAGAAAAGAACAAAGCGACACATAAAGGACTATGTTGTATTAGCATGATAACAGGATTCAGAATGCTTTCAGAAAATTTCTCTGCAGTAAAGGAATCCATGCAAATTATTCGTTTTGTATCAAAACCGTCATCGTGCTCGCTGTTTTATTTGTGTCAGTCATAAGACATGCAGAAATGACTAAACATAATGACTGTTAATAGCAAACTGCGTTATGTGCAATGATTTTAATGTGAATGATTTCCAGAAAAAAACATTTTAAAATATGAACAGAGATGGATGTGTCTGTTTCATACAGCATGCTGAGCATTTTTTATTTGTTTCTGTATAGCAGCGAGCGCCTTGAGGCAGGTTACAAAAGAGCAAGTTGGCGTTTTCTTCCCACATATTTTTAATCAAAGTGTTAGTGTTTACATTTGCATTTGCATTGAGCAGAGGGATGCTGAATGCCAAAGGTGAGATTTTGAAAAACACTCTATTTTCCCTTTTTCAGATGGAAACAAGGGTGGGTGGTTGGAAGGCTGGATAAAGGCTGGTAGATGACTGAACTCAGAGACCCGGCGCAGCTCATCATCATTGCCACGGGCTCTCGTCTTCCTCCTCTCCTCCTGTGGCCCCGTACCTCCATCCAGGGGTCCAGCAGAGCCAGCAAAGCCCAGGCGGGGAGCTAGTGAGTGGGCTGGGAAGGATGGAGAAGGTCCCCGAAGGCGAGAAGCACCTCTGGAGCTACCGGCATGCAGGAGAAATCAATACCAAACACAGAGCCTGCACAGCTCTGAGTGGGGTTTCCTGTGTTAGTCTGTGGCCTAGGGGCCCGCAGACCTCCAAAGGACAGGCCCTGCGTGGCCCTCTCAGCTGCAGCCCCGACTCCTCAGACTGGACCTCAGTCCCGAACTCCACTGGCTGTGTGTGGTTCCGCTGAAGGGGATCACTCCCCAAATAATACCCAGAATGCTGAGAGACCGCCGAGAGGGATATTCCTTTCTCTTGATTTTTTTCCCCCTTCATAAGATTGACATATCCCCCACCTTCTGCCTCTGGCTGTTTAAAAACCAGTTTGGGAGTTCTGCTTTTGACTGGCTCTCCATCCTCGACTCGCCCGTTGTTTATTCCCCAAACAGTTTTTACATTTGACAAAGAGACAGTACGATCTTTATTTTCTCCTCCACTCTTGGCTTGCTGTTACTATGGTGAGCTGTCTGTTAAAACCAGAAACACTGGCACATGAAGCATGATCTTTTTTTTTTTTTGCCTTTGTGATGCCTGTTATTTAATTCCAGACTGTTAAAAAAACTGAACAGCAAAGAGGGCAGAAGATCACAGAGCAAAGAGACCTTCCCACCTTGTAGTGGAGATGGTAAAAAGGCAAGTATCTCTCTTTAGCACTCCACATTTTCCACTCTGTGAACGACTCTCAATGTGCTCTCATTACCTACCTAAAACAGTGTGCGTGTGTGTGTGTAACTTTGCACCTTGCTTAGATCAGAGGGGATAATTTTAGGATGCTGATTACAGCTGTAAAAGATGTTTCCAGGAAGTGTTTGGAAGTTAACAGGTTAACTAAGATGTTTTGTGAAGTCTATTCAGTATAAGATGCCACTCAGATCTGAACATACTGAATCATGTGAGAGACCAGTCTCTTTACATTTCCCACGGCAGAGTGCTCTGTTTGTGTGTATGAATGGACTGTATATGCTTGGCCTTGAAAGCCAGCGAGCAGCAGCAGTGTGCACCCACAGCTCCCAAACTGCTGCCGTCGTCACAGCAATGCAGCGTGGTTGTTTCCATCCAGATGGGCACAGCTTCAGACAAAATGGCCGCCACTCTCTCCCCTCTGCCAAAGATGGCGGGCGCATCTCTGTTGTCTGCCATCTGTGCATCCGTTAGCTGTTGTCGAATGCAAATCGAGGCTAATTGCATTTGCATAACCTCCAACCATCATGTCGTTGGCGTGCGCTGATAATTGCTCCGGTGAACGCGCCGTAGTGGCGAGCGTGCAAGGAGTGAAGCGATGTTTTTAAAGTGTATCTGGTGTCGTTTGTTTTTCTCTTGGGGTATTTGCACCCTGAAATGTGTCTGATAGATGTTGGGTGCATGCGAGATCAAGAGTCTGGTTCTACTGCACCATATGGTGTTTGCATGTGATTCCCTCGGATGCAAATGTGACACTGTACAAAAGATTAAGTCGAGCCTTTTTTTTTTTTAATCAGATAGCGCTCTGTCACGCATGCACAGGATTGTTTTTTTTACACACCGACATACATAATGCACCGATGAAAGCATTAAGCAAACAGAGAAGCTCAGACATGCACACAGACTCTAATTAAAAAGGGATCCATAGGCCCAACAAACTCCAGACAGACAGACCATAATAGTCTCATTTTCATGCACATGGGTGTCTGGTTACCATGGCACTAAACAAATCAAGGGGTGACTGATTTTGCTAGAAAAGGGCTGCATATGAAACATATAAATAGGCGGCGTAACAAAAATTGCCGCCTGAAGAACAGTGGAGCTTTGAAGTATCATATCGATGCTTTTTTTCCCAAGAATGAACCAGTTAAAGGAAAATGAGGGACGCCTGAGCTGCTTGTCATCTCTTCGAGACTTTGAAATAACCTCAAATATATTGAACATGCAGATCTCATAGTGACGTTCGGAGCCGTTTATGCAGTCAGAGGATTGAAGTGTTGTATAAATGAATATCTCACGTTTCTGCATTTCGGCAGTGCGTTGTTTTATGGTCGCATTTGATTGAGCAGGTCTTGTTTTTGGGGGGCGTTAATTCATGCGATGAGAGTCGTCTGAGCGGCTGAGCAACAAAGCAGCGTTCGTATTTGCATTCGCCCATCAAGGCAGCTGCTGTACAGTTAGCTCTACTGTGGGCAGCAAAATGGCGGTCACGCGAATCATAGGGTCTGTCTGCTGGTCGTGGGAGCTGAGGAGAGGAGAGAGAGGAGGAGGAGGGGGGATTTTTGGGGCGTCTGGTTCAAGAGTGAGAGAGGGTTGCAGGGTCTAGACTGTGGGGTGGGGGGTCGCTCATAAGGGGAAGATGGAGTGGGGGGTGTTAGTGGAGAGGTTATTATTTGAGAAGGGGGGGGTGTCTGGTTTTAGGAGGAACAATTAATGAGGGACGGGAGGGGAGGGGGGTAGTTTGTCTGCATTTGTGAACATGTGTCTGTGTCTCGGCCATTTGCATAGAGCGATGAGGGGCGTCCATATGCTGTGCGGCGAGGCAAATTCAGTCACAGGCTTTTGCACGCCTCTCAAGGTCTCTCTCACATGATCTGAACGCAAAAACCCCGCCGAGCGTCGCACCCCTCCACATCTGACTGTCACATTATCTGTCGGAGAGCAGGAACACGCTCTACCCCATTTCTCACAATAACACTTAAACGCTCCTACTATACTGAAGCCTCATGTTGGCCGCATCACTGTTTCTGTCCGTCACGGCAGCCAATGAGGGGACGCGAAGATGCTTTTGGCCAATGAGATATGGTAAAGAATCAGGAAGAGGAAGGAGAAGGCGAGGAGAGTTTACCCTTGATGTGCCGAGGAAAGAGAATCAACAACACAGCTTCAGCGAGAAGGAATCGAAGAGAGGGAAGCAAAGGATAGTGGGAAGGGGAGGAACGACTGTGAGAGCGTTATTTTGCAGACATGGCTCTCCAAACATGAAGCACAAAAATATAAATTAAAGCAGTTAATTAGAAACAAAAATGATGAATGTGTTGCATTTTCTTTGTGCGCCAGTCAGACATGGCATTGTGGAATATTTACACATCAATTTGAGAGGGAAGAAGGGAAAGAAAAGCCGTCCCTCGACTGAAAAGTCACGAAGACGGGGTGGTCGTCATGAGGCCTGAAAAAGTCAGACACAATGCTGATCTCCATAATGTCCCGTATGAATACTGCTTAAAGTGCAATCGTCTCCCGAGCTGGAGGTCTGAGCTCGGAGCGTGGGAATGTGAGGAAAACATATGCAGAACAGTCGGGCACTGGCGAGACAGCCCTGCTAGCATGAATGCTGCTGCAGCAGGTGAAAGAGGACCCTAGAGTTCATGGGTCAAGGCCAGTGAAGGGGTTGTCTGGCTCATGAGTGTGTGTGTGTGTGTGTGTGTGTGTGTGTGTGTGTGTGTGTGTGTAGGGCCACTTTGGTTGTCGTCTGGGTCTTGCAGGATGCTAATGAAGTTGCCAGGCTGTTTGATAAGCATGGCCGTCTATTGTTAGCTCAGTCTGGTTTGTTCAGAGAGGACTAGACTGGGTGTAGACTTGGACAAGAGCTCCTTCATCATCTTGTAGTCGCAGCGGAGTAGCAGACAAGCAGATAGACAGGCAGCGTAAAGTCAGACCTCCCCTGCTGAAAGTGCGATTGTGTTGTCTGGAAGCCTTTTCTCCCCACATCTCTGCTTTCTGTGACATTTCTTCTCTGAGTGACACATTGGTCTCAGGCTCTCCAGCGTGGTGCCTGTCTTTGTTTCTCTCCAGACTGATGGCAGCTTTGTACCGGGACTACATGTCTCCACGATGGAAATCATCAAGAGTGCACTTTTAGAGCATGTAGTCAAATGTCATATTTATAGATTTACCCATCATGATTTCTCTGAAATCAAACTTGGAAACATTATTAATGGTTCTGTCAAAATCTCCTTCATCTTAAAGCATAAATGTGGTGATGTGTTATATTTTAGTCACGTCAACAAATCCCGCAAAAAAAAAAAAACATAACCAACATCTTAATAATGAGTACTGGTAACACTTTATTTGAATTGTTCAAGTTCAACTACATTATTCTGAGAATATATAATAGTCCCCCACAAATTCTCTGTTTACTGCTGTTGGAGTATTGTTTGCTTAATTGTCTTAGGAAATGACTCTGATTTTTTTTTTTAAAGATTAGTATCTTCAGAATGACCGAATGGACTGGAGGCTGATATCCAGAAACCAGATAACACCCTGTTGGTTTGTGTCTTTTAATGGGATTTGTTGGCAATAAGTAAAATCTAGAATAGTCAAGGTAATTGCCAGAAAAAAATGTTGGCTCTGAAGGTTTCTGCAAAACATATGTTACATTTATAGGTCATTATTTAGGAGATAGGATGAAACATTTCAACAATGCTGTGGTTGATGTGTCTTTAGGTTAGGCACAAAAAAAGCACTTGCTTAAGGTGAGGAAAACATTGCTTTAAATCTTAAAACACCCCATTTGGAGGGCACATTCCTGGCAGAAAAAGCAGCACTGTGTCCCTAAAAAACAACCATTATTCGGGCCACTGTCCCAGCAGGAAAAGCAGCGATGTTTGTTACAAAACAAAAGGCTTCGGCACAAAAACCACTTAGTCTTGTTGAGGAACAGCTCATGTTGTGGCTTAAAAGACCCCATTTGGAAGGCAGCAGGAAAAGCAGTAATGTGTTAGTTTAAAAAAACCTTTTCAGGCCACGGTCCTGGCAGGAAAAGCAGCACTGTCTCTTTAAAAAACCACCACTTTTTGCGCCAAAAAAGCCGCTGGAAACACAGTAATGGGTCGCTACAAAAGACCCACGTTTGGTGCCTAAAAAGCAGCTGGGAACACAGCAAGGACTGGCTAAATCACATCTAGTTTTGTTGTTTCTTGGTCTCAAATATGGTCTGCAGCTTAGAAAGCACCTCGCCTAGGTGACGCACCATCCACCATCCTCTCCTCCTCCCAGTGACAAAGTCAGCTCACTTTACAGATGTTGATATGATACATTTGAAATGTACAAATGTAATTTATGTTTGCAGAAAACAGACAATGCGGACATTTTCCTCTGGCGATTAGGCTGAGAATAATTCCAGCATTACGCTTTAAACATACAGTGTTTAAATAGAGTTTTCTTTTTCTTTTGTCAGACTAAGCATTGCATCATTTCCTTTGTAGAATCGCACATGCAACCAATTTCTTTTTGACACGTCCCGTAGTCGTAAAGAGCTGCATGCGTAAAGGTGCATTACTTATGGTGTCCCTTTAAGAGAGAAAGCATTACCTCATCAGGAGCTGTGTAAAGGAAGGAAGTGAGTGAATGGGTGAAGGAGCGCAGTGCTAACTCTCTCCACTCCTTTATGCCTGTGGGTGCAGGCTTCATTAGCTCTACAGAAAGGGACAGCTCCCTCCCAGTCCCCTCAATAGACCCATAGACCTGTCTGACTGGCACAGGCTCTGGCTCAGTGGGGAGTGTGTGTGTGTGTGTGTGTGTGTGTGTGTGTGTGTGTGTGTGTGTGTGTGCCTACGGTATGCGTGCGTGTTTGCATGTGTGTTCCCGAACCATTCACACACCACCAGGCCTCATAGTTTCTCACTCATGCCTAAAGGAAGCCTAGCATTGACACTTTTTTGAGACTCACATCTCTCTCGCACTCTCTTTGTCCCACATGCTTTCCATTATTCTCCATTTCACAATTTTTCCTCATTGTGTTTTCGCTCTCAGTCGCTTTATCTCTTTATGTCTCAGATCTCTCACACAACTGGACATTCAGTAAAGAACCATATGCTGTACAGGACTCAGACTGTTGTACTCTGCAGCAGACTTGGGTTTTTTAGACTTTTTTTTTTTAGCTTTTCCCAATAATTTAAACACATTTTGTGAAACTGTAGCTCAATTTCTAAAAAGCACAAAAGTAGAAAGAGTCAGGTATTTTGTCAGAACTCCACAAATCTCTTGTAAAATGAAACACTGCAGTCAAAAACATGTTCTAGCTTCTCAAAACAGATTCTTTCCACCCAGATGATACACATAGCTGTCATATGAATATCTACAGATCATCAATTTGACACTGGTGTGATCTATTTAAAACACTACCATCAAAATACTGCTTATATACTATATGTTTTGGCTTTATGACGCCATACTACATATTCAAATATATAAAAATATATGTAGAAATTGTAAACTTTTTCTCGTTTTTCACAGTTAAGTTTAGCTTTTTCATCCCAAAATAGGCTGCATTTTTTGTACATACAGTTTAAAGACTGTCACCATATTGTAATACAATACTGTGACTGTATCATATAAATATTGCATTGATACAATCATCATATCAGGGTAAGATACAATGCACATTTGTCTATCTAATGTGCTCCATATAGGCTAAACTCACAACCCAGCTTCACTGAGTCATCCTGTTAACTTACAGATGATACGCCAACATTATCAGAGGTCTGAAAAAACACAATCATTACCTATTGTGGCAAAACTTACGGTAACTAAACTAATAGTGTAAGTATAATTAAACTAAGTAAGAGTAAGATTTTTTTTTGTCAATTGAGTTTGAACAGGTGAGACGTGAGTGAGACCAATTGGTAATTAGGGTGTGGCATCTTGACAAAATAGGTAAACAAAATGTGCTAAATGACGTGGTGTATGCTTAGAGTTTTGCAAAAATATGGTTTAGACTTTACATTTGAATGCAAACACTGAAACTGTCCTTATAGTTCAGCGGTCTGGAGTCTTGTTTTTAATACATGAGCTTCAAGTTGTCAGATATTTGTGCATTTATATACATATTTTTTGTGTATACATGTGTATATCCAATGGAGATTGAAGGTTTCAGGGCATGTAGTAGCTCAGTGGTTAGGGTGGGTGTCCCATGTTCAAAGGCAGTGTCCTTGCCACAGCTGCCATGGGCTCAATTCCAGTCATCCCCCTCACCTTCACCCTAAAGTCTGTGCTGCCATATCAGGCAAAAGCCAAAAAAAAGTAGCTATTTAAGCTACCATTTTTGCATGATGAAGAGCTGAGTCAGAACTTTGACTTTGACTCTGAGCTCATGACATGCAGTTTTTCGAAGAAGTTATCTCTGAATTTTTATGATAGCTGAGGACATAAATTTAGTACATGGCTCTTGCTTACATTAGATTCTCTGAAGCTCTGAGGTAATTCTCCATGATGAGAATAAATCTAAAAACATTATTCCCCTGTAACCAACCAAATCTGACACAATTATACCATTTACCTCAGGATTAATGATCTGTCATTGTCTGAATCTTACACACTAATAGTAATTCTTAAAGCACTATCTCTGAAACCATCAACACATGTGGCCAGTGCATGTACAGATGTGCCAAACTGAATGCACATCCTCTGCTTTACAGTTTGTAATTTAATAACACACTTCTATTAAAACTACAGATGCCTCTCCACATTAACACATGCGAAAACACTTTTAGGTAATGAGTTCACCTACAAATCAGAGCTACATTCTCACTATATAGGCCACAGGTAAATGTTTGGTTTGGACAACAATGTAGGCCGATACTGGGCAGAGAGATGTAGATGAAGTCTTATAGCCAGACCCACAAAGACGACAAGATTTAGCCTTTTTTCTGTTCTTTTTTGTTTTAACCCAATTTTTTTTGTTTCTTTTACTGTGCCTCGTTGTTTGAAGAGAATTAGAACATTTGTATTGATGGTGTTCAGAATACACATCCATATGTTGCACACTTGGATACCTGTGTGTATTTGTGTTCACTACACAACTACATTGCAAACTGCTAACGTTATACCTTGCACACAGACAAAGCAAGAGCTACAAGTGTTTTTCATTTATACCATCAGTGCGCAGTTGGTGCTTCCTGTGCTTATTGAAATGATGGCTTGTATGCTGTAAGGATGCAAAAAACAATTTTTTAAAAAGATTTTGAAGAGTCCTGCAAAAATTGTTTATGTTTAATGCTTTGTTGGGATGTCGTCAGGTTTTGTGGTTAGTGTGTAGAGTTTATAGCCTGTAGCTTCAAAGATGGTGCAAGAGCAATCAGAAAAAACAGGATGGGTCTTTAAATGTTTTTTAGTCACATCATTGTGAGAATTTATGTCATTGGCACAACTGGAAACATAATTTTAGCACAAAGGAAGCTCTTGAAAATGTCTGTATGCATGCAATGCTCCTATTTTCGCCCCCTCCTTGCATTTAATCACGCAATGAGTCTGCTGTTAATTAAGGCCTTGCTAGGCAACCTGAACCCAATCCTGTCTTTTCTGTGCAGTGAGCATAGAGATTATCATCACTGTCCTTTTACCTATTTACCTTACTGTAAATTTTCACTTCTAGTGTGTATTTACATTACAAGTTTGGTCTTAAATTAAATTTAAGTGATATTAAAAGGTCTTAAAAAGCCTTAAATTCAACTTGTTTATCCCTGTAGACACCCTGTATCTAAAAAAATGATTCCCCTGTAACAAACCAAATCTGATACAGCTAAATCATTTACCTTATCATGTTGTTTTAACACACATGCACATCTTTATCTGGTGAGAATCTGTCATGTAAATGCAATGGTCAGCTTGATCTAGATGAAATAGATATACAAAGATGCCACGGAGAAGATGAGAGACTATCCCTCCTGCTATAATGCCTCCGTTTCCCATCAGGCACTGTGTGCGGGCAGCTATTCGGGGTCCTCGTCTGGTGATGGGGGGAGGAGACACATATATAGGCAAAGGTGCTGGAAAGTGGCGGGCTAGCAGAGATGATTAGCATGGGCAGCCGCCATCGCGTGCTCCGCTCATTGTTGCAGCTCTGCATTAATGAGGCCAGGCAATCTGCTCATGATAACACCACATCATGGTTTCACATACAGAGCACAGAGTGGGAGCATTAAATGGTTTAAGTCATCCTTTTATTCACATCACTCACCCAGTCAGCAGCATACAATTATTTGGTCCAATCAAGTGGGAGATAACTTCATGTGGACATTTAACGCACCTGCTGGTTTTAATTATTGATTTCCAGTCGAGTCCGGGTCACATCTCTGGGGGTTCAAAACTCGGGCGAAAGTAGAGTGTGGAAAAGTTTGTTATACCCGGAGAGAAATGCAAGTTTTGACTCAGAAATAGAAGCCTTGATAGTGAAAAAGAGGGAGGGAGAGAAAGAGGCTGACAGAGACGGAGGAATGAGAGTACAATACTGTGGCCTGGTTTGTGGTTCCAGAGGGATAGAGACACTTTCGCATTTCCCCTGCAAAACGAGATAGGATGAGCTCTTTTAACACACACACACACACTCACAGATACACACACACACATACACACACACACACAAATATACACACCTTGTTCCCTCCTTCTAAGTGAGCCAGGACTAGATTCATGCGGCTTTGTTGTTGAGGCAGCAGGAAACTTATTGCCCCAGATTTAAGCGAACCTGCTTCACACATGCAGCAGTAAACTGTTACTACATTTCAACTGGATTCAGCTTTTTTAAATCATAATGTTATCTTTTTCTTTTCTTGTCTGCATCACCCCAAAAAATCCAGTAAGCTGCGTGTGTGTACGTACATATGTGTATGTAACAGACAGCCTGACCTCTGACCTCATCCTGCTGAGAAGCTTTCATTCCCATAGGCTGGGGGGCTGTGGTCGTCTCTGCACGCACACACACACACACACACACACACACACACACACACACACACACACACACACACACACACACACACACTGTTGGCTCTATTGGTATAGCTGTCGCTCGGCCACCCATTCAGGGCTCAGTCACGGCCACTTAGAGCGCAGCAGACTCAGGGATTCAGACGAGCTGTGATCCAATGACATGTATTTATAATGAGGGGGCTGTGGGGACGTCTTTGTTGGACGGACACAATGTCAGCATAAGAGTGTGTGTGTGTGTGTGTGTGTGTTGTGTGGGGGGGGGTTAAAGTCCAGGAGACCCCCCCCCCCACACACACACCCGCCTCACTGATACAAATTCAGTTTTTTTCTGCATCCATTTACACCTCTCCACTTCTCCAACTCTTTCACACACTTTCTCTGTCTTGCCTTCTTGATCCGTGGAAAAGATTTACCTCGTTACCATGAGAATATCATCTAAAGGCCGACCTTGTCGAGTGGAAGAGAAGAAGCATTTGGTGGAGAAGTCTGTTCTCTGTGTTGGAAAGTAGTTAAGAGCAGAGCTGTGTGGGACGAGTTAAGGTCAAAGCAAAGTTTCAAGTCTTTGCTGAAAATTTAAAAATTGATAGGTCAAGATGCTCGTCCTTCAAGTCTCTTACTGCTGACTGTTAGAAATGACACAGCATTTGAACATTTTCCTGTCAAACCTGTCAAAACTGGAGACTTAGAGGCTTTTATTGTGAAGTTTCAAGTCAAGTTAAAACGGTAGGGAGTCAAGCGTCAAGTAAATCCAGCCTCACAGCGCTGAAGTCTCTAAATCTCAAGTCTCTGGTTGAAGCACATTTAATGGTTTGACATTAACCATGGCCACAAAAGTTACTCTGTGACCGCCAAATATCTCTTGTAGATGGCCCCCTGTGGCCACTTTGTATTATCAAGTCTCTCATAGGAAAAAGTGTCCGTCTTAGTGACTACATTTACATGTACATAATATTCAGTTTTTGTCCTTGTTTCCACCAGTGGCAGACTTGTTCATCCAAACACATCCTCTCTCTTTCATTGCTTCAACCACCGTCTTGAAAAGGTCAGCATTGCAATATTTGAGGATATCCAAAAACCTGCTTTTAGCCATTATGAAAGACTTGGATAGTCTTTCATAATGTTTAAAAGTAGGTGTGTTTCTGCCTCCGACCAGAAATGTCGGCTCTTATTTTGGGCATGCATCTCTACCTCAGCCTTGAAGCAACTTGGTTTGTGTACAGCTCATCCATGAGAGCACACAGAGCAAGAGGCCATGTGTTGAGACACAGATTCCATATTTGCTGTATGCACGTCCAAAGAATGCTCCTAAATCCTGAATAATATCAGCATGTTGTTCACATTTTAATCAGAAAATGGTCAGTTTGGAGGGGAACTCACCTGGTAGAGCAGCCACCCTGCTTACAAAGTCTACGTCCTTGCCGCAGCGGCCACAGGTTCAACTCTAACCCACAACCCTTTGCTGCATGGCCTCCCCTGTCACTTGCCCGTCATACTCAAATCATCCTATTAAATAAAGGTTAAAAACAAGCCAAAAAAATATGTTAAAAAAAAGAAAATGATAGATTCAGAGAAAGGCCTAAACAGAATATGCTGTTTATATTCAATTTCAATTTTATTTATAAAGTCCAATATCACAAATCACAATTTGCCTCAGAGGGCTTTACAGCATACAACATCCCTCTGTCCTTTGGACCCTCACAGCAGATAAGGAAAAACTTTCCCCAAAAAACCCTTTAACAGGGAAGAAAATGGTAGAAACCTTCAGGAAGAGCAACTGAGGAGGGATCCCTCCTCCATGACGGACAGATGTGCAATAGATGTTGTGTGTACAGAACAGATCAACATGATAAATGCACAGTAATCCGTGACCCTTATCAGATTCATATTACTGCCATATTGTGAATAATAGTGGAATATTAGTGTGCATGGAAACATAGTCAGAGAGATTTCTGTCTAAACGAGGTTACATTAAAAAACATCCTGATTCAAAAAGACTGTGAACCAGGTTTTCAATTTAAAGAAATAATTACATATATTTTTTTTTTTATAAATTAAGCTGCCTTTAATGTTTTTACATAGGTTTACATTTTGCCCACCTACAATCTACTGTGGCCTCCAAATTTCGGTGCATGGTGGCCCGTAGTGTCGAGGACATAAAACTATGAACATGTCACACGACTCAACATATTCATGGATTCATACAGATAAAAAACAACGAGCTCACTCAGCGTAAAAGTCCATAGTACAGGCAGGCAGTCCAAAAATGCATCTTAAGACTGCTTGCTTGCTCTATGGACTTTTCGTACACTGAGCGAGCTGGCCAGTTGTTGTTTTTTATCTTTTTTTTTACATCTAACTACACAGAGCTTTAACACAGCAGCACTTGCTATTTTTGCCTCATATTCATGGATTCATTGGTGTAGATTTTGGCGGGGACACAGTGGACACGTCCCTCTCAGCTTTTATAACATGACAGGAGCAGAAGATTTTTGTTTTGACAATATTTTTGACATTTTCCACCATAAATTGAGCAGAAAAAAAACACAAATTGGTGCACTTAAATTATTTAAAATGCAGGAAATTCAGTGTTTGATGCTCAAAATTTTCTGGCAGAGGACTCCACACTCCCTTCTTCATACAGTATGTGTCCTCCTGCCCATGTTATAATGAAACCTACACTTTTAAATAGTTTATCCACCAATTTTTTTTGCCTATCTCGCCCTCATCATCATGACGTCTGTCCACATATGCAGCCCAAGTGTCACTTGTGTGACTTATAAATCACCTTGGAGAGGAAGTATACAAAACATTATCATCATCATCATGTTTTTAAATATTGGAGGCGAGACAGCTGAACATGTTTGACGAATAAAGAACGGAGAGGTTTTAGTTTTGACGGAGCATCTCGCTGAGTGTGTTCTCCATGTCAAAAATTGTTAAATTAGGGACAATGGATATTTTTGGCGTGGAGGAGACAAAGATCCCTTTATTCTCACAAAGATGAGAAAAGTTATTTTAGGATTTTATGACAGTGTACAGAGGAGGCAGAGAAGGAATGCGAACATAAGTCATATTTGGATATGGTCCATCCACTTCCTCTGACCTCTTGTATCTGTGTCTTTGGCTCACGGTCTTATTTTTGTCTCCTGTTGTAACACTGTTACGTCATTTTTAGGGATGCAGTAATCTTGTTAAGGCTCCGACCTTTACTCCCCTCACTCCTGCTTTTATTCAATAAAGAATCAAAATGTATGTATCTAATAATATTACACTCTTTGCAAGTTGCTGTCCTGTGTGGTAAAGAGAGTGTGTGTGGTGTGGAGACAGGACTGCAGTCTGCATATATTAGCAGGTTGTTGGGACAGCGTGGGCAGTAGAGGAGCCCTGGAGAGCCCTACAGGCCCCTCATAATTGCCCAGTGTCTGAAACACTGCTATCTATCCAGGGACTGTGGTCCAGCTCTGATCTCCTCAATCATAACTAACCCTCTTCTTCCTCCTCACAACCCACACACACCTTCATTTTTACTGTCCATCAGTCTGTACTGTATGAAGCATTCACAGGAATCAGAAAATGTACCTGAAGTCATTTTAGATCTGACAGAAGTCCAAATGCAAAGCAGCAGGTTTTCATTTATAATCACGATTAAAGTCTGGACAAATTAGGATTAAATCCCTTATCTCTGCTGCTGCTGGGATCCTTATCTCGTTCAGTCGTGACGTTGCAAAACCAGACAGCAGAAGTGTGTCTAGTGTGTGTGTGTTTCCCCTCAGGCATAATTGTGGGGTTCCCTGCTGACAACGTGTCCTCTCGACGCTCCAGACTTCAGAGGTCAGAGGTGGGCGAGTGTAGACTCAAACACAGACAGATATTGGTAGTCATGAGGAGGGAGTCCCTTCTGTATCTCTGCTCCACAGTCAACCCCCCTTTTTTCTATCTGAGTCTAAAACTGCTGTGTCAGTCCCGTGACGTGACACATACTCATGATTATTCACTGTGAGAGCTCGAGTGTTATATCTGAGACAGCCTCACTGACGTTTATGATCCTGGCTGTAAAAAAATATGACAATTTTTTCGTTTGTTTGTTTTCTTCTGTTTTTGTTTTGTTCTGTTTTCTGTCACTAATTTCCTCTGTCTTCTCGTCTCTCCGCAGATTGGTGACTGTGAAAAATCCCTGATCAGCTGAACAACTCGTGACTCAAAGAAAAGGATTTCGGGCTCAGATTGGACCGATTTAACCATTTTCGTTTTTTTTTTTCTTATTTTTATTTATTCATTTTTTGCTATGTACAGTTATAATTTAGCCTCTGAACTTTAACAAACACATGTAAAGGTGATCTACACTATTCTCCACATGTCCAAATCCAAAGAAAAGACGCTCATAAAGACAAAAAAATAAAAAAAATGAAAATAAAAAATGAAATAAATAAATCCACCAGCTGTATTTTAAGATGTGTTTTCAAATTTTCACTGTAAACCAGCTTGTGTATTTTGCAAGATAATTTTTATATATTAAATATATCAATAATTAAAGTGATTTTATTTTTTTAAATAAATAAATGATGATGCCAATTGATATAAACTGATATATGCCTCCAAATAAAAACATCCAGGTTTACTGTGATTGATCCTGTTGTGCTCTTTCTTGTAAAAACAAATTGGTGTCATGTTTTTTCTTTTTTGTTTTTATTATACTAAAAGTCAGAGCTACCACACCATACTGTGTCTCAATGTAAAGGCTGAGTAGGCTGATAAATACCCTGAGGTGTCATTTGTTGCTGTAAAACTTTGTGTGTGTGCATTGTGTAAATATATATGTGGTCAATAAAGAGAACACTGACTTTACATTTTCCTCCAGTGAATTGATTCTGTTTTCATACTCATTATATTTTCAGTAAAAGCTCTCGATACAATGGTCAGACGTGTATAATTAAACAGGACAAATGTTTTTCACTGTATCCTGTTTTTAGACATTTACACGAGTTGCATTTATTAAATTGATTTCAGTCTGGCAGTGTCAGAGGTGGAAACTGTGAAGGGGGGACTTTTATTTTTAATTACATAAAAATATACTAAGACATTTGTGACATTATAGACTTTTGTCTTTAGATTCCGCTACAGTAACAGGACTTAAAGGGATTTAGGGCTTTTACGTGTTTTCCTTTTTATTTAAAAAAATAAAGAAATAATTATCTATTAGTCCATATAAGGCCCATCAGACACTAACTAAGCTACAGTACAGGCCAGAGTCCTCAGAGAGGGCTAATTAATGTTAATGTCTGCCAAGTCTACAGTTTTAATATTTATGACTATTTTAAAATGGGCAAAACTGCAATAAAAACCCTGCTCTGTTTTTCTTTTAGTGTATTTTTTCATTATTTTATTTTTAAATTTAGAATAAAGGCAGCATTTTCTTTTTGAAGCTTAACTTGAGGAACAAATTCAGGCCTGCATGACATTATCCGCAGGCCTAGAGTACAGTACAGCATTTTTTTCTTTGTATTTTCAATGAAAGAAAAGAGATAAATTGTAGATATTGTTTAAAAACAGGCATCAATGCGGTTTTACAGCTTTCAACTTCAAAATCAAATACAATCTAATGTAGCAAAAATAGAAATCCTCTTTTTCTGACAGAACAAAATGTTGCCTTGTGGCCAAATCAGCATTGCACATGTATTTTTAATCAAACTTATATATATTTTTGACCCAGTCTTTCCTGGGTTTTGCATTAAAATTAAAAAGAAAATTGAGTTATTAAGGATACATTTGAAATGTCAGGAAATTAGTGTTTTTTGCTTCTTTTATTTGAGATAGAAAGAAAGAAAGGAGAGAGAGGGAGAGAGCAGCCATCATCTGAATAAATGCAAATTGGGTCTGCCTCCACCTGGCATCATGCCAAGTATCTATAGCAACCACATCCTCTGACAGCCTCCGTCCATCCCTCCCTCCTTCACTCTCTAATTAGTCCTCTATCTTCCCTATAGCTCTTTTCTTCTGGTGCTTTTTTTTTCTCCCACGTTCCCAGAAATCTGTACACAAAGACTCTGAGCTCCCTGTCCGGTTCAAGAAGAAAACCCGGAGCAAATCAAATATTTCACCTCATTTAAACAGCCTCAAACACTCAGTAAAAAAACCCACAAATAAATAAAATATGTATTTCTTTTCTATCTTTCTAAAAATAAAAAACATCATACATCTAAATCTAGTCTCAAACACCCTATACATTTTAATAATATCAGGTATTTTAATTAATTAGGACTGTTTTCGGCTGGCTCAGTGTCTTCAGCGGGTTCGTATGTTGCCGTGTTGCGTTCACGGTCAAGTTCAAAGCTGCAGCACGGCCTCAGGCAGAGCAGCAGCTCCGTCTGACCCAGCTCACCTTCCCTCAGCTCACAGCGCCGGGCTGCAGCGCCACCTACCGGCCATCTGCGGAACTACAGCCGGAGGAGTTCACTCATTCATGGGGATGAAGCGACCCCCAGTGCTCACTGGATGTCATTACATAGACTACCATGTGTCCTCAGCATAAACAAAGACACCTTGTTCTGTGTGGGGGCCCAAAATGACATAGGATATAAATAAATAAATAATAATAGAAAAATAGTAAGAATAACAATGTAGCCATAAATAAATGTATATGAATGAGTGAAAAATGCTTTATTTTTCTGTAGATATCATTACAGACCATGTGTTGTCAGCTAAAAAAAATTAATAAATAAGTAAATAATAATAATAATAATAATATTTAAAAAAATTGAAATTGAAATAAAAAAGACATACAATTAAAAAAAAAAAAAAACTTCCTATGTAGGGGGCCCAAAAGTGACATAGGAAATAAATAAATAAATGAGCGTGATAATAATTAAAGAAAAATAGAAGGAAATAAATGTTGCCATAAATAAACAAATGAATAAAAAATGCTATATTTTCTGTAGATGTCATTCCATACCTGTGTTTGGTCAACGTAAACAAAATAATAATAATAAATACATTTCAAAAAAGCCAGAAAATAATAAATAAATGAGCATGATAAAAATACAAGAAAAATAGATAGAAAAGAAAGAATGTTGCTATAAATAAATTAATAACTTAACAGATGAATAAATTATACTGTATTTTTCTGTATTTGATTTGTTTTATATCGTATAACTTTGTTCATTTCCCTAGTAATTTACTCACTCACTCACATTTCCACATATTTATTTATTTCCAAATGTACTATTTATACTTCTCTCCACTATTTTTTAAACTACTTTTAATATGTATTTATATATAATTAAATTATATATTTATTACCAATTTATCTATTAATACTCTTGATCACTTTGGGCCATTCCTATTAGCTGTCCACTAAATGGGGTAATTATAAATAGGAAATGTATACATATAATTATGTTCTTAAAATTCTGAGGTGGTCAGTTTGGTTACATGATATTTTGACTAATAAAGTTAATTTGACTTTTTTGTATTTTATCTTTGAGGTTTAGTTTCTTATACAAGAAACTGTTTTTAGATTAAAATATTGACAACACTGATGTGTGATTCCAGGTATTATTTGTTAATGCTGTGTCCTCCAAGACCACACTGAATATATTATATTCAAATTAAAGTTTAATTCAATGCCAAAAGAAACTCCACAAGCAAAACAAACATTGAGGGACAGGATCAGAACAGTGAAATAATTAACAAGCATCAGTCCGTTGTTAACATCCAGTTTTATTTGGGAACTTGATATTTGAAAACTTTCCTACAGATACACCATCATCACTAGAGACTGGACACAGGGTGTAGGTACGTTTACATTCAGTTGGCACAGATCACTGGGATTTACAAAACAGCCGCTGTATCACTGCTGCACTGAAACGAAAACAACACAAGGTGAAACATGCAAACACAGTAGCATCGTTTGTCTGCACGTCACTTACCCTACAGATAAGGTTAAAACAACTGAATCTGCTTTTAACAGAGCAACTAAAAATCACATTTTTTACCAGTTTTGTTTCAGTGTTCCTCATTATTAAGCCACTGTCAGGTTCTCAACTAAAAATTTACTTTTTTGGCATTTCATGATTGTCTGGGTTTTTGTCAACTCTCCCGATCATGGTGTATGTCATCATGTATTTATCCATCTACTGTAGGTGGATCAATAGGTAGATGATAACACTACAAAGCTCGTCTGATTGAAATCAGGGTTCAAATAACCACAAAATGTTCTTTCAAATTCGTCCTAGTCTGGTTGGAATGGATGGGTTCGAGTCTGCTAGGGCGCCAAGGGTCATGCATTTCACCCTAGACAGCAAAACCCTGCAAGGCAGTTTAATAAGTTTTACAAAATTCACATACAAAAACTGGACCTGAAGTTGTACATTCAGCCACAGAGGTCTAACAATCCCAAACTTCAAACCATGTGCTGCCCCTCAAATACTCGTAACTTCAAGACCGAAGCAAAGGCTAGAAAATGGAAGCAACCTTCAAAAAGGTTAGTAGAAGTGGCTCAGTCATAGTAAAAACGTTACTATTCCTCGCCAGGCACTTGAGAGTCAGTAACTACCCTTCACTCAGTTTTCGGTTACTGTATACCTTCTGCTACGCAGCGTTCGTGCACACTTCAGCTCAGAGCATGTGCAAGGTTTCAAGCTGTCATTGATCAAAACTCAGCTACACATATTTCCCACCTAATCACGAAGGCAAGACGTAAAGATTACACACTGATATTAAAAAGACTAGACTTGCATCTGCTGTTAACATGAATGCATCACCACTGTTTGCGGATTAGAATATATGTGTTAATGTGTCTGTCGTCAGAGCGCTGCTACAATCCTCTGATTCACTGAACAATGACGAAAACAATAACATCACAGCATAAAATGATGATGGTCAGACAGGCCCGCCAGGGGAGAGCTGAGTTCAGTAAAGTTAAGCAGTTGCGATAGTTCCCGACCTTTTTTCCTTTCGGACCTTTTTTCTATCATTCAGTAAACTGACGACCCCTGACTGAAGGACATATTGTATGGATATTTCATGTTATATTAAATGCATAACAATAACAGTGCAGAACAACTGATAAACTGTACAATTAACCCACATACTGAACACACTAACTGCAGGAAGTTTGTGTAAAACAGAGCAGTTTGGATGAATGTTGAGCAGATTATTTCCTGCAAATATCAGGGATTAGTCTTCCTAACATTTGTAGAAACTTTAAATATAATACTCTGTTTATTTTTGACACTCATACATATTTAATAAGCTTCTTTTTTGACAAACTCACTGTTTTCTTCCCCTTCTGCTTGGCTATTGTTCTCTGAGCTCTTTGGTTGTTTTAAGTGTGTACGTTTCTAAAGCAGGACGTGTCCGTTTAGCAGAGACTGAGGGCTCTATTTATATCTTCAATAAAAATATGGACTTTAAAATAATTTCATTTAGTTTGCTCCACAGACATGAATGAAATGCTGAGATATAGGCCAACTGTATAATTCTAAAAAGTTTGATTACGCCCCTTAAAATCAAGAAGGCCTCACGACCGCCGATTAAGCTTTTGGCGACCCCTAGTAGGGGTCAGGACCCGGGGGAACCAGTGAATCTCAATACTTTTTTGGGACCAACCCTAATGTTATCCTTCACTCATTTCTTTTGGGATACTTTCTAGTTTCAATCATAAATGTACGAATTTTAAACTAATTTATTTAGGTAAAAGTTTTCATGCTGCTTGTTTTCAAACATATTTGACATTTGAGAGGTTTGGCCCTTTGTTAAACAAAAAAAAGTTTGAGAAAATGTCTGTAATCCTGAAAGTAACGTATCGAAAAAAAGTACTGTTGTAGCAGTGGTGCAAACCGATCAGCATTATACGCCAGGTCCTAGAAGAGAAATAATCTCTCGATAAACTGATTAGTTAAAGGAGCTGTAAACAACATTCAGAGTATTACAATTTCAGCAAACAACTAATTGCAGTGTAAGGGTATAGTGAGGTAATAGTGTCCTGAGCAGAGAATAAGGTCATGCTCCCTGTGCGTGAGTTTTAATCCGAGCTCCTCTGCTTTTTGTGGTAGACAGTCCTGCAACACGTGCACACGAGTCCCTGTAAGTGAATCCCACTGGCTAGCTCATCGCTGCCACTCCGCACTGCGCTCTTGCGTCGATTACAGCAGTGTCATCGCGGAGGCAAAGCGCTCACCCTCTAGTTCCTCCTCAGGTTAAAAATGTTAGCACTGTTAGCACTGTTAGCTGCTAGCCACCTGCTCTGCCCCCTCCATATTGAGATCCCTGTGAACACAATCTCGCCGCAGACTCTGAAGCACAGATGTGCTCTGAATGCTGTACACAGCTCCTTTAATGGAGAAATAAATGAATCAATTCCAATTTAATAATCAATTAATCTTCTAAATAGCGAAAACATTTAATGATTAGAGATTCACAAATCTAAAATGCTGCTTTTCTACAGCAGTGAATAGTTTGAGTTGTTTGTCTGCTGGTCAGAACAAAGACAGTAAGCAATGTTAAGACATTACTCAAACGTTAATGGACACTTTGATAATTAAAAAATAAAAATGTATAGCTTTATCAGTATTTAAAGCTTAGTAGTGAAGCCCTAGTAGAGTTTTTCTTTAATATAACAATATTATTAAAAGGTATACTATGCAGGATTTACCTAAAAAAACAATGTAGAGGCTCATACAAAAGTAGTCCGCCACAATCATCACTTACGAACCACTTGAAGTATGTGGCAGTGCATATATCTGCAGAGACCCTGCCCATATTTTCCTGTTGTTCTGTTCTTGACTTTATAACAAGGTAGCAGCAGCAAACATTCAAGAGGAAGCTAAGAAACATCGTGGACACAGCACCAGAGTTTGTTCCAAAACGACTCACTCTGGGGTTGGCTTTCACTTTGGCTGATGAGCACTGAATGAAATAATGGGGATGCAGAGCAACACAGAGTTGGCCTGTTTTCTGTTGGACAAGCAGGTGCTGCCGGTTAGTTTAGTTAGCTTGGTAGGAGTATCGTCTTTTCCATTAGCACAACAAATATGACGCTCTTAGAATAGTGGCTTGCAGCGTATGTACACGAGTGTAGGCATTAGTGGCCCCATTTGAGTGCTGTGTTCACAAACAGTAACCGGCTTTTCCTGCATAGTATACCTTTAATGTTACTATATTGTTTACTGAGTTCCTTAGTTTTTTTTTTTTGTGTGTGTGTGTGTGTGTGTGTGTGTGTGTGTGTGTGTGTGTGTTTGTGTAGTGGAGAAAACGTCTTGTTTTATTCTGGTTAGGATGACACTCTCCTGCCCTCTGCCCCACCTGGCTCTGCACTCAGCTGCTCCCTCAGCATGTGCGCTCTAAGTATAGAAACTATTGACACTCTTCAACACCTGTGAACCTGCATCAATACTGTTCAACCTGTCTCACATACAAATGAAAACCAAGCAGCTATTTCCATGTTCAACACTGCTCAACATGACACATCGATATGTGAGAATTTCATGAGCATTTGATTTATGTTTTGAGGTAAAGTACAATACTGAAAACACTAAAATGTACTCGATCATGCCTGTGACACAGAGCTGAAGTGATCTCCTCACTATGTGTGCGCATAATTCTAGTCAAGCTAGTCCATTAGCAAATACTGCTACAGCTCTACGACTTGTGCCAAGCAAACCCCCTGCAGCTGCCGAACCAACAGCAAATGGAAGACAACATTTGTGTACTCTATGTGACGCTGTGTGCATCTGTTATCAGTGACATATGGGACATTAGAGACACCTCTCAACATATCCAAAACAACACGGCTAAAGCGACACCTCTCACACAGCATCAACAACAGAATATTGTACACTTCATTCAGGTAGTGTTCACTGCAGGGGTGATGTATTGGGTTAGATTACTGTACATGTGTTTCTACTGAGGCTGTCAAAAGTACTGATACCTTGATAATTTTTCAAAACCGCTTGTTTGAAACGATACGATCTCTGTTGATTAAACATCTGATAGTATCGACAGTACCAAAGCTATTCAAAAAAATAAAACAAATCAGATCTATAACCAGATTTTAAACCCAGAGCTGACCAGCCAGCACAGTCTTTCAGAGATGCATGTAATGGAAACGACCTTCTGAACAATGCACTACGTTGTTAATGTGTGTCAGCCTGCAGGGACAATGCTAGGCAGACCAGAGCATCAGCCAGAGGTGACTGCTCGGCTAAATTTAGGAAAACTGCTTTCCGATAATCAGCATTTTTAGTCACTGCAGCAAATAAATGGAACTTAACCCCCCCCAAATCAGAGAATGCATAAATTTAAGTATTTGTAAGACACTTAAACCATTGTTCAAGACAAAATCAATCATGTGATCAATGATCTGTCCATGGAGTGAAGATGCAAATTAGCTGTGTAGCTAACTCTGGCTTGACAATTGTATTGTGCATGGTCCCTATTAAATAAACTAATAAACTAAACTAAACTGAATGCAGTGATGGAGACCAAATGTGTTAAAATTACATGCTGGCAACGCGAAAACAATGCCAATGCAAAACAGCAGCTGCAGTTTGGTTTGGTTAAGGGAAAGGACATCGCTTGGTTAGGTTTAGAGAACCAAAAAAAATACTTGGTTTAGGAAAAGATGGTGGTTTTGGTTTAAATAACTTTGCATAGTTACATAAAGCTCTACATGCATAAAAGTACCAGCATAAAGTACTTTGTGTAGTTATGTTAAGTCTGTAAAGTCACGTCACTGCGCTGACTTTTGGTTTCAAACTGGGCACTAACTGCAGTCTCCTGGATGAAAGTCCATGTTTGTTTGACCCATCCACCACCGCTCCTACCCGCCCTTCGCCATGGATGTATTAAGAGACTTGGATACAGCGCTGGAGGTAGGACCCCGTTCATTCCTATGAAAGTTGTTCAGTGGCGCATAAAACCAAAAAAGGTCAATTTCCATGGTATAATATTACCTGAATGATTGACGCTGCTTCACTGGGCCCATAAACCAAGCGCAATTAGACTTCTCCAGGCAAAGCTGTCCACTTCTGGTTTAGCGCTCCGCTAACTGGAACAAAGATAAAATTATTTAATCTAACTGCTCTTCTAGATTTGCCAAATGTTATCAGACAGGATGGATTAAATCCTGATGGAAAAGAGTCATTTTTGTGAGGGTAGTGGTGCTAAAAAAAATATCCACTGATATACAAATGTCTCTCTCCCAATGTTAGCATGTGGGAAAGTCTTTTTGCGGACAACTGCATCATGTGCAGACTGGGGAGTTGTAAGAATTGTAATTCCACTGTTTGGCCACTAAAACTGGCTTCAAAGTCAGGCACACTTCCTGTGAGCCTGCCCTACTTGCTCTCGCTCTTGATACTGAATCCATGTGTCCACCATGACAAAAGATCTCAACTGACTTTGCATTGGCAGCGCTTTTGTGTTACCAGTACATGATTTTAACATAATGTGCGGCCATCACCATAAAATGCGTCGTCACAACTTCGTGTCCATTTCATGCATTTCTATGAGACCGGGCTGTACCAGCAGTGTGACGGTTATTATTTTAAAAAAGAAGACAATTATAATATTTTGTGTGCGTGTTTTCTTCCTTTTTGCGGTGGCGTCAGAAGATGTACAGAGGATTGTTTTTTTTTTACACTAGTGTTGTTTCAAATTTAAAATTCTGGTATTGTGACAACATCAGTTGTTACTAAACTGTTAATTCAGTGTACATGATTTCACATTTGGAAAATGACCTGTTAAATTGCTTGATGTGCGTTACATGCGACTAAATGTCAGTTATTTTCAGCTAGCATTCCCAACTAGTGCTGAAATCTGTCTAATCATCTGTATTAATAATTCAAACAACAAAACTGTCTATCACAATTGACAAAATTTAAAAAAAAACATGATCACAGTGAAAACAAATTAAATCATATGGGCACTCTTTGTACTTCACATCTGTTGGCACTGGCATAAAATCCAGCTCATTTACCTGCTGTACAAATAAAAGTCAGTCTTGAAGTGCTCCACTCAGAAACTGGACTCATAGTGATTTCAATATATTCAACTCAAAGAAAAACTGACCATATGACGGCAGTAACAATGCTGTTACCTCTCTGCTAGGCAAGATTTTTGCTCTGGAGTTGTACTCTGAGAACTTTTGTGCTTAAATATACAAACACCTCTAATATCATATCATCTACAGCTAACTCATATCCTAACCTTTGGTATAATTCCTTAAAACAAACACACTCACAATAAAACCAATCTCAAGGGGGCAAATTTTTCTGTTATTAAACCAAATGCATTTAAAAAAAGTTGATAATAGAGGAGTGGCAACCTGCATTGCATTGGAAGGTGTCAGTTTTAAGCAGACACACAAGGCAGTTGGGAGACCTCAGTGTGTGTGTGTGTGTGTGTGTGTGTGTGTGTGTGTGTGTGTGTGTGTGTGTGTGTGTGTGTGTGTGAACCTGTTAGACTGACAAACACACTCACAGGCCTGGTCCACGACGGCAGGAGCGTTGTAATTTATGTGTACACACACAAACACACATAAAATCACCGAGCATATTGCACTTAGCTGTACAGGACAACAGTGTGTACAGGTACTCTGTACCATCCAACATACCTCATGCCTGTAGGGACTGTGCATTCCCCGCTGCACACATAAAGCGAGAGAATACATTAATTTTACGCATCCTGAGCCAGTGTGCGTTTCGCTTTTATTCAGCAAAACACACTCGTCACTCTCTTCACAGGGTGTTTATATGGGGAACCGGTCTTCCCGTTATCCCCATTTTCCTCTATCTGTATCGTTATTATCGAGCCGTGTAGCCCATTTGCTCCAACTTCCTCAGGAGAATCTGAGTAAGGTCAAAGGTGGTGAAGCTGATCCCCACCGCCATGGGCCCTTTCACCCAGTTCATACTGAGACCTTTGTAGAGTCCACGGATGACCCCTTCTTCAGACACAATCTCCCTCATGGTGCCCAGGATGGTACCGTATGTGTGACCCGTGACTCCCGCAGTCTGCATGCGGCGTCGCACCACATCCAGAGGGTAAGACGCCGACTGGCCGATAAGACCAGCACAGGCTCCAAATGCTAGACGTTCGTATGTGTAGGGCTGTGAGCGCCCGCTGTGCTCTGCATGGGACAGAAGGATATAAGGTAGTGCCATTTTACATTAGGTGTGAAAGAACAGGTTGTAGGTAAATGGATAGATGCATTTAGACTTGGCAGTGGTGGTGCGTTACCTGCATGTAGTTTCTTCAGTGTGTCATAGGTAAAGAAGCTGAGACCGGCGTAGGGAATGACACCCAGCATGGTGGGAGTGAAGCCTCGATACAAGGTCTTTGGACCCTCTTCTCGGCATATTCGCATAAACACGTGCAGGATGTTACTATACCTAAACAGAGGAGGTATCACAAAGACAATGCTTAAAATCTTCTGGCACCCTACAAAAAAAATCTGTCTGTTTTCATTTAGAAGAAGTTCAACATCACTCCACAGCACTATGAGAATTTCATTTGAGGCAACACAGGAATACAAACTACCTCTGAAGTCAGTGCAGTGAAGAAGGATATCCATTAAAAACAATTTGCAAGACAGTTAATTGGTTGTGTCACCTTCACTCTGTTTTTTCTGACTGACAAATTTCCAAGTCATTAGTAATAAGTACTACTAGAGTAATAAGCACTTCAAAGGATGAATTATTTAGGCATCATCCCTGATAGATCTGAGACCTGATAGAAAAATACTTTATGCTCTGAGGATTCCCAAAAGTTGTACTACGTTAAATCTTATATTGGCATTGCTGTGTAGTGTCCTGGCTCTTGAAAAGCCTCTTAAATGTTCCATGTTTTATTCATGGAAACATGTACATATATATATGTGTGTTAAACACCACTGATGCCTGTGTATTGGCAGTTAAAGACGGCCTTACATTTCCTTTGGCGTTACAGCCATCCTAGCTCGCACCATGTCCAGAGGATACGTCAGCATGGCTGCCGTTATACCAGCCAAAGACCCAGCCAGAAACCTGGGAACTAGAGGAAGGGCTCTGAAACACAGAGAAAACCAGTAGTATATATCAGCCTTTCAGATTTTTATTACTCCACAAGACAAAAAAAAATTTTTTTGAGCTTATTAAAGTCAACTGTAAAGATAAAGGTCAACAGATGAGCCAACAGGCCTGAGTAGTAGGTCTACTAGTATAAACCAGGGCTGTAATGCTTTGTGTATTCATGCTGATCCAACACCATACAAGGGTTACAGTGTGGTGCACGCAGCTGCCCACAGTGCACATGGTATGCAGACTGATGCATGTAATGCAGAACAAAGTTCACAAGCGTGAGTTCCAGTCAAACACTTTCAGCCATAAGCTGTTGGCAACACACGCTGAGATTAGCACAACAAGCTGATTGTGAAGCTGCAACATGCAAGTCAGTGACACTATGGCAAGTGCGAATGAACGCAGGAGCTGGAAGGCCCATCTGCAGGTTCCTGGTCAGCTACAGAGGATGAGGATGGTGTCGACGTTGCTCTAAGGTTGTAGAGGGGGTAAAAGGAAACACATCCAACATGCTAAAGCACATTCAAAAGGTATCATCTACACGTGTTGATCACTGGGATGATAAATGTTATTTAGTATTTTTAATTTCACATTATTAGAAATTCTTTTGGTTTATAGCCTGTTGTGACCAGTTGCCTTTTAGGAAAAAGCTTAGTCAGTGTCTGTACAATATAATACAGAAGTGTTTGAAATGTTCCTCATTTTTTATAATAAAAATAGTTGAACAAAGTTGCCAGTGGGGTAAATGTTTCTTCAACCCCCAGCAAGAGGACTGTGTCTGTCTTTGACACTGGTACTACTATCCATGCTAAATAAATGAAAAGAATTGGACCTTACGCAGCTGTTTTTTGCCCACTGTGCTAAATTCGCACTGAACCATGACTCCTATGATGGGCTATGAGCCGAACAATGACTTACCCCATGTTACACTCCTAGTATGAACTGACACTTACTTCCCCTGAAAGCCATAGTAGCCTCCCAACAGCCCCTTGTACTGCTCGTGTGCACAGAACTGGATGGCAGCGTACGGGATGACTCGCACCATGGTGGCAGAGTTCCCCCTCCACAGACTGAGTAAGCCATCCTTCAGGTAGGTGCGGTAGATCAATCTGTAGGCCTCCTGTAATGTAGTGTGCACAGATAAACACATATTTTGAGATTTCTGTCTTTGAACATCTTCCTGTGATATATTCTTTGAAGGTCAAGCTGAACCTAATGTGCTACTAAACTGACATAGAATGAATCCAAGTGTAGGCAAGATCATCTAGCTGTGAGTTAAACTCTAAATGTGTGGTATATGTTAGCTACAATTGATGTGAATGAATCTCTTGTTGTAAATTAGAATCAATGAATAGGAAACTGACATTAAATATGTGATCAAACTTACCTTGGCAGAGAATCTTGCTGAAGACACTAAAAACAAAACATATGTGCAATATAAATAACATGTATGTGTCCAGTGTTTCTCTGAGTCATTACACATTTACTACTATTCTCATTTATGTGACTGACAGAGCAACACAGCTAAATAAACATTAGTTCTCGATATAACTCCATGGCTTCCATGTGGGTCATTTCTAATTTAAAATCAGTTTCCACTTTTAGGTCAGCAGAGAATCCAACTTGCCTTGGAAAATGATTTTAGTCCTGTCCAGAGGGGCGACAGCTGTCTTGGCCACAGCGCCTGCTAAAGCCCCAGAGAAGAGCGAGTTGAGGACAGAGCGAGAGAGCTTCGGGCCCTGCACAGCAATGAAAGAGTCACATTTAGGGTCACTAACACCAACACAGTGAATCCTGTAAAAACTGCCTCCTCATGCGAGCAAAGTTATGTTTCAGATTGTTGATCATTAAACTGGAGTTATGTGAGTATATTAGATGACATCTGACTAACCGGTTCATAAAACATTACAAAGTGGAGCAGATGACCTTATATGACTTCCTTCAAATAAAGAAAGTACAAAGGGAATACACAGACACTGAAATCACCTTAGGATGCCAATACAGTTCTACCACATAATGACAATCTTCTACATAATAGTCATTGCTAACTTTGAGCAATATGTCACGTTCCCTTGACAGGAGTTTATCACAAAAAGGCATAGCTATGTTAGTATCATGAGTATCATAAAAAGGAAAGGATATCTGAAACTAAAATTAGATTGTGATTATTATTATGTGATTTTTTTTGACAGTCAAGTCATCTTTGGCCATATAGATACTTACATATTTTGTTTGGGATCATTCATCCAAGCTAGAAAAACCCAGTGACTGCTCTGATGTCTCAGGAGTTGCTCCAGTGAGCAGCTCTATAATTTCCCAATTCAAACTGACACACAAAAAATGGATTTCATTTTTGAGTGTATTTTTTTTCCTTTAAAGTGAAAGTTCACCCTTATCTGTAGTGCTTCTTATCAGTCTAGATTGTTTTGGTGTGAGTTGCTGAGTGTTGGAGATATCAGCCGTAGTGTTGTCTGACTTCTCTCTGATGTAACGGATCTAGACGGCACTCAACTTGTGGCACTTAAAGCGCCAAAAAATACAAATGGAAAACTCAACAAACTCAAACTCAACAGCAGTATCTCTTTCCAGAGATCATGACCTGGCTACTCATGACAATCCACAGACCTTGTTGTGAGCAGTTTCATGAAGGAACTATTTTCCTTTTACCCAACTACTTCTGCCATCACCGCTCAGAAAAAAAGCGTGCATCTCCTCATGGACGAGAAGCTCGTACTTGTGGCAGCGTGAGATGTAAACTTATATGCCGTCCTCACCAGCAGAGCTGTAACGTTAGCTAGCTCAGTGGTGCTAGGTGAGTTTGCAGTAGATGTACTCTTCCTTCTGCCTGGTGATACAGTTGGTAGGTGTAGTTTGATTAAAAGAAAATAGTTCTTATATGAAACTGCTCACAAGGAGGTCTGTGGATTACCTTGAGTAACCAGGTCATGTTTCTGGAAAGAGACATTGCTGTTGCAGTTTCCCCAAGCTTTTTTTGGCGCTTTGAGCACCGCAAGTGCCATCTAGTTCCCTTGTATTCAAGAGAAGGTGGACATTTCTACAGCCAATATCTCTAACATTTTTCAGCGCATGTCAAAACAATCCAGATTAATAAATAACACTAGAGGTGAGAGAACAAATGCATTTTTGATCTGGGGTGATCTGCCTCTTCAGGTGTTGAAGGAATGATTATATTTTACCCCATAGCTCACTTCTGACTGACTGGAGGAAGCCAGCGGCAGCACTTCTCCCTGCGCGTGTGATGCCCGTTGTTCCTGTACTCCTCTCCCCATCCCCGAGGACTACGCGCGGCCGTCACTCAGCGTGCTCATGAATTCAAGCACCGGCAGAGGGGAGCAGCAACACCAGGAGCTGAGAGCTACAGAGGAGAAGGAGAGGTCAGAGAGGAAGACAGAGGTCAGCATTAGGTTGAAATTTAGCCTAAATATAAGCAAATGACAAGACATTTCAGTGGCTAGCCTTCTGTGTCAGGATCAAGTGACAAGCACGACCTGCAGGCAGAGAAATCTATTCTAGTGTAGCACTGTCATCACACTCCCCCTTCTGACTAAAGACATGCCCTGTAAGCATGTGATGACTAACAGACAGTGTTTATCTTTAAACAAGAAACTGTAAATACAACACCCACCTCGAGTAAATAAGTTACCTAAATAATCCAGTTACCTTTAGCCAACTGCCACACCTCTCAAGGCTATATAAAGACACTAAGCAACGTAGAACTACAAGAAGTTAGGACACTTTAGGACTTGCAGGTCAAAGGTGTCTCTCTGAGCAAAACAGCAAAATAAAATTAAAAAAAGAACACCACTAAAGCCCCATCTTTGATAAGACAACAGATAACAGTCTTACCAAATCTTTGTCCAGTCAGGACATACTTGCAACTGACATGAGATGAACTTTAGAGGAAGAACATTATCTGGGACAATTACTACATTTACAAACAAAGATGTTCTACAATGAGCTAATCCTTTTACTGGACAAATCACTGATTCATGCAACCTTCAACGCTCACACGGTCACTAGTCCATTAATACGTACTGCACTACACATACCTCACAGCCAAGCACTGCTTGTACCAACTTCACTTTCACAGTCATCATTCAAACGTCACCAGTCAAATACTTAAACACGCACTGCAGGAGAATTTGTATATAGTTGGCATGTGTATTTATTAGGGCTGCAATAATTCTTTTCATTTTCTGTTTACTTTTTTTAATGAATCCCATAACATACATATATTTTACATAACAGCAAACAGTTCTTTGTTCTACATACTTTATTAATCTTCAGTCAAAGTTTTGATGTCAGGAATATTATTGATGTTATCTGGGGTTTAGATTCGTTTCTAGGGGGATATTATTAACTTATATAATAATATCAACTATTAAATTGATCGGCAACTGTTTTGATAATCGATCAAGTCAAAATTCTCCGATTTCAGCTTCTCAAATGTGAATATTTTCTAGTTTCTTTACTCCTCTACGACAGTAAAATAAATATCTTTGGGTTGTGTACATAACAAAACATATGTGGATGTAATCTTGGTCTTTGGGGAACAACAATACACATATTTTACCATTTTATAGACCAAATTACTAATCGATTAATTGAGAAAATCATCTGACAGATTAATGGACAGTGATCTTTATATGCAGCCCTAGTTTAAAAAGTAAATTTGCTGTTGTAGACACTGCTGTTTCTGCTTTAAAAAGAACATTTTGCTGTACTGAATATATAAATAAATTATTATTCTACTCTGATTTGGTTCTGTGCTTGATTATTCCATTGAATGTTGCAGAGCAGCCCTGAAAAATGTCAGCTTTAGTTTAAATACTTCAATAAATACAAGCTTGATCCAGCCTCAAAACAAGCGCCAGCACTATTCTGAATATTTATTAACTTTATTCAGAAAAGTTCCACTTAAAACATCAGGGTTCAAGGCTTTTAGCAGCAGTGAGGAGAATCAAGCAAAACAAGATGGAGAGGGGAAGCCATGAGACAAGAGAGCAAACAGAGGGTCTGCTGAAAAGCTGGGTAGCCATGGGCAACTAGTATTGGCACCAGTACAACAGGGCATCATGCCAGATCCTCAAATGAGCACTTAAACCCCTAATGCGTCCCCTTTCACCTCACCCACTGTCCTTACTTAGGGGACGTCCCTCACCCCTCCCAGCAGCCTCCTTCCCCTAGCAGATCATTTTACAGTTCCTTGTTCCTGACCGCTAGCTGTGTCTGTTCTGAGTGCCTTGGTCTTGGCTGCGGAATATTTCCCTGTCATCCATGATCCAATTCTCATACTTCTCATATATCAATGTATCGGTAAACTGTCGTGTTTCAGACGGTGTCAAGATAACAATAACTGTCTGAAAAGTTACGGTAACAGTGTGTGGAGATGCAGGGTGGACAAGATAATAACAGCACTATATTCAACTTATTCCACAACAGCAGCAATCATTTTTGAGCTGTCACTAGGGCTAATAATCACATTGCAATAATTTTGACAGATACTGCAACTGCGATACGAGAAGATTTTAGTGGGAATGGTAATTTTTGCATTTCATTTTCACTAAAAGAAATACTTAAGTCATGATAATGTGATTTTTGCCGGGGTCTGTACCAAACATGCATGTTCCCTTACGTCTGGAATATGATTTGAAGGCAGGGTATCACTGTAGCATCACAATGCTTCATTTATAATGGTTTGCTGTGACACATTTTAGCTTCATCAAAAAATTGCAGCTCCTGAAATGTGGATATTTCACTTGACCATATCGCAACTTTGATAATATTTCGATTAACTGTGCAGCCCTAACTATGACAATTATTTAACTACTGATTACACATGGACAAACACGTCAATATTTTTTGCTTCATTTATGTTGCTTATTTTATGTTAACTTGTTTGTTTACTTTCGTTGATTACATAACTTGTGTTTGCTTACTGAGGCAAGACTCCTTTTTTTTTTTATATCAACCTGCACAGCTTTCTTTTTTGTATTCCTGTTATTTTGTTTTATTGTGCAAATAAATGATTAATTAAACAAAATGAAATGTATGGATTTTTTTAATTGTTTGGTTTAAATGATGTCAGCAAATAGTGCTCACTATTTCCTGAGTAAAGGTGCTTGTTTTATCAGACCACAGCTCAAAACCTAAACATTTATTAGATATAAAATAAAGAAAGGAAGCAAATCCTCACATTGGCATTTATGCTCAACAAATGGCTTAAATGATCAATCAATTACTGGCGAAATAAAACATGTCAATTTTTGCAGAATCCTTAAATTTGTGCATTATACCTGCATTCATGTTGTTTTATCCTCCTGGTACCTCCTCTGTTACGTCAGGGCAATAGTTTTGTAACAGCATTGTGTCCCATATGCTGCCATTTTCCGGAGCATTTAATATTATTGTTATTCAGATTATTTGTGCTAACACTGGCACTGCATAACCACAAACAGGGTGCGATTACCACCCAGCTGTATTAGTCTAGAATTAGACTTTCATTCATACACTAACCTCCATGCCTCTGCTTCTGTCTCTGGTTGGTGGACTCAGTAGTCTTGTTGAAACTTGCCCACTAACAAAACACAGCCAGCTACCTGTCAGTAGTTACAAACACTACATTTCTTACCTTGCAATTTTGTCACCAGCACGCAGATTTCTGACGCTTTGATATCCCTCAGTCGCTGCGTTATTTCGCGTCGCTAGCAGGTTGTTCGTAAACTGTTTCCAAGTTAGCCAAACAGCAGGTCAAGTAACGTTAGCTAGCTGTTAGCTTGCTGCTACATTAACGTTAATGTTACTCTCGTCGACAGCCTTGTGGATTTTTTAATAGTCACCTGGCGTCTAAATTAAAATGTCTCCTGGTGTTGAAGGCACTGTCTTCCACACATTCACATACTAATTAGCTCTGCACGGACTTTCAGTGACTACCGTCGTCCATGCTGTTATTTCTGCCGTTAGAGCTCCTGTGAGCGACCCGATGCAGTTAACGTTAGCTTGACCACAGTGAGGTTTGACAAGGACGAGCGCAGTGGCATTGTGGGAAATGGAGTCTGAATGAGGAGGGGCACGTTTGGATAGGTCGGTTAGAGGGGCGTGAGCAGGAGGCCCTCTTAGCAGTGAGTTGGCTTACTGTTGTGTCTCCTGGGTTATGTTCTTGTCCGTGAAGTGCTCAGTCCCACCAGACACAGTGATGCTATCTACACACAGCCACACAGCAAGATAAAGGTGAAGCACCAAAGTGAGTTTTATCACAATCATGCAGAATACACACTGTAATGTGTCAGTGGAAGGTCTTGGTATCAGAGATGTCAGTTTTACACTGTAATAATGTGCTAACAGACTTATGTTTTTAAAAAAGGAAATGCTTAGCGCTAGTGAAAGTATAAGGCATTCAATACTTGTTAAAATTTGCACAAAACAGTGCAGTTAAAACTATTTGCATAGCAGCAAATACTTAATGTTGACCCATGGCACAAAAAACACAAATTAAATCCAACATTTTATTAAAGGTCCAGTGTGTAGGATTTAGGGGGCTATATTGACAGAAATGGAATATAATAAGTATGTTTTATTCAGTGTGCAATCACATGAAAATAAGAATCAGCATGTTTTTGTTATCTTAGACTGAGCCATTCATATCTGCATACAGCATTTGAGGCGGGCCCTGTTCATTCCTATAGAAGTTGCTCAGTAGCATATGAATCCAAAAAGCTCAATTTCCGTGATACGAATGTACCAAGATCCTCTGCATTGTGGGGCCCATAGAGTAAGTGCACTAGACACTTACATCTGTCAAGTACGGCCGAGTGGCTGACTTCTAGTTTAGCACTCTGCTGACTTTAATAGGGATAAAATGATTTAATCTAGCGCCTCTTATAGACTTTACAAATGTTATTGGACTGAATGGCTTAAATCTCAGTAGTGGAACAAGTCATTTCACAGGGGTTGTGATGCTTGAAAAACATGTATCCACTCATTTACAGACATCTCTTTCCCAATGTAAGTCTATGGGAAATGTCTTGGTTGCTGTAATTCCACTTTTGCACTTTTGGCCATTATGTAAAATTGGCTTCAAAGCCCAGTGCTGTTCTGGGGGCTTGGCAGGTCCTGTTCGGGCCCCCAAGAAGTGTGCCAGGTTTTGAAGCCAATTTTCATAGTGGACAAACAGTGGTACTGCAATTTTTGAGGTTTGTCATGTGCTGCCATTGGGTCCAAAAACACTTTACCATAGACTTACACTAGGACAGAGACGTCTGTCAATCAGTGGATACATGTTTTTGAATGTCACAACCCCTGTGAAATGACTCGTTTCACTATCAGAATTTGATCCATTCAGTCTGATAACATTGGGAAATTCTAGAAAAGACACAAGATTAAATAATTTTGTCCCTGGTCAAGTTAGTGGAGCACTAAACTGGAAGTAGTCGGCTCGGCCAGCGGATATTGAGCTTTTTTGGCTTCATGCGCCACTGAGCAACTTTCTTAAGAATGAACGGGGCCCTGTCTCCAATGCTGTATCCACGTCTCTTAATACATTCATTGTCCTCGTCCACAGAGTCCACCATGTTGCACCACCATATTACAACAGTAGCCAAGAACAGACAAGCCAAACAATGGGTCTATAGGGCCATTCATGATTTTTGGCAGGTGCTGGGCTAGTGGCCTGTCCGCGAAGAGCCAGACAGCATTTGGAGTAACATTGATTTGTAATGTGAAACTGCTTTATTCAGTGTTTTTATCTGGTTTAAATCAGCGGGTACGTTAGTTTTAGAGAGGAAGAGACCTCTGCATATAATTCAGCTCCAGGTGAAAACCTTCTCAATGCCTGGATCTTAAGTTATCAGACAAAATGTGAGCACAGATGAGCAGATGCTGGGCTAGTGGCAGGAGAAACACTGATTTGTAACGTGAAACTGATTTATTCTGTGTTTTTACTTGTTTTAATCACCTGCTGTGTTCGTTTTGAAGAACAAGAGACCTGTGTGGATAATTTGGCTACCGCTAAAAACCTCCTGAACAATGAACACTGAAGGAATCCTAACCTGGAGTTCATGCTTGGCACATGTGCGAAGATTCATCTGGTTGCAATCTGCAATCCTTACTACTAGATCCCACTAATCCTCCTAAACATTACACACTGCTCCTTTAACATTAATGTGGTACAGGTATAAAATTGGTCATCAGAAAATTTGCGAAGAAAATATCAATAGCAACAAAATGTACAACAGGACTACAATGACCGTTTCATACTTGTCAAAACCAGAAAAAAGAACTGGAAAACATATTCAACCTTTCAAAGGCGTTGTGTGGATCTGCTTAAACTCTTGGCTATGTGTACCAGCATAACATTTCATCTTTCCTAGAACTGCATCTCAGGCAGAATCACAGTAAGGGTGTACAGCGATGCTCTCCTCTAATTTCAGTGGGTGAGGCTGCCATGTTTGCCTGTCCACAGCTCTCGGAGCTCCACCTTGCATCCCAGATCTCTGAGGGCTGCTTTACCCACATCGCCACAGTCTTGATGGGTCTGCAGTGCCTGGTTTATCAGGGCCTCTGCTCCCATGTCCAGGATTGGCTGGCTTAAGTTACGCATACGTGCAACCAGGTTTCTCATCACCATACACGCTTGTTTCTGTTTATAAAGATAAAAACAGAGACATAGAGAGTTAGAGTTAAGTGTCACGTGGCCTGTTTTGTTTAAGTGAGCATATTAATAATTAATGACATCATATTACCTGCACATTGACCGCATCAGTATGTGCTTTCATAGCCTGCACAGCAGCCAGGGCACCTCCATTTTCCATGATGACTTTGCAGTTGTTGGGTTTACGTAAAGCAAGGACAGAGAGGCATGCACAGCCCTGCTCACACACCTACAGCAGAATGTGAACATAACAGGACATTTGCAGAATTTATTCATAACTCAAATTTATTTTATCTAACAAAAAGCAATGTATAACAACATTTCTATACTAAAATTGGTGGTAAATGTAAGAAGTATGACATTTGACTCACAGCAGAGTTGCCCATGTGTCTGTTCATGGCGATGACAATGAGCTGGACTCCACCAGCATTAACAACTGCATCTTTTACATCATCATTTCCTGCTATGGCTCGTATTGCACTAAGGACCTGCCGGACCAAATCCTGCAAAGAGAAAACCGGTTAAGTGAGTGGATCAGACACAGAAGGTGAATCATGTATCAGTGTGTGTCACAACGCCTTGTTTCTACCGGTGTCTCATAGCTGTCTGCAAGCAGAGTCATCATGAGTTTCAGTCCTCCCAGATCACAGATGTCTTGACAGAACTCGTTCCTTACAGCCAGACGGGACAAAGTTGCACACAGCTCACTCAGAACAGAAGTATTATCAAGGTGAGCTGTGACAAAGGAACACAACAGATACAGGAATTACATCAGTGAAATCAGAATCTGACTTAGAAACATTAAAGTAGTTGACATCAGTTTTCCTTACCTTTCGCAGCCTCAATTAAAACTTTCAGTCCATTGTGCTCAAGAACAATCATCTTGGCGTGTTCGTGAGCATGCCCAAATGTAACTCGGACATCATCGTCAAAGGTCATGACCCTGAGAGCTGCAGAGCCTTCTTTGACCAACTCAGCACTTCCACTGTGTTGTGTTACAGCACCGGTCAGCAGAGGCAGGATGCCACCTTTTACCAGATCCTGCCTGTTTTGTTCATGTTTCAAACAGCAGTGACGCACAGCGCAGATGGCTACACGTGTCACAGAGGAATCTGCCTTGTACTTATTAAGGACATTCAGAAGGAACTGCTGGCCCTCTGCATCCAACAAGTCTGGCTGTCCATCTGTGAGTGCAGCCAAGGCAGACAGGGCAGCCAACACAGCTTCCTGCTCCTCCATACTCTTTTTACAGTAGGAGAGGATGACGGGGTAGGCGTCTTTCTGGGCAGCCAGGTACCTCTGGGCAAATCCAAGTGAGCAATGCTCAGTGAAGCGTTTTATATCTGCACTCACATCTGTAACACCTGCAGAGTCTTTTCCAATGCGCAGGGAATCCAAAGCCTGCATGTGAAAAAAGACATGTGCAGACAGGAGTAAATTTTTGATACCTTCAAAAGAACCTTTTCACAAAAGAGACTTACCTGTAAGACCTCATGTGTTTGCTCCTCTTGTTTGTCATCAGTTGATACAGCTGGCACAGCTTTCACTATACAACTGAGGTCCACACCTGCATCCACACATAAGACTAGGATTATTACTTTGACACACAACAAAATATCAAGAACAAAACAGAAAATATTATAGATAAACATATTATATACAGGTGAACCTGCTGACAACTCAAGAGTGCACAGCAATAATACTCAATTTACATCTGGGGTGGCCCATGATGAAAATAAATTGATTCACGCCAGTAAATTTTTTGGTGTGTACTGTGAAAAATAAAGTGCCAGAGTGCATTAAAAAGCATCAAATAGAGCTAAAAAAGTACCAGGAGAGGATCTCCCAGACCACCCGACAGAGGTCTGAGCTAAGCCCTGAATGTCCTCAAATCCTAGAAACACCCCTATGTACACCTGACCTGGCCTATGCAGGGCTGCTGTGACTGGATTTGCCTCTTGGCAAAAATGAGTGGGGACAACATTATTGTAAATAATGTTAAATATTTTCAGTGTTTGTTTATTAACTACCACCTAGTCTCCTGTCATTTAGCCCCCGGGCAAGCAAGCATGAAAAACTAAGTTTGGAGGCAGCTGGCATTGTGTGTATGAGTATGTTGTCTCCTTCAAAACTGCAAATTTTGAAGGGGATGACAAAATTCAACAATGTGAGGAGCATCTTTCGCCTTTGGCTTCAGTCATACTGCAGGCTAACTTTGTGTGTGGGTTAGTGAACCAGTATTAAAGATAAAAGCCTCCAGTTTTTTGAGGGGATGATGGAAAGTTACTATCTAATACTTTATCTTCTTAAACTCCCCCTAAAAGGTACAGAGGTGGTTATATATGGCAGTCTGTAAGGCAGCTGAGAGCATTTTAATTGATCCAAATGTTCACATCACAACTATTGTTATTTTGGGATACAAAGAAAAGGAAACATTACATTATCTGAAATGGTCACATATTCCCTCAGCATTATTCCAATATGGACATTAATCTCAAGGCCTTATGGCTCCAGTGAGACCCTCCCTCTGCCATGATCAATAATTTAGTAGGTGTACTGACATAACCACCTGCAGTTTGATCATCAGTGATATCACTATATTTAAAGTGCACAACATAGACAGATACACTGATATTTTGCATTAACTAATGTTTCACCTGTGTCACTCTGATTCTTAAGTGTATATAGGTTATAACAGGTTTGGCCTCATTCCCACAGAGCTCTTTGTCCTTTCTAGCGACGTTACCTTGAGACTCAAACTGCTCCACAGCCTCCCTCAAAGCCTCATCAGGATCCATCTCAAACTCCTCCATGTTTTCCCTGACAGCAGCATCAAAGGTCTCCTGTGTGATCCTCCGCCTCGCCATTGTCGCCACAGTCTGAAATAACGGTGATGTCAAAAGATGAGAAACATCAATCGCATTTATTCAATTATATGAAAGACAGCTAGTAACAGCTACTGTTAGCTAGCTGATGCTGTGTTTCTGCTCTTGTTGCCGGCTATGACCGTTGAAATTCACAAATCTGCCGTAACAAAAGTTGCTATAATTTAATGTTTTCCCCACTAAAGAAAAATATAGTCACAAAAGACAAAAGTCAAACCACGTAACTGTTACCACCGCCCAGTGACAGACAACCCGCTTTACTGTATGAATGAGACCACCGCTGTTGATTTACGCACTTTCCGTAGCCGTTGTGTTCATTAGCTGCAGCGCGAGCGCGGGGCGTGAATTATACGTAACTGTTTTAGTGAATAGTAATTGCCCGCAAAAGGTCCTACTCATACATATTCTCGGTTGGGACACAGACTGCAAAACATTAGTTCCACTAGTAGAGCGTTTCTCCCGAAGACAACTATTTCATAACATTTATTCGTCTCCGGAGTTACGACAAGAAAAAACACAATTAGAGGAGCTAGTATGTTTTTTATCAAGACGAGAGAAGCGCTACGTGATGTTCCGTTACGTTGGACACAAAGGGACACTTTTAACTGCAAGTTTTGTTTCGACGACTTTTCTTTCAAAATAAAAGAGGCGTTTTAGTCATTTATAAAATTCGTGGTAAACTCCCATGTCTCGTGAAATATCTTTTTATAGAGGTTCGCAAAGTATTTTTGTTACCGTTATGTCATTACAATAACCTAAAATATTAGAAAACGTATGTTATATTTGTATTACCGTTACTCGTGTGTTTTTATTTTGAAGAAAAAAATACCGGAAGTTTTTATCCCTCTTGCTAGCTTAGCGCTTATACTCAGTTTCATTTCAGGTAGAAAACATGAGCGGCTAGCTTCAACCTGGGGCAAATTCGGGGCAAATCGTTACATTTTGTTTGGTCTTTGGACGACTCAAGATGGCAGCGAGCACAGAGGCCCCGGAGCCCTGGTATCTAGCCCTGCTGGGCTTTGCAGAACATTTCCGCACGTCGAGCCCGCCGAAGATCCGTCTGTGCGTCCACTGTCTGCAGGCAGTGTTTCAGTTCAAGCCGCCTCCGAGGGTCGAGGCCCGGACTCACCTCCAGCTGGGCTCGGTGCTGTACCGGCACACAAAGAACAGCGAGCTGGCCCAGAGTCACCTGGAGAAAGCGGTGAGCTGCAGCCAGAGTGTCTGTGGTACAATAAACTACTGATAAGTACCACTAGAAACATGTTTACCAGTGTGTGATGCTTTGCCTTTAATTGCACCATAGTGTGATGCTGACACTAATATTGTCCTTTCTTATTTTTCCCTGCAGTGGTTCATATCTCAACACGTATCCTTTTTTGTGTAAGATATGAAATTGCACACAAACTGCTACAAGGTGTGTTACCTCAGCATCAATGCAACTTTAAGAAATCATACAAAAGACATTTATATTGGCACTAACCTATCTGATAATGGTACAATAAAACCCCTTCATGATTTATATCAGATCTCCCAATTTGAAGATGTGAAGTTTGAAGCAGCAAGTATCCTATCAGAGTTCTACTGTCAACAGGTACGTGCATACATCTCTTGTATCCAGTTATCCTGTAATAATAATATACTGTGAAAAGTAGTGATTGGTAGACTTAAGCAGAATGTTTTTTCACATCATAATATGTAATAGACTATAATAAACTAATGTACTTTACTTTTCAGATAGTGTTTGGGTGTTTGCTCTGTTGTAATGACTAACCCGTTGGCCTCTGTTTTCAAGAACTTGGTGGACTCTGCAAAACCAGTGTTGCGGAAGGCCATCCAGATCTCTCAGCAAACTCCCTACTGGCACTGCAGACTACTGTTTCAGCTGGCAGTAAGAAGATATTATGCATTACAAACTAGGGATGAGTGAATACACCATTAGCTGTATCAGTATTTGTGTCTGCTCAGACAACGAAATTGTCTCTGTCCATATTTATACTCGCAATGTGCGGGGGTTTAAACTCTAAGTGGGTAAGGTATAAACCAGAAATGGGTAGGAAGTAACCAGAAGTTGTCATCTTAAGCCTGAAACTGATACAGGTTGATCAGAAGATGCTATATTTATTATTTTTTAGAAAGCTACTAACAGGACAGCCTCAAAATTGAGCTTTAAAACAGTTCTGATCACAAGAGTAAGAGCTGAACACAGCTACCCAAATGCGGATTTTCCTTCATCATAAGTAAGGATATTGACACATTTTATTCGGATAATACTCATACTTGTAAAAAGTACATTACTCGTTTCATCAGAGTATTCGGCTCAACCCTATTTCATAGTCATTTGTATTTGATTTGAAGCATGTTTCATTTATGTGTGGGGTGTTCCTCTCTCTCAGCAACTACATGCACTAGAGAAGGACTTGGTATCTGCCTGTGATCTTCTAGGAGTCGGAGCAGAATACGCAAGAGTGATGGGGTCAGAGTACACAAGGTAATCAAATTAGATTTATGTTTGAGTACACTGAGATTGATCTGTGGCTCGATTCTCATCATCTCACATTAAGTCTCTTGTTCTTTTCTTTTCCCACAGAGCTCTGTTTTTGCTAAGTAAAGGAATGGTAAGAGTAGCTCATTCTCTGTTAATGAAAGGCACTCAACATATGATATGTGTTTTTCTCTCACCATGCACTCCTGTAAACCTCACATGTATTTGTGGCTCTCCAGCTGCTACTGATGGAGCGGAAGCTGAGCGAGGTGCACCCTCTGCTGACACTGTGTGGGACCATTGTAGAAAACTGGCAGGGAAACCCCATTCAGAAGGAATCCCTCAGGGTCTTTTTCCTGGTGCTGCAGGTTACACACTACCTGGATGCTGGACAGGTACAGCTGTATCCACATGTCTCACTACTGGAAAATCACTAAAACCCCACATCAGGAGCTGCATATAAAAGTAAAATATTACGATTTTTTGCATTTTTCAATAATTTAAAAGTTTTAAAGAAAGAAAGACTTTTTCAGTGAGCATAACCCTAACTAGTTGTTAAACCTTGTGTTGTTTAGTAAATCAATAGATTATAATGTAAATCAGGCCTCCCTTAAGTACCTGTCTAAATATGAGGATAGTAATGGTAACTAATGCTTAATATTAGGGCTGCAACTAACGATTATTTTCATTGTCAGTCAAAGGTATACTCTGCAGGATTTTCCTAAAAAAAACAATGCATGGATTCGTACAAAAGCAATCTCTCTCAGTCATCACTTACGACCCACTAGAGGTGTGTGGTGGTGTGTTTTTCTGCAGAGACTCTGTTTATTTTTTTCTCTCGTCATTTTCTGTGCTCAGGACATTTATGGGTGTTTACTCCCACAGCACTCAGGTGAGGTCGGGGCTTTATAAAAAGATAGTGACCAGGTGCCAGACCATGAGCAACAGGCATGCAAGAGACACAGGGCCGAAAAAAACGGAAACATTGTAAGGCAAAACGCCAAATGAGTGGATCTGGAAAGAGTAATCAACAGTCCTGCATAGTATACCTTTAATCTGTCGATTATTTTCTCGATTAATTGATTAGATGTTTGGTCTATAAATGTCATGAAATGGTGAAAAATGTTGATCAGTGTTTCCCAAAGCCCAAGATGAGGTCCTCAGATGTCTTGTTTTGTCCACAACTCAAAGATATTCAGTTTTCTATCATAGAGGAGTAAAGAAACCAGAAAATATTCACATTTAAGAAGCTATAATCAGAGAATTTTTGCTTCTTTTTTTCATCGAAAATTACTTAAACGGACTAATGGATTATCTAATTAGTTGGCAATTAGTCTAATCAATTAACCGTTGCAGCTCTGCTTAATATGCTTGTTTTATGGTCCATTTTGTGTTTACATTTTGATCCTTTTAGATGAAGTATGATGGTCAAAGTGACAAAGTCAGAGTCTTTACGTATGTGTTATGTTTAGGTAAAGAGTGTGAAGCCGTGTCTGAAGCAGCTTCAGCAGTGTATCCAGACCATCTCTACTCTACACGATGATGAGATCCTTCCCACTAATCCAGCTGCTCTCTTCCACTGGCTGCCCAAAGAGCACATGTGTGTGCTTGTGTACCTGGTGAGATATTGTCACGCGCACACACACACACACACACACACACACACACACACACACACACACACACACACGTGTTGCCATCCTTAAAAATATGATCATATAAAAGAGCATATTCTGTGTGATGCAGCGGCGACATGATTTGCCTTGTCTAGTGTTTTTGTTTTATGGTTCAAAGGTGACGGTGATGCACTCCATGCAGGCAGGCTACTTGGAGAAGGCACAGAAGTACACAGACAAAGCTCTCATGCAGCTGGAGAAGCTGAAGAGTAAGTTTGTTGGAATACGCTCAGTGCTTGTCTCCCCCTTGATGACAACTCGGCTCTGATCCATCTGTATGTGTTCAAAGTGCTGGACAGCAGCCCCATCTTGTCCACGTTCCAAGTCATCCTGCTGGAGCACATCATCATGTGCCGGCTGGTCACCGGACACAAGGCCACAGCCTTACAAGAGGTACGCCATCTGTCGTAGAAGTCCATCTGTGTGTTGTCAGGCTGTTGCTAATTACGAATAAAAGCACCAAAGAAATTGAATGAGAGTTGAGCGGACAGTGAGCTGTTTGCTGTGATTATATAGTGAAGAAGAAAATGGTGATTGTTGTTAGTTGTTATGGTGATAATTAACATCGGTGGGGCCATAAAGTGTGTCACACTCGCTAGTTTGAGAATTCTGTTCACACACTAAGTCAGCATTTTATTTTTGTATAACTTACTGAGAGAAATATGAAGCAAGTAAATCCAGCAATCCTCAATTCCTCTCTAGCAGCAAGGTGATGGAGGTGGTGCACAAAAGACGCCTCTCCATGCTTCATACTAGTAGTACTACACTGCTTGTTTTATTATTACTGCATAACCTCACCTCAGTGAGTTTGCAACTTCCTACAAGTCAGTTTACACGGAAATTAGCCTGCTACAGCATCACAGTTTTGCAGTGTCAGTAGTACACATGAAAATGACCGTCGCTCTCAACATATTCTGTAACACCAATTTACTCTGAAGTTCGTCCAGAGTTTTAGATTGTGTTTTAAGATTGTGATGATTGCTCTCTGTGTTTAGATTTCTCAGGTTTGTCAGCTTTGCCAGCAGTCTCCCAGGCTGTTTTCAAATCATGCTGCTCAGCTTCACACACTACTGGTAAGTCTACGTGCCAAGAAAACACAGCTTTATGTTAAGGTGTTTTAATATTTAACATAGTGTCATTTCATCAGTGGTTAGCACTGTCGCCTCACAGCAAGAGGGTTCCTGGTTTGAACCTGGGGTGGGGGAGCCCTTCTTTGCGGAGTTTGCATGTTCTCCCTGAGTCAGCGTGAGTTCTCTCCAGGTACTCTGGCTGTCCAAAGACATGCAGGTTAATTGGTGACTCTAAATTGTCCGTAGGTGTGAATGTGAGTGTGAATGGTTGTCTGTCTCTATGTGTCAGCCCTGTGATAGTCTGGTGACCTGTCCAGGGTGTACCCCGCCTCTTACCCAGTGTCAGCTGGGATAGGCTCCAACCCCCCTACGACCCCTAACAGGATAAGCGGTTATGGAAATTGAAAATGAAAAGAAATTAAAAATCTTAAAGGAGACACAGGCATGCTTATGATGAGAAAAATTAGATATATTTGTGAGAATAACGTCAATGATCGCCGATCATCTAGATACCAAGGAATAAAAACAGCAAAAATGTGTTTGCTATACCACCAGACTTGATATGCCAACAACATGTTATTTTGAATTTCCTTTTTTTGATTATGGTTTTGTTATAGCTTACAATCTTTACAAGAAGCATCTGTCCTGGATAATATGGACCATTCACATCTGTTTTCTCTTTTTTGTATCAGGGCCTCTACTGTATCTCGGTGAACTGCATGGATAATGCTGAGGCTCAGTTCACCGCTGCTCTACAGGTGAGTGAGTTTCATATCATAACTGTCAGATCACAAGGTCTCTGTGGAACATGAACTCTCTCTGACCTCCTGGGTTTATCCAGATATTTGAAACCCAGAAGGAAGTCAAGAAACTAGTCTGTGTGCATGGCACCTGGAAAGTTAACATTTTTGAAGATACTGTGATCATATGACAGCAATAAGTGAAAAAATTTTAACTTACTGTGATCATATGACAGCAATAAGTGAAAAAATTTTAACTTAGCGTCTTTCTTTTTCTTAGATGACAACGCACCAGGAACTGTGGACGTTTATTGTGACTAACCTGGCTAGTGTCTACATCCGGGAAGGCAACAGACATCAAGAGGTCAGGCAGCTACTCTTTCCTCCAGCTTTTAAAGGTCCAGTGTGTATGAAATATAATATTCATAACTATGTTTTCATCAGTGTATAATCCCCTGAAAGTATGAATTGTGTTTTTGTTACCTTAGAATGAGCCCTTTATGAGCAGGTCCTCTTCCACAGTGATTGCCATGTTGTTACTACAGTAGCCCAGGGCAGACAAACCAAACACTGACTCTAGATAGGGACATTTGCATTTTTGTATTGCCCACCATAGTCTTTCTACAGTACATGCTTGGCACACAGGAGTTTGTTAGGTTGCAGTCTCCAACTTCACCACTAGATGCCACTAATTCCCACACAATAGATCTTTAAAAAGAGAACCTTTTATATTTACATGTTCTTTCTTCAAACTTATTATTTTTTTGAATCAACAGCTGTACAGCCTTCTAGAGAGAATTAATCCCGATCACAACTTTCCCGTCAGGTAACTATACATCCAGATAACATCACATGATACAAGTTTGTGCCATGTTTTTTTTGCTGAATTTTAAAGTAATATAACTTTGACTTCTTCAGCTCTCATTGTCTACGAGCGGCAGCGTTTTACATCAGAGGACTCCTGTCTTTTTTCCAGGGTCGTTACAACGAGGCCAAGTAAGAACACCTTCTTTTTAATCTTAATATGTGCACTGTAAACAGTACATTTAGTCCTCTGTTCTGCCCTTATGTTTAGAGCAAGAGAGCCTAACATGTAAACTTGCATCAACAGAAGATTCCTAAGGGAGACCCTGAAGATGTCTAACGCTGAGGATCTAAACAGGCTCACTGCCTGCTCGCTGGTCCTGCTGGGTCACATCTTCTTTGTCCTGGGCAACCACAGGGTGAGTCTACAACACTGCATGTCCTCTTCATCAGACCCCACTCTGTGGGATCAGCATCGTAGGACTGCAAATGTGATCTTGACACTTTGTCTGGCTCCATATTTTCTCCAGGAGAGTAACAACATGGTGGTTCCTGCGATGCAGCTGGCCAGCAAGATCCCAGACATGTCTGTGCAGCTGTGGTCCTCTGCACTCCTTAAAGGTACAGCAGCCATTCAGTCTTAATACACACTGAGGTTTTATTGTGATATTATGTTACAGGAAATATTTTGCTGTTAAGGGAAGTAATAGTTAAGTTTTCATTTTGGCCTGATGGAGGCGCAAGAGGAAAACTTATGGAGTGTCCCAACATGGAATGGCTCTATGAAATAAATTGGCTCAGTAAATGTACGTGCAGTCCGCCCATTCAATTTAGATTGTTCTCGTGTGCCACTGGACATTTTGATCTGGTGTTGGCAAATGTAAGGGTAATCAAAAACATTAGGGTTCATCATCTGGTTCTGATTAATATCCACATCAGATCTCATAGGTATGGAGCTTCAAAGTTACATAATTAAATAATTCACAAAATAAATTGGCATGTAAAATAAGGGATGAAACAATAATTTGTGAAATGGGTTAAGAAATTATTCTGAAATGTTTTTTAAGAGTTTGTTTTTACTTCATAATGTATAATTTTATTTCAAAATGCCCTTTTTAAAAGCCTGTCTTTATTCCATAATTGAATATTTTATTCATAATATCACTTTTCATAGGTCAGACTAACACATACAGATACTAAGCAAGATGTAAAGGCCGTGCGCCCTTTTGAGGAATCGAAAGCCAAAGATTTTTATTGATGTCAACACAATTTGACGTGTGTTTTGTTTATAATTTTGACACATCTGTATGTATTTATCTATTGATGTTTGTTACATAAACATGTCTGATAATTATCTTGCGACCTTGTCTGAACCAAGATACCTCAATATTGTCATGTCTCTGCGGTCTTCCCCCATCCAAGTAGATAAACGACACAACACAGTGGTCGGATATTGCTTATCTGGAAATCTGTATTTACGACTCTGAAAGACTTTTTGCTGGTCTGATGTGCGACGGTATCGCCTTTTCACATACAGCCAATCAACAACCAGAATTAGCAAGTTAGCACCAGTTAGCCAGAGCAACAACAATGCCAGCGTAATTCTGAATCGACTGTCAGACTGCTGCTGTAAATTAACACAAACACAGTAACTGAAATCTCATTGTTTTTTTAAGCTAAGCAAAGACGCACATGCTACCTTTGTAACTGGTTGATTAGCTAGGTGGGGTTGTGTGTGTGTGCGGCACGAGCAGCCTAAAGAGGTTTAGCTTCTGTGTACTGTATTTATTTACAGCAGCAGTTGGTTCAGAAGTATTTTAACACTGTTGTTACTCTAGCTAACAGGCGCTAACAAGCTAACCCCTGCAGTTGTTGAGCTTGCCAGCTGTCTTAACAGACAGGGGGCCTGTGATTGGCTGGAAGGTGAGATGGTGCACCAGTGATCTGCAGTCATACAGGGAGAGATCACTTACAGAGGAGGCAAAGTTACTCACTTCTTATTCAGTAATAGCATCGATACACCACAGAGTAATAAAGCCACAACTGAATTAGAAGTGGACATGGCTTTGGGAAGACAACAAAGTAACTGCAGATGCACTTAATCACTCTGCAGTAACCTGATAAAGTCTGAGCGTATTCATCTGACGTTAGGATCCAAAATCGTTAAACACGAAACTGCAGCTGTGGTCATCAGTATTCATGTTCGTCCTTTCCCTGCAGATCTGAACAAGGCTTGTGGAAACACCATAGATGCACACGAGGCAGCTCAGATGCACCAGAACTTTTCCCAGCAGCTCCTGCAGGACCACATCGCAGCCTGCAGCCTCCCTGAGCACAACCTCATCAGTGTAAGCACAATGAATCACTCAGAATCACTCAGCGTATGAACAGTGAGTCAATTATACCTGCGTGGATTTTGACAGAAACTGTAATGTGTTATGTTCCAGTGGACAGACGGCCTCCCCCCTGTCCAGTTCCAGCCTCAGAATGGACCTGCTACCAGCCTGGCGTCCCTGCTCTGAGAACAAAATCCCATCCTGACTGGGAGAAGGAGACTCAGAGGAGCAACTGCAGGGGAAATCACATAAAAAAGATGAACAGAAAAATGAGAAGCAGCTGATGAAGGGGTAAGAGGAAGAGGAGGCACGATAATGAAATGGTGTCATTTGGCAGGCTTCCATTCAGTGCATTCTTTCACCTATTCAGGGCACTGGGGCATCATGACTGGATTTTAAGAAATTTAATGTTTTTGGAAAGTAAAAGGTGTCAAGGGCACATTTTTATTACACTGACACAGTTTGGAGTGGTTGTTTTAGTGTGTTCTGCTAGACCAAAAATGAATTGGAGTAAAGTTTTATGAGAAGATTGATACCAGTTTTATATCTGTATCGTAAATATGAAGCTTCTGCTGGCAGCCAGTTAGCTTAGCTTAGCACAAAGACTCCCGACACAGGGGGAAACAGACAGTGTGAGTTTTAATGAGCTTTAGAGGTGCTGATAACATGGCCAGCACCAGGTTTATGCATCTCGGCACTAAGAGTGAGCTTGATATAATACGCAGAGTACTAGTTTTTTTCAATTAAAGCACATATGGCACAAAGCACATTCAATATAAATGCAATAAAATAGCTGTAAGCCTAATACAAGTGACCACAAGGCAATGACAAAAATGTCTAATGTACAAGGATGAAAGAGTTCAGCACCGGACAGCACCCATGCAGCCACAATTAGCATAAACACAATACATCCAAAATGTGATAACATAATGTAGCCTAACCTACACAAGCGCACACAGCCAACACCCCCAGCCAACACACACACGTCACAGGGACATAAGCAACATGAGCACACAGCCAGCCATTGAATTTAGAACAGAACGGCTGGTTATTAACTTTTACATATTTCTATATTTAAAAATTTAATCAATTCATTTTCTGTAACTGCTTATCCTGTTAAGGGTTGCGGGGGGGCTGGAGTGTATCCCAGCTGACACTGGGCATCGTCGAGAGGCAGTGTACACCCTGGACAGGTCACCAGACTATCACAGGGCTGACACATAGAGACAGACAACCATTCACACTCACATTCACACCTACGGACAATTTAGAGTCACCAATTAACCTGCATGTCTTTGGACTGTGGGAGGAAGCCAGAGTACCTGGAGACGCTGACACAGGGAGAACAAGGACCCACTGCACCACTGTGCCACCCTTAAAAAAACAGAAAAACAAACCAAAAAAATGTTTCAGGGTGCTTAACTGGAGCTACACAGAATTGTGACATAGCCATAGCAACTCCTAGCCCCAACATAGCACCATGTTACCTTTGGACGCACCTTTGGTAGCTCCTCCCCCCTATAGAGTGTTCCAGGATTGACGTTTTCCTGTAGCCTGATACAAAAGTAAGCATCACCCTGGTTCCCTCATCAAAAACCCTGTGGGATTTTTCCATTAGATTTTGGATTATTGTACAAATGAGGCTCAGTGGCAAACAAATTTTCTGATACTTTTTTGGTCAGCGAGATAATCTTCACAAATGGACACCACTTCTACGATTTTTGAAGTCTAAATGCAGTCACCAGATGTAGAAAGCTAACGTTAGACAATACACAAGCTACACCATAGTCACATGACGTAACATCCCCACCACAAGGAGGCTGTAAAGCTGTGTTTGGCGTGATGATGTTCTGTAGTCTCATTTAGCCACATGTTAGCAAACCGCCTTTTTAAAGACACTTTAAAGTGATGTATTTTATGTCGTAGAACAAAACATGAAAGTTTCTGAAACTTGTCTTGACCACAGACCTTAGTTCAGGCATCTAACCAAGAACCTGTTAAAAAAATCAATGACATCGCAATACCCATTTTTGGGTTTTAGGGCTCATTCCTGCACCACTCTATTCCCAGTCTTTGTGCTAAGCTAAGCTAGTCAGAAGCTTCATATTCACTGCACAGACATGAGAGTGGTATCCACCTTCTCATCTAACTCTTGACAAGAAAGCAGTCATCACCTCTGCCGTTGCCGGTGGATTGCAGCGTATCTTGGCATGTTACCACCACCTGTTGATCAGTGTGACACCACTGCTAGGACTGTGCATCACATGTGCGCCTGCATGCACAAGATAAACATGAGAAAAACACCTCTGTGGCACAAGGAGAGGTCAGAAACTCCACAGGGAACCTTTAAATTCAACAGGATTTGTCCCACTCATTCAGCTCCCCTTTTAACTCTTTACAGCACAATTATCATGGAGATATTTTTATTTTGGAAGAACATTAAAGAACCTTAAATTAGAGTTGAATTTAAACCATCCATTGGAAAGAACAGACAGTCAATATGACTCAATCATGATGCAATGCATGAACTCTTGTCTTTTTAAAATTTAAAACACTGCTCGGCAAGTTGTGGCACACAGTATTAGTTAGGATACATTTGGATATACAGTTTACTATATATCTGTAATGATCTTAATGTAGTGTAGTGGTACGTCTGATATGTACTTGGTGGTTCAGTTGACAGCTGCACATGTAGTTTATTCACTGAAGAGGAGCAAAATGTGAGCATTAACGATATTAAAGACAATTTAAGAATATATTAGACCCAGAAACCAGCTGACCATTTAATATAAAGGCAAAGACTGGCTTGCTTCACACCCACTAGTATTAATTAATTAATTAATGTTTTGAAGGTATGAAATGTACTTTAAACATGTTTTGAGACTGTGACACATTAAAAACAAAAAGTATTTGGATCTTGTTGACACTGCGGCTCAGTGGACTAGCTGCCTGGCCTGTAGATTTTTACCTTTTCACTCTCACTGTGGTGTATGTTTCTATGCTGTGCACATTTTGTGTGGAGTCAAGGCACAAGTAATAATAACATAATAATAATAATATGACTGTTACCTGTTTGCACATAATGTTTCATGATGAAACTCACATTTTTATCTTTTCCATTGAAGCCTATTTTTTCTCATTTCCTGTTTTACTCATGTCTTCCAGATGATGGCAGTATAAATCTTTATTTAAATACTTATTTAATTTAGTTCTTCATTACACCTAATGCAGTTGTTGTTTGCCATTAATGCTGATTACCGTTTGATATATTATCAAATAACTGGTAGGACTGTTGACAAGGACACTAATGTAGGAATGGTACATTTTTAGTTTCATCTAGTAAAGACATTCGTTATATAAACTACTGAGTTTGGTTGTTTTCAAAGTTATAACTGCAATAAAAACTACAATATGGATGCCACTTATTGTATCAGCATTTTACAGTATGTTATGAAGCAGAATGTTTCATTTGTGTTTTCTCCATTGTCATTTTAACCTCAACACATCTATGACTTTTTATAAATAAAATATCAAAAGAAGAATGACTTGATTTTTCTCTAATAATTACTGATTTTTCTTGTTTTAGTCCATTCAGTGCAGAACACACACAGTGTAATTTACATTACAGCCAACCATTTTACAAACTGTATTTCTATTTTTTAGACATTTACGTTATTTTCATACACTATAAAAATCTAGAAGCAGACTTTTGACACTCGGATAAGCTGTCACTGTGAAGTCTGCAATACTGTATGTCAGAGTTGCTGTGTTGTCTCAGGATACTGACCTGCAGCCATGGATTGTACAAGTCAGTCAAATTTCTAGTGTCTGCATATTGATTATTATGGCATACAGAAATTAATGGATGCTTGGAACAGTGGAAAAAATACATCTAAAGATCTGAAACTTTAGCATTCATTAAAAAGTACTAAGCAAAATATGTGTACATGATACATAGGTAAAGAACTAAAACTTGCAAGTGCACTGGAATAGTCCTTTGAGGCCAAAGTAGGAGTTTTATATTGAGTGCAGTTTTCAAACACAAAAGCTTAGCCATGTCCTCTTTATACTTTTTAGTCCACAGTTAACAGGTTCAAAAGAAAACTAGAAAATGTGACCATCTCCTGATAATTAACACCCATGATTTGGCTACAGTTGTTATGATGTTAAAAATATGCAGAATACATGGTGTGGTTTTGCTAATCAATAAGACCAGCAGAATGTCCTTATTGTTTGTTTTATTTGATACGGACTGTGCTGGAGACATGTAATCGTAAGACTGATGTGGACATTGTTGCCCCGAATGAGGTGGCTGACCTCCGATGAACAACTGAGTAAACTGTGAAGCACATGACCTTTGTGTCCAATGCAAAGGCCAATAAGGCCGCGAGGGAGATGAGGATCAGGTCACCAGTGAAGATAAAGGTTATCAAAAGGCCTAATGTTTCAGGTCATAACCACTGGTTTCTATACATGTTTCCAAGCATTAAGAGTGGGAATTAAAATGAGTGTTATCTGAGTGAAAGAGGCACAGAGAAAAGCAGCACATGCAGACTGGCTTTTATTTTAGAAATGAGTCTTGTTTTACTTTGAGTGCTAAGAAGAAACTTGTGGAAGCTGCTCCTCTGTCTGTGACTGATTACGGTGACATACTGTTCATGCATGCAACCTCCTCCTTTTTACATACCCTTGAATCAATGTACCACACATTTCTCATTTTTATTACAAATGCAAAGTCATTTACTCACATTACTGCATTCTTTATGATTTGGTGGGCTGGATGTCATTGACCACTTGCAGACAACAGCACTGGTACATTTTATCTATAAAGCAATATTGGGTAAACTTCCTGCCCACGTCTGCACCCTTCTGTCTGTCAGCTCTGGTAGTAATGAAGCCCAGGTTTTAACAGATCTGGCTAAAAACTGCATTCTCCTTCTGTGTACTGTGGACATGGAGCAGTTTTTAAAAAAGAACTAAAATTAGAAACAAAATTTTAAGAGCATCATAAAGAATGTGGTGACAGAGATGTGTGTTTGTTTTTCTTGAAAGGCCACTATGTTTGCATAGTTGTTGTTTTATTGTGGATTTTTATAGTATTTGTTGCATTTTAAACGTGTTTTAAATGGCAGCTTCCTCGGCCAGGTCTCTCTTGTAAAAGACATTTTCAATCTCAATGGGACCTCCTAGTTAAATAAAGGTTAAATAAATGAATAAATAACATGATGTGGACTTTATCACAGTATATTCAAACCTTAATATCATCAATGGAAAACATGAAGTTTGCTGTTTGAACTCAAGATAACACATCAGGCCAAATGTTACAGGTCACTCAGGGTGATATACTTGCTTGTCTCTAGCATAAATAGCAAACCTAAAGGTGTGTACAGCAATAGTAAAACTGCCCACACTGAAACAAACACACTGCTTGTTGGACTTTGTGGAGGCAAAGTTATTTAATTAAAGTAATCAAGATTATTTGTGCTAGTTTACTGACTCTTAGTGTGTTATTGCATTGTTTATAACAGGTATTATCTTGCTTGATATTTAATTTATTTGCCCTTTAAAAAAGATGTAAGGTTAATACGTGATGTCCTTATTTTTCAGCTTTAATGAATTAATTATTAAACTGAAAATATCCACCGTATGAGATCGGATTTTGACAATATAATTGCTGTGGTATAAACGTAAAGTCACGGTGGATTATAACTTGAAAGGACTGGTTGTCTTGATCCTTATTTAATAAAACATCTTATTTTGAAATTCAAGACGTATGCGTCGTAATGTTATTCAAGTGTGAGCATGAGGTTCTGCAGCTCATCATACACGTCGGTATTTAACGGAGACCTCCTCTGAGAGCTCATCCTTTCCTCCTCCCATACAAATAAATATTTCAAAACATTATTTCATCAAGTTTTAATATGTCTCCCCTCCTGTCGTATTTCCTCCTGTCCGCTGCTGACGGAAAACTATTTCCACCAGAGGAAAAGGTTCAGTGAGAAGTGAAAACTTTTGGGACGCTCTAGGTGTCTTGGACGCAGCTGAAAGGAGCCATTTCCTGCCAAATAGTGAGCCCGTCTAATCGTGACTGCAGCAGCTACTTCCTGCATTGTTACATTACTTAATGAGGATTAAGTTGAAGCTGTCATGTTGTAACGGGCGGCCATTAGGCCTCGTCCACGCGGGGAGAGGAGGGAGACTGCAGGCTGATCTTACCTCTGTTTGATTTCAGAGCTGATCTCTTCACCTGGTCAGGACCTGCTGGCTGACTCTGTCCTGTTGAAATGTACTTGAAGACCTATATATTTATATGGATTCCTGTAGTGAATCATCTACCTCTGGGTGCATTCCTGCTACATATGAATTCATTTCAGATATAATAGCACGTGTGTGAAGCAATTCTGAAGAATCCTCACATCATCATTGTTATGTAATAGTTATAAACAATGAGTAAACAAAATATTTATGCTTCTAAATAGAGGAGGTGGACAAAGAAACAACATCCAATAGTTCAGCCTCAGAACTAAGATTATTACATGACCTTTATTTTAAACTCCAGACGCTAAAGGTTAATCATTATAGAGGTGTTTCATTACTATATTTCCAGGTGTTTCCACACTTTTTCCATCTCTGTACATTTATTAAAAGACAACCTGATCTTTCATTTAAGAATGTTTGCAGGGACATATCCAGGATTTTGTAAATACTAAAGTCACAACCCCACATCCCCTGATAGAGTCAGGCCAGACACCGAAAGGGAGCTCTTTAAAACTGGTTTTAATTGTTAAGGTTTTTAGGTACGACTATATTACGTATGCTTAAATGTTTGCTTATTATATCTGTAAATATTTCTCAACATTTTTAGGAGCTGTCTCTACAAAGCCAGGAATCATGATCTAGTGGAGACATAGTTATTGAACAATTTGATATACTGTAGAGATTTGTTGGGTTTCCATCCAAATTTAGTGCAAATGTTAACCGAATTTTGAGACAATTGGCAAAAGAGAATGCCGATTTATGTGCTACAATGCAAAGACTGTGGGTTTGTTTATCGAGATATGCTTAGGTGGCGGTAATTCTCCAGTTAGATGCCAATACAGAGGAAGAAGGTGCAATGAGACAACGTTAAGAGGAAGAGCATCAGTTAAACCTCAAACTAAGCACAACAATGGATGTATAATAATGGAGAGCACACTGGACAATTGAAATATAGAGTTTTTGAACAACTAATACTACAGATATAAGCTCTTGGAAGAGTTCTAGCAACAGCTCTGTGTGCATAAACATGTCAAAAGCCATCCAGCGACAGTGAAGACAGATTGTAGTGGCCGATGAAATGATTCACTTAATCTGTTTCCATTTACCTTATCAAGACCAAGTCTTCCACCTTCCTCAAATGTAAATACTTCTTTGCAATGGTTTTCTTGGGGAATGGGCAAATTGAAAATGTGCTTAGAAAGTAGTGCATGGAAACACACCTATTCATGGTCACCAGAGGATGAATCCTATTGACTTTGGTGATTCCCTGGCTTGTCCTGTAGCGCAACCACAAAATTAAGATTTTTGTTTTTGGGTGAAATGTCTTGATAGCCGTAAAAATGTTGCACAGATATGCATGTCCCGCAGAGGATAGATCCCAATGACTTTTTATCAGGTGCCACCAGCAGGTTGGACTTTTCACTTATCCAGAAAAATGTCTCTATAACACAGATTGGTACAAATTTTGGGGCAGAGACTTCTGTCCCCAAAAGGAGGAATCCTGATGATTCTGGTAATCCCCTGACTTTTCCTCCAGCGCCACAACTGATTTGTTTTGGAGCGAACTGTCTCGAGAAATGTTGGATGGACTGCTACACAATTTGGTACAGATGTTTACTGTCTTTGTGAACTTAAGCAACTGAGTTTTTGTCTTTTCATTTGACATGTTTCAGCTTGTGGCCTTCATCAGAGTTATCAGGCAACACTTTGAGGTTGTGCCAGAAACTTTCCTCTCTACTGTAACCTAAACTCCCCCCAGGTTGCTGAAAATGGTCAAAATCCCAGAAAAAATACAGAGAACATGACCTCAGTGTCCTCCAGTGACGCTGATTGTTTCCTCCTACAGTTATTTCTGGCTGAGGTAACATCTACTTGTCCCTGGGTCCACAGGAACAGTGACAATATTGACAGAAAGATTCATCATTACCTATAAACTCCAGAGTGTTGTTTAATTTTTGCTTTGGGCGGGGTGATTATGAGAAGATGGCCCCTTGGTACAGATCTGATTGCATTTACACGAGACAATCTGTAGCCTCAGGAGATGGAGTGGCAGGATGAGAGGACGGAAACAATCAGACCTGATGACACAGCATCATCTAGAGAGAGCCTTTTTTTGTCATTTAAAGAACAGCGGCAAAGAACGCTGACAAAGCACTCAAAACCCCCCAACCCCCCACCTGTTAGAGAGCAGCAGCCCCCCACCCACTTCAGTCTACTTCTATTACTTAGATCACAGTATCAAACGCATATGTGTGTGCACACGTGTGTATGTCCATTTCTATGAGTGTTTGCGGATGACAGAGGATTAGTTCAGTTCACAGGGATGCTTTGAAGGGATGCCATGAAAGAGGGAGCCAGCTGGATCCTTTATGGAGGCGATTCTGCAACTTCTGACGTAGCAACCCTGCCGCTTGTGCTCTAGACTTGAACATATGGAGCTGACTGTAACTGCAACCCTGGTTGGCTGGTTATTAATACAACCCTCCTTTTAATTGCTACGATAAAGTGGGATTTTTATGTGGGGTCAGGGAGTCATATATACTAACACAGGTCCTTAAGAGACATGAGCTAATTATGAGATGCTGAGGTTGGGATAAGGATATGCATGTGATGCTGATGCAGATCCCTGTTGAGAGTCTGTAAACATGAAGATGAGGTTGCTGGTGTAAGACCAAAGTTTGAATTCGGGGGGTAATATGATGCCGGAGTTTCCAAACTTTAAATGTAGGGGGAAACATGCACTATTCTGCAAATTTATTTAATATAGTAGCCATGTGAATTTAAGTTATACTTCCTGACATGGCCTGATTGACCTATCAGGATGCTATGGGGTGAAAAACTCCCCACGTCCCACCTTCAGTGTACACACTCAGTGTCACCTCAAAGTATAATGCACACAGTAGACTATACATGGCCTCAGGTTTACAATTAATTTCACTTATTCATTTATTGGTGGTCATTTAAAGTCAACACAACATGAACTAAAATCATTAGCTCTTAAAGGAGCGGTGTGTAGTGGTATCAGTGATTTAGTGGCATCTAGTGGTGAGGACTGCAAACTGCAACCAGATAAAACCTCTCATATGCGTCAAGGAGTTTTTGCCCCAGAGTATCCTAATGGGTCAATCAGGCTATGCAGGAAGTCTAACCACACAACATACATTCACATGGCTACTGTGCTCCCGGTTAGAATTCATTCAGTGTGTATTGTTCAGTAGGTCTTTACTAGGAGCCAAATTACCTGCAGAGCTCTCTACCTCTCCAAATAAATGTGAATCAGGTGATTAAAACACTGAATAAAACTGTTTACGGTACAAATCAGTGTTCCTCCGACTATGTTAGGCTTGTTGCAGACAGAGCACCAGCCCAGCATGTGCTAAAATGTGCTCAACTTTTTAGGATCCAGGACATTCAGGAGGTTTTAACCAGGAGCCGAATTATCTGCAGAGGTCTGTTCTTAAACAAAACAAATGGACCCGGTGATTTAAATAGGTAAAAACACTGAATAAAGCTGTTTCGTGTTTAAAAGTAAGTGTTTTTCTGATGCTTTTCGGCTCGTCAGGGAGGGGCTGCTGACTACGGTGACTAATATTGAAATGCTACAACACGAAAACGCAAATGGTCCCATCTAGAGCCAGTGTTAGGTTTGTCCGTTCTGGGCTACTGTAGAAACATGGCGGTGCAACATGGTGAACCCCGTGGACGAGGACCCGCACCATATGTAGATATAACCTGCTTATTCTTTGATAACAAAAGCACAACAATTCTTATTTTCAGGTGATTACACAATAAAGAAAACACACTTATTATATTATATTCAATCTCTGCTAATACATCTGTCTAAATCCTACACACTGGACCTTTAAAGCCAGACTCAAACACAAGGCCCCTCTACAAGATTCCACATTATCTTACAATGTATATTGCACCTTGGTGATGCAAGTTCCCTTACAAATTTGCAATCAATTCAGATAACCAAAACACACCTGAGACTTTTGAGGGGCCCCTAGATGTCTCCGCGGCAATTGGATTGGCACTTGTGCCTGGTTGTGTTGCAAAGTCAGTGGTGTAGTGGTATTTGATGAGGTGGGTGTACTACTATGTAGGTTACAGAGGAGGAAGTGGGTACACTCTGTTATATATTCCAGTGGCTTTTTGGCTGACAGGTGGGTATAGTGTGAACGGCCAGAGAAAGAGGAGGGTATACCCTGTGTACCTGTGTATATATACTTGTGTATGTGCTCCATTACACCACTGTGCACAGATCAGGTATGCCTTCTTAGTGCTTCATTTTGTTCTGCATGTTGCATGTTTTGCAGTTGTACTATGTTTAATATATTCCTATATAACCAGAGCCAGAGTGCTCATCTTAGTGGCAGTACAGTGACTTGGAGTCCTGATCTGAGGTTGCTGGTTAAGGTCTTTAGTCAGTGGTGTAGTGGAAGGTATCCGCAGGTATATGGGGTATACCCACCTACTTTTCTGGCTGTTAACCAATGAGCCAAAAAGCCATTGGAATATATCGGAGAGTATATCCACTTACTCCTAGGTAACCTACCTAATAGTACACGCACCTCATCAACTTCCACTACATCACTGCCTTTAGTGTATGTTCAGAGGCTGTTGTGATGCTGGTGGGTGTTTTGAGGGAAATGTGTGATGTTTGATGTGATTTTTTTATAGGGTCTCATTGTTACATGGTGTGTTTGAGTGTGTAAGTGAGTGTGTGTGTGTTGGAGGGGAGCTCTGTACTTGCTGGTACACTCATGGGTCGACCCGAGGAGCCCGGGGCCCCTGTCATGCTCGTCCTGCTTTGGCCCTTGGTGGTCAGTGGCTTACATGATGTGATCTGGTCGCCCTGGTATGCCGAGGTGCGCATGCCCACTAAGAGGACGCAGCGGCTCCATGTGTGTTGAGGCGCATTATTTGGCAACAGACGCGGCAGTGGGGAGGGCCGAAAAAAAAGAGGATATCCCCTGGATTTAAAAAAAGCAACGATTTATCGAGGTTAACTGCAGATTAAACATTCCTTGGTCGACCATCGGCGAAGAACGGGCGACAAAGCGACCGAGTAAGTTGACTGAGGTGAAGCCGAAGTTTTTTAGTAAGTGGATCGAGAGGAGCCTTTTATTCGGAGTCGTCGAGAGGAGCCAGGTTTTCCTCCACCTATCTGTGACGATAAAGAAGCTGATGGGCTGTTGAAAAGTAACACTTCTCCGCAGAGCCAAAGGTTGAGCACTGGGGAGGAGAGGGGGGGCTCAGCCAGCCAAAGATTATTTTATTTTACGTTTTCTAACCGGTGCCAGCCTGTAACTATGATCCCTGGACTTGATTTTGTGCGGTAGAAGTCGTTAAATGAGGTAAGGATTATAACGTTACATCGCCAGCGGCTCCTCGGCGGCACGCTCAGTCCTTGGGCCGGTCGATGAAATTTATGAGTTCCGACTCGGTTTTTTCTCCGGGAGGGGACACCCAGGTAAACAGTCCCGGTGTGCCTCGTACAGCCTCACTTTTAGGGCAGTGGGATAAAAGTTTGAGCTCGCTTTTTGAGCCGACGGTTGTCCCGCATCGGGGTGCAGCCAGGTCAACGATTCGGGCTCGGTTCTGGCTGTGTGGGTCATGTTGATGAGCCCGGCGCGAGGACTTTTTACTAGCTTACTTTGACTTCACGTCTCTAACGGCCGCTGACGTTTAAACGTTAACCGTTTATATCGGAGCTAAAGTGGCTTCGTGTTTTTGTTTGTGTGTCGATGTTAGCTAATGTTAGCTCGCTAACTAAATAACACGCTGCCCTCCTCTGAGGCGGTGTCAATAATAAAAAAGCCGGCTAGTTGCACATGTAGTGTGGGCTGGGTTTAGTTTTTAAAGGGCTGAGTTTGGTTTGGATGGTGTACTGGGTGGTGTAACGTTAATGGTGGACGCTGCTGCTCGCTTTAAGCCCCTTGGCACCAGTGTTGGTTCTGCTATCTGGTAGCTAATCTTCCTACTTCTCTCTGTGACAACCGTAGTCTTCCTCCTCTTAAAGCTGAACACACACACACACGCATACACACTCTGACACACACCGCACACACTCCCTCTCTGTCTCAGCCCAGACAGGCACACACACATACATACACGCACACACACATTTCCAGCCAGCACAGCCATACCAGTTTGCAGCGCTTCGGGACAAAGCTGTGGCTCCGGATTTTTGCCATCAAACCTGTTTATACTATTTATTGTCTTGTGATTTGTCCGGACACATTTGAAAGCTTTTTTTTATAGTCAGTGCTTAAGTACGACGGAAGCCGATGTGTTGACAAAGCCACACATCGCGTTATGAAGGCAAAGCTGCTAACTTTATTTGTGCTGGTTAAAGACCTTAAAGCTCAACTGCATTTTTTTAATGATATTCTGGTTTTTATTGCGCTTTATTAAGGTCTTATTACTCAATGCCTTGACTGTTATTAGATACTTAAAACACACACAATAATAATTATTGTATAATTTTGAATTTAAGCATGAGCTTAAATCGGATTTACAAAAAAGGGGTTCGTAGATAAATAAATTAATGGCTTTAAAGGTTCAGTGTGTAGGATTAAGGGAGACCTATTGGTAAAAATGGAATATAGTATAATAAGTGTGTTTTCTTTAGTGTATAATCCCCTGAAAATAAGAATGATTGTGTTTGCATTACCTTAGAATGAGCTGTAGTATCTTCATAGGGAGCTGGTCCCCATCCATGGAGATTACTATGTTGCACTGCCACGTTTCTACAGTAGCCCAGAATGGACAAACCAAACACTGGCTCTAGATAAAGACGTGCATTTTCATGTTTTTGTGTTTTTCTTGTAAAAACCTCCTGAACATCTTGATCTTAAGTTATCAGAGAATAAAGGTGAGCGCACATTAGCAGGTCCGGGCTAGCAGCCTCTCTCCCACATGCTGAACAGTGTAGGAGAAACACAGATTTCTTTAATGTTAAACTGCTTTATGTGGTGTTTTTACTGGTTTTAGTCCCCTGCTCCGTTTGTTTTCAAGAGGAAGAGACCTCTGTAGATAATTCAGCTCCCGGTAAAAACCTCCTGAACAATAAACACTGCAGGAATTCTAACCGGGAGAAGTTTCAGCTGGTTAGATGCTTCTAAATCCCCCTAAATCTTACACACTGTTCCTTTAAGTTGCTACATGAAATATTTATTGTTTTAGTTAATCTTTTTTGTTAGGGCCACAACTAACCCTTACTTTTGTTATCGCTTATGTGCTGACTACATTCTTATTTAATCACTTGGTTTGTGAAATGATAGCAAATTGTGACAGTTTACCTGAGTCTGAAATGATGTCATTGAAACTCTTGTTTTGTCTGGCCCAAACAGTCCAGAATCCAAGTTCACAATAATGTAAGAGAAAGAAAAAAAAAAGTCAAACATGTTTAATGTCCTTATCAGTAATTAGTGTTTAATTAGGACCTGTGCACAACAAATTCCCCTTTAAACCAAGTATTGTGTATGCCATGTGGACTGAGGATGGTATGGTGGTGAAGTGATGTGCTTTCATGAGACTTTATTGCCTCTTTGTGGAGATCTGGAATAAACAGTCAGTTGTTTACGTGAACAAAGGCCATGTAAAGTGTTATTTGCATGTTAACAGTTTGTTGTATGGTTGCATTGTTTATGACCTGTCACTGCGGATGAAATACAGGTTGCCTTTAGAGAGGGGGTGACTAACACTGCTTAGAAGAGAGGAGAACACTTTGCTGTGACACTGGCACTACTGAGTTACCTGTTAGGACAGACAGTGTTGAAGCTGTACATCTGCCGGTCGTCAAGTCCACCCCCCGAGTGACTGTGTTTATAGTGATAAAATTACAATACTGAGTGAGTCAGAAAGTGTTCAGAAGTTTCAGCCTTGTAGTTTTCCAGAAATCTCTGTTCCAGTGATCACACACAGCCAATCCAGAGCAGTTGTGTAATCAGCCACTGTTCTGGAAAGGGTCGTCTGCTGGCCACATTTTAAGCTGCTGCACATGACTGCAGGGGTCACAGGGCAGCTGTTCAGTCAAGCCTCCATGACTTCATCAAATATATAGGCAGCAATTTGCTCTCTAATTACCTCTTTCTGCCTATTTTGACTAGACAGAGGTGTTTGTTGCTGCACAAATCACTAACTTGTCAAGAGTTATTTCATTGAGAACACCAGTGAGCAGCTCCAGTGTTTTTCTATTATACCAGCTCAGATTAAACTCTTTAATTATGAAGGTTTTGTTTGGTAGTCGATGCTTGGAGACCATTCTCGCTATCACTTGTTATTCTGACAGATGCAACCAGATAATTGATAAGGATATTTTGCCTGTGCAGCACTTCTACACGGTAGTGCGACTGCGTGGGTGCAAAGTGTCCTGAAAACGCGGTGCGGTGTAGAAATATGTTTTCACAGTTTAAAGGTCTGTCAGTGGGTAAATAAAACGCTGAACACATACAGTATGTGCAGCCAGACACCGCTGATGGCTGAGAGTGAGTCTGCCAGCCTGAATGAAGGGTGATTGAGTGACTGATGGTTGACATGATCCATGAGTGACTAGATAAATAACCACCTCGGGGCAGGAAGAAAAGACACTCAGCAGAAAATAAGACAGGTGTAGATAAACTGTAGATTCGGATGAGCGGCGCCCTGATAGTGGTAGCAACATGATACCAGATTAAAGTACGAGTACTGTGCGCCGGTGAAAACCACACTCACTAAGAGTCAAATACCTGCACAGTGCAATATGATAATAAGTAGTGATTATTGGGATTTAATTACACTACAGTTGTTAATTGGAGGATTGAGTTTTATTAGATAAAACTTTTTAAACGTCTTCAAACACAGATTATACAATCTTTATCCCCCCTGTGAAGCACTTAACCAAATAGAGCAATAGTGAGACATGAAGTAATAGCTTCAGCACACCTGTCTTGAGCATAAGCAGTCTCTACAGTAAACATGCTGATGGTTAAGAAATCTTACATGTATATATGAGCCATATTAACTCTAATTAATTGTCATATCTTAATAAGATGACAAAAATAGTCTTTGTTACAAGACCAGCCTTTGTTAACGTGGGCTGATTAATGAACGATTGAGACACAACGGCTTCAAGATGGATGCAGAAATTATGTAAATAAGCTACTATGATTATTTATTTATGTGTAGAAGCCAATTATTTCTTCATGCACATGCGCACCCTCACATAAACTTTGTTTTACTGTAGTTACTTTAGGGCCCTGACACATTAACTGTCTGTAGTCGGTCAATGTCAGGGTGTTGGTGAGCATCTGCTGCCTTCGTTTTTGTGGTGTGTCCTGGACAGTTGGCACTAGTCGGCCCTTGATGGCTGTTTTTTGGCCGATTCAGCATGTTGAAGCGGCGTAGGACCCACCAGTGAGTGAAATCACTGATTGGCAGTCCAGCTCAGTGCATGAGAAGAGAAACAGAGGAGAGCAAGCAAACGGCTAAAGTCAAGAGGGTGTGAGATCGAAACAAACATGTTACATTAGTTAAGATTAACTTTTTAGCCAGTGAGCGCTTTAGCAGAAATGGTTTGTAATTTTTTGTGCTATTGTTCACCACCACAGGGTAAATATCCTTTGCTCTTTCATGTGCTAACTGGCATCTTGAATCTGTCCTGTCGGTCTTCCGGTTTCCCGTCACAAATGATGAATACAGACTACCGCCGCCTGCTGCTATGGAGAGTTATTTCCTCTCATGCAGGCGCAGAATGTTCGTGTAATTTGGCCATTGGCTGTAGCCTTTGTTGTGAGTTCAAGTGCAACTTTTGGCAAAGACAAAGGCGACATGAGGTGATTCAACAGATTCAACAGTCTGCCTCCATCACCACTAATTCTTTGATGTCGGTTTGGTGTGTCGGTATGTCTGGGCCTTTCCAAAGCAGCAGCAGCTTAAAAGCATTTCTTACATTTGTTGAATTTAAAGTTCATATCATGGCACATATTTCCACTAGTGTGCAGTTTATACCTGTATCACCCTCTACTGCAATGGCAGATCCAACAGCATGCTGGGAAAAGGCGGAAAAATTATGTGTTTTGCTGGAATTTTTGAAATGTATGTGATAAGTGACAGCCAAAAGCAACAGCTTTACAAACTTGAGGACACATCAGCATGACCACCACCACCACCACCACCACCACCACGCAGCGTACAATGATGTCTATACAGTGTCGTTAAATGCTGTTTGAGGATTTCCATCTTATTTGAATATTCATAAGGATAATGTTGTGTCGTGAGATAATTCTGATGATCGTACAATGAAACTTTCATAACCACACATACTGTCTGATAAAATTGGGATAATATTTAAATGGACAGTGTGGCCACTTTATCCTGATGTATGTGTCAGTGAACAGTTGAGTTGTGTGTTAACTTTGTGGACGTAGCAGTTGAGTTTTCCTTTCAGTTTTGCCTTCAGAGACTTTGCACTGGTTGCATGTGATGTCAAGTTCTTGGGTGGGTGGGGGTTTGATCCACCCTGTGTGTGTGTGTGTGTGAGGGTGTGTGTGTGTGTGTGTGTGTATGGGCTTGATGGAAGTGTGTGTAAACTGCCATGGAGATGAAATGTGAAACCTGTCTGCCATTCAGATCCCCTGTTACAGATCCTGGGCTGACGTGTCTTAACTTCTCCCCCCAGCATCATTTCACAGCCATATGCATCAGAATTAATAATGCCAGCACACACACACACGTGCACACTCACATGCCGTGTAATGGCCGTCACTGTGGGAGCCCGGCGTCTGCTCCGGCACCTGAAGGGTTAAAACCAGCTTCAGCTCCTCTCTCAGTCATACACACACACTCACACACACACATACACACACACACAGAGTCACACACACTAGCCAACCGGTTTAAACCGGTTCTCAGGAAAAGTGCTTTGTGTCCCACTGAATCCTGGGAAGGGTCATGTCATGTGTGTCTCAGTGATGTCAGAGTATTTAAAAAAAAAAAAAAAAACTTAGTCAGCTCTCTGTTATCAGATGATCGCTCTGCATGCTGCATTGTGACTGTATGTATATTGTATAGGTACATCATGGGTACTGAGTGTGCTTTATGCTTGCCACCATAACTATTCAGAGAACAGGAAGGGGAGAGGGTAGGAGTTTGTACAGTGAGAGAAGTACTAGGTTGTAAGGGTTAATTGTAGTCCTTTTTTTCTCCTAAAAAAACCATAGCTTCCTGTAGTGCGTCTCTGGGCAGACCGAGGGCCTCAGCAGACTTGGCAGGACGGGGTCTCGATTTTGTAACATACATGTATAAATATGATTCAGCACATAACGCTGCCTGTGTTTCGTCTTTGTGGTCACCAAATAAATAGCAACCGTCTGAGCTGGTCTCTGAATCTCACTTTCTGTTTGAGATTCTGAACTTTGAGCACAGGTCGTCTCCTGCAGCATGCCATATGGGCTGGCATGTGTTTGCCTTTTACACATTTCATAATGGCCAAAGTCGTGTCAATGAGTGCGTGGAGATGTCCTGGTTTGATCTTATTCTGGATGTGTAGTTTATACAGAACACAAAAAACCTGGTTATGGACATCCCTCTTCATGTGGTCATAACAGCCTTTAGATTTCTGACCATCTCTGTGCAGGTGTGTCTCCATCCTTCAATGTCTGAACCACTTTGTGTCATGTCTTTACCGACTGAGTTACCTCAGCAGCTGAGGATAAACACAGTCGTACTTTCCCTTTATTTCAGCATGTTGACCATAGTTACATCATTTACCATCATGTTTTTCTCTTCTTCTTTTTTTTGACTCACTCCAAGGTAACAGGAAGCCTGGATAAAGTGTTCACATGCCACTGTATCATAGTATCTTTCGGTGTACCCCAGCTAGGGACAAGGGTTCATCCACATTTCTGAAAGAACATGATGTTAACATTAGTGTTGCAGTAGTTTAAATCAGTCACGGTCTTGAGACCACTTTTTGAAGGTCTCTGTCTTGTCTTGAAATCGACCACATTTTCACTCAGTCTTGTCTCGGTCTCGGAGAAGGACTCAGGATTTTATTTTAAGACCACAACTGTGGAGTTATCACTAAACTGAGTGCTGAATAAAGTTACTAAAGTTGATTTTAGCCCCTCAGTTGTTGTATTTGTTTGGAAACAAAGGAAAATTCCACACATATACATTATATGGCAATAATTGAGTTGAGTGAAGAGGCATCTTCATTTGTTTTCAATTTGAGGAGTGTCAGTGGTTTGCATGTTCCTCATTTTATTGTGAGTCATGCAGTTTGGGACTCACGCTGGTCTTGGACTCGATACACTCGGATCGTGGTCATGATTTGGTCTCAGTTTAGGTGGTCTTGACTGCAACACTGGTTAACATGTGCAACACATAACAAGGATAAATGAGTTAGCACAAATATGAATGTACTCAATTATGGACTGGTCAGTCACTTTCTTTTCTGCTCATGTTTAAGTGTAGGGCTATGTCAAGAACTACTTCGACTAGGTAAAAGTGTTTATACCTGATCTATGGCCACACTCAAAGGCAGAAAGCAAAGGACAAGATGCTGTAGCAGTTTAAATCTGGGGATAAAGGCGCTTACTTTTAGACAGTCTCTCGTGGAAGGCATTCATAGCATCGCACCAGGCTGTCCACAAGAAAAGTGACAGAAATTGTTGTGTAAAGGATAAAAAAGTTCAAACCTTTGCTCGCACCTGTTCAAAGGCTGCTTGAAGTGTGCATGCTTATCAGATTGTCGGTTTCAGTTAGTTACAGAAAATTGTCAAACACAGTTGCTCTTATTATGATATCTAAGAGTTGTATATTAGTAACCCTACAGTGGGGCTGTACAGTTAATTTAAAAAATTATTAAAACTGCAATACGGTCAAGTGCAATATCCAAATCACAGGAGCTGCATTTTTTGATAAACATGTCATTATAAATGAAGCATTGTGTTGCTACAGAGATGCCTCAATTTAGAAATCATTTTCCAGATGTAAGTAAACACACTCAAAACAGACTCCAGCAAAAATTACCCCGTCATCATTTTCATCAGTTTTTTTTTCATGCTTCTAAGAGTGTGGTTGTGTAGTTTTGACCAATCAGTTGACAGAAGTGTCCAGAGGGAACTTGAAGCCCATTTGGGACATGAGACTAGAAATCATCTTAGATTTTGGATACTCTAATATTGTAAGTGTTGTCTCTCCCTGGTTTTAAACAGGCCCTCAAGAAATATGCCAGACTTTTATGCCAATTTGATTTGGGAAAAACACATAGCTACAACTTCAGGGACCATCACGTGATGCCATTGGGCCCCAAAAACTTTTCCCCATAGACTTATATTAGGAATGAGACATCTGTAAATCAGCAGATACATTTTTTGAGCATTACAACATCCTTGCGAACACATTTCACATCGGAATATGATCCATTCAGTCTGATAACATCTGGAAAGTCTAGAAGCTGCACAGTTAAATCATTTTATCCCCATTCAAGTTAGCAGAGGGCTAAACCTGAAGTAAGCCGCTTTGCCGGCCAAGTCTCTAGTGCACCTGCTCTGTGGGCTCAATGATGTGTAAGATCTGGGAAATTTTTCATGCATGAAGCCTGAATTTTTTGGCTTCATGTACCACTAATCTACGTTCATAGGAATGAACAGGGCCCTGCCTCCAACACTGTATCCAGTTCTCTTTATAAGTCCATGGTTTTAAAGGCTGCAGTACTGTAAGGTGATGTAATTTTCTGAACTTAACTGGACTGTTCCAGCAGTTATGCACTTAGTTATTATTTCTACATTACTGTTGATTATTTATCAAAAATATCGTGTAAATATTTATGCGAAAGCACCAATAATAAGTGCCTCAATCGAGGGAGTTCAAGTATCTCGGGGGTCATGAGCTCTGGGTAGTAACCGAAAGAATGAGATTGCAGATACAAGCAGCCGAAATAAGTTTCCTGTGTGGGGTGGCTGGGCTCAGCCTTAGAGATGGGGTAAGGAGCTCGGACATCCAGAGGAAGCTCGGAGTAGAGCCGCTGCTCCTTCATATCGAAAGGTATCAGTTGAGGTGGTTCTGGTATCTGATCAGGGTGCCTCTGGGGCACCTCCCATTTGAGGTGTTCCAGGCATGTCCCACTGGTAGGAGGCCCCGGGGCAGACCCAGAACACACTGGAGGGATTATATGTCTCATCTGGCCTGGGAACGCCTTGGGGTCCCCCAGGAGGAGCTGGAAAGCGTTGCTTTGGAGAGGGACGTCTGGGGTGCATCGCTTGGCCTGCAGCCCCTGTGACCCAGCCCTGAAAAGCGAGTAAAAATGGTCGGATGGATAGACCAATAATAGCCCCACAGTATTGTTGCATTGCTGATTTTGAGATATTTGATTAAAAAAATATTGCGATGCATGATTTTTTCGATATGCGAGTCCTAATTCCACTGATTTATTAATTGTAGGATCGACTCTTTTACAGCACATATTTCTTTTGTTGATGTACAGATGCAGGTATGCTGTCTACTATACATAAATGGTTCTTAATACACTCGGAACAATGTGATAGACCATTATTAAGACCAAAAAAGTAAACATGTATCGACCCATGTGGTCTCTCCTTTCTCATTTCTGACCTGACACTGAGGAACGCAGAGCAGCCACTGTAGAGGTAACAGGTCTGGTACCTTTTGGTGCCTGAATCAAGGAAAGGAATGTTATGCACAAGCTCTTTGAAATGAATTTAAAAAATGATTTCACTTACACATAAATTACTAAAATACTTGGATTCGTGGGTCCTCATGAATATTTGAACAGAATTTATGCTCCAGTTAATTTTAGATATTCCCCAAGTCCCTGTTTAACTCACATTTGATTACGATGTTGTCATGTTCTTCCAGCTGTTTCATGTCTCACTGCAGCATTTTTTGTTGTCACCCCTCTTCCAAAAGACCTTGTTGCAGTCAAGTGATCCTCAGATTCTTTTCTTTTGCTTTCTCTGAAAATAGAGAACTCACTGAGTACTCCCATCTTTTTTCAGTTCTCTCCTTCCTTTGGTTTTTGGTTTAGACTGACATTTGGATAATTTGATGTTTTGGAATAATACTTGAGTCAACATCTTGGTCATGTGACCTTACTAATCCCACATGTTTTGTCTGGGGGCCATTTTAGTCACCATGCGTCCCCTACAGCTGATTCAAGGTCAGTTTTGTCTCCTTAAGTTCTGAATTATAGGCCTGCAATCACAACCACACTTAAATGGATAACTTAATATATTATTATAATAGCTCTGTACTGCGTGTTTCTCAGATTATATCAGCATTGTAGGAATAAAATGTTACATTCAATCAGAGCTTAAATTATCTTTTTAATCTTTGTGCAGCACAGCTGTTGTTCTAAAACGGCTGTAATGAACTTTTATTTTGAACTGTCTACACATTGCTGGGGGTCCTTAGTTGCAGAGCTAAATGAATAGACCTTTGGTTATGTGTTGACCATGTTTCCCACACTTATCCCATTTTCCCACAAACCAAAGTTAAGTTTTAACTTCAACTGACACTTCAACTCCTTTTAAGCGTTTAAACTGCAACTTCCATGCAGTATTTTAAAAGCCCAAAATATAAATGTTTTAATTATGTTTTAGCCTGTTTACAGGGTAACATCTGCAGTGACTATCGCGGCTGCTTTTACATTTCCACTGCTTTCAACTCTTACCATTTCATCTTATTTAGTTTTTGTTTACATCATAATCTATATAAAAATAATAAGCGTAGCCACTGTGACATCACCCACTGGTTTGTAGACTCCTGTTTTAAAGCCTCGAGTTTGGCATTTTGGCTGTTGCCATGTTGGATTTTTGGTGCCAGAAGTGATCAAATTTAATTGAGGGCAGAGCAGTGGAGGAGTGACGGTTGGATCTGACTCACAGACTGTGATGATGCCATGCAGACAGCCTTTCACTAAAAGGCAGCCACGCCTTTAACTAAGCATAACTTCAGACATGTTTATTTCTGCTGTAAAGTTGGGCATTCTAACATGGGGGTCGATGGGGTTTGACTTGCTCTTAGAGCCAGCCTCAAGTGGCAATTTGAGGAACTGTTTTTGGAACATTTGAGTTTCGTTTCATTGCGTGTCATTTTTTCAGTCCTGGAGGTTGCCGCTTGGTGTACTTCTGCTACTACTAAGCACAAGTGTGCACACGTAACTTTCTTCAAAAAGTTTTGCCTGGACTAGTTTAGACTGATAACTCATCACTGATAGCTCATCACTCGAATTTTTTTTCTCTGAATTTATTGAATGTGTGCCATGTGATTTATGTGTCACCATTTTTATTACCTATTTTGTTTTTATATTAATACAGATAGTACAAGCGCTGTGATAGTCTGGCGACCTGTTCAAGGTTTCCCCTACATCCCGCTCAGTGTCAGATGGGATAGGCTCCAGCCCCACTGCAGCCCTTAATAGGATAAGCACTTACGGATAATAAACAAAGGAATGAATGAATGCAAATAATACAGTTATTTTTTTTCCTTTTTTTGCAGGGGATGTCTGAAGAGGCTGTCCGCCAGACACGCAGCCAGAAGAGGGCGCTGGAGAGGGATGCCGCTCCCCAGTCTGTAGAGCCCTCTGATGCTGACAATGAAAGCAAAAGGCCTAAGTTGGACCCGTCTGAACCCACAACACAGGCAAAAACTGACCATGAACCTGACCTTGTACTGGCACAGGGCGATCAGAGCCGGACTATGGTCAGATCAGAGCACGAGAGAGAGCAGGCCCGGTCGCCGTTATCTTTAGCGTTACCTTTGGCCTCTCAGCCGGTGAAGGACGATCAGGAGCGGACCCAGAGACAACAGACCACGGTTAAACCCAGCTCAGACTATCGGACTGGCAATGACAGGGCCAGCAAGGTGAGGACAGAGCCAGGTATGGATACAAGGAGCACGGCCCGACTGACGGAGCCAAAGGTGTCCGGCGGCATGCTGGCTGCAGGAGAGGTGAAGGCCACCATTAAAGTGGAAGTTCAGACAGGAGAGCAGCCCGTGGACATGAGCACCTCCAGAGGGTGAGATACGGTTCATAGTAAACTCTTTTCAGCTGTTACGACCATGTGAAGTACCTGTCAGAAATAGTAGTGATGTGAATGTGCAGAAAACTGCAAGAAAGTCACTTTTGAGAGTGAACCAAAGGATAAATGACACTTTATCTGAATCAGAAAATACTAAAAATGTGACTTTTATGGTCCTGATGTTCTTACAAAATGCTGTGTAGGGCAGAGGGGTGAGGTGGGGGGTGGGGGGGAGTGTTGTCCTCTGAGGTGATGTTTAACTTTATCTTTTGGTCTACCTCCATTTTCCCCCCACTCGCCACCTGAACCCTAAAAACTCCCCTCACACAAAATGAAGCCGTGTGTCACAAACCGGTTCCAGCCGGTTGTTGCCATGGTTTCCACAGTGGAAGGAACAGTGAGGGCAGGGGGGGAGGAGGAAAAGTGAGTGTGTCACGTGATGATGACTTTGAGGTCATGTGACTTCTTTGGAAGAGTAGTGATTAATCCACAGGAAGTGATGATGGCGCTAAGCTCTGAGGAGACACACACACACACACACACACACACACACATCACATACACGTATAAGGAGGACGGCGAGGAGAGACAGGCCTCACGTTCTCATGTGTAGACTTTAACGGCTTCAGAGGAATACATAATCTGCATAATCACAAGACTGTACTTGTGTATTAGAGGAACATTACTCATCATCTTCAGTTTTTGAGTGCCACTAGTTAAAGAATTTAGGTCATCCACTCTCACATATGGCCTGCAGTTGAACTAGTCGCTTTGCAGGAGAGGCTATACATGTTGGGAGGGGGTGTGTGTGTGTAATATGCATAATCATATGATTTGTGTAGACAGAGGTGAGGGTTGATCTTGATCTTGCTTTCAAGATTCCCACATGCTTTAATTTCCTTAGCATGCTTTGAATGATGTACGCAGCCCAATACAGGTCACCCCTAAATGCCTCTGACGCCTATAATGCGCCGCCACAATATCCTGTTTCAACAGGAAATGCGTGCTCTCAAACAGCCGTCGCATTGTGACTGAAAGACCTTTACTGGAGCTTTGAGTCCCACCTTGCCCCTCCTTGGAATTTAAGGACTGTTCCGCTTTTGGAATAGTGTCAACGTGAAGAGAAGCTGGGCGGAGAGATGTCTGGACTTATTATGTGTCAGTGGAGCAGACATAGAAATAAAATGAACGGAACATTGAACTGTTTGACATGGTCATTTGACGAGTATAAAAGAAAATGGCGATTGTTGTTAGTTGTTAGGGTGACAACAGTGGGTCTGTAAAGTGTTACATTCGCCAACGCTAGATCAAAACAACCGGGACGTTACACCTTCTTTTGAACAAAGAGTAGTTTAATTGCCTTGTTAACTTATCCTAAAACACACTTCATTCAAACTTGGCAGAAAGAAATACCCACCAAAACCATCCGTGTTACTCTAGTTAGTCCTCTAGTTAGTTAGTCGACTGTTTCAATAATCACCTTTAATTACAATAATAATAACTACTGTGGTTTGGCTGAAATAAAAAAAAACTCATTTCCCAGAGTTATGCCAAAAACACGCCAAGCAGCGACGAAGTGCAGCTCTTCAGGTGGGAGGCACGTTCATGTTTTTCAGGCAGGAAGAAATTCTTTGTCACATAGGTCAATACGTCACAGGAGTCACAGGACTTTGTTCACTGCTGCAGGTATTCTCTGGCCACATTTCGCTGCTAAAAAATTGAACTATTCCCAACTTTTAGTTTGACCACACTTTGCCGAAGAATCAAATGGCTGCAGCTCTTTATAGACGTTGCACGGCAGCACTTTACCACTACCACTGCTTGATGTGTTTTAGCTGTTAGATGTGAAATATGGGCGTTGTTCTTCGGAGTCAGCCACGGTACGTAATGTTTCAAAAAAAGCATCCAATTAATGGCAACAAAAGAAACTGGGAAAAACAGTAATATATTAACAATAACTGACTGCTTATTTCACAATGTACAGCTCCACTGCATGTTTGGTCCTTATGGCAAAACCTCACCTCAGTGAGTTTGTGACTTGCAGCAAGTCAGTTTGTTTCTATGGAAGTTTATACACGTCACCCTGCTACCATGGTAGCTATGGCAGTGGTTTACATAAAAGTGTCTGATGCCCTGGCCATCCTGCTACGTTGATTCGACTGGGAATGCCCTTTCTATCCATTTTATTTCTACGGGAGTAGTCGATCAACCCATACATTTCTACTGTGGTTGAGGAGCACATCTCCACGAATACAGACATTGCCAATGGATGCTAATATTTGAGCTAGTTGAGGTGTACGTCTTCGTCTTGCCTCAGGTGGCCATAAAATGTTCTTAATCTCAATCCCGCTGGATCCGTCTGTACAGACTCATACTGTGCAGCTAAACTTTGTTTAAACCCAATTAACACTATTTAAAATATTAGTGGAGATACCAGTGTTTTCAGAAGTCTCAATTTTGTTTGAAATCACGCACAAGGGGAAAACTGTAATTTGATATAATAGCACAGCCATAAAAAACCTTAAGTTTTGGATATGAAATGTCGTATCATAAAGCTTCAGTAAAGAGCTGGAACAAGCTGAAACAATATTTTGATATTGCCTAACAGTATAGAATAATATGACTGACAACCTTGATATCTATCTAAGGGGAAATAAAAGGGGGAAACAGGATGTCAAGAGGTTAAAATGGATGAAAGGGATACTTTAATACTTAACCTCAACCAGCCTTGTATCATAACAGTGCGGGCAGTATGTGTAAATGAACTGTGGTAAACTTCCCTTTATCTTACAAGCACATAGATCTCCCTGCTCCTTTCGTCATATCAACGTCATCCAGTGACTTTCTGCTTACTTTGGTGTTTTTGCTCGAAGTACAGATAGCACTCCCGCATTTTTGTATGCCTGCCACCTCGAACACAAAAATATAGAAGCGGATCGAGAGAGAGAGACCTGTCCCTCTCTCTCAAAGTCAGATCAAACTGTAAAGCTGATGAAATTTAAACTAAGATTCTGTTGCTTTGCCTATTTCTTATCTAAAATCTGTTTAGAAACATATTTTAGCTCACTGTTTAACTGTCATACGAGATTGTTTGTTACCAGCCGGCACCATTATTGTTTTCTGTGTCAAAACGGATGAGCACGCATTACATCACCCACCAGCAGGAGCATTTATTAGTCAGGTGCAGTGGAGTAGTGAAATACTTTTTAAAATAACTGTTTGCCACAATGAAAAAATGTCAGTTTATAGTTTATACATGTAATCTGAGTATTTTGACACAACTAATATAGTGCTGTTTTGTGATTGCTGTATACAGTATTAGTGTTTGATTTATGAAATACTGAAATCTAAATTTGAATGTCATTGTCTTGCTTATTTCCAACAGTATAAAAAGGGAGAAGCGCCCTCCGTCCCCTGAAGATGATGATGTCATCATCTTGTCAGATAACGACTCCCCCAGTCCACCGATGAATGGTTTGAGCCACTTTAAGGAGCTGGACACAGATCTGCTCATGGTGAGACACACGGACACAAAGCTAGAGGTCATGCATGTCATACTGTCATTACTACTGATATATTTAAATCATGACCAAGACCTTTGCTGTTAGCTTTTTGAGATTTTCTTTTTATAAATGTGGGTACAGCAGGTTGGTAAAGTTGGTCCTTGGTGTGAATGAGCTATTTTCTAGCCTCAAAGATTTAAGTTTCACTCTGGGCATGTCATTGATGCTGGGAGCTCAGAACTGAAAATGAGCGAGCAGATGGGGGCTCAGTGTCCCATGGGACACATGACTATAAGGGGACAGTTTGGGCTCCAACATCGAACGTTTTATTTACTGGAAAAAGGTTTTTGTCTTCTGTAAAGCAAGCGGTGTAAGTGATGTTGTTGTCTGTCGAGTGTAGAAGAGCAGCCCAGCGGAGAGGGAGCGCATCATTAAGCAGCTGAAGGAGGAGCTGAGACTGGAGGAGGCCAAGCTGGTGCTGCTGAAGAAACTTCGACAGAGCCAGATACAGAAGGACACTCTCCAGAAGGTAAACAGTGATCACACACACCAACACTGGAAAGAGCCGCACATCCCCACAATACACGCCTCCGCTTCAAGCATTGTGTTTGTTGTTTAATATCTCTCTGTTTCCTCTTTAGCCCTCAGGTCTGTCCGGCTCCTCTGCTCCTCCTCCTCTAATTCGAGGAACAATTACAAGCAATAAAGGCTCTCAGCAGGTTAATGCTCCACTTTGACACACGCACTCAGGCAGCATATCTGTGTGGCAGTATCTTCATGCTGTATTTGATACTGGTGTTTTTTCTCTGACCAGATTTTGACAGGCAGGAGTTCAGGCACGGTCATCCCTCCGCCGCTGGTGAGAGGAGGGCAGCAGGTGTCGTCCAAACATGGCTCCCAGATTATAATGCCGCCTCTGGTCAGAGGGGCACAGGTGAGTCATGGGGAAATGTTAACAATACTATTACCATGCTAAGACATTAAAATGTTATTTTCTTAATATTGAACTTCTTTGTCTGGGCAATAATAGCCTCAGTTGTACCGTCTTACTGCTGTTTCACTCTCAGAGACAAACTGCAGGGAAATAATCACACTTAAACATAACGTAGGACTTATGATCTCTCTCTGCGCCTTTCTCTCTGTGTGTGTGCCCTTTGCCTCGGTGCTTTTGATGCCCCCTCCCTTGTCTTCCACTACCCTCGTCTGTGATGTCCCTCCGTGTCATCCCTCTCATTGTCCTGGTTAGCCCATCTCTGTATCTCCACAGCAGATCCAGGCTCTCCGCCAGCAGCAGCAGCAGCAGTTGGCCGCCTCTGGAGGCTCAGGCTCAGGACCTCCTCCTCTGCTGTTGGGCCCCAGGACCTCAGCCCCTGCAACCCACAGCCAGAGAGGCATGATCCAATCCGGCCTCATCAGAATTGGCAGCAGTGCTAACACAGTGGTCAGTATTACTCGGGTGCTTTTAAGTTTAATAAAAAGAGAATATGAACAATTGTGTTTTACATCTATGGTGGAAGAAATGCTAAAGTGTCCCGCTCAAGAGGAGGTGTTTCTAATTTGCCTGAATAGTATTTGTATACAGTTAAATGTACTGATGTTCAGGCTGAGCATTTTTATTTAACTGACTACATTTAGTTAAAAATCTTAAAGTACAGTTACAGAAATTATACGAACAAGTACTCTAATACTCGATCACCATTTTGCAATTTTAATTTGCCATATTTTGATATTTTTCCTTGATGAATTCTATAACATAGAGGTGTAACAAAAGTGCACAGTGACCTCAAAATATTACATGAAGTTCATACCATAAATCCCTGATGCTTACAGTTTAAAGCATAGACTGTATGCTTTAAACTGTATATAAATGGCACACCTCCACTTACCTCCACTGTGCAGAAGTGAAGCTAAATATCCTGGATTCAGCTGCTGCCATCTTGGTCTAGTGACGTCATTCAGAGCCAGAGTCTGTGCAGTAGTGATCTCTGCGGTTACAAGTTTCCCACCCATACACCGTCCTATGACCTGTACTGCAGCCAGCCACCAGGGGGCGATCGAAATGTTTCGGCTTTACTTTAGAGGAGCTGTCATGTCGTCCATCTTTATTACGCAATCTATGGTTTAAAGTTATTTTAAGATATGAAATGTTCCTACTGCAGCAGCAGGCGGTGTTACCTGGGGCACGTTCAATCTGAAAACAGTGCGCACTGTTGTGCTTTGGTTTCCAAGTTGAATGAGACACACACACGCACACGCACACACACACACACACACACACGCACACACACACACACAATATCTCAATGAAAAAACTATCAAACCAAGAGCTCATGACCACAGTAGAGTAGTCTGTTGGTCTTTCTGTAAAAGTAAGTTTATAGACTAAAAGCAGCAACAGAGTCAGCTGATCTGAGCTCAGTGGAAGGCTGTTCCAGAGCCAAGGGGGAGCCGGCACTGTAAAGGCTTGATCACCCTTTGATTTTAACCAGGACTCTGGAAGAGTTAGAGAACCCAGACTGGCAGACCTGAGGGGCCTGGAGCTCAGTAGTATACTGCGGTGCTAGGTCATTTAAAGCAGGGGTGTCCAAACTCTTTTGACTGGGGGCCAGAGTAGATAATGCCAACTGTTACCTTTCAGTGCAAAAGTATTTTGACTTTCCATCACTCCTGAAAGTGGCAGCCCTCGCTGTCAGCTTAACTCTTTATTGCTGTGTCTACGTCTGCTACCTAGCAGGAAATGTCTGCTGCTAGGTTTATTTGCTTGTTTACTGTCTGTTTATATAAACACATTAGTGCTGCCTTCCTACTTGGTGCATTTCTACAAACTCTGATAGTCCTGCCATTATGGGGTAAATGGGGAAAAAATGTGAAGTGAACTTGTTTGACTAATGCCTCCTACAGACTGTGAGATTTTAGCAATCTTTTTAGGTTTGGTGCAGCTACACTGTGCGACATGGATCTAATAAACTTATACAACATCAAGTTTGATGTACGCAGAATGTACGATGACAGCGTCCACTGAATCGCAGGCTATGACGTATGATGGCTTCCCATACCGAGTGTGAAAGGATGCTGCACGGCTTATTACCTCTCCAACGGTGAAGCACAACATAGAGGGTCATATTATTAAATAATCTTAAGTTTTGTGGGCACCATATACTGCTGTGTGTCTGTGTGTGTTTACTAGCTGGTAAGTTGCTCACCTGGCAGCTGCAACTGCGCTGCTATTTCCTTCTATACTTCGTCCTTCTTTACGTGATCATGATACGAGCTGGGGGACACATCACACAGGCAAGGCTTCTGCTGCCACAACTCGGCAAGGTTTTCCTCTTTGCCGGAAGCCCACACATTTCTTTTAGCATGTTCTGCCTCTTTGGTGCTGAATTTTGAACAATTTGAAACTTCTCCGCAGCTTGGTTTTTTTTTTTTTGGCAATCGAACAAGGGTTACATTACTTGAGGCAAGGGGATAGAACTGATCTAATTTTGAAGATATCCCTCAATTAATAAAAACAGGAATATTGCTCCAGGGTTAAGCTACTATCCAGGGTGACACCCAGATTTTTTGTGGTGTACTTTATGTTGGGAGTGAGGGGGCCAAGTAGTGGCTTTATGTGCTTTGAGAGATGCTGAGGGTCAATAATGAGAACTTCTGTCTTGTTAGAGTTACCCTAAATTATTAGGAGTTTGGGGACATTCAGTTTTTTTATGTCATATAGGCGGCTGTGTGGTGAAGCGCATGATGGCTTACTGCGCATGCGTAATACGACGAGGCGATCAACGCACAACCTTGTCCATTTAAATACCGGTGTCTGCTACTTTTTGACGGGGCTGAATCTGAACGCGCCGTGGGTGATTTAACAGAGTACATACACTGTCAACATCAAAGCGAGATCATACTTAAAACTCTTTAGAAATGGATGACAGCAGAAGGAGACGTTTGGCTGTTTTACTTTTATATCGGCGCTGGAAGCAAAGACAGCGAGCGCCTAACGTTAGACGCTCGAGCGTTCATAACACTGTTCAGGTGCGCGATTATACACACACATATATATAATGCTATATTATATATTACACTTACTGTTGCGTCATTTTTGGGTCATGGAAATATTAAACTCGACAAGAAAAAGAATAGATACCAAGTCATTTTACCACTGATAAAACTATCAGCATTATTTTGTTTGCAATCAACTAGCTAACATTAACACTTAAAGCTAACTAAAGTTAGCATAGCCATGTGCCGTTAACTTTAGAAATCATGGAAGCTGTGATGATAACGTTTGTTTCCATTTACTATTAAAAGGGTGCTTAAACTTTTATATGAAACTGGCACAGGAAAAAAAACGTTACAATTTTCGTTAAATATAACGTTAATTACCAGTTAATGTAGTTCATAATGCTAACGTTAGCTTGTGGGTTAAACTGTTGATCAGCTGGTCCACGCCAGCCAATCAGAAATGAGACATTTCATGGCCGTTATTTTAACACGCAGCGCCATTAAAGCTGTTAATACCTATTTAAATATACTTTTGACTTAAAACTAACACTTCAGATTAACTTACCGTGGTGTACCCATGGCACAATTACCCATAACTAACTTTTTTCGGAGAACTGAAAGGAAGGTAACGTATGAAATGAAGTAGCTAGCTCGTGTTAGCGGCTTCAGATTTGACTTTGCTAGTTTAATGCTAGTTGACTGAGCATGTGGTTTAGCTAAAGACTGTCATTCGGCAGACATGTACATATCTGTGCATAAAATCATCAGTTGATTTGAGAATTAAATGCATGCTTTTCTCATTACAGTGGGCCTAAAAATAATTGAAGGTCATCACTTAACCTTGACTTTTAAAACACATCTTTATGCACAACTAGAAGCTGTAACAAACCCTGCAATAGTGGGAAAACAAAACAAACTAATCAATGGATACAAATGTGTTATAACCCTTATTAATTGTTTATTAGCCACCAAATTTTACACATGTGTACAATCTGGAAGTGTCTTAAATATTTGCACTGGTCACAGAAGCTTTGCATGGGGCTGTAACTGTCTGATCAGTGTTGTTAACCTTGCAACACCTAACACTACCAGCCCTTTGGTAACCTCTGTATCGCTCAGACAAGTCAAAGATAACCTGAGCCTGACCGTATGTTTACACCTGTCTTGTGTCTTCCCCTCTGTGCTTCTTTGTTTAGGCCTCGACATCCAGTTTGAAGGGCTCTTCCTCAGGAAGCAGCGGCGTGTCTGTGGTTAGCGTGAATGACTCTCCAGCCAGCCGCCAAGCCGCAGCCAAGCTCGCCCTGCGGAAACAACTGGAGAAGACCCTACTGGAGATTCCCCCACCAAAGCCCCCTGCCCCGGAGTTTAACTTCCTGCCCTCTGCAGCCAATAATGAGTTTATCTACTTGGTGGGACTGGAAGAAGTGGTACAGAATTTGCTGGATACCTTCCACAGAGGTGTGTTACGCTTCTTTTTTGATGGTTTTTGTTTGTGTGTTTAAGAGGTCAGCTGATTAGTCAATCAGTCGACCAACAAAAAAATAACTTCCATTACTTGATAAGTAATGTTACAAGTTAAAATTCCAGACATCGTCTGGTTCAACTTTCTAAATTGTGAGGATTTTCTGCTTGTCTTTGGTATGTATATGATTAGTTAACTGAATATCTTTAGGTTTGTACTGCTGGTTGGATGAAACAAGCATTTTTGTGATATCTTGTCAGACTGTTGTAAATTTTGATGTGCATTTTACACAGCTAATACAACTATTAATTAGAGAAAATAATTGTCAAATTCAATGACAATGAAATTAGTCATTAGTTAAGCCCTAGATGTTCAGCTGAGATGTCGTATGTTGCAAGTGTATGTAGTCAGGACATCCCCACTTTCACCCAGGATTTAAATATCTGTCTACCTTTGTCTGTCTGTTTCTAATTACTTCTTTGACGCCGTACAAGCACCTCTGTCCGTTTTCAATCATTCAACCTGCTATCTTTCTCCATCCAGGAAAGACAGGTGTAGCACTGTCCAAGACCATTACCAGAGACCCCTTCTCCTGCACCCAGTGCAACACTGACTTCACCTGCCGCTGGAGGCATGACAAGACAAAAGGCGGAGCAATCCTCTGCGAACAGTGCATGTCATCCAATCAGAAAAAGGTTTTGAAAGCCGAGCATACCAATAGGCTGAAAGCTGCGTTCGTCAAAGCTCTGCAACAAGAGCAGGAAATCGAGCAGCGCATTTTTCAGCAGACGTCCTCACCAGTCTCCCACAGTAGCTCCTCATCCTCTTCGTCGATGAAAGCAGAGCAGCTGGTGTCTCAGCAGCTGAAGCAGGCTCACGCCAGAGCGTCCTCCCTCCAGCACCTCCACCAGGCCAGCCGAGGAGCCAACATGGTTCACCATCACTCCGTCAAGCAGGTTGGAATCAGTTTCCACAACTTTTCCATGCCTTTGAGGAATTTTTTATGACCATACATTTTCTGCAAAATCTGTGTATACATGAAAAATAAGAATAAAAATTTCTTAAAGTCAGGAGCCAGTTCAAAAGTACATAAACTGTATTTGAGCGCTTGTGTTAACCACATGCAAATCTTGCAGCTATCTGGCTGTCGGGGAACATGATCTGAAAAAGCTGGCTTGTATCTTCACATGACTTATAGGTACAGTTAGCATCACATCACCCAAATTTAGCACCCAGAGTACCCTTCAGAGTCAGGGATTCGTTCGTGGACACAGCACCCAACATAGTCCCGTTTGATGGTGGACGAGAAGGAAGCACATTTATTACACCGTCCACATCTTACACGTGTGTGTTCATGTCTTTGTCAAGCCATGCGTTCTACTTTTCCCAGTGAAACCAGACCTTAATATATCTGCAATTTTCTGGCATTGCACAAATTTACTTCTTGTTGGAGAACAAGCTGCAGCTCAGGCCAGAGTTAGATGTTAGACATTTGCACGCTGAGTCCCTTTTGTTTCTTGTGTGTTCTTTTAATCTGTGATCCAAAGAATGTTACACACAGAAACCTTTCACAGTGACTCTGATGTGTTTTATTGTTCTATTCTTATGCAAAAAAATCACAACATGAGACAAAATTTTACGACACTTTCACTCCCGTGCTTCTCTCCACTGGAATTCCCTTCCTGTCTGTCACTACTCTCTTCTTGCGTCTTGCATTTGGCACCGCGGCTGAAGGGGCTGAGCTGTCCTCCCTCTGTCTCCACACTGTCATTCTCTCTCTGTCTGTGTGCGGTCCACATCCACCTCTTTGTCATCCACCTTAGTATTACTATCTGAATGACGGACGGAAGTTTCAGAGTCAGTGTGTGTAACTGTGATTGACACATTAGGTCGTATTTATTTTTAGATGTGTGACAATTTCTGACGTTAAAAAACTGACTCAGTGTGCAAAGACCTTTATCCACACACAGAACGAGATAACGTCAAGCGACGTGACTGATCTGCCTTCACATTAAAATATATATATCTTACACAAGTATTTGTGAGGCATATTTCCATGACATTTCCAGACATTTTGGGTTTATTTTTTCACAACAGGCCTGGAAATTGCTATTTTAAAATTCCAGAACCCTTCCAGGTTTCTCATGACCATGTGAATCCTGTAAGCAGAAGCATTTGTGCAGTTGATGCAACTGTAACTCAAGGTACCTCTCTGTGATCCTTCTCTCCCCTCAGAGCTCCCAAGGCCCGCTGTCCCATGGTGTCTCATTGGGTGTGAGGGGCGTCCCCCACTCCTTCTCCTCCTCCTCCCAGCTGCAGAGTGCAGTGGCGGCTGCAGCTTTGGTCAGCCGACCAGGTAAGCATGCCCACCATTCCCATCGCTCTGTCCAGAGTTCAAAGGTGAGCAGCAGTGGAATCGGCGGCCGCAGGATTATCAGCGGAGGCAGTGCCTCAGCCACTGCATGGAAGAAGCAGAGCAACAGCAACACAGGTAGACTCACATTAATACCAGCCTGCCGACTGACATCTGCTCTCTTTCAAATTCCTGTCTGGTCCAAAAGCAATCCTTGAACATCCTACGTCCAAATTGTTGTAGTGTTTTACAAAAGTCACTTTCTCATACACTAGATAAAAATAAAACAAAGAGGAAATGTTTTCGGACAAGGCAATCCCACTCTCCAGTTCTCCCTCTGCCAGTGATCTCAATCTTCCTGCTTTAGTCCCTCAGTTTGGTGGTGTATTATTCTCCCTGGGTGTCACCTCTAAACCTTAGAGTAGAATCTCTGCCGTCTTTCCTTTGTGTGTGTCTGTGGGTTGTGGGGACACGGGTGGCTTTACATTCAGGTGCTATGTCCAATCATACCGCTTCTTTCTTATTCAACTCACTGCCAGCATGCAGCCTGCGCCACACCTTGACCTGCCGCTCTGTTGCATGTTCACAGGAGTCACTATGGCCTACGTGAACCCCAGCCTGACAGGTCACAAGACGTCAGCCACCGTCGACGCTCGTCAGAGGGAGTACCTGCTGGACATGATCCCCTCGCGCTCGTCGATCTCGCAGACTGCAAACACATGGAAATAATTTCAACAGTACTCTAGTACTACTTAGGTTTTTTGTTCAAGTTCCTCAGCTCCAATAATACAGTCAACAGCAACCCCTGGAGGACTGTTCAGCAAATACAATCTCTCAAAGTGAAGAAACGTTCCTTCCTTACCTTTGTATGATTGTTGTTTTAGTTTTCTTATTTTCTGTTGTTTATTTTGAGAATCGCTGTTTTTTTTTTTTTGGTAATTGTGCAGAAACCATTTAGATTGGGGTAAAGAAAAAACAAATACTTGAAGGGCTTCCCCCGGGGTACTTCTGTCCTCCAGACTGGGCGGTTAAATGATGGTGTAAGGAGGGTTATGTGTGTGTTGAGTACTTTGATAAATATAAGTACTCTGTTCTGGGCTTATGAGCCCTTTATCTGCCATGATGTGGGTCAAACTGACCCAACCTTTTGACACTTGAATGGTTATAGTCATACCCAAGAGTTCACATTCAACAAAATACACATTTATTTTAAGCAAAAACAGAATAACTGAGTTGTAAAATGTTCAGTACATCACTCCTGTAGTTAAAGGTTTTGAATTTATTTTGTATTTACAATAAGTTATTTTGTTTCTTTTTTGTTATATTTCAGTATATTGTGGTTTCCACAAATGAAGACTTTTATTCTCGCTTTTTTTCTCCCAGTTTAACAGCATGCCTACCCGTAACCCCCTCTGTTCATTTTGCACCTCAGCTGATGAAGCATGGTGTCATTGCTTAATTCATCTGTAATTACCATCTGTAATTTGCTTATTTTATATCAATGTCAACATTGTAAGATTATTTTGAGTGTTATGTCATTGCTGAGAAAATGCAAACTCTGAAGGAGCTGAACTTGCCACACTGGAGCCAGAGAACTTGCCTCAGATTTATTCAACTATAATCCATACATTACGCGGCGTACATGTAGCCCTGAATCAGTTCTTAAAGGGACTATCTCCCAGCTACCGAGAGCCTGGAATACACAAGATATCTCTATCTTTTACCCCTCACCATATTACATAATTTCTCTGCTTCCTGATCTTAACTGCATTGTACAAACATGTTAAAATTTATTTGGTTTACTTTTTTTCCTAGCTCCTAAAGAAATAATAAAAAATATACATTTTAAAGACGTGTTTTTCATTTATGGTCTGTGGATTGTGTAATACTTGTTTGACATGGGGTGCCATTATTCAGTGCTCACTGTCATATGATCAGGATGTGGGTTGTTGAGTCTTTCTCTTGGCAAAATGAAAACTTCAGTAAGCAAAAATGTATCGTAAAGGTGGATCAGATAACAGTCGGGGAGTGAGGTGAAAACAGGAAAGACAGGTTGGTGAGATTACAGATAACTAGGAGAGAACATAAAGTGCACAGTCAAGATGACATGTATCTGCCAGAGGGGAAACCATCTTACAGACGATCTTGTCGTCCATACATTAAATTATAAAAATGAACGTACAACTTAAAAGCAGCAGTTGAATGCAGCTAATTATATGACATCTTACACTTTGGAAATGGGGTTCTTGTACTTTGATGTTTCCTCTGCTGCTTTACACCTCTACTCAAATATATTTCAGAGGATATCAGCTAGTGAGATTTCATTTTGTTACAGGTTAAACCACCCAAATGGATGTGAAGTAGTTCAAATTAAAGCTTCCTCAACTACAACATACCAATGCTGCTTATACCAATTACAACCTAGTGGTATATAACACAATAATACAACTCTGAAAAGGGCGTTTTGCTGCATAATAAGTACTCATTTGTACTTTGTACATTTTCTACTTCTGTTTAGAATTTTAGGTGCAGCACTTTCACTTGTCGTCGAGTACTTAACCCTGTAGTGTGGCTGCGTTAAGTTAAAGGTCCAGTGTGTGGGATTTAGTGGGATATATTGGCAGAAATATAAGTATGTTTTCTTTAGTGTATCATCATCTGAAAATAAGATTGTTTTTGTTACCTTAGAGTGAGTCATTTATATCTACACAGGGAACGGGTCCTCCTCCACAAAGATCATCATGTCGCATTGCCGTGTCTCTACAGTAGCTCAGAAAAGACAAACCAGACACTGGCTCTAGACAGGGCCACTTGTGTTTGCACATTGGCCATCATAGTTAGCAACCCCTCTGCAAGGAGTGTTGGAAAACACTGCTTTACTGCTTTATTCAGTGTTTTTACCTGTTTAAATCACAAGATTAATTTGTTTTGGAGAGAAAGAGAGCTCTGTGGATAATTCGGCTCCCTCCTGAATGATGAACGTTGAAGAAATTCTAGTTGCAATCTAAAATCCTAACCACCATATGCTACTAAGTCCCCTGAAATATTACACTCTGGACCTTTAATACTTCTACCACCACTACTTTAAACAACTGAGGTCACCAAAGACTATGCTTTCTGCTTTGCATGACTGATAATGCAGTTCAAGGTTTACACAGCACTGACACAAAACATTAATATTAACTTGACTAATTGAAAAAATGTTGCTCACCATGACAGAGAGCCCATCTTCAGCAAGTGCCAAGTCTCCACCAGATAATTAAAATACAAAAAGTATTATTAATGGGAATTTCTTTTTAAATTTACATACATTATATCTTATAAATTGGTTCTAATATAATAAAAAGCTGGTATAGTTCTTTAAAATAAACTGCAAAGTGCCATAAAATGTATTAAACAATAAGCAGTCGTCGTCCGGACATGTGGGGGCAGTAGAGAGCCACAGAGGCTTTTCCGCACGCGAGAAGAAGCGTTCCACAGTGACGTCACCGGCGTGTTTAGGAGAAGGCTGGAGGAAGATGGCGGGGTCCAAGGTGAAGCAGGACATGCCTCCTCCGGGAGGCTATGCCCCGTTTGATTACAAGAGAAATCTGCCGAGACGGGGACTCTCTGGTACTCACATCACACACGACGTTACACACACACACACGAGCTGTTAAATATGAGCAGGCCGTTTGACATTTGGTACTTTGGTAAACAGAAGCTAATGCTAACGGGTTAGCATCACTTAGACACACACGCTAATCAACTGAAATGTGAATATTAAAGTTGTTAGAGGCTCTTTAGTTGATGTCCGGTAAATGGAGGAATAATACATGTGTCGTTTGACAGTATAATATGAAAGTCTGTAAATATTTAAGTAGTGAATCAGTAGTTTTCGTACGACTTGTCTACAGTGACGATAGCTACTTGCTAACTAACTTACCTTGTTTATTACACGAGGCTGAAGTTGGCATCCGATTCACAGCTTCTGATTGGAATTTTCCGGTCCACCTTAAAAGTGTCATAACGCCTGTAGATGGCGGTATTCAGTCGTTTTCCTAATTCATGAACTGAGAGCATGAAACATAAGAAAACGATGAAAGGAGAATCAGCCCTAGATTGCAACGGTATTTAATTCATCTAAAACACAGGATTTTATTTATTTTAATTGTAGATCTACTCTCTAATATGTGTAACTCACAGTGAAATGTACACAATGTATTTCTATGTCTTTTTCTGATCTACATCACATTAGACCTGTTCCTGATATAAAACCACAAGACATAGACTCCTCAAATCTGGACTGAATTATTCTACAGGGTCTATACATTCATAAAAACACAGTCTCTGATTTGTGAAACCTTTATTCTATTTGTGAAAATGCAAAAAAGGCACATTTCACTGCTTTTTCCTCATCTAGACCACATTAGACCAGGTCCAGGTCTAGAACCGCAACACTTAGACTCCTCAAATCTGGACTGAATTATTCTACAGGGTCTATACATTCATAAAAACACAGTCTCTGATTTGTGAAACCTTTATTCTATTTGTGAAAATGGAAAAAAAGGCACATTTCACTGCTTTTTCCTCATCTAGACCACATTAGACCAGGTCCAGGTCTAGATCCGCTACACATAGACTCCCCAAATCTGGACTGAATTATTCTACAGGGTCTATACATTCATAAAAACACAGTCTCTGATTTGTGAAACCTTTATTCTATTTGTGAAAATGGAAAAAAAGGCACATTTCACTGCTTTTTCCTCATCTAGACCACATTAGACCAGGTCCAGGTCTAGATCCGCTACACATAGACTCCCCAAATCTGGACTGAATTATTCTACAGGGTCTATACATTCATAAAAACACAGTCTGATTTGTGAAACCTTTATTCTATTTGTGAAAATGCAAAAAAGGCAAATTTCACTGCTTTTTTCCTCATCTAGACCACATTAGACCAGGTCCAGGTCTAGATCCGCTACACATAGACCCCTCAAATCTGGACTGAATTATTCTACAGGGTCTATACATTCATAAAAACACAGTCTCTGATTTGTGAAACCTTTATTCTATTTGTGAAAATGCAAAAAAGGCACATTTCACTGCTTTTTCCTCATCTAGACCACGTTAGACCAGGTCCAGGTCTAGATCCGCTACACATAGACTCCCCAAATCTGGACTGAATTATTCTACAGGGTCTATACATTCATAAAAACACAGTCTCTGATTTGTGAAACCTTTATTCTATTTGTGAAAATGCAAAAAAGGCACATTTCACTGCTTTTTCCTCATCTAGACCACGTTAGACCAGGTCCAGGTCTAGATCCGCTACACATAGACTCCCCAAATCTGGACTGAATTATTCTACAGGGTCTATACATTCATAAAAACACAGTCTCTGATTTGTGAAACCTTTATTCTATTTGTGAAAATGCAAAAAAGGCAAATTTCACTGCTTTTTTCCTCATCTAGACCACATTAGACCAGGTCCAGGTCTAGATCCGCTACACATAGACCCCTCAAATCTGGACTGAATTATTCTACAGGGTCTATACATTCATAAAAACACAGTCTCTGATTTGTGAAACCTTTATTCTATTTGTGAAAATGCAAAAAAGGCACATTTCACTGCTTTTTTCTCATCTAGACCACATTAGACCAGGTCCAGGTCTAGATCCGCTACACATAGACTCCTCAAATCTGGACTGAATTATTCTACAGGGTCTATACATTCATAAAAACACAGTCTCTGATTTGTGAAACCTTTATTCTATTTGTGAAAATGCAAAAAAGGCACATTTCACTGCTTTTTTCCTCATCTAGACCACATTAGACCAGGTCCAGGTCTAGATCCGCTACACATAGACCCCTCAAATCTGGACTGAATTATTCTACAGGGTCTATACATTCATAAAAACACAGTCTCTGATTTGTGAAACCTTTATTCTATTTGTGAAAATGCGAAAAAAGCACATTTCACTGCTTTTTTCTCATCTTTCCGCCAGACTGATGGCGAAAAAAAACAAAAACAAAAACATAAAGTCGGAAAGTCGGTCTCTTACTGCTGTATTTGTAAGGATATAAGTGTAAAAAACGGGGAAAAACAGTCCAGATCAGAGCGTTTCTGAAATAAGATTAAGAGGTAATGTGACATCATAGTTGCCATGTCAACCTCTCTTGCACTGTCTGGCAGTCTTTCTCTCTCTCTCTCTCTCTCTCTTTCTCTCTATCTCTCTATCTCTCTCTCTCTCTCTCTCTCTCTCTCTCTCTTTCTCTCTATCTCTATCTCTCTCTCTATCTCTCACTGTGTGTGTATGTGCATGTGACATCGCTGAATGTCGTTGACCTTCTATCCTTCGTTTCCCACCCTGTTGGTTTAGTCTGCTTTACTTTTTAACCTTTATCTGACCCAGGTTTGAGCAAATTATTGGTAAAGTCCATGGCGCTGACCATGGTGCTGAAATAGCCTATGAATGAATGAATGAATGAATGAGTGACGTCATAGCATTTTTTTTCCTGCTGTATAGTGCATCGCACATCACCACTCACTAGGCTGCTGACTGGCTGCCATAAGCTACACACAAATACAACATTAAGAAGTTATAACAAATGCAAATTTTATTACATTTTCTCCATAAGGAGGCTGACAGTGATTCACCACATGACAAAAGCAGACTAGAACGAAATCGCTTTAACAGCCACATTGTCATTTTAAGCACTGCCCTTGGTGCTGAAGATGCAAAAATAATCAAATGTCTATACTCCAAAACTCACTACCTCTGACATGACAGGTAGTGTACATAGATCAAAAAAACATCAGAAAAACAGAAGTCCCGCAAACCAACAGCAAGTGCCGATCACCATGGCCAAAAAACTTCGCATATCTGAAATAAAAAAAATAAAAACAAGACAGCTGTTAGCAAATGCTGTTGCTGCTGCAGCTATTAGGCTACTGTAGTATCCAAAGGAAGGAAAGATTGTTTAACCTATAATTCAGCATTATGTGGCCTTTTGTCCACAGCAAATAAATTATTTCCTCTTAACGATACGGAAGTCGGTGTCAGCGGAGATTCCGTCATCTACACATCACCACAATGGGAATATACCATAGAGTGACACAGAGAAATGCCGTCTAGCAAAAGATAAATATTTTCACCATCATTTTAGTTATGAAATTTTACTTATAGCCTCACGTATGATATTCAAGGTGCGCGCGCGCACAATTAAACAGGATCTCACACACATAAAACGTGACTTTTCACAAATAGAATAAAGGTTTCACAAATCAGAGACTGTGTTTTTATGAATGTATAGACCCTGTAGAATAATTCAGTCCAGATTTGAGGAGTCTAAGTGTAGCGGTTCTAGACCTGGACCTGGTCTAATGTGGTCTAGATGAGGAAAAAGCAGTGAAATGTGCCTTTTTTTCCATTTTCACAAATAGAATAAAGGTTTCACAAATCAGAGACTGTGTTTTTATGAATGTATAGACCCTGTAGAATAATTCAGTCCAGATTTGAGGAGTCTAAGTGTAGCGGATCTAGACCTGGACCTGGTCTAATGTGGTCTAGATGAGGAAAAAGCAGTGAAATGTGCCTTTTTTTCCATTTTCACAAATAGAATAAAGGTTTCACAAATCAGAGACTGTGTTTTTATGAATGTATAGACCCTGTAGAATAATTCAGTCCAGATTTGAGGAGTCTAAGTGTAGCGGTTCTAGACCTGGACCTGGTCTAATGTGGTCTAGATGAGGAAAAAGCAGTGAAATGTGCCTTTTTTGCATTTTCACAAATAGAATAAAGGTTTCACAAATCAGAGACTGTGTTTTTATGAATGTATAGACCCTGTAGAATAATTCAGTCCAGATTTGGGGAGTCTATGTGTAGCGGATCTAGACCTGGACCTGGTCTAACGTGGTCTAGATGAGGAAAAAGCAGTGAAATACACCTTTTTGCATTTTCACAAATAGAATAAAGGTTTCACAAATCAGAGACTGTGTTTTTATGAATGTATAGACCCTGTAGAATAATTCAGTCCAGATTTGAGGAGTCTAAGTGTAGCGGTTCTAGACCTGGACCTGGTCTAATGTGGTCTAGATGAGGAAAAAGCAGTGAAATGTGCCTTTTTTGCATTTTCACAAATAGAATAAAGGTTTCACAAATCAGAGACTGTGTTTTTATGAATGTATAGACCCTGTAGAATAATTCAGTCCAGATTTGGGGAGTCTATGTGTAGCGGATCTAGACCTGGACCTGGTCTAATGTGGTCTAGATGAGGAAAAAAGCAGTGAAATTTGCCTTTTTTGCATTTTCACAAATAGAATAAAGGTTTCACAAATCAGAGACTGTGTTTTTATGAATGTATAGACCCTGTAGAATAATTCAGTCCAGATTTGGGGAGTCTATGTGTAGCGGATCTAGACCTGGACCTGGTCTAACGTGGTCTAGATGAGGAAAAAGCAGTGAAATGTGCCTTTTTTGCATTTTCACAAATAGAATAAAGGTTTCACAAATCAGAGACTGTGTTTTTATGAATGTATAGACCCTGTAGAATAATTCAGTCCAGATTTGAGGAGTCTAAGTGTAGCGGATCTAGACCTGGACCTGGTCTAATGTGGTCTAGATGAGGAAAAAGCAGTGAAATACACCTTTTCACATTTTCACAAATAGAATAAAGGTTTCACAAATCAGAGACTGTGTTTTTATGAATGTATAGACCCTGTAGAATAATTCAGTCCAGATTTGAGGAGTCTAAGTGTAGCGGTTCTAGACCTGGACCTGGTCTAATGTGGTCTAGATGAGGAAAAAGCAGTGAAATACACCTTTTCACATTTTCACAAATAGAATAAAGGTTTCACAAATCAGAGACTGTGTTTTTATGAATGTATAGACCCTGTAGAATAATTCAGTCCAGATTTAAGGAGTCTAAGTGTAGCGGATCTAGACCTGGACCTGGTCTAACGTGGTCTAGATGAGGAAAAAGCAGTGAAATGTGCTTTTTTTGCATTTTCACAAATAGAATAAAGGTTTCACAAATCAGAGACTGTGTTTTTATGAATGTATAGACCCTGTAGAATAATTCAGTCCAGATTTGAGGAGTCTATGTGTAGCGGATCTAGACCTGGACCTGGTCTAATGTGGTCTAGATGAGAAAAAAGCAGTGAAATGTGCCTTTTTTGCATTTTCACAAATAGAATAAAGGTTTCACAAATCAGAGACTGTGTTTTTATGAATGTATAGACCCTGTAGAATAATTCAGTCCAGATTTGAGGGGTCTATGTGTAGCGGATCTAGACCTGGACCTGGTCTAATGTGGTCTAGATGAGGAAAAAGCAGTGAAATGTGCCTTTTTTGCATTTTCACAAATAGAATAAAGGTTTCACAAATCAGAGACTGTGTTTTTATGAATGTATAGACCCTGTAGAATAATTCAGTCCAGATTTGAGGAGTCTATGTGTAGCGGATCTAGACCTGGACCTGGTCTAATGTGGTCTAGATGAGGAAAAAGCAGTGAAATGTGCTTTTTTTGCATTTTCACAAATAGAATAAAGGTTTCACAAATCAGACTGTGTTTTTATGAATGTATAGACCCTGTAGAATAATTCAGTCCAGATTTAAGGAGTCTAAGTGTAGCGGTTCTAGACCTGGACCTGGTCTAATGTGGTCTAGATGAGAAAAAAGCAGTGAAATGTGCCTTTTTTGCATTTTCACAAATAGAATAAAGGTTTCACAAATCAGAGACTGTGTTTTTATGAATGTATAGACCCTGTAGAATAATTCAGTCCAGATTTGGGGAGTCTATGTGTAGCGGATCTAGACCTGGACCTGGTCTAACGTGGTCTAGATGAGGAAAAAGCAGTGAAATGTGCCTTTTTTGCATTTTCACAAATAGAATAAAGGTTTCACAAATCAGAGACTGTGTTTTTATGAATGTATAGACCCTGTAGAATAATTCAGTCCAGATTTGAGGAGTCTAAGTGTAGCGGTTCTAGACCTGGACCTGGTCTAACGTGGTCTAGATGAGGAAAAAGCAGTGAAATACACCTTTTTGCATTTTCACAAATAGAATAAAGGTTTCACAAATCAGAGACTGTGTTTTTATGAATGTATAGACCCTGTAGAATAATTCAGTCCAGATTTGAGGAGTCTATGTCTTGTGGTTTTATATCAGGAACAGGTCTAATGTGATGTAGATCAGAAAAAGACATAGAAATACATTGTGTACATTTCACTGTGAGTTACACATATTAGAGAGTAGATCTACAATTAAAATAAATAAAATCCTGTGTTTTAGATGAATTAAATACCGTTGCAATCTAGGGCTGATTCTCCTTTCATCGTTCTCTAATGTTTCATGCTCTCAGTTCATGAATTAGGAAAACGACTGAATACCGCCATCTACAGGCGTTATGACACTTTTAAGGTGGACCGGAAAATTCCAATCAGAAGCTGTGAATCGGATGCCAACTTCAGCCTCGTGTTTATTACGGGGTCGGTCAAATTATTTTACATGTTCTTCAAGGGGAATAAGCCTTATATTTGATGTAATGCAAGTTAGTCCACAGCTTCAGTAAAGTATACAGCTTATTTGCTGCGTGAAAATCTTGAGACCCATTTATTAAACTTATTGTTTTGGCCGGAACTGGAAATGAAATCTGAAATCTGAAATCAGCCCCATCAAATGTTGTGTGTTAGCGCTGGCCAGAAATGAATTAATTGTATTTTTCTACTGTTATTTTTTGCAAGGTTGATCGCACCAGGTCTGCACTGGCACGCACTGCCTCCATTATAGAAGTATATTAATGACAAAATATTGTGGGGAAAGAAAAAGCTAATTCTAACTTAGTCTGTCTGCAGGACAGAGCTGAATTAGATCTGGTGACATCATGTTTTGAATTGCCCCTTGGGGACAAATAAAGTTTTTTTCAATTGAATCACCGAAGATTTGAGCCAGTGAACAGGGCTTCTCACTTACAATGATCAAACCTGCCAGAGCCAGGTAACTGCTTCTGCAGTTTGACATTTAAAGGTCTAGTGTGTAGGTTTTAGTGGCATCCAGCGGTGAGGTCATGTCCTGTGTGTCAACGCATATGAGAACCACAGTGGCCTAGGTGAAAATACAAATGGCTCTATCTAGAGCCAGGTGGTGCTTCTCAAAGTCAAGGAAGCATCCTTTAACAGCTGAATTTTAAGGACGATGCATCATCGAATTCATTTTCAATGTAGATGGTCAAATGCCAGAGCGATGCCACCGTGGCACACACATGTTCCTGACCAACTATGCTTCAGGGCGCGATGGCTGTGTCCTGAGATAAACACAGTTCAACATTTGTAAAGCAGCAGCGTGCACCGCATGTCGTGTGACAAGGAACAACCAATCACAGCCAACAGATATTCCCTTCTTCCATAAATAAGTCTGTGGTAGATATGGAGGAGAAGTTAATCATTTTAGTCCAGTGCTACCAGAGCTTTGCATCCGTCCTGCAGACAGTAGGCCTACACACAAAAAGCGCCTGGGCATTCGCTAGCCTGTTACAATATGTGTTCACCAAATGTTAGGAAGGAGTCTTGCCTTTCATCTGTAGAACCCAAATTGGAAGGACCTATCCTATCAAGAAATCATCCTTGACTTTGAGAAGCACCAAGTGTTTTTTTTTTTTTGTTCAAGACTACTGTAGAAACAACATGGTGGACTCTTTGGAAGAGGACCCACACCATATGTAGATATACATGGCTATTTTAAAGATATTAAAACACATACATTCTTAGTATCAGGTAATTATACACTAATAAAAACATAGCAATGAATATTATATCCCATTTATGCAAGTATACCTCCCTGTATCCTACACATTTGACCTTTAAGTTTGAAGTCATTTATTGTCATATGCAAAACAATTATAGTGAAGCGATCTCTCTAAGGCGCCCTCCAACAATGCTTATTAAATATTGTGGAAAGAAAACCAGCAAAAAAAGGGAGTCTTAGACATGTAAAGTGCAAATTTAAAATGTAGGGATAAAATATAATTTATACAAAATTACATTCATTAAGTAGACAGCATTTGCAAAATGAATAAAATGTAAACGGAAATGTATGTGTGTTAAAGTATATAAAAAGTAATAGCAATATAAAGGTAAATATACAGTATGTGTTCTAAATTTTTTATTTCTCTAAACATTAAAAATTCAAATGTTTTGTTAACCGGAGCATTTTCCTGCTGTATACAAGACAACAGAGTTCGTGCTTGAGTGTGAAAATATGAGGCCTGAAACAGAAATACAGCAAATCCTTCACATTAGAAGCTGTTACCAGCTTTTTAAAATTATTTTTTGGATGCATTTCTTTGTTCCTAAAGTTGTCATTGGTTGATTGACAATGATCTTCATCAGAGGATCTTTCAGCACTTCAACCGGTGCAGAAGGTTCTGGCTCTGTCAATAAAGGCGTGTGTAGCTGAGCTGCACTGTCAGTAAAATATGTCTATTCATTGTCAGTTTGGTAACAAACAGCAGTTGTAAAAACCGGTTTTATCCACTGCCAGTATCGGGATGCCTTATTGTGTGAACCACGGCTCGGCTGTTCAGCCATTCTTTTAAATCCAGATAACTTCAGATTCATTTATTCCAACTTCATCACATCAGAGAATAAACTTAGAAGAGCACACGCTTGATAACTTTTCTTTTTTATTAACATTAGTACAGTGAACATTGATCATGTGGTTTAGGATGTAACTTAAAAGCTGACATAAACCATCTGTTGTAAATTACAGTGTTGCCTTAAACTGTCACTAATCACTTCTTAAATCAACAGGATATAGCATGTTTGGCATCGGCATCGGCATCATGGTGTTTGGATACTGGAGGCTGTTTAGCTGGAACAGAGAGAGGAGGTGGGACAACTCTTGTCGTCATGCGTTGGGTTTAAATCTTAATCTCGTCACAGTTAAAGTCTGGTTAATATTTCACAATCGGGCTGGAACTAATGGTGATGTGTTTGTGCACGCAGGCGTTTGCTGATCGAGGAGATGGAGGCCAGGATAGCTCTGATGCCCCTGCTGCAGGCAGAGCATGACCGAAGGTAACGATAAAGAAACCTTACACACACATGAACACGTTCAGTTTTTTAACACAATGGTTACTCCCTTGTTCTAGCCTTTATTTAAATAGTTGAATTTCCCCTCTGTCCAGGGCCTTACGTATGCTGAGGGAAAATCTAGAAGAGGAGGCCATCATCATGAAGGACGTTCCTGGTTGGAAGGTATAGAAAAGCTGTGATTTCTCTTTGTTGCTACTACACTGTAACATCAACATCAGACACTCGCTGCTGTCACACACATATTTTGGCCTACTTCTAATTTCAAATGCCTTGTAGCCAGTTGCTTATTGCTTCATTTTTAGGTATCCAAAAACTCGACACATTCACATACTGGATGGTTCACAGGTTTATCACAGTCACTGTATTTTTATTAGCCTCTGAATAGATGGTAAATAATGACCCTGCTGGAGTTTAATAAGTATAATAATCTTGAGACATAATTACTTCTGCATTTAATATTCCAAGTATTCTTCAACCATCTAACTCCCTCTTCAATTCCTTTATTTTGTCCATAAGTGGGTCAAAAATAGCGTACATGTATTTTCAATTTAAATTTATTTAATTCTTTACTCTAGCCGTCTAACATTACTGTAGCTACATAAGGTAGTTGCAGTCTGTGAGGGGCACACACACAAAATGATGATAGTCTGTTTTGTTCAGTTATTTTGACTTTTTAATGTTTTTAAATGAGTTACAAATGCAAACTTTATTTTGGTGTTGAATTGAAATAATTTTGAGCAAAAAATTTAAAGGTTGCGCACGAGGGGTTCGTACAGCTTGAGGCGAGTTAGATTTAAGAATTTTTTAAAAGACTTTTTTAATGCCACTCTGAATAAAGTTTAAGAAATAAAAGAACATGGCAGTTACAGATACAGATGCTGGTTAACACCTTTGTCTTTGTATTGATGAGGACCGTTTGTCTCGTTAACACTCGTGCAGGTCGGTGAGAGCGTCTTCCACACAGACCGCTGGGTTGCCCCTCTGACAGAGGAGCTGTTCAACCTCCGGCCTCGCGAGGAGCTTTTGCACAAGCGTTTCGGCTTCTTGTCGTACGTGTAAGCGAACGTCGTCCCGAGCTCCACCACCTTCCACAGCCGGCACCACGTGGACCTGAGCACTCGCTCAACTCAGCTTGTAAATGTTCAATATTAAAGTATCTTTTTTTCTGTACCTCATCCTGGTTCTCCTGGAATTCTTTCACCTTGGATTGAATTTCTCAGCTCAGGTACCTATATATATATATATATATATATATATATATATATATATACATTTTCATCTCCAGAAACAGCTTGTAACGGTGATTCACAACTGGTGAGTGGTGGTCCATTCTGAATGGACTGCAAGTGGCTGGCAAACATGACTAGTTTATAAAAACCCACTGGTGAATTTCCAGCACAAGCTTTTATTTTGAAGTGCAGTTTCCTGTTGTAGATAGAGTGAATATACAGATAATTGACAGCAAACTAGCTCAACATGGCCAAATGCAGTTCAGACACTGAATATATTAAACTGTGTGGACCTTGAAGTGATGACAAAGGGGAAATCTGGACCTAAATTTTAAGCTCAAACTATCCTAAATTATATAAAATGTGTTAATGCAAATGTATCACAAAAAGGGACGAATAATAATTATATGTAACACTGAAAGGGGCCGTTCAGAAAGAATGCTTCTGATATACAAGTATATTTAGCTGGAAATACTTCATATTTAATTAAGTATTTGTACACTTTTGTATTAATAGACTAAATTAACAGTAATTCATCATGATTCACTATGCATCGACATTATTCTTTGACAAGGACATTTAAATTTAGTTACTTATGGATAAGTTAACAAGATGTCATCACAGCCAAGTGTCTGGATGAGTTTCAAAATTCACAAAGACGACCCCCAGCAAGTGCCAGATATTCCCAAGGAAACTAGCCTGTATCACAAATCTACGACCACCTTAGCACATCCAACAGTTTTCAGATTAATTGTATCTCAACAAAGTGCCAATGCCCAAAAACTGGTAATAGGTTAAGCACTGTATTGTGCCTCTTCATAGCCTCATCTCTACCAAAAAATGTTCTGTACTGGTCAGAGGGTGAGTGCCTGGAAATATACTTCAAAGCAGGTACAGTGAGAAGTTTGAAAACCACCATCTTAAACCTTGTTTTAATCTGTCAAACACTTTGTAACTCACAAATAATTAAAACAGCATTAAGGATACATGAACTTGATTAATATGAATCATCCAAGTCACATTCTGGCAATTATGAAAAGCCAAGAAAACAAGTGGGTTATGACTGCTGAAATTTTATTTTTGAAATTGCAATACATAGAATAAATCAGCAGTGTAGTACTTAAGTGTCTTAATTTAACAGATTCTTGTTAAAATGACAAAAAGTACTACACATTTGATGTTTGAAAAGGACGACATGTCACATTCAAACAAGTTCTGCTCTGCGCTCTGTTGAGCAGCTGGCATCTTGCCTGTTTATACTCCTCTCTGGGACCTTTGAGTAGCAGCCATTACATTTGAAAAATGTTTCACTGGCAAGCTAATGTTAGACATTCACGAAGGCCTTAAACTTTTAGTTGGCAGGTTCCTCCCATGTAGCCACTCTTGCAGCTGCGCCACCGCTACTGCACGCTGGACCTGAAACACAGCAGTGAGACTGTAAACAGCTAAGCAACACTTAACTGCAGCAGTAACAAAACACACAGGATACATTGTTTTATAGAGCACAAGGATTTACCTGATCACCGGATCTGCGTCCATCGCTGCCATCTACAGCCGGATACTTAAGCTGTGAGGAGATCCACTGAAGCCTGCGACAGCCAGTTCACTCTAAAGAAAAAGATAAAGAGGTGGGTTACACCTGGAAATCAACATTTGACACAAGTGAAATCACAAAGTGCATGCAACACTATTTGAGTCTGAAACTCACCGCTTATTCATATGTAAGGGTACAAAGAAAAACTGAGTACAGTCTAGACACCTTACACATCAATTAGGACTGCTGTGGGACATTACTGGAGCAAATTTGAGGACTAATGCAGTGAACAGAAGTGGACTGAGCACAATACTACCCATGACTTAGAGGCCAATGCTTGTTTTGGTGGACTCAGGAAGTGGAGTACTACAATCCAGACGGGCTTCATAGAAACATTTTCTCAATGAACTTTTCCAATCGGGGAAGAGGCCATGGCATGTTGTAGGCAACATCTGAAGCAGGGGACTAAAAACAACGACTAACTTGAAGGTATTCATGGAAACAATGAGAACTGAGTTTGAAGGATGTGAGCAAAGCAAAAGGAGATTTTTACCTCACGTGCATTGGCCTACTTTCTCCACATATGACCTAGGCAAGAGAGCAGCTTTCATCTCTGATGAGCACTTGTTGGAAGGCGCAACACCTCACTCTCCAAGGACTTGTTGGTTTTTGAAGTAGCTGACCTCTTGAACGTAATGAAGCATTAACATGACCAGACACCGGCTGATGTTTTCCCAGCATGACCATGTGCCACTTTAGTTAGGGATTCATTAGTCAAATGTCACTACAGGCTGGAGCTCAAGACACTAAAAAGATGCCCAACACATCTGGCTAGTCGATGGTTTTTAGACATGTACACAACACATTGGGCCAAAAACCATCTTTAATTCTGAAATCTCAGATCAGAGGGCAGCTTGTGGACTGGAAGTGGACTTTTAAGCTACACCCAATTACAGCTTATTCCTCCATCGTTTGATCAGGATAACTTAAACTGCCAATTCATAGTTGCCCACCACAGAAATCCATGTGTAATCTCATTGCGTCGGGCAGTTGACGTGGTTTTCTCACGCACCATTACAGTAACATATGAACCTACAGCTTTCAGCTTAACTCCACATGCGGTAATTTTGAAAGGCAAAAGAGTCAAGATTATTTTCCACAGTCTGTTTAATAGGCTCCATGAAGCCAAACTGACAAAGAAAAAAAACGATCATACAAAGAACATAAAGTACAAAACTGTTCCCGGTTGAGATATTACTTTGGGGAAACGAAGTTACATTTTTCGATCACTTAAACAAGATTAGTCCATTTTACAGCACATTGAAAATGCAGAGCACAGAAGATACCTTGGACAGACTGTAGCATGCCGCAATTTGCAACTTCATGAACAGCCGGCCACTTCGGATGTGTAGTTCACCAGTCTGAAAGGAATTCACTCTTTTGGGAAATTGGGAAATACAGGAGCCTCAGCTAGACTAAGTTTTTACTAGTAAAGGGAATTTAGCATTAAATCCCCCAAAAGTCTGTTTTTAAGAGTAACTGGATCTTTACTCACTCAGTTTAAAACCTGGCAAGAGGTAGGTCGGCCACAGAGACTGAGGGGAAATAAGGAAGAAATAAAAAGAAAACAAACAAAACAAGCCCCATTGGATATTTCAGTATTAAAAAAAAACAAAAAAAAAACAAAAAAAAACTAAGGAATCAAAAATTCAGGAAACCCTTTAACGTGCTGGATAAAAAGTCTACAGCGATGGTAGTAGCTGTTCAACGAAAAGCCATGTGGAGAGCCGTTGTTCGATCCCCAAAGTGGGACTTGACAGTACTTATCAGATTACACAGATGCCTTTTAGTTAACAAACGACCTTTGAGGAATAAAGATGCCCAATCAGCAAGGTAAGAGTCTTGAACTATAATTTGTAACATGGTTTGTTAAGGAATGACCAAAACTCATGGCTACATTTTTTTTTTTGAAGATGCTTGAGCTACTACAACAGAACTACAAAAACTAAGGTCAGCAATAACACGTGGACATTTTTCTTGAGGAGCGCATCTTTGAAATACAGCCAGCCAAGTGATGATCTTGAATCAGGGAGATGTTTACTCGTGTGCTGAGGATAAGAAGTGGGCACACAGGTAAAGACACTGAAAGTTCCAACACTGGAGTTTCACAACACCCCCCTCAACCCACCAGACCATCCATAAACCCTCCCTCATTTTTTTTTGCACAAGGGGCTCCGTCCGCTGAGATAAGCAACATCAGATTAAGTTACAGTTGTTTCAAATTGTTCTGCCAGCCTCTTTAATCAGAGTGGGACTGGGGGAGGGGGTAGCAAAATTTTGAAACTGCATAAAGAGGCATCAAGTTGGGCTCTGGGACAAAACTGAGGGACATACATTATACAAGTCCTTATATGTTGGGGCTGTTAAGTTCTTTTAATTTAATGTATGATGCCTAGTGTGACATGCGCCACAAAACAAATGAAGTTCATATGTCTAACTTAAATCAGATGTAGTGTTACAAGTACTTTGGTATGTCCGATAAACTACTGAATGCAAGTTTATTGGATGTCATTTTATAATTTGAAAAACGACAGCCCCAACATAAGTCTACATACACAGCACAAATGCATATCATTGATGCTTACCATATCCTTCATAAGTATCTCGGTAGGTTCCAGAGCTGCGTTCATATCCACCCTGACCCCTGAAAAGAGTGCAACAAGATTTAATATAATTGCATTACATTTTGGTGCAAGCAATGTTGTTGGGAGTCTCATATGTGACTTCAGATTCTTACCTATCTCTGTAGTTGGAGTAGCCACCGCTATTCCTGTACTGGTTGCTGCCACCGCCGCCAAACCTGCCCTCATTGCCGAAGGGTCTATCATTGTAGCTCCTATCATAACTCCTCTCGCCGTTGTATCCTCCACCTCCTGAAACACAAAGGCATTATTAGGCAACATGTTTAGCGGCGCAGAGCAGCGAAAAGATGCAAACGCAGACACTAGTGTCCACCTCTGGAGTAACCTCGTCCACCTCTCCCACGGCCGCCGAATCCACCTCTCTGTCCTCTTGCGCCTCCAGTGAAACCTCTGGGGCGTCCACCCTTGCCTGCTTCATCCACACGGATAGCCCGGCCATCTAGAGTCTGCAGAAAAAGACAATCACTGCAAATTTCCTGGCCTGTTTTACAGACATACGGGACATTTAGTGTAAGCAAACTACAACTATTACCAAAAGGTACAAAGCTGCCTTATATGGGGATTACCTCACAATAGGTATAACTTAGTTATCATCAGGGTGAAGAGGATACTTATCTAGGCTGTGCATACAATCATTGCAAATTATTATTATTAACAGAAAGCACTGAAACCAATGCAAACATCAGAATTTTTATTTATAAGCCAGGTGGCTTGAACTTTATATCATAATATGGACCAACCACAATGACAGGGTGTCTACAGTTATCAGACTGTTAATTTGGATGCTTTTGAAGACCAAAAAAAAAAAAAAAAAAAAAAAAAAAAACACCCTTGAACCACATTTAGGACACATTTTTGGACAAATCATGTCTTACTTATTTAAGCATTTTTAAGATTTGTAACTTTAGAAGTGGACTTTTACATAGAATGGCTTCACTCATTCACAGAAAATTAAATTTAAAAGGAATGAATAGATGATTAGTAGCAGCTATGACCTCAAATTAAAGTTCAAGACTATTTAATGACTTAAAGCCTTATAAGATGTAAAAATGAATTTAAGGCATTTAAAGACCCCCTGAACCAATGCATACTAAAGTGCACAGATAATATATGTATACCACGTTTGGGCAATGGATTACAATTAACAATTTCAGTATAAATTAGAAAAATGGTTTTGAAATAAAATAATGTTTAAAAGGGTTAAATCATGTAGTGTTGCTTTACCTTGCCGTTCATGCCCTCCAGTGCATCTTTAGCATCGTCACAGTTATCATATTTCACAAAGCCGAAACCGCGAGATTTCCCCGTCTCTTTGTCTCTGATCACGTCCACTAATGGAGGACAAAAAAAAAAAAAGACAATAAAAATACATACATTTATAAAAAATAAAAACAATCCATTCCTATGAGGATGTCAATAATTTAAAACCCTCTAAAATGCGTAGATGCGTTCACGGACTTACCCTTTTCGATGGTTCCATATTTGCCGAAGGCCGCGGCCAGAGAATCCTCGTTGGTCTCGAAGCTTAGCCCTCCGATGAATAATTTACCCTCGTCCGACATCTTAGTTATAGCTGGAAACAAACAAATCAGAAAAAAATAAAGTATTTGTTTAAATAAAAACAACAGAACCCAAACAACCTCCGTTCACAAACAAATAGCGCAAATACCGTCCGCTCACGCAGCATGAAAAGTAGGTCAGCGGCCATCACAACCTGCGTATGGCTATTTTTGACCAAAGATTTTTTTTCCCTCCTCCACGATGTTTAACAACGCAATTCATCCAAATACATTTAAAAACCATCACGGTGTTTTTTAATATATGTATATTTTGCATTCATTAACAGTAAACCGCCGCTAATGGTCGACACAAATCGAGCTAGGCTTGAGGCCTATAAACGTGGTACCGTTAGTTAGCGGATTAGATGGTTAGCAATTTTCTTTTCGGCGCCATTTTGTAGCACCGAGCTCATTCGGCTCACTTTTGTTTCGCTGACCGACATCGACAACTGCTTCATACGCGGCTCAGTGCCTTTTAATCTCGGTTACATAACGGTTATGATGCACGAATTTAACAACGCAAAACACGTTTTTTCACATTTTCCATCGAACAGAAACACAAAAGATTTTTATCGATTTCATGATTGTGCTCGCGGCCTGATTTTTAAAATGGTAGCGTTTGAAATTATAACTCATGAAAAGAGCAAACACGTTAATAATGCCTTGTAGATGCATATGTATGTGAACATGTGTAATTCACACGACATGAACCGTGAAAAACTGTGAAAAACAACAGTGGAAATAATTACCTCTTCACTGGCAGGAGTCTGGAGCGGGCACGCGGAGCTGCAGGTCGAATGAGGGAGTGAAGAAGGAGCGCTCCGCTTTTCACCGCGGTGACGTCTTCTTCTGTTGCTTTATTGCCGGTCACAGTAGAGAGCCCACACCGCCACCCTGTGTACCAACAGTGTAACATCATGGTCCCTCTAGTCTTTAAAATATAATATAATATGATTTTAAAATATAGTGAGTGCTGCTGTGAAAGTGCATTACAACTGTTCATTTTGTATGTTGATTGAGAGTGTGAATGGCATAAGGAAAGAAGCTGTTAATGAGCCAGGTGGTCCCAGTTTTAATGACCTGTAGCGCCTGCCTGAGTGCAGGGGGTCGCACAGGGGCTGACCAGGGTGAGAGCAGTCTTTAACAGTGTTTTGGGCTCTGAAGAGGTAGGTGTATCATACACCCATCAGCCAAAACATTTAAACCACTGACAGGTGAAGTGAACAACATTGATCATCTTCTTACAGTGCAATGTTCTGTTGGGAAACCCTGGGCTCTGACATTCATGTGTTTGCCGCCAGACACGCTCCACCCACCTCAACACCATTACAGACCAGGTTCCTTCCCTTATGGCAGTGGTACTCCCCAGCAGGACAACACACCACAAAAACTGCTCAGGAGTGGCCCAACAATGACAGAGACCTCAAGGCATTGACCTGGCCTCCAAATTCCCTAAATCCCAGTCTGATCAAACATCTGTGGGACGTGCCGTTACCCCACCTCACAATCCACAGGACCAAAAAGATCAGAAGCCAACAACACTATAGGACACCCCCCAGAGGTCCTGTGTTCATGCCTTGACAGGTCAGAGGACCCACCGTAAATCGGGTGTACCTCGGGGGCACCAGCACGTCCCTCAAATGTTCGATCAGATTGAGATCTGGGGAGTTTGGAGGTCAGGTCAGCGCCTAGAGCTCTTCCTGAGCAGTTTCTGTGGTGTGGCACGGTGCATTGGAGTGTGCTGTTGCCATTAGAGCATAATGGTTCTGCAACAGTGTTTGGGTGGGCAGAGTGTGTCAGGTGGCATCCACATGAATGCCAGGACTTCCCTGCAGTCTTCTCTGCAGAACAATGCATTGTTCCTGCCAGTGGTTTTAATGTTTTGGCTGATCACTGTACATTGAGGGTGGAGTGTGACTATGTAGCATACATTTACTCAAGTAACTTCGAGGTACTTGTACTAGTATTTCCCTTCATACAACTTCATAGTAGTAGATTTGTAGGGACGCAGGGGACCCGTCCCCCTCAGTATTTAGAATATGAGCATTTGTCCCTCCCAATAAAAGTATTAAAGTAGCAGAAAACTTCTATTTTGATAGAAATTAAAGACAATTACACCATGAATTTATGCAGGAAAGTTGCAAATCAGTGCATACAAATTCATCAGAATACAGGTAAGTGTTTGATGCTCAAAATTTTTTTGTGCAACTTTATACTCCTACTCAGCTACATCTTAGAGGCAAATATTGTACTTAAATACTCCACTATATTTGTCTAAAATGTTATTTTTGATTAACTTTTTTCTGATAAACTGATATATGAAGTGTTCCTTTACTGGTTAATAAAATTCTCCTACTTGTTAAGGTGAGTTAACTAAAGCTGAAAACTGGGCTGCTTTTCTGAGCTCATTACTGGTTGAGTTTTTAGAGATTTGTGATTCTCACGGGACAGCCACGCTACAAACACATGGTCTTATATGATGCACTGCTGTAGATTTAACTAACCAACAGGGCTGTACACAGAAATATCTCTTCTTTTTTCCTTTATTTTTCTCTTCCTTGTGTTTACACTTTAATATTGCATAAGTTAAATATTTTAGAGGATCATCCTCTGCACAGAACAAAACATACAGTTTACATTCAAGACATGTACTTGTAAGGCATTTAAATACAGAAACGTACGGTAAGAGATCTTAGTACAACACAAGACGTATAACGTGAAAATGTACATTGGAACCTTCTGCTACATAATGAGAGCCACTGTCACTGAAAGACAGACGTAATAACATGCTCAGCACAGTGACAGCCACAAGAATCAGACTGCTGCTTACGTTCTTCAGAAATGCTCGCAGCGTTAAAGTAGCAACAAAACATCTCCGTCTCAGACACCTTCAGTGGCCCTGAGTTCACTCTGCAGTTCAGAGGTCAGCTTTGGTTTCCACAATGGTTCCTTCTGTTCACCAGACAGCTGCCACTGCCGTCACAGTGAGCGGATCTTTTCCATCCGGGACACTAGGGACGATGGTGACGCTGCTGGTAGGGGTGAGAAGTTTGGGAGTTCCTGCGAGTCCGCCTGCGAAGACGCCTCTGATGCATCAAAAACTGCAGGCGCTCTAGCTTACTGTGTAAAGTTTGATTTTCCTGTGTGGATGAGCAGATGGGGCGACCGTCCTCACCTACAGGAGAGGGGAGGAGTAAACACTTGTTAGATTGTTTTGTAGTGAATAATTCAATCTGTTGTAAGCAATATAGTCATGAATTTGTCATGCAAGCACACATGGGAATGCAGTTTATAATTGTTGGTCAGAAGGTCTTGGTAAACAGGAAACTCAAGAAAAACAAGATAACAGGAAAGTGAGATTAAATCAAAACAGAAAGCAAAGTAATGGAAACAAGGAAACGACATAGAGTAGCAGGCACAAACCCTTCCACACATGCAGTCTACCCCTGAAATGTTCATGCAATTTTCAGTAAGTAATAATATTATGTGTTCACCTGGAGTTTTACTGAGGTGCTCTGTCCTCTGGGTCGCCAGCGTTTTGCTTTTTGCTTTGTTCAGCTCCTCTGCTGTGAGCAGCGGCCTGGCTGCAAGGTTCGAATCAGGACAGTGGAGATGGGGAGGGGCAGGCTGAGCCCCATGGTGGTGGTAGGCGGCTCTGAGGAGGTCATTGAGAATCTGGAGAATGATGCTGATGCCACGTCGAGGATGGCTGATGCTGCTCTGACTGCAGGGGGCCAGAGTGCCTGATGGAATAAGAAGAGAGTGGCGGGAAATGAGAGAGGGAGAGGTGGATAATAGTTGATGAAAAGGAACTGAGAGAATAGCCATTAGAGCTGCAACAATAAATATCAGACCTATTTTCAAACCAGCTACTTTAGTGACTGGTAAATTGTTTTAGTAATTTTAGAGCAAAAAATAAACTGAATATATTTGGGTTCGGACTGATGGTTGAACAAAACAAGCAACCAGAACACGTCTGCTCGGGCTATGCCAAATTGTAATGGGCATTTTACTGGTTTCTGACATTTTATTAACAAAATAAATAATCAGCTGATTAAGAAAAATGATCGGCAGATTAATCAGAAATGAAAATAATTGTTCATTGCAGCCCCTGAGCTGTCATTCATCACAACCACTGACATGATTAGCAAGTGTAGTTTGGTAGTGAGAACACAGTTCTGACATAAAAATGCTCGCAACAAGGTCTGTGGATTATCTTGAATAACCGGGTCATGATTTCTGGGAAGAGACATTGCTCTGGGCAACACAAACCAAGTGGAATCTTGTTCCATTATATTTGAGAGAAGGCAGACATCTCTACAGCTGATATCTCCAACGCTTGGCAACTCACACCAAAACAGCCTAGATCGATAAATCGCACCACAGGTAAGAGGAAAAATATGTATGTTTGGTTTTTAGTGTCCCGTCTTCTGTGTAGATAATTCTGTTTTAATATCCAAGCACAATCTTGCACCTTGCAGTACAACATATAACATTATCTACTAGACTTGCAGTGCACTACAGTAAAGATTATGGTCCATCTCCTGTCTCTATTTTCCATTTTTATCTTATTATATTTAGTGTATTTTTGTTGATGTACATCATTGGGATTTTTAATTATATTAGTTTTTTGCCTGCCTCATCTATTTTCTGGATTCCTCTGACTTGGCCGCTGTAAAACCACAATTTCCCTTTAAAGGTCAAGTGTGTACGATTTAGTGGTGGCTCGGCGCTGAGGTTGCAGAACTGAAACTTCTCCTGTGTGCCAAGCATGTAGAAGTACTGTGGCTGACATTAAAATGTGCATGGCCCTATGCACAGCGTGATTTTGCCAAGCAGAACATGCTCCTGGATCAACATCCCACATCGCACATTGCAGTCAACCATCACATCCCTCTGACATCATCAGTGTGCTGCTGCTGCTGTGCTTCTGTAAGAACTGCTCTGTGCTTCTCCAGAGCTAAGCTAGTTTTCTAAATTAAAGTTAGTAAAATTGAACAAAATCCTCAATAACATTAAACAAAAACCTACGGTGGTGGTAGTGAGTTAGCTTGGTAACTAGGAAGGCTATACTAACAAGTAAGCTTGCCAAAAGGCTAGAATATTAGCGAGGTTAGCTTGTTAACGAGGAAGGCTATGCTAACGAGAAACCTTGCCAATAGGCTACATAATTAGCGAGTTAGCTTGCTAACTACGTTGGCTATACTAACACGCAAGCTTGCCAAAAGGCTAGAATATTAGCGAGGTTGGCTTTCTCACTATGAAGGCTATGCTAAGGAGAAAGCTTGCCAATAGGGTACATAATTAGCGAGTTAGCTTGCTTACTAGGAAGACTATGCTAACGAGAAAGCTTGCCAGTAGGCTACATAATTAGCGAGTTAGCATGCTAACAAGGAAGACTATGCTAACGCGAAAGCTTGCCAAAAGACTAGAATATTAGCGAGGAAGGCTATGCCAACGAGAAAGCTTAACAATAGGCTACAATAGTAGCGAGTTAGCTTGCTTACAAGGAAGGCTATGCTAACAAGTAAGCGTGCGTATAGGCTATAATGTTTTTCACTAATGAGGAGTGTGGATATCATCATTTTTCAGTTGCAAATACCTGCATTTAACACATTTTCCCTCCTATTTATAACCTATTAAATACTTTTTTTTCTTTTTTGCAAAATTGCAGTGCTTCTGTTGATCCAGGACCACACTGTCAAATAAAAATAGTTTTAAAAAGGCAACGAAGAAGGAGGGAAAATGTGTCCAGGTCTTTGCAACTGCAAAATGACATTATCCTTACTCTTAATGTTAGTGAACAATATTGTAGCTTTTTGCCAAGGCTACTCTTAGCATAGCCTACCTAGTTAGCAAGCTAACTTGCTCATATGCTCAATTTTAGTACAGCCAACCTACTTAGCAAGCTATTTCACTGACTCTGCAGTAGCTTTTAAGCTTTTTGTTTGATATTATTGCGGATTTTGTCCAATTTTACTAATGTCATTTTGGAAAACTAGCTGAGCTCTGAAGAAGCTCAAAGCAATTTAGAAGGTGATGGTTGATTGCAATGTTGGTCTAGGAATGTGATGTGTGATGTTGATCCAGGAGCGTGTCGTACTTGGCAAAATCACATCGTGCATAGCGCTACACAGAGCCAGTAGTGACTGCAGAAACAAGAGAGGACCTGCTCCATATGTAAATATAAACTCTGTCTACCTATCTATCTATCTTAAAGTTCTTTATATAGTATTGTATTCTGGTTGTGTTGTTATGTTAGTCTCAAGGCCTCGGCTGCTCACACACTCACCAGAAAAAGTCCCAGAGAAGACGCCTGGCGAGTGGCTCACAAAACTCTCTATGACTGCTCCTGGCTTCTTGCACAGCTCTGCAGTGGACGAAGGATGAACATTACTCTGTAAAACAAGAAGGAAAATATTATTTTACAGGAATAAAAGCTGATAAGTGCTAAAAACTGGACATTTTGAACTCTAGTCTGGCTAACCTCTTTGAAGGTTGAAGCTGGTGCTGGGCTCCGGGGTCCAGGAATGGCCCCGGTGGCAGCAGGTGAACAGACTGGTGTGGCTGCTGGTAGTGGCGAGCTGGGATGTGGACAACCAGATGGAAAGGACGGGGTTGAAAGAACAGGAGAAGGTGTGTGCGTTGAGTGGGGAGGACGGGGTCGGTGTGGAGGGGCAGTGGTTTGTGAGTGGGAGGTGGCAGCTGTTGAGTTAAAGGACGTCTTGTGTCTTTGAGCGCTTAGTCCGATTGAGGGTGTGGGGTCAGATGAGTCCGCAGCTGGAGTAGAGGTTTGGGAAATGGATCCTGTGGTGTTAGTGGAGCTCATCCTGGTAATAGGGGGCAGACTGGTTTGATGCTCGCTGCTGCTCCCAGCTCTCAGGTCCTGGTGCTGCTGCAGCTCCGCCACGTTCTGTGCGGACAGCTGGAGCTGCACATACATCATGTGGGCACCAATTCCCAGGTTAATGGTAAGAGGTGAGCGCCCAGACAGGAAGTCACTGATCTGCGGGATAGTCAGGAAAGACACACTTCAGAGTTAAATTTACGTTTGTTGAAGGAGCTGCATGCGACATACAAAGCGTTAAATTACAGCTATGTGCAGATACAGTGGCGTGATGGCGTCCTGAGGAGAGAATGACGTAACGCTCTGTGTGTGTGTGTTGTAATCAGAGCCTCACTGTGGTTTGTTGGCATGGCACCCACCTTCCTTATCCCCCCTGGTTAAGACTGTTAGCTCTGTCAGCACTGTTTCCATTGTTTAGAGCTGTTCATGGACTAGCACTGTTAGCTGCTAGCTACTGACTGTCCAGACAACTCATACGCCCTGACTTTCACATAAGATTTTGGTCAAACTCATGGTTACTGTCCGCAAGTGCAGTTTAATACTTCAGCAAACATTCACTGAGCAGCTGCTTTGTCAGAAATACATCAGAGGAGCAACCACTGTATCTGTTTGCAGCACAACCTGACAAGCACACATTGTTTAAATAAAAGAAAGTCATCACTGGATGTATTGGATTACATACATGCACTGTTTCCTGTGGCGTACCGTGAAAACTGCTATATACAGAGATACAGTAAGTAATTAATATAAATACAGTTGATGGCTATTGTAGAAAAAACGCCAAACATAAGGTATGATGACATGAAATGTGAAAGTGTGTGTTTGTAGCTGAAAGACTATCAGTGATTAAATATAGTGTGCATTGCCTTTCTGAAGAACATGGTGCAATAATGTCTGCTTGAGTGAACATACATCAAAACAATATCATGTGTGGTTTTCTTTTGCATCATATCTCCAGATTTGGTACATTTTTAAATTCCAGAAAAACTCAAGGATCAGCTGTTCCTTATGGGTTTAGAAATTAGTCGTACTTTTTATGAATGTTAACCATTTAAAAACCTCAAAGATGATCAGAAAAAAAATGCAAAGAAAAGGAAAAAGCAAATCTGCACATACCACATTTTTTTGTTGTTAGCTTCATCACTTATTTGTGTTGGTTCCTCATTAGCTCTTGTTTATGTTTGTAATGAATCCAATAAATATAAGATTATTAGGGCTGTAAATACAAAGCATTGATTTCAATTAATAAATAACAGAAAAAATAACATGTTAAAAATTAAAGCTGATTAATCACGTTCCATGGTTCGCTTTGACCCAGTGCATCAATGAAGGCCACAGTTACTTTGTCACATGATGGAGGCAGACGAGACGACGCTGCCTGGCCTCATGAATTAAACATTTACATTTAAAAAACGCCCAGATGGAACTGTTAAAAGGAGCACCAGAATTTTCATACCATCGGAGTGACGCAAGCCTGAAATGTCACCTCAATGCAAAGTATTTAGCAGCAAACCTGGAGGTCTGAGCTAGCACAGCCTCTGATGCTAACGCTAGCAGCCAGCCTCATTAAGTCAGTATCGACCAGGCGTTCAGACACAAACTGAGTAAGTCTACCTGTGATTGACTGACTAACTCCCTCATGTGGACAGCAGAGCAGTTTTGGTAGAGGACAGGGGGACAATTGTGTCTAAAATCCAGCTGCTTTACTACGACACAAATGATGTATATGATTAATTTAGATTAATTTTTCCATCACTTCACAGTTCTAAAGATTATATAGATTATAACATATTGGTTGGGATGGGGTGGAGGGTTAGGGGGGGTAGGGGGAGCTTGCCTAGGGCACCAAATGTGCTACGTCCGGCACTGCACGAAGCTGAAACCAAAAAAGTCCAGGTTTTGGAGATATGTGATTTTCACAGAACAACGGTGAGGTGGTGTGTCATATCACCAGTCCATAGTTTTTTCCCCTCACCTAATTCATGCATTCAACAAGTGTCCATTTCATTACACTTAAGACTTTAAACTCACCTGGACTTCTGTTAAACTTTCCAAGACGTCCATCATAGTCCTCTCTGCTCTGGCAGTGGAGCACTGTGGCAGTAAAAACACAACATGTCATCTCCACATGAAGCGTGATTGAATGTCTGTCTCCCCAGTGTTAGATGTACATCAGCTCACTTACCACTAAACCAGCTTCAATAGCAGGGACCAGGGTCAGTTTGCTCCCATCTGCTACACCCAGGTCCAACAGTTTGCCTGCAGTCAGCTGCCTGCCACATGCACAACACATACTCAGAATAAATTAACTAAATCACAGTAAAGATGAAGAAGTGTGTGTTTAATTCTTAACTCACCTGTCTCTGTACAGGAGGACGATTCTGTCTGTTTGCAGCCTGAGTTTGTGTGAGATGTGCGTCCTCAGTCCCTCCACAGTCTCTCCTCTGGGGACAGTGAGCTCCACCGGGCTGCCGGTGGTGGAGGTGATGGATAAGCGCATGGTGGGCTGACCGGTGGAGACGGCAGCCCCGCAGCCTGCACGCTCGCCCGGTGTGAAGCTACAGAGGCCCCGCTGCTGCTGCTGCTGCTGCTGCTCCATTCAGCTGATCTACTGAGGAATTTAAACCAGACTCTGCTCGCTCGGTTGAAATGAGGGAAATACGACAGTGTTTTTCTTGTCAGTCTTGCTCCTCATTCCTCGGTGGACACCGTGAAGCAGCTTCAACATTTAAAAGACTAAATTACCGCACGGTTTAACCACAGCAGACCGTCACGGCTCCTCTTTCTGGCTTTGACAGACGCAGCACTACTTCACCGACCGAGCGTAAAACACCCCAGCCCTCTCAGAGAAAGCCCCGCCCCATTCTGACACACAGCCAATCAGCGAGAGCTCCGAGCCCAGTCTGCGTGCACCGTCCAATCAGAAACGCCTCTTCCTCACCATGGCTCCGCCCTGTTTTGTGCCCCACTCACCATTCATAAATGATGCAATCTGCAGAGCACTACAACATGTTGTAATCCACAGGATGTCATCATGTCAAAATGTTTGCCTCATTTGTCAATCAACGGAGACAAACTGTACTCTGATTAGTAACATATTAAATGATTATTTACATTGATAAAAGCCTTCCAGACACAATATTTCTGTGCTGGTGCGACAGTGACTCACAGTTTCCTGCAACAACAAATCCACTTTACCTCCTGTGATGATCACAAACAGCCCCGTTATTACACTGTAGGGGGTTTTCTCCCATGGTGCGCTTTTAATGTGTAAAAAAACCCAAGGGTGTGTTGACTTACAACATCAAGCACTAATTCATCTGTATTTGTGTAACCTGCAAACACACTTTAAGTAAGTTAATCCTGTGCTTAATAATTATAAAACTAGTATTGGCACACCTGCAGCTGCTCTATGGGTGAGTCAGAAGGCATCAAGTCCTCTTAGTTTCCTTTATTACCCACTACATCATTTTTAAAGTTAAGTTTTTGTTACTTTATGAGTTATTTTTTCATTTGTGGTCTGGACTGTAAAGCCCCCCTGGACTAGAATATGTGTTTTTGTGCTATATCCAAGGGCAGAGGTTTCATTACAACACTGGAGGAGACATATATGAAACTGGAGAATTTAATGTAGTAATGTTTGCCTTTTCTGCACCAATTAATGGCCAGAATGTTTTTAATGTTGGGAGAAAAAAAGTCTTCTGCTGCATTTATATGTTTTTAATGGGGGGGGGACAAATGCATAAATACTGAAATGGACCTGACTAATCTACACCTATGTGGCCAAGGGCGTAGGTTTTATTAAAACTCTGGGTGGGACACATGTGAAACCGGGGTTTGGTGTCCTCACCCAGGAAATTCTGGGTGTCAACGCTTAATTTCCTGCATTCTAGTGAATTTTTATGCGTCAGTGATTGCTCTTTCTGCATTACTTTGCGGCAGATATATCCGTAATTTGGTGAAAATAAAAGTCATCTGCAGGTTATCATCGTCTCCTCTGGGTTCTGGGTTTGAACCTGCCGACTGGCTGGGTGTACCCTGCCTCTCAACCAGTGTCAGCTAGGATATGCTCCAGCACACCCGTGACCCTGAACAGGATACGCAGTTACAGACAATGAATGAATAAATGAAATGCACATGTTCTCAATATTGAGAGGGGATGTGTCCCCTGCTCCCCCCGAAATCTATGCCTATGGCTATAGCAACACAATAATAAGGTACAGAAATTCGGCACAACATGTACAATAAAGAAGAGCTTGTAGTTTTATGAAGCCTAGTGACTTCCAGCTGCATGAGTAAGCCTCATGAAAAGTCCAGTCAAGCAATAAGGTTTATTCAAATAGCTCAAAATCACAAATTTAAATGTGTTTTACATGATTAATATCAGTTAGGTTAAGATGGAATTCAGTTTATTTAAAGAACAGAACAGAGAATCATTCCTCCCTTTTCCCTTTTCAAGGTCACATGGGTGCAGAAGCCTGTCCCAGCATGCACTGGGCTGAATGCAGGGAAACACCCTGACCGGTACATCACATGCACATCTATGGATGCGGTATAATCCCCCCCGCTCAGCCAGTGGGAGGAGACGCTCCCATCCACCATCCACCATCCACCCTTTGTTCTCTGCGGTCTTTTTCATCCTCAGCTGTTTAGTATTCATGTCCCACCTCTGGTCCACGGCAGGATCTCGGGGCTGCACCTGTCACATGACTCGCAGTGGAGAGAGGAGCAGCTTGGAGTAAAGTGACGTAGGAGGCCGGGATAGGGCAGAGAAATGCAGCTAATATGTGTCTCCTCACGGTGGCTAAAAATAGCTACACCCACAACACCCCCGCTTTATCCAGCCTGCGTCACTCCCCTCCCATATCACCTACCTCCCTTCCTCGCGTCACCCCCCCACACACTAACTCCTCTCCGAAATGCAGACATGTTTGTCTCAGGGTGCCTTTTCTGTCTGAAAACTGGTGCAGTATGTGAGGAAAAACAATCACCGTCATTTCTGTTCTGTGTTGTCTTGCTGATTCAGTCTTTCCATCTCTATTTGTTTCTTTCCCTAATATAGAATAGAAATCTGAGATCTACACACACACACACACACACACACACACACACACACACACACACACACAGTACATCACACACTGATCTCTTCTTTGTCTTTTCTCCCCTTAAGTGACTCAATGAACCCGATGTCCCAGTGAGATTTTGAGGGAGATCTTCCCTCCCCCACCCTCAGTCCTCCCCAACATTTCTATGGCAGCGTGCCACCCCAAAGTTTCTCCGAGACAGTCGAGAAGGGAGAGGTTGCTGCTTTACATTCTTCAGGCCTCGCTGAGAACAATTCCAACAGGATGTCCTGCTCTCCAGAGCATGCACAGACGCAGCTCTGACGTCAACTGTTCAGCAGCGCACACACACACATACACACACACTGCGTTCACCCTCATCTCCTCCACATTCCTCTAACCCCTCCACAGCCTCTCCTGGCATCATTTCCCAGATGTTTCAATCCTCTGGTATGTTACACCTTGGAGTCGCTGGAATGTCGGAGATAAAAACGTTTGCATGTGAGGAATCTGTCCTGCATATTTCAACAAGAATATAATTCATAGACTGAGAACATTTTCAAATATAGAAACACATATGGAGGGGAGCATTCATGGCTCTGCACTGATCATATCCTTGAATTGGAATTAAACATCTGAATTAATTGCTTCAAATTTATTTCTGTCCTTGTCTCACACTCAGCCATCTGTTTACCCTACACTGTAAAGCCTCAAAAAACTATTTATATATTTATCTAATGCTTATTTTTAATGGGACATGTATAACATTTAGAGCACGTATAGCCACAGCATTCACAGCCTGGTGCCCATCCCTGTTGGGCCTTTAAAAATACTCAAACCTCAATGCGAAAATACGCAGCACAAAACATAACAATGATGCAACAAAATTAGCATAAAACTCAATGACACGCACTGGGACATTCACGACAATATGACTAATCTCTTCTCCAATTTGAATTTAAAATCATCCCATTCATAGTCTACATATTGATCCCCCAAAAAGAGAATGACGTCCATCCAAAGGAAGATTTATGAATGGGTCCCCTCACACTTTAATGGGACATTCATATCGCTTTTAAGAGGTTCAATTGTTTCTAGGTACAGCTCGTGCCTGAGAAGTTGCACTATAACTTGCAGCAAAATTGCTCAACCTGGTCGCCAGAAGAAAATGTGGCACTGTCAGTTTCTGCAAATCATGAATTTGCTATATTTGTATTTTTCATATGTATCATATCAACGTTTCTAAAATGTATATTAGCAGACTTTGTCATCAGGAGGTGGAGGGGATGGCGGATGGTGTGACACCTAGGCTGTGTGAGACCATTCATTTATTCATTTTCTGTAACCGCTTATCCTGCAGCTGTCTTGGGCAAGAGGCAGGGTACACCCTGGACAGGTCACCAGACTATCACAGGGCTGACACATAGAGACAGACAACCATTCACACTCACATTCACACCTACGGACAATTTAGAGTCACCAATTAACCTGCATGCCTTTGGACTATGGGACCCGGAGAAAACCCACTCTGACACGGGGAGAACATGCAAACTCCACACAGAAGGGCTCCCCCACCCTGGGCTTGAACCCCCCACCCTCTTGCTGTGAAGCGACAATGCTAACCACTGCACCACCATGCCACCTGTTCAGGACCAACAAACAATAAAACCAGTTGTTTCTTTAGCAAGTCATTGCTGCATTTCTGTCAGCTTTTTGGAAACTGAACGTGGGTGTTTTCAGCGATCCTTTGCTTTTCTTCTTCTTGGGATAGGGCCACAACAAATGATTGTTTTTACCAAGGCTGCTGCATTTCCTACCGGGATAGTGCCACCAAATTCAGGTCTTTTAAGTCCAAACACGATCTTTTCCTACAGTGGCATGGGAGGACTCACACACGGAGAACAAAAGAGATTCAGACTGGAGTCTGGATTTTTAAATGCTTCTTTTCACATACTGCGTACACCATCCACTACACCACTGACTATGCTTTTTACTGGAGAAGAAGACTAACAAAAGGCAGGCAACATTTATGATTGTTGGGTTAATACTTGTTTGCTCTACTTATAAAACTGTATCTTGATACTTTTGTCTGTTTCTTCTGTTTACAGTTAGACCAAACTGAGGAAGAAGAAGGACAGGACACTCCCTTCTCCCCTCGCACTACCTTTCCTCACCTTCCCCTTGGTGTAGAGAGTTAGAGTGAATCAAACTGTCTGTTGCGGGGTGTGTGTAATGCGATGTGTCTGGTTGTTTGCATGATATGGGGTGTTCTACAGGACCATATATGGAGTCTACTCAGCACGCGATCACCCTGCTGCTGATTGGATTCAGTGCAGCTGCAGCCTTGTTAAAAGCACCTGTTACAACAAACCTGATAAAGCCATGGGCAAAATGCCATGTTTGAAGCCTTTCATGGGAAGACTAAATTAAAAGAAGCAGCAATTCAGCTGTCTTGTGTGCGGTGTATCTGCTTATTGGCTATCAATCTGACAGCTCTGTGACTGGGGCATGTGCTTTTGAAAGGTTTCATTGTATACCCTATATAATAATGTACAAATGTAATGTAGAATGCCAACTTTTTTCTGGCAACTGGGTTTCACCACTACAGCTTTACTTGGTCTGGCAGGACTTGTAGCTTATGATGGCTAACGCTAAGCTTTTATATTCTGCGACAGCTGAGTGGAAACGAATTAAATAGTTCCACTGGACACACATACATACACAGTATCATTCACATACAACACACATTCAACTAAATCATTCATAAACTGAAGAGGGCCTTGGACAGAAGCCTGCGGAACTCCTGTTTTACCATCAAAGAAAACTGATTTCTAATGAATAATAACACTGTTTACAGTCACAAGGTGCACATACACATGCACAGACATTAACTGCACATTCTAGAAATGATTCAACCACACATGATCTTTTAGTTGAATCAGTGTACATTTCAAATATGCAAAACAACAACTCAAGGTCACATCTTGGGAGTAACACTAACACTTAAATCTAAATAAGTCTGGAAAACATCTTGCTATGTCTCTATTTTTGCAACACTAATTTGTATGCACACTAACTGAACCGATTTGAAAGAATGATACCATCTTTTTAGACATTAAGATACTTTTTGTATTCAGAGGAGAAAACGTAACTTTTCCTATCTGTGTAGAGCATTACACCGATGATACATATTCATAATAAATGTATTTATATAATTATATGTGGGCTTGAAGAGCTACTTTTTTTCGTCTAGAGTATATACACAACTCCAAAGTCCTTGAAAACCATATGCTGCATTTATGTTTGAGATGTTTGAAGAGGCTTTCTGCTCGTTGAGTAAATTAGACCCTCTTTCAACAAGCTTAGAGAAGCTTAGAATATACTGGAATGTAAGATTCATAGCCCGAAAAGACACGAGAGGCCATTCAAGTTTACACAGAGATGTCGTATGAGGACAACGTGTGGTCACATTCCTGGATCAACCACATCTCTCAAACGTGACACCTCACTCCCTCCAACAGACTTCATTATGCCCGTTAGCTCCACTGAGGAAATACATGTAGGTCATTTTGTTGGGTCTGAGCTGAGTCCCTGAGTCGGTCAAATCAAAGTAATCACTGCTCATGTGTGCTGTTATTTCTGTCACTCAACCAGCTGTTCCACTTTTAGGCCAGTTTGCTAAAGTTTGGGGGAAAGTCTTTGTGCAGGAACATGAAATGGGTCCTTCAGATGTCTGACTTACTAACTCAGACATCATCCCTCTGCTTTCTGTTATCGCAGAAACCTCCTGTCACTTTTGCAGCTGACGCATTTAATTTCTACATCACACAGGAGCGTACGCTGCAGAGGGGATGATTGCAAGAAGCCTTTTTGGATTAGACTGTGAGTGAAAGTAGTGTCGAAATATTTATGGTGCAAAAAACCAAGGGGATAGGAAAAATAATGTAAACATGTGGTGGAAAAAAATTGAACCAAATGACAAACTGATTTACAAAGGTGGGCTATCCTTTATGCCTTTAGTAGCATCTGTTGTGAGTCAAAACAATGCTCACATCATCAAAGAAGCCCAAACCTGCATATCAATCTGTTAAATTATTCTGTATATTAAGACATTTTCATTCACTAGAGTTGACTCTAGGGATTAATAAACATTTGCAAAGGGGTTGAAAATGCTGAGCGGCAGGCAAGAGTGTAGGTTTGATCACAACGGTGGGTTGGGGGTCCTCTGCCGGACAATGTTAGGGGTCAAATACTTAATTTCTCGCATTCTGGTGTTTATGACACCAAACTTGTTTTCTACACAGATTCATGGTGTAAATTCAGCTTCAGATTCAAAACTGCAATAGCCATGTTTAAAGCGAGAAATAATTCACTTCCAGGCAACATTCAAAAAATGTTTTGTGACAGGGAGGGGGGTTATAATGTAAGAGGAGAATTTAATTTTAAAAAGCAATGTGTCTGTACAACTAAGAACAATCTGTGTATGGGACGGGTGTGGACGGGTGAAATGAGCTGCGTGACGAGTTAAAACAGAGCACAAATATTGTAAAAAAAAAACAAAACAAAGAAGATATTTTGGCAGATACATAGATGAGGAAAGGTTGTGTTAGGGGAGTGCATATTTATTTTGTAACACTGGGTGGCACTTTGACTGTAAATAAATTGGGTTCATTACTTATTTATTTAATTGAATTTCCCCTTGGGGATTAATAAAGTATATAAAATTTAAAAAAAATAAAATAAAAGATTAATTGGATGGCAAACAGACTGAGGATAGCTGTATATTAGTTGTAAAAAATTTGGGGAATTTGTTGAAATAATATATGAGTTAAAAGAAGAAATGTAAGAAATGGGTAGGGACATGTACGTTTTACTTCTACTTACTCCTTTTCGGACACTGTTATGTTTGTCTTGTTTGTTTTCCTAGTGTTTTTTTTGTATTTTGGTTTGACATGAAGTCATTTATTCATTTAAAATGTAAATGTAAGAGAAAAATAGGTAAAAGTTCAACATTAAGTGAGAGAGTATTGCACAGTTGAAATATTGTATGGTGTATTGTGCAGAAAGGGCATCGAGTCAGTATTGCATATTTAGTTTTGCAGTTGAAACATCAGAGTACTGCAATTAAATGTCTTAAATTCTGTCAAAATAAAAGTCCTCTGCTATTTTCATGGTTCTATGGGGAGCGATAAATGCACATGATCTAAAAATTCTCTTATTTGGATGATTTCCATTGAATTAGAATTAATTTAAACTATTTTTTTAGCTGTGAGTCTGAACTAAAAAAATAAAAGCTGCATGAAGAGCTTCCATTTTAAGTGTATTTAACCAGAAAACAGTGCAACGCTGCCGCCAGGTGGTGAAACGTGAGACTACAAAAACGTCCCTAACACCCATCTGTCTCCTGCGATTTGTCGGGCAGCAAAGAAACACTGACAGACTCAAACACAGTAAATGGAAAATATGCAGATATTAATTAAAATGTCTGTATTGATAATATAAGAAGTCAAACAGGCGACAGATCGATGGCTCAGTCAGCTGCTGCCATTCATGACCAACCGCTGTGAATGAGGTTTTCTCCTCCATCTCACATCATCACCACCATCATCATCGGGGCTGGGTCACGTGGTGCGTAGGGAGCGGGCGGTGGGTGTGTCTAATCGCGTGTGGTTTCATTCATAACTACAGTCTTCATTTGAAGCCCAAATTAAAGTATGCAGACGGGGCAGGCTGCCTGTGGACCGCCGCTTCACACGGAGTCTACAGCCGGGTGAGTCCGCTCTCTGTCCCGCTCACAGCAGCACCAGGTCCCGGACCCACGGGCGTGCTCGCGGTGTGATGTGCTACTATTTCATTATATAAGATGTAGGTGACAACAGCCGCGGTGATTTACAGAGAGGTGTTTGACTGACGCGCGCGGGGAGCACGGCGGAGCCCCCGTGTCCGGCACATGAGGGCTGCTGTGTGATTAATGGTGGTTTATTCCCCGCAGGCTGAGAGCAGACGACGCGGAGATGTGGGACAGCCCTGATCGGCGGGTTTTCGGAGGAGAGAGGAAGATGCTGCTGATGCTGATGCTGAGGCTGCTGCTGCTGCTGAGCGCCGCCGGCTGCAGCGGGTCGCTGTAGTCAGCCTGCACAGAGCGGAGGGAAGCTGCTCCAACACCGCCTGTATAGACCGTAAGATACAGCACATCTGGAGACCTTCATCATCATCATCATCACCATCCAGTCACACGTCGGGGTGATATGCAGTGACCTCCCCTCCCCTCTTCCTCCTCCTCCTGCTCCCTCTGTATACTACTGATGCTGCTTAGAAGGGTGTAAACACCACGAGCATCATTACAGTCACTGACGGAATGAACTAGAAAGTATGTCTCTGTCTGTCTGTCTGTCTGTCTGAGCCCCGTCCATCTGTCTGCCTGCCTCATGTATTTATATGGTTGAAGAGAGAGATGATGTAAGGATGTAACATGTCATTGGACCCTAATGCGCGCGCGCACACACGCACCACACACACACACACACACACACACACACGCACGCACGCACGCACGCACGCACACGCACACACACACACACACACACACACACACACACACACACACACACACACACACACACACACACACTCTCTCTGGATTTTGTTTTCTCGCCACTAGTCGGGGTCAGTGTTTTCAATTTTACTCTAGTTACTTTTCCTTAATATTAAAATGCAATAATAATGAAGTCAAGCTGGTGATCCTCGTCAGCCCAGCTAATATTAATTACAACCAACTAATATCATAATAATAATGATAATAATAATAATAATAACGTTTTCTATAACTGTAAATGTGGTAAAAAAAAAAAAAAGTATAATAGGGAAAACACTGTGAATAAATGAATGAATATTTTAATTTATTTTTTAAAAATTTAACAAAAAATATGACGTTTTCTATCACTTTTAATGTGGTCAGAAAAATACTGTGAATAAATGAACAAATAATTACATTTATTTAGAAAAATTGTAATAATAATAATAATAATGTTTTCTATCACTATAAATGTGGTAAAAAAAATAGTATAGTAAGAAAAATACTGTGAATATATGTATAAATAATTACATTTATTTATTTATTTTTAAATTAAGCAACAATTATAATAGTTTTTTATCACTTTAAATGGGTAAAAAATTCATTACAAAAATAAACAAAAATTATAATAATAATGTTTTCTATCACTTTAAATGTGGTAAAATACTGTGAATAAATGAATAAATAATGACATTTATTTAAAAATCATAATAATAATGTGACAAACCCAAAATATAATTCAGGGACTCTGGAGCAATCACTCTCAAAATCAGCATAATATGATAAAAAAAAAATTAAAAGAACCAATTACACACTTTCCTTCTTTTATTTCCGCTTAGGTAGCCTGATATATTTGGTATTTTTGGAAACTTTGGCACATCAACTACAGTTTAAAATAAAGTCCTATGTGGGTTTTAACACTGTTTGGCTTCACAATATGAGTTTATCATGATGGACACATCACAAATCAATAGTTTATGTGTATTATACTACATACTGGAGATGGGACGATATATGATTTTATCGCAGATCACTCATTAAGTCATTCACAATAAGTTGATTGAGATAAATTTCGGTTATCAGGGATAACTGTGAATATCTTCACACTGCTAATATCAGCCAAGAAAGAACTGACACATGCAATGGTGCTATTTTTTAATTTATCTGTTATTCATGCTTTATGATGGCCTTAATCAATTTTGCTTTTCTTATTTAAAATATTTGCTAAAAATAAATAAATACATAAATAAATAAATAAATAAATAAATAAATATAAATAATAAATAAGTGTCTGATCTGATGCATTAAAATATTAGTTTCTCCACAAAATGTAAGGTGAAGTGATTCCAGTTTGCTTTAGTGCCAATTTCAAGAGTTTCAACCATATTTAGGTGATTAATGATTAATATATAATCAATATTTTGATGATTAAATATCATGAATTGCGATTATTTTGGTGGGAATAATCATAACATGAAACTTTCATACTGTCCCATGCCTACTAAATACTATTAAAATGTTAGATCAGCACGAAGCAAATCGCTGTGGCAGTACTAATTGCTGGTTAATTGCTCTAACAGGTCAGTTAATATAGTGACATTATTTAAACTGGCTTCTGCTTTGATAAAAAAAAAAAAAAAAATTAAGCTACTATTTCTCCTAGTGTGGGTTTAGTGGTTTTATGAGGCTGTGATTAGAAAGAAAAGGAAAATGTAAGACTGCCAGCAAGGACATTTTTAAGACCTTGGACAATATAAAGCATGAGACCATTTAATTCTTCTGCAAGGTGAAGCTTTAAACCATTTTAACTGCTTGTTATTCAGTCAGCAAAGAGAGGACAGATGTTTCCACCACATCTGTCTGTCTCGAGGGCGACTGTGATCATGTCAAATGAAAGAAACATCAGATGGAAACTTGTAAAGGCTTCGGCTGTCTCAAATCTGTGTTTTCTTTCATTAAAATTCAGCAGACACTTTGCTTTAAGTCCCCCTATCTATCACGTATAATCAGTAACAGCTGTAATAATATAAAACGTGTCTTTATAGGTGAATTTATAATTGTTAACAAATACTGTACGTTAATAAACACCCTTACATCTGCTTACAACTACACTACAGCCTGTTAAATAATTTATTAGATGCGTATATGTTTAGAAATGCGAATTCAGGGAGGTTAAAGTGTTAAGAGAATTTAAAAGGATGTGAATGTGTGTGGTTCTCTATTGTTGGTGTGCTCTTGCTATTCAGAGCTCTGTCCTCGTCACAGTTACCTTGAGCTGCTGGTATGTATGAGATATTACATAAAATATGACTCTCACATGGAGAGGGAATGTGCGGCAGTATGTGTAAGGAATGCAATCATGGGCTGATGTTACACAAGCTGCGCTCTGTGTAAATAATTATGTATACTGTCAGCTCCTCTGCCTTTCTCCTTCTCTAACCACACGTCTCTGTCGGTCGCCGTCTCACAGAGGCTCGTTTTACAAACCGTGGACTGAGAGGAGAGGGGAGGTTACTGTGAGGGATTGTGCCGTAATAGACCGTCTTCAGGGGAAGTCAGTAAATCTTTAGACACATTAGGGTTTAATACACAGCACTCAAAGCAGACAGGAGTTAGGCTTATGTCACTTCCGTACGGTAAAGGGGCATTACGCTGATTTTAAACAGGAGGATCAGTTTACTTGTCATGACTGTTCAGGCTGTGAAAACAGTTGTGTAATGATTTTCTGCTGCTCGAATGACGTCATCAGGGGTATCTTTGCTGGGGATACGAAAGTGTAACACAAAGCCTTCATTACAATCTGGGACTGTGGAGTTTGAAAGACGTGGTTAATTACCAGGCATGGACGGTCTAATGAAAGATGCTGTCCAATTAGACTTAAAGTCAGGACATTTTAGCCTCGGCTGTACAGATTGTGACCACTCTTTTTTTAATCTATCTCTTACAGATCCTTCAGTTACATGGAGGTGGAATACTAGACAGCAAACATGGACCCAGTCAGGGCTGTAGCCAGGCATATAGAAATACTGAGTACATGACAGGGGGTGGAGCCAGATGTTAGAAACATTCAGGGGGCCTGGAGGCATGTTCCCCCCAGGGGGATTTTTCCAGCTTATGGCAGCTATATGCACTAGACTATTTTTAAGTCATTTGAGATAATAAAGTGCCGAAAAAAGCTGTACATCGCTCTGGAAAACATGACCGTTGCAAAAACAAAACATCCTACATCGTTTTGTTTCTAATTGTTCTCCAACTATCGTCATCATACTGAAACCACAACACCACAAATGTTGAGGATGACTAATTTTCACTCCTGCCACCTAAAAAAGAGGCAAAAAATGTCTGATGCTACTATTTTTAAGTTACATAACCTACTGTAGGTAGTGTAGGGATTTGGCGTAAACAGCATTACTAATCTTGAAACCTGTTTTTGTTACGAGGCTGGAGTAGAGTTTACAGAATGAATGTTTCGCTGACAAATCTGCTCCATTTGAATCCATGCCATAATAATCTGGGCTGCTCTAATTGCAAATCAAGGATCCCCTACAATGCCAAGTAAATGTGGACTTAATACTCTGAAGTGAATATTAGGCCAACAGAAGAATATAAATGTAGTCAATTATATTAGATTTATTTAGGGAATAGTGTAGTAGGATTATAAAAACATGGACATATATTACTATGAGAATGACACAAAGTTGAAGGTGTTTTAAAAACCTAAAAGATTCAATGCTTTTGGAGAACACACACACATTCTAGCTTGATGTTTAAATCTCCTGCACTTTGATGTAATTAACAGAAACTGTGTTATTGTCTAGAAATAAGCGGCAGCTCTGTTTGACGACATTTTCTCCATCCTCTGCAGGGTTCACTCACGCTGACCTGGACCATGAGCAATGATTTGCCTGTTCTGACAAGTCTGACTGAGAACTCCACTGTGAGTACTGCTACGTCCGCCCCACCCACTCTGTCCAACTAAGGTGTAATGCATTCACTTGAGGGAAGAAGATACTGGCCCTCTGAATTAACGATGTACAGTATTAACCCAGAATTATGAGAAATATATCCTCCTGAGACCCTGTGATCAGAGGACATCACATTTTGGGTTTACTTGACCTTACACTTCATTCTTCTTTACTTAGACTCGTTGTCCTCATTCATGGACACTTATTTTGTGCCATCTAATGGCAGTAAGAGCACAATACACTAACCCACGTAAAAACAAGATGGCAGCCATCTCTGCCAAGTCAGCTGTTAATTATAAGTACTCAATTGAGGACATTGGGACTTAAATTATCGTTAACAATGTTTTAAAAAAGCATAGAAGACAAAAGTTCGGGTCTCAGGATTTAGATTAAAATCTCTTTTTCAAGAGTGACCTGGCCAAGAGGGCAGCATACACATTGCTACAATAAACGCAAGACAAGTACAACTGTTGCACACCTCAAACAAGCAAGCACAGCACTGAAGTAGTAATATTCAATACAAGAAAAAGGTTTTCGGTGGAAATTTGAGGAGTAATCATACTGACCAAGAGTGCTCTTGATCCTTTAAATTTGACTTAGATTTCTCCCCAGTAATCATCTCTGACAATTTCAGGTCCTTCTCATTGTTTCAGGAAGAAGGGGCAGTGTACTTAAAATCTTTTCACCTTCTTGAACCTTGGGGGCCAACATCTGTAGAATATTGTGAGAGCATACTGATTAAGGGAGATTTATAGTTAAAAACCAACCAATGCAAAAGTCTGCAGATATAAAGCGAGATCATTTAGCATGTGATAAAAATGTTATCATGAAAAAATTCTGTTTTTCTGAATTAGAAAGATTTTTTTACCTTCAGTGAAGGTATTATCACCATCAACACATTTTATTTAATCTATTTTATTCATTCATTCACATGAAATGTGACTGCGTTAGCCAAAAGGCGAATTTTTCAACCGTTGTCTCAGCCTGATGTTAAATTGGCCATTTAAACACTAAATAAAACACACATGCTCTTCACACCTTCACATCAGCTGGTGTCAGCGGTCTCATGAACGACAATTCTTACTTTATGGCTCAAACTGGACCTCAGCCAAAAGCAACAACCAATAGGTGTGAGCTAACACCACTGTGTTCCAGTAACAGGTATTATATCCCAGGTGGGGCTGTGGTGGAGGACAGCCTGATCTGTATCCAAAGAGGATTTGACTCAAAAACAGGACTGTGTGTGCTGCTGGCTTTGTGTGCCATGCAGCCCCCTGGAGGCCGGGGGGGATATCTGAGCCAGCGGCGGTGATTATCGGACAGTTAAAGCTGTCTGTGCGAAAGGGAGAATTGACTGTTGTTTGCCTCGACAGTGTGTGTTAGAAACATGGCCTAAAGACTGGCGAGAGGCTCCGCTGCTCCAGCTGATTGATTGTGTTGTTCTTCCTGTTTGGCTGAGCTTGTAAAAACAGCAGATTTCATTAAGCTACAGACGCTCTGACAAACTGTGTGTGTGTGTGTGTGTGTGTGCTGCACGCACACACACAGACACACACAGACATGCTACTGTGAGTGTATCAAGGTGTGCATGTTGCTATAATACTGTCATGGAGCTGTTAATTCTACACACATATTTACAGCTTTAAACACAGTACACTGTATCTCCCCGTCTGAACGTAGGCAGCTAATAAATGTAAAAACATACTCTATGAGTGTGTGTTTTTAATGACATGAGACTGTTAACATGTTCAGGCCTGAGGCAGGTTTGAGGCTGAATAAAAAGGGGGGAAATGGCGTTTTTATTTTGCTGTAACACATAAAAATCAACCATTTCTATTTGCAGAGTCACCCTAAAACCAGCTGTTTGTGCTCTTTATTTCACACTCTGTTTTTTACTACACCCCCATTAGCTGATTGACTGTCATTTTTCAATCAAAATGTCAAACGTTTTCTGTTTGCTGCTACTCCTGTTGTGAGGTTTTGCTGCTGTAAAATGAATATTTTGGGGTTTTGTCAAACAAAGCGAGGACTTCAGAGACAGCAAACTATAGCTTAGAAAAACTTAAAAATATAATTTTCACTGTTGTCTTACGTTTTATAGACAAAACAAATGATCGAGAAAGTAATGGGCAGAATAATCGATGATGAAATTGTCATTAGCTGCAGCCAGAGTGTCTGTACATACAGTCGGCAGCAGGCTTTGGGTTTTGCTTGCTGCTGCTCCTGTTAAAGGGACAGTCCATAGAAATGTCTGCCTTCTCTCCAATATGATGGAACTAGATGGCACTCAGCTCGGGGTGCTCAAAGCACCAAAACAATACATTTTAAAAATATCTCTTTCCAGAAATCATGACCTGGTTACTCAAGATAATCCATAGACCTTGTTGTGAGCAGTCTCATGTAGGAACTATTTTCTTTCTACCAAACTACATCCGCTAACACCACACAGCAGGAAGCACGCACCTACTCATGGACTCGTGCGTGCGACAACGCAAGATGTAAACATTAATGGCGTCTTCAAATCTCCCTTCCCTACAGAAAACAGTTAGTGGACACAACGTCAGACTGAAGATGGAAACTAAGTGTAATAATTCTGCCTGATTATCAGGCAACAGTGATACAGTTTGGTATTAAAGAAAATAGTTCCTACATGAAACTGCTCACAACAAGGTCTGTGGATTATTCTGAGTAAGAGGGTCATGATTTCTGGAAAGAGACATTGCTGTTGAGTTTTTCAAATATTCTTTTAGTGCTTTAAGCACCACAAGCTGAGTGTCATCTAGTTCCATTATAGTCAAGAGAAGGCAGACATCTCTACGACTGATATCTCCAACACTTGGCAACCCACACCAAAACAATCCAGATTGATAAATAGCTCTACGGGTAAGAGGACAAATATGTATTTTTGATTTTGAGGGTGAACAGTCTTTTAAATCTGTGCACAATGACAACCTTTAACATTTTTAGGTGTTATGTAACGCTAAATGTTGCAATAGATGAATATTCCATTTGTGCACGGTGAAAAGAGCCCAATTATTTTCACTCTCTTTTGAAACTGACAACGGAAGAAGAGCCAGGAAAGTCTGGTGTGGGGATTGCTCATGTGCGTCTGCATCCTCCTCCGATTTCCATTTTTAGCCTGCGGAGGCCTCATTCCCCCATCATTGAGAAGAGCTGGGAAATTGAATTAAGGGTCTCGCTGACGTTTCGATTAGCATCCCCACGCTCACTCAGCCACGACTGAGAGTATTAATCAGAGAGAGTAGAGAGCAGTTTCTGTATGTGTGTGTGTGTGTGTACGCAGGCGGGATGTATATAATTGTGTGTGTGTGTGGATAAGAATCACTGTGAGGAGACAGGGACTTAAGAAAGTCTTTCAGTGTTAATTCCGCTCCTTATTAAATATTACGGCGCTTAGCTGGCAGCGTAATGCGACAAAGAGATTCCTCATTGCTGTGAAGCTCACAGGGAGAAGAATCAATTACCGTCCCAGCAGGACGAGCGCAGCCAGCAAGCTCACAACAACTAAACATGACAACAGAGATGTGTAAGCTTCTGCCTTACTGTGCTATTAAAGGAATGAGTTAGGAGCTCCAGCAATGTCACCCGAATACAAACAATAGGAATTAAATTGATGTTGTGCAACCTAAACAGGAAGTACCAGGGTCTGACCGAAATGGGTTTTGAAGGCTGATATTTTTAGTGACACTTGATATTTTCTGTCAATATCTGATTTTTATTCCTGTCAGCGAGGAAATGTTCAGTTATATTTAACCTAATAAAGGGATAGTGAAGCCCAAAATCAAAAATACACATATTTTTCCTCTTGCCTGTAGTGCTGTTTATCAGTCTGAATTGTTTTGGTGTGATGTTTTTATATTAGCAACGGATCAAATGCTCATAGTGACGAGATTTATCATCTAATCTTACAATTTTGGCTCATCCATGTTTTCTGAATTTATCCTGATACTGTATATATGTATCATAGTATGTAAAATCTTGCAGCAAGTAGTACCTGTAGCTCTCCAATAAATGTCTTGGAGTGAAAAGGGTTATATGCCCATCTGGAATATAGTGTTGTAGAAGTAAACAGCAGCATAAAGCCGAATTACGGGGATCCTTACCTCTTTTCATGTCTGCTCTCGATCAGGATGTGCCTGTGTCAGCGGGCCAGGTGGAGAACTATGTGCTGCTGTTGGTGCTGCTGAGTGTTTTCGCTGGGGGGATGCTGGTCCTGCTCTCCCTGCTGCTCCTCTTCTGTCACCGCTGCTGCATGGGTGGTCGACGCTACTCCAGGTGGGTGCGTCCCGCTGGTGGAACACACTGTGTGGTACTGGCAGGCCTGGTTTGTCTGCACACACATGGGGGTTACCAGAGCCAACTAGACTTTGACAGCAGTGGATTAAAATAATACGTCACCTCAAAAACGATCATTTGTATATCAATTACTCAACCCTGATTTAGGTTGAACTTTTGAAGAAACATTTTGTTTTCGCGCATGCCTCCACGGTGAAAGAAGAATCCAGAAAAACAGAGAAAATTCTTGATGAATTGAAGTAAATGGGGGCCACATTTAACAAGTTTTTAAATAGTAAGCTTTTAGTGAAAATGCATGCGTTTGGGAATCCCTGAGTGTACGACTGGATAAATGAGACTTGGATTATACCGCATCAGTCTTGTGAGAATTTGTAAACTTTTGTTTTGATATAGTTTTGCTGTTGTGCCCCCTTTGACTTCAATTCATCAGCATCTTCTCTGTCGATCATTGCGGAGGCATGCAAGAAAAAGAAAGTTATCCTCACAAAGTCAATGTACCACGGGATGAGTAATGAGTATGAGGTATACAAACGATCATTCTGGGGGTGTAGTACTCCTTTAAAACTGTGTTGAATATGAACTTGAATGCTGTGATGCAACAAGGCGTTTTCTGTTTTCTGTGAAAGACAAAGATTAAGAAAATCTTTTTTCCCTTTCAGAGCCAGCGATGACCCTGAGAAGACAAACACCACTTATGCTGAGGATTCTCAGCCCACCCAAGGTCAGAGCTGTGTATTTTCTTAAGCGCATACATATGAACATGTCTTTTGGTCCACTGTCGTCACTAACACTATTGCTCTCCCTCGGTTCGTCCTTGTTCTCTTTGTCACTCAGAGATCACCATTCATATGGATGAATCAGACGCTCTCTCAGCTGTGAGCTGTCACGATGGAGAGTCAGAACGATTTGTCTCCACTGGCTCTACCGGCCGCAGAGTCTCCTTTAATGAATCTGCACTTTATGAACAGGAGAAGACGACTCAGGACAAGGGACGCAGGTACAGTTCAACAGGTGATTTTTTACATTATCATTTAAATGAGCTGGAATTAGATTAGAGGACTTGTCCTCTCTTTCAGATACACGCTGACTGAGGGAGACTTCCACCATCTGAAAAAGGCCCGGCTCACTCACCTTCACCTGCCTCCAGCCCCCTGTGACCTGAAGATCCTCACCATCATGGAGTGTGACTCAACAGAGAGCAGCACTGTCAACATCAATGAGGCCGCAGCTCCCAAACTGCCCCTCACCATCTACCAGGTATCTTTAATAATAACTGGCTGTGATTTAGCTTACAAATCTCACCAAATCAGGTTTGTTTTCTCATCTCTAACCTGTGTCAATTTCTAAATCCAGCCCACTGAGAGAAGACTCCCTGACTGGGTGGGGCCAAGCCTGAGCGGAGGACTGCCTGGGGACCCGCACCACTCTACCATACTGGACCAGGGCCTCAGACAGGCATCATCAGCCATGAAAGCACATCACACACGCTCCCAGACAGTGAGTTTCACCTTTTTTCACTTTGCATTGACAGTAATAAAATGGTCATTACATAATACAGGTCAATAGATTTTTAGCCACACTAGTGACAGACTCTTTGGAGGGTAATGTGGGTCGGTCAACCACTTTGACACCAGCTCAAAGCACTGCTGTGCCTAAACACAGCCTCACAGAGCTGCCAGCATGGCTGTAGAAGTGGGATACTCAACTTGCTTTACCTAAGGGCCACAAAATGACAGGAGGCCAGGGGCCAGTTAATAAAGTCCAGAGGGTCCTCCCCTGGCACACTTTTTGACAAACAAGATCTACATTGATGCTTTTTTAATGCACTCTGGCCATGGATGGATTACTAAACAGGCCTACTGGGCACAGGCCCGGGGGACCCCTGGCCTCCATTTGCAAAATGTCACCCAAATTACCACATACCAACCAGTAAGAGACTCAAAATGACCACAGAGAGATGCATAGGAGACACAAAATCACTACAGAGCGACACAAAACAACCAAAAAAGAAACAATATTGCCTCAATAAGACCCAAAATTACCTCAAAGACACCAGAATGACTACAAAAAGTCTGTGTATCTTGTTCCTATGGGCTCATTCATACTCATTTTAAGCAGGAAAATAGAGAACTTCATTTTAAATGTAAACGACATTGCCCTCAAACTTTCATGCGTTGCTTATGATAGCATAGATACAGTTAATAAATGGCATTAAAGGGCGGAGTCAAAAGTTTCACACAACAAATAAGGCGATGGTAGAGGAGGTCATAAAGTACCTTTTAGTGGAGCTAAAAACTAAGGTGTAGATGGCAGCGGTCTGTGAAGCCATTAAATTACCAGAGTATGGACAGAAGGCTCCATCTGTGTCTGAATACATATCTAATGTTAAGCATAAAGGAGTCTTGTGTAGGAGATGTGGTGGGGCCCCTTGCATATCTGTGCCCAGGGGCCCACTGTCTCATGATCTGCGCAAGACTCTGTTACCTTATTTACATTCAAAGTATAGAAAAAACTCCTGAGTCAATAAACTTATTTTCACTATAAATTTGAAAATGGTCAGTGGGCCACCTGTCATCCAATCATGGGCCAGATTTGGCTCGCGTAAATTAAATATCATTGCTGTAGAGTTTTAGTCTTGTTTTATCACGTCTCTACAAGATGAGATGCTCAGTGTTTTTATTGAGGGTTTTCTGTTCTCAGGCAAAACCAATATTTTCATCCTGGGGTCTTGTCGTCAGTGAAAGTCAACATTTCAGGGTCAAACTCTCAGGAATGCCCGTGAGAAATGTTTTGAATTACAACAGACATTTATAGAATGTTTTTAGTTCCTGCTTGAAACATTTTTGTTCAGAAGAAAAGAACACATCTCTGTAAAATCTGCAAACCGTTATTTTTTTTTGCAGTAAATTGTAGGAAAGCCTGCATCCATTGGCAAGAAATACATTTGCACAGACAGCTTTCTCAGCGCAGATTGATCCGCTTGTATCGCACATAAACAGAGCTGTGAAAAGCAGCTGCCACAGGCTCAAACCTACTGATGCGCTGTGACATCAGTCATCACTGCAGCTGAGTGACAATATGACAAACTGCTGTCCCCTGAGGGCTTTGCCTCTGCCCGTCACGATTCATCTCAGCTCGTCTGCCTCAACCCCTCCTTAATGTCTCATCACCTCCTCTCCCTTCATCTCTTCTGTCAGATGGAGGCTATCGGGGACAGGGGAGAGGCTGAGAGCGAAAGGGGGATGAGAGGAGAGTTGACTCAAGCTCCGGGCCAGACTTCAGTTCTACATTTCTTCTCTAAACTGCGACGCCATGCCAGTCTGGAGGGGGCGGGGCCTTACTTCAGGAGGTGGAAATTTGACAGTAGTCACCGGGCTGCCAGCCTGGATGCCAAAGGTTTGAATAAATTCATGAATGGATGACGTCCAACAATGCAAATGTTTAACATAAGTAAAAAGAATAAAAAACACCAAGTAGACAGCTATGTTTTCATGTCAATTTTTACCAGGATCCCCAAAGAGAAGGCCCTTCCAGAGACAGAGAGCTGCAAGTGAAACCACTGATCACACTGAAGATGACTCTGCGTCTCTCCAAGATGGCTCTTTCCCACACTCCCCCATCCAGACGGGTGGCCTCCAGTCTCTCTCTGCAGAGTCTCTGTCTCACCACGACACTGTACCCTCGTCCTCAGTCATCCTCAGCAGGTACATCTCCTCCCATAATCTTGTGACTTAAACCATGAAATTTCCAGAATTACTGATTAACTGACTGTTCTTCATGTTTGCAGGCTAAAGCTGGAGGCCATGGTGGAGGTAGGTGGTAGCAGCGGCGCTAGAAGAGGGGATCTCTGTTCGCCAACAAATGATAGTCATGCCCTGAGGCAAGAGGAGGTCACAGCCAACGGGACAGGAGTAGAAAAAGAAACAAAGTTCGGTGCACTTATAAGAACAGAGGCAGAGGGAGTCGAGCTAGAGTCGGTTGAAGATGATGACTTGTTTGGCGCACAACAAGAAGCTGCCATACAGCAAAGGTTTGAGGACATGTTAAGGACAACAAAGACAGACCGCATGATGTCAGATGTGAGGAAAAAGAGTGAGGCAGAGGCAGAAGATGGAGATGAGGTGGTGTTGGGAGCTGAGGCCAGACGAAGGACCGACTCAGGCTCATCTCTTACCTTCATGATCCGCCAGGAGAGCTCGGAGGCTCCTCCCTCCCTGTACAAGGACATTTGGAGCTTGCGAGCCTCTCTGGAGCAATACGCCTCCTCAGACCAGAGCAGCACAGATCGGGAGTCCATCCGCAGTGATGCCGACAGCGTCTCATCCTTTGGTGGTGCAGGGGCTCGCTCTGGCCTGGACAGCTGCTTGTCCCAAGACCTGGACGATGAGCCTGAAGGAGAAGGGGATGGAGAGATTTTGGAGGGAGGGATCAGAGGGGCGTCAGGTGGGGACAGTGAGGTGGGGAGTGGAGCTGGAGGAGAGGGTGAGGCAGGGAACCGTAAGCTCCTCCAGATGGACAGTGGCTACGCCTCCATTGAAGCACCATCCAGGGCCCCTGAAGATATGCGACTTTTTGGGACTCCTGGGGCTCCTCGAGGGAAGACAGCTTCTGAGAGAAGGTTGTTCTTCACCAGCTCTGGGAGAAAAGGTTCAGTGTGCGAGAGCATCGAGGCCCGGCTGTTTCAGGAGGAGCTGGAGGATGAGATGGCCGACAGCACAGGGACAGAGGAGAAACTAAAAGAGAGATCTAAAAATGGCGGTCAGTCTCTTACCCTCCAAGAACCGCATCAGCTTCTGAAATCCCTTCATCCTCAGAAACCTCAAGAATCACAACCACAGCTGATGTCTCCGCTAATGAAGCCAATCTCACAGCCCTCTAGTCCTCATAAGCCCCGTCTCCGCCGCCGTGACTACAGCATCGACGAGAAGACAGACGCTCTTTTCAACGAGTTCCTTCGCCATGATCCGCGCTTTGACCAGCAGGATTCTCCACTGCGCTCTCGGCACCGATCCAGAGTTCACCTCCGGAAACAGTGGCAGAGACACAAGCAATACAGTGACCCAGGGTCAGGCGCTGGGGGTAGGTACTCCCCATCTTTGGAGAGGCAGAGGTTCACTCCGCTGCGGAGAGGTGACAGCGCAGGTTACCCTCTGGACACCAGGTATCACAGCACACTCTCACGCATTGCGAGTGCCGCCGATGAAGAAGCAAGTGAGACTGCGGCTTGTGAGGAAGCAGCCAAAGAAAGCACAGAGAGCAAAGATGTGTCGAGTGAAGGAGCTGCAGGGGACGCCGCAGAAAGTAAAGCAACCTCTGAAGGCACTGACGCAACAAAGAGCTGTGCAGAATCGACCGGTGAGGGCTGCCAGGCCTCTACAAAAAAGGACACAGAAAGCACAACAAGCGAGTCTTTGACCACTGTTACTACACAGACGAGCCACATGGATCCCAGAGTCGACAACAGAAACAACAACAGTAGTCAAGCTATTCTATCAGAGGTCTCCCTGGAGGCAGAGAGCAGCCTGACGGACAAGCTGGCTGTGTCGGTGGAAGAGAGGCTCTATGGTGGCCTGCGCAGTGCAGAGAAGCTTGGCCAGGGAGGGACGGAGCGTGTGCTTACCGTGTCACACACAGCCTCACCTGGCTTCAGTCCCATATAACTTGTTAACAATCCCATCTTCTTCATCAACTTAATTTCAGATCCATCATCTATGGACGACAGACTCGAACAAAACGGTTTATAGCACTTCAAACATCATCATGTGTTAGATACTTGGTCAATCTGTGTCCCTTACATTTGGACAACATAACTGATGCATCAAAACACAAATATATCCTAAACTACAGAAGTACCTTCTTTCTCGATGGCCAGTCTCCTCCAGCGTTTCCATTCAGACCTTAATTTCCACTGTGATGCCATGTGACATGTGATGCCCCCTCCTTTTTATAGAGTGCTGCAGGGATGACGTTTATCTGTAGGCCAGCATGGAAGTTAGTGTCGCCCTGGTTCCCTCAGCAAAAAGCCTGTGGGATTATTTAGTCGGATTTTGGATTATTGTAGAAAATAAGCTCTGTGGCAAACAAAGGTTTATGATACTTGCACGTTTTGTTCAGCAAGATAATCTTCACAAATGAACACCACTTGATTTTTTTTCAAGCATAAATTGATAGAAGTAAAAAGCTAACATTAGGCTATAAACAAACTACACCATGGTCGCATGACCTTAAAGTTGCCACCACAATAAGGCTGTAAAGCCGTGGGCACATTCAATCTGAAAATAGTGTGCACCATTTTGCTACAGGTTGAATGACATGTTTTCTAAAAACGCTGTGAAAAGGTCCACAGCAGGCTTTGAGGTATGTTTTCTCTCGCTTGGTTGATGTGTCAGACGCTGCAACATGTATATAAACCAAATTCTGGCAGATCTTTACTTATTGTGCATGGAATTTTTGTTTCGTTTGAATTTGATTTCAATAAAACCCTGCAATTTTGAAAGGCAGATTGCCTGTGTGTCATGACAGGGTTTTCAAGGCACCATAATTTCAGTTAAAATAAACATTTTGCATCATTTTTTCATAACTGAATGCGCCTGTTTTTGGCATGACGATGCTCTAAACTCATTAAAAACTTGTTGACAACCTTTTTTTTAAGATGCATAAAGGTTTCAAGGAGTTGGGTATTAATAGACATATTTTATGTCATACAACAAAACATGAAAATCTCTTAAGCCTGTGTTAACCGCAGACCTTATTTCAGGCATCTGACCTAAAACCCATGAAGAAAACCATTGACTTTGAGACAAGGAAACAGGTAGTGCTAAAATGCTAACTAATTTCCATGTTCGATGAATCACTCCTGCAGCACTCTATCGGTAACCTTTCTTAAAATCAAATGAGTTCATTACATAGCTTTGAAAATATAGCCCCATCTTTAGAAAAAAATAAATATTTTCAGACTTAACTGTGAATTTTCAGCATGCTACTGTATGTCCAAACAACGTGTATGTGAATACTGTACAGTTTTAACTTTAAAACAAAAAGCACTTTGACGGGAAGAAAGGTAACGGTGGAGTTTCTGTCATCCATTCCTGTCATTTTAAAACCATATCCTCCTCAAGTGTCCTTCTTGTCTCGATCACCACAAGGGTAAATGTCTCCATGAAAGCTTGTGGTTTCTGCATTTGGTGATAGGAAGTATACCGACCATTTTAACGGCCCTCTCTCATTAACGACATATCAGCAGACCTGGAGATTACACACGCTGAATGCCCAGACAATACAGATAAAAACACTGATCTATAATACGTGCATCAAGAATTTTTTATACTCATATTTCATCTATTTTTATAGGATTTTTGTTAGTCATTCGTCCCTGTTATTCATCATAATTAAGGAGGCGGTATCCAGGAGCTTCCGTGGGCCTGAGTGAAGTGTTGTCTCACTGCTGGGACTCTGCTGAGGGGGAGACTGACAGATGATACTTAAAGTGACTGACACAGGAGCCTCTCAGGCTTTCAGACAGATGGTCCAGTGACAGAGAGTTGAGGCTGTGAAAGTGGAGGTTGAAACTGAATAGCGGTGGCATTGTCTGCTCCCACACCGCAGCAGAATGGGATATACTTGCTCTGTATTACTAAATAAAAGATAAGTCTGGTGATATTCTGTTTTTCTTATTGTCAACAAATGCCCAAAAGGCCAAAACAACTGTAGTCCATAAACTAGGGATGGGCATATTCAAGTACTTCCTTTAAATTAATATGGAGTACTGGCAAAACAGACAAAAATATTAGCATAGGAATGAAAACAACAGAAAACAAGTGCAATTTGACATTCATATTTTGAATTAACAGGCTTCAATTAGCTTAATGAACTATGAATTCAAGGTTAGCATTAGCAAGAAATATTAGCAAACTTGCACTTGCTGCCGTTAATTAGCTTAACTCGCGTTTAGTTCAACGTCTACCCAGCGGCAACGGCTAACGGCTGATGTCCGACACCAGCCGTTTAATGGTCCCAGTAAGTTGACATCGACACAGAAACGGATCGACTTTCACGGTTAACCCGTTAATAACCGTTAGGTACCATTAGCCGTGTGATGCTAACAGTTAGCTTCTTCATGGTGGGTGAATGTGTGATGGCCGACTCTTACCAACTGTTCCCGGTGCGGAGCTCACCGTCCGGCCGCGGCAGTAGGGCGACAGCAGGGCAAAGTATTGAACTGCACTTACCTCCAAAATGAAAGATTTTTTTTTTTCCATTTTAAATAGTTAAAAAATATTTTAAAAAGTCAAGTTCACATGTGAGAGATTGGGCGGCAAATACTGACGTCCAAATCAAATACTCATGCTCATCCCTTATTTATGATAAGTCCATACTTTGCCTTGTATACTTGTATATCAGATACACAATATCATCACGCAAAATATCGCGATACTACACTGTACTGATTTCTGCCCCACCCCTAAATAGTAATTAGGTCCATTTGTAGGTTTAAAGATTTATAACATCAGAAATGTTGGCTTATAAGCACAAGATCTTGACTCATTTTGACAAAAAGTAACTAAGATGGATAAATAAAATCAGATAAAATATTTGTGGCAATTATGACATCACAAATTCAAGACTTTAAAATTAATGTTAAGGCCAAATATTCATAAAATTCCATTTAAAGCATTTTAACTTTTTAAGGACCTGTCGACACCCTGTTGTAAATATGCACAAAATGTGTTAATCCACAGCTTAAGATAGTGCAACAAAATTCACTATTTACTCCAAAAAACACAGTGCTCAGCTGTTTTAGTAAAATATTTAGCCTTTAAAAGACAAAGGTATATATTTGTCACCCATTTTAAAGTACTGAAACACAACAGGGGTGTAAGGACACATTAATATGGATCGATATATCAATTCAATGGATCCAATATTATTAATGCGTATTGTCATCTTTAAGGTACACTTTTTTTTTTTTTTCAAATCCCCATGGCACCTCTGTGATACCATTTCTGTCTTCTTAAACATTAAAGCAGTGCCAGTGGCAAATATTTTTGTTGTCCGAAGAATTGATATATTGTGTTTGGATTTACACCCCTAACAACCCTTGTTGGTTTTCATTCAATTTGTGGACATTAAGACAAATATAGACTATTAGCAGCCCTACCCTTGAGGTAATACTCTGCAGATATCCTGTCTTCACACGTTAAAGTCACAGGTTTAACAGCTTTCCCTCCACTCTCTCTGCCAGTATGGATGTAAAATGTTATTATTTGTTCTGAATTCACGTCAAATTGCATCTCTTCAACATGAGAACATTGCTGCATGATGTTATGATGTGTGATGTCACCTGGGAAACTGCGATGGTGGGTACAGCTTGTCCCTCTAGCCTTTCACACGGACTTGGGTTTGAGCTACAGTACATGACTGTGTGTATGTTATGAAACCCATGTCTCTGTCCTCATCCATGGTGAACCATCTGCTTTATTGTAAAAAGAGTAGTGCAGAAAATTCAAAAGTCTTGCATCCTTGACAAAGGCTAGACCTTGTGGGACCAACTGAGGCACATATTCATTTTGGACTGAACATTTTTCTGAATAAAAAAAAAGTGACTCCCCAACCTGTGATTTTATGCTGTTGTAATGTGATTCATGTACTGTGTGAAGCCGTCATAACAGCAGAGTCATTACCATGAGAACAGAAAGCAAAAGGTGTCCTGACATACTAATCATACTGCTGAAATATTCTTCAGCCTGTTAAAGCGACACATCTCTCCATCCTTCCTCGTCGAGCGCAGGATCTCTCTGTCGACCTTGCTGACGTGGGAAGCGCTGCTCTCTCCCTCCCTCAGAGTTGTGACTCACCTGCTCTCTGATCTATTCCCAGAGAGGGGCTGACGATGGGCCTGGCTGCGCAAGGGGGGGGGTGCAGGGCTCCCGCTGATGTGATCGGTGCAACAAAGAGCAGCATCGCTGGAAAACAGGCGACTAGGTGATTGTGACGGCACACCGCCTGCAGCTGAGCGGCATCGGCTCTTGATATTCTAGGATCTGACTACAAAGTGTAGCGTAGTATTGCTATAGTGTCTAACCTTGTAAAGGACTGGTGAAATAATAAACACTAAAAAAAAAAAAAAAAAAAAAACAGGACATAAACCACTGAGGTGTATTGCATAATAAAAATATGCTCAACTCAAAATGAAACAGAAAGGATCATCCAACAAAATGGCCTGTTTGGGACATATTTTATATAAATAATAATTAAAAAATATTCATTGGAAAAAAGAAAAAGAAAAAAAAAAACAAAAAACAAAACCTAAATGGAAATCAAAAATCCCCAACAGGTCAGCGGTGGATCTCAAGGCTTCAGTCTATCAGTCTGTCCACAAACCAAGCACTTTCCCTTTCGTCCAGCTCTGTACAGCATGCAGTTTTTATGTTGGTGGTAGTAGAGTACTATCATAATTATTCTCATTATAGATTTAAATATAGAATTATTCATAACTTTTGTTATCTTTTTTTCTCTTTAATTTTTTTACACATCACAATGTGTTTTAAAAACTGCCATTAGGGTTCTGTAAAAACAAAGGTAGTCAAAGAAACAGAAGGTGGGGGAGAGTGGGGTGGTTGGGTGGGGTACAGGGGTGATGGTGTTTGTAACGTCCGGTGCAACACTTGGCCCTCCTGAGAGGACGACATGATGGAGAGGGGAAATGACAGAACTGGATGACAAGAGTTGAAAGGAGCCAAAATATGGGAGGAAAAAAAAAACACCATCTTCACAGCCAGTGCCTCAGTCTCAGAGCAAAAAGAACATTTCATGCTGTCCTCCTCCTCCCCGTCACTCATACCGCATCTTCAAAAGACTCTGCAGGCCAGTGGTCCAAGGAGGTATGGGGGCATTAACGTCAGCAGGTTTCTCTCACAACTGTGAGGAGTCCAGACACAGAAGGACGGGGACAGATCAACCTGAGAGGGACAAAGATGGAGGACAGTTATTTTCAGTTTATTTGGGATGCACTGATTTGTAGGCCGATATTCGCCTTGTTGACTTTCATCGGCCTAAAGGCAAATAAGATTCACTGATGGCAGTGGCCGATGATTTCCTGTTGTGTCACATAAATTCTGTGGAGGCTAAAAAGCATGGCTCCAGACTAACTGTTAGAAAGCACATTTGGAACTAACACGATTTCTCCCGGGACACCTATGGGATGAAAGGATGCAGAGAACTCTCTATTAACGTGTCAGAGGACGCACCAAATTTTCTTTGTTACACTGCAAACGACAAATTGGAGTTGAAACTGGCAGGAGGAGAGCTAGTTAGCGATAGCTGCTAGCAGCCGGTGGTGGGAACTAATAGTTAACGGAGGTTGCAGTGAGTTACATTACGATGTGTACAAGCTCTATTCAATAAAAATCAGTACTGGGCAAGGGTAAATTACAACGTTATCATGAGGTGTTCAAATTGAAATTTAGTTTTTGGAGAGAAACTCAAATAAAAACAGTTGTTTGAAGGAGATTTTTTTCCCTTCATCAATATAAAAAATATATTAGCGAGGGAGCTATATTACATTATATACGGTAAAAAGGCTTTTGAAGCAGTTACTGAAAAAAAATTTCTCATGTGAGAAAAAGGTTGTTTCATAAATTTCGTATTACTGAATTTGTGCTCATTCAAAGTTATTTCATCTACCGATTCCAAGTCCCACTAAAATACTTTTGTTTCTCTATATAACACAGCTACAGTTAAGTTACTGAAATCAATCCAGTGTATATGCTTGACAACTGAATAGCTCTGCAATGCATTAAGAAAAGAAAAATCCTGCATCCAACTTGTTCATGTTTTTTTATCACACAATGATAAAGTATGAAATAAAACTTTTCTTTAATCTTTTTGGTCTTGTCGCTGTCTCTAGAGTTTCTCTCTGAATTTCTCTGCCTGAGTTACCTTAATGAACTGTATTCAATTGTACTCTGTTCTTCTGAGTATTGATTTTCGTCATCTGTACATCTTTTGTGTGGATTATATTAATAAACTAATCTTGCTGGCCATATGCTCGCAGGGCTTGCAGTGGCGTCATGAGTGTCTGCCGTGAAACACTATACAGCATAGATGGCAAACCAGTAAAACTCGAGATACTCTGTCATACTGAGCTGAAATGAAACAAGTGCGCATATACCAGATGGCAGAGCACTGGAAAAAGGCTGTACTTCTTGCGTTGCATTGCTTTGCACAAAAGCTTTGTGAAAAAACCCACCTGTGTGACAGCTGATGTAAAAACAAATGATCAGATTGGGCTCTACTAAGCTGAACATAGCCGATCCCAGTTAGTTCAAAATGCCTTGGTTGGACTGGGACATCCCTAGCTGAATGTCTCTAAAGCCCCGTTTCCACCGAGCAGTATGGTTCAGTTCAGTACGCTTTTTTTCTGTTTCCACTTTGAAAAGTTGTGTATGGTACCAATGGAACCGTTCTGTACCGTCCCCATGTTTGGTCCCCCCTCTGTTGGGGTACCTAGCACACAGATCTTGTACTAAAAGGTGGAGCTGTGAACACTGCAGTCTGATTGGTCAGTAGAGGACGGTCACTCTGCTCAGGGCTGAGTTGTGGCTGGTTTTGAGGCTCATGTAACCACTGTTCATACTGTGGAGAGTTTTATTAGTAAACTGGAACTATAAAATGAAAGGATGTTTTGCTGCCTCTCACAGCAGCTGGAGTCTGAGAAAAAAATAACTTTATTCACTGGGCCGACTGCCGGCGACTTTTAAGGTGGAACATTAACTTGTAATGTTACTCAATGCACAAGCTGACCTTAAATTTTGACCACTTTGACTATTCCATTTGTTTTTATATGACATACACTTTTAGTAATGAGTGTATCTTCAAGCGTTTATATATATTAATTTCAGTGGGGTTATGTGACAGAATATATTCTAATCCTCACTCAGAGGGAAAAAAAGCGCTGCGGGGCGTCAGGCTATCGCAACACTAAACCCCTGAGCTTGTCTGAGAAGGACTAAATGCACAAACCTGCTATGTTTAAATATCCCATGGAGAGAGACTCTCACTGCAGCCTGTTCTATTTTGTTCTGAAAATGTCGGCGTGCAACACCATTCTGTGGACGATAAACGAGATGCAGACTTCCATCTGTGTCACCAGTGATGAGGAAACACAGTGAGTGCTGGACGGAGCGGTGAGCGACAACAACCCCGCCCACATTTAAGGGTTCTCGTTACGGTGGAAACGCTAGGGTCTAGGTACCATGTCTGAAGGGTTACTGTTGGTTCCAAAGGTACAATACTGAAAGTGTTTGGTGGAAATGGGGCTTAAGACAGATATTTTTTCATGATAAAGATTTTTTTGTTTCACTGGCACAAAAGAAGGAATATAAACAAAATAAAAGAAAAAATAAACCTAAATAAACAACAACAAAAAAACATCGGTATGGACCAAATTCTTGTTTTAACCATCGGTATCAGCCCAGAATTTCACAATCGGTGCATCCTTAACGTTTTATCTCATCACAAATCATGACCAAAAGCAAGTTTCCTTGAGTTTAAAGTATCACAGTATTACAACAAGAAACTAATTGGTGCTGTTAAAACGGAAAGAATCATCCACGGGGTGAGAAAGAGAGAGACAAACATCCCACAGCCCACTTTATCTCATCCAGGGTGAGTCATCGCCTGAACAAATTAATACACAGCATCTCCTCTGCACTGCACTCATGACAAACAGCCTCATGCCGTGACTGGTTTGTATGTGCGAGAGATTGAAAGAGCAAACTGTGGGTGGTAACTGGAAAGAGAGGAGGACAACCTGTTAAATTGTTGTGTATGCTTGCAGCATAAATCTGCCCCACTTCTCCGCCTGAACGAGGGCCGCTGACGAACCCCTGGAAGGCTACAGCCGAGATAAAATCCTAACAGTGTCGGAAAGTGCTGCTCCAAAACCGGACCAGTCCAGATCTAGTTTATGTGACTGTATAGGAAACCGCCCATGTGTTTGCCTGGGGAGTGGTGGTGAGTCAGAGCACTGCTTTCTGAATATCAACACAGACTCTCTCTCCTCCCTGATTTCCTCCTTCCTGATACACATCTCTACGTCTGTTCTAGCACGCCGTTATCTTTTCATCTGTTCTCCTTGGTTGTTTATCTTTCCTTCGGTCTACTGTATGGAAGGTGTCCTCTAAGCACTTCTGCAGCACAATTCGGTCAGAGCTTTTGTTAGCAGTCTACACACTCACCAGGTGGGTGGTTGCCGAGGGAGGAAGGGGAGGGGGTCATTGCTGTTTGCAGGTGGAGAGCTTGCGGATCTTGCTGGCTGTGGAGACTCCTTTACGTGAGGGGTTGGATGAAGAGGAGGATCGGCGTTCGGCTTTGGCCTTGCTGTTCAGAGACCCCCCCTCTGTCCCGTTCACACAAACTGGCTTGGCTAGAGCTGGACTGTGGTCCGCGTGCCCCTGATCCCGATCCTCTTCGGCCACTTGTCCTAAAAGACACGAACATTAGGTTTAAAAAAAAAAGAAAACCCATCACAGTTTCACACAAGTGCTGACTTGATTGCTGCTTCACTGAGCAAGCGTGAGGTGTGTGTGTGAGCACGAGTGTGAGTGATTACATGGATGGAAATTACCACGGACCTGCTGCTGTAAAAACTGTAAACATGTTTTTTTAAAAGGGGACCTTTAAAAAGCTAATTTGTCAGCAGCACTAGCGAAATGTCAGGTCAGATAACCATGAGAAACAAGAGAAATAGTAACCTACAACAACAGGAAATCAGCTGAGTGAAAAATAGGCCTTAACCTTAATGTGACTTGCTCATTTCAAGCGCAGGTGTATACGTGTGTGTGTGTGTGTGTGTGCTTGTGTGTGTAGCAGGGGCCGTGACAAACTTTAAATTACTTCCCACACAGAAACTACAACGTCGAGGCGAATATTAAAATCAGTGAGATGTAGTTACTGCTTAAGAGAAACATCAGGTCATACTGCTGTTTAATTTACCAAACACTCATTTCATTCACATGAAGCATCCCATCAAATGGTGTGTGTGGGAGTGAACCCTGGAAAACCATTCATACGCCCACACCAAAACCATTTCAACAGGACTATTTTTAGATCACTTCATTCACATTCTGCAGCTCCGTTTGGTTTTTATGTGGGGCACCACTTCTAGATACCCGACACCGACGACTGCATGTATTATTACCGGCTGTTGCCTAGCAACAGATAAAGGATCTGAATTCTGGGGGGAAAAATGAAAGAAGAGTTGGGGAACAAATTAAATCAAATATAAAGATGCTATCATTATCTATTCATCCCAAAGTCAGTAAACACTCTGGTAAAGTTTGTACACACAGCCCGCTGCAAAAAAACATCTCAGCATTTTCTAAAACTAAATTAAAAAAGGATCTGACATAGTGTAGCCTGTTTCAGAGCTCTGAATCTTTGCCCACATCTGGCCTTGTTTACTAGGGCTGCACCGAATATCATTTCTTTTAATGTAGTGAGCTTCATCTGAGGTCTCAAATTAAGCTTTGAATATCTGTTGTTGCATATTATGACGTTATCATCCTAAATTAAAATAAAAAAAGAATAGATTAATTTGATTAATCAACTTTAGTAAAAACATGTGATTTATGGTGCCGTTAGACCCGTCCGTTAATACAGGTGCATGTCTCCCTTTGTGTGCAGCAATCCAAACAGTTTTTTGACCACAGTGAGAATGCTTTTATACGGCTGAACGCCAACAAATATAAATTAACGCAGAATATTTTGTTACAGAAAAATACAGCATAAATTTTGGAAATGATTACATTTATATTTTTTTGATAAGTTTTGAACTTTGTACTTAAAACACTGTGGAGTTATTGGAAATGTTTGGCTCACACGAGTCGGAAACAATCATACTAAGCCGCCACTGGTGATGGTAAACAGTCAGGCTACCATACAAGGTGCCACCTGCTGATCAGTTAAGTATTAACACACACTCAGTACGTTTACATGCAGCTTGAAAAAATAGAATTATTGGCTTAGTCCGACTGAAATCGGACTATCTGTAGCTCGACTAACACAACTAGATAATTTAATTGAAAATCGAACTATTGCTGAATGTACCCACTTAGTCCGACTGGAGTCGGACTTGGCGTTCTGCGCATGCACCACTTTTTCTTTAGCAGACTTTCACCCGGAAGAAGAAGGAGATGATGTAGCAGCAGTTCAGTATATAGCAGTGAAAAAACAAACAAACACCATGGTGACTGAGAAGCAGAAGACGCACTTCTGGACAGACTAGGAAACTACATTTATGCTCCGACAGCTAAAGGAGCTAAACATTTTGAAGTTTATGGATGGTAGGAAAACACGGAATGCGGATTTATTTGATTTAATTTATTATTCCTCTTTGGGTCAACTGGAACTAGTTCAATATGCACTATATTAAAAAGGACACAGCGCCACCTATCGAGGCGGAGTCAGATGTACTTGGTCAGAAATATGATTTTGTCTTCTGCATGTATACTCAGACAAAACAAGAAGTCCAACTTGACTGATTAGGCGAGCTATGAGCTTAGCTCGACTACTGTGTGCATGTAAATGTACTGACTGATGGCACAGTCATCTTGAGTAATTTGGGGTTCATTATGTTGCCCAAGGATACGCTGGAATGCAGACTGGAGGAGCCTGGGATTGCACTGCCAATCTTCCGGTAAGTGAAAACGGCACAGCATTTGAATGTTGTTAGAACCTAATCCTCTGGTTTTTAACTGATAACCACTTGTCTTTTAAGGCGCACATCCAATATATATATCGCAAAAAAGCTGAAGCTTTATGGTGAAAAGCACTGAGTATAGTGTTTGGCTTTATTCCTAGGCCACAGTTTAATGTGCGTTAGTTCAAAGTTGATGTAAGTCTAAAATTTCAACCACATTTTTGACACAAGGAAGAAGTTTGGTGAGGGCACATTAAACTATACAGCAATGCAGAGCTGCAGTGAATATGAGACAGAACATTAATTTCTAACTATTCTGATAATACGCTAATTGTTGAAGTCATTTTTCAAGCTAAATGCCAAAACGTGACATTTCCAGGTGCTCAGACATGAGGATTTGCTGCTTTCCTTGGTCTTCAATTATAGTTAATGTAATATTTTGGGTAGCAAATGTTGGTTGGACAAAACAAGACATGAACTGAAGTCACTTTCAGCTGTACAATATTGTAACAGGCTCATCTCACTGTTTTCTGATGTTTTGAAGCCAAATGATTAATTGATTAATCAAGAAAATAATCAGCAACAAACATAATTGTTAGTTGCTGCCCTACTATGTCTTTTTCTGTAACAGACGCCTAAGAAGGACAATCAGCGCTGTCATACAAGAGGAGGGAAGTAGCTAACAGTGACACATCAGACAGCTCTTCATCTTCCCAAAGTCAAACACAGAGAAAAGAGGACTTAAACAAAACAACACAAAAGACTTCTACTAAACACTGACTGCTCTTAGTGCTGGAAACATCTAAACAAAGCAAATATTTAAATCCATCTTGAGTTGAACAGTAAGGATGGTCAGACGCTTACCTGGCACTGTAAAGTCCTGAGTGTATATGATCTCATCCTCTCCATCGTAGAGCTCGTCATCGTCCTCCTCTGTGTAGCCGTGCAGATCCTCCAGGTAGGGCACCACCGTCATACTCCGCCAAGGATCCCTGCTCTCTGCACTGGCAGGGATGGGCACAGGGGGCTCAGATGGAGGGTGTTTCTTACGCACCCAGCTAGAAGAGACAGGCAGGGAGAAAACAGACACAATGAATCAGACTTTAACTGCGTTACTTACAGTAGGTCAGGAACATTTTTAAAGAAATACATACATGCAAATGCAATGTACTAGATCACTCACTTGTGTTGCCTTATGTTCTGTATGGAAAACCTCTTCGCAGGGTCGTACTCAAGCATTCCTGCAAAACAAACACCACAAAGGTCAACTGGATCACAATAATCCTGAGCAATTTCTCCACTCACATCATCTCTCCGTCAAGAGTTTACTGAAAGCTGGTGGGAGGCCACAGCAGTGAGGAGCGAGCTAACAGCAGACAGATGATAAACTCGTCCAAGGAACATTAATTAATGCACATAATAATCTCATTCATCACTGTGTGTGTAGGCATCCTGCAAAGCTTAAGGAGTCAATGAGGTACAGTAAGGAAACATCAATATGAGTAGCATTAACAGCTGTACCAATGTAATGAAGATTTTGTCCCTTAATTATCATAATGTGGGCTGAATCTGTGGGAAAAGCAGAATGTCAGTGTGATAAGGCAGCAGTGATGCAGTGCCTATCCAGACCTAATAATGTAATTGTCTCCCAGCAGGCAGAGAGGGGCAGCGTGCAGAGTGCTGATAGTAGTGCTGCGCCTGCTGAAGGACACCTTTTGTGGCACTGGGCTTATTTTAGACCATGTAATTATGGACTGACTATCTCTCAGGTGCTGCGTCATCACACACAGACGTCACACGCTCACACAAAATGGGGGATGGAAGCTCGATGAGTTATAACAGCGCCAGAATGTGGCAATTTTTCCCCCTATTCACAGTTAAGACAACGATCAAAATCTCTCCATGTGGCACCCAGTAAAGATAAGATGGATAACAAGCAAGAATACTAGGCATTCAGCTTCATTCTTTCATTGATGGCGCAAACATAATCTTCCCAACATTCTTTTTGGATTTAACATCCATTCAGCCGATTACACATTTCACTATAAAAGACTCTTGACTCTTTTATGGGGTTTTTAGAGGGGGCAGAGGCATTGCAGCATTCCAGTCGGGAAAAGCAACGCCTGACTATGAAGTGTTTAGTATTCTGCTGCTGGCTCCAGATCAATGGAAACTACGTCAACAGCTGGAGGGATTTCTACAGTTTGGAGGAAGCCTCGCATGCTGAGAAGTCACAGTGACTTCCAGTGTCACAGCACCACCTACTGGACGCATACAGAAAAGATCACAGTGCGACTGGCGAGGACTTGAATGTGATTTCTCACTGCTCTCACTGCATACAGCAGCGGACCGATTCCATCTCAGATTTTTTTTTTTTGCCGTCAATCCACTCTTTGTCTGTGCATTTTCTAATCATCATAAACACACCAGGAGAAAATCTTTTCCAAGCCATTGTGAAAATGAATGCATTACACTGCCTGATGATGCATGACACAGTCATCTACTCTTATGACAAAAATACGGCACTCAATAGGCAAATCCCACGCTGAACTATGAGTCATCCACTACTACGGCATAGGTATGTAACCAAGGCAACACCTTGATGAGAAAATATAATGTGGCCCTATGGTAACATTTACAGTAAATGTAATGTATTTTTCAAAATGGCAGGGAATCCCCCGCCCTTAAATGCTTCACATAGGAGGGATTTAAACACTCTGGGGGGAGAATTATTCCTATGTCCTATTTTTACCTCAGACTGCATTTTGCTGCAGTCCTTGGGATAATCTGAACTATAATACATTGCTGTGATTTGTTGTCTCTTTCTCCTGCTCTCTAGTGGTCGTCTCTTTCAGCTGCATTAGTGTCCTCAGCAGTGGGGGATTTTAACTAAGTACATTTACTCAACTACTGTACTGTGGAATTTGAGGTACTTGTATTTTCCTTGAGTATTTCAATGTTTTGCTACTTTATACTGCTAATCCACTAAATTTTGAAAGCCAGCATTGTATCGATTCAGATCTTCAATACAAATATAATTAACAAATAAATGTATTACATGGATAAAGATAAAACTTTATTGATCCCCTGGTAAAATTCTAAAGCTACCCAGTAGTATATATAGTGACAAATTAGCCCCACCTTTACCAGCTACAAAATTAGATTCCTCAATAATTATAATTCAATAATACAACACCTGATATAATATTCTGAAATGGACCATTTTATATAATGAGTAACAGAGTGCAGCTCAGGCCATATTATAACCAAGCCCTGCCCGACTCCGACAGACTCTGATTTTTAAGTCCAACCCGACCCAAGCCTGACACAGTTTGTGACCTGGCATAGTTACATAGACATAGACAATCAAAAGGCTGCTTGTTACACACAGTCAAACACACTGCACACACAGCAGCGCAGCACAGCACACACACTCAATTGTGTTGCTTTCAGGCGTAGTAAATAACGTAAATAACAAATTCCAGCACTTGAATAGGCCATAGCACAACACAGCAGCAAGTGGGCCGAACACAGGCAAAATTTCTGATTTGTTATCTGAACCTGGCCCGAACCATCGGGTTCTGACGGGTCCCGTCGGGCTCGGGTCGGGTATCCACACTCTAATGAGTGCCCTAAATTTTTGTTCTGTGAGTGTACTTTGATGCTAATATTTTTGTTCTCTTACTTAAGTAAGATTTTAAATGCAGGACTTTGACTTGTAAAAGTATTTCTATACTGTTGCATTGCTATTACTGAAGTAAAAAAGCTGAATACTTCTTCCACCACTGGTCCTTTGTCTTTCTGCGGTCACTCCCTCTTCTCTTGTCTCTATGCTCTGTTCTTTCCCCGCTGTATGAGACACGCCATCAGAGTGGCGACTTAAAGTTGATGTTTTTTAACATCAGCCTGCACTGGTGCAAACTTTGAACATGATCAGACAGTGCTGTAAATGTATAGGGGAATTTCCTGCATCATCAGTGCTAGATTAGTGGGAATCAATGAAATTATGCACATCATCCATAATCCTGTGCTGAAATTAAGGCCCTCATTTATCTCACACTCACCTCGCAGCAGGTCCGACAGAAGGGGTCCACACTCCTCAGGAATAGTGTAGTCTCCTTTTCCAATGTTCTCAAATAGCTTATAGATGTTGTCCCCCTCAAACGGATACAGGCTCGTTGTAATGTTGTATCTGAATGGATGGAAGGAGGAGTCAACAATTACTGTAAGTGCATCATAGACTGGGATACTGTTAACAGTAATGTTTTATATATGAATTCAGATAAACCTTTCTGGTATTATCTTTGTTCTGTAAAATCTAACAGCACCCTTGTGGCAATTATGAACCACAGCTCTGGCTATTTCTCACGGTATAACATGACTACATACACCATTACTTGTCAGTCCTCTCTGAAATCCTATACTTAAAGCTTTACACAGAATCACTAGTAGGAAAGGCTCTTTTTGAGGACTTTAGGGGTGGACAACAGAATGTAAATGCATACACAGGCACACCAGTGTATGACAAGTAAACAGAGAGAGGACTGAGAAGTGTCTTACTTCAGGGCTGCTGCTGCTCTGCCCTTTGAGCTCCCTAAGCAGGAGCCTTCTTCCACGACAATCATTAAGTACCATGAGCAATCAATATCTGATTATAGCAGATAAGATTAGCAGACTAGCAGATTGTAGCATTAAAACAACTTATGAGATCTTGTGTCTATGTCTATGTCTGGGCCTTTAAAATGCGGTGAAATTTGAGGCATTCTGTGTAAACTTAAGCAAACTGCGGCTCTGACTACTCACAGTGTTACTCCAGCAGACCAAATGTCCACTTTAAACCCTGAAAAGGTGTCCAGTCCATTGGCGATCTCAGGAGGCTGGAAGGCCGGAGAGCCTTGACTGGTGCGACATGTGTCATCCTCTGCAAATGGGTGAAGGGCCTAAAAAAAAATATAGGGATGATAAGTTTAGTAGGAATTTGAGTTAGTTTCTTTATATTTATAACAGCAAATAGGAATTATGAAATATCTGAATCATTTGTTGCTACTTTCTTTTTATAGCTGGGGTAGGCAGCGTGATGTTGATATCACTGGGCAAAAATCCCATAATAAGCTTTGAGCATATTGTAATTCAAATGACTGGAGAGAAAACAAGACGTCTGCACCTCCTCTTGGCTCCGTTTTCAGGCTTTAGAAAATCTAGCCCATGATGAGAGACGAGTCGCAGGTAATTTTTTGACAGAGGGCGTTTCTATCGGCTGTTCTACAAATGCAGATGTGCATACGTGTCCGTTTGGTGAGAGTCTGATTAACTTTCTCAGCAAAATTAGATAAGCTTGCAGAGCAAGTTTCTATTCTAGCACTGGCACGAAATTCCTACACTGCAAAGCCACCCAAAAAAGGAAGCCTGATTTATCAAAGTCAAAAAAGTGAGTCTGACGATAAACAAAATAAAATCTGTCTGTGTTGACAAAGCATTTCAGAGATGTTGCTAACAGGGTATCTTTCTGCTAACCTGAGCCAAAGGCTTACAGCTGTGGCTTAAACTTCATGTTTATGTAGCTAACGTTACCAAGAGCCCCTAATCAGAGTGTGTCCTCCGCTACAGACCACCTCGCCGGGAGGAGAGTGGGCAGCAGCTCCAGAGACAGACCCACACTCAGCGACTGCAGCAACATGAATCCGGCCTGCACAAATTCCAGCTCCAGGGGAACGACAACAGAATTCCTGACATCTGTTGCTGCCGTTACACAGGTTAGACTTAGCGCTGCCTGCTGTGGCACCCTGTGCTGGTTGGGTTTGTGCTGACCGAATTCGCGCCGTTGTAGCCACGAATCAAAGCTCCATCAAAGCTGCTGCCTGCTTTCCTCCTTGCGAAGCAGTCCACAGCGGCAGGGGGCAAGAGTAGGGACAGTGGGTGGGTAGCTAATTCTTGTCTGATTTTGTGGTCTGATAAACACAGAGAAAGGGAGTGAATAGGCCGAGTGAATGCGCTGCGTACAGCTCTACAATGAAATAAGACTGAATAAATCAGTGTAAGGGAAACACTGGGTTACTGTATAAAGCACGTGCATATGCCCACGGTCGTCTGGTGGTGGTGGGGGTTAAGACAGAGAGGGGAGAGCTGCAGGAGGAAGGTATTTTTTCAAATTCTTTTTTTCCCACATTTCTGCCTATCCCAGCTTTGAGCAACACTATCTTAACTAGAATCACAAAGACAAAAAAATAGACTGACACATGGAGGCAAAATCTGTTTTACACTCATCCACTTGATAAAATAAACACTGTAACTCTAAAATACAAAATCATGTACAACATGTACAAATTCAACCACTTGAGTGGACATTTATCTAAAACACAACACAGATAAAGAAACTACACTGATCAGCCAAAACATTAAAACCACTGGCAGGTGAAGTGAATAACACTGATCATCTTGTTACAGTGCAATGTCCTGCTGGGAAACTTTTAGTCCTGGCATTTATGTGAATCCTACTTGGCGTGCTCCACCCATCCGAGCACCATTGCAGACAAAATAAACCCCCTCATGGCAACGGCACTTGTTGATGGCAGTGCCCAAACGCAGGACAATTCACCGTGCCACACCACAAAAACTGCTCAGGAATGACCCAAGGAACAGGACAAAGAGCTCAAAGCATCAGTCTGGCCTTCAAATTCCCCAGATACCAATCTGGTCAAACATTTGAAGGACGTGCTGGTACCCCAGAGGTACCCCTGCTCCTCGGTGGGTCCTCCTTGGACTGGACTTGGCTCTGACCTGTCAAGGCAAGAACACAGGCCCTCTGGAGGGTGTCTTTTAGTGTCTGACACCAGGGCGTTAGCTCCAGATCTGTTGAGTCCTGTGGGCTGTGAGGTGGGGTACCAGCATGTCCCACAGATGTTTGATCAGACTGGGATCTGGGGAATTTGGAGGCCAGGTCGATGCCTTGAGCTCGTTATCATGTTCCTCGGGTCATTCCTGAGCAGTTTTTGAGGTGTGGTATGGTGCACTGTCCTGCTGGGGGGCCACTGCTACTGGGGAGTGCTGTTGCCGTGAGGGGTGGGTACCTGGTCTGTGCTGGTGTTTGAGAGGGTAAAGCGTGTCAGGTAGCATCCACATGGATGTCAGAACCCAAGGTTTCCCAACAGAACACTGCATTGTGACAAGATGTTCAGTGTTGTTCACCTCACCTGTCAGTGGTTTTAATGTTTTGGCTGATCGGTGTATTTTTACAAAATGATTTTAAACGTACTAAAGCTTAAAAGCTTCCTGACAGACAGCTTTCTTCTACTGACTTCTGGGTATATCTGGGACGGCTGTGTCCACAAAATTATAACTTTTATGTTCAAAGTTTCACAATGACTGCAAAAAAAGCTGGAATGTGTGGATATGAAAAAAATCTGGAATACGCTGATGTTTGACTTGCTCAAATCTAGTAATTATATAAAATCCCACCCCCATATATGGTCAGCAACACTATGCTGCAGCCTGAGCTCACCTCTGCTACTCCCAGGTCAGAGATTTTTAGTGCCCCGTCTGTGGTCAGCAGCAGATTCCCTGGTTTAATGTCTTTGTGAACTATTCCCTGGCTGTGCAAATATTCAAGGCCATCTAAGAGTTGGCAAAAGTACCTGTAAAAAGGAAGAGAGGGGTTGATGGATACAATTAAAAGAGGAGCGAAAGTGTTGCATACAGTGTAAAACAAAAACAAATTAACACATCAAACAATTTGTCGCTGTGGTCTCATGAACCTTCATCACTTATATCACTTAGTAATTTGGCGTCAGTGGCTTCCCAGCAGTGATCACACATTCACAACAATCTATGGTCAGTTATTTTAACAGTAGAGGCCCTGCAGTCTTGGATCTAAACTTAGGCCTGGAGCAATGGCTGCAGAGAGGCTTAATCTAAATATAGCAGAGAGGCTGAGAGAGAGAGGGAGCAGTGAGGGGAGAGAAAAACAGACACTCACCCGTGAGCTTGAAATACTGGAAACCTTTTTTCTGGGACGCTGTCCAGCATTTCTTGCATCCCACAAACGCAATACTCCATCACCATATACGTAAGTCAGGAGTCAAGGGGATTTGCCAAATCAAACAAACAGATCCTTTAATAAAGTGAGCCCATTATAAAGCTCATAACTAACAAACAGAAATATTTAAACACAGAGATAACTCTCACCAACAGCAACATAAAAATTTAACATCTAAAATCAACTCATACGCAAGGATATATTTTCTGCTTCTCTTCATTGTAGAGCACATCCACCAACTGAATCACATTCTTGTGTTGGAGTCTTCTTAGCAGCTGAATCTCCCTATAAATGGACACAGGGAGAGAAATCATGCAAAAAAGATTAATTACGCAAATGTACAGGGGGTGTTACATCATCTAATACTGGCACTTGGCTGCAGTGATCGCAGAGTAAAGGTCAGGTGCCATACATCAGCACAGCTGCACTAACACAGCACTGTATAGCATGAGCACAAGTACACTATTGGTTTAGTTACTGGCATTTCTAATAAGCCGTTGAGCAAGGGAGAAAACTTTTCTTTGATTTAGTAACAATTCAACTTTGTATATCCATTAAAAAGTAAAGTATATCAAGTAAAAAACAAACGTGAGACTCTTACAAAAGGCGGCTCATACAAAACAGAATCGCAGAAACGATACTGTAAGACTTGATATACTCTGAGTGCAGCTGCAGTCAATTACACTGGTCTCATAAAGAAAGATAACCTGACAGTTCACTTCGCTACCCAGGGAGAAGTGGTTTAAATCACCAGCATGGCAAACCACCCAGGAGACTCAACATTCATCAGAGAGCTGCGAGTGAGGACGCTAATGAATTTCGATCTGGAGGAGAAGAGCACAACGTACAAACCACAGGCTTCCCTTGACTTGCGACCAACATGCAGACACAGAGGAAATACTGAGGTTTTGCCAAACAATTAGGGACAGGAACTGTATGATTAAATTTAGATTCAATTTGTCTCACCGCTACACAGTTGATAGTACTGCACTATATTGCCAGTAGTGTTTATTTAAGCAGCGGCGAATATTTAATAAATACTAAATGCTATTCTCTGTACATGTTTCAGTCAAACAATGGCTTTCAACAAGACCAGTTAGCTTGACTGCCAGTTATGTTTCATATTGAATTGGATGAAAAACACCAGTAAATCCCTCTCCTGTATTAAGGCACAGTCCTCTGAAGACCCTGAAAATTACACACTGTTTGAGTCATGTCAAGTTCCCTCCACCAACACAGCTATGTCTGACATCATAATGGACCTAGGTGCATGGAGCAGAGTTCGGTCTAATTTCTATAAACGGGTATCTGCAATTGAATGCAGCATCAGTCGGCAGCGGGACAAGATTTGGGTATTTTAAGTGTTCTAATTTCCGTTTGTAGTCAGAGTATTGACCAATCCTGTCTGAGTGGGCTTTGGTTGCATGCAAGAAAACAGGCCGTGTGGAGAGCAAAAAAGGCAGAATGCATTGGCGGAAACACAACCTCAAAACCCATCGGCTGTCGTCTAACAATGATTTAGCTTTTTAAACAATATATCAGCTTTCATGCACATATCTGTTTACAGAGAGTCATAACTCTGTGTATACAGCGTCTCAAGTTGCTAATTGGACTATAAAGAATGACAAGGACACGGAAGAGGAAGTCTTGTCTTAGATATGTTATCCAGACATCCGCTGGCAACTCTGGGACTCCTGAAATATTTGTCTTTGCCCCAAGAGGCTGAATCATCATCAGACTGATAGCCTGTGGGTTCTGAATTATGTCTTTACCATTTCATCATAATCGCATATTTAGTGTGGACCAACCATAATGTAATCAAAGACATAAACGTTACTGACAAAAATGAAACGGATTCAATTTAGCAGAGGTGATCCAAGCAGGATTTAACATAGAAATTTCAAAAGACAGAGCTAAATATAGACACTGTCAGAGGAGTGTGTGGTGAGTGAGGACAGATGGACTGTGTGGCAGGTGAGGTGGACCTCAGGTTAGCAGTAAACCATGAATGTAACAGTGAATGTTCAGTGTGTGCTAGAGTTTGCCCAGACTGCCAGACCAGTGATGCTATTTTAGTGGCATGCTGAGGAATCGTCCTGCGTTCTGTATCATCTGATCAACTTTCATAGAGACCACCTATCAAACTATTTAGAACATATACTGGCCGATAACAATCAGTGACTGATTGATCATATATGTATTAAAAGTTGTAGAAGCTTTGACAGATTTTCCCACTTCTCCTGCAAGTATATGTGATTTAATGACAAAGCTGTAAAGGGAGTGTGCCTGAGCCACAAACAAAAAATATTCTCATGGCCCCTACAGTGCTGAGGCATCATCTGTCTTCTTTTTTACTTTGACAAAATCTCACAACAAACACTTTGGAGCACTTCTGTCCCTTATCAGCCAGCGGTTTATGAGCTGTGTCAGTCCTCTGCCTTATACACAATCTTAGTACTGACAAATGGATATTCTGGGCCTAGTCAGCCTCTCGCTTGCACACCAGCAGTTACTGCTGCATCACTGCACTGGTAAAAAAGACACAGCTGACTCATGCACACATAAAAACAGAGCTATGATTAGAATACGGTAAGGCATAATGAATACCATCACTTCAAGCCATATATAATCTCTGCTATTTGGCTGAACAGCAAGAGCAGATAACGTATCTGAAATATAGCAAACCAAGCTACATCTGCATCACGGCTTGTTTCCATAAAACAAATCATAAAACAGGCAGCGCTGCCACTAAGGCACAGTGACTGCTGCAGTCCATCTGCAGTCTCCGAGTTCAAATCTGAGCCGATGGACCTTGTGCGTTCAAGGCCTGCAGCAGTTTTTCTCATTAATTACCACAATTTGTTCCGCTACAGTTTTACAATGAACCAAAAATATTTTTACACTTCTTAGAACATAACATTTTGTTTTGCACTGTTGCTTCACCACAGCATCTCTCACCCCCAGTCGTTCGTGGGTGTGACTGCTTTGCCTTTACCATTCATATCTATATAATCAATGTGTTTATGCAGGGTCCAACAATAAGGATTGCGTGATGCCCTACTCGAGGCCAGTAAAAAGTTACGTCAGGCCTTTAAAAGCAATCAGCCAATTTGCTCGAATGGGCTAATGTTTAAAAAAAATTTCATTTAAATAATTTTACCAGACATTGCTTTGTGAGCGACATTGCTACGTCTGCTCTGCTCTACAAGACTTCGCTCTGCTCTGTCTGTATCTGTATTCAACTTTAGGGGCGCTGATGTGACCACAAAGACGCAAGCGACGGCTAGTTTGACTGCAGCTGTTGCTAAAACTGGAGTGCCCCCCCATTCTGACCTTTATGGTAAAAGCAATGAAACAGCCAAGGATACACATGTGTGTGGCCACTTTTCAAAATACTGTGTTAACACTGAGTAGATACAAAATATGTGCAGCTTGTATGAAAATAAGAATAATTGTATAATAAGACACATTACCTGTGTCCCTTATAAGCTAAGAAATCCCCCAAAAATGTGAGGGATTTTTTTTATTCTTTGATTTTGGATTGCTGGAATTTTTTTCTTCTAAATTTTATTTAACTCAGACTATATACAGATTTAAAACCAAGCATTTTTACTGTGTTAATTTAGAGAACTGCCAGAATTAAAGTCCCACATTTAAGATCCTTGAAATAGCTGAATTTCTAAATACCTGAGACACTGTAGAAACACATTGCATCAATTATATTTAAGTTCAGGGCATCTTTGACTACACAGAGACTCAAAATCAAGCTTTGCTACTTCCATATTTCTACCTTGAATTTGTTATTTTTCTAAAAGTGTGAGGAGCACAAAAACACTCATAAGTTCAGTTGCTTTATAAAGCACAATATTGTTTATAAGAGCGCAAAGGTCTTCATATATCTAGCATTTTAATTTTGCTCTCAAAGTGCTCAAGATTGATTCATTTCACCTAAAAGTGTACAAATTTTCTTCCGGGAGGTGGACCTCAAACCATCTAGAATCCCATGCTCTCACAAAATCCTGTGGGAAACACTGCTGCAGGCTACAGAGCTGAAAGGATTTCAGCACTCAGCGATATGGCAGCTACTCTGGCACACAGCGGCAACATTACCAACTGATCAAAATCTGCATCTACACCGTGCTGGTCCAAAGTCTGTGTCTCGTTTAGGGCATGTGTGCGTGTCCCTGTGCGCTCCTGTCATTCCGAACAAGGGCACGGCATTCTTGGGGTGTTGCCGTAGAAACAGGAGTGGCATTGCTCAATCAATGCGGGTATGAGCATGCCCGTCCCCATGGCAACCCTGTAAAAGCAGGAAGTGTTTGGCAGACAGGAATGCTAAACAGAGACTGAATGGGGAGGCCGGAGTCTACTACGGCATCCACACACAGACGGGCCTTCACAGGCTCCAGGATCCAGCTTCCTAAGGCTGGCAAACATAAGGCCACCACCGAGCGAGACAGTTGTAGAAAAAGAACATGCACGGGCAACACAAACAAATTAATTTCACGCATCGAGGAACACTGCTGTGCTCTTATTAACACAGTGGCACAACCATTTAGTCTACCAAAGTAGCTTTGTCTAAATATATAATATAGCCAGGATAAGAAAAACACACCTTTGAAAACAAGAAAGGCGAGAACGGAGCTCCAGACTAACCACCTTATCACCCAGGGGAAGATAAAAATCAACATGTATGGTATGAGGAATGTTAAGACAACTTCAGGGTGATACAACAAAAGGTATTCAGTACCACTGTAAAGGCAGAACTGAGAAGAGGTGAGAATTGGAGCAGTTTATACACTTAGGTAGCTTTACATCTGTAGTACAACGCCTGATATCCACCCTGTTTAAATTCTTTGCTTTGTATTTTTTATTTGCTTTTAAGTTCAGCCGCAATACTCGATTTGACTGAAGCTTGGTCATAGCGTTGGCCACTTAAATTAGTGTAGCTGTTTTTAAGTGATTTCTTTGTAGCTTCAGTTCTCCCCAGCCTCACTTCTCTTATAAACAGCAGTATTGTTTTGGTCCAGGATTTCACTCTGTTACCCTCTTCCTCCAGTTCTGGCAAACACTAACCAAGTTGTCATGTGAGATTTTTTCAGCCCAGGCAACAGTTGTAGCATGCACAGTGTCTATCGTCTCAGCCATGGAGCCCTGCAGCACCGTTCAGCGCCGTCACAGGCCTCTTAGTGGCCTTCTCACAAGGACTTTTAAATGTCTGACCTTACTGAGTGTTCCTTAAAAATGTGCTTCTCTTTGTTGGTACACTGATATAACAACATTATAATATGGTTGAAATATTGTCTTCATCACGTAGTTTTTACCAGGATGCTGACACCAGTGCTGGACTTTACCTCGGTAAGTGAATTTAACCTAGAACCACAAGTGACACTTTGATTAAATGCTTCACTTGTCAACATCTTGTAACAGCCACATTCTTTAGTCGTCCATCTCAAGAAAGATATACACTTCAGTTTTATTCAGTGCAACATTTGGTGTACACCGGCATAACAGCTTGCATGTGTACACTTTAATGTAACCTGAAGAGTCTTTTTAGTCTTAAAGCTTTTTTTCCCCCCCAACGTCAGCATGTTAGCAAATGGTGAATTGGGCTGCTGGCGCTATAAAAGCCCTTCTGAGTGCAAGGCAATACTACAGCTGAAGGGATTCAGTGTAGACACTGATGGAGAACTGCAGCTGCTGCCGTCGAGCTGCTGACAGGCTGCTTTCAGTCCCAACTAACTGGAGACGGGGAAATATGGCATCTCTTAACTTTAAGATGTCTGTCTTAGAATAGTTATCACAATATTTTGGGATAGACTTCACGGAAGTTGGTTGGATACCTGATACATACTTTACAATCCCAACAAAATGATTTTTACTGAACTGTCACCACAGGCTTTTCATCATTCTCCTGCTGCCGTTTTGACTGCAGCCTAAAAACACTCCATCTTGCAGTTCTTCTTTGCCTCTCTGTGAACTCATTTTGACAGGTTTCTAAAGCTCCCTCTATAATTAGCACAGGCCCGCAGCGAAAGGCTGGAGTAATATTTAATAAACTACTGTGTGATTAAAACTTCTGATACTCATCAGGAAACGGGATGCAAAAAAAAAAAGTTTCAACATTAAGACATGACAGCCAAATCACAGAGGCACTGGGACAGAGAACAGAGACGGAGGAGAGTCGGTGACAAGAACATTTTAACTTTAAAAAAATCTATTTAAGACACTTAAATAGTTAAAAGCCTGAGTTTAATATGTATTATTAACTGACTAAGAAAAAAATTATGTGGTGTATTTTTTTTTGGCATAACATATAATGAAAGTATGCATTTCCCTGTGCTGTGTTAAGAAACACTGGCACCAAACATGACTGTATTTTATAGATAACTTACTGGTTTCACATTGTTTTTTTTAGATTTAAAAGAACATCTTTGGTTGCATTGACAACATTAATGTGCAGACAAACTTACTGAGACAAATCCGGTTACAGCAGCATGCTCTGTCACACCAGTGCAAGTCCGTGGCTTGTGGTGACCAACTTTCTCTTATTCCTTCACCTCACCTACAGCGACTACATTTATGTCTGTGCATTTACAAAACTGGGTTATTGCAAAAAAAAAGTTGACCCATTTAACTGCATATAAACTCACTGTATGGAGCACGGGTATAACCTCGATTTCCTCCTTCACTGTGGACATTTTAACTAAGGAAATGTTCAGATTTTTGCAGTACTGCTCTGTGTCAGATTGTGACTGTTGTACGCTGAGAAACTGACACAGCCCTGTGTTTGTGTATGTAAAGATGAAGCCTTTGTTCATGTTGCCATGTTAGTTTCATAACTGGCCATTCAGTAATTGCTATACAAATAATATCATTCGTATAAATAGGTACTGAACCTCAACTCTTTTGAGTACTGACTAAATGGCACCTGCTGTTAAAAGCCTAGCTATTTTCTGATTTAAAGAATCATTTTGCTAACTTAAAACTATTCAGTCAATGTTTCTGAAACACAGGCTAGGAGTTTTTTGTTTTCCTTCACTGAGTGAAATTGTCACCTTTATGTAGTGATGCAGAAGAGTATTTAGGGTGTGCTGAGTGCACATTCACATCACTGTTGGGTGTGGTTACAGGTGAAACAGAGCATACTTCTAACCAAACTCAACAGTGAGACTGGTGCACAAGACACGAAACCTTTAACCAGATAAGGTCAGAGAGGAAGTGCTGCGTTAGTTATTCTTTACAACTGTGTGAAAAGCTAATGCATTTGACAAGCTTGGCTTACTTAGTTCAATAAGAAAGTAAATCGTCAAAAAAAATATTGCTTTAATATTTGCACTGAAAGTGAGGAAGTTGAGATTTCAAGTGAAATATCTGAACTGCAGGTTGAAATGCAAATTAAGAGTTGTGCACCAGGAGTGATGGTTAATAAAGTGCGACAGGCATGAAAGGCCGTTCTCATTGTGGTACAGTCATAAGACATCCATTTGACTGTTGTCATTAAATTTTCAGTGGGGTGATTCAAATTAATTAACTGATATTAAGATCAGGCATTACAGTCAAGCCAATGCTATTGTACCTCAGGATAACTGACAATCCCTAACTGAAAATACCCTGCACCTTATCATACATTAATCACATTGCACAGTTTAGGAGTCAGTGACACTGGTGTTATGACGTAAACTGTGAGAGTGCAGACGAAAAGGGGTAATAAAGGGTCAAACAAAGCAGGTGGACACTCACTTTTTCACATTGGCTTCTCCGTTGGGAATCCTCCTCAGCTTCTTCTTCTTCAGTATTTTCACAGCCCTGCGACATAGTGTCTCTGAGTCCAGCATCTCTTTCACTTTGCCATAAGATCCCTCCCCTAGCAGATCCCCCATCAAGTACTTTCCTATCAGCTTTGCCCTCTTCCTCCGTGGCTGGTAGATCACCTCTGTGGAGTCAATGCGGTGAATGAAAGTATCCATCTCCATCAGTTCATTTTCATTTAGATAGTCAAGATGATGCAACTCGCCGGTACTCATGACTGATAGTTCGGCAGCGACAACTTAAGCCTCCTGTGCAAAAACGTTTGCAAATAGCTATGATTGCTGCTGGAAAGTAATCCACTGGTAACCTTTCAGCACTGAGCCGAGTGTTTTAATTCCACAAGATGGAATACAGATGAATTACAAAATACTGAACATGGGAGAGGGGAATAATCAGGCCTGAGAGCTGAGGGAGGAGGTGGGGGATCAATCCCAATTTGTAAACATTAGGGCTCTTTTCACTCAAGAGGTGCGAACAGAGGTGAGGAACCTGTTGGGTCCAGTGCCAAGTTAGTGCTTTATACTGTGCATTTTGTACTACATCTGTGACAAGTGCAGTTGAACAGAAACTAGAAAAAAACGTGATTCTAAAATGTTATTCTTGTCTGCTTGACTCTTAATCACCTCTTTATAATTTTAATACAATTCAGCCTTAGGGGGAGGCAAAGAGTCCCGCTTCAAGGCCATGCAGCACAGCATTTCTGTCAGAGGTCCATGCTTCATGGCATAGGTTTCCTCAGGATAGATGAGTGTGTACAGCTGGACTGGATCCAAGCACAGATCTACAGCCAAACGCATGCAGCAGTATCAGCCCAATCTCTGGTATCAGCCGGCTCCTGGAGGTCGACTGAGCCATCCAATGTGTCCAACCGTCCTCAGGTGTCCTCCATGCCAAACCGTTCCTACTGCCCGGTGCCTGAAAACAAGGGTCATTCAAACATTATTTAATATACACACATGGCTTATAATTGCTTCTGAGCTAAGTTAGCAACCTCTGGTAAAGAATCTATCCACACATCAACACTTGACCGGTTAACCTTACTGGGTCTCATTTCTGTTGAGAGCTTCACATCAGATACGAAATTAATATCACTTATGCAAGTACATATTTGGTACCAAACTTCAATTAAACAGAGTCATGTGTGAGTTACGATAGACAATGGAGTTGCTCAGTTGAAATAAACATTTTAAAGTGATAACTATTAGCTAACTGGAAAGCTAACATAGCACGTCTGCTTGAATGAACTAGCTTGACAACACACTCTGTGGTTCATCGATACACACATTTAGCGACCATTGCCGGTTTTAACTCAGAAGCCTGCTTTAAAACACCGGCAGCTAATTTAATGTGAATGAGGAGTAACGGTGGACAACTGTGGAGGATAACCGAAACGTCGTCACACAACTGTAGCTAACGGTAGTTATGCAGCGCCAGCTAGCAATAGCCAACTTTGCTTCACGTTAAGATTAGCGTTAGCTAACTTCACCTCATTTGCCGGTGCAGCAGCGGCAAAATAGGAGAAGGGAATTTTTGTCTAATCATATTGCATTATGCTAACCTAATACCAAAACTGATATCAGCTCTAATATCCATACCTGCCCCTACACCGGAGAAACACCAGACACATCCAGCTAACGCAAGCTAACCGGAGTTGCGTTAGCTAGCAAGCCGTTCAGATTCCACTGTAAATTGCTAGCTGGCTAGCTAGTTAACAAGCTAACTAGTTAACTCCTGTTACCGGGTCTCACCTAAATCCACGTGAATCTTCTTCCCGTTGCAGGTTTAATTCCGTCTTTCAGTATCCGTCCTGACCGAAACAAATGTTTCACTTGGATCTATCAGTATATCAGTTAAATTTTCTGACTCTTCGTGTTACTCTTGCTACTCAGGTTGTCGCCATCTTGTTTACCTCCCCCCCCGACTCGCACTGACAGCCCATACGTTAATGCGTCAAATCAAAGTTTTTTCCTCCCACACACTGAGGAGGAAAGAGAAGGACGTCAACCAGTGCTGACAATAAATAGTTTAAATAGCAACTTATTCAACCTTTTAAATTTAATTAAGTAGTATGATCCCATTGGTATTTCTAGGAATTTACAGTGAACATTCCCATAAGGGGATACACCATTACAAATGCAGTAGTTCTTCCATCAGGTGCTTATTTTGTATGAAAACTAAATTATAACCAGCATTAAAATGAAGTGAACATACATTTATTTAAGCTGGTTTCATACTTTCCTCCCCTTAATGACGTCCCAATCATTTTCAGCTCTAAGCTTAAACTCTTAGTTAATTCACTGATTTACAGAAAAATAACTGGCAAAAAAATGTGATAATCATAATTTTTACAAGCAAAAATGCCCAACCCTCTCTGTTTTCAATTTCTCAAATGCTTTTCTTTGTCTTATAATACAGTAGATTAATTATATTCTATATTTTGGATAGTTTTATTAGAAACAAGCCCTTTGATTACCCCACATTAGGCTCAGTTTTCTGTTTGCCTACTTATTTTTATTAACCAAACACTTAATAGATATGAAGATAGATAGAAAATAATCGTTAGCTGCACCCTTACATTCAACTAAAATCTTCACCATGCCAAACTAACCAACGCCTTGGTTTACCTTATAATATGGCTCAGGTTGCCTCTGATTGATGCTTTGGGCAACACCAGAGTGGCTCTTGCTTAGCTGGGCTTTCGGAGTTATATTTATCCCGTGTAAACTGCCCAGGGGAATGGCAAACTGAAGGTCTGATTTCACTGATCTGTCACCCTCCTCCTCACCATTGGCAGCTCGAGCCTGGTCACCTCTACTCCACGGCTCATTGCTCTCAGGAGCCATACAGAAATTAATACGGATGGCAGTTATCATTAATATCAACATAAATTGATAGTGAGTTTATCTTAGCTCCTACTTATTTCCTAATAAACAGTGAGTAAAACGATAAGTACAGTAGTTATGAGACATATCTGCAACAACTCCACAGTTCAGTAAGTGGCCATGTTTTATTGTGAACACTGAATGACAGGAATTTATAATTAGTTATAGCACAGTGAGGAAAATTACTCAATGCAACACTTATACAGAAGATTGTGTGCTAATACAGATGTGTTACATAGATGGGAATTCAAAGTCGAGTCAAGCTCTGAAAGGGAATAAAAATGGTGACACAAACTGAAGAGTGACATCATTCTGGAAGTCAGATGATGTTAGTTTATATATTTTAAGTTTTAACTGTTACAGTATTAAAATGAAATGGAACAAAACAGGTGATCATTTATTTAAAGAAAACATTTAAGATTTTTTTTTCTTTACCCAAATTAAACCTCAAACATAATGGAGAATCGACCAATGTCTCTACTTCAAATTTTAAAATTTCTACGGTGCAACAGTGTCCATTTCACAACCGTGCAGAGCTGTGGCAGCTGCAGAAGACAGCGTTTAAGTTAAGATAAACAAGAATAAACAAAAACAGTCCTTCACATCAGTAATATGGTCTCCGTGGATTATTCTGTGGAAACAGAAAAAGAAACACCAGATTAAATTCAAATATCACAGCGACGGACACCTGACCCTGTTGAGTGGATCAGCGGCACAGTAAATGAAGAACTAGGCTAATTGTCCAATTACAGCTAATGAGTATGGATTTCTACATGCTATTACACTTGATGCATATTCACAGATAGTGTTACAACAAACAGAAAGCAATAGTACATCTTCCTTAATTTGCTATGTCACTGTCTTGCTAATTGTGCTTGTGTGCTGATGTCCGTGCTTGATGCTCTTGTGTGTTTGTTTGTGGCTGTGTGCTTTTGTCTATGTTGTGTTTTATGTTGTGCTTTTGTATAGTGCGTTCTTATTGTTTTAGGTTATATGGTTAGCTCATTGCTTTTATTAATAGTGCATATGTCTTGTTGTTTTTGCTCATGTGTCTTGATACGTGCTTTTGTCTATGGCTATATGCTTGCTCTGTGCTCAGGTGCCCTTTTAAGGACATGCCATCAATCTGCTTTTATCTGTGCCTCTGTGCTTCTGTGTTGCTGTGCTTTTGTGTGTTAGTTTAATGTCTTTTTCTTATATACACTTACACCATCAACCTGCCAGGGACTGCAGATGAAATTAACCTGTATGGCTAAATCTGGCACATTTACGTGACTTAAGAGATCATGTAGAATAATGTGCACTGTCCCTTACTAAATTAAATAAACATAAACATAATATAAAACATAAGTTACCAGTGGGTTCGGCCTGAAGCGGTAAGCAAGCATCATCCTCTTTCTATAAGCGTCATACTCATCGTCATTTTTTGTGAGCTCGGCTGGGCGCTCAACTCCAAATCCTGCTCCGTTCGTAGCCGTAGTTCCCCTAGAATGGGACAGAGAGAGAGACTCAAAATTAGTTTAAGGTTAAAGATATTTTAACATGTCACAATGGAAAAACCACAGGTGTAACTAATGACAATTAATGAATGGCTGAATTCCACAGTCCTGGTGTTGTACATGCCAGCTCACTGTGACACCATTGTGGCTTACTGGGACACTTGAATGGAACAGAGCTGTTGTTAATGTCTTAAATATTTCATAGACAGTACTGTATTACAGTGTTTTTGAGGTGTACACAGTGCAGTAGCCTAATTTAATTTGTACAGTAATCTAAAAGCGTTTGAAACAGTTCTACTGTATTTTACAACTGTTTATAAAATCCAGTTAATAGCATATTTGTCAGTTTCATTACTTTATATTCATGTAACAAAGATATAAATTTCAATTAGACGGTTATCTGCATGAGAAATAAAGAGAGAAATTAGTTATAATAATCATCTGCTGCCTCTGGACAGACACGATCACTATAAGTGGTTTTCACTGTATATAAAAACATCATGTAACAACATCTGTGTGCACACAACATTTTAGTAATTTATAACATTTTTTATATTATATTAATATCTAAATACACTGCACAATGTTGAGCTGTTTTTCTGAGGCTTAAACTCAGAAACTGCGATAAGCTAAATTCAAGCAATTTTAAGGACCTCTTTTAAATCAGAGCACTTTCAAGTACTTTCCAGACCTGTGGTAACCCTGAAAAGGTCTGTTCGGGTGTAAATACCAACAAAAGATACACAATGGCACACACAGTTGTATAGCTAGACTTGTGAGATAATAAGAAATGTATGTTCACAAAAAAGACAGTAGACAACAAACTATTGTTAGTGGAAATAAACACTCATAAATAGTTTGTTGTGTACTAGAGGGAACTAGAAAATGTATCTTTCATGCTTAAAAATAACAGTGGTGTTGCTTCACTTTAAAGCACAGACATAAAGATTTTGGTCATCCACAGGTGTACCCTGGATGATGAAGAAATGCAATGAAAGGCAAATGCACTGCAGATGAATACTCACTTGTTGACAGGAGCCTTGATGCCCTGTCCTTCACTGCCCAGGCCTTCGCCCTCCTTCCAGCCCATCTTCATAAGCATCCGGAAACCAAGATTCTCCACCGTCAACTTGAACTCCTTGTACTCTGAGTAGTCTGGGTCCCGGCCCTCCTGCAAGTCAAAAAGACTTGAGTTGTGCATACAGGGCATAAACAAAGAAGTGTTGCACAGTTTCACCGTCTCCAGTGCCATTTTGTGTCTTTCTAAAATTTCAGGAGGGTGGAGAAGTTATTAAATACCAATTTAGTGCAGGTGAGGCACAACTGGAAAATAAATTAAGACTGCCTGTGACCTGAGTCCGTTCAGGACAGCAAAAATTGGTGTGTTTACCTCGCGCTGGAGGTTCTCACTAAATACAAGTGGATAAATGAGACTTGGATTATACTGTGCAACTTGTCCAAGAGTTTGTAAACAGATGTTTTGATTTTGTTTTGCTGTTGCAGTCCCCTATGACTTCAACTTTTTTTTAAGTTCATTGACCATAGAGGCATGGTATTAAGTATTCCATTCACGCTTACATCGTGGGTGATACTTGACTAGGGATGGGTACCGAAACCTGGTACTAAATTATCAGAGACCGTAGTATTGATAAGCTCTGACGGTATCAGTTCTTTTATCAGTACTTTCACACATTTTGTTTTAATTCATATCATCCTGCAGCCTCTCACCTGCGCTCCACATACACACACAGCCACACATCTACACGGAGTTAAGTCAGTGAACAGCTAAGCGGCCGCAGTGGAAACGAAGTGAAGATAACTCGAAAATGACTCGAGTTGACAGCAGCTGCACTCGTTACTGTAAGTGCAATTAAACCTTAGCCAGTAAAAAGTCAATACTTTATCAATACACGTGTTCAGTAAGCATGAACATGTAAACATGCAGACAGCGATATTTCATTCTGCTCTGTCTGCAGTCTCTCATCCACCGACACTAACAGTATGTCTTACACAAGGACAGCACGCTGGTTCGGCTGATAGCGAATTGTTACTAACAAGCTCAAATGACAGCTGTCTGTATGTAGACTAACTTAGTTTGACTCTTATTTTGAAATTGGGCAGATAATTTTAAACTAAGCTGCTGGCTGAGACAAGGAGCCGCTCCTCTCTCTACCAGCGCTTATGTTACCTGCACGCAGTGAATCATATCAGCAGAGACAGAGGACAGGAGGACATGAGAAATGACTTATAGCAACTGACGAACACCAAACTTCACTCAGTGTTGTCATGTCAGGAATATTATTTACATAGTGATTTTGCTGTTGTAAAAATTACTGTTGCTGCTTTAGAAACAATAATTTGTTTTATTTATATTTTGTGTAATATGTTTTCTAAAAAACAATTATTTAGAAATGAAAGAGAACAGATAAGAGTATCGATTAAGTATCAAATCGATAAGAAGTATCGATAAAATCTTACTGATGCCCATCCCTATATGTGACTGTTGATTTTCCAAAAACTTACCAGGAATCTAACAGGGAAATTGCATTAGATTAAAAAAATCTCTACTGACTTGCTGTGCTATTTTTCAACTTTTTAAGGGATTAAAAAAAGTGTGGTCTCCACGACAGAGCCAAATCGAGTTGAACTGACTTTCAAATAAACAAGTGGCAATTACAGTCTCCTCCTGGGGATCCCTCAGGAGGAGCAGGAGGAATTTACAGGGAAAAGAGACGTCTGGGTTTCTCTGCTGGCTGTTACCACAGTGCCCCTGACCTGGATAAGCAGCTTGAGAACAGAGGCATGGATGGATGATTACAATCCTGTTTACAGACATTACTAACTGACCCTAGCCCTACTAAATTGTGTACAGCCTTTCTCAGGAGAAGCAGGCATTTAATGGCTAATAGCGTCCACAAATTACACTAAAGATGTAAGATAAGATTCTGCAGAGGATAGGTGAAGCCGTTTGTTTTCTCTGTGCAAAACATACCTCTTAAAATTACACAAGGACCTGTGGGATGCCTAAAAACAGGTATTTACATTTGTTTCTATGACTCAAAAAAAATCGAATGAACCTCTATAACCAAAACGAATAGATAAGGGGAATTCTTGTGTCTGCACGACAGTGAAATATTTCCTTTTTTGGTCAGGAACAAGTGAATGCAGTGGTTAACTAACCTTGAGTGCCTTAAAGGTCTCCATGAACTTCTCCAGCTCCTCAGGGGGAAGGAAGTCACCAATAAAATGTTTCCCTTTACCCATTTCTGTCAGAGACTCTGCCCACTCTGGAGAGGTACAAAGAAGGTTTTTCTTACAGCAACAGTTGATCACTTCACATCTATAAGAGACCTTATTACCAAGCATTAATAGCTGCTACTGTTGCTGAGGAAAGAACAATTTTCCCACAGTGAGGTTCAGCCTTACCGCGGGTCTTTTCCATTTCCATCTTTCGGAGACGATGCTCCCAGGTGCCCGCCTGCTGGTCTACTTCTTCATCGCTGTCGTATTCATGTTGGTGGTCTCTGATGGCCTTCTCCCACATCACCTGCATCTCTGCCATCGCACGCTTGTGCTTCATGATCATGTCGTACATCTCTTGCATCTAGAGTGTGTGTGAGAAAACACAACACACAAATAGTGAGCAAAACATAGTCTAATAAATCTCTAGGAGGAGTTCGTTAAAGTATGACCCCTGAAATGGCCAAAAATGCACCAAAATTGCACAGTAAATTCAAAATGGCCGACTTCCTGTTGGGTTTAGAGTATGGCTCCAAGAGGCTTTTTTGTACGTTTTGGGACGTTACATGTGCCTTCCAATTTTCATACATGTAGGTGAAAGTAGCTTTGTAGATTTTACTCAACAAATACATTTTGCTGGCACTTCCATACCTCTTGTTGTTCTTTAAGTTGTCTCTTCTGGTCCTCGGACAGTTCTGTCACTCCTACCAGACCAAGAGGCTTCCCCTTCTTATATCCAAGTCCTCTCAGCTCCTGAGCTGAAACACACATTACCACAAACTTACACATTCAGAAATTAATTACTGTATTGGCGCATAACGTGGCCAAAATTAAAATGTAATTTCAAAAGCAATATTTGGTGAGATTTTATAAATGTGTGTAATATAGCAGTACTAACTTCTTGACAAAAATTAAAGTATCTTCTATGACTCTTCCAAAAATACACATTCATTTTAGCATGTATGGGTCGGAAAGTATTAGACAGCGGCATCAGCTTCAAAAACTGCCCTCTAATATGGCTGCACCAACAAGAACAAAATGTGTATGCATACTAGAGGTGACCCCAAATACTATTTGACAATTCGATCTTGGCAGCCTGATTTGACTGCGAATCTCACGGCTGAATTGTTGCAGCTGTGGGAAAATGTGGTTATGAAATTTCATTCAGACTACATAGGGTGCTGAATGTCTAATGTTACATAAAATTGCTTCGTCTCTCCCAATAAATCATGATATATAACCTTTTTTTGTTATAAATTTATTAACCAGAGGACTCACATGAGAACATGGCACCCAGAGCGCTAAATAAGTATTAAATTATGAGTGATTCTTTGTCAAAATCAGCAGCAGGCTCAGCTGTTTGTAGCTTGCAACTTTCTCTCTCTCTAAGAAAAAGTTAAAAGTTCTGTTTACAATTACGGACAGCAAGCAGGAAAAAACCAAGTGGCGTGTTCTGTCTGTCTGTCTAGCATGTGAAAAACTATTTAATGTACCAGAGAGCGAGGGTGTGTTAGGGTCTGGGACACTGATCTCTGGAGGAACAATGATTGGAGGAATTGGCAACTCGACTTTGTCATCTTCAGACCCCCATCTGCTCTTTCTCTTCCGTTTGACAGGCGGAGTTTCTGTCTCCTGAATGTGGGGTAGAGGAGCGGGGTTAAACGTTGGGGGGATTCCTGCTGATGGGAGAGCAGCTGGTCGCTGAAGGTCAGTCCTCAACTCTGCTGCTGGAGGTAGAGAGCTCTGAGAGGCCGCAGCACGATACTCCTGTATTTTCTCTTTGTAGAAGCGGTGGGCCGGACTTTGGGGGTCATATAAAAAGCTGCAGGAGAAACAGAAGATATTTTGTGTAAAAGCAGGCTTTAAATAAAACAGAGTGTAAAGAAACACAGCCACATGTACAGCGACTGACCTGCAGGCAGGGTTGTCTCGGTTACGCTCAGCAGTGATGGCTTCCACCTCTGGGCCACCCTCCGCCACAATCCTGGCCAACTTCTCAGCCACCTGCTGGGTTTCCGGGTCCACTGGGGGGGAGACTTTAAGCAGCCTATCAGTACTGGGACTCAATTCACACTCTACTACTGTACCGTACTCAACTGGCCCTCACACACCACCAGTCTAGAGCCAATAGGGGATAAGAAGAGGAAGGAGGAGCAAGGGGGGACAGGGGTGGTGAATGGGGAACTGTATGGACGTGAGTAACAAATTAAGACCACGTAAAGCTGAGAGAGGCTCCACCACACACACTATGCCTGCTGTAAAGATTGTATCTGCATGTGTAATGTTGTGCAGAATGTAAGACTAGAAAATGTACTCAGTCTTTAAACTCTTAATTCAGTTAGGCACAACATAGAGTGAGAAATATGGACAAAGTAGTGTATATCCCAATTTCCTGACAGAAGTGTAGCACTTCATTTGCAGCTTTCAAAGACCAATCCAAAAACAAATATGGTTTATTCAGGGTTCCTGTACATTTCCACCTCAAAATTCCATATTTTTCCAGACTAAAACTTCCAGACAGTTTTCAGAACACTGACGTCTGAGTACAAATAGCTAGATGTTTATTATGTAAATTAATGGTTTGAAAATCCAACTGTGAACGTGTCACATTCTGTATTCCATTATTTTGCCAAAAAACATTGCCAGAAGATTCTAGCCAGGTACTGCAGCCTATAAATATCAATTAACACCAAACCAAGAGAAGTAAACTAACCAGTGCTACCTACATTGGTATTATTTTGCGTTAACATATTGAAGAAATAATATTGTATTATTGTTTCCCCCATATATTTTGTAGTTTTCCATAAATAACAATCAAAACTGAGCTGAAAAAAAAAAAAGCTACAAATTTTTCACTGCATCTGTGCATCCTTGTTTATTCACTGTGTCCATGGAAACAACGATGAATGCAGTGACAATGGTCTGGTTTTCTTATGCAGAAACAGTCGTCCATTTACTTTTCTGATAACGACATCACTGCATTAACTCATAAGTATTCAGACAAGCTTAACATTCGGTAATTCGTGATGCTATGTATATATGATTCAAAGATATTGCCCCATTGTCTTTCAAACTAATTCAGTCACAATGTCCAGATTTGGCTCACTAATCAGGCACTTGGGGCGGAGCTTTTTTGCAGGTTGTGACGAACAGGCGTAGCGGTAGCTCTATCTAGGAGTGTTAATCTAATCACACGTCATACTTGCCTTGCTTTTGAGGACAGTAAGCTCGCTATGGCCCGCACTCTCTAACACAGTGGCAAACATTTTGGTTGCGCTGGCTGCTTGTTACAAACACCACAAAAAACACTGTTTGTATGATCGATTTATTTTAGAGAAATTCTGGATTTTATGTTTCACAAACATAGCAGCTATAGTCTAGACAACAAAAATATTTTATCCATTCTTACTTTACCTGGAAATTACTAAAATCAAATTCCATATTCCCCATTTATTAAACCCAAGAGAATAAGAGAAAGACTAAAGAAGCCATGACTTGTATACGCGCAGTGTAAAATAAGAAGCAGTTTGACAGTAAACCAAACAAGTACTTTGACTAGAAACCATTTTTGTATGATGGTGTGGTCTTGAAAGTCAGTATGCAGATGTTTTTTTTGATGCAACTGAAAACTTGCGGCAATAACACAGTCACACACTTGGGTGTGGATGCATACACACAAGCTCATGTCTAGAGGAATGAATCATAATGTCTATAGATGTCCCTGTGAGGTCATATTGTGGTAACTGTAACTGAAACTGATGATGCTCTATTGACTTATTGCTAACCCTTCTGCAATTACGTTTCAGTATTTCTGAGAGGAAAGATGAGACAAAGAGGACAGAGACAAAAGAAAGAGCGTAAGATGAGGTAATCTTACCATTATCTGGCGTACTCTCGGGTCTTAGCAAATCCTTTCTCAATTCTGCAACCCTTTTTTTGTAGTACAGATACTCCAAGCTGCTCTTATCATATAAAAACCTAAAATTAGAGAATGACATTTGAATCAGATGACTTTGAAAATACCGTATGAATAAGTAAATCTGGATGGGCTGCACTGTCCTTCAAACTTACGAGAAAACGGGATTGTCCTTGTAGTCCTCCTTGGCTTTTCTCTCCAGCTCAGCTCCTCCCTCCGCCACAAAAGAGGCCATCTTGTTGATAATGAGTCTGGTGTCTGAATCCTCTGGGGGAGAGACTTTAAGCAGGCTATGAGTACATTTACTCTAATGGCACCTATGACAAAATGCCAGTCACAAGGCAACTGTGCCACTGGAGTATGCAGAAGATGCAGTGAAATGTCCAAGCCACGGAGTTGTCCAGAGATACACTGAAAAACACAGGCCTTGAATTACCTTTCATCTCTAAGAATCTGGAGTAATCGGCCTCTTCGTCCTCATCTTCATCATCGGGAGAACAAAACACACTCGGCCTCTGGCTGAGAACAGGATTCTTCTTGGAGTTTGAGTAGTTCTTGAACTGACTAAGCATGCTACTGACTCCGAGGCCAGGCCGCTTGCCAACAAGAATGCTCTTTTTCTGCAGTGCATTTCCTCCTGGTGATGAAGCCAAGGCTGTGGGAGTTTTGGTTTCACTGGTTGAACCTAGAAACAGCGAAACATGACCCATTTTTAAACATGTAGTGCATGTCCTCACGCAAAAGGTTTTTGATGAGGAGAAATTGCGAGAGCTTATGGTTTAGTAGCTGAAGAAGAGCGCAGGAGAACTCGATAAATCACACACAGTATTTCATGAGGGCTGGATCAAGGAGAATCACAGCTGAACAGAGTGTAATACAGTGTATGTATCCAGATATTCTGAGGGTGTCCTTGTCCAAACCTTGTATTTACCCCTAACAGTTTTCCCTAGCGAATCACTGCATGTTCTCAGATACGATTATTCTGGACCGATCTTTAAGTGTGTGAAGATTCTATTAGTCATGACTTTAAACAACCAAGTACGTCTTACCAGTCACACACAACATGTATTTAGGAAGACACAGTAACTCTACTGTGTCTGGGACACAGGGCAACCTTTCTTTCTCTGACCTTGGTTGCTATACTGGAACCAGCCAGCACCCCCTTATCTGGGCAGCTGTGTCCCATCCGTCAGGGTTGGGAAACCACAGATGAAACACGGCTGCCACAGAAGTCGAGAAGCCTGACCTCGAGGCGTCTTTGAGACCTGCTGCTGACCTGACCACGACCTTAAGCATAGCATAGCTGTCTCAGAACTTTTGCCAGATAACCAACACCAGTAAGTAATGAAAGATAATGTTCATGGTCCCAATTCTAAACTAGTTTCATTAAGTCGGGATGCCCTCTTCAAAAATGTCCATCTCCCACAATCTGTACAGCAGTCAATGACATCACAGACAGTCTGAAGCCTCTCTATCTGCCTTTACATGAGCCAAAACTACAATGTTATGGCTAGTATGTTGTGTCCCAGCGTTCCCATTGCTGTATTAGATTCAATATACAACATGACAGCAATACATTAGTTGTGATAATGATATGACAAAACAAGACATAACTGTACCCTTCAGTCAAAACTGTGCAGATCAAAGTACTAACCTGACACATTGTTGGATTTCTCCTTCTGCATCCTCATGAACTGCTGTAAGAAGCTTCCATCATTTGCAAACTTGTTTGAGGAAGCTCCTTGAAGAGTGGGAGAACTATTGGGATTAGAATGGATGAAACATGTTTAAATACTTTGTTGTAATTCAAGGAAAATGTTGGTGTCAAAGAAAACATTCACACACAACAACAATGACCAGCAGCACCAGACACATGGATTTCCATATGTTGAATTTTCACATCTGTGCCATATTAGCAGGTTCATAAGTGTAGTGTTACCTTGGAGATAGGGGTTTGCTTGTGGTTTGCACATTCATTTTTGCTTGCTCTGCCATTCTAGCCTCAATCTCTTTCTTCTTCTGAGCTATCAGCTTCTCTTGCCGGAGAATATTCATGTTCATCTTGTTTTTCTGTGGCTGGACAGGCTTGAACTTCCATCCCCCTCGCCCTGAGAAAGATCAAATAGAAAATGCAATATACCACAACAATGCACATGCTGTACAGCTGTGCAGCTGGCAGCGAAGGTGGCAGAGGTAAAAGTGATGTTTTCTGACATGCACCCTGTGACATTTGCCCCAGTAGCTTGATATTAGCAGGGTTAACTTCCTAAGAGCATCTACATATTGTAACTTACATATATGAAACACGTTAAGAATGATTACTGTTGGGATTTATGCTTTTCAGGACTCACTGTTATAAACTGTGTTGTTATGCTGTTGTTATACTTTGATAAACTAAATTAAACTAAACTAAACTAAATTTGAAACTTATACTACCTTTGCATTTTAGACTATGATACAAACAAGCTTCTCTTGGTTAAGCAACTTTTAAAAGCTGCTATTTGCTGAGGGAAAGCGTCATTCATGTCAGTAAATGTGGACATAACAGGCTGGAGAATTAAGAAAACTCTTGTATTTGTTAAGTAACTATGATGCAAATTGTCGTATTTGATGACTAAGTTAATTTTACCCGACAGCTAACGTTAGCTAACGTTGTGCACTACTTACGGCTGCATAGGCTAAATAGTGAACGTTAACAGCTAACAGCTAACGGCTAACCAGGCTAACTTAGATGTTGACCATGAGCAGATGCAGCAAATTTAGCCTTAGCTTAGCACTCAGATTCCCAGAAAAGATTTACCTGTGTCGTTGGGCTCCATGATCGTAGCAGGAGGAAGAAATGTCTTTTAAAAACGACGCTGCCCGACTACAATAAGGCCTTTCGCTTATACCGTAATAACGTTAACGTTAGCTGATTAGTAAAGTGAGCCTACCGAGAAACACAAGGACTGCACTTCCGGTCAGCGTTTTTCAGAATAAAAGCATCATATCTGTAGACCGACACATATTATCTCGTAATTACGAGATCTTCCTCGTTTTCTGTGTTTTGGTTCTTGTTATAGAAAAATGAAACACCAAAGTATGGTTTACATTTTTGTACTACCTTGTCATTTTCAAGTGCCCTCATCATTTCAAGTGTCAATTGTAAAGAGAAACAGTGTTTTCTACTATGACAGCCCCCAAAAGAACATTTTGAGAAAACAAGCATGTTCAATTTCCCCTTCAGTACTTCACCTTAACTTTCCTGGGTTATGTACACTTGTACAATATAAGCACAATGCAATCTAGTGCAATAGCTCTGCAATAAAATTTGTCTTTGGGAAGGTTATGGCATTCAGTCTTTGTTTACAGTTGATTGGTTTTGCATTGAACTGAATCCCATTTAAAGAGACATTTATTATGCTGTCCTTGAGAGTGTGGAACAGTTTCAATGTATTTTTTATTTTATTTTTTAAATAAGACAGAAACTCATGAAACACATTAAACCTATGTTTCACCCTCATATGTATCAGGATTTGTGTGAATAAAACTTACTGATATCAACCAGAAAGTCATCCTTGCTATTGTACTTGTGCTATTGTATTGCTATCTAATATATGTAGTATTATTAAATCCAATTTTTGTACATATATGATTGTCTATTGTATTTGTGTGTTATGGACCTTTCTCTGTGTCCTTAATAAGTCATTATCATCCTGAGACCCTGTGTCCTCATATGAGGACATCATATTTCGGATTTATTTGATCTGATACTTAATTCTACTTAACTTAGACCTGCTGTCCTCGTTTGTGGACACTTTTCTGTGCCACCTAGTGGTAGTAAGAGCACATTACACTAATCCATGTAAAAACAAGATGGCAGCCATCTCTGCCAAGTCAGTCTGCAGCCGATCCGACACAAAAGTGGACAAAACCTGATCAAATTTCATGGCTGAAACTTGTTTATTTATGATTAATAAGGTTTGTAGTTTAATATGCCAATAAATTTGACCAGTTTTAGCAAAAGTAACAAGCTAAGACACTGTTAATTAGGAAGTGTTCGTTTGAAGACATTGGGACTTAATCATCCTTGATAAAATATTTTTTATACTTATCAGGTCCTACTGATCCCAAATAGCTAGGAGAAATTTAAAAAAAAAAAGCATACCAAACAAAAGTTCGTGTCTCAGGAGGTTAATATTATTATTATTATTATTATTATTATTATTATTATTATTATTGTTGTTGTTATTGTCCATGATGAGTCCGTAAATAATGTCCTCATGAGACAGGTTTTCCAGTTGAAAAAAATGGGGAAAGCCAGTCCTGCATGTGAAGGCAAAAATTAAACCGGAAGTCATCTCCTTGGTAATTCTTTCTAGCTGCCATGGTAACGTTACGTTGTGCTCGTGTGTTTCCGTTTCCACCATGGTCTTTCCCGTTGCAAAAGTCAGGTTCTGTTGTCCCTTGCTGCTACCCGTCCGTATCGTACGAACTGGTCTCCTGCTTAGAAATGGCTGAAGCTCCCCCACGGCCCTGCCGGTTTTTTTGTCACCGGTGTTCAGCAGAGATTAGTCCTCGTTTACCGGTAAGGACACTGGAGACATATTCGCCTATTTGAAGAATTAGAAATGGTGTTTTGGCTTGTGTGGTTTTATGTGTGTGTTTGTGGCGCACACCCAGTCACGTCGACCCGTTGCTGCTGTTTAGCTACGCTAGTTAGCTAGCCCCATAGGCAACAACGGTCCGGAGTGACAGTCAAGTGGTAGTAATTAAGTTGGCGGGTTCACTCACGTTATGCTCTTGTGTTTTAAACATGTAATTTCAGCCCAGTCACATCGCGGATAATACATAACAGTCAGATACCGCCCATTTTGACCGCTGACAGGTCTCATAGTGGTGGCGTTAAACGTCAGCAGGCAAGCTAACAGAAGAAAGGTTCACTTTTTAAATCCGTTTCGATTCTGTCAGGGGGCGGATCGCATGTTTTGGTTTTGATTTGACGACTCTCAGTCAGCTAATTTGATAGCTCTTCATGCATTTTTTTACCCTAAAGGCTTGATGGTAGCCTAATGTGGTTGTACCACAAAGAGAAGTAAAACTTTGACGGTGTCACTTCCATCTAAAGTCAGTCAACACTGCTGTTCAACAGCCCGCCTGCCTGCCACAGCAGCCTGTTGTCACACCATTCATGGGAAGCTTCTTGAATGTTACAGTGACAGTTACTTTATTGACAGTATGCCAGCTGCTTACCTGTGTGACAGCATACTGTCAGGTGATTGTGTTTACTAATTGATCACAGCATGTAACACTTGTTCAACAGCAAGCTAACTTAATGTACTGTGTGTAAGACATCTGGAAGGGATGGTTATGATTACACTTATGGTCTACATTAACATTGGTATTGTGTTCACTTCATTGAGGCATTTTTACAGGAAAGTATGTATTTTCCATTAATAGACATCATATATTAAACATAGTATAAAGACATCATCGTCACTGCAGTCTAATACAAGAGTCCTGCAATAAACCGAACTTGTATGAAGGTTGTAACACTCAGCATTTCTTGAAACTGTTTTCGAAATTTATGGTAGGGTTGAGTGATTTGAGAAAGAAAGAAAAAAGAAACTTTTGACCAAACACCTTGGTGACAGTAGTGTAAAGCTGATTTGGTGCTTCTACAAATGTGTACACAATGAGGTTTTTGGTAAATAATCATCAGTAATGTGGATATAATGACTGTGGGTAAAAGCAAATAATAAGACCGCTAGAACAGTCTGTAAAGTTAAGAAAAATACAGCCTTTAAAACCAGGAAAAGACAACATCTACGAAAAATCTAAGACAATATCTAGTGACACAAGTGCTATATCATGGACAACTGGACTTGCTTGTGTTTCTTGAAGACGTTTTCCCTCTCATTGCCTCTCATGGAAGAAGCTTCTGCAGTTCTCCTCTATCATGGATGAGAGGTGGAAAGTCTTGTTGTCATGTTGCCCATCAATTTGCGAGAAATGCCCTTCGACATCAGAATTGAAGAGGCCTCTTGGATGAGAGGTGGAAAGTCTTTAAGAAACTCAAGCAAGTCCAGTTGCCTATGATATAGCACTTATTACCGTGGCCTGGATGACTGAGAATCTTCACCAACAATATCTAGTGTATATTACAATAACGCTATAATATTGATATAATACCCAGCCCTAATTTCTGGTAATTGGCATCAGTTTGTAGTGCTGTTAAATTCTATTGCATTATACCGAGAGGCACTCCTGCTACAGCTGTCGCAATATGGCCAAGTGCAGTATCCAAATCGCTTTAGTTTTTTAATTAAGGATAAAATGTGTCACAGCATACCATTATAAAATGAAGCCTTGTGGTGCTGCAGAGATGCCTCGGCCTACAAATCATATTCCAAATGTAAGGAAACATGTTCATGTGATACACACCCCAACAGAATTCACATCATCATCATTTTCATATATATATATATTTTTTTTTTCAGTGAAAATGAACTGCAAAAAATTACAATTCCCACTAAAATCACAACTCATATTGCAATCACAATATGATTTATTTTGCACGTATTGCAGCCCTATTTCTGCTATTTTTTCTACCCCATATATATCAGCTACAGTAGACTATATATTACAAACATCTCTGTGTAACACAGTACAAATCAACAGCAGCACACTGCTGTCAAAATGCCCAAAAGGTTGAATTAATACGTCTCTAACACTCCAAACTAACCTTTATAACCCTCATGAGGGTAGCATATTTTACCAAGCTCTTGAATTAGAGTGCTTTAGTCTCAGCTAGGTGTACCTAATAAACAGACAGCTGTGTATATGTTTGTAATGGTATTTACATCACTAGATATTCACATATATATATTTTCACTGTAGGATTACACCTGTCCACGCTGTGAGTCTGGTTTCATTGAGGAACTACCCGAGGAAAGAAGGTATGGAAGATTATTTTGGGTTTCATTTATCTGATTAATGAGATGTTTAAGTGGATTTCTGAGTCTCAGCTTTTCACTGTCTTTGCCACTGTGTTGGTGCAGTGCTGAAAATGGGTCCGCCTCCACGTCCTCCACCAGTGATCAGAACCGCCCAGCCTTTGAGGTCAGTGTGACTTGTTAAATCAGCTGGTTCAGGACACACTGTGCACACTGCACCATGATTTGACATTGCCTCTGTCTTTTCTACCAGAACATGGATCACCAACACTTGTTCACATTTCCCTCCGGGTACGGTCCGTTTGCCCTTGGGATTTTTGATGAGAACTTCGACCTCCGAACACGGCTACCCACAGAGGACAACCGGGAGACAGAAAACAGGAGAGAAAGGGAAATGGCGTCACGGCAACGATACAGTGCGCGGCAGCCACGGGGTCGACATGTTCCTCGACGACAGGGTACGCGCCATGAAGGAGTGCCCACATTAGAGGGGTGAGACATTTTCAGCAGTAGAGTGTGATGGAGGTTGTTGTGGGACAGAGGAGGCAACGGGTAAAAAAGAAATAGTGTCTTTGTGTGAATAAAACACGCTTCACATGTTACAGTAGAAAACACTCAATGTTATTTTCAGTTTTATATCACAGTGACATGATGTGTTTAGATACATGTAAACATATGTAGAACTAACTAAAAGATCCAGTGAAAAATAACATGAAATAATCTGTTATGTCTCTTAGTAAACATGTATTACCTCATTAAAAAAGTGTGAAACATAAAATATCCAATATAACCAATTTAATAACAAAGAGCTGGTATTCCTACAAATGTTAAAGATATCTAGTAATACAATTTATATTATTGTCATATTTTTGTGTCCATAAAACTATTCACGTTCAGATATTTTTTCAATATGTGCAATTTAGGTACGAAGACAAGTTTGATTTCTTAATTTAACTTAAGTGTTGTTGTTTTTTGTGATGTATTTTTCGGACACAGAATTATCCAGCAGCTAGTAAATGGAATCATAGCACCTACAGCCATGCCAAATATCGGGATGGGACCATGGTAAGTACAAGAAACTGTGATGCATGTTTGTTTTCTTGCCTCATATCACTACGTATTTCTTTTGCTGTTGTTGACTACCTTCTTGCTTTGCAGGGGTATGCTACATTCCAATCCAATGGACTACGCCTGGGGTGCCAATGGTCTTGACGCTATCATTACACAGGTATTAACAGTGTTAGTAGTGACGTGACAGTGGAGATAAAACTGCATATTGATTAGGTGGCTATAGTGTCCCAAGATTTTTTTTATTAAGAATTATTAATAATTCATAGCATATTTGTTAAGTATAGTTTATTTTATAGCAATAGAGTGATACCATGATCCAAAGTCAAAGTATTAGTGATTTCTAAATTTAAAAGAAGGCCTTTTTTTTTTAGAATGGACTATTTATTGATGGTTCTCTACAAGCAATAAACAAATAGCACTTTTGGTCCACTAATGTAGCTGGTAAATTGAAATCTGTGAAGAATTTGTCCTTTAAATTGGACTCATAGGTAGTAGGATTGTCCGGGACCAAGTCGACTGATATTCAAATTATGTCTTTTTTTCCTCAATGAGCCTTACTCTCATTTGCAACACGAATTTGGATTTCTTCTACACCAGACAAACGAGCTGAAACAACAAATCAATCAGTCTGATTTTTAAAAAATATTCAGCCCTCTGTAAGCTTAACACATTTATGCTGAAACAGGCTGTGATTCATTTAGAAGAAACCAAGCAATTCTATGTAAAACCAGACATCCAGCTCCTCCATAAAGCAGTGGACTGAGCCATTTTTTCATAACCACATTTTCTCGTAATTGCAACACTTCGACTGTGAGAATGGCATTTGAATCAGGTGGTTGCTGGCTGTGGCTCAGGAGGTAGGGCGGGTCGTTCATTATCGGAAGATCAGCGGTTCGATCCCCAGCTCCTTCATTCCGCATGCCAAAGTATCCTTGAGCAAGATACTGAACCCCAAATTACTCCTGGTGGCTGTTCCATCAGTGTGTGTAGTAGGTGGCAACTTGTATGGTGTATGAATGTGTGTGTGAATGGGTGAATGTGACTGGTAGTGTCAAAAGTGCTTTGAGTGGTCGGATGACTAGAAAGGTGCTATACAAATGCAGGTCCATTTACCACAGATCAAACAGACGACTATTTGGGGTCATTCCTAATGGGAGTAAATATCTAAAAGTTGTCATTTACACAACAGCCTCACTGTGATGCAGATGATTTATTCTGTTCTATTCTGTTCTTCCTTTTCACTTGCAGTTATTGAACCAGTTTGAAAACACGGGTCCCCCTCCTGCAGACAGAGAACGAATAAAGAGTTTACCCACAATTACCATTACAGAGGAACACGTGGGTAAGTCCATGTCTCTCTGTTAGACTGGCGTACAGTTACTCACTCATTATCTCTCACCTGTTCTGCACCAGAAGCAGCTTTTTTGAGATATTTGTCAGAACAAAAAGGTTCTCCTTTTGAGCAGTGTTGTTCTTTGTACTGCTTTCATTCAGACGTAGATGTCACTACAACCTTACTAGCATGCCACATAAAAAATTACCTCTTTGCATAGGCCTGGAAGTCAATTCAATAAAAGTAATTTATTGAGTATGAGAAGACAGCTCTCTGAAAATTTTGTCTTTTACATTTTCCTTTTACTTTGATATCATCGCAGATATGCAGGAAGTTCCCTGCATATATATGTGCTTCCTCATGTCAGTGGTAGTGAAGTGAAGTGCCTGAATTTCATCTTACACAGCAAAACACGACCTAAACTCAAATAAACAGAACTGGTGTGTTCACAATTTTCCATGCAGCTGATGCATGGTTCTCTCACACGCGGACAGACGGACAGTATGTTGCTTTCTGTTTGTGCAGGTGCTGGTTTAGAGTGTCCTGTGTGCAAAGAAGACTACAGCGTGGAGGAGAATGTTAGACAACTGCCATGCAATCATTTGTTTCACAATGACTGTATAGTACCATGGCTGGAACAGGTACGTATAGAGATCAAGGATCTCCCAAACAAATTTCCAAGATTAATATCAGGATGTATGTATTTTCCTCTTCCTCTGTGTTAAATCTGCTGCAGAATTGGAGGCAGTTGTTTCTTTTAAAACCTGTCCAGTGAATTTGTTAAAGGAATACTTCACCCCCCAAATTATCCTCCCTATGTTTATCTAGCACTCAACTCGTGTAATGCTGAATTCATAAAGAAAACTTTTTTCTCCCATGCCTCCTTTAAACAACGAGTCCAAAAAGTAAGTTCTTTATCGATTTGCAGTAAACTGGGTCTGCATTTAGCAACAGCAGAACTCTATCAAAACATCAATTTTATAACTTTCACACAACCTGTGCAGTATAATCCAAGTCTCATTTGTCCTGTCGTGTGCCTACTTCAGCATATGAAACTGAATGGAAAGTGAAAGGTATCGCTGCTCTCTTCAAAGCCAGACTCCATTGACACAAACAGTAATTTTACCTCGCTGAACACAGGAGCTGCTGATCTACTGCTGCCTCTGTTTGAGTTATCGTGTTACTTTGGTGAATTCGAACTAACCATGTAAATCACCAAAGTCACATAATAAGACAAATAAACTAAACGGTCAGAGGCAGCGGTCGACCAGCAGCCCTCATGTTTAGCGAAGTAAAATGATCATTTTTCTCAATGGAGTCTGGCTTTGAAGAGAGCGTAGCTTAAGTTGTGCTGTCTGTTTAGTTTCTAACAGAAAAGTTTAGCAAAAATGCGAAAGAAAGGATAAATGAGACTTGGAATATACTGCACAAGGTGTGTGAGAGTTTTTAAATTGATGGTTTGATATAGTTTGCTGTTGCTAAACACAGATGCCTTTTACTGCAATTCATCAAGAATTTCCATCGTTTTTGGATTCTTGGTTCACCGGAGGCATGTGAGAGAAACATTTTCCTCAGGAATACACATAACATGGGGTTAAATAATTGATTGTCACTTGAGGGGTTAAGTATTCCTCTAATGCAGCGGTAGGCAACCTGCGGCTCTGGAGCCACATGTGGCTCTTTATCCCCTCTACAGTGGCTCACCATGGGTCTGTCAAAAAAAAGGAAGTAAATATCTGTTAATTTTTAACATTCTCATTTTTCATACATCATTGTTCTAGGCCTGAAGTGATTTCATATTCTCAGCTTATAAATATCCGTTGCCTATACACCGATTTAAAAAAAAAAAAAAAGAAAGAAAGAAAAAAGGTTTTAACATGTCTTCACATGGCCTCAAATTTTCTCTAAGTTTGGCCAAATCTCAATGGCAGTGGCTCGTCTTGAGTCCATAGCTAGGCTAACTATGGATTCAAAAAAGGAAAACAGAGTGTAGCTCTTAAATACCGATGTGATCCTATTTGCATTTCTACTTTTAAATGTCAGTAGAATTACAACAAAATAAGATAAAGCAATAATTCTTTTTGCATATATAATGGGGGGAGTTACACTAACATATCATGCATTCATCGTATCCCAGAGCTGTGTTTCCTCGCACTAATGGATTTGTAGAAATCCAGTAAAAAGCACACACAACAAAAACATTATAATCCGGGCTGCGGGTATTCACAGCACTTCCTACATTGGAATAAGCGTCATCACGTTGTGAGCATCAACTGACTTTCTTGAACTGACTTTCTTGTATTTATTGAGGAAAATTATGTGTAAAGTCATCAGTATGAACATAAGTCTATACATAATTTTAAACATTTTGGATATGAGGGTTGTATTGATGGATAGCATATTAAACTACTCCAAAAATGGCACTACAGCATGTAAATATGTAAAGATATGCTCTGGTGGACTTGTTCTATGGTAGGTCATAAAGGGTTAATGGTGTGTAGACAGATTTGTTTGCTTTCACTGCCCATGCCGCAAAGTTAAAGTAGCAAATAATCATTAATAGCCCACTGCAGAGAGGCCACCTTGGGGTAAAAGATATTAATGGATGCTTGTTTGGAGCCATTATTAATGTTGATAAGCTAATTTTAAAACCTTTATTGTTCGGCTCAAATATGCTTTGTGGCGCCATACGTATTTTTTTCCCCCTTGTTTTGGCCAAAAATGTCTCTTCTAATAGTAAAGGTTGCCGACCCCTGCTTTAATGTGTTGAAAATTGAGAAAAGTCTGAACATAAGTCTCATTTCTCCTTGTTTTCCACAGCATGATACGTGTCCTGTGTGCAGAAAGAGTCTCAGCGGACAGAATACAGCCACAGACCCACCAGGGTTATCAGGAATGAACTTCTCTCCCTCCTCCTCATCCTCCTCCTCCCCCAGCTCACCTAGCAATGAGAATGCTGCCAGCAACTCATAGATTTTCACAGTCACCTTCACCTCACATCTGAAAACCTCACAGCGTACGTCAAACGAGACCCAACGGCTCCTACCTACAGCTGAGACCAGGACAGTAGTTCGTCTCACTTCTAGGGGACGATACGAGTCGAGTTGAACTCTGAATCTGTTGCAGACTTTAAGTCATCATTCCTCCCCCTGTGCTGAACGGACACCGGGTCCAGCTCCTGCTGCTATTGTTGCCGAATATTTGAGTGTTTGAGGAGGTGGGACTGCGCAGTGTTGAAGGACGATCCAGAAAGGTTGTGAATAATAATAATAAAAGTGGGATTGTGACCAGAGCTGGAGCAGAGTTTGAGCCAGAGTGGACTGCTTTTTGATGGAGACATGTCTTTGCCACGAGGCTGGGGCACATTTTATATTGAAAAGACAGAATGCTCTTTTTTTAAAACATAGCCTGTGGTGGTGCAGAGTCCATAGATGTGTAGTAGATAGAGAATTCATTTTGAACCACTGTACAGCTGGTGGATCAAACTAAAACCTTGTGGAAAGGAAACTGAGTGTATGCATCTGACTTTATTTATTTGCACCTTTTTGTTTTTTTTATTTTATTTTGCACAAAATTCTGTCTGATGATGAGAATGTGAATTTGGGTAAACTACTGAACAAAAAAACAAAAAAAGATTTTTCACATTGAATAAGTCTTTAAGGACTTGTTTTTGTTTTTATTAGATTCTCTTTTATTAGAGCTTGATCCAGTGTATTTGGTGCATCTTGACAAGGTAAAGATCCTCACAGCTCAACAGTGGACATGTTTTTATTCCTCAAGTGAAAAAAAAAAAAAAATCACACACCTACTTATTTATTGAGCCCCTGCCGAAGACACAAATTGAGCAATGTAAAGAAAACATTAAAAAAAAGGCATGGGAACATCTTACCTCTTTGAAACTGGCCAAATGTGTTTCACAAAACAAGTGTTTATTATTTTATTTACTGATTTTTCGTACAGTCACAATAAAGTGCTAAAACAAACAGATTGGAATCTCTGCTGATAATTAACAGTTTCAAAATGTGCTGTTGCTCCAGGAAGTTTTATTTTACATAATGCTTCAATGTCAATCAAACCTCAGTTGTTTATAATCAGTCAATCAGTCAATCAATTAAAGACCACAGTTAACTATTTACTTGCCAAAAAAAGAGGAAGGAAGTAAAGTATTTAAATCTTTGTCTTGCTAGTTTTACCCTCAATTACTTATTTTTCTTTAAAGGAATACTTTGCCCCCCAATGACCATATGTACATCAGTCACTCATCCTATGTTATGCTGAATTCACCAAGAAAAGCTGTCGACTACAAAATCCAAAAATGGAGGAAATTCTTAGTGAATTGAAGTCACAGGGGTCTGCATTTAACAATAGTGACACTACATCCAAACATCTGTTTACAAATTCTCTCACAACTCACAAAGTATAATCCAAATGTCATTAATGTCATTTTATATCGTATGCTCAGTACTTTCCAAACAGCCTTTTCTGACAGGACACTGAAGTAAATGGACCTGCACGTGTGTAACACCTTTCTAGTCATCTGACCATTGAAAGCACGTTTCACACATTTATGTTCACACGCACATTCACATTATCAGCCACAACATTAAAACCACTGACAGGTGACGTGAATAATTGATCATCTCAATTTTCTGCCTGGTTCTGGCATGTGGATGCCACTTGCCAAGCTCCACCCACCCAAACTTAGATGGAGACCAAGTACGCCCCCACATGGCAACAGCACTCTCCAATGACAGTGCCCCCCCGCTCAGGAACGTGACAAAGTGCTTAAGGCATCGACGTGGCCTCTAGATTTCCCAAATCTGATCTGAGCATATGTGGGATGTGCTGGTTCCCGACCTCACAAACCACAGGACTCAAAGGATCCACCGCCAGCGCCCTGGTTTGAGACATCACAGGCAAATCCCCAGAGGTCCTGTGTCTATGCCTTGACAGTTCAGAGCCAAGTTCAATCCAAGGAGGCTTCACCACGGATCTGACTTGGCTCTGGGGCACTGGCACGTCCCCACAGACGCTCAATCAGATTGGGATCTGAGGAATTTGAAGGACAGGTCGATTCTTTAGGTTGTTTGTCACATTCCTCGGGCCATTCCAGCAGTTTTTGCGGTAATGTATGGCGTATTGTCATGTTGGGGGGGGGGGGGGGGGGGGGGGGGGGCACTACTATTGGGGAGTGCTGTTGCCATGAGGGGGTGCACTTGGTCTGCAGTGGTGTTTGGGTGGGTCTTGTGTCAAGTAGCATCAACATAAATGCCAGGACCCAACGTTTCCCAACAGAATGTTGCATTGTACGTGATGATCAGTGTCGCAGCTGATCTGTGTTGCTACACTTCCATAAGGAGGCTCTAACTTTTGGTGAGTCAGTATTGAGGCAAACTACCGCATGAAGACAAAGGAACATGCAGAGCAACTCTGTGAAAACACAAAGTTGGAAAGGACACGAGAAAATTTCCAAGTCAGTGACAAAAAAAAAAAAAAGAAAACTTCCACAGGGCTTGAATACTTTCTGCAGGCAGTGTCAGTCTGTCCTTTGTTGCTGTGGTGTTGACAAAACTCAAAATGAATGTTGATAAAATTACTCAAAAGTCTTCAAGTACCTCCATGGAACAAGGCAGCATGCCAATCGTATTTGTCAGACAGTCACAGCGAGCCTATGAATATTTTTGCAATAATTAACAAGCAGGTGGCGGCTGAGTCACCAGACCAAAGGTTTTTTATATTCAAATGAATACAAATAACAAATTAAATGAATATTCCTGATGGTCCCAAAGTTACCAAAGCAAATAGACGAGGTGTTGCCACCCACTGCAAATAGAAAAAGCTGTTAGGTTGGTTTTAATAGCTTATTTACATGACCTTGACAGAGCAGAGGCTCAGTGCTGACTTAATTAGTTGTAAAACTGTGGGAATGAGAAATTTTCCTCTCGTTTGTTTTTATTAGTTCAGGGCATTTGTGTTTCTTTTGCTCTGGACCAGTAAGGTGATTACTTCCTCTTCCCTATATAGGTTAACATTCTTCATTTTGATTAATGGATAAAACCTTTCAGCCCCTGCATGGCACTGTGACACATTTCTGGGCCATTAATGCCACCCCTTGCCTACTTGTTCAGAGTTTGTTTAACACTTATTTTAACATTATTGCCATTTCAGTGAATCACTGCGTCTTCTCGATCTCCGTCATCTGTTAAAAACAGTTTGAGAGCGTCACGCCACCGCATCATCCCACCAGGAAATTAAAGTGAACCTTGGTGCAGATGCAGCGTTTTGTCAAATGAAGTGGAGTGAAGATGGCAGAGAGAGGGAGACAGAGACAAAGGAGTGGGGCGGGGGAGGGAGTGATGACGCTTTTGAGTTCCCAGCACTGATGTCAAAAGGTAAGAAGCGTGTAGGAAGATATTCAATGCTACTTTTATTTGAAAAGTTAGAATGTAGCAGGGATGCTGTGTAAGAACAGCGATTGGCTCCGGTTATGTTGTTAAGCAGGCCTGTGTGAGTATTTGTGTGTAAAACCTATCCTTCACACATGTGACCAAAATTAGACTCAACCAAAACTAGAACAAAGAAAATAGGTTAACTACTTCATCTCTTCTCAAGTGACAAAGCACTCAGTTATCATGGCCCATATCCTGGGTGTGTTGGGATGATGCTCTGCAGCTCTGCAGCTCTGGACACAGGCACAAACATGCATTCAGTCTATCTTAAATCTGTGTGTAATTCCCTCTAACATGCATGTGAATGGAAATGTAATCACCATGCAGTTGTAACCAGAGCACCAAATAGTCCAAGAGTGATGCTGAACCTGCATCAGACTGCAGCAGCATCCCTTTGTCAGTGTGTGCACTACATGAATACCTCTGCTGTACTTGTTGACCCCTGTACCTGCACGGATTATGCAGTAGCTGACTGAGCTGATGTGACTTGCTAATTGATTACCCTTCATGCTCCTTTGGTGTTTCTCTTGCTAGAAAATAATGATCTTTTGTGTTTCTTGTACTCACACAGCACCAAAACAGTGCCAGTTTTTGTAGCTTGCATTGTGTTCTTTTTAATGCACCAAAAACTCTTCTGGAGTCTCCTCATCCGTGCCTCCACACTAGCGAGACCACACTGCAAAGGGTATAAATCAAAAAGTCAAAAATGCAGTATGTGAGAAGGGGAAGGTACAGCGTGTTCCCTCAGGGGCATGAACCCAGCCACAAGCACCCGAAAGATCCAGCACCTTTGAGGCGACATGTGTGATGATAAGTGCACGTTTTTGTAGAGAAATTGACCCAAACTTTCAATCTCTCCATGTTTCTGACTGCAAAATTCAACATTTCTGTTGTGTCAGAGTCACATAACACTGGACATTTGCCTTCCACCTAATGTGCCACCCTGTGCAAGGCCGCTAGGGCGCGCTAAACACCAACTATGGGCGACATCAGTTCAGAGGGGTTGTCATTGAAAGCACCTTCTAAAACATATGACATCATTTGAGTTTCCATTAACACGTGGTAATTAAACTTCTGATGTTAGTATATACCGTGATTGACACGTTAAGCATCTATTTCCGTGTGATTATTCGGAGAGAGCTACTTGAGGCAATTGCAGCTTTAGGTCATGACTGAGAGGCCTCAGCTGGAAGCAGCTTGAGTTGAATTAGCAGCAGCATAAGCTAATTTCATTTAATGATATTTGACACGCAGTCAAAGGGCTCAATTAGCTTGATGCTTGAGCATCTTTGACACAATGACTAGTGAAAGTAAAAGCGCAGTAGTTTGCAAAGAAGTCACGTCCACCCCTCCCTCTGTCCCTCTCTCCTTTCTCTCTCCCTCTCTCTTCTTCTTCTCTCCATCTCCCCTCTGTCTCTGATTGGTTTTCTCCAAAGATAATTGGAGGCAAAATTTGATATGCTCAATGTCATGGACAGGAATGAGGTTTCACCGGCGTCTGCTGCCACCATGAAAAAGAAGGCGGTGGGCGGCAGTGGATGCAGCCACATCGGCGCACAAAAGGCTGCTGCGTCCAAATGCACAAGAAGCAACAGCAGCCAGAACTGCCTGGACTCCGGTTCTCCCGGCACACCGAGCGGTAAGCAGCCCGGTGCGGCCTGCAACGTCGTGATGGACGAGACGGAGGACGGAGAAGAGGAGTCCAAGTTTCAGCATCCGCGTTTGCGCCGAGCCGGGGGGAGCGGCAGCGGCGGAGGTGGAGGAGGAGGCGGCAGTATCAGGATGAAGAACTTTACGCCAGGAGGGGGAGCCGCGTCCTCGGGTTCCAGGAGGAACTCCAACAAGGAGCCCTGCCATACGCACACAGAGGACTCTCCAGCCGCTCCACGGCCCACTGCTGCCTCCAGAGCTACCGAGACTCAGACACCCAGTCCGGGCGATGCTGCCCAGCGCGGCGAGACCAGCAGAGCATCTGGGGCGGAGGCGTCGGAATCAGCGGTCGCGGTAGAGGTTTCAAACGCGACAGCGGGTGATGGTTGCAAAAGCGTCGCTCCAATTTCCAGCATGAAATGCAACAAAAACGGAGAATGCAGGAGGGACTCGGGTACCGGGAGCCTGCGCTCAATCATCTCCAAGCAGGAGAAGCAGACAGGAGGGTCGGGGAGGGCCGAGGACGGTGGGAGCGCCAAGCGAGGAGCCTGTAACTCGACCACCGCCAGCATGGACGGCTCGATCACACCAGGCGGGTCCCTGACCGGGGGGCAAGGAGGAGAGAGCGCAAACCCCGGCGTTACCCCCGTGTCCAGCGGTGTGCCCGAGAAAAAGGACTCCAAGGTGTCCTTTTCTAACGCACCAAGCCGGAAAGCCTCGTCCTCGCTGCACGGCCCGACTCAGACTCAGACCCAGCAGCCCAGGAACTCTGTCACTTTCCAGAAGCCGGAGGATGGACCGCCAATTGTGCCCGCCGAGGATGCGGAGCCTCGGGGCAGCCAAGCCAGCTTCATGCAGCGGCAGTTTAGTAGTATGCTGCAGCCTGGAGTTAACAAATTCTCTTTACGCATGTATGGTAGTCAAAAAGCAGTGGAGAGAGAGCAGGAGAGGGTAAAATCAGCTGGAAATTGGATTATCCACCCTTACAGCGATTTCAGGTAAGAGCTGGGGCTGCCATTGGTTGCACGTTGAAAGTCATGAGGGGCCCGTATGGGTCCTCATTGTCATCTACAACTTACTTTATAGTGAGTAACCACTGTGAGTCCAAGGGAACACATGCATGGTTATTGTTCAAAGCTACAGGCTGCTGAATTTTCATCGCCTCCCTTATGATTGAATCTGTAGAGATTTTAATCGATGCATTGCAGCGTGCTGTCATTAATCCCCCAAACAACCTGTTGTCAGGCAAATGGACTTGAGCAAAGAGTGTCCTCTCAAGGTTGTAAACAAATCCTATTCCAGTCTGCATGTACAGTAGCATGTCTGGGATGCTCAACAAGCCCGGCCTGCTAACACATCTCCACTTTTTCGTTGCAGCAGCACGCTCACATTTAACAAAGAGCACAGCGCTCTGACGCTAATTCAGCCTCATTTAAGATGCCGTTATGTCTCAAACATCGGGCTAATATTGGTTGTAGTGTGAGCTCTGCGACAAGAGCCGTGCTGACAGGATGTAGGCTATGCGTGTGTGTATGTGTGCATGCGATGCACTCAGTAATGGAATGTCACCTTGAGCCAAGTGTGCGAAAACCTCAAGCATGCTCACTGGAGACATATCCGCCTGTACGACTCCCCGGATCCTGCATTTTAATGACGGATGCGCTCTGTTTATCTCGGCTCAAACACCGATAACCCAGCTGGACATCCAGCAGCTATTTTGTCAGACGGAATATTTAGAGGAAACAAGAAGGCTCCTCGTGACTCGGGCTTTATGAATTAGCCTTTCCCCCCTCGCGACGTGTATCAGTCCCTGAATTGCATTTGGGTCAGAAAATCAGTAGGCTTCCCTCTCGGCTGGGCTGCTTGCTTTCAGCACCACTCGGAGTGGACAGCTCCCGTCTAACACGTCTGAGCGCCTCCTTCAACCCCCCCTTCACGCGCCATTCATGTTTGGCCTATTTGTATCACATAACGCCGAGTCAGTGGACCACTAAAGCCTAAACTTGAGACATGTCTTCAACAGCACAGATGTAATTTGACGACAGGACACCTTCCTGTACCGTGCGAGCCCCCTCACGGTGTGAAGCTGCAGCTGCCCCCTCCCTTGATTCTTATGCTAATTAATGCATAGTCAAAGCAGCAAAGTTGCCTCAAACAATATCATCGGGGCGGTTATTGTTGTTGCCGTGAAGTGGAGGAGTCAGAGCTTGTTGCATAAGTCGCAGTGTAATGACTCAGCGCTGCACCTGTCCTGCAGAGCTTCCTCTGACGGGCTCAAACCTCACTACCCTTACTCTGTCTGTCCCACTCACCACACTGCCACATCACCACTGCCACGGAATAACAAGGCGTTCTTGGTGTCCATGTGTACTGCAAGGTCGATAAGAGCTCCAAATACAGTCTGATAAATTAAACCTGGTGTTCAGTTTGGGGTCCTGGAGACCTTGGGCCTTCTGTAACAGCCTAAGAAACCCACCTAACATGGTTTCATCAGCTTAACACTTAAGGGCTTGTCCTAATTTTATGAGAGTACAGAAAATGTCAGGAAATGACTTCTGTTTGAAGTCTCCTGGCTTAGATGGTTATACTCAGTATTTATAACTTGTGTCAACAGTACTCTTTATGCAACTTCTCAGATCTTATCAGAGGTTTACTATAGTTTGCTCTTAAGAGCTCTAATTAAGCATAAATATAAGTCAAGTCATTTTTATTGTGAAGCACAATCCATACACAGGTAAACTCGATGTGCAACAGGAAATCAGAGAAAACATTAAGCAAATTAGAATAAAAAAAAAAAAACATTTGCCATCTTTAGTTTAGAAGTATTCCACTGTTGGAAAGGTGATCTTTACACAATACCGGGCTGTCTGTGCAGTAGAAAGATGCAAATACTTTTAAATTGCTGCTACAGGACCAGACAAAACAGGAGCAAGCTTGGGCTTTTGCTCAAAAGGTAGAAAACCTACAACTACCAGAATGCACTCCGTCGCACTGGTGGATAACGTAACGTGAGCTTAACCGTTTCGATGACACAGGAAACAAAATGGCGGCCGGGCGGCAACAAACGATCTAGAATTACAGTTAAACGGTAAGCTAAAATACGTTTCTGAAAACACTTTAGGCAAAAATAGGCAACACAATAACATAATCTTGGTTTATATTTTATTAGCGCTGCTTATTTTTAACGTTTGAGCTTGCAGTGTTTAAGCCTCCGTTTTTACAGTACAGAAAAAAATGGCGTCTTTTCAGCAAAGTAGTCCTTAAAATGTAGCAAGCTCAGTCTGTGGTAAAGGGAGGAATTTCTTGCTTCAGTACTTTCCTACGTGCTAGGTTTTGATGAGGTCAGAAGAAAAAGGAGGAAAATGACACAAAAACTCGGAAACATTTTGCAGTTATAGTTCCATGTACTTGTTTTCATACATACTCTAGCGGGGTAGGTTGAGCCAATGTCAACGAAACAGAACGGTTAAAAAAGGAGGTTGAAAGTTGCTTCCATCTTTCAAAATACAGCCTGAAGAGCACTTAACTTCAGCAATGGTGGAAGAAGTATTCAGGTCTTTTAATTACTACAGTTAAAGTACTAATATCACACTGATGAAAATACTCCACTACAAGTAAAAGTCCTGCATTCAACACCGTTACTTAAGGCAAAATATACTCGGAGTACTAACTGTAAAATTATTGATTATGTAGCAAAATGTTCCCTGTGAGTGTTTTACTTTTATATATAATGATTTTGGATTAATATTACTGCTGAATTAATGTGTATGTTGAATTTTACCGCTGCAGATATTTAAGGTTGTGCTCACTTTAACTATTTTATTTACTCTTAGGTAGTTGAATCTACAGCAATGCGTCATATTCTATAAGATCATCATATGTTTGTAGCATGACTGTGCTATGGGACCATATGTCTTTAAAAATAAAGTTATCATGGTGTCAGAAAAACAGCCCTGTTTTCAGCTTTGTGACAATGAATTTTCCAGGTGATTCAAGAGGGATTTTAAAGAGTTTATTTAGCTGAAGATGTAGGAGAATTTTTTCAACTCACTAAGGAACACTTTGTCCTTCAGTTTATCAGAAGCGTACGTGGTTTTAAGTGGACAGGAAGCGTATGAAAACTAAAATGAAATCCGCAATGCAACTAAAGCTGTCAGACAGATGTAGTGCAGTAACAAAATACAATATTTACCTCTGAGATGTAGTGGAGTACAAGTATAAAGACAGAAATACGCCAGTAAAGATCAAGTACCTCAACTCTGTACTTAAATTTGTACTTAACACAGTACTGTGATTATATGGCCAGGTATCGATCTCTCTGACATATTGCTACTATTGATTACTGCTTGCTGATTGCTGCTTGTTTCTGCCTGTGAGTTTGTGTATGGCCTGGGTAGATTGTAAATCTGAATTGCCCTTCTGGGATAAATAAAGTTGTCTGAACTGAATTGAACTTGAGTAAACGTACTTAGTTACATTCTACCACTGCACTTCAGTCAGTATAGACCAGAAAAATTGTCAACTTGTCCTTTTTTCTCTATAAGCAGAGACATGTAATTCATTTTCTTACATTATAAGGACAAAGAATGCATGTAAAAGATGTTTATTACTAATCATTATGATATGTGAGTCTTGGAAAAAGTAAGTTCAGCATCTCATTACTCTGCATGCTCAGGCAGGCAAAGTGTAGCTCCTGCTCTTCGTTTACACTTTCCCATCTTTAGTTAAGAAGTCTCTTGTGCCTATCGGCTTTCCACAGCAACTCCCTTTTCTTATCTGACTCTATTTTTGTCTTTTTCCCTCCCCCTCCTTTCCCCCTCCTGTACTCCACACATAACACACTGTCATGTACACACACCACAACTACACACACACACACACACACACACACACATATACACATACACACACACGCCTGCTAGGTTCTACTGGGATTTCACAATGCTGCTGTTTATGGTGGGCAACCTGATCATCATCCCCGTGGGCATCACCTTCTTCAAGGACGAGACCACGACGCCCTGGATCATCTTCAACGTGGTCTCCGACACCTTCTTCCTCATGGACCTGGTGCTCAACTTTCGCACTGGAATCATCATTGAGGACAACTCGGACATCATTTTGGACCCTAAAACCATTAAGAAGAAGTACTTAAAAACTTGGTTCATTGTAGACTTTATCTCCTCCATCCCAGTGGATTACATATTCCTCATAGTGGAGAAAGGGATCGACTCGGAGGTGTATAAGACGGCTCGGGCCCTGAGGATCGTCCGCTTTACCAAGATCCTGAGTCTCCTGAGGCTGCTGAGGCTCTCCAGATTAATACGCTACATTCACCAATGGGAAGAGGTAAGAGCACACGTTTAGTGACCGTCCCTAAGTAAATATTACATTAACTCTAATCACACAACTCTGAGCCACAGAGGAAGAAACACCCAATCTAGGCTCTGTGATAAAAGGTCACTGATTTGCCTCCAATATGCTGATGTTGGCTCGTGACCAAACCAACAATCTGCCTCTCTGTCTGCTCCGAGCGGCCTGCTCTCCTCCGCCTGGAGGCTTGGTATTAATGTTCTCACCTGCCACCTGGTGAGAAATGTATAATGTCAACAGGATGTTTGAGCTTTAACAAACTTTGCATTCTAATTACTGTTATTGTCACACAAGCCCCCCCTACCCCTCTGTCTGCCTGCCTGACCTGGTAGTCCCACAGGCGACATCAGGCAGCCTAATAAGCAGCCTATTACCAGGGCAAACACAGTTAATCAATTAAGGCGCCAGAGGAAGAGCAGGTGGGGTAGAGGGTGAAGATAATATGCAGCACTAGGGGGCTGTTGACTGCGATTATATATGTCATTAATTGTTCATTTAAAGAGAGAGGGAGGTTAGAGAGGCTGGCATTTCCCCCTAGAGGCCTGACTCTGGATGTGAAGCTGGGTGCTGTTGCTAGGTAGAGTCCCCACTTCTGGTAGACTGAACTCAATGACCCAGTCCTGCCCTTCCTGGCCACTCAGCTTTTATTCACTCTGTGAGGGATGCACTTTGTCGGCGCCCTGCTCCAGCCTCTCCACCGGACTCCTTCCTCAAATGGAAGGAGAGCAGCCTGGGAGACAGGAGGTCCGGCGATGTCACAAGATCACTCGACTTTTCGTTTATGCCAGTATTGGCAGCCCGGTGTTGGCATTTTGCAGTGGTGAGAGCAGCGCAGTGGGGCTCGGCTGCTAACTTGACCTTTGGATAATTGGATTTCTGAAGATATGATGTGATACGCACACATACACACACACAGTGATGCATGATGGGAAGTGATACTTGGCATGCATGGAGAATGAGAGTGGAGATGCGGTGGAGAGTGAGACACTGACACAGGGAAAATTCCCACTTTCAGAAGCCCAGTCTGTTTGACTTTATCTGTCAGGTTATTTTGAAAATCCAAGAAAATCAACCCTCAGCTTCCTTTAGGGCCCAAACACACCAGACCAACATCACAGAACTTGTGGCAATGAAGGCTGACTGTTTCACTGCCTCACGTCACCTTTGTCTCGGCCAAAAAGTTGCACACAAACACACCGCAAAGACTACAGCCAATGACCAACTAGCATGTATGTTCTGCGCCTGCATGACAGGATATAACTCTCCATAGCAGCGGAGTAGGTATAACTGCAGCTGGAGCGCACAATTAGACCCTTTTGCTCTTTGGTCTGGAAGTGGAAGCCCTGGGGAAAATGCCAAGTTAGCGTTAAGCCAGCTATGAAGTGTAAGGTTAATAGAGAGGTGGTTAAGGTTAGGTTTAGGGTAAGGGTCAGGGTAACATCTCGTTACTTAAGGCCAATCATGTCTTCATGTATAATGACTAAAGTAAATGAATAAAGCGGACTATTGCTATGTTTGGCTTCATATGTATTCACCACAACACTGCATTGTGACAGGTTTTAAATCACTATGGCGTCGGTGGATTTGTCTTGTACTGGCCTTGGTGCAGTTTGCAGGGTGTGTCATATAGGCTTCAAATCAAATGCAGCTGCAGCTGTACATGTCTCACAGCAGCAGGCGATGGTAGTCTATGTTTGTAATTACAAAAGGGAAACTGAAAGACAGACAGGAAGATGCTAGTTAGCATATTAACAACACAACACAATGTTGAAATAACAAAGGCTATTCACCTTACACTAGCAAGCACTAACACAAACATGTTACCTAGTATAACAAGTTTATTTTGATCTCACGCCCTCTTCATTTCAGCCATTTGTTTGCTTTGCTCACTAATGCTTCTTTTCCTCTGCACTGGGTTGAACTGCCAATCAGAGTGATTTCTTTCACATGGCTCCTCCAGGTCCTATGCTGATTTAACATGCTGAATCGGCCAAACAAAAAAGCACACAAGGCTCGACTAGTGTGGGACACACCACCGAAACTAGGGTGACAGATGCTCATCTACAGCCCAACATTGACCGATGGCCGACTTTTGGCTTGGTGTGTCTAGGTCATGGATGTATTAAGAGACCTGAATACAGTTTTGGAGACCCCATTCATTTCTATGAAAGCTGCTCTGTGGCACATGAATCCAGAGATACTCAACTTCTGCAGTTTGAAAGTGCCAGGATCTTCCACTTTGTGGGGCCCATAGAGCAAACACACTAGAAACTTACAGCCACTGAGCGCGGCCAAGCGACCAACTTCTGACGCATTGTTTAATCTTGTGGCTCTTCTGCACTCTCCAAATGTTGTCATATAGAATGGATCAAATCGTGATATTTAAACGAGACATTTCGCAAGGTTGTGATACTTAAAAAAATGTATCTAATGATTTATATACATCTCTTTCCCAATATAAGTCAATGGGAAAAAGTATTTTTGGTCCCAATGGCATCACATGAAATTGCAGAATCACTGTCTGGTCATTAAGAAAATTGGCTTCCAAGCCTGGTGCACTTCCCGGGGGCCTGGGCTCTCATTTATAAACACTGTGTATGCACAAAACGAGACCTAAAACAGGCACACGCCACTTCCCACGCAAAAGTTTTGATCTATAAAAACAGACTTGATGGGGGAAAATTTGACCCATGCTTACAAACATTTCGGAGATGGGAAGTTGGTGACGCAGATGAGGTGCATGAGGTGGAAGCCTGATTGCAGAAATTGTCGAGTATTTTTTGGCACATGCCATATTTGGCTTTTATCTGTTTGTATATTTTTAGCATGGATCCTAAAATGAGACCGCTGGTCTGGGCCTTAAGCTTCTTTCAGTTCCTGTAACTGTCTTGGAGCTGTCCGTGGTGCTGAACATCTCCGCACATGACTGTGACCGCGTACAGTACAGTGTTTCTCATCCATCCTCAGTGACAACAATATGACAAATTACTCTATTTTGTCAGCTGCTGATTGATAAAAACTGACAGTGAAAACCCCAGAAAGGTTAAAGCGCCATTTAGAAAGATCAGCACATGTGATTCATGTCCAGTCTCATTCCTCATCACTCCCATCGCAGAGTATCACTCCTCTCTCAGCTGCGCTGAGTAAGAAATGACCCATTTATCGGACCTTCCTACACATCTTACTATAAAAAGTTATTTCCACAGATTTAGACCTTATAAAGATTATCAAGGTATTAAACACAGACATTAAGCACCAACAAAGGGTGGCTTCTCCAAGTCAGTCAGGTGATAGATGACGGGCCTAAGTGACTGTCCAGTGACTCAGAATGATTGATGTGTGAGACGACATGGACTATCAGTTGTTAAGGATCATGATGGTCCCTGTCCATCACTCTGTGTGTTTAAATTTGTGTACGTGTTGGCATGTCTGTCTGTGTTGTTAGTGTATCTGTGTGCCTGCAGGCTTGCGTGAGTGTCTTGTGTGTGCGACTGGACACTGCGTGCATGTTTGAGCCTCTGATTGATGTCATGTGTCCCTATGTAACAAATGTCTTGCTCGCTCCTGCTGTGCTTGATGTGGGACTGATGGGAACTGGTCTCCCCTACTCATTAATCAAACTTGGTATAATCCAAAGGAGACTGTGGAGCTGAGTGGGAAGCCAGTGCTGTCACTGTGATAGGAATTCAAGGTCTTAAGTGTTTGACAATGTTATGAAACCCTCTTCACTGAGTTTATATTCATAATCCAACACATTCTCCATCTCCACATCTCAGCCCTGTTTAAACTCCCCTTCCCTGTCTTATTGTCTGCAGATCTTCCATATGACCTATGACCTGGCCTAGTGCGGTGATGCGGATCTTCAACCTGATTGGTATGATGCTGCTGCTGTGTCACTGGGACGGCTGCCTACAGTTCCTGGTTCCCATGCTGCAGGACTTCCCCTCAGACTGCTGGGTGTCCCTCAACAAGATGGAGGTATGTGACGGGGAATCATGTCGGCGCATAAGTTGCACATATCAGCCCGGACTGGATTAGCATCTTTTACTCTGAGGTGATTGGGAAAGAGCTAACGGAGGTCACAGAATATTGATTGAAGTTTCTGACCGCCATCAGAAAATATTGGCTGAATTTCAATCAGTATTTTGTGACTGTGATAAAGTCTTTTTTGTCTTTACCAAAACAGGAAAGAGAAAAGCCTCAAATCTGTGTGAGAACATTTGAAGGAGCTTTATTCTAATTTTACAGACAAGAAAATTGGTCTAATTTCCTGACAACTTATCTTTGTTGCCACAAAATTAAGTATGTTGATAGTTTAGTCTCTTGCACTGTTTGAGGAACATGGGACATTCAACAACGTTGGAAGTTTGTCAAAGATTGAGTGGTCTGGTCATTGAAACAAGACTCTAAAGAAGAAGATATACTTTATTAATCCCTGTGGGGAAATTCAATTTTTTTTACTTTGTTGTCATATATACACAGGCCCAAAATACACACACATGCACAAACAGGACTTAAACACACATTAAATGGAGAGATGTCAGAGTGAGGGGGCTGCCCATGAGCAGGCGCCCCGAGCAGTTGGGGGGGGTTGGTGCCTTGCTCAAGGGCACCTCAGCAGTGCCAAGGAGGGGAACTTGTACCTCTCCAGCTACCGGCCCATGCTTCATCTTTGGTCCAGACAGGGTTTTGAACCAGTGACCCTCAGGTTCCCAAGTCAAGTCCCTATGAACTGAGCTACTGCTGCAAGCCACAGTAGCAGCTCTGTGAAGCTGTAGTCAAGTCAAGTTAGTTTCATTTATAAAGCCCAATATCACAAATCACAATTTGCCTCAGGGGGCTGTAGTGTATACTACACCCTCTGTCCTTAGACTCTTGCAGCCGACGAAGAAATACTCCCCCAAAAAACCTTTCACAGGGAGAAAAATGGAAAAAACCTCAGGGTGAGCAACTGAAGAGAGATCCTTCTTACTGGACGGACAGATGTACAGGAGATGTCGTGTGAACAGAATAAGCCAACATAATAAAATGACAATATAGACAATCCATATGACAAATACATTGAATGTGAACATATATGAAAAAGATGATAGAAAAGTTGTACTTATGCACAGTGACGCTTTGAGCTAAGTGCTAACTTCAGCATGCTAACAAGCTCACAGTGACAATGCTAACCAGGTATAATGTTTACTGTGTTCACTATCTTGGTGTTTCCTATTCCCTATTTCGCACTAAGCATCAGGTGTTTGGGTATAAACCAAAATATTGGACAAATTAAATTTTGACCTGACAATGGTGCTAAATGAAACGTCAGAGGAACATCAAAGTTAGTCAGCTGCGTCCACTGGGGACTGTGAATGTCTGCACAAAATTTCTTGGCAATTTATGCAACAGTTATAAAATATTATTTGACTTTTGAAAAAATGGTCTTTTCCATAAAACTGGGCTGTGTATCGAGTAGAAAATCATAAACACATTTGACATTGGTGCCACAGAGAAATCAGAAGAAAGGGGCTGTGGTATTTGCTTATGCTCAAGAGGTGGAAAACCTACAACTACCAGAATGTATAGCCTCACACCAGACCAGTAAACCCTCCTGCAGATGGGCAACTAATGTGAGTTGCCTGTCTGAAAACAATATGGTGGCTGGCTGGTAATGAACAGCCTCATATTACAGTTAAAAAAATAAGCTAAACTATGTCTCTGAAAAAATTTTAGATAACACAGTAACAGAATGCTGATTCATATTAGATCAGCACTGCCTAGTTTTACTGTTTGATCTCATATGCAGGAAACAGTACAGCGTCCACTCCCTGCTTACAAACGCTTGTAATATTTCATTTCATTTTCGTTCATTTTATTTATAAGGACAGCGCAGAATAATCAACATGTCTGTAAATGTGACAGTGTTAGCCAGCTGGCTAATTTTCAACTGTAGTCCTTGATGTTTTGAAACCAATAAAAGGATAAAATTCGCATGACAAAGACAGCATGAAGACTAAGAGACAGCATTAACTTCAGCAAACTGAAATTCCCAAGATAAAACAGAGGCCATGCAAAGCAACAAGCAACAGCAGAGCATCAGCACAATACAGGAATGCACCAACAACAAACAGCATGTTAGCACAAACAGACATTACATAGCAGACATGCAGATCAGCAGTTGAAAGTAAAATTAGATAAGATATAATAGCCGTTATGTAGGTCTAGATAAAATGTTAAAACATGCAGTTACAGGTAAGCGATGTGGTCATGTACACTAACACACAAGCCATGCGACACAAAGTTAGCCATGCTGGTAATAAAATACATATTGCATACATACCCATGCAGAGTTGGCTGCCTCGCAACAGGCAAAGGACGTAAAGCAAAGGTGTCAAACTCATTTTAGTTCAGGGGCCACATACAGCCCATTTTGATCAAGTGGGCGGGACCAGTAAAACCATTACGTAATAACCTAGAAATAACAACCCCTTCAAACTTTTCCTGTTTTTTAGCGTAAAGAAGTTAATTCTTAAAACGCTCATCCTTTACAAATCAAATGATCAACAGCTTGCGATATCCTCAGAAAAATATGTGCAAATTCAACAGTATGTTTTTCCACACTCTGTCAGTCGACTTCTTACTTCCATTACGTCTGACTTTTTTTGTCATCAAGCAGATTAAGTAATCCGCTGCCTTACAAAACATTTACAATCTGAAGTTTAGTTAGTGTAATTTTGTGTTCACACCAACACCGCATTACTTGCGCAAGTCTGAATGCTAAAATATTTTGTGTTAACTTGCGTGACGCGCCTGAAATAGCTGAATCGATGAATGAGCTTCCACGGGTACGTCCTCACCATCATATGACCCCTGTGAATATGACGCAAAGTCCTGCTACTCGCTTCATTTGCGCTGCATAATTCACGTATTTTGTGTCATTCATGTTGCGTTCATCGCACCATTAGGTGGGAATTTGCATCTAATCGTGTCTTTACATTGACTTTACATGTAATTCACTCACAGGAACTGTTTCATTCGTGCCCGGTGTGAAGACAACATCAGGCACTGAACAGGCTCCACCCGTATTGTTTTAAGATAGAAGTCTGATACAGATTCTTTTGTACTGAAGCTGCTGGTTGACAATATTTTACACAATTTTCAATCTTTTTAAATCTGACCACAGTAAGTATTCATTGTCATTTCAGAGAGCTGTATTCTGGTCGGGGTGGAAAAGCCTCTGAGGGAGCATTTTACATGAAGTATCTACTCACTGTTAAAACCTGACACCTCTTAGCCTCCACAGGTGTATTAATATGAGGTGTGCAAAGTCATCTCGTGGGCTGGATTGGACCTTTTGGCCCCCACGTTGTATGTTTGACACCCCTGACGTAAAGCAAGTTAGCAGCATCTAAGCCAGAAACAACAGCAGTGTTTTGGTGAGCAATGTACTGTGTACTGTGTTGATTAGAAATGTTCACATGTCTTGAGCCTTTGTTTGAAGGTGTGATAGGTGTTACAGTTTCTTATCTCAGATGGGAGATTGTTCCATAGTTTAAAAGCTCTGACAGAAAAGCATGATTGGCTGAAGGAGCTGGACCTGTGAGGGATTACATGGTCCCCTCTCAGGGCAGACATTGTGGATCTGCTGTTTGAGTTTTTCTGTTTAATAAAAGCGCTGAGTGATGAAGGAGCCTTGCCATTTAATATTTTAAACATGGCCAAACAGTGAACTAAAATATGTTGCTGGAAACATTTTATGTGAGAACTGTCTGGTTTTACTGTTAGTTCTGAGTTTGGGAGCGACAGACAGAGGGGCGGCTCTGTCTCTATCAGCTTTTATACTCTTTGTGTCTGTGGTGTCGGCGGTCATACAAAAATGAGGAAGTACAATCTGTAGTCTGAGCAACAGCCCGTGTGCCAGCAAAAAATTTCACTGGAAAATGAGCAGGGAGATCTGGGCGCTGGCAACACGGAGAGAAGTTTAACACAGTTCATTTACACACACCACCCACATCGTTATGATACAAAGCAGGTTGAAAATCGGCAAAGTAGTCTGAACTCAAGTGGTAGGCCGACATTACCATGCTTCTAGCGTGGCTAAAAATGAAGGGTCCTCTAGGTTAGTGTTGATAGTTATATATACTGTAATTTGGATCAATATGGTCCACTTTGAAAACAGAGCCCTGCACTGTTCAGGGAACCATTATTATCCTAAGTAATGTTTGTTGCAATTATGCTATTACTGATTCAGGAGGAAAAGTCAGTATTTTTTTCCAACAAAATAAAGGAAATTACTCATATCACTGCCCTCTGCAGCAGCATTCAGTCGGTGTGCCAGACAAAACAACCGTAGGATACCAATGAAGAAGCTGTGAAAAAGAAACCAGAGAGATTGAAGCACACCTCTAGATCCTTCTGTGCCTCCTCTTCAGCGTGGTGGGGTGATGACAGGAAAGATAAAAGGGGAAAACAGAGGGATGGGGGGGATATGGCCTGGCAGCTGGGCTCTTTGTTGCCATGTCTCTCTCAGAGAGATAAAAGCTGGTTGTTTATAGGTCCTGTCTGTGAGCCCAGCCTTTTACTGAGTGAGGGGAGACCACACTAACCCAGACATGAGGCACAGGTCCAAATGGGGCTTTAAACAAATTGGGTCCAGCTCCTCGACATCGCAGGGCCTGCCAGGACTACTTGTAAATTTAAGATTTGAAGTATTGACAGAAGTTGCTGTTGTTGCTGTCCTGTTGTACAAAAGCAAAACAAGTTAATGTGTCGAGGAGAATGAATGTTGTCTCTTTCATGTTGTTGAAAGAAAATTAATTCCTCTTTGTTTAACGTGTCAGACTGAGACATGCTGCTGTTTTAACAGCACTATTTTGCAGAGCTGGACAGTATTGACAAAATCATACATTACAATACCGACTCAGGATCTCTGTATCAATACTGTGGAGATATTTTGGGCTTGATGAATGGTGCTTTCATGTGATATTTAATCAAAATTAGCTGATGGTGACATAATCGAGAAAAGTTCAGAAAATAGATTCACAACACTGCAGTTTAAAAATAAATAATAAAACAGACAACAGTTAAGCTGCACGTCCCTCAGTGTTACGATAACTAAAATGGTGAGACGTGCGCAGATGTTGAGACACTTCAGGCAGAGCAGGTGTGTCTACTGTCTCTCAGGCTGACTCTCGACCACCATCAAACCAAGTCTTTGATGTAGTAAACTATCAAAAACTCCATCATGCATTGCCTTAAACTGAGTCCTTTACTCCACACAGACACATGCAACTCTGTATGTAACAAATCAAAGCAAATACCAAGTCCTTGCATTACTTTAAGCAAATATACTTAAGCAAGATGGAAACAGAGTGGTAAGGCTAAGAGACACAGCTGATGTAAGTGGAGCTGGTTGTTTGACTAAATGATTAATCGCATCTCTTTTTTGTCTGGCTAATTTTTGCCTTTATTGATTGGACAGCTAAGATAGACGGGGGGAAGGAGAGGGGGGTGACACGCAGGTTGGAATTGTACCCGGGCTGCTGCAGAGGACTGAGCCTACATGTTGCGCACACTCTACCGGGTGAGCTAGAGGTCACCTCAATCGAATCTATTTGATAATTGGTTTATCGTTAATGTTTGTAACACAAAATGAGCAATCTTGAGATGTCGTCTTGGGCTCTGAAAAAATGGCTTTTTAATTTTTTAATTTTTAATTTTACATTTTGTACTTTAAACGCTTGATCAATTAATTGAAAATATAATTGACAGATTAATTAAAAACAAAAAATAATTGTTACTTACAGCCCTGGCAGAGTTATTATAGTTTTGTGTTTTTCATTATTTTTTATTTCATTTTTAATTTTTGTTTTCAATTCAGTTTCCAGAGTGGGTTTGCTTGTTTTAGTTTAGTTATTAGTTTATGTATTAGTTTTATGTTTTTTTTATTGAGGGGTATTTGTCAGAGGCAAGATTTAAGATGTTCATAAAAGGTATTACAATACAAACACAACACTTTGTGAAGGCAGCTGACTCACAGTCATGTAGAATCACTTTCTCAAAAACATGCACCAGTGCCTCCAATAACTATACTTTCAATAACTATAGTAACCTTGAGTATACTTTTGTGCAGATCAACGTAATCTATAAATAAGGACTTCGGTTTTTGCAAGGTGGTGCAGTGGGTAGCATTGTCGCCTCATAGTTAGAGGGTTCCTGGTTTGAACCCAGGGTGGGGGGGCTTTCTTGAGTACTCTGGCTTCCTCCCACAGTCCAAAGACATGCAGGTGAAATGATGACTCTAAATTGGTCATAGATGTCAATGTGAGTGTGAATGGTTGTCTGTCTCTATGTGTCAGCCCTGAGCTAGTCTGGTGACCTGTCCAGGGTGTACCCTGCCTCTTGCCCAATGTTAGTTGGGATAGGCTCCACTAATGTAGAAGTAACACAGACTGTGCTGACCTTCCCTACAAGGCACTGCAAGCACAACAACCTTAACTTCAGGGAAACTTGAATATTTCTGCTTTTATAAACTTACAGCCACTCAAGAGGACAACCTTGTGCTGTGTGCGGCGAGTTTGAACTCCAGAATGATGAAGTTTGGGGCTGACAGGCCAGTGACTCCTCCATTGCTCTCTATCTCTGTATAACCAAAGACAGTCAGTCTCCAGAGAGCCGTCACTCTCAAACTAAAGGGGCCGCTCCGGCATGGTACAGGCTGCCTACAGCCACCTGAGACCGCCCCCCTATTGAGTGGCTGACAACTTGTAACATTAGCCATTGTGTTGCAGCAGGCCATCCATCATGCCTCGCACCCTACAGTGGCAATGGTGGTGTGGAGCCCAGAGGCAGGACCCATGGAGGGCGTTGAGAACACACTGTAACTCTGGATGACATCCACCAACCAGTAATTGGACTCAGTCGAACTTGTAATACCTCAGGGAACGTAGGTTGTTTTTGCAGTGCACCCAAACTTCCGTCCATTAATTTCATTCGGTTTATATTTAGCATTATGCAGCCTTGTCAGCCACGTATTTAATCTCCACGGTCGAGTGCGGCTTGGTGGCAGAGCCTCGCTGCATCAGTGGAGGCGACTGGGTAATAATAGTGACAGCAGCGCTAACTGACAGACACAGGGTGTGTAGTTTCAACTCTGTAATTACAACCGTGTGTGTACCCATCCCTTACTGTATCCACATCACAGAGACGTCTCTTTCTTATTATCCCCCACTGCCATCAGCAGGAGGGGGCTTTGCAGTACAGTGGTCTGCTCCCTTGGAGGAGATAAGCCGGTAATTACTACATATGCTGTTAAATCACTTTATTTACTCACAGCACCTAGTCTGACCACACAGTATTACAGGTCTGCTGCTGGACGTTGCAAATTGGATTTAAACTCCTCAGTAGGCCTGTAACAGCATATAAACATGAAAAGTGAAAGCTGCTGTCTAACCTCTGTAAATGGACTAGAAATTAGGTGGTGTTTGTTTCCTGGGCGAGGAGAGAAAGGATGTGATTATCTTAGTCCCAGCGGAACTCAGGTGTTGTTGCTCTGAAGGATCTCACTGTGCTGAGGACAAGCAGCGCTACAATATCCGATTCAAGCAGGAAGCACCGTTACTGCACTTAACCATTACTTAAGCACCAGTAAGCTCATTGTGTTGAAAACTACTCGAGCAGAAATGTTGCTGTTTTAAAGACAGTTGCGTATGGTCACTGTGAAAGTGGCGTCCCGATTGAAATCACTTCAAAATGGATCCATCTTGCCAACCAAGCCCTCTCCAGTTAAGTGATACTTTTGCAGCCATCATGACATTTTAGTTGCAAATTTTCCTCAAAGAAAAAAAGATGTTCAAAGCAAACTCACTGGTACTCCAGACTCTGCAACAACAGAACTGGAGGCTTAAAGGGATACTATGAAGGAATTGTAAGTTACTGTTTGTTAACAGTATCACCAACAAAAGAGAACAGTAAAAGCCAACCCCAGATTCACCACGCTTGGTGTTTTGCCTCACGGGGGGGGCGTTTGCCGCTGTGTCTGCAATTTTTGTAGCTTCCTCTTGGATGCATGCGCTTACGATCTGGCACCTGGTTGCTACCTATATGTGCTGTGCCCAGGAGGCCACTGAAAATCTTGGAGTGGCACATCTTAACCGAAAGCCATAAGTGAATTTGAGGAATTTGATTACCCTGTTGAAGTACTCTATGTAGGCTCGTTAAAAACTGAGTTAAGGAATCGCATACTGATATACTTTGGTTTCTTCATTTACAGTCAATGTTACTTATTGTCTGACGTGCATAGACTAATACTGGTACAGTTAACATTTTTAGGGCTTTTCTATTGGCGCTTTCAGCCGTGCTGAGTCAAATCATGCTGTGCCTGAGTTTGTCAGTTTAAACATACTGAGTTGCGTCTGAGATGGACCATCTCCAGAGTAGGGCCAAAAGCGTGCCTGACCACCTTCAACCCCACAGCCAGCCCCTGATGACCTTCTTCTTCCCCCTTGTCCCTATCAAGCCACCGTGTGTTGTGAGACTCAACACCTGTCTGTGCAGGAGACCAGACAGACAGGCGTTTTTAAAAGTGTGCATGTGCTTAGCTTTCAGTAGTTTAGCTTCTCTCCTGCGTCCTTGTTTGTACTTCTTGTATCTGCTATCTTTTGCTGTTTCATGTTCTCTTTCAGCTGTAGTGGTTGTGTGAGGGGCTGTACACATGCCGCCACTTTAGCCGCCTGGAAAACGTGAGGTTCGGCGCAGGGTGCTACTCTTGTGCCAATTCTGTGCCAACTTTCAAGGGCAAAGAGACAAATTGCGTTTGAAGTTGCTAAGCAACGATAACCAGCACCGAATCATAGCCCATTTACCTGAAGTCCTGAGTGCAAAGCTGATCTTGTGTGTAGGCCTTAAATTCTGTCCATGGGACAGATGTTGCACTCTGGGTAGCCCTGCACTAAAATGATCGACCTCTGATATTTACTGAAGAAGGGAACGATATCTGTCGGCTGTGATTGGTTGTTCCCTGTCACATGACATATGGTGTTTAACTCAGTTTATCTCAGGGTGCAGCCATCGTGCCCTGAAAAGTAGGTGCTCGGAAATGCTTGCACATTTCGACATCATCCCTTTGTTTGAGCGCACCTGCTGCACATCTACGTTGAAAGCAATGGATTTGAAAGCACAAAAAACACGGCATGTGTACTAACCCCTTTGTTAGCGGCTTTTCTTCAATAAAAAGATAATACCGCAGGGAGGAAGAGTACAAGCAGAAACAGCCACAGCTAGACGTTAGATAAAGAGCTGCAGACAACAGGTTCTTCATGCACCTCTGCAAAAAGCTTACCTCCAACAGGTATACTTGTTTTACCGCAAAAACACAATGTGGGCCCTTAATCTGTGGTTCAACTGGCTGCTTTTAAACGTCATTGACTCAAAACAAGCTTCAGCAGTTTAAGACACACCTTCAAGTGGGTAGCGCTGTTGTAATGGAGACATTTAATGATGTAATCAACATATAATCATACACAACTTTTTGTTGTTTGTATGATATCTTACGAATTAGTGGTCCTAGTGGTTAGGTTAGGTTTGCGAGACGAAGCATGGTTTGGCGTCATCACATTATGTGCTTCATGTCACATGCAGATGTGATGCGATGACATTATGTGACGACGTGATGTTATGTTGGTACAAAATAACTCAGTGTTAACTTCTGGCTTACACAGGACACGAACCCTGGGTCAAAGTCCTGTGTTTGTTTGACCCATCCATCCATGCTGATCCTCTGCGAGCCACTTTAAAATATTCTTGTCTCGCTGTTTTATGCTGTGACAACTGTGAGGTTAAGGTCTGGATAGCACAAAAAGCTTGGTTAGGGTTAGGACCAGCTCATGGCTTAGGCTAAAATAATCATTTGAAACCTGGAAAATAAAATCTTGTGGGAGTTTCCATGAACCTGGGGTTACTATCTACACACGGCCAACATTGTTGCTTTTTATACAACATGACCTGACCTCCTTCTTTGCTCCCGTCATATAATGGTGGACAGCCCGCAGCACGTAGATCACGGGTTCACAGACTCCTGCCTCACGGTTTCTTGGGTTATATACGAATAATAGTACACTACTTTTCTGAGGTTTCAGACCGAACAGTAAATGAGAACAGCCTGGTTTAATCCGTATGCAAACAGAAATGTAAAAACGACAAATTGTGCTGGAGCTAACCAGGCAAGCTGTTCCTCTCAGCTTCCAGTCTTGCTAAGCTAAGCAAGCTGGCTAGCTCCATACTTATCGCACTGACATGTGGTATCAATCCTATCATGTCGGCAAGAAAGCTAATAAGCATATTTCCCAAAATGTTGAACTTTAAACGGCATGAATTATGGTTGAAATTAATGAAACTATCTACACCAGTCTAGACAGCCCTCGCATGGTGTTCTTGTTGACGGATTGAATACTGAGAGCCACTTTTCTTTTGGCCTTCAAATGAACTGTCAGGGGACAGAGGATGCCTCGCCTTCCACATTCACAAGCAACATACTTCACTGGCCACCCCACGCACACTCAGTGAGGCAGACCAGAAGAAAGAGACAGAGGGAGTGAGAGGAAGCAGCAGACAGAGCTGACTGTACAATAAACTCCGATAAGCCATTGTAAACTAAACCTGGTGGGTGTGTGACAGGGCCAGGGCAGAGGCTTTGTTACATGTGTGTCGATTATCTTTTGATATTTGTCCAGCTTATCGGCCGTCGGACACACACAGTGATCGGTCATTCAGTCTGATATAACTCCATTTTCCATTATCAGCTTCTTCCCTGTCTCTGTCATTTCTTCCATCCCTGCACCTATCAGTCCCACAGGGCTTCAGTCCTTCAGCCAGGGAGCTGGGAACTGATGAGACCCGTAACAGGGCAAAAGTTCATCTGTTCTGGATGCACCTTTCGCCATTTTTAGCTCGAGGGATGGCAGTGTTGTTGGGTTGGTCTGCACTTTGGTTCAGACTGAAACAACTATCAGATGGATTGCTAGAAAATTTTGTACAGACAGTGATTGTTCGCCAGAGGATGGATCCCAGTGACATTAGTGATCCCCTGACCTTTCCTCTAGCGCCACCACGAGATTGACATTTGTGGTTCAGAGTGAAATGTCATGACAACCATTAGATGCATTACCATGCAATTTGGAACGCTCCCATCAGCCGCTTTGTACTATACTCAGTAAGAAGTACAACATTGGATTATTTGCCGATATCTGATATGCCGATATATTACAGCTCATTTGGCCGATAACAGATATCGATATATCTTCTTTTTTCGCCACCTAATTTTAGTGATCATAAAGTCTTTTCTGTAGTGAAATTAGCATCATCATACTCTTATCGTGATGGCCCACCAGCAGATGGAGACATGAAATACAGTGCTTTTCAATGTATGTAATATTCATTCATTATGCAACATAAGAAAAAGCATGTGGGGTGATTCCAATAGTTCACTTTAAAGCAAATATTGTCCACTGCCGATGACGTGTTGATATTATCGTGCATCCCTAATACTTAGCAAACGTTAGCATGTGGAAAAAATGGATAGAAACGCTGATGATTCTAAACATAGGTTGTGCATAATTGACTTACATCTCTTTACCGCACCCAGCACAGGCTGTGATGTCATGAAATCTCACCTTTTTACTTACACCGTCCTCACACAGGTGAACTCTGTAATACTGCCACGCATTTAGCATGCTTTTCCTCATTTTCTGTCATATAATATCACAGTATCAGACGTTAATAAAAAATGTGAGTTGAGTTTCAAATAATGATGTTCATGTATGTAAAAATAATCCCTGTGGGCAAAAACCATTCAGAACCATTTTTAATTCTCCTTTAAGACAAGTTGACATCAGATCGTGACAGATTTCTTTATATGATCATCTTCTCCAGCACGTTACTGCAAGTGTTTACATAACGTAGCCTACACTACACATGCTAACGTCAGGGAAATACATAATCTTGGTTGCTGATGCTTTAAATTTCTCCTTGATTTTGGATCATTTTCCTGCTAGACCAATTGTGCGGATATTGGTTTACATGTTTTCACAGTACAAAGTGCCACTATACTCTGTTTCAGTCATTCCCTGGCTGCAGTTACACTGCTACATTTAGCTATAAGCTAACGTCAGGGAAATATGTAGCCTTACTTCTCCATATTATTAATTTCTCACCAATTTTTCTCACTGCTTGTGTTAAGAAGCTTTTATTGTTGGTTTTCATGGTAGAAAGTGCTGCTATTATCTGTTACGAATCGTTTCTTGGCCACAAGTACCATGCTACATGTAGCCACATGCTAACTACAGGCAAACATGTAAACTTGGCTTCTGATGCTGTAAATTTCTCCCCGATTTTGGATCATATTCCTGCTGGGACGTGGCTGATGTGTGTAGAAGCTTTAATTGGTGATTTTTCATAGTAGAAAGTACCACTATACTCTGTTACCATCACTCTCCGGCTGCAATGATGGTACAGAGACCATGGATGTATACCAAAGACCTTTGTTCTGGCATCACCCTCTGTCCAGTTTTTAAATTTACTTCACCACGACTGCAAAAGAATAAAAACTAATATATACCTGGCGTTTTTATTCTCCCCAGTGAGCATTACAGCCTCACAGAGCTGCTAGTGTGGCCATAAACTATTTTTTAAAGCCAAATGTTGGTACATTTTGTCACTGTTGGAAGGAACATGAGTAACATTTGGTCATTCTGTTTGGCAGCTGAAATTTACGTTTGAGTATATATGTGAGATACGAGGCCTGCCGCACAGCAAGGTCGCAGCAGCTCATACAAAGAGGCGTTTTAGGACACTGGAAGATAAATTTAAAGCCCTTTGCGTTATCAGCCAACTTCAAACAGACTATCTGCAGCTAATGGAGACGGTGATTACCAACAAAGCAACGGATAGTTCCCAAACTGAAATCTCTGGGGAGGGCTGTTGAGACTTATAAGGATACGGAGTCTCTCTCTCCCTCTCTCTTGCCTGTGCTATTTCAGAATCAAAGTGCTCATCGTTCATCTATTATTCAATCTGTTTCACTCCACTGTTTCTCTTTCTGTTTTCACATATACACCATTTAGCCTCAGCCCACTTGGTGGAGCTGTATTTATTTTTGGAGTCTTCATTTTCTCTCTGCTCGTGACGGAGAAGACCTTCTATCACTGTGTGGCCCTTTAATGTCGTGTCTCTTAGACGAGAGCAGACCTTACAATACAGCATGTGCTGTAGTGTTCATGTACTGTGTCTATTTGCACTACAGTTCACTTCTTAAGGGTTGCAACTAATGATTAATTTAACTATTGATTAATTGTTCCTTTTGCAATTTTTTTCATTTATTTGTTCATCATTTAGTCAATATAACTGCAATAGATTTAAAAAAAAAAAGACTGTTATATTTTCCCAGAGGCCAAGGTGATTGGCAGACGGACACTTAAAGGGAATACTTCACTCCCCAAATGACCATTTGTACTTCAATTACTCCTCCTGTGTTACGTTGAATTTGTGAAGAAAGCTTTGTTTTTCTCGCATGCCACCACGAATGAAAGACAAATCAAGATACTGAGAAAATGTCTAATGAATTAAAGTCATAGGGCTCCCTGTTTAACAACAACAAAACTACAGCAAAATATCAGTTTACAAACCCTCACACAACTCGTGCAGTATAATCCAAGTCTCATTTATCCAGTCGTATGCTCAGTACTCTCTGAAACCTTACTATTTAAAACTGAGCTGAAGTCAAACATACCTATGCTCTCTTCAAAGCCAGACTCCATTAACGAAAACAGTAATTTTACCTCACTGAACACAGGAGCTGCTGGTCTACTGCTGCCTCGATCAGTTAGTTTGTTTCTGTTATTGTGTGACTTTGGTATTTTAAAGGGTTAGTTGTATTCAGCAATGTCACACAAGAACACAAAATAATTAACTTATCGAGGCAGCGGTAGACCAGCAACTCCTGTGTTCAGCAGTGTAAAAATACAGGTTTTGTCAGTGGAGTCTGGCTTTGAAGGGAGCATGTAATTTTCACCTTCAGTTCAGTCTTAAATAGTAATGTTTTAGAGAAAAATGCATGTGTTCGGGAAGCACTGAGCAAATGACTGGATAAATGAGACTTGGATTATACTGCAGGAGTTGTGTAAGAGTATTTCAACAGATGTTTTGATATAGCTTTGTTGTTGAATCCCTTTAAAGACCCTAAAAATAACCACATTTAAAATGATAAAGCGACTTTTCTCAGCACACAAGAAGTTGACATTTTGGAAGATACATGGATTTATTAACAGGACAGTGAGGGAGTGAACTTAATTATTTGAAATATGCCAAGGGAAGGAAATCATAATGTGATGGCACATGCACTAATAGACTGCTAATGCACCTCTGTAAGTTTATAAGAGAGGATATAGTTGATTGCCCTGCTGAGTGCAGACTGTAACCTCCGTGTAGCCTGCTACGAATTTAGAGAGAAAGAGTGTGTGTGTGTGTGTGTGTGTGTGTGTGTGTGTGTGTGTGTGTGTGTGTGTGTGTGTGTGTGTGTCTGGATCTATGAAAGAAAATGTTTTTTGTGCCCTTGAAGCTTGGCTCTAAGAGGTTTTCAGGAGGCTGTTTTTAACTTCATTTTTCTGTGGACAGAAGCTTTGCTTTAATAATACAGTTTCATTACACAGGAAACTAGTTCCCCGGGTAGACTGATTTAAATTTAACAAAAAAAAAAACTGGGCTCCAACCCCGGCTTTTGGCTTTACCTTGAATTAATTGGCATCAGCAGTCTGTTAAGGTCGAGGTCACCACAGCCACCACTCAGAGCTAATGAAAGAGAAAAAGGAAACAAAGGAGCTGGTGGACAAAAGTATCAGATCAATGGAGCTTGTTCGGACTGCTCATTCACCCGTCTCTTTTGTGAGGGAGGGAGTTTTGGCATAGTGGAAAAATACAGAGCCTGCTATTTACATTTAGAAAAGCATACTCAGTGCTGATCAGATGTTCTCAAAGTGATCTGACAACATGACTAATGCCCCTTGATGTTTTTGTAACTTACGACCGGAGGTTTAGCCCTTTATGAATCTCAACACAAGCAGCCTGGTGGCCGCCGCCTGGCTGTCACCGCCTGTAGTACATTCCTACTCATACAGCTCTGAAAGGGCATATTTAATGACCTCTCATTATCATTCCTCTCTGAGGAAATAATTTCCAAACCGTCTCTACTTTACTGATTAGGCCTCGCAGGATTCCCCTGAAGTCGTTTCCACTTCCTCCCTCTTTCCTTCTAATGCAACTCCGTCCCTGGAGTTCTCATTTGTATAAGTGCTATTCCACGACCCCTCTTTCCCCAAAGCTTTACTTCTGGTTCCCTACTCTCTGCCACCACTCTCTCTCAAAACATGTCTTTTTATGTAACAGTGATGTCTCTAACTGTTTGCTTATCTCCTCTTTCTTTCCCTCTCTCCACAGAATGATACCTGGTCAGAGCTGTACTCGTTTGCCGTGTTCAAGGCAATGAGCCACATGCTGTGCATCGGCTATGGCCGGCAGGCCCCGGAGAGTCTATCAGATATCTGGCTCACCATGCTGAGTATGATTGTAGGAGCTACTTGCTATGCTGTTTTCATTGGCCATGCAACGGCTCTTATCCAATCCCTGGACTCCTCCAGACGGCAGTATCAGGAAAAGGTGAGGAGCTTCATCAGATCACCTCTGTCCAATGTTCTCAACAGTTTTTCTGTTTTCTATTAACGTCCAGTTTTCCATTTTATTTCCCCTGAAAGAAAAGTTTGACATTGCTTCTTAGCTGAAACGTAGATAAGACAATCAGCACAACTTTAATATACATACAGTAAATAAGAAGCTGCTATCACTAGGCAGCTAACTTAGCTTAGCATACAAACTTAAAACCATCTCTAACACTCATTAACACTGTGGTTCACAACTGATGGGTTGCAGTCCAAAAAGGGGTCATGGGTTCATTCTGAATGGACCACAAGTGACTCGCAAACATGACAAGTTTGTAAAAAAGCACACTTTATTTTTAAGTACAGTGAATTTAGGGCTGTAGAGTGAGTGACTAACGGACAGCTACGAGACAGAGACAGCAAACTAGCTCAATGACATGGCCAAATGTAAGTATGACGCTGAGTAGTTCAGCTCTGTGGACTTTGAATCGATGACTAAGGAGTAATCTGGACCCTGTGGCTGGACCAGTTGGGAACCACTGCTTTACCACATTACATCTTTGTTTATTTAATCCATATGGACACCAAACTGTATGTGCTGAACTCTATCACAGCCAGGACCAGTGACACAGGTGTTAACTATGAGACTACAAGTGTCGACACAGTGACATGCATGGTTATAGAGTGTTACAAAAGAAATCTATATAGTTTCAGATCTTTCTTCAGGTCTTTTTGAAAGGTTGCAGGTAGGAATTTATCACGTTTAACAAAGCTTCACAAAGGAGAGAAGCTCAGGAAACAAGGACCCGATTTTATCTTATATTAACAATGGCAATGGGCCGTTAAAAGATTTTTTAGCCTTTGTCTAACCAGGTATGTCCTACTGAGATCAAAGATCCCTTTTACAAGAGCGACCTGTCAAGATATATGAACGTCCCACATAGTTAGGAAATGATATGTAGATACAGCCTTACTTATCCGTACATATGGAAGAATTTTAAAGTTCAAATTGAAGAAAAGAAGATCACTCGTGTCAGGTCGGTACTCCGTTTGCATCGGCTGATGGTTTCAACTATGTGTGGCTGCCATAGACTTGGTTTGTGGCCTCCTGTTTGGCATTTCAGCCATCACTTCAGATTTTTGGAGCCAGAAGTGACAATGTTTGACCACGATTTAGATGAGAGGGCGGAGCTGTGAAGGAGGAAGAGGTGGAGTGACTGAGAGCCTGAGGACATTATCCTCAGATTGCCTGTCACTCAAAGTGACTACACCCTTAATTATGCTTAACTTTAAGCCTTAATAAGATGTAAGTTATGTAAAATTTCACTCCCTCTTCACAACCAAAAGTGTTTACTGTAGCAGGCTGTAAACATGTTATTTCTGCTGTAATGTTGGACATTTTAACATGGGGCTCTATGGAGATTGACTCTGTTTTAGAGCCAGCCTCAAGTGGCCATTAGAGGAACTGCTTGCTTTGGCACTTCCGTGTTGGCTTCATTTTTCAGCCCTGGAGATTGCGGCTTGGTAGCTGCACAGTGTGAGCTTTGTACTGATTGACCCAGTGGTGTGTCAGTGCGACTGGAGAGCTCCCTCAGTGGTCAGTTTAAAAAAAATGGTACTGCTCATTTCTCTTTCTCCTCCTGTCTCTTTGTTAGTCATTGGCTGCAGCTGATTTTATAGATTTGAATATTTACTCCTGATTAAGTAGGAATATACCATACTGTAGCCGCACACATTAATTTAATTATAATGCAGGATTTGTTAACCCTGGACATGAGTGGGAAATTAGTGTTAGCTGTATTGTGGTGCAACAGCTTGAGGTCAGACCACCTTCATCTCAGTTAAGACTGTAATCACACACTATCAAACACTTGTATTGCCATTAGGTGGTATTTTTCTTTGCCTATCAGACATCTTTTGAACCAAGCATGGGGATCAGAGCAGTGCTGAACAGTGCTGCAGCAGTGGCCTGTAGTGGTAACGGCGCAGCCTCTCTGTTTCCAAGCAGAGTCTCGCTGGCTGGGGAGCAGGGGGAGTGTTGCTGGCTTTCAGCAGCCAATCAGAGGCTGCGGGTGTGTTCGGCCAGGTAGAGCCACGTCGCCAGGGGCTGGGCGTATGTGTGTGCGTGTGTATGGGGGGGGGCTGATGTGGGAGAGAGAGAGAGAGAGAGACATAGAGAGAGAGTGTGTGTATGTGTGTGTGTGTGATATGATGTCCCCTTGGGCAGCAGTAGAATTGATGAGGCAGCAGACCTGTGTGTCCTGCCAATGTCATCCTGAAGGTGACGTAAGCAACCATGGCTGCCTCCCTCCTCTTTCTCTTCCTGATCACTCACTCATTGGCTCTCACTCTACCTGCGCTCTGTATCATCTGATATGCATCTTTAACCATCCCTCTTTACATCTCATCCCTTCTTTTCTTCCCCTCCACCTTTTACATATCTCCACCTGATTTTCTGCTTTGTCTCCCATCTGCCTCCTATCTTTATCTCTCTCCTTTCCTCTTGATCTGAATCTCTTTCTTTCTTCCTCTCCTCCCTCTCTCTTATCCTCTCTGGTGGTGGTGTCCTTGAGAGGTGCAGTGCGACTGCTAACTGTCTGCTACTGGGAGCAAAGCGAGGGGGGGGAGGGGAAACCTGTGGGAGACGGTAGGGCCTTGTTGTCGACACGAGTCCTGGTGCACTGCGAGATATTTGAACAGTGTCTGTCTCACATCGTTAGAGTGTTTTTGTCTGCTTTTTGTCTGGCTAGCATTGTGAGGAACTCCCCAAAGGGGCTTTTTCAGCCATGTGGCTGGACGCTCGGGTATAAATCATTTCCAATAAATGCCTTAGAAGACAACGACTCAGCAAGTTGAGTGCTTACTGTTGCTCTTGTCTTTACTGTGTGTCCTGGATGATGGGTGTTAAAAGGCAACAGAGAAACCCAGTGTGTTTTAGCTGCGAGGAATGGTTTCTTTCACAGTGGTGTTCACATAAATGAGCAACCTGTCCAAGTAAAATACCATTATTCTGCCCCCCTTTCCCTGTGGCTGACGGTTTTTAAAGGGACGGTTCATGGCAAGATCAAAAATACATTTTTTTCCTCTGACCTGTAGTGCTATTTATCAATGTAGTTTGTTTTGGGGCCAGTTGCCAGAGATATCAGCTGTAGACATGTCGGCCGTTTCTCTAATATAATGGTACAAGAGGGCTTGTAGTGCTGTACGTTTAAAGACTCAACAGCAGTGCCTCTTTTCAGAAATCATGACCCTGGTTACTCAAGATAATCCACAGATCTTGTTGTGAGCAGTTTCATGTAGGAACTATTTTCTTTCTACTGAACTACACCCATTAACCGTATCGTCACGCAAAAGGAAACATGCATATACTGCTAGCTCACCTAGCATCACTGAGCTAGCTCATCTGAGGAGGGTGCCATTATTAGCTCCTTTTCCACCAACATTTCCAGGAACTTTTATTTCCATGAATTTATTTACCTGGGTAAAAGAATTCCTGGTAATCTAAGTGGTTTGCATTTCCACCGCACCTCAAAGTTCCAGAGAATTTATTCAAATCAGACTTATGACGTATGGGGGCAGTGGTAAAAGAACCTGGTAAAAGAAGAAACTGCACTACAAGTCCAGTCCAATACGTGGGGGTAAGAAGAGGCTGAAGGCCACCAAGCACAATGACGCCATAAACAACGACTGACAAGCCTGCATCATTATTTGTGCAACACAATACGCCAGGATGAAGGACAAGTTTTTCTGTTGTTCCTCCTGTTTTACTACATCGCATATAAAACCATGCAATCTGCACAGAAAAGACGACAGCCGTTACTAGCAAAGACAATTGTGAACTCCTTCAGCTTCTTATAATCTTGCTTAAGTTTCTTTAACTTCTCACAAATTTGTTTCGGCATGTGCCCTATATTTAGCTCCGCCAGCTTGTCGGCTATTCTTCTACAGACTTGGTCGTTTCGAGTCACTGACTCAAAGTCCCGCTGAATTTCTTTCTTGGCAAATACGCTCAAAAGAGCCTGGACCTCGTCGTCCGTCCACTTCTCGTAGCTTCTCTTCTTTTGCTCCATTTTTGAAATGATCAAAACACAAACGAAGTGAAGCTTGTAGAAATAAAATAAAGTTTGTAGGCACACTGGCACGGAAGTGTGGAACGCTGCAAGTGTGTGTTCATCATCAGCGTTCTTCAGCACACAGCCCCGCCCCTCAAGAATTCCAGGGAATCTGAAAAGTCCTACTAGGTACTTTCTTCATTGAAAGTTTTTCCCCTGGGAATTTCAGTGGAAATGCGCCGAGGTTTTTTCAAAATCTCGGATAAATGATGAAAGTTCCTGCGGTGGAAAAGGAGCTATTGTTTACATCTCGTACAGTCACAAGCACGAGTCTAACATCCATGAGTAGATGCACCTTTCCTTCTGTGCAGTGATATGGGTGTAGTTTAAGAGAAAGGAAATAGTTCCAACATGAAACTGCTCACAACAAGGTCAATGGATTATCTCGAGTAACTGGTTCATGATTTCTGGAAAGAGACATTGCTGTTGAGTTTTTCAAATGTGTATTTTTGGCGCTTTGAGCACCACAAGCTAAGTGCCATCTAGTTCCAATATATGCCAGAGAAGGCAGACATCTCTATCTCCAACACTCGGCAACTCGCACCAAAACAATCTAGATTGATAAATAACACTACAGGTAAGAGGAAAACATGTATTTTAGATTTTGGGGTAAACGTTCTTACCTCAGTTTTAAATATGCAGTTAAATTTGAACCACAAGCAGTCTTGTCTTATGTATTTAGGAGCTGTGATGAGTTGTATAAGTGTGTATAATCCTCAAACAGCCTGTATTTTTACTCAGTTTAAGGATGAATTGCTAAGTAAGAAACATAAATGCTTTCACATCAGAACTGCGTTCATTATGCTGTGTGCTCTGTGCACTTATATTTAGACAGTTTCTAATGCATCATCACCTCATCTCAGAATATATGTTTTTTCTGCTGAGGGCAGTAAAGTGCATTTCCCCAGAACCCTTTTTCTGACCAGTTGTCAGATATTTCTGTTTTCCTGCTGCTAAGTTTTTTTTCCGCTGCTCTATGAGGATTAGCATTTGAGCTGAAGATGTGTTTATTTAAAAAAAAAAAAAAAAAATGCGTACAGTGCCAGCCATGCCAGTGAGGCTGATGCCGATGCTGCTGGGCGAATTCGCCACGCCTCCGGATAGGGCTGTGAGTGACATTTTTATCATTTGGAGAGTGTTAGCAAAACAAGTCTGCTGGCAGTCTGTTACAGCCCCAGTGAGGCTCGAGCTAGCATTGTGTGGAGGTTTTTCCATTTCAGCCCGGCCATAATGTCATCACACTCACAATGTTTGCTGGTTAAATTTAGGGAGAATTTGGCTTGGTGGCTTTGGTGCAGAGACCCATGAGTTATTTATACATAGTAACAGTGCACACTGACACACTGCAGAGGGGCACATAGACCTAGAAAGAAGCAGTCTTCCTTGAATGCACCTTTGAAAACAATGCAAATGACAAATTCGGGCATGTGTCTCTAGTGATTACAGCTCTCTGAAATTTGCACAGTAGAGTTCATGTCTGTTGATATCTGACTGTATGTTGGTCCAGTAGAGGCACTTCTTTTTATGGGCCCATTATACACTGTGATTTTGACTTTGTGATTCTGACATTACCCTGTTTTATGTAATCCGGTGTGAGGTCACTGGAAAATGCAGCAGTAAAGGCCCTTCACACTCCATGGTGCACCCACACCGGTGTTTTCACTTGTTTTGCCTGATTGTCTCATGCTGCATTTACACACTGCCAGCATGATAAGAAGAACGTGAAAACCTCCCCTTATTTTGACATGAATGTTCACACGATATTCCAAGATTGTTACCCCCACTGCTACTTTTCTGGTTTTATATATTCAATAAGTGAAATCAGATACAAAGAAACTGTGAATAGCGCCTTTTAAATCAGGTGAGTTCATTATATTAGTGTCAATATTGGATTTTATTTAGATGCAACACACAGGGATGGTGGATTTGCAAACAGCTATTTTGCTTGTAATCTGTTGACTCTTTTTGTTCTTTTCAAGTGTCATCACTGTCAGAAATTTTATGAAATATCTCCAACTCTGAGACTGACAGTTTTTCAGACTCTTCTACTTGTAATATGGTTTAACAATATGATGTGAATGTGGCATGAGTACTGTGTGGGCATGTAGCACTGTGCTTAATTGATATCTGAAGCGGGATTTATACTCCTGCGGCAGACCTTACGCACATTGGCTACACTATTGTATGCATTTATACTTGTGCGGTGGTGTGTCTGTGTCACTGCATGTACACCTCCAAAACACTAGTCGGCGGCGGAGGTTTCTCTGAAATGCTGTAAAGTTTAGTTGATTCCAAACACAAATTAAACATGGCTTAATAGAGACAGTTTCAAATACAAGTACACAAATCAGTTTCACTACAACTCGCAGCATTCACAGACAAACACTTGTCTTTATCTGGACACATTTTCCCCACAAATACAACATGCTAACATTATTAGCACAAGCCTATGGCATTTTACATTGTATAAATTAGCCTAGAGGCCGGCGATCTTTTCCTCTTCTCATATGAAGCCAGGGACAACAGCAACATTCAACAAAGGTAATGGTACATAATTTGGCTCCATTACAACTCACAATGTTCACCGACAAAACAACTGTCTTATATTAAACACGTTTTCCAAACAAATACAACATGCTAACGTTATTAGTATAAGCCTATGGCATTTTACATTGTATAAATTGGCCTGGCGATGAGCAGAGATTTCCTCTGCTCATATGAAGCCAGGATAAATCACACACAAGACTTAAAATGCTATTTTTGTGGGGGCTTTACTGTCTTCACAATTTATTGTTTCTTATCTGTGAAATTAAAATAAATAAAAGCTTCGTTTCCACTGAGGGAAATTGTTTCAGCTTACAGAAACAGACAGGAGGTCTGCGCCGCCGCGACGTGTGGTTACGTTTCTGGGGATACGCACATCAGGCGTCACGCCAGCTACGGCGTCGATTCAACGCAGAAGTATAAATTCCACATAACCCTGGTATTGGTTATGTTGCACCTATGAAAAAAGATGCACCTGTAATTCTTATTAGTTCATAAAGTTTGCTTTTATAAGCCAGAATAAGTTAAAACACCTGTGTTGGTGTGCAGAACCTTTAACAATCACTTTTTGTGTTGCAGTCAGACCAGATTCTGCTCCCTCTTCATTTTTTTGTGGGAGACACTTGCGCTTCTAGTTCAATTGTTCTCTTCTTTACTTATGTTTATGTTTGTTTTTATTCAAGAAAGGACAAAGCATATTAATTAACGTGAGCACTTGAATCTATCAAGTGCCAGATTTATCCATACAAACTTATTTTCATTTGCAGTCCCTTCACTCAGAGTTCAATCTGATTGAACCGTGGGGCTCCCCAGTGTCCAGCCGGATTAAGAGAGGGGGTGTGATTGACCTCTCAGTTGGAAAATATTGTTTGTTAATATTCTTGTTTTACAACTGCGCTGCAGAATAATGCAGGAAGCAGTGAAGGAAGGTTGCTGCCTGGCTGCGGTAACTGCAAGGACAGTGGCAGAGGTTAATGACAGTAAAATGTCTGATAAAACGCTGCATAATTAACAACTTTTTGGACAGCTGTTGTTAGCCTGCTAGCCGTGCTAGCTCCAGCAGTTTATGTTTACAACCCTGCCCACGCTATTTCCTGTCAGCCCTGCTCTTGGCCACACAAATTTTGGTCTCACTGCAGCTCAAGGTATTTGGATATCTTGTCGGTGTATTACATCATTTGACAGGTATCTTGCTAAATTAACAAGATAACTTGGTTTTGTAAAGAGTGTTCCCGGTAGAAAAAGATTTCCACACACTTACATCTATGCAGTGTTTCACTTTATTGTTGAGCTTTTGGTCTATTAGACTTTCATCAGAGCATACATAAGGCAGCAATGAACAGTTAAGAGTGTGCCTGAAATCATTAAGCGGCTACTTTAGTGTGAATAAAATATAATAGGAAGACTTTTCATGTGTACGGCAGCCTACTTCTGCCACGCCAGGGAAAGTTTACTGTTAGATTTTCTTCATGTTTTAACAACATACAAACTTATTACGTAACAAGAAACTTTTACGTTTCATACTTTTTATCTTGTTAATTAATAAGCTTTTTATATTATAAAGTGATACTGGCCCGGCAGCAATACGCTGCTGTACATATAAAAGACGTTTCTCACAGCAAACATTTTTACTTGTTTTAGCAGGAAGAGATCAGGTGTTACTTATAACATTAACACGCCAGCGTCCTACAGGACCCTGAAACTGAAGCAGCTAAAGTGTATTCAACGATCATCACATTAATTATTTACACCTGTGCTTTTCCAACCTGTGCTCATTCCCAGGGCGTCAAATAAGGAAGCCTGGTCAGTAGCCCTCGGTTTCTGTTACAGACAAGACACCCTACAGTGTCTGAATGAGATGCATTAACAGCTTTCAACTATCTACCAGTAATATAGTAGACAGAGCGACAAAATCTGAGTAGGGCAGAATGGTTGACAGGTCAAACATGCTCTCAACTTTCACCCAGGAGACCGGTGTTCATGTACTGTGTGTGAAACCAGGTGGAGTTTTTTAACCACGTAACATATTTATGTACAATGTTAGGCATACATCACATGACATAGTCATTTCGTGATCTTTTTTCTCCACCTAACCCAGTATTTTCCTTACCTACACCTGAAGTAGTTTTGGTGGAAGATTATTTTGAAAGACACTGTGCCATGTAACGAGTGGAAATTGACAAAGAAACTGACACGTCCAAAACTGGCGCTAGAGGTGTACCTAAAGCGTCATAGTTTGCTACCGTATTTGAGCTGGGAGTGAGAATGTGTTGACTTTTCATAATGTGACACATCATTAATGTCTTTATTAAACCATTACAGATAATCAGGCTTGTCTTTACATCACAGTTTGTGCCTTTAAGCCAAGCAGCAGACACAAGACTAGTCATATATCTCAACACAGATCCACCTTTTGCATCAATAATCAGCTCTTAATGGCCTCACAGGGGGTTTTACATTGAATCAGCTCTCCTCTCCTGTAGTCTCAGAGACTAATCTCAGTCAGCGAGACAGAGAGCAGACATAAGTCTGAGCTCCCTGCCATGATGTGGCACAAGACAGGATACAAGATTGTTTTCTACCTTCTCCCCCTCCTCCCCCGCTCGCTCTCCGTGCCACCGCCACCATCAACAACAGTCATCTGTCTTCTCTTAGCCAGGCTGCTTGCCACTGATCGCTCCAATTATCTAGAACCAGGCTGACTTTGCAGAGATAGTGGCCAAAGAGATTCCTACGCCAACGTCTACAACAAAAACAGCGTCCCTTTAGTCGTGCCAAATGATATTCAGTGCTCTAGTAGAAAGTGTGTCTGATGAACGAACCCTTATCAGTCTCCTTTGGTCGTCACTCCCTTTGACTGAACTGGAGGATTTTCAGTGTTTCTTTAGAAGCCTCATTTCATTTAATGAGACTTTGTACTGTGTGAGACCCCACAGTGTGTTGTTCCTCCCTGTGTACACATCTCTGAATTGAAGAAAGACAAGACAAGCTCTGACTTACCCGCTATCTGATTTTCGTCTCTTTGGTGAATGTGCTGCATAATATAATGAGGCGATTTAGCAGGGAATTAAGTGAATGAATTATACATCCACATGGCCGTTTGGGATGAACCCGATTTAGAATTTCCAATGGAGAGAGGCTGTGGGATGAATGAGGAGAGGAGAGGAGAGGAGATACAAGAGAGGAGAGAGGGAAGGAGAGGAGAGGAGATACAAGAGCGGAGAGAGGACAGGGGAGGAGATGAGATGACGGTAAAGAGAAGAGATGAGAGAATGCAAGAGAGGTGAGAAGAGGAAAGGAGTGGAGAGAGGAAATGAGGGAAGAGAAGAGGAGAGTGGGGCGAAGAGACGAGAGGAAAAGGGTAGGTTATGAAAAAGTAGGAGGAGGCAGGATAGAAGAGAGGAGAGGAGAGGAAAGATGAGAGGTGAGAGGAAAGGAGAGGAGAGATGAAATTAGGGAAGAGGGGAGAATAGAGGTGAGAAGAGGAAAGGAGAGGAGAGAGGAAATGAGGAAATAGAAGAGGGGAGAGGAGATAAGAGGAGAGACAAGGAGAGGTGATGAAAAACTAAAGGAGGCAGGATAGAAGAGAGGAGAGGAGAGAGGAACGGAGAGGAGTGAAGAAATTAGGGAAGCGGGAAGAAGAGGACAGGAAGGAAAAATGAGAGGAGAGGTGAGAGAGGAAAGGAGGGAAGAGAAGTGGAGAGAGGAGAAGGGACAAGAGATGAGAGGAGAGGAGAGGTGATAAAGTAGAGAAAAGGGGGCAGGATAGTAGAAAGGAGAGAGGAGAGGAAATGAGGGAAGAGAAGAGGAAAGGAGAGGCGAGGAAAGGAGGGAAGAGAAGGGGAGGGCGGGACAGGAGATGGGAGGAGATGAGATAAGAGGAGAGAAAAAAGAGGTGATGGAAGAAGTAGAGAAAAGGAGGCAGGATAGAAGAGAGGAGAGGAGAGAGGAAATGAGGGAAGAGAGGAGGAGAGAGGAGGAAAGAGGGGAGAAAAGAGGAGAGAAGAGGAGACAAGAGATGGGAGGAGAGGAGAGAATAGGAAAGGAAAGGTGATGAGAAAGGAGAGAAAAAAGGCAGGATACAAGAGAGGAGAGGAAAATATAGGAGAGGGGAGAGGAGAGGAGAGAAGTTAGGGAAAGGAAAGGAAAGGAAATGAGAAGATAGGAAACTAAAGAAAATGAAGAGAAATGAATTAAAGGAACAGGAAGAAGAAGGAAATATAAAAGAGGTTGATGGCTCTATTGGGTCTGTACTTAATGGGCTTAAAAGTGAAAAGATATAATCAAAGTCAAAGACAAAACTCTCCATAAATTTTCATCTGAATAAGAAATCACAAAATGCAAAAAGTTTCCAAAAGCAGCAGTTTAGATGACAAAATGTCAGTGGAGCGTTTTGCCGCCGCGTACACTGTCATCAAAGTGACACAGAAAATGGATGTCATTTTCACTCTCATTTGGGTGTTTGTCAGTCCCCTGTGGGTGCTGTGACGCACTGGTCAAGCACTTGCTCCCTCTCCTCTGTGACACAGGAGAGATTTCAGGTTGGCCTGGTGACGATCGATACGCCGCACTGTGACATAGCCCCTCAAAGTCACGCCGTTAAATGCCACCATCTAAGCTCAATCAGATAGGCTTTTGCTGCCTCATTCATTCAGACTTTAGCCGAGTCACAATCTGAGCGCAGCTGCTCGGGTGCTGCGTCTCCACGGGGGGAGTGTGAGGTTTTCCCTCACCGCCACAGCGCCCCACACCTACACTTTGTTCACAATCAGCACTTCTATTCTATGAAAGGCTCACCAGCTGCAGCGTTAGCTTTGACACGTCGGGTAAAGAGTTGTGACACAGGGTCATTTCTTCAGGCCACTCTCCATCTGCAGATGTCAGGAAGCAGAGTCACTCATGCAGGTGAGACTTGTTGTGTAACTCCATCAGAGGAGCTGTGCAGCTGCTGCCCCCCCGCTCAGGAGACTTTACCACACGTACGTGCTGAATAATTCAAATGTTGCATGTTTGGTGTATTTATGTTTATGTTTTATGGCAGAAGGAGGCAGCGTGGGTGACGGTATCAGTCAGAAACATGCATCGCTCTTTCTGGGCACAGTGACAATACTTTTCATGCCTACCAGTGTGGGGTCATTTTGTATCAACATCCCCTGTGCAGAAACGCTATGTGGTAGCATGAAACCTACATACACTTCAGACACTATTTGTTTTTTTGGCTCTGTAATCTAGCACAGCGGATTTGAAGCAATGAGGCTACACGATTTTACCACCTACTGTTCCCCATGTGAGATGCTAGCATAAGAACTTTTACAGACAAGTAGTATTATGACAACTTCTTGAGGATTAGACTCTTGGCTTTTCAGTGGAAGTGGTCACACACAGCTACAGCTATGTGTAGCTGCACAGTGGTACCTTGAGCTAAATAGTAACCCTAACAAAAACCCTTCAAAGGTAACTTTGATATTTTTCAACCTGGACCTATTTTTTTCCATGTCTTTGTGTCTAACTGACTCATGGAGACAACATCAAGAGCAAGACCTCTGCAGCCTGGCAGCTGCACAACAGGTAGCAGTATCACTCAGGGCATGTTCTCACCGTCAATTTACATCCATTAAAAGTGTTTGTTTTTGCCACTGACAGGCTCAGATTGTTATTATAAGTGTCTGACAACATTGCGGAAAGGATCATATGGAGACAGACCTTTTTGTTAACAAGAAACAGCCCCGAAATCTCTCTCTCTATCTAATCTAATGTCACCAGGCTCCGTTTAAATAAACACTAATTTTAGCATGTATAAATGCAGCATATTTTCACATCTAACAGGGTGAATTAAGGATTTATTTCAACCAAACCAGAGAGACAGTTTTTATGAGCTTAATTTTGTTTGTGCACTTTGATTAATGTGTGTTTTTTAGGATTATAAAATGACTCTTTATTTCAATGGAGTCTGGTGGGTTTGACGATAGCGATTTTGAGGCTGCTTCTGGTCAAACAAAAAGATCTTACTCTTTCACAAAAAAATCTATCTCTGCAGAGGTCCTCCATAATGTCAGGGGTCGACTACCTTTACCGCCATTTTTGGTCAAACAAAGAAAAGAAAAGTCTGTCTGGAGCTGCAAAACATATTTGAGCCTCATAATAAAGTTAACAGAGCCTTTTAAGACGAATTTAGCCTATCAACATTACTAATAGATTTAAATGAGCATTCATTAATATGTTTTAGCGCAAGGTGGCTGCTCTGCAGAGGGCTGTTTTTGATTATTTGGTACGTTAACTTTGCAATACTGCCGATGAAAGCAAACAAATTTGTCCGTGCACTATTAAATTCTCTATTTTCCCCTGAGACTTTTCCCTTTTTGGATTTGGAATCCACAGGTAGCCTAGCAAGGGAGACTCAAGACTACTGTAGCCATTGCTAGTGATGCTTTTAGAGGAAAGTGATGTATGACTCACGTTTTAGCTGACGAAATGTTAAAACATTTTTTTCAATCAATGTCTAGACTGCATTTTTACAGTTGAAGAATGTAAGAATCACTTTAGGCCGACGCTACATGAAAATTAAAGTCAAAGCCACGGGAAGCCACTGGGGAGGGGCTGAAGAGCTGCGTGCATCTCTGGAGCCGCAGGTTGCCTACCCCTGCATAATGTTGTCAAACACTTAGAATAAGAATCTGAGCTGGTCCGTGGCAAAACAAGCTTTTTTAGTAGATGTGAATTGACAGTACACAATTGCCCATTAATGTTACAGTGCAGGATGTTTTCTCAATACTGGACCAACTACACTGTCGTCTCCATTAGTCACTTAGACACAAAAATATGGGAAATAGGGTCCAGGTTGAAAAATACCAAAGTTACCCTTTAAATGATATGGTGTTTACCTACCTAAGAGGCACAAAAGCATTTCACTCGACAGTTCAACACAATACTACATCCTTGACAACACTGTGTCAAAAATCATCGCAAGGGTCTAATGACCAAAAACAGTCTATTTGTTTTACTTTAGGCAGATCGCCCCCAAACAAGGTGTTGATGGGGTGTTTTGTTGGTGTTCACATCCATAATGGATGAGCAAGATTTGACTCGCAATCCTTTATAGTCCCCAAATATTAGGGCAGTGCACCAGGATAATATTCCCACACACACACACCTCAATCTCACCAAGTACGTGTTTCTTTTACTGAAGCCCAGACTGGACTTTAAAAAGCAACTGAAATGAGCAAGGACTGAAAAGTACAAACCTGGCAGAGCATCACCAGGGAGGAAGCCAAGTGTCTGCTGATGTCTTCGGGTCACAGAGTCCAGTCAGCCATTGACAGCAAAAGATTTGCACCTAAATCTGAAATACGAAGACCTTATTCAAGTTAACATTTTACCTTCTATCTCCTAAAATGGAATGACTGTCGATAAAAGAACATTGCAATTCCTACACAGTTTATCTGATGTGGATGTAGTCGCACTCAAGGCTGAGTCAGCACTTTAACCTCAACATATTCTTTTATATCAAATCAATGCAACAAACTGTAATACTGTCTGACCGCACTGTAAATACTGGAAGTCACTGCTGCAGTTGAGATAATTTAGTTGCTGCTGCTAATGTGACCCTAGTTGTATGAAACTGTTCTTACATAGTGAGTTCTGTTTGATGTTTCAGATGCAAAGACAGTATCAGCTGTATTACATTATAGTCGGGTGCGTTTTAGCCGTGAGTGAGCGTACTGCTGTTGAGAATGTGGGGATTTCATTGCCCCGTTCTGCAGGATTCATCCTGTGTACACAAGTATTCTGTTATGTACAACTAGAAATCCTTGTTTGCCAAATATGTCTCCCTTTCGGAAACAGGGAGCCAGTCTGTCTGTCTCAGAGTACAAACAATTTCCAATACAGGCATTTATCTGATGCTGTTGAGGATCCAGAGCTTTTAGTGTGTGAGCAGGTGGACCTCATTGTTGTGCTCGGGGCCTCTGACAGTACACATGGCTCCTGATGTAATATCACCAGAAGTGAAGCAGGGACCTTCCAGTTGTGGGGCGGTCTTGCTGCTCTGAAGCAAACCTGCTGAAAGACATTGTCAGGAGATGTCACTTGATGCCATCTTACAATTTCTGTGGTGCTCATCCACCTCACAGATTCAGGACCGATGGGATAGAGGCTGTTTGGATGATGACTTCCTTGGTCCCTGAAAGTTGTGAGTACACAGCACGTGCCCGCCCGCCCGCCCGCCGAGCTGTCACTGCCTCTCAAACTTGTGTTTTGGACAGCTTTATAGGTGCAGGGTGGAGCTGTTTTGAGGCTTTCCATTTGTGCTCGGTTGAAGTGCACACAGTCTGACAGCAAAGTACAAGGAGAAATCTTTTTCTCTCAACAGTTTACTGTCTGTTCTGTTCATCGCCACATCCATCACTCCCCTCTCTGCAGCCTGCCCTCAGTTTTTGGGCTCTCAGTGGTCATTTTGGATGGATTGTGATTAGCATATCTCAACAATAGCGGCTGATTGTTTGTGTTGTTGCCATGTTGGACTCTTTACTTTCTATTGATCTGGCATTGATTAACTTCCAGGCAGCATTGATCAAAGGGCGAGTGTGTTCATTTCAGTTGACAGCTGAAGGGCATGTGCTTACACTGTTTTGTGTGATTGTTTGTATTGTGTTTGTTGACTGAGTGGAAGGAATACAGACAAAAAGCTGTTGCGTCATCCTTTCAAAGATGTCTTGTTTATTTTCATTGATAGGCTGCATCCTTTCTGGAGGCTGCAGGTTGTGTTGTTGTTGAATTGTATTGTACAGGAGCCCTGAGAAAAAAAAATCTGGTGATCCATTTAAGTCTGATCTAAATTATTTTCTCTCCTGTGTTTATGACTTAAGAGCAGGTGAAAAAGATATGCTATTAGCCTGCTAGCTTACAAGTGAAAAACCTATTGATCACGACTAATCAACAGCTTCATTATAGGTTAAGTCAACTGCATAGCTAACGTTAGTTTCAGGGCAGTCACCACCTATATTTAATGTACAACCTCAGCCACCCAACTTGTCAGGTAGGCGTGGGGGAAATTCCATGCCAGGAAAAATTTTTGGAAACTTAAAAGGCCCAGACACACCTGCTGCATTGCCTCATATAGCCTGAGTCTCAGCCAAAACATTGCACATGAACACACTGCAAAGGCCACAGCCCACGACCAACAAGCATGTGTGTTCTGCACCTTTGTTTCTCTTTTCATGCACTGAGCTGAGGCTCCGTCGACGCCCGATTTAACATGCGGAATTAGTAGAAAAACAACAGACTGGCGCAGACAAGGGCCAACAGTGCGGGATTCACCTGCACGAACTAGGCACTGCACAAACTAGGGCAACAGATGCTCACCAATGGTCCAACACTGACAGACATTGACCGACCGACTGACAACTCGTGTGTTGGGGCCTTAACAGCTAAATTGACCATTTTAGAGCATTTCGAAACAAAAATCTTAGATCAGGGGCTCTCAAAGTTTTAATGACTTTTTCAGGGGGCAAGCACATGAGATTGGCAGTTGAGAGTATATTACAGCAGATGCTCAGAGCGTTAAAAAAAAATTCGCTACCCAGTGCGTCTCATACTGACATCAAAGATGCCTCAGTGCGTCAGTATGTGATGCCAATGGCCAATTCCCAAACACTGGTAATTGATGAGTTGGGAGTGAGATTGGGTTGGTTCACCTATGGTTGTGGTTACATAATGATGATTTTGGACGGCAATGTGAGGTTACCTGTCTTCACAATGCAAAAACTGGTTCTCTGATTCCTTAATTAATTCATAGGGGGAGACATTTTGAGCATATTTGAATATTAGGAGGATGTGTTAGTTTACTGTAACATTAGTCCTTTTAACAGGGACACCTCACCCCTTATGAGCGGGTTGTACCAACTGTTTTTCACTGGCTGGCAGGTGGTTTGCATCAGTGTCAGGCCCCCAGGAAATGCGCTGGACTTTGAAGTCAACTTTACATAGTGATCAAAATTCCACAAAATGACTTGTTTTACTATCAAGATGTGATCCATTTGGTTGCATGTTTTCCCAGTGTCAGCATGGGTTTTCTCCGGGTACTCCAGCTTCTTCCCACAGTCCAAAGACATGCAGGTTAATTGGTGACGCTAAATTGCCCGTAGATGTGAATGTGAGTGTGAATGGTTGTCTGTCTCTATGTGTCAGCCCTGTGATAGTGCGGCAACCTGTCCAGGGTGTACCCCGCCTCTCACCCAGTGTCAGCTGGGATAGGCTCCAGCATCCCCCGCGATCCTGAAGAGGATAAGTGGGTACAAAAATGGATGGTTTGATAACATTTTGAAAGTCTAGGAGAGCTGCATGGTTAAGTCATTTGAGCCCCATTAAAGTTAGTGGAGGACTAAACCGGGAGTTAGCCACTCGGCCGTCAAAGTTTCTCATGCGGCTGCTCTATGGGCCCAGTGAAGCGTAACATCCAGGTAATCTTACATCTGCAAAGTTGAACTTTTTTGGTTTCATGCACCACTGAACAACTTTTTATTGGAAAGAATGAGACCCCGCCTCCGACACTGTATCTAGTTCTCTTCCTTCTCTGGTTTTCACAGTTGACAAAAAAATACCTTAAAAAAAAATATTCTGGCAAAACATTTTTTTCTGCCTGGCAGGACTTCCCACCTATTTTCACAGATTTAAAAAAAATAAACTTGGGAAGTCCATCCTGGCAAAACATTTATTTTCACATGTTTTTAAGACATAAACACAGGAGAGAAAACAGTTTAGATCATGCATAGAAAAAAGATCACCAGATTTTTTTCTCACTTGCCTCTCAGGGCCGCTGTAGCATTGCTTTACACTGAGAGGTGTTCATACTGTAATATTTCATCCACCCAAAAATAAAATAGTAGAAAAACCTCTGAGGATATTGCAATACAATTCAACAACATCATGAACTCCAGCCTCCAAAATGGCCATAAATTTGAATCAGGCACCTCTCTAAAACAGTTTCAATATAAACTGAACATTATAACCTTCATGAAGGTAAGATTTACTGCCAGGCTGTTGCAATGGACTGCCAACTGAGTGTAGGAATCAGTGTAGTTCAAAAAATAAATGTGTAACAGCTTTCTAAATGTCACATCAAAGAATATATTTTGCTGTGCTCTTGAGATAGCCTCATGCAAACATCCAAAAACTTCCTCATACTTGCTGTATGTGGATTTTGACAGAAAAAAAAAGTGTAAAGATATGGATGTGTTATCCCTTGTGCTTTAAAACATTTTGAATAATAACCCTACAAGTATTTTTCAGGGTCTTCGTCTTTTATTCATAACTATTTTAAAATTATAATTAATTTACTTGTTAGGTTATGTAGAGGATAAACTGGCAATAGTCTACATAGTATTTGTTATTTGACAACAAATTCTATGAAAAGGCCAAAACCAACACAACGTATGTTTGAACCAAACCAGTTTTGGGGACTCCCTGAGAGGAACTGCTCACTGGGAAGCTCCCCTGAGAACTACATACCTCCGGGTGCTTTTTTTGTTTGCATTCGCACTGCCAATAGGAACGCTGAAGTAATGTAAGCTGCCTGGTGGTTAGTATAGCAGGGACTGCCCACTGTTCCAATGGCCCAAATTCCAAAGCTTCATTAGTCCTAAAAATGTCCCATTGGACTGAAATCCCATCTCTATAACAGTCCCTTATCCCAAAAACAAACTACTGCAGAATGTTTGCATTGTACGTTTCTGTAAACCACTAATATGTTACATTCGTCATCGACACGTGTGGTTAATGTGTGGTTAGGTTTAGGCACAAAAACTACTCGGTTATGGTTAGGAATACATTGTGTTTTTGCTTAAAACAGCCCCGTTTGGTGGCACAAAGGTCGCTGGGAAAAAGCTGTGAGGGGTCGGTAAAAATACCTGTTACTGGTGGCTCAAATGCCACTGGAAAATGTTGGGAAGAGTAGTGGAAAAACACTTGGGATCAGTGGCTCAAATGCCACTGGAAAATGTTGGGAAGAGTTGTGAAAAACACCTGGGATCAGTGGCTCCAACGCCTTTGGGAGACTGAAACTAACTGTAGGGAGATTGCTTTCAGAGAACCGAGACTTTGAAGCAAAGGGCATTTGTTTTTGGGGAAACAGGTTATTGGAGAAATGGGCTTTCTGTTTAATGGGACATTTTTCAGACTTAATGGTTCTTTGGGCCATCAGAACATTGGCATGGCACTGCTATAGCAACTTCAATTTCACCTTGACAAGTCAAAATTGAGTTGTATATCCACCAATTCATATATGCTTTGTAAAGCCTGGACTTCACTGCCGGTCTGTTTGTCAGCATTTTCTTCAAGCTGTTGTTTACATGGCTAACGGGTCTTTAAAAAAGGCTGTTGCTGGTGCTGCGCTATAGCGCTTAGCTATCATATTTTCTATTTTTTGAAAGGCTAAATCATTACATCAAACAGCTGGGTGCTGTAGTTTTTGTCAAATGTAACTCAAACTGTAGTAAATTGTGCATCAGTTGGGGACTATTTTTGGTTGTGGAGAAATACACAGTGGATTCTTTAGTGAGTATTTACCAGCAGCAGGACGGTGTTTGTGGGATTAACTTGAATTAAACTACAGTGCCCATTTTCATCACAATGAAGGAACATGTCACCCAAAGCAACAGTGTGGCTCACTGATGTGTTTTTAATATTTTTTGGACGACAATGGAGCTCGTTGGCACAGGCGAGTGAGCTGTATCAGGCTTTGGCTACACAGACAGCACTTGTTGGTGGGATCAATGCATTGTTGATTTTGGATCCTCTTCATGGGATTTTTCTCACAATAAGAAAAATACAGAATATCACCAGACTCCCCCTTTAACGGCGACAATATAACTGAACAATGTTACAGCAGGAAAAGTATACAAGCTGCTGTCAGAATTATGATGTACATTGTATTAACAGAACATTATTTCTGTCCCTCCCTCTCAGTACAAACAAGTGGAGCAGTATATGTCCTTCCACAAGCTGCCTGCCGACTTCCGACAGAAAATCCATGACTACTATGAGCACAGATACCAGGGCAAGATGTTTGATGAGGAGAGCATCTTGGGAGAACTCAGCGAGCCCCTCAGAGAGGTGACACATAAACGCACAATAAGACACACAATTAACACATATCAAATGTAAGATTATTTTTGTGTTTGAAATACTTAAAATTATTCACTGTGATCTTCCTTTTAGTTATGTACTTTGATTTTGAAAGTACTGGAAAACACAGTGCTTGTTTTTAGCCTTTATTTTGTAGTTTATTCATCACATATACTTGATGTGTGCTTACACGAGATGAACTTTGATACTTAAATCCCTGAACTCAGCATTCATGCATGCAGAAGGAGCGTTTTGCTTCAGTTGCGTATTTGACAGATATTTCTCTTTTCGCAGGAAATTGTAAACTTCAACTGCCGCAAGCTGGTTGCATCCATGCCGCTGTTTGCCAACGCAGAGCCGAACTTTGTGACGGCCATGTTAACCAAGCTGCGTTTCGAGGTATTCCAGCCACATGATTACATCATAAGGGAAGGCACCATTGGGAAGAAAATGTACTTCATTCAACACGGAGTCTGCAGCGTCATCACTAAGGGCACTCTGGCAATGAAACTTTCGGATGGCTCTTATTTTGGAGGTTTGTGGCTTACACATTTACACACAGTTTTTCTCGTGGTGACATTTTTAGGCTCAATTTTTAAGCTGATACACTCTCTCCATACTCCTTTCAGAGATCTGTTTATTGACGAGGGGTCGGCGAACAGCCAGCGTGCGAGCAGAGACTTACTGTCGACTCTATTCTCTGTCTGTTGACCACTTCAATGAGGTGCTGGAAGAATATCCCATGATGAGACGCGCCTTTGAGACTGTTGCCATCGACCGTCTAGACCGTATAGGTAAAAAGTCCCTCCAGTGCATGCATGCATAAGATTAGAGACTAACACACAGGTGCATTCATGCAGTCAACAGGGTGTTTTCATCAACTGTTCAAATATAATCCATGTAATCATGAAGGCTGTGATCACATGACGAAGGCGCTGACAGGAGTGAAGGATTGAAGTATAAGAGTTAAAGTCCGTGTAAGGAGGCAGGTTGGGGGGGTAAATTGGTTAAGCAAACACACAAAATTCCCCCAGAGGACCAGCGTTTGTGTCCCATGTTAAAGCAAGTGAACTTTGAGTATTTTAAGGTACATTGTTGTCGTGATGACATCCCAACCATGACACTTTTCCTAAACCTGACCTATGTAACTTTACTTTAAAAGAGTACTTTAGTGATTTTCAAACAGCTTTGTATCAAAACAATGTGGGTAGTATGTGTAAATGAACTGTGGTACACTTTTCACGTCATCTAACCAGTACCTAGATATTCCTCCTCGCCCCCTGGCGAAACTCCACTTGATGACGTTACAGAGTTTCGCTTCTCAAGCTACAGCCTGTACTTTTGCATTTTTATATCGCTTGCTACTGATGCCACCACCATGGGCAGACAGAGTATAGTAGCAGATCAAGAGACGGTAAAACTAGGCAATGGTGATTGAATATATATCAAGATTTGGTTACTGCATTGCCTATTTCTCGCCTACAATGTTTTTATAAACATATTTTAGTGCTGTGTTTAGCTGTAACAGTGAGAGTTTGTCAAAAAGAAGTGGGCGCCAAACTGCACAAAAAACGGAAGCCAAAAAAAAAACTGAGATCAAACTGTAAAACTAGGCAGTGCTGATTAAATATAAACCAAGGTTTAGTTACTTAGTCGCCTATTTCTCTCTTCAAATGTTTTCACAAACATGTTTTAGCTTACTGTTTATTTGTAAGACATCGAGATTGTCTCTTGCCAGCCGGCTGCCATTGTTTCAAAGGGACATGTTTGCATTACGTCACCCACCAGTGAGAGTTTATTGGTCTGGTGCTGTGCAGTGCATTCTGCTAGTTGTAGGTTTTCTCCCTCTTGAGCAAAAGCGTCCTGTATCTCTATTTTCTCTGGTTCTGTAGCACCAATGTCAAAAGTATTTGTATCTTTAGACTGCGTAGACATCCTAGTTTTATTAAAAGGCCGTCTTTCAAACATTGATGTTCTTTAAATACAAAACTTTACGTAAAGCACATAACATGACAGTGCCCACCTATGATTCTTTTCCTAAACCTAACCTAACTGGTAGGGACGCTGATTCATTAGCATACGAACTATGGTACGTGCATACAATAATCTCATATGAACCATAAGATGAGGATACGTTGCAGTCAAACATATGACCAGCAGTTCAAAAGCATGTAAAATCTGTACTGCATTATTGTAAGTCTCAGTATACAAGCTCATTTTTAAATATAAAAAAAACTCTAAAATGAACCCCATGTACAGAGAACAGAATAATATTGTGCTTATGAAATGTTTCCAGAATGTTAATGTTGAAATAGGCAGTAAAATGAGCCGTGCTGTTCCCTCAGAATGACACGGGACACTGTAACAGTAGATGAGAGTACAGGGTGACACATTCATTTTCCTCGGGGCTTGTTCTGCTAGAGGATGTACCTGGTGTGAAGGACATCACATGCTATATCTAACTCATATTGTTCTTTCTTTTCCAATCCTCTTGTTTCCGTATATTTCTGCTTTGTTCTGCCTTTTGTCCTCTCTGCTCCGTCCTTTCTCGTCTCTGTTTGTAGCTTTTTAGTAATCCGTCTATTTCTTTTTTTCTGCAGGTAAAAAGAACTCCATCTTGATGCACAAGGTCCAGCACGATCTCAACTCTGGTGTCTTCAACAACCAGGAGAACGAAATGATTCAGGAGATTGTCAAGTACGACCGTGAGATGGTGAAGCTGGTGGACCTGCAGCGGCCGCGGGCCATGTCTATGACACCCTCCATTGGCGGTATCTTTGCTCCCCCTGGCCAGCCGCCGACAGGCTCCGCTATCGCCACTCTTCAGCAGGCTGTGGCCATGAGCTTTTGTCCTCAAATGGCGAGTCCCCTGGTGGGTCCGGGGACTCTTCAGTCTCCTCGTATGGTGCGAAGGTTCCAGGTGATGCAGAACCTGGCCAGCCCGGTCTCAATGTCTCCGCTCCAGTCTCAACCCCCTCAGACGTTCGGAGGGGCGTTTGGATCTGCAATCTCCAGCCCGCCTGTCCAAAGCCCGCTCGCAGCTTCAGGACGGACTTTCCAGTACATGGCGAGCGCAGGACCTTCTGGTTCCCAGTTGTCCCTAGTACAGCACCATGCACCCAGCCCCACACAGACCCAGCAGAGGCCTGCCTCACACAAGAGCACCCACTCCCTTCATACAGGTAGCTTGAGCCAGGATACCCGGGCCCTGTCTGCTTCCCAGCTTTCACTCCCCCAGGAGGGAACACAACAAGCTGCCTCTGCAGCCCCCAGCCCTCCACAATCCACCCGCACCTCCAACAACTCCATTGGTCCCCCTCAGCCCCCTCATCCCAGCATGCCAGGGCCTTCAGGGGTGGGGAGATCAGCAGGAGCTCAACAGAGGGTGGCCTTTGCCTCCACACCCCCTCCTGGTGGACCTGCTGGAATGGGGGCAGTAGCAGCAGCTGCTGGATCAGGACCTCCAGACTCTGGAGTTCCCAAGAAAGATTCAATTGTCAGCCTTCCAGAGCTAGACTCTGCCAGATCCCGGCTGTCTTCCAACTTGTGACCCTGGTAGAGTTCAGGAAAGAGGCCTTTTTTGTAGGAGAATCTGTTTGTTTTAGGTCAGTCCAGCTGATCTGTCAGCCTGCTAAATGACCAATCAGCTACCGCCGACGCCACCAGTCATTCGACCTGGATGCACTGTGTGCTGGTGTCAGCAGAAGGAAAAGAGCAACTCAAAGTCTTGAGACACTTTGGCTAGGAGGAGTCTATACAATTAAACTAGTATAACTTAAGGTTGAACTGGTCTAGTCTACTGTGCCAGCACCTTTAGTCTTAGTATCACCCCTTACACTCTGCTTCCAAACACCTACTGTATATCGCTGTCTTTACTGTAAAGATATGAAGAAAAGTATGATTCATGTAACTATTGCATACTGTGTAGAATCCATGCAATGCAATCTAGCAGGAGCTGGACTTAAAAATGAAAATCAGGGACTTGAGATCAAATGACAATGAACATTTTAAGCGTTCAAAAAGTGTTTTGAGTGTAATTTTTCCGTATAAGCTGTCGTAGCAAAAGAACACATTGCTCTTCATATTGTTTAAAATAGTAGTGAAAATAGTGTTTTAGACCGCTGGTCGATCTTACATCGATGTGTAAATAGTTGACGAAAAAAGTACGGAGGGATATTATATATTCATTGTATCTACCCAAACCAAAGTTGAGCTTGAACACAAAGTCTGGTTGTGTCTGTATCAACTAAAAAAGAAACATAGAAGAAAATGCCATTTATTTAACTGCCTTGATTCAACGTTAGAAGCCATATATTTGGTTTGTGTGTATGTATATATGTGGGTGTAAGTTTGTGCGCGTGAGTTTGTTGGTACATTTCGGTTCTATTTTCAGAGAATGGACTCACACACTCTCTACACTTGCTTTGTCAAGCGCGATTGGTTCGACACGCTGACGGCGGCACTGACCTGTTTTCGTGAAACACCTGGAAGGCGGTCAGCTGTTTGGTCAGCGCGCTGATTGTAACCCTGAAGGCAAAGGTGGTTAAATAATCTGAGCTTTATCGAAAGGAAACATTTGTGAACAACCCATACTGTATACTTGCTTGTTTTTGTCTAGGTTTATTGATTAACACATGCAATATAATTCTGCAATACTCTACCCCGCCTATATATATAAATATATATGAATATAAATATCTATACATATGCTGTACAGGAAAAGTTTTCCTTTTTGTTTTCTTTTTAATGTGAAATCTTAAAGAATCCAGCAGCTATTGTGGCTTCACTTGAAGTATTGTAATCCAGTGACCATGTTGTTACCTTAACCAAAAATGTTGGGAGGGAATGAGAGGACGTGTCATTTTCGTAATAACTGACGGGACAAACTGCTCAAAACTGGTTCAGAGCCGCAGGAGGAATCCACGCTTTGAGTTCAGAGAGTCAGATCCTCAAAAACGTCACTTTAAAGCCCATTTGAAGATGTTAAATTGTAAGATGAATGGGGGTGGGCAATATGGGGCGAAAATGCCTCACTTGTAAAAAGTCTTTGCTCCATATCGAAGTCTCTTTGTGCCCCATATCACCCACGAATGTCTCAATGTTTCGATTCACAACAATCCTATTGTTCAAATTTCGGGGTTGGGTTGAGGCTTTGGTTTGTCCTGAATATTCTGATCCTGTTGAACCTAAAAGCCTTCTCTTGCTGAATGTATGCCATACGAGAAGGAAGACAGCTAATCAGATATAACTGCCATGTAAATAAATGGACAGAGATTTAAAGAGGCTTTTATGATGCAAGGGGGTTGTGGGCATTGCTGTATGTGTTGCTGAGTGTCTGTGCGATCTTTTTGGGTTTGATGATGCTTCTCTGGGTAGAACGTTACTGTATTTAACCTGTATGTTACCCCCCCCCTTCTCCCTGCACACCCCCCCACACACCCCAGACCTATCACAAGAGAGGATCCAGTATTTTTTAGTTCCTTTATTGAGGCGGGCGTGAACGAGAGCGAGACGTAACCACTTTGAACTCCTCGGTCCAAAGCGAGCACTGAGGACATTCAGTTTAAGCACCTTGTGTTGCACTTCGACCTTGTAATCAAAATGAAAATCGATGCTCTATTCTTTTTGAAACGGTTGCAGTACTCATCCTGGGCCCATTATCTGGTTAAAGGACGAAAAGTGAATCCAATTGGGAGAGAAAACAGGCAGCTGATTCAACGTGTTAAATAAACACCGCGTCCAACTTTTTTTCAGCTCCGAGCATCGATCCGGAGCCAAACTGTAAAATCAATGCGATGGACATTTCACTCAGGTTTGCTACCTTTCCAGAGAGATGTATTGATCGCCGCAGCGTGGCTGTCCATTGATTTATGTAGACTCACCCATCCTCCCATAATCAACTTGTTGATTCAACCATTGCTGAAAGATTCCCCTTGAATTTTGATTGGCTGAGAAAAACAAGGATCCACGGAGCGGAGTCATGACCCTCAGATTGTTATTAACAAAACTCGCTGCCGTTCTGTTTTGATCACTTGAGAGCTGTTTCAAACGAGGAGTAAGTGATTGTTTTTATCCAAGGGCTTCATTATATGGCTTGTAAACCCCGGCTCACTGTCACTGTAGAGCAGCCACACTCCCGCTTCCCATTTGATCAGTTACGTGCACTACACCTCGTTCTTTGTCATACCCGGGTCACAGTGCTGCAGCCCGCTCCATCAGCAACACGGGAACTTTGTATTGCTTTTTTTTTCCTATGGGAAAGGTACATGCCAAAATGCCAATACGATTGTGAATGAATCGAGTCCATTCGAGCTGTTGTGTGCTTCAATACTGTTCCAGTGCAATCAATTGGTCCTCTTCCCTATTCCTTTGTGCTAATACCAGAGTTTGCCCTATTAAGCTGCTATCAGGACTGTGCTGATATTATTTGAATGAGTCCACAGTCAGTGAGAGCAAGACGGAAGGAGAGTTAAAGAGCTAATGTTTCAGGCAATATCAGACACCGTCTCTGTTTCATTGCATCCATCCAGTAAGATACTGTAGTGTGTAATTCACTCCCACTCAAAGGATGGCATCCCAGACACTTTGATCAGTACCACTCTTGTTTCAACCCTCAGCCATGAGGCCGATACAGCTCTGGCCAAGCACATACTTCTGTCAGTTATCTGTTTTGTGTCTGTGTCACAAGTGTGTTCAGTCAGCTGGCGTCCAGCCACCGTCGAACTGTGTGTGTGATATAGCGCTGTATTTGCCTGATGACGGGGGGTTCAAAGTGCGATTGTTAAATGGTTCTTCTTCTGGACCTTGCTGTGAAGTGGGATTGAAATCCCTCATACATGTTTGACACTGACTGACAATTATTGAGAGTTTCTAAGTTTCAAACCTCTCATTCTTGCTGTACCAGATATTAAGGGTACTGAATGCCTTGGTGTTGATATGTTAGCAAATCAGGGTATTCTTTTTGTTTGTAAAAGTGTCTTTGATTTATCAGTATACTTTGTTTTGTTTGGTTATTGTTTTTGCAATGTGCCCCATGCACACGGACTGTATATACCTTGTGCCTAGTATATCTAGTTTCCACATAGTCTATTTTTGTGGTATGTATGTGCCTGTAAAAATGCAAATATGTGTTTTTATTTTCAACTTGCAATATATGTAAAAAAACAAACAAAAAAAAACGTAGATGAAAACTAGTATTGCTGAATTAAAATGACAATGTCAGTATATATAATTTTCCCTGATTTGGGAAACACAAAATTGCACATTTTTGTTGGTTTGAGCCTTCCAACACCATGCGCGCTGTACTCTGTACTTTCATGTTCTGTACATATGGTATACACAGAGCTGTGGGGCACATTGTTGTGTTTGACCACAACCTGCTGTATCAGAAACATTTTCTACAGTGAGAGGGTGAGCTCTGACAGGCTTCTGGTGGATATCGGCAGTCTAGACGTTAGCTTAGATGACCTGCTTGATGCACACAGCCAAAAATGACAAAGAAAATAACTGTGGAGGCGCCTGCACAATATAAATACAGAAACAGAAACTGTGCACATGCTGGAAAGTTTTTCCCAAACCATAATGCTGCACAGGTCTTTAAACTCCGATGCTGGTCGCACACTGATCCGGTTTGCCATTAAAAATAAAAAAGATCTCTCCAAGGCTGAATTTGGCTCAGCAGTCACGAGCCCGACTCCCGGGTTGAGCTACCTTGACAGATAACAGCAGAGTGCATGCTTGTGTTTTTTCTTATCTAAGCAGAGTTCTGTGTACAATTCTTAGTGGGACCTTCAGATCTAGACATTGTCGTGTACCAACTACTGTACAATGATTTTATTTAGTCTAACAGTTAAACCTTTGTGTCGTAGCTACTGTAGCCTGCTTAGCTTACCTAAGCCTTCTCTCTGCTTCAGGACTCTGTGTATTGTGTGCTTGAGTTTGTGTGTGCGTGTGTGTGTTCCTGTGCCTTTCCTTCTATAATGTTGGTCCCACTTGAGAATATGATGCCATTTAGGGGGTTTGAAACCCACGTGAGGCTGAGAGAGACGCCAGCACAAGCTGGAAAAGTGTTAACACGGTCACGACTCCACTTGTTCTCAAAAAAAAAAAAAAAAAACAACACTGTAATGCTCCTAGAAAAGACTTCAGCACATCCCTAGACTTAGTAGCATTCCACAGCCTGCTCAAGCAGCTCGGTGTGGGCACATCCAGACACACTTTACCAGCACCATGTAGACAACAGCACAGATATCTGACACAGCATGTGTCCTCTCTCTCTCTTTCTCTCTGGAGGCCAATCTGCAACCATCTCAGGCTGTGCGCTGCTTCTGCTCTTAATGAAAAGGTTCAAGTATTTCAGAACTCCAGCTCTGTCTAAGTTGATGTCTACAGTCCAGGGGCAAATCAGCTCCCGGCCCGAGCCGCAGCACTTCCAAATCGATCTCAAAGGATCAGGGGGATACTGTACTTGCGATGCTGGCGATGTTTTGTCGCCGTCCAGTCCTTTCAGACTGAGATGCACAGCTGGCGGTGGCGGGCGCGGGGGCTGATTTGAGCCTGCGTCCAAAAGGCTGTCTTGTCCACCACCTCTGCTGGCCGAGAACACAGAGCCACACCCTGGTCTCTCTCAATAAGCTGGTCTGTCAGTCAGTGGCAATGTCGTTTAAGCGTTCGTAAAAAGACGATACATTGTTGTGCAATAAAAAGATGAGCGCATTGGCATACTTACCTCTGTGTGTGGACTTTTATTCATTGGTGGGTCTTTGTTGGTCGGCATGCTGCATTGGATACAGAACGTTTAACGTACCACTGATACCTGCACATACACACAAACACACACACACCTCAACCTTGTAAATCAAGCAGCAACCCCTCCACCCTCATTCTACCCCACATCAGATGAGATCTCTCTCTGCAGACAGGGGCTCTGCTGCATCCCTGATGAGATGTCTGAGCTCAGTCTAAGAGCTTTCCACTGTGTGTGTGTGTGTGTGTGTGTGTGTGTGTGTGTGTGTGTGTGTGTGTGTGTACGGCACAGCAGCAAGTGTATTTATTCCTGTACCTAGGAGCGCGTGCGTGCACATGCAAGCCCTAGTTTTGTATTTGTCTGATATGGAGAGAGAGTAAATGAACCAGTGGCAGGAGTGTATGTACGTGTGTGTGTGTGTGTGTGTGTGCATGCGTGCGTGTGTGTGCGTGCGTGAAAGGGTGGGTGGGTGTGTGCGTCAGAGATGAGGGCAGTCCAAGGACACACTCCTCTGGCAGCCTGGGAGCAGCTCCCACCCGTTCCCTCTCCGTCTATTTCCTTTCCCTGCACACACACACACATGCGCACACACACACTGCTGTCTGGATCCTCAGTGATTATGCATGGCACACTGAGATAGAAAGATTAAAATTACATGCAAGGTGAGGTTTCGACACAGAGCTTTACACCACTCATGTTGCCTCCTCAGATCTACATGCGGCTGGTACAAATGTGGGTGAGGCCATCCGCAGTGCGTGTACGTAGTTTTACCTTGACGTGACATAATGTCCTCTCTCTCGTCCGCTCTATTGACACACACACACTCCCTCTCCCTCTCTATCCATTTCATTGTAATTCAATGAGGAAGCAATGTACTGATAGTGGCTGCAGGCAGATACTACACCAAGTTGTGAAGCTATATGTAGTCTGGGTGTATAGTTTCATCCTGTATAAGGCCAAGGATTGTCCTCTACCTGGTTTCCTCTGCAGTGCCGGTCCTCTACTGTGTCCCTGGCTGTCCTACTTCAATTAATCATATCAGCATCTCCCGCACTACCCCCCTGGCTGTTTACCTCCAGAGGGCAATTTGCTTATTTAGCTGCTTACTGGGATCCTCGTCCCCCTCCCATCCATCTCCTTCTAGTTCCCTCACACTGCTCGTTGACTGGACGCAAACGTTCTGTTTTGCCCGTTTTTAGAGGCTAAAACATTTGTGTCCCCCCGGGTTTTTCCAAGCAAAATCAGCATTTTTGGCAACTGTGATTCATACAAACAGGTGCGGCTTGTTATTGTTGTTGCAGGTGTGGATGTGCACAGGAAAGTATAGTCCCTTTCTCACTGGACACAAAAAAACACCCACTAAAATCTTCATTCATTCATTTATAATAATTCATTTTCTGTAACCGCTTTTCCTGTTAGGGGTCGCAGGAGAGCTGGAGCCTAACCCAGCTGACGGGTACACCCTGGACAGGTCGCCAGACTATCACAGGGCTGACACATAGAGACAGACAACCATTCACACTCACATTTACACCTACGGACAATTTAGAGTCACCAGTTAACCTGTATGTTGTTGGACTGTGGGAGGAAGCTGGAGTACCCAGAGAAAACCCACACAGACACGAGGAGAACAAACTCCGCACAGAGGGGCTCCCCCAACCTGGATTTGAACCAGAAATCCTCTTGCTGTGAGGCGGCAATGCCAGCCACTGCACATTGTACCATCCCCACTAAAGTCTGACTTTACAGTCCAGGGTTACGAGCCGTATTCACTCCCAGAACAAATTACTCTGTAGTAGTCATGGGTATTTATCGGCTCCAACCCCGAAAGTCAGTGATAGAAATATGTTACCTGGGTAGATGCGTTAATTAGCCCCTTTGGCGGCACGATGTACTGATGCGCCCTAGGGCTGACCCGAATGCTTCAAAGCTTCGACTGTTGCCATGATACTCGACGTCTAAATCAGTACTCCAATGCTCTGTTTTTTGTTTGTTTGTTTTTTCACCAATAAAGACATGAAAAGTGGTGAAAGGAGGTGGCAATTGTCAGATATGGATCAGGCCAGTGTCCTCAGTGCTGTCATTGATGCCTGCATCAAGCCTTTAAATTGGCTGGCAACTGTAGTAGAGCAGTTGCAGCGATGCAGCTCAATCCGCAGCATTCGAGTCATTAACAACTTACATATGCAGCGTCGCAAAGTCCTGTCAAAGTTGCGTCAGGTTCTGGTGGTTAATCAGCATACATGAATATGACTGATTGCTATTACCACCCCCCAAACCTGGGTCCTGTTGTGTCGAGTCGAAGCCTTGAATAATCGAAGGAAAAATCACTGAGGCTTCAAAGGCCCAAAAATTGTATACGGGTCAGCCGTAACAGGCCATGTCAAAATACAATCTGTTTCCGTCCAAGATGCACTCAAGCATCGTTAAAAGATTAGTCAGCACCAAGTTTGGGAGAGAGACTCGATAAGCATCAGATATATTTAAAAAAAATATTAACAAACATAACATTTTCACTGGCCTCCATGGTCCTTTTTACGGTTTACTTACCTGTTTCCAGTCTGTCCATGATATCAAAGGTGACGCATCAGAAAAAAACAAGACTGCTGCAGAGCCTTATACATGTCTCTAGTCTACTGGCAATGGGAAAGTAGTCTGTCGCCTATTTTTAACAGGTTTTCATGCATTTAAAAAACCCACGTGCGCGCACTAATGTTGGTGGAAAAAGACTGTGTGTGTGTGTGTGTGTGTGTGTGTGTGTGTGTGTGTGTGTGTGCATGGAAAGAAGACAGCAGCACAAATACTTGCCCCTCTGCCCTCACATTTCCTCCCCGCTGAAGCTGCCTCAGCCATGTCTCTCTGCACCGGGGAGCATCTAGAGAACACAGCTAAAATCTGAATGCCAGGATTAGCATTTGGTCCAAGCTCTGAGTCCATGAATGAGTCAGTGAGCGAGACAGAGAGACAGAGAGACAAAGAGCGAGGGAGAGAGAGATACAGTAAATCATCTTACAGCCGCAGGCAGACTCAGTAACATCACAGTTGCTGGACAGTGGGCCGGGGAGGAAGTGAGAAGTGCGTCAAGCTGAAGTGATCAAGAGAAAAACACACAGTGAGAGACAGGAGGGGACGGTCACGTGGTCTTCTACCAGCTATGTCATCTTATTTAAATTTAATTTGTTGGTGCTCTTATCTTCAGTCCCTGAGGGGGTTTGTTTGCCTTTATTCCTCATTTAGACAAAACGGGAGATGTTCCTCTGACTGATCAATGTAGCCTTCATCCAAGGACACATGTCCCATAAAACACGTCACCCTAACCCAACGGTAATTCAGTCTGTCATCCAGCGGCACACTTACTGCACGCGTACGCCAAATGACAGAAATGGCAAAGAGTCGAGTAATTCAAGAATTTATGATTAGTGCGAGTTCTGATATACAACCTCTGGGCAAAACCAGATGGACTGAACACAGTTTTTAATCACTATACACATAAATCCAGCTGTATTATAACTGTTTTGTGAAGAAATTGTGATTTCTCATATTGTAGCAACAAACAACTCATTAAAAAAATTAAAACCAATTATTGAAATGTGGCCAAGCTCCACTGTTAGTAACTGTTTTTTATGATTATGGCTACTTTCTCATCAACTTTGCATTGCACACTAATTTATATTTCAGTACATGAATAAAAAAATAACTACAAAACAAACAAAAGCAAACAACTGTTTGCTTTGTAAAGATATAGTGGAAAAATGGTCTTGCCAACCCCGAGTCCTCAAAACCAAAGTTGGGGGTCAGAGACTTTGTTTCCTTTATTCTGGTGACTTTTATTGAATGAAATAAAATAATAATTGTCTTGCAGCAGCAGTTTTACGTTAAATACTTATAATATGTTTAGTTCTTGGTTCGTGCCCCTGGTACTCCAGCAGAGCACCAGGAGGAGGGATGGAGGCCAGGCTTGTCCTGTGCCAGAGACCCACAGTCGGCTGTCTTCCCCTGGCCCACACACCCCTGAGTCCTGGATGCCTGAGCAAAGCGGAACCGGAGGCTTTGATTTTTTGAAAGACAGCTGATTACCCCAACTTGGTGAAAGAGGGCATGCCAGCTTTGCCCCAAGATGCCCCTCAAACCCCCTATAAGAGCAGAGTGCATGACTCCAGCACGCCTAATGGCACTTCTCTCCGGCCCTGGGGGTCAGAGTAAGGAGGGGGTGAGCGCCAACGGGGAGGAAAAAGTAGACTTTTAGAGTAGGGCTTATACACGCTAGAAAGGGGTTGTGATGACAAAAGGGGGAAAAGGCATGAAGATCTGTCGCACATCGGGAGAAATGTAGGATAATTGGGACTCTGGGAGAGGGCGATGACAAACGAGAGTCTCCCAGGGAAATTAGGAGAGTTGACAGGTATAGTAATGGTGTCCTGAACAGAGAATGAAGTCACACTCCCTATGTGTGTGTGTTTTGATCCAAGTTTCTCCATGCTTTGTTGTGGTAGATGGTCCGGCTGTGCGTACATGTGAGTGCATGTGAGTCCTGTGAGTATATCCCACCAGCACGTTCTGTACTGTGTATTGATGTTTCTTTCCTCCAACAACTAGCGCACGTGGTTGGGTTTAGGCAACAAAAGTACGTGGTTAGGTTTAGGAAAAAAGAACAGGGTTTAGCTTTATAATCTTTCAGGATGCGAACACGACTCTCCGGGCCTAGTGTCCCACTGCGTTTCCCTCTAACGCCGCCGATGGAAACTCTAACGGTGACCGGCTGCGTATCATGCCGACGTTAAAGGACAGCTTTTATTCATTAGTGTCTGATGCCGCAAGTTACTGCCCAAGCGCTAGATTTTGATGACTTTGGAGAGACACAGGGTTGATCCCACAGGCTAGCTAATTGCTGCTGCTCTGTATTGCGCTAATGTGGTGGTTAATGCTGATATTAGGATGGCATTGTAACGGAATCGTAGCGCTGACACCCTGGTTAACCCCGTTAGCTCTGTCAACACTGTTTGGGCTATTATCACCCTTAGCTACTAGCCCTCAGCTCTCATGTGCAGACAGCCTCTTTATTATAGATTTGCCCTAAATGACTCCTTTAAGAGTTTTAAAATTCACACACCTTAGATTTACACCACCTATTATGCAATGTTCCTGAATAGTGAGACGTGAATTTAGACTTGTGATGTACAATTGGCAGCTAAAGTCGAGAATTTAACACTGTTTCTTATCGAGTACTGTATATGTGCTTACAGCAACAAATTATGTAATGAGCAGTGTGTCTCTTGGGGGAGAGGAGGAGGAGGAGGAGGAGGAAGAGGGCAACAGCAGTAACAAGGGCACATCCTGCATGCAGTATGCAGCTCATACATACAATGTTTTATGCAAATGATGAGCCGTTAAAATGTGGCTTCCTGTGAAAGTCCCTGAATACTGTTTTCAAAGTAAAACGATAATTCAGCAACATTTTTTTTTTTAAGTTTACATTCTTGCGGCTTTTGTTAAAAATAAGAAAAGCAGCCGAGGAGGAGCTGAAAGGTTGTTGGCTGCTGGGCTCTCTGTGAGCAGCTGGCCTGAGCGGCACTCCATGCATCTGCTCCGCTAAACACTTCCCATTACAGACGGCCCAGAAACGTCCATGAACCCTCTGGCCAAAAGAGAGGATGAAGTATAAAAAAAGAGGTTGCAGAAAGGAAGGCAGTAATATGCGAGCAATATGAGGAGGAAATATGATTCATGGGAAAAAAAAAATCTGCAGGCAGATATTATTACCTTTCTTTCTCCGAGCACTTTGTTTCGTTTGCAAAACATTTAATCTCCTCCAGGTCTTTAGGCTGTTTCAGCTGTGATTGTTTTGCGACAGGAAACAAAGGCCCCCGCTTAGTGATTTCACTCCATCATCCACTTCCACCGATAATATTTGCTCTGGGCCGCCAACTGAAGTGATGAGAGCCAGGACAATGCTTTGGCTTCTGAATCATCTCATCTGTTCTGCTCTGTCAAGGTCTGTACTCAGTGACACTGTGGCTATTCATCAGAGCAGACACGCTCACACATTCACACGCTGTGTCACACACACACACACACAGTGACAGACAAAAATATTCACCATCCCAGTGTGCCCCTCATTGCAAAGCTTTTATTAACTAATCAGACATTCAGAATGAAATAGCACCCACTGAACTCACAACACTCTCTTTATATGTGTGTTATTAAGTCACTGCAGATGTATATCTGTTAAAGTTAAAGGCACCCTGTGCAGTTTTTGACCACTTACGCCACCAATCAGACAGAGCACATTTTAGCAGCCTGGGGCGGCTTCTTGTAACTGTTTTCATTGACAGTAAAGCCTTTTGCTCGCTGCTTTTGTGTTGCTGAATGCCTCGTATTTTTGCAGGAGCGCCCTGAATGCCTCACACTGAAAAACTTAAAGCGACGTCATTGGTGTTTTTTCCAATTGTTCAATCAGATGAATTGAGAGCCGGGCCTCCTGTAGTGGTGATGACAATGAGTGGTAGCGAACAGTGCTAAGCCAATTTTAGCTAGCTTTCATCAGCTTTCTAGAAATCATGACCCAGTTACTCCACAGACCTCCACAGACCTTGCTGTGAGCAGCTTCATGGAGGAACTATTTTCTTTCTACTGAACTACACTCGCCAACTGTATCACTGTGCAGAAGGAAGCGTGCATCTACTGCTAACTCACTTAGCACCACTGAGCTAGTTAACGGTACAGCTTAAGGCAAGTTCACATTACACGACTGGTGTCAGACTGCTCCAGTTTTCTAGCACACCAGATATCCAGTCCCAGTTGCAGACGAGGGCGTGACTTGCTCGTAGGCTTGTTCACACATGAGGACTCGTCGTGGCAGACTATCTGCTGGCTCACCTCTGACCCCAGGATTTCTTAATGGCTATCAAGATCCTCTACAACGTCAAAATCAGGGTGAAAATCATGTAATGTGAACTAGGCTTTAGCTGAGGAGGACGCCATTAATGTTGAGATCTTGCGCTGCCGTGAGCCTCTCGTCCATCAGTAGATGCACGATTTTGGGTGAACTGTTCCTTTAAAGAAATCATTTGTCTGTGAGTCTGACTGTGAGAATTTATCTGGCTAACCAAACCAGCTGCTGCTGCAGTTTTATTTGTAGCTTTAAAGTCAAAGTCTGCTAAAAGTCCCTCACTCTGTAACCACTGATTTAAGGTGTTATTGTTTTTGCTTTATATACAAATACTCCTGCTTTTAACTTGTCTGACACACACGTACTGCTGACATGGTGTGTGTGTGATATACTGCTGTGAGTTCCTTTGTATTGTGTGTTTTGTCTGTTGTTCAGTTCTGCTTCATTATCACCTGCCAAGAGACTGCAAATGAAAACAAGCTTTACTCTCACTGTGGTACAATTCATCAAATGGTAACATCTATTTTTAATATTGTACTCTGTCCCTTATAAATAAATAAAAATGCATATTAAGAGCATAATAAAGCGAGCAGTGGGCCTCCTGACACTTTGGAAATAAACGTATTATTTCAAATGCTTGTTATTTAGCCTTATTTCAAGTAAACGCAGAAATCAGTCTATTGTAGGTGACTGCACAAGCTGTTTGAATGATTTATGTAATATTGAAGTTCGTTTGGAAACTGTTAGGAGGAAAAAATGTCCATGTTTACCCAAATCTCTAGATCCAGGTTGAAATATATCAGACTCTTCCTTTAATGCAGGCTTCAAACTCAAACAGGAGCAACTCATTCAGCAACACAAAATTAGTTTTGATCAAATTACAGTACCATTTTTCCTGTTTCTAAGTTGGCCCTGATTCACTGTGTGCATGAAAACTATTAACTAACAGATGATGTGAGTGGAGGCAAAGAGGATGTGACAGAAAACAGAGGAAAACTATAAACAAGATAAACCGTTTGTTGCTGTGACCCTTTAACAGAGCTATTTAATTCTGGCGGTGTCGGGCTTTTAGTTGTTGTCGAGCATTAGCCCAGGGGCCAGTCTGTTCTGCTCTGTCATTGTGTTGTGACCATAATCGCTAATACACGGCTGCGGGGTCTTTGCATTTTCTAGTGGAATCCAGCACTCTGTGCAGAAACATAATCTCTGGTAGTGATTTTAAGTGGCCTTAGTAAAGATTGATGACTGTGTGCTGAGGCATCCCAAGCAGGCCATTGTTTCTGGGTGTGAGGGGGGAACAGCAGTGACGGTCTAATTGTCAGGAGGATAGAGAAACCCCACAGCATCCATCACGTTCACACAGAGCACCCCTGGGTCCTAACAGCGCCCTCGTCTCTATCTCTCACCTGGGAACAAACAGACCTCGGGTACGTCCCGCTAAGACAAACAAATGCAATAGAAATGTACCGAAAGGCTCTGTGCCTTAGATAGTGTTTAATGAGCCTGTTCTGTGTGCCCTATGGTGCGTGTGTTGGTTTCTCACCATGACATGTTTATCTTTATTTGTTTCAAGGAAGCTTTGTACCTTTTTTTAGCATCTAACCAACCGACCGTCTCTGCAAACCACAAATATGTAGCAGATATATTAAAACTTTATGTTGTGATAATGCTGTGGTTAAAGTGCAGTTAGGTTTAGGCACAAAAACCACTTGCTTAGGGTTAAGGATACATCATATTTTGGCTTAAAATACCCACTTAATCGCCACAAACAGGGCTGGAAATGTCTTTACATCTCGTTAAAAAATACCCGGTTAATCGCTAAAAACATGGCTGGACGTCTAATTAAAGAATACCTGCTTTTGTCAGCACAAACATGGCTGGAAATGTTACTAGTCTTGAGCAGTGGTTAGCTCGCCTGCGACGTATATAATACATATGAAACGTACAAATGTAAAATATCTGTGGTTTGCAGAAACAACACATTCTTGCTCAGACCTCGTCACATATCGACGTTTGGTCATGGACCTTCCATATCCAGATATGACGTGAAAGGTACCCTGGGTGTGTTGGTTGTTGACGTTCTGGTACATGGTGTCTGTCAGTGTTTGAATGTGATGTTCTCTTTCCTGTTTTATTTTGAAAGTCTGTTGTTTGTCTCCCCATGTCCTGTCAAGTTTCCCGCCACCCTGATTGTCTGATTACGTTCACCTGTGTCTCATCATCTCCCCTGTCAGAGGGTATATAAGTCTGTGTATTCCCTTTGTTCTCTGCTAGATTGTCTTGTCCTTCGTGTGAGCTTTAACGGTGTTCTTCCTAGTGTGTATTCCTTGAGAGATTGACCTTTTTTCATAGTTAGACCAGTGAGTTTTTGCCTGTTGATTTGGTTACCTCTGCCTTTTGTGTACTGACCCTGACTGTTTAAAAACCTGAACTTTGGATTTCGTCTCGGTCTGCATCTGTGAGTGCACCATTGTGTCTGATTGTGTCAAGTTCTGCCTGTTACAAGCATTGTCCTCTTTCAAAATACACTTCTGAATTTCACAGGAAATTTAACGACTCACAGTCTCTTTCAAAATGAACATACTATGTCAGTACAACAGTGCAAATTGATGGGGTTTTTTTGGCATGTGGTTGGGTTAAGGCAACAAAATCTTGCAGTTGGGTTCAGGAAAAAAGAACAGGGTTTGGCTTTATGATCTTTATAATCTCCACCAACCACCTCCACCTCCACCTCTCCATCACTCTCCAAGGTGAAAGAAGGTGTTTGTTGGACCTATCCACCACCCCTGCCACCCGCACTAGTCGGACTTTCACTGCCTTAACTTTTGTTCTTGTCCTGCTGCATAGAGTTGAGTCACGTGTTCAAACATAAATGTGACATCAAACTATACATGAACATGGGTTTGTTTTGGACATTGCCACCTGCAGTAACATTAAAATATACTTTACTGACATTGCTGTTGAGTTCTTGTTTGTTTTTTTTTTGCTTTAAGCACCACAAGCTGAGTGTCATCTAGTTCTATTATACTTGATAGAAAGCAGACATCTCTACTGTCGATATCTCCAACACTCGGCAACTCACAGCAAAACAAACAAGACTAATAAATAGCACTACAGGTGAGAGGAAAATATGTATTTTAACCCAGTGGGAGAACTGTCCCATTAAATTGTTGTTACCTTTCAAAAATTGAGTGATGTCTCTAAAGCTTGTGTTCATGCTAAGCAGATCTTAATAATGTCAGCCATGACGAGCATGAGATAGAAATGTTAAACCTACAAAATACCACTTGATTTGCACATTAGTCATCATGTTCTGTAACCTATGTTATCCAGAGAGAGCCAGATAAGGCATGCACAGTCCTGTAAATCATATCTGGCCTTCATGTGAAAAGTCATACCAGTATAAATAAGTGGTGAGTAATGGGAATGAGTGGGAGTGAGTCCTGGGCACAGTGAGCTTTGAGGAAAAGTCAAACACAGTCATGTTGACCCTTTGTTCAATCTAAAGCTGCTGATGTGAGGAACAGACTGGTTTTTGGAAGTGCAGAGAGACATCATTTCCAATTGCATGACACTGGGTGGGCGTATGAGCCCAGCTCACCGGTGTCGTCATGACAGTCGTCAGTTGTGGTCATGACGAGTGTCTGGGTTAGCCTGGTTCCTGACCTCAGAACTGCTGTCCACATGTCTGAGTTTTTCATTTTTGTTGCTCTTTGCCAACTATCTCGAGGAAATCTTGTAAGTGGGATTAAGATTGGGGAAGTCACTTTCCCAACAGAGCCTGGAAAATGGAGGCAGAAAAGTGGCCGCAAAAATAGCCAGCATGAGTTAGCTACAGTGCAACAATGCAGTTCAGCAAAGCAAGAGGAAAAGAGAAAGAGAGACCGAATATGGTGCAAACTTCATAAAAGGTGTGGCGTGTTGTCACAGTTTTGCATTCCTGGTCACCTGCTCTTTTCTGCATGCAGTCTTGGCCTTCGGTCAGTAAATTTCCACTCATCCCGCCTCTCTGTCACTCCAATCACCTGCCTAGACTCTTCCTGCTCCTGCCTATCCACCACGCCCACCTCATAAAGTCTACTCAGTTCACCTGATTACCCTCAGTCAGTATATATACTCCAGCATCTCATTTGTTGCCAGATTTTTCTTCACCGCTCATGCAAGCCTCTTGAGCACATAGTGCTCCAGACTAACTTTCCGTTGCCGACCCTGCCTGCTTTGTCTCATTCCCATCTCATCAGCTTTCTGTCCCCGACCTCGAGACCTGCCTCTGCATCCTTCGTTCCTGTTCGCCTGTGGCTGCTTAGCGTTACCATGTGATGACGACACCAGAGGGTAAGTGTTCCCGTCTGCCTGTGGTTTCCTGTGGTCCAGAGACTTTCACCATGTAGCCACACTCGCCATTGTGTGTTCATCCTGAGAGCACTTACCTGCTGGCCACTTGACCTTCCACCTGGCCTCCACCTGCCTTCTGCCTGCTCCTTTCTGGTTCGTCTGTTTGGACTGTGTACTTACCTGATTCCAGATTTTCTGCCTCCCTGATTATGTCCCCTGCCTGCTCCTCCATAGTACCATTCCCTATTCCTGACCTGAACTGTGTTTCCTGTTGGACTAACGCCACCGCTCAGTCCTGCCTAACCAGCGGGGCCACCAAGGACTTTGTGGAGAGACTTTGTTTGAGTTCTGCATCATGTTCTGCTAACTAGTCCTACCCTGTACCTGCTGAATTGCAACAGTAAACATCATAACCAACTGTTCATGGACACGCAAGGACCATTTTCATAACCAGCCAACATCGTGTTGACTGATAATCTTGTCATGTCGCTTAACCCTAATCATTAGATCCAAATTTTGTCCAGTACTAGTTTTGATCTAATTCCTACAGATGCTCCCATCATCCTCAGCTGTACTTTGTGTTTAGTACTAATAAGTAAATGTTAGCGCATTAACACGCTGGTGAACAGCGGAAAATCCTGCTAAACATGAGCATGTTACTGTTATCATTGTGAGTATCACGTTAGCATGCTGATACTGATGTTTATTTAAAAGCATCACGATTGTTAGAGTTTCAACTTTGCCTCTCCCTTTCCTGTTCCCCTTTCCTAGTGTCTCAGGATTTTAACCAAAAACGGTAAACTTTAGTTATGTTTTGGCTGATTGTTCATATGACAGTGGCGTTCTGGGTGCCTAAAAATGCAATGTTTTGAAAATGGGTTCCAGGCTGCAGTTTTTTGGAAGCAGCACCGTCTCCGTTGTCATGTAAACTTGCAATATGCAGTTCCTCTGAAATCGGAGACTTTTCGCACATGCGCATTACGTTTCCAGTCACGAGGCATGTGCGAGAAAGTCGACCATCACAAAAACAATGGCGGACTCCCGAGCTCTGTTTGTGCTGCTCACCCTGTTGAATTTATCAACGCTTCTCCAGCTGTATATTTATTGTAGTAGCTCCACCTCGTCATCTGTTCAAATATTTGTGCGGTTGCCATTTTGTTTGTTTACACATCACCACTCTGTAGAAGGAAGCACAGGGGTGCAAGCGCGTGTTGATTCTTTACAAAGTCACACCGCCAACTACTGGCCTGGCATATACTGCAGCATTTTTGCAGATCCCTGTGCACGGTGATTGTTATCAAAACGTTGTCGTCTGAACGCAAAACTTTTTTCAAAACGCAAATGAAAAACGATTCTGTTTTCAGGGGATCGTTTTTGGGTAAACATGGCCTCAGTCTGCCTCTGTGTGTTTGCTGGGCGTGGCCTTCTGGTTCCCTCCTCATGAGTACCAGCAGCTGCTAAACCTGAACCCCATCTACAGTCGAGCCACTGCAGTATAAAACCCTGGCAGATAGTTCAGTCACCTCTGCAGTACAGACTTCAAGGCCAACTCCTAAGTTCTTTGACACTGTCTTTTTGTACTTTTTGGACCTGAATTCACGCTTTGTTCCGTGTCTCAGGTTCACCACGCCAGCCTCAACTATAACCAGCCACATCCAGCCCCCTATCTCGTCTTCAGTCTCTGTCTTTAGCCCCTCTGCCTGCTCTGCTTTGCCATTCCCAGCCCACCTCAGTCATCATTCCACTCAAGCCTTCAGCCCCCCATCTTTAAATTGCAATAAACTGCCTGTAACCATTCCCCATTTCCTGGCTGTGTTTGCATTTGGATCCTGAGTGAACTGCCACAACAACTATACCTATAAATACAGTCTCAGAGAGCTGCTAGCATGGCCGTGGACTCTTAGTCTTGTTGGAAATTGGCTTACAGAAAAAACATCTATTAAACTGGCATATTCATTCAACTGTGAAAAACATTGCGTTAAATGCGTCAAGGAACTACGATGTGGGCAAATGCGTCAGTCACTGCCCTCATGAACGGAAAAGGGCAAACGAGACAATGTCAGACTGAATAATGATGTAAAACTAAACGTTTCACTCGGGTTATGAGTCAAACATCGAGTCAGTCTTCAAACCAAAATGCGTTGATAATTGATACAAACTTTGCAAATGAGCATTAAGAAAATACTCAATATACTCTGCTGAGTTTACATTTTTCACGACACGTGCTCTCTTGCATTACAAACGTTCTCCAGCGACTCTTGTAGACTCTTCCTAATCTAATAGGAAGCTCATTTCCCTCTCTCTCTGTCTTCCATCAGACCACCGCTGCTGCGACCACCTCATGGCTCACACACACACACACACACATGTCCAGTGCGTGACCCAGTGCACACTCATGCTCCTCATTGTCTCTCCATCCCACCACGCCGGAGAGTCGGTGTTATCTAGGATGGCAGAATACCCAGGGCCTCTCCCCTCTCCTCCTCTCCTCAGATATCCCAGTATGGTCTATTTCTGTCCCTGCGTCTCTCTGCTTTCAGCAAAGTGCCACTGACGTCTCTCTCTGCACTAAACAGATGAGGGCTGTCAGTGACGGGTGTTCATCTGAAGATCCTACCGCAAACCAACAGAATCTAAATAATGACTTTGCCTTTTTTTTTTTTTTTTTTTACTTCACCAGATTATGTTTCCCACCGTTCTAGAAAGGAATGATAATAAGACAATGGATGTGTGATGATGAGTTTCCAAATATGTAGTCCCTCTTTTCTCTAATTGAGAGTCATTACAGTGATGGGATGTTATTTTTATGTACAAAAGCAATTAAGTAATGAGACATAAATGATTATTGGGAGCGAGGAGGGAAGAGGTGGTGATGGGGTGCAAAAAGGGCAAAGGGGATAAGGAGTGAAGGGAGCAGAAATGAGAAGAGGGGATTATTTACAAAAAAAAAAAAAATCATCTCTGAAAGTGCTGAGTCACTGGAAGGGTAAAGCTGCAGACCAGCTCTCTTCCTCCTTCTGTCTCTTCCTCACCCACAAGCCCCACACCAAGACACACAGCTTGTCCCCACCCCGCCACCACCACCACCGTCACCACCGAATACACACTTACGCACACTCACAACCCAAGAGAGCGATGGGCTCGGGAAAGAGGATGAGGCATATTGTTACTCCACAGCAATCCTGCGGTATCATTACCAGCTTTGCTTTCGTCATACGGACTCATGAAAACAAAGCAGAAAACAGGAAAACAAAAACATTTATTCAAAAACTAAAGCAGCAGATTGCAGGCCTTTCAATCACATGACGTACGTGTGACATCATCTGACTGGCTTTTTCTATTCACACATGAGCTTCACATTGTTGCATGTTCTAGTTTTCAACAGAAAAAAAGCAGATTGAAGATGTGTTGCCATTTTAACAGCCACAGCCTCCGGTCACAGATGGCATTTTGTGCATCTAACCACATCGCTGTTGCGTATGAAATTTGCTTCGATCGATGTATCTTTCCCATATGTTGTGCTGTGACTTGGTTTGAAAATCAAACTCACATGCTCCACTTACGGGAAAGCTTGCAGCCCTCCGGAGCAGAAATTAGTGTGTGCAAATCGGTGATTGGCAAAGCTTGATAATCCTATCTATTACACTGCTCAGTGGGCAGAAAGCATTTATTTGATTGGTCAGGATGGATTATATTTATAGTAGTACTTCAGTGAATATATAACAGCAGCAGCATGTTGGGAAGAAAAGATACTGCTGAAGTTCAAATGGCCACCAGCGAACTGTGACTTCTCATGAAAACAAGAGCAGTGCTAACAAATCTTTGCTCTGTTTTGGTGCAGTCATAACACTTTTTAAAGTCTTGGTTTTACAGTCTTGGAATGTACATCTACTCAAGTACTGTACTTAAAGGAATGCTTCACCCCCAAAAGACCATTTGTATATCAATCACTCACCCTCTTTTAAATTGAATTTGTGAAGAAATCTTTATTTTTCTCCTAGCCTCCAGTCAGCAAAGAATCCAAAACTGAGAAAATACCTGATAAATTGAAGTCATAGGGGTCCATGTTTGACAGCAAAACTATATCAAAACATCTGTTTACAAACTCTCACACAACAGTATACGCAGTATTATCCAAGTCCCATGCATCCAGTCGAACACCCAGTACTTTCCAAGCAGACAGTCCTTTCTGACAAGAAACTGAGCAGGAAGTTAAACTTTTCCATGCTCTCTTCATTGACAAAGACACTCCAGTGTGCACTGGGGCAGTTTGCAGCTAAGTGTGAAGTGGTTGGGATGAGAGTCAGCACCTCCAAATCTGAGGCCATGGTTCTCTGCCGGAAACCAGTGGATTGCCCTCTCTGGGTTGGAAAAGAGTTACTGCCTCAAGCGAGGGAGTTCAAGTATCTCGGGGTCTTGTTCACAAGTGAGGGTAGAATGGAGCATGAGGTGGATCGGTGGTTTGGTGCAGCGTCTGCAGTGATGTGGGCGCTATGCTGGACCTAATCTGGTGAAGAGGGAGCTGAGCCGGAAGGCGAAGCTTTCAATTTACTGGTCCATCTACGTCCCAACCCTCACCTATGACCGAAGAATGAGATCGTGGATACATGCAGCTGAAACGACTTTCCTCTGTCGGGTGGCTGGGCTCAGCCTTAGAGATAGGGTAAGGGGCTCGGACATCCGGAGGAAGCTCGGAGTAGAGCCGCTGCTCCTTCACGTCGAAAGGGGTCAGTTGACCCCTTTCAACATCTGATCAGGATGCCTCCTGTTAGAGGTGTTCCAGGCACGTCCCACTGGTAGGAGGCCCCGGGGCAGACCCAGAACACACTGGAGGGATTACATATCTTGCCTGGCCTGGGAACGCCTTGGGTTCCCCCAGGACTGTGGTCCCCGGGTAAGCACATGAAAATGGATGGATGGATGGATGGATGCACCAATTTTACTTTGCTGAACACGGGAGTTGCTGGACTACTGCCACTTTGATCAGTTAGTTTTTTGTGTTACTGTGTGACTTTGGTGTTTAAAAAGGTTAGTTCAGATTCACCAGAGTCACACAATATCTCAAACAAACTACAAATCGAAGCAGTGGTAGACCAGCAGCTCCCGTGTTCAGCAATGTAAAATAAGTGTTTTTGTCAGAGGTCTGGCTTTGAAGAGAGCATAGATAAGTCTCACTGCTTTGTTTCCCTCACAAATTCAACGTAACACAGGGTGAAAAATTGATATAGGACAAAAGATCATTTCAGAGGTGAAGTATTCCTTTAAGTACAGTTTTCAGGGTATTTGTGAGCAATCGAGAGACAGAGCAGCACCCCCTGCTGTTTGTGTAACAGTGACGGGAAGATCACACACACATCGTGAAACACAAAAATATACTGTGGAAAAAAACGAGAGGAGAGGAGAGGAGAGGAGAGGAGAGGAGAGGAGAGGAGAGGAGAGGAGAGGAGAGGAGAGGAGAGGAGAGTCTGATGTGATACAGTATGACTCAGGGCTATGAAGTCAGAGTGGGTTTATGCAGAGATTAAAGGATTGAAGAACAAGGGAGAGAAAGCGTGGGCAGACAGATAGAGAGTCCACTAAGTCCAGTAGCTCGCTGGAGAGACTACAGAGAGTAACACAGCGTTGTTACTCATCTAAATAAACTGTCATCAACATTAGAGGCAGGAACACCTCTGAAGTGATCAATACATTCAGCACTGTCTATTATCACAGCAGGGGAGCATAAAGCTCAAATCATTTCTCAGAGTGTGACGAGGAAAAGCATGGACGTCTGTGTCCTCTGAGGTGGCCGCCTCGTTGCCTGGTGAATGAGGCTGTCCCGTAAACAGACAGTGTCAGATTACATCTCCACCACAGCTACTCTGTCCATCAATAACAAAGAGTCCTGTTGAAGTGTCCTTGGGCAAGACGCTAAACCCCTCCCATTCATTTCAGTCACTTGGGATACGAGTGGCAAGTAAATGGACCTTCAAATCAATTTGAAAAAGCGTGCTTTTTTTTCAAAAGCAAATATGACCAGCTGATAATTCTGACGTTGTCTATTAATTTTCCAGCACTTTCAAACTTCGAAAAAATAAACACATAATTATATTTCCACATTTGTGTTTAGGAGGAAAACAAACAGGATAACAAATTGGTGTGATGTTGACCTTAAAGTGTCTCTATCAGTCAATCAGTATTTTTTATGGCGGTTAATAATACAACCCAATAGGTAGCATAAAGAGCGAAACAAACTGCATAGGAAGAAGGTCAGGGTGGCTGATGGGTCCAACAAACACTGGACTTTCACCCAGGAGATTGCAGTTTGGGTCCAGTGTGAAACTTAAAGTCAACAATGGCTTCTTTAAACTTGACATACTTACAACATACAACTATTTGTCTATCTACACATCTGCTAGATGTGTAGATAGACAAATGTTTGCTAACAAGTTCGCCATATCAGCCAGTGCCTCATTTCTAATGAATGATTCAATTTCAGCTCAACTTAACTCACTTTTGGTACCACCACCTTTTCTCTGTTTTGTTTTCCACTGCAAATAGTACCCCCTCACTGTAGGTGGGATTCTCAGCTGAACCTTCATAGTGACCCTGCGTGAAAACGCCATGACATCATCTTCAATGTGATACTTGCTGAATCCTTTCATTTTCATAATTTTTTGCTGGCTGCCATTTTTCAAAATCTGGGTCAAGTGAATAAAAAAATCATGATCGCTATTAAGAGTACACTGGCTATTTTAAAATGGTGGGTTTGTGCAATGGATGGAGAAAAGACAACTGGATACGGCATTGAAGGCGGGGCCCTGTTTATTCCCATGAAAGTTGCTCAGTGACGCATGAAGCCAAAAAAAGTTTGACTTGCTGAGTATAAAACTACCTGGATCTTCCACTGTATGGGCCCTAAAGCTAGCACAGGCGAGCTGGCTTACTTTGAGTTTAGCCCCCACTAACTTAAAAAGGGATAAAATAATTCAATCCTGCACATCTTCTAGACTTCTGAAATGTTATTGGATGAATAGATCAAATCCTGATACTCAACCGAGGAGTTGTGATGCTCAAAATATGTATCCATGGATTTCCTTTTGTAAGTCTGCGAGGAAAAGTCTTTTTGAACCCGTTGGTATCACGTGATGGACCTGTAAATCCACGGAGGGCTGCAGCCATTTAACCCTTCCTTCAAGTGTCAGCTCAACTCACTTTGAACTTCAGTCGAGGTGGTACCAAAGAAAGCACCAGGTGCTCTCCACAACTTTTGCTGATTGAAAACCAAAAAAGGACGAGTTAAGTACTGTACCATGCAGTAGAAATGCAGCACTAAAAGGTGCTTAAATGTCAGTGTTGTGTGTGCGACTTGTTTCCACTTTCCCCAAGTGGCCCAAAAAATGGGTTATTGCAAGTTTACGGCTGATTGCACAGGACAGGCTTCAGTTCCCTATCGACTGAATCAGCTGTAACACTTTTCTGCCAATTGAGAGTACAAGAAAACCAATTAGCAAGTTAGCAGAAAAAGTCTGAATGTTTAGTTTAAAGTAATGAATAAATGACTGATACATCCAGCCTCTGCCACACCAAGAGCTAACAGAACAAACACACACAAGAGAACCTGCTGTGATGAAGAAAAAGAGACCAAGTCTTGACGATATGAAGCCTATAGTCTGAAATGTGTGGTGTTAAACCAGCATATACAAAACACATTTGCAAGTGTGAGTATAATATTTTCTGACATAAATACCAGAATAGCATGAAATTGAAGGGTGTATATTGTAGAAGATTGTACAACACTCTGTCTACATATGGTCCATCTCATTTGATTGGGGTCAAAAGATCCTATGTCACACACACACGCACACACACACACACACATATATACATATGCTCACACAAATGCGTCCCTCTCTGGTGTTAATTAGAGTTGTGCATAAATGAAGGCAGTTGTACTCCACCTCATTCTTGGGGTCAATTAGCTGTGACAGCAAGAGCTACACAATCCTAAGACCCAATTAATGAGAGGATTTACTTATTATCACACCGACTGGATATAATTACACTGAAACATTTAGTGTTATGGTTAAGTGCTGGATGGCAGATGCTACGGCTACCTTCAGCTCTCAGAAAGGACCATTGTTAATCATGGAGTTATTTCTGTGGCACTTTGTACTTTGCCATTGTTATTTAAGACAGCCCGCTGGGTTCCTGTGTTTCTGAAATACTTAACATACTGGACAGACAGATGTACTCTTACGCCAGTCTTTTACAGATATCGACTCCCTGCGGGAAATCCAAAATTGCTGACGGGGCCTTACGACCAGCTGGCGATCAGACCAGATAAATCCCCAGCATGTGTAAACAGAAGGTGGTACAGGATGGAAAAACCAAACAGACACCACACTGTCTACAAGGTACGAGGCTCAATAAATCCTGCATATTTACACATTACTGTGTTGAAAAATATACAAGTAAATCACCTAAACAGCTGACCTGACAATACAGAACTTTAGCATCACATTACTGCATTTCCAACAGGGGATAGTGCCACAGGAAAGAGGTTGTTTTTTACAGACATCACTGAGTTTCCAGCAGAAATAGTGCCACAGAAAGCAGCTGGGTTTTACCAAGACATCACTGCTTTTCCAGCTGGGATAATGACACAGAAAGCAATTCCTTTTACCGAGACATCATTGTGTTTCCAGCTGAGATAGTGCAACAGTAAACAGCTGTTTTTACTGAGACATCACTGAATTTCCAGCAGAATAGTGCCATAGGAAAGCGGCTGTTTTTTACCAATGCATTGCTGTGTTTCCAGCAGGGATAGTACCACAGAAGGAGGTTAATTTTTACCAAAACATCACTGAGTTTCCAGCAAAGATAGTGCCACAGAAAGTGGCTGGTTTTCACCAAGACTTCTCTGTGTTATCAGTCAAGACAGTGCCAAAAACTGTTGTTTCATTAATGCGTTTCCAGCTGGGATAGTGCCACAGAAAGTGGTTGTTTTTTCCGAAGATATCGCTGTATGTCCGGTCAAGATAGTGCCAGGGAAAATGGTTGATTTTTACAGACATCACTGAGTTTCCAGCAGGAATAGTGCCACAAAAACCAGGTATTTAAAGTCAAAACAAGTGGGTTTTGTGCCTAAACCTAACCACATGTTAACCACAGTGTTGTTAAAAAGTAAAGGGCCATTGTCCCAGCGTTGTTCCAAGTTCCAACGTAGCCGCTACATATTAACGTACAGGTGTTACAAATTCATGATTTGCAGAAATATACAATGCCAATATTTATTCTGTCAACTGGGCTGCTATCAGAAGCCAAAGGCAGGCGTGATCCTCTTTGTGAAAAGTCTAGAAAATATCTTTCCACACTTCTGTATGGATAACATTTCTCCAGGGATAGATAGATCTGTTAGAAAACAACTCTCAAAAATCAAACATGTGAAACTGTCTCAGCACTGAAGGGGAATTAGCTTTCATCTACACATGAAAGAACACACAGGAATAGCCGGCAGCCAGCCGAGTACACATGCTCACGTGTTGTTCTGTATCTACTGTCCTCACAGCCTCTGGAAACTCTTCATAACCCGCATCACAACACTCGAGATATTGTTTCTTACATGTCTGGTCTCGATTCGGCTGACGGGGTTTTGTCGAATGTGTTCCTGTTTTCTAGTTTCTCTTCAGAGAGGAAAGGTGAGCTGTGATCCAGACAGAAACAGAACCCTGCTAATTAATGTGGCTGAAAACAGTCATCAGCAGCACACTTCTCTTTTAGCTCCGACACCCTGCTTCATACACACAAACACACACACCACACAGTCAAGTTCGATTCAACCCCTGACATGTATGATACAGCCATGGTACGCCATCCCTTTATAGCTACCATAGTTCAGGTTGCATAGGGATGTTGCTAATAATAGAGATATCTAATCAATGCACACACACACACACACACACACACACACACACACACACACACACTAACCTTGGGTTGACTTTACAAGTCTGCTACGCAATCTCCCTGCAATACCTGACAAAAACCATCAACAGTATTTCTCTGCTGGGTGCGAATCATTACAGTGCTGGAGTGAGTGTGTGTCCTCACACAGATACCTGGAAGAACGGAAGAGTTGAAGGGAGAGGAGGGGACCTCTATTTTTGGCGACGGTATTCTCATGGCGTCCCAGGGGAGAAGGCCGCTGTGGGCTCCCCTCTCAGATGGCAGCTCTGGAGAAACCTGCAAGAGACGAGCAGCAGAAGATGTCAGTCACAAACGAGTAAGGATTTCTATTTTGGGGCCTTGAAACGGCACTACAGTCAGTATAAATCCACACATTCAAGTGGCAGAGACAACTGGGTTTGGGAATGTGCTGAGTTGCAGTCTCACTTCATACTTCCTTTTGCCCTGAAAACTAAATGACCTCCACTGATTTACTGAACGCCTGCTGTAGAGCATCATGGGACTAAATGTTAGAACAAAAAAAAAACAGAGGAGCCAGCCCATTTCTCCAACATCCAGGCCTTTTCTGTTGCTGTGACAACAACAAGGACAAGAAGAGGCAACCTTGGACGCCGGACAGCTTTGTGTCGATACAACACTGGCTTTTCTCCCGAAGGCTGTCAGCTTTACAGAGCACCAACACTGACTCACACCTCACAGCAATTCCGTCTGTAGTGAACTGATCTGACATATCTGTGGTCAAACTGTTTTCATCCAGAATTTAATCATTAGAGAGAGTGAACTCCGGCTGCAACCACTCAGACCGCCATGGCTGCTAATGGCAGTCAGCAAATTTCACTCTGTGGGTGAAATGATCTAATTAATACAGCTGGTTGAGAGCAAACAGTTTCTGAAATGCCACAGTGGGCTTTGGACCCTGAGTGTTAGATTTAGGTGAGGTTAACCTCAACAAAAATAGCCTACATTTACCTGTCTATTTTTGGAGAGAGGTTCACCCAACTTTTGAGGCAGACATACCAATCAGGGCTGCAGCTAAGATCTTAATCCCACTCAACATCCCTCCCCTCCCCATCGCAAAACATTGACCTGATACTAATGAGGTCAAATTATTTGGATTTATCATAATTTATTCATCACGTTAACTGTTCAGTTCCTGTAAATTGGTCGCCTGACAACGCCAGACCAGATCACAAATGCATGTTAGTCTGGAACCTCTTAGTTCATTCCTGATTTCCAAGGGCCGAACGGCTGTACATCTTAATGCCCCGAGATGCAACTGGACAGACCTGCAACCAATCAGAGCAACAAAAAATGCTTTTGTCATCAAAATATGGAAATATTACTTCTTCAAAAAGTTCCACGTCAGCTGCAGCTACGTCTGAGTGATATGGAGGAAATCAAGTATCATACTATTTTTGACTAAATACCTCCGTATCAATATCATGATTATATTAGTTTGACAATTGGTGCTTCCACAAAATATTTACACAACTCGCTGTTGGATAAATAATCATCAGTGATGTGGAAATAATGCCTAAGTGGTAAAAACGAAGCTCGAACAGTCTGGCAGCTTTAAAACTAGGAAAAGACAACACTTACAGTATTATGATAGCTAAAATCTAAGACAATATTTAGTCTTATTATGGATTTTAATAGCTTTGTGGTTTACTTTCGCAGTGTGCAGCCCGCTGGATATGCGCAGTAGTGTTCCCACTCTGCTCATAGACTTTACATTGTTATGACGCCACAAATAAAATCGCTTTTCGTGGCTCGAGGAAAGTTAAACAAATATAAAACCTCCATAGCTCAAAAATTTACAATAGAAAGAGTCATAATTGACCTTGTTTGCAGTTTGAGATGTCAACAGTTTTACAGATGTGTCCTTTATAATGTTGGTCTGTGGGGAAAATGCTTCTTGCTGTAATACCACGAGTGGCCACCAGGAACAAATTGCTGCAAGGCTGACTTATGTATCACGATATCGATATAATATCAATATATTGCCTATCTCTGGCTACAGCCATCCTGGCTGTTTTTGAAAATGGTTATACACTACTCCTCTTTCCTAAATTGGTTCATGCTCATAGTAATGTGCCCAGTGAAAGGGTGTGTGCAGCCAAAAATGATATCATCGTGTCTTTTGTTTTAAAGTCCAGATTAAAGAGCCTTTCGAGAGTAGCTAGCTTCAGAATGTGACATTTCTTATTTTTTTAAGATACATTTTGGTGCTTTTTGCCTTTATTTTTCGGACATACAGCAGAAGTGGGGAAAGAAAGGGGGGACGACATGCAGCAAAATACTGTGGGTTGGAATCAAGCCTGTGGCCGCTGTAGCAAGGACACAGCCTTTGTACATGGGGTGCATGTTCTACAGGTGAGCTAGTGGGCACCCCATATTGTAACATATTTCTGAGTGGAACAGAACAGGCAGGTGGGATATAACATTTAGAGGAATTTCACTTGATCATGGAAAAGTGAGGCCCTGAGGATGGCCGGCTCGTATTCATCAGAGAGAGGGAAAGACGAAGTCCGCCATATGCTCCATGTAACATTAGCTGCTGAGGCAGACCACTGTAAAATGCCTTGTGCTGTCACAGATACCGCTTTCCTCATAGTGAACCAGCCTGCAGGCTCGTAACCACGGTATTTTGGGGAAACAAAGACAAACCGACATAATCTGCTGTTACTAGCTCGCTAACTTGATCTTAGCTCTGTGCGGCTAAAAGATGCAGATTGTTTGGAGGTCATGATATTATTGGTGGAAATGATTTGGCATTAACTTACGTAAGTACACGTCATGTTTTAGGAGAGGATACATAATATGACTAAAAGAGACACTAAACAACCACAAAAAGACACAACATTACCTCATAGAGACACAAAAATACCACAAGGAGACATAAAATGACGACAAAGAGACATTTAACAACCAAAAAGGACTCAAAATTACCTAAAAGAAACATAAAACTGCCTCAAGTTGACACAGTAGTGCAGTGGTTAGCACTGTCGCCTCACAGCAAGAGGGGTCCTGGTTCAATCCCAGTAGGGAGCCCGTCTGCGTGGAGTTTGCATGTTCTCCCTGTGTCAGTGTGGGTTTTCTCCGGGTACTCCAGCTTCCTCCCACAGTCCAAACACATGCAGGTTAACTGGTGACTCTAAATTGTCCGTAGGTGTGAATGTGAGTGTGAATGGTTGTCTGTCTCTATGTGTCAGCCCTGTGATAGTCTGGTGACCTGTCCAGGGTGTACCCTGCCTCTCATCCAGTCTCAGCTGGGATAGGCTCCAGCACCCCGCGACCCTCAAGAGGATATGCGTCTACGACAATGGATGGATGATTGGATTTTCATTCAAGAATACAAAGGAATTTGTTTTGTTTTGGCATATATAACTAATTAATAGGTGCACAAAATGGCAGAGAATATGATCTAAATGGGTTAAAAAGGCACGTTCCCAGTTGTCAGTCATTGTCTTTAACATGCTCCACATTAAATGAATGGTTGTGATTGGCCTGACATTGGCCAGGCTGGCTGGAAATCTGAGCAGGAAGGGGACCAGACACGTCTGCCTGGAGCAAATAAAAACATCAGTTTGCAGATTTGTCTGGTTCCCAGACCAGTAAATTTCATTCACCAGTATAAGGGTCTAAATGCTGTTGGAAAGCTTTTATATGGCCAGGAATAAGATATAGGGTATCAGTCCGAGGGTGCTCCCAAAAATACTGGAATATACCTTTAAAACATGTTTATATTATTATTATTGTTATTATTATAAAGTGTAAACTCACAAACTGACAGAGCCATACGGACATGACCTCAGTGTCCTCAGTGGTAGTTACTCTGTGGGCAAAATCATCATGATCACAATGATATAAATTAGCTTCAAACATCAACACAGATCTTTAATTGATTGACTTGTAGTCTATGTTGCTTAATTTTTTGTTTTGAGTAAAGGCCATGAACCGTATTTCCTCTTCCTGCTGTGTTTGGTCATAAAACAGGTATTTGGGTAAATGTGTGTCAAAGTATTTGGCATTTTACCCTAAATATAAATGTATGAATAAATGAACAAAGAATAGTTCATGTGAGTTTTTTTTTTAAGAAATGGAGCCACCATCATGAATTTATGTGTCTAATTAGTGCTGATTACTTTGTGATTACCAGCAGCAGAAGGTTTAAGGTTTATGCAGTGTGTTTTTATTCACCTCCACATCACAGGTGAGTCATACACACACACGCAGGTGGTTTGGCACAAGATAAAACCAAAAGCTTTCACCCTGAAAAAGCTGTCAGACAGGCACCCAAGGGTACTGCATCATTCACTCTCCACACTGGTCAGTCCATCATCACAAGTCTGTTAACAGAGCCGGTGGCAGAGATGTTGTGTTTAGTGTGACATCTTGTGGTGAAAATTAGCACTTCAGCTGCAGGAACAGACCACCTCTCCCCTCTGTGTGTGTCTCATGAGAGAGTTCAAGTGTTACAGCAGTTTGTGTTGTGTATAAAACTTCACAAATGTTCCAAATAGCCCTATGATTGAGTTATGGCCAATCAAATAGCACATAAAGGATTTTTTTAATGAACGTTACACTGAAACTGTCAATAAAAAAAACCCAAAAAACTTGCCATTAAAAGCAATATAAATACATAGTCCTAATTGATGTCTTTGTATTTGCTCTTTTGTATTTTAAAGCTCACTCATGATCCAATTTAGTGATTCTGACCATGTTTATAGGCTAACACAAAACCCAAACCAATTTTTTTATAACTAAAATTATTTCAGAAGATATTTACATTTCTTTCATTTTTTTTTACCAGTAAAATGATCAAATACATGCATTAGGGGTGGCAAAATTAAAGTGCAAATGAAGAATATATATAAAAAAAATGTCATTTAAAACATAGGTGCGAATTTCAGGGGGGACACAGGGGACACGCCCCCCTCAATTTTTAGACTGTGTGCAATAATTTATACAAGAAAGGCTCATGTTAATATGTAAAAATTTTACCAGGTTGCAGGAAATTAAGTATCTTTCCCATCAATTACACCAAGGCTACAAAATTCAATTCAATCCAACTCAAATAGTTTTCTTGGATTGAACAAAGATATGCTATTGCCAAAGCATTTCACTAAAAAAATACATAAACAAAAATAAAAATTAAGTAAATAATTTTACAAACGAATACATATTAATTATTAGTTATTTAGCTGCCAAAGGAGCTGTTGTCCCCTCACCCAGGAGAACTGCCAGTTTCTGCTGCAGGGTTAATGTCAGGAATTTGGGAATTTTCTTGGTTATTTCTCCAAAATGGAAAACTCAGACTGAGGACACCCTGGAAATTGAACCTTAATTTTTTTTTATCATTTAGGAAACACTGTCTTTGTAGGCTATATTTAATGCCTTTCAATAAATTGCTTTTGAAAGAGTGTTAAATATTCTTCGTATTATAGTATTTCTAAAAAGAAACCATAACCCCTGATTTCCATAATCATATTTTTTGGTGTCCAACCCCCAAATTGCAAGGTCACAACTCTGCAGGTAAATGCTATAATGTTTGCCTCACTGCTGGTTCGCAGGCTTATTCTTTTCTTTTTAACTGCAAGTAAAACAGCGTCCCATCATTCTTACAGCAGGTAAAGGGGTTGGTCTCTTTTCTGTCTTTAAAGAAAAATAGAAAAACAAAAATAAAGTATGTAAAGCCTTTAAGAACTCCTTTTTAACTTGGAGTCCTGTTATAGACTTAATCAAAGACTTTCCCTCTTGTTGAAGGCAAAATTGACCTAGTTGTAACCACAGTATGTGAACAGACTTATGTACACATGATTATCCTGTGTTCAAACACATTTATGAAATGGGATATCTCTGTCTGTTTTTATCTGTGGTTCGCTTTTGCTTTATTCTGTTATATCTTTATTTGCTTTTTTAAATTATTTTTTTTTGGATGGGGGCATTTTTGTATCATGTTTACCTGTTTCCTGTTTTATTAGCCTTCCTTAAAAAAGAAAAATGTTACAAATTACTCTTAAATCGAGCTCAGTTTGTGACTGTAATTAATATTTACTTTGTGTTGAGCAAAGACAGTCTTGAAAATGTGCAGCAGTCAACGACTGGTAGAAAAATGTGGGCTTGATCTCTGGTGAATGATGGGAAATGTAGTTTCGGGACAGTTTAGCTTAATTATATCTTAAACAACAACAAAGGAAAACAAAATATTAATAATGTGACTGTCTAACTAGCAAAACATACACGAAAAACTGGGCTGCGTAAAGTCGATTACACTTAATACGAAAGTTATTCGCAGTTGCACTCAATCAAAACGAAGCAATTACATCAGACTTCAAGTCCCAGAGTGCTTTGCGAGCTGCCCGTTTTTACTGGTAGTTGTAGTCCACAAATCAGGGTCGTTTCCGTGTATCTAGCCTACGTTAGTTAGGTGGTGGAATCTGCTCTGCAAAGACAAACACATGTGAAATTATTGATCAGGTAGGGCAAACAGCTTATTTTGCCGGCTCCCGCCTGCTGAACTTGTCGATGGGATTAAAAATGTCAGTTAATGTCTTCCGGTCAGTCCTTAATTTGTCTGTTAGTCCTGTAGCTACAACCAGTGTGCAAAATCAGCGCTTACATGGCGATGCATTTCCTTTTGTTCAGCTAGCCTATGTGTAGAAATGCAGAAGCCAAATTCTCAGAAATGTTACTTATTTAGAAACAAACAGTGACTGAGAGGATTCACTGAGGTTAAGGCTACCTAGCTGTTTCCTATTTTAGACACACTGTAGCTACGTGTTTCCGACGGCACTCGACACTTGGACATTTAATCGGCGAGTCTCGGTGAAGTTACACATTTATTAGCTGTAAGGTTAGCTGTATAAATATATTACCTGTAGTCTCTGTTAGCACTGAGCTACGGTAGTTAGCATTAGCATTAGGCTAGTCGCGGTTATGTTGTTTACATCCGGTAATGCGGGTCTGTGGGCTCATTTGCATGGCTGTGGTTGACTGAGCTCGAGGCAGCAGACCTCTAAGACAAGAAGCCTGCCGCACATTAACTCTTAAAAACAACTTAAATCAACGTTAATCTAAGATATTAGGTTAGTGAGGAATGTAAGCGTCAGCAGGGACTGTCATAATCACTAACTGAACTGTCTTGTGTCTCACAGGGTTGTGTGAATTTATGGAAACATGTCAAAGAAACGGGGCAGGTAGGAAAGTCTTGTTCAACTCCTTTAACTCTGATGTGTGTGACATACACTGCTCCGTGCAGCTAATAATAGCTCAGTAGCACCCTTTCAGCCTTGTAACTTTTAATAACAACTTTAATCTTGGAGTTTCCAGTATTGCCAATAAACTCAGCTGCAGCCTAGTGGCTTTAAAGGGACAGTTCACCTCCAACTCTACATATAGAAATAAAAAATACATATTTTCCCTCTTACTTGTGGTGCTGTTTATCAGTTAAGATTGTCCTGCTGTGAGTTGCTGAGGTGTTGGAGATATTGGCTGTAGAGATTTCAGCTTGTGGTGCCCAAAGCGCTAAAAAAAAGTCATGAAAAATATGTATTTATTATATTTATTTTATGTATTTAAAGTGAGAGTTCACACCTAATTCAAACATACATATTTTTCCTCTTGCCTGTAGTGATATTTATCGAGCTGGATAGTTGTGGTGTTTGTTGAGTGTTTGAGATATCAGTCTGCCTTCCCTCTAACATAATGGATCTAGATGGCACTCAGCTTGTGGTGCTCATAGCGTCAAATAACACATTTAAAAAAACTCAACAGCAATGTCTCTTTCCAGAAATCATGACCTGGTTACTCAAGATAATCCACAGACCTTGTTGTGAGCAGTTTCATATAGGAACTATTTGCTTTCTATCAAACTACACCTGCCAACTGCATCACCACACAGAAGGAGGTGTGCATCTACTTTACTTACTTTATTGCGAATATTTTGATAGATATTTTGATTGCGATATTAGTATGAAAAATAATTTTTGCATCTCATTTTCACCCAAAAATATATAAATATAATGTGATTCTTGCTGGAGTCTGTACTGAATAGGGGTAGGAATCACCGGAGGATCCATGATACGATATTATCATGATACTTAAGTCATGGTACAATATTTTTGCGATTTAAATATGCTGCGATATGCTGAGTATTGAGATACAGTATATTGTGATATGTTACCTTTTTTCACCTGTAAATTACGCCCCTAAAGGAAAACTTTGTCAACAATTTTTATTATTTTATCCAATAAGATAAAGTTTTCAGTCTGTTCAGCCATTTTTTCGCAGCACAAAGTGTATCTGGTGGACTGAAAAAGCAATTGATTATATTATTAAAGTTTAATTTGTATTTGTAACATTAATAATTTTTGTATCACTGTGTGACGATACAATATTGCCACACAAAGATATCACTATACTATGCTGTATCGACTTTTTTCCCCTCGACCCTAGTACCGAACAGGCATGTTCCCTTATGTTAGGGCATCTCTTTAGCACCACAGTGCCTCATTTTTAATGTTATGTCATGACACATTTTACCTTTATCAAAAAATTGCACCTCCTGCATTGAATATTTCACTAGGCCGTATTACAGTTACGATAATATTTCGATTAAATGTGCAGCCCTAATCTACTCATGGGCAGGAGGCTGGTGCTCATGGCAGCGCTAGATGTAAACATTAATGGCGTCCTCTTCGGCTGAGCTGTAATGTAGCCAGCTCAGTCTGTGCTAGGTGAGCTAGCGGTATATGTATGATTACTTCTGTGTGGTGATACGGTTGGCGGGTGTAATTTGGTAAAATGAAAATTATCCCTGTATGAAACTGCTCACAACAAAGTCTGTGGATTATTTTGAGTGTCCCAGGCCCCCGTGAACGCAGCTCAGCCTTGCTTCCAATTTTTTCCCAGTGACCACCGATAGTATTTCAGCAAAAAAATCCCCTGCAGGCCGAAAAAGCATTTTCCCAGTAGACCACCAGTGTAAAAGAGATGTCTGTCAAACTGTTGACAGGACACCTCAAAGGTCAATTATGACTTTTTCTATCATGACTTTTTGATCCATAGAGGCTTTAAATTTGTGAAACTTTCCTTGACCCGAGAAAAGTGCTAAAAATAATCAGGACGTCATCACAATGTGAAGTCTGAGCCGAGCAGTAACTTGTAGGCGGAGCAGAAGAAGCATTACAACAACTACACATATTCAGTGAGCCGCATATCATGGAAATAAACCGCTATGAACTTTTTTTGGCAAATGCACCAGGTGGACAGTTTCATCAGCCTAATAGGCACCATCTTTGGGGTCCAGTATTATACATCTATGGTATAACTGGGTTATGATCCCTGGAAAGACATATAGCTGTTATGTTTTTCATTTCTTTTACATTTTATTTTGTTTTGCTATGGGGTTTTTTGTTTGTTTGTTTTATTTTATTTTGTTTTATGTTATGTTATGTTATGTTATGTTATGTTATGTCATTTCGTTTCATTTTTTTTTTGGTGCTTTGAGCACCACAGCCCAAGTGCCATCTGTAGTGATAAACAGAAGCACTGGTAAGAGGAAAAATGTGTATTTGATTTTGGGTTGAACTGTCCCTTTAAACTTGGATAAAACCTCATTCTTTAACTGTGTAACATCTTTTATGTTCAACACTTCCTTCTTGTTTCAGCTCTTCATTGATGCTGTATCAAATTTAGATTGAGAACAATCACATGTTTTTTATAATGCATTTTTATTTTGTGATTGGTTCGCTGTGACTCTGTGACTCAGTCTGGCACATTTGGCCTTTGTACTTAGATTATAATTATAGTTTAATGTGGCTTTGGCTTGTGTTTGGAAGCACAACGTTTGCCTGTGATGGTGAATCTGCCAAACATCTGTGAGGTTTAAGGCACGGCACTGCCACGTGAAAAACACTACAAATACTATTTATAAGTTAAATTAGTCTGAGCTGACTAATGGATTAATAACATATTTTTGGTGTCATATTACAGTGCTGTTGGCTCAGATAAAGCCTCACAGCTTCATAAAGCCCTCTGTGCCATATTTGCAAACAGTTGGTGAGGTTACCCCGCTATGCTCATGTTAGTGATGGCATGTTAGAGGCAGTAGGTTTTCATCAGTGGGTAGATGACTAAACATGGCAGAAAGTGGTCAAGATGTAGCACTTTGAAGACGAGACACTTTCCCCTGATAGTGTGACACTTGGTAGTATTAATAAATAACAGGGTTACGCCCTTGTGTGCATGTGTAACACTTCAGTAGACAAGAGTCCTCACTGTTTAGGACAACAGGATGTTTGATAAAGGTGCAGCACCAGTTCATTTATTAAATTTAATATCTCCTCAGTCAAAAACAAAACAAAATCCAACACTAATATTGAACAAATAACTCGTAAAGTACCCAAAATGTTCATCACACTTTAGATTTACAACTGATATATTAATATCAATGTGGATTTTATTCCCTTTATGTTAACAGGAAGCGTAGCAGTGGAGAGCTGAGTGAGAGCTCAGCGTCGACCCTGAGCCCAGACCCTGACAACCTGCTGGGCCGCAGGATTCAGCACACCTGGAGGGAGAAGGGCAACGTGACCAAGTGGAAAGGCACCGTCCTGGAGCGCCTCACTGTGAACAGTTCCCTCTACATGGTCAAATACGACGGCTTTGACTGTGTGTACGGCATCGAGCTCTTCAAAGACAGCCGGGTGTCGAACCTGCAGGTGTTGTCGGAGAAAGTCGGTGAGTGTGACAACGTCTTTTTGGTTTGATAGGGTCTGTGATGTGTCAGCAGTGAAGTATAAGAGGTGGTTTTTAGCTTTTTTATTATGGTAACTACTCAGGTCACACTTGGTCGTTTATGCAGTGTGTTTCTCAGTACCTCAGGGATCACTTCGACTTTTCTCAGGATTTTCTGTGTCAAGTTTGAGTTTGTGTTTTCTGCATGCTTTCCTAGGGTAGTGACTAATAGTTGCTTTTGCTAACTGCCCTGTTCTTTTGTTTGTGGCTGACAGAATAATGAAACTTATCAGTTATTTAGCGCAGAGTATGAATGCATGGCTTGTAGAAAACAGCCTAATACATAATCATAATGTAAGACTTTGATGGGTTAACTCTTGGAATGATAACACTGACAGTGTGAACACTGCAGGCCAGTCTATACAGGAGTTATTTCAGTGATAAGAATTAGTTAAATCTGATACCACCCCTTTTGAATGTTCTCAGCCTATTAAATGGCCGTCATCACTTGTTACGACTATCATTTTAACGCTTTAGACTAGGGATGTTCCAAGCGCTCAACCTCGCGTTTTCCAAGAGGTTGAAGACACAGCATGTTTACAGGCCCCTAAAACAGTAGATGACAGTGGCAGCACAGTGCAACTTGCTGTGTAGGCTACTGTTTTAGAGCGGCAAAGAAGTATACATTTACAGGACACTGCCATTTCATCTGTTCGTGAAACAACTTCAAAGTATATCAATAAAAAATCAAATCAAATCAACTTTATTTAAATAGCAACAATGGATGCACTGGGGCAAAATGTTGGCCGTGGCATTTTGGCCCAGGACCCACCACAATCGATAACACAAATTTTGGTCTTATTTATGTTATATGATACAGAGGTGTAGGTTTTCTTTCATCATTTGGGAGGGCACATATTACAGAGGGGTTCTGGGGCTCTTTTTTGAGCATTAAGCACTAAATTTCCTGCAGTCTGGTGAATTTTGATACATTAATTTGGGCCTTTTCTGCATCTATATATGTGAAATGTATATATATGTATATATATATATATATATATATATATATATATATATAAAGGTGTGTGTATTACTTAAATATAATACTACACTCTACTCATCCTGCTCTAACTTGTGTCGCTCCTCAGCCCCCCCAGCAAACACGCACACACACACAGACCTGCGTTTATTTCAACAGGCATGACAACGTCCATGTTACAAAGACTATCACATTTGTTGTCTAACTTCACAAATGCCGATGTGTGTAACCATAGTAACTCTCTCCTGCCTGCCTGCTCACGACGAGAGAGGAGAGGAAGAGACTGAGTTACTCTGAGCAGCCAGCAAGTTGCAAAACGGGTGTGAAAAATCCCAGTTAAAAGTACTTTTCTGACCTGCAATTTCTCCGCACCTCCCTTGTGTTTTGTTTTATCCATTTCGGCACATGATCTGTGTTACTGGCCGGTCAGACAATTTAAAAAAAAATATAGAGAGACATTTGTGCCGTCCCAAAAGGCACGACGGCTTTTGAGCCAAAATAAGTGCGTTTTTTATGTGACCTTAATTATATACGTAACATTTGTTTAACATATGGGACATGAGTTCAGTACGTTACGTTAAGGTAAAATGGTGTCACATGGGACACGAGCAGCGGTCTCCTGGGTGAAAATCCTGTGTTTGTTTGACTCATTCATCCACCCTCACCTCCTCCCTATGCAGATTTTGTTGCTCTTTATACTACGTCACCTGTCTACCTCCTTTGCTCCCACTAGAGTTTGCCACCTGACATAAATGTAAATAAAGGAGGTAAAATACAGCCATACCACCTTAAATGTATGCCCCCGATGACAACTGATAACAGCCATTTAATGGGCTGATAACATTCGAAGTGCGTGTCTGACAGTCAGTCATTTTTGTTCTGGTCAATCTAAAACATTTCTCTTTGTCAGCGCTGTAAGAAACTATAATAAAGTCTTACTATACTGGGATCTATAAAGTTTTCCAGTTAACTTATCAAGTGTCTTTTTCCCGCAGTAAACAATAAAATCAAGGTCCCTCCTGGGGCGGAGGATCTGGTGGGCCGGGCTGTGGAGCATCTGTTTGAGAAGGAGGATGGTGAGAAGAATGAGTGGCGGGGCATGGTGCTGTCCCGAGCCCCCATCATGACCCACTGGTACTACATCACCTACGAGAAGGACCCGGTGCTGTACATGTACCAGCTATGGGATGACTATAAGGACGGAGATCTACGTGTCCTGCCCGAATCAGGTACGGTAAAGAGAGCTTTACTGTTTGTGTGCATGAAACTGACAGTGTTTCATATTTCAGATGCTCCTGGAAAGGTGGGAGGAAGAGAGCAGGACAAATTTACATACTCAGAATTACAAAACACTCCAATCTATTCCGCCTTCTTTTTTTTTCTGAACATTTTGTGCAGAGTTTTTGCTTGATTCAATAGTTAGAGAGTGTTTTCTGTTATGGACACTCGTTTCTTATCGTGAAGAGACAATGCTGTCTGTAAGGAATTAGAGGAGACGAGGAGAAGTAAATAAATAAACTAGTACAAGCATGTTTGGTTGGGGACAAAGTTCAGCTTCAAATTGTAGATAATTTACTGTCTTAACCTTGCAGGGTTTTTTGCAAACATTTAAACTTTGGTTGGTTAAAAGAATACTTGACCCAACAAATGATGTGTATATCAATTATTCACCCTGTGTTACATCAAACTGGGCATGTCAGGATACCAGAAATTTAGTAGTCGATACAAACAAAAGTGAAATTCCACAATCCTCGATACCCAATTCGAAACCACAAAAAAAACGAATACACCCCATGTACTTAAACATGCACTCCTTTATTAAAAACATCTAAATTAATTTAATTTAATTGTTATTATTAATCCATGATTATCTCCCTCGAAAGCAAAGCAGGCATTGTTGTTGGTCAGCACTTTCACTCGTAAAGCGGGATTTATACTTCTGCATCGAATCGATACCTCCTGTTTATTTTTGTAAGCTGAAACTATTTCCCTCAGTAGAAACAAAGCTTTTATTTACTTTAATTTCACAGATAAGAAACAATAAATTGTGAAGACAATAAAGCCTCCACAAAAACAACATTTTAAGTTTATATTTCAGGATTGTTCCTGGCTTCATATGAGCAGAGGAAATCTCCGCTACTTGCTAGGCTAATTTAAACAAGGAAAAATGCCATAGGCTTGTGCTAATAACGTTAGCGTGTTATATTTGTTTGGAAAACGTGTTTAGTATAAGACAGTTGTTTTGTCACTGAACCTTGTGAGTTGTAATGGAGCTGAATTTTTGTAACATTACCTTTGTGAAATGTTGCTGTTGTCCCTGGCTTCATATGAAAAGAGGAAAAGTCAGCTAGCTGCTAGGCTAATTTATACAATGTAAAATACCATAGGCTTGTGCTAATAACGTTAGCATGTTGTATTTGTGGGGAAAATGTGTTCAGATAAAGACGAATGCTTTGTCTGTGAATGCTGCGAGTTATAGTGAAGCTGATTTTTGTTTTAAAGTGTCTCTAATAAGTCATGTTTAATGTGTGTTTAATGTGTGTTTTGAATCAACTAAACTTTACAGCACTTCACAGAAACCCCAACACTGACTAGTGTTTTAGAAGTGTAATTGCAGAGTGACAGACACACCACTGCACAAGTAAAAATTCTCTCAGTGTCGTAGGCTCCAGTGTAGGCTCTGCATAGATAGTATAAATCTGGCTTATGATGTGACGGTTGTTTTTTGTAGTAGGCTTTTTGTCGCCCCTCCTTCACTGTGATTGTACAGCTGGGTAAAACGTGACAGTGACGAGCTCAGCTTTTTACACAAAATTAAAAATTTTTCAACTCTCAGTGACCAGAAAAAAATCACCAAACTTGCAGCACTCAGCTCAGGATAGACACTCAGCACCTCGTCACACTACTGGCATTTGTAGTACAGTGAAAATACGCAGTGTCTCTGTTACAAAGACTTAAAAAAATACACTGGCCTCAGGAAAAAATACTTTTCTTCTTGACAAATTGAGGCTGCGCTTGTTGCTGGCTTCCACATGTTGCTGTTCTTCCATCCTGGAAAGCATTCTTCCTTTTGCATTTAACAGCAGACTAGAACACTTGTAGGTGTTTGTGCTGCCCCATCAGATCCGGAAAAATTGCATCTTAAGTATCTGGTGCTGAATTCTTGAAGAAAACTTTGTTTTTCTCACAAACCTCCATGTTAAACGAAGAATCACAAAACAGAGAAAATTCATGATGAATTGGATAAAAAGGGGGCAGCGTTTAACAACCGCAAAACAATATGAAAACATCTGTTTAGAAACTCGCCTAACTTGTGCCGTGTAATCCCAGTCTCATTTATCCAGTCGTGTGATAAGTACTTTCCAAGCACTTTTATTTTTGCAAAAACTTCACTGTCTAAAACACATCCGCGTACAAGTAGCGTGCCCACACAGGTGCAAGCATTTAAGCTTTGTCCATTCAACTGAGCAGAGATGAAACCCCCACGCTTGGCCAGTCGCCCTACTCATAGTGCATGAGACTGTTCATGCAAAAATGTTTTAGATAGTAAGGTTTTAAAGAAAATGCATGTCTTTGGGAAGTACTGAGCATACGACTGGGTAAATGAGACTTATATTATACTGCAGGAGTTGTGTGGGAGTTCATAAACAGATGTTTTGATATAGTTTTGCCGTTGTTAAACGTGGCCCCCGCTTTACTTTAATTAATCAAGAAATGTCTCTGAATTTGGATTCTTTGCTTACCATGGATGCATTCGAGAAAAAGTTTTCTTTATGACATCACCGTCACACAGGATGGGTAACTGATATATGAATGATTATTTTTGGGTGAAGTGTTCCTTTAAAAACAATAAAAGAAGAAATTGCTTGCTTCTGTTTCGGTGTTTTTATTTTGTCTTTCCTCAACTTATGTGGCTGTTTTTTATCTGTCCGTCACCCAGAGAACAAACACCTGCTGCCAGCAGACAGGAAGCCAGGTGAGGAGCCAGAGAGCCTCGTGGGTAAACAGGTGGAGTACGTCACAGACAACGGCCTGAAGAGGACGGGCTTGGTCATTTACCAGGTCCCCGCTAAGCCCACGGTATACTACATCAAATATGACGATGACGTCCACATCCACGTCTACGATCTGGTGAAGACCACCTAGTACTGACTGTCTGGTCTCATCTTCAGCTGACGGCTCATCTCTGACCCGACCTGTCGTTACCTGTGAAAGTGTTAGGGATTTCAGTTTTACTCCAGCGGGAGGCGATGTGCCGAAGATCAAAAGCCCCGTCTTTATTTTTGTTTTGTTTTAATTTTTTGGGCCTCTTGGCTTCTTTCATTCTCACCTCACGAGACATCTCGGTTTTTGATTCTGAATTTTAAGTTGACCTTAATGTATGACTATTGGGTCCTCTTCAGTGTAAATAAAGCGGGTCTGAGACCATTTGTATAGCCCAGCAGATAAAATGGAGCTAGACATTTGTTTTGGTTAAATCACACTTGTATAGTGCAACTTTCAAACTCCAAATTCATACTTTTTGTAAGCAACACATCAAACTAAAAAAATAATTCAGCTTTCTTACCTATACCTCTGTGTTTTACTCGTATTTCATTTCACTTTTATATGCCTGTGCTATTTATTTCATCTGGAATATCTGGCTGTGTTGCTGGTAACATTTCGGCAAAACTTGTCTTCTGTGCTTTATATGTGTCACTGGGTAGGCCTCAATCTGTTGAATATAGAAGTGATATTCATTTGACCAGTGTGCTCATTTTACCATCACAGTGAACCACCATTTCAGTTGAAGTGTTTCGGCATCGACGAGACCTGACCGTCTCACATCATGGATATAAATCACAGATCATTCTTAAAAGAAAAAAGAAAAAGTCATGGATCATATCTCTGTTCTGTTTCATCATGTAAACTGCAAGTTTTCTACATTATGATAATATATGAAAAATACTGATGTTGATGTCAAGTTGTTTCAACAGTGTTTGTGCTACACACTATTTATGTAGTTCAAAATTGGATACCAACATTGTTTAGTATTTTGGACTGAAGTCTTTATGATTTGCCAAAAAAATGAATGATGTGATATGACATGTTCAGGCCTCAAAATATTGTTCATTGTGACCCTAAGTATGTTTTGTTCTGTAAATATAATCGGAGACATTTTTATGAACGTAAAACAAAGCTGCTTGAAAATTATTTTCTTGTGTTGCGGTTGATATTTGGTTTGTTTGTGTGAATGAGTTACGACATGGTTTTAAGTACAGTGCATTAATTTAATCGAATAGTAAATATATTTTATCAGATGAGCATATTTTTCCACTATGGCTGTTCAGTCTGAGATGATCCCATAGTGCTTACTTACTTCATGGCGTTCTACACTTTCAGATATAATTCATAACCCAAGGCTCTGCCAGTACGACCTTCAGTATTCTCATCTGTGTATTGTATCTACTGTATATATTACTGATATAGTGGCACAATTGAACAGAATGTGAATAAGATTAGAATTAAATGTAAGCCTCATGTGCATATTGGCCATGTAACTGAATGTAAAATTCCCCTCTTCATACAATTACTTGAGCGGAGAGACGTGTGTCCTCGACCTCCCTGAATACAGTGAACACTTGAGAACAATGAATGGATACTCTACGCACAGTTCGTCAAAAGCGTTGCTTGAATTCAGAGCTATTTTATCCAAAGCACCCATCTTCATCTTTCAAATGCAATAGTCAGATAGCTTAACACGTATTTAAAGCGACAGGTCACCCCAAAATCAAACATACATATTTTACTTCTTACCTGTAGTGCTGTTTATCAGTCTAGATTTTTTTGTTGTGAGTTGCAGAGTGTTGGAGATATCAGCCATAGAGATGTCTGACTTCTCTTTAATATAATGGATCTAGATGGCACTCAGCTTGTGGTGCTCAAAGTGCCAAATTACACATTTAAAAAACTCAACAGCAATGTCTCTTTCCAGAAATCATGGCACACTTACTCGAGATAATCCACAGACCTTGTTGTGCTGAGTTTCATGTAGGAACTATTTTCTTTCTACTGAAATACACCAGCCAACTGTATCACCGTGCAGAAGGAAGTGTGCATATACTCATGGATGAGAGGTTCATACCTGTGACAGTGTGAGATGTGAACATTAATGGCGTCCTCCTGGACTGAGCTGTAACATTAGCTACCTCAGGCCACATTTACACGAAAACGATCTGCTGAAAACAGAATTGTTCAGCGGCTGCTGGTGCTCATTAGGAGGGAACTAGAAGGCCACACCCAGCAAACACACAGAGGCAGACTGAGGCCATGTTTACGCAAAAATGATCAGCTGAAAATGGAATCGTTTCTCATTTTCATTTTGAAAAAAGTTCGATGTTCAATCACCGTGCACACAGATCTGCAAAAATGACCAAAAAGGCTGTAGTACACATGCCAGGCCAGTAGCTGGCGGTGTGACTTTGTAATGAACAACACACGCCTGCACACATATGTGGTGATGTATAAAAAAACAAAATGGCAACCACATGAATGTTTGTCTGGATGGATGACAAGGTGGAGGTGCTACAGTAAATTTACACTTTGCTGGAGAAGTGTTGATAAATTCAACACGGTGAGCAGCACACACAGAGCTCAGGAGTCCGTCATTGTTGTTGTGATGGTCAACTTTCTTGCGCATGCCTCGTGACTGGAACCATAATGCACATGTGTGAAAAGTCTTTGTTTTCAGAGGAACTGCATATTGCAAGTTTACATGACAACGGAGACGGTGCTTTTTCCAAAAAATTGCACTCTGGAAGCTGTTTTCAAAACATTGTGTTTTTAGGCACCCAGAACGCCGCTGTCGTGTAAATGATCAGCCAAAACTCAACTAAAGTTTACTGTTTTCAGTTGAGATTGTTGTCGTATAAACAGGACCTCAGCTGTGCTAGGTGAACTAGCAGTAGATGCACACTTCCTGCTGCGTAGTGATGCAGTTGGCTTTGAGCTCCACAGGCCATTATATTGGAGAGAGGGCCGATATCTCCAACACGCAGCAACTCACACCAAAACAATCTAGACTGATAAACAGCACTACAGGTAAGAGGGAAAATATATATATTTGACTTTGTGTTGAACTGTCCCTTTAAGTAAAATACAGGCTACTTTTTGCCTCCAACTTCACAAAGCGCTCTCATATTATGAACAATAAAAACATTGCAGTAGAAATATCCTCAGGCTCAGTATGAGACAGATTTTACAGCCTACTTTGGTCGTTGCCAGACAAAGGTCACTAACATAAATCAGATTACTCCTGAAGCTCAGGTGTGTCTGTGTTTCGAGTGTAAAAGCGCCTTCATCTGCTGAGGAATAGTTCAATCAACCTCCCTGTAAGACACACACCAGGCTCCGGCATGCAGTGCACCTTAATGTGTGCACCTACAGAATAAGAAAAGACACTGGACAAGAGCATGTTTATTGTATTAGAGGTTTGTTTTTCTCTTCATGGTGGGGGCCTGGTTGTGGTGGATGGATTGCTTTGTCCAGGTCAGAAACTTACTCAGAAATGGTCACCTGTCTGTCTAATTTAGCTCACTAAACACTAGATTCTGAAACTGACATTTAAGCACTTTTGGGAAAAGCTTTGCATGTTTTTAGGAGTTAACGACAAAATAACCAAGGTAGTATTATTCAAAAACAGACAATTACATATTAAATAAAAAGCCTAACAAAAAGAAAAAGACCATTTATCAGTGATGTGTGCCCATGCTTTAAAAGTCTGGGATGAACATTTGACTCAACATCTCCCCTCTTGTTCTGGTACTTCACTTTTTTTTGCAACCTATTTTAATCAGATTGCTGATTAGCTTCTGTATTTAAAGGCCAGTGAAATCAGGGGAACAGAAACTATTAACTTGCACAGCTGATAATCTGTTTATTTAAACAGCAGCAGACACTCTGTATAAGATAAACATAATCATATAACATAATAACATTGTCATTATCCTTATTGATTACGTCATGATTCTTGCTTGTGCCCCCTATTTATTTATTTATTTATTTATTTATTTATTCATACAGTTGAAAGTTACAGTGAAAGTGCACATTGATAGACCTTTCTGTAAATGTGCCAGTTTAGCCGTCTTGGCTAATTTTCAAATGCAGTACCTGATGTAATGACAGCTATTAAATACATTAAAACAGAAACAGCATGGGCAGATTATGAAACAGGTTTTGTGTCTCTCTGTAGACGTTTTGTGGCTTTTTGAGGTTATTTTGTCTCTCTTTAAAGTGTCTGTCTGGGGAGTTTTGCGTCTCCTCGCGGTTGTTTTGTGTCAGTTTAAGCCAACTTTGTGTCTTTTGGGTAATTTTGTGACTTTTTTGGTTGTTTAGTGTCTCTTTGTAGTCATTTTATGTCTCCTTATGGTTGTTTTGTGTCTTTTTTGGTTGTTTAGTGTCTCTTTGTAGTCATTTTATGTCTCCTTGTGGTTGTTTTGTGTCTCTCTGAGGTAATGTGGTGTCTTTTTTGGTCGTGTCTGTCTGTCTGTAGTCATTTTGTTTCTTCTTGTGGTTATCTTGTGTCTCTTTGCAGTTCCTTTGCATGTCTTTATAGTAATTTTAAATGAGTGATATGTGTCACAGTCAAGATGCTGCACACACTGGCTGTGCTAAAGCACTCTGTTTCATTGTAAATATCTTTCCCCTATTTTCTGCAGCAGCAGTTAATTTGTCCCGTGGTATTGTAAATTATTTATTATCAACAAAAAGATATTAGAGGTGACCCTGCCTTGGTATTTGTAATTATTTATTGCCAAGCACAATCTGCCATGAGGTGGAGCTTATGTCTGATAACAGGGTTGATCAGTGACGGCTCATCAAATGTCAGCCCTGCTTTGATGATGCAGACACGTTCTCTCCTGATTCCTGCTCCTCCTGACCACACATATAGCCACATGCTGACTGCTGACTGCCTCTCCCTCCCCCAGAGTCCCTCCGAGGTGCCAGGGTGCTGGTGACGGGTGCCAGTACAGACAGCGGGGGAACAGTTGGCATACCATCACACCAGGCTGGATGCCCAGATAGTAATAACAACGAGGAGGGAGTACATGCATTACACAAGGTCTGTGCTCTTGAGAACGCGTCTGATGCAATTTGTCACCTGTTGTGCACTTCCTTTTACACATCCATCACTATTTTTCTAGCTTTTCTCTTTCTTTCATGAAACCATCTGCCTGGACTCTTGGCAACTGCTTTCATTGTTCAGACACAATAATTATAAACTCAAGTGTCTTTGACTGTGAATCCATCTCGTCTCACAAGGTCAGAGTGGCTTTGATTTTTAATTCAGGCAAAACAGGATGAATAAAACACCATATGTGCCTGGTTATGGCCGTGATGTGTCATTCTGTCCCCGTCCTGCAGATGGCAGAAGTGCTGGGGTCCAGAAGGCTGGACAACAACATGTTTTGTCCCTTTGATCCCTTTAATTATCAACTATGAGGTGAGGAATCGTCTGTATGTATACGCATGTATGTGTGTGTGTGTGTGTGTGTGTGTGTGTGTGTCCTTTGCACATCTCAAGAACTTTTCATCCAATCTCCCTCACATTGGCGGGTGTGAATGCCGGGGACCCAAGGATGTGCATTGTTGACTTTGGTGCGATTGGGACATGTGACATGTTCGATATTAATAAACTTTAAATAAACAAGCGAGCAGCATTCTGTGCAGCAGCGGGGGTGGGGCTTCAGGGCTCTGCAGTGTGACCAGAGGTAGCCACGACTTGAATGTGTTTTTCAGGGGTGATTTAGCAATCTGGGGGCCCCAGGCAAACACCATCTTGCTTTACTTTCACCCTTTCTCTACCTGGGAATCTACCAAATGTTATCCAGCGTCTGTTCAAGGTGGAGCTTTCAGTTTTAAAATAATGCTTGATTGTTTTATGAATGATGATGTACCATAATGTCAAGGTCCAGTGTGCAGGGTTTAGGACAGGACTCAGCAACAAATATCAAAAGAGCCATTTTCCTATATTGTTTTTGGAAATCTGTCTGGAGCCACAATCATATTTGAGCCTTATATTAAAGGTGGCACAGCCTAAGAAGTCGATATTAGCCTGTCATTAATATGTTTTACCATAACATTGCACCCTTTTAATGGGCTACTTATGATTATTTGGAACTTTAAATGTTGCAGTGCTGGCTCTGAGAGCCAACAAATCTGTCCAAGCACAATTAAATTCTCGGTTTTCTGCTGAGACTTTTTCATTTTTGGATTTGGATTCCATAACCAGCCTATCTAGAAAGGCTCAAAACTTGCCCTGCTATTTAGATTCCCCAAAATTTGGGCTTTTGACATATGACGCATGTTTTAGTTGAAGGAATGTTAAAACATTTAGGCTACACATATTACAACTGGAAAATGGAAGAATCGCTTTCATTTTCACAACAATGATACATGAAAATTAAAATGTTAAATATAATTGCTTTTAATTACCATATAATTTTTTGTCAAAGCCACAGGGAGTCACTGGAGAAGGGCTAAAAAGCCACATGTGACGCCAGAGCTGCAGGTTGTCTATCTGCATGTTGGCAGAAATGGAATATAATTTAATAAGTATGATTTGTTCAGTGTATAATCGACTGAAAATGACAGTCCTTGTGTTTTCGTGACGGTAGACTGAGCCATTTACATCTACGAAGTGCAAGTACAAGTGCTCTGGGGGGCTTTGTATGTTATTTAAAATGCGTTAGAATGGCAACATAATTTACCTTTCACTAAACCCCGCCCCTTTGTGACAAGATGCCAGAGTAAACACGGAGCCCACGCTGTAACTAACTGCACTCCCTGAAGACATATTATCATATTTTTGGAGAAATGAAACAGTGACTCCAGAGAGAAGCAGACAGAGGGGTCTACAGTCTGTGTTTGAAGGATATATCCAGGATGTCAAACTGACTCAGCAGCAACAACAGGTTAAAAAGACAAAGATAGTTAGAAGCTAAAGCCCAACTATAGGCTACAGATCACAGTGTAAAAGTGAACCACCACATCACTGCTGATCGACACAGAAGACAATGAATATAAAGGGAAACTTTGCTGATATTGAACCAGCTGTGTGGCATCACAGTGTGTGCAGATTTGGCTGGACCTCCACCACTGGATGGACAGGGACCTCCAGGAAAGTCAAACAACATCTGTGCACAGTGCAAAGTTTCCCTGCTTCCCTTCACTGGTTCCTGTACAGCAGGGTCGGTCTTTGTTTCACTGTTATAATCATTACAAAGCAAAAGCAGCATGTGTACACATTCAGTAGGCTATATCTCCAGTAGCTAGCTAGCTAACCCTACACTTTTCAGGGTTTGATTTTGGTTTTGGAACAGGGAAGAAACATATATCTTTTTCCAACCTCTCCAGGTAACGAGTATCATTAATACACGACGTGCCCCAGGCACAACATTTAGCTCCAAATCCACAAAACCAGCCTGAAAATGAAGGAAATCTGAAACTATGGAGCACAGCTGTGTTGTTGTCGGACCCTGGTCTGAGCGGGTCCGATGCTACATTATGATTGGCCAGTCTGCATTTAGGGGCGGGACCTTAGCAAAGGGTCACATCTATATTTTTCATATCTAAACATCACAATAAATCTGTAGCTGTTTGGGCCCCAGCTTCATTGCTCAGAACCCAAGGAAGTCAGCCTGTTCTGAACAGGCGTGTTGTGAACTGGCATTGCAATAGTTAACACAACAATAGGCCAGAATATTACCACAGTGTACTGTAAAATGTCAGATTCACTGCTGACCACCTCAGTAATCTTTAAATTTATAGAGCCTCTGCTCATGTTCTGTGTGGGGATACAACCAACAGTAACCCTTCAAAGGAACTGTTCCAGCTTTTTTTCAGAAATGAACTCCTTTACCTTTATCAAACAGACAGACAGCTGTTCTGAACTCCGTGAACGAAGGAAATTTCTTCATACATAACACTATTTATAAACTCATACAAATATCTGAAAGGTTATGAGAGAATCCTTGGCTCTATTTTTTTCTGTGAGTTACATTATTACAGGACCTTCCTCGAAAACCTTGAAACTTTGTCTGCATTCCTATTGGCCAATAAACAAATGCACTTGACTCTTTTGTGTTGCTTAGCAACCCATGCCAGTCCCTGGTTTTTATATATGAAAAACCAGCATGCCGCCAATCTGGAGACTTACAGGGAGCAGTGTGAATGAGACCAGCCACGATCAGCCACGGTGCATATTAAATTAAAACGTTGAGTGGAAGCATTGTCTGTTATTAACAAGAGACGGCGACATGATTGATTTTTTGCATTCTGTGTCAGCGATGAGGATGATTCGTCATTCAAGTGTGTCTAACATGTTGGCTTCATGATTTCAGTGTTTGTATTTCAAACAATCTTTACTGCATTTATCTGATAACATTTAATATAAATAAATATATAGTGCCTTTTTTATTTAAAGGATGTGCTTTTGTCTTCTGAGCTGGGCTTGGCCTTGTGTTCTAAGCACCCTGTCTGCCATGCGTGACAAAAATGGGGATCCTGTCAGGTCACTCATGCAGGTATCCTGGAGGAGGGGGATTCTGAAGCCTTTTCCATCATTTCAATGCAGTCTCTTTTAAATTCCCCTTTTCTAAATAACTGTTCTCACCCTCACTGCCTCTTATATATCAAGGCACAGCTGGTATTTGATGTTATGCTGAAGCATCATGATTTTAAATCTTTTAATTGTTGTCTGTCACCACATTTTTTTCTCCCGTGTGATCTGTTCCCTCAGAATCAGCTGTTATACCAGCGCTGGAGCAAAGAGCAGGATCTATCAGACTTGTGTCGTCAGGCTTCCTAGTGACTGCAGGTATCTTATATTTGCTCAGGTTTGCTTGCTAATATTAGGCCTGGCTCTGCATCCACCCCATAAGCAGACCAAATACTGGCAGTGAAGTGTAATAAAAAGCTTAAACATACAAAAATGAATGGATACTGTGTGTGAGACTCATTCACTAATTAACTCTGATCCTAATAGGCCCTGAGCACTAACAGAGTTTACACTGAATGCTCTCTTCACAGCAATGTGTTAGCCACTGTGCAGAAGGGTCGGCCTTACTTCTTTTAATAATTAGCATAGTTAGTTTTATGATATCTTCATCATCTGGTGTGTGTTAGAATTTAGTTGCATGCGTACATGGATCCTCACACCACTGTGATGATCTCTCCTGCTGGTTTTACCTGGTCACTTAAAACTCTGACACATACTGAAGACACTACTCCACTGGCCAAAGGTGTAGCTTTCAGGGGGGATGCAGAGGACACGTCCCCTATCAATAATTCAAACGTGCATTTGTCCCCCACAAATTTAAAACATGAAAGTAGCAGAGGATTTTATTTTGACAACATTAATCATTAAAAACAGTTCCACCATAAATAGATAGGCACAAATAAGCGCAAAAAAATAGTTTTGATGCTCATCATTTTTTGATGGAGGATCCCAAACCCCCCTGTTTCATATATGTCCTTTCCCAATGTTACAACAAAACCTACGCCCTTGTCAGTGGCACTACGGGAAGCAAGTGCTATCCACTGTCCATTACAGTGACTGAGGCATCCACTGACATCCACAGTGGGATTCAGACTCCACTTACGGCTCTTACTTATGGTCGACATGTATTTCGTCCTCTAAGCACTGAAAGTGTAGCACATAGTACAGTGTTAAGTAAGCTTTCTGGCAGCAGGCCATCTCATATAAGAGGAGTTACACATCTGAGTGAAGAATGGAGTACAGCTAGTAGGACACAAGAACAGGACAGACTGTAGTGCTTTTTTTTTTTTTAACATCCTCTCCTCAGCACCTGGGCCCAGTTACTCAAAAAACTGAATCTGGATCATAATGATACGGAGTTGGAAATCCCCTGTTTTGCTATCTAGGATCAGATAATCCATCTAACTTTTGTGGCAGTTGGATTGCTGATCCAGATACAAACCTTCCACATACCCAGTGCTCTAAATGGAACGATGCACCACAATGTAGGCTACTAGCTATGTGAGGAACAACAGGTAGTACAGCCAGCGTGGGGTCACTTTAAGTGTTTTTATTTGAAGGGACAGAAAACAGCACGGGGGGTGCAATTGTTAGAAACTTCTTCCGACTGTGTCATTGTATTTAATATAAAGTGATAAATGAAAGTGAAAATTGAGTATTTTTTGTTTGTTGTTGACGGCTGTTTGTTGGATTATTTAATGGGGACAAAATTTATTTTGTACTTTAGTGTACTGAACGGCTGAAGAGGTAGTCTAATGTCTACTTTATCTACTTTATCACGTTCACAACTAAACAAATCAAGTGCCAATTATAAATCAGTGTCTATATTTTTGACAAATTTGAAGATTTTATTGCATTTTGTTTCAGGAATCTTCCTGTTTTTTTGGATTAAAGGTGTCCTGAGCCGACTTTATGTTCCATCTTAAAGGTTTGATCCAGATCAAAACCAAACCTGGATTACACGATCTAATCCAGAATCTTTTTTTTCCCCTTTTGAATAACACATTTTGAAGATTTGACTCAATCCGTTAGCTGAAATCGGATTCATTTCTCAACAACGTGCACCTGTTGCGTGTCGTATGTGTGTATACAATGCCGTCACGTTGGTGAGGTAATGCAGAAATACACTTAAAAGGTTTATGTCTGCATTTTATTTCACCTATAAAAAGATAGGAATGAGGTCCAGTGCAGATTAATGAATGAACAGAGAACATTTAGGTGAGCGATTACATTTCTGAAGCACCACTGGAAAGAGGTGAAGTGTAGAATAAAGATTGGAGAGGAGGTGAAATGAGTAACGCTGGGTTATTTTGGTCTGTTTTGAACAAATTGTGCTGCTGTATGCCATTATTACAGCATTTCCCTGAGGTTTTGCAGCAGTTTTCATAGTGTGTGATTCAGTTTCATGAGTATCCCTGCTTAAACGGTGCTGCTGATTGCAATTTTGCCAGTAAGTTACACTGCCG